>CM071939.1:19950876-21293376 GCA_036784905.1 Acrossocheilus fasciatus | reverse complement strand
CTCTGACAGTTGAAAACACCAAATCAGGGATGCCAAGGAAAAAAGCAATGGTCCAGACCACCAAACAGAGTTTTTTACAATGCTTCTTTTGAAAAGCACGCGTAACGCCTGTGCTTCTGGCTCCTGGCATCAAAGCCAAGTACTGATCCATGCTGATGTGGGCCAGCAGCATCATGCTACAGGTGAAGTTGATGGTGTAGAGGGCAGATACGAGTTTACAGACGGTGACCCCCAGTTCCCAGCCATGGATGGCATCGGCAGCCCAGAAGGGCAACGTTAGGAGCAGCAACAGGTCTGCCACAGCCAGGTGAAGTATAAATGTGTCAGTCAAAGTTTTCAGTTGCTTGCAGTATGCATACACCGCCACAACCAGAGCGTTACCTGCTAAACCAATCACTAGAGATAACACAAAAACAGCTGGGAGGAAGATCCTCGCGAAGGAGCGCACGTCGCCCTTCTCACAGATGGTTTGATAGTCATTGTAGCTGAAGTTGGAGCTGCTGTTTTCGTACTCGGGGTAGTCGTAATAGTGTTCTTCTGAGGTCTCCATTCTTCTTCTAAAGCTCTGAAAAGAAAAACAATGGTTTGTTTGAAAGTGTTTAGATTTTTATATGCAAAGAGATATGGAAATGATCAAGCATTCTCAGATTTACAGATAAGGAGTTGAGCTATTTTCATCAAAAAAAAGCAGAGAGAAAGCAGATGGCTACCAGACAGGATGTTTTATTGCCACAGGCGTGTAACGGCACCTTCATTCCGAACATTCCCTCTCCGCTTTTATCAAATACCCTTTTCTATGCATGCTTAAAGTCACAGATAAACCGAAAGTAGAGATGCATATCAGTTAAACAATGTAAATCCTTTCCAGATTTCCTGTGTAATCCAACACTTGCTTAAACAAGTCATAAACTTTAAAGTTTCTCTTTAAACACTCCTTCTTCCAGAGAAGTGCAATGTTTTTTTTTCTTTTTCCAACATATAAAAGTCAAATGAATGCATTTCTATGATTTTTTTATACATTCAAATCTCATTCCAGCAAAATGTTTTCACAAATCAAACAGCTTTGATATCATACTATAAATTATTTCAGTCAGGCATGAACCCAAACATGTTATTTTCAGTAATTTGGAACATTATATATATAAAACATCAATCTGAAACGTTCCTTTATTTTCAAATAGCAAATATGCGCATTTTAGTACAGTTCACGGCAGCTTATCTTAATGTTCGCATTAGATGTAATTGCATGAGTAGTACTGTTCAAGACTTATCTCCCAAACAGTGCACAAATTCAGCAGCTAACATCTGGATCATATTAAACTTCTAACAAAAAAGAAAATAATCTTCTAAAACTGATAATACCATGCTTTTCTTACCTTGGTAGACTCGGGGTTTTGCCTGAAGGCAGAGTAGAGTGTTTCTGTCTGCTCTTCCTGTGAGAACAGAATCTGTTTACTGTGACTCATGCATGCTTTGCTCCCACACCTAAAGATACTGTGAACACATGTTCTTATATGTGGTTCCAGCAGAATTGTTTTTAATGTCTTCTTTAAAAGATTATCAGAGAGCACATCACATAAATGTAATGCACAACAACAACATATTGAATTGATGCAAAGTTTCTTTAAGTAAGTATTTATTTATGTGTGCACAGACTTTATTTTATGTGAAACTGGTTTATTTTATATTTCATTTTCTGGCTTGGTCTGTCTGGGTAATTAAGCTGCACATATTACATTTTAGAAAAAAGTGCTGTTGACTTTGTTTGTAACATCTGCACTAATGCAAATTGTTGCTTTTGCATGGCTGCTTGTGGTTACTTTTTGGGGCTCAGTGTGACTGCGATGTTATTACACACCGGCCTTGTGTGATCTCATACAAAATGATTTCCCCCCAGAACATTTTAGATTCTTAAATAACAAAGTGAAATGCGCAGGAAATAGTGTTATGTTATTATCAAGTATTATGCAGATAAGGAAGAAGGGGTGTTGCCTTTCTATTTACTTTGGACAGCCAATGTGTTTTGACAAATTCCTGATACAAAATATAGGCCTATTATTTTGTATACTTTTTCAGGCTAACATCTTTTCTGGCACGTTAAACTGGCAGAACTACTCAAATACAACAGAGGAGTGATAGTTATGCAGTTTATATCCCACAGGATCTGTCAACTCATACTTACGCTTGACAGTATCACCATGTCAATTCCTTCACAAACAACGCACTACAGCCAAAACTTTATAGAAAGCCATTCTTCATCTACGGTGTTTTCCACACAATAGAAGAGTGACATTTAAACACAAATGCTTTATTGTAATTAAGAGATAAACAGATAAACAGATATCAAACATTTCGTTTTAACAGATGCCAAGCTGGGTTGATTTACCTCATCTCTTGAGTAAATATTGCCCCCTAGTGATGAGAATAAGAATTACACACGGATGAGAATTCAGTTAAAATACATTTTATTTTGCATAGAGATTATTACTTAACTAAAATATACTTGGAAAAGAAAAGCTGTAGAAATATAAATGATTATCACAAGCATAACCTGAGCCTGAAACACTCTTTATGAAACATGGTGATATATTCCTTTTTTCCTGATTCAGGGAACCTGTAAGGAGAGAACCCACAATAATGTCTGTTTAGTATAATTTTTTTCCCTTCATATTATGAAAATACGTTGCAACATGTTACCTGGGAAGGAGCCTTGAACGCATATAATGCTTTAACTTTTTCATTCGACATCCCTCTTGACTTTGGCAGTCTGCTGGGGCCACTTTAATTTGAGGTAAGCAAATGATGAGTTCACAGTAAAGCAAGTCAGTCTATTTCTAATATGTTTAAATGGCACGCAGACAGGCTGATCAGAGGATAGTGAATACCGGTAAAACTCCACTGCTTGCTAAAAGGCTCTGACTTCCGGGACGCTTTTTCCGTTTGTTATTCCTGCTTTTTTCTTGTCTCTTGGTGCGGTGATAGATGTGTATCTGAGAAAAACAAATGATCAGTTCAGTGTAAAGCAAGTCAATATATTTTTATAATATAAAAATCACATAACTTGTGAAGCGTGTGTTGATAATGGTCCATAACTCAACATTTTTCTCCATTTACAGTACATATAACCTATATTTTATTTAATGAATGACGGAGGACAGTGAATACCGTTGGATCTGCACTGTCTCCTAAAGGAGTGAGACCTCCTGGACGTGGCTGTTTTCTCTTAGTCTTCCTGTTCTCCTTCAGATCAATAAAAAAGATTGAAAACATTACATTTCTGGTGACACATTTTACATGGCTATCTCTGCATTGTGGAACAATTATGAGGCAGAGCTGCAGATAATATTTTTGGCACATGAAATTTTTGTGTTGTTATTTGTGACAAGCAGGACCACTGGCATTTTAATGGTTCAAAGAGAAAGCTTAATTATGGTTTGATTATCATCCAAACCCCTTAGGGGGTTTATTGCATTTTGAAAAAGCTGCAGCTGGAAAAATCATCTCAGAAGATTGCGCAAAGGCACATGTTACGTTATTAGATGTGTACTTACACTTGGTTGCACAACAGCTACAGTCTTTACTGGATTTTCCTTCTCTGTGGAGACCGTCTGTCGTCGTACTCTGTGCATCTTGCAAAAGGATTGTTAAAAGATAAATGATTCAAAGCAAAACTCTAAAACAGACATATAAACATATGAAAATCATACATAGATCCTTTATTGTGTTTAAGCACTAATACGACTTCCGAAATATCTGCAAAAGAATTTCAGTGATGCCTTGGACGTGCTGTGCATACCATTGAAATGATCTTGTGTAGAGTTGGGAGAGGACCGTTAAAAATATTGTTTATCTTTACAAAATATTCAACTGCTTATTAATAACTGTATTTAAAGCATAATTACTAATTAATGAAATTAGGTTACAAATAAGCCACTAATGCAATTTGTCATTTTGCAAAAAAATAAAAATAATAATAATTATATTTAGGGAAATCCATGCCAAAAGAAAGATGCATCTTAAATGCATTCTCACCTCAGTATGACTGACCTCAATAAAAGTACTACCAGCGAAGTTTATCCCTCACCTCAAACTGATGAAGCTCTGGCTCATCAAACATCAATGGATATTCCATGCTCTTGTCTTCTTCTTCTCCTCCATGAAGACTGGAGATGAGCAGGCTGAGACACAACAGCCCTAGCTGCACGCTAGTCTTCATCCTGCTGCTTTCTGCAGTCCAAGTGCACTTCATCTCTGCTTTATACTCACATTTAATCACTACCAGATGTCCAAAAAAGGGGCAGTAACGCATTTTCCCTGATGAAAACATTTTGAAACACACTTGCAGGTTTGAACAACAACCCTGCTTAGATATATAATGATTTGCTGTCTAATACTTAGACACATGATGATTAATCATGAGTGATTTGCATGGCTGAGGGGCTAAAAGTGAGCCCAATGTACAGTATCTCATAAGCTCTTATTGTTGTGTTTTGCCATTCAGCTTTCATTTTTACTATTGATTTATAACTTTGTTTGCAGTAAAACAAATGAAAGCCATTGCATAATAAGATTCCCCCCCCCCCCCCTGAAAACAAGTGAAAAGTGATCTTGAAAAAAAGAACATCTTTCTCTTTCACTTTGAGGATTGAGAAAGAGCAAGAGCGAAGAAAACTCAGGGTACTTTGGCCTTTCTGTGCCATTGTTTCAAACCAGCTGACTAGATGTACATGTGACAAAGCTTAAGTCGAAAACTGCTAGAACATTTACTTGCCTTAAAGTGTAAATTTGCAGATCAGTGACATGAACAGCACTGGTAGGACAAAAGATAATACTTAAAAAAAAAAAAAGCGAAAACAGATAATGTTATTGCAATGATGGCCCACATGTTGTCTAAATGCATGTGGTTCTGGGATTAGCACTAACCAAAACAGGATCATAACAAATCCCTGCTGAAACCAGACTAAGATGGTTTGCTGTCTGACTAGCTGACAAGTGACAACACAATCCTGCTTAAACTGGTTTTCACTTTGAATAACTGTGAAGATGAATTTTGATCTGTGTTTTACTATCTGGGTGGTCTCTAAATTGGTTATTTCTGTTGGTTGCTACCTGCATAACAACTTGTTGAGATGCTGAGAAAAAAAGTGATCTAAAAAGGCAGCAAAGAGTGCAAAATGGCAAGGCAGCATGTAACAGACAAAACAATTGAACTCTTGTTCTGTGAAAATCCTTTCCCAAGTTTGACCAGCCTATTAAAAATCGGTTGTAAATCTCTCATTATGCTATATTATCAGAGAATTTTGGATTCAGGTTTTTTTTTTTTTTTGTCAACTTGTTTTCTTTCTATTAGCACAGATTTTGCAGTCCTTTATGGAACTGATTGGTCATATTGAGCAGAGCTTATGCACCTCAGTTTTTTTTTTTTTTTTTATTATTATTTTTTTTTTTATCACAACACAAAATTAGGGTTAAAAAGGCTAATATAAATCAAGCAAAATAATGTATATAATATCTATCAAGCAATACGTAAATAAATTCTTGTTTAATGTCATCATTATTCTGTAGCCTATATTTAAGCTAAAAGTTTAAAGTGTTTGAATGAATCCAAATCAGTGCTATCTCGTGACTGCATTTAATTTATTTATTTTTACAGCTATGCAACTGTGGCTAAAACAACAGCAATGTTTAAATCTTACATGGGTCATTCCATCGAATGGGTGCCATTTACTTCCAAAACTCTTCCCCAAAAAAATAAATAAATAAATAAAATCTTTCAGTCTTTTTTAAAGACTGAATCTAGTAATACACATATTTAACTATTCAAAATCTGTATCGGTCCATCTCAGGTAACTTTATTTAATCTTTTACACAATTATTAAGTGGAAGATGGATGCATTTTTCTCAGTCCTGTTACCAAAACTCTAATGTCTTTTAAAAAGCATGTTTTAAAAATATGCCAACAAATTCCTTTTTATCATAAAAAGTCACTATTTATCTACATTTATCTATTTTTCTAAACTACACAAACCCATGTTTTCATTTTAAAGGCGATTCAAACCTCAATCTTATCAATTTTCTATGATGCAATTTATTAAACAATAGGATAAATTATGGACCAAACTTAATTTAAAAAATAGTGGTTTAACTTTAGCAACAGGAATGAAACTGGTAACAGGAAGGAATATCCATTATATTAGTATACAGGTTTGACTACACATGTGAGGTATTAATGCCCGCACTGATAGAGTGAAGAGTGTTGAACATCAACTAGTGACCTGACCTCGCTGCTAAAAAAGGCAAAATCATGTTTCTATTTAAATCTATTGGTCTGCAGAGGTTTTTGCTAGGGTTATGTTTAGGGGTAGAGGACAGGTTATAAGATAAGATATAAATAACTAAAAAATAATAAATATTAAATTAAAATTAATATTAAAAATAATAAACTTAATTAATATCTTTTCAGTTTTTCTGTGGATATTGTTTTCTTATAGCGCAGCTCACACTTAAACACCATTCTATATATGAGTCTAATACATAATTGTCACAGGACAGAAATCATACATTTTCTGTCATACTTGCAGGAATGTAATATAAAACAACAATGCAGGAACAACCATAGGTTTTCTCTGGGCAAAAGCGTTGTCTCAGTTTGGATAGAAGGCCAAAACGTTGAGAAAAAGACGCACTTTCAAATTTATCTAGATTAATATGGATGTAGCCTAATATTTACATTAATAAATCTGATGACACTACTCACTCCTGTTACTTTTACTCAGTTGCTATATATAAGTATAGGATATATGAGTATATGAGTAACAGGACTGAAAGTAACAGGATTGAGATTTCAGGATAAAATTAGCAAATACATCAAATCTAGCCACATGGAGTACATGATCAAATTATGAGAATACTCAGCAAATTATAGTGATTCACAAAGATTTGTATCTTTGTAATAATTTAGGTAACAGGACAGTATATTTATAATGACGCTCCCAGCCACCGTTACAATATCATCAAATATACAGAAAAGAAAATAAGACCAGATGCTTTCGGTCATTTCATTGGCTTCAGAAGATCCAGATGTTGCAATATTATGTTGAAAATGTGTCTTGTGGAATTTTCCCAGTTTTTTAGAGGGGGGAATGTGTGAGGGTAACAGGACTGAGTGAAAACTAGGGGGCACGACTAAAATGTGTATTTTATCCAAAATATTATACAATTATTTTGAAATAAATGTATTTAAAGCACAGATGGGATATGGAGGTACACAAAAATGCAAAACAAAAATGATTTCTGAACGATTTTAAACATTATTTTTAATGTTAAAATGTAGCATTAGACACTGGGGACATGTACAAATGCTATATTTTCAGTGTTTTAATTGTTTAATTATATATTTTAAATTTGCAGTTAGATTAATGTGCAGGACTTTTTATGCATGTTTGTACCTATAATGTCCTGGGGACAGAAATGGTGCCCATTCGGTGGAGTGGCCCACATTCCCTTCACCCTCAGTATGGTATCAGTGTTCAGCACGTCCAAAAGTGGATTATCAGCAGCACTGTTGCAGCAGCATTGCAGGACTCTGTGTACCGGAGGTTGGCAGATTTTAGGTCTCGTGGTTGTAAATGGCATGAGACCACAGCAGGTACACGCGCTCATTTCCGAGCGTTTCTCTTCAGACGTTCTTGATTCTTTTTTTGTCAAACTTGTTAAAAGGTTATCTTCGAACATTCCCAAAAGACACGGAAAGTCGACCGTATTGATTTGAAACGGCCTGCGGACATTCATAATGAGTTTGTCTACAAATCTTGACAGCTTGGCAGTCGCTGGTCGAAGAGAGCTGATGTAAGTGACTGAGGTGAAGACGCGACGGTAAGTGCCGCATCTAAACTAGTTCTTCCCTATTGTTTGTCTCTGGTATGGTTAATTTGTTGTTTATTATAGTCAAATTTATATAAATGTGCCTGCATGATTAATCGGAAGAGAAAATAGGCTATTTATTATGACTAAGAGCTGTCTCATGTAGAAATAGACCGGTTTCTTCTTTTATAGAAGTGCTTTATCCAAACTCAGTACCTATCAAACTCGACGTCCACTTAAGCCGTCACAAAGTCTGGTTTAAAGGGAAAGTTTACTCGAAAACTAAAGTTCTGTCATCATTTACACACCCTCATGTTGTTCATTTTCTTCTGTGGAGCGCAAAAGGAGATGTGAAGCAGAATGACAGGTTCAGTCACCATTCACTTTCATTGTATGGGAAGAGATGCATGGAAAGTGAATGCTGACTTGAGGCTGAGGTGAGTAAATGATGACAAATGTAGAACTGTCCCTTTAAATGCATTGCCACCTTCTGACAGATGAATTGTAGTTATACCTCATGGGCAAAAGCTTTGTGTTTGCTTTTTCACTGTTGGCTCAGCAGATGGTTTTGAGGTTGCTGAGAAAGATTTGAAGAGTTTTACAGTGTGCCTACAAAAGGCTAGGTTTGTTTTTTATTGAGGACTATTGAGGACACCTGTGTTTTTAGCCTAAATGTTCAGTTTTCATTTTATTTTAGGTTGTAGTACTTTTAGTACTTTTATGCGCTTTCATTTTCTATACATTGTAGTGTTTAAGGCAAGCAAATAGAAAATAGAAAAGCTCATGTATTTGTTTATATGTCAGAACGTCTACAGCAATGGATAAAATTGACATTGTTGGGGTCTTAAATCCCAGGGCCCTTATTTCAGCTACAGACTGATTTAACAGCCTTATGCAACAGGGTTTACTTTGGACTTTTCTCATAATACACTGTATTATGTTGAATTCATAATGAAACAATGTTATAATTACAAGATTATTTTGTCTTCAGGTTTAGCTTCTAACTTTCATTAGAAAGTTGAAATATACAATATCTGACATCTGTAACTTCAAACACGTTATGAAGCCAGTGGCACAGTTGGTGCCAAGGTTTTGATATTATTAAATGACTCTGCTCTGCTTCTATTACTGTCCTCAGCTAACAATCAGGACAGGGCAAGTATCTTAAGCTCTCCAGAGGTGAAGGATGGGGCGTAAACTGGATCTCTCTGGTCTGACGGATGTGGAGGCTGAGCATGTGATGCAGGTGGTGCAACGGGACATGGAGCTACGCAAAACGGAGGAGACGCGGCTCAAGTGAGTCTCATGCACACTTCTGTGTCTTTGTAGATTCACTTTTAGGACGCTTCCTGCTCAAAATACACTACTGTTCAAAAGTTTGGGGTCAGTAGGAATTTTGGTTTTATTCAGCAAGGATACAGTAAATTAATTAAAAGTGACAGTAAAGATATTTAATAGATAATGATAAATGATAATGCTAAATATCTCCACATTTTTCTCATGAAAAGTTTGTAAATAAACTATTTTAGCATTGTCTTCCTCGTGATGTCACCCAAATGGCGTTCCAGTCATTGCTAGAGAGTATGAGGAAGTTCCCATCATTCTTTGTCATACTTTAAAACAAAATGACAGGAAAGGCCCTCCCTTTCCTCTTTATCCGTGACTCACTTCCCTGAGCCCACCATGAATACGGCTTTGAAGAAATCTGATTCTGACCTACAGATATATAGAAGCATTATTATTCAGGAGAGACAGAGTCATGCTGTATGTATCTTGGTCATAAGAGTCCACTATTTCTACCTTCACAGGTATTTGCAAATTAAAAGGCCCTCTCTGTTTACATATAAACAAATTTCTCTTTGGTGTTCTAATTTGCTGCATTTCCAAGTAAGTATTTGTAAGAAACGGGCAGAATACTTACCTAACGGTCTTACCTGACCTGACTTTAAACTCTTTTTATGTAATACTATGTATAAATACACTGGTTCCCAAAGGACAGAGCATTATGCATATATTTAGTCTGTAATCTCTGTTTGACCTTTTCTCTTCCCCCCTTTCCCCCCCTCTGTTTTGTCTTTCTTTTTTAAAGAAAAAGTGTGGCACATTGGCAAAAAGAAGCACATTAGTCGTCACGGTACTTGGGAGTGAGAAAAACAATTTGGTTAATGACTTTGTTTGGCACCACAATTTTATCTGACCGACAGAGAAGCAGTCTGGCCACTCTAATCTCTCACATGTTGTTGAAAATGCTTGTTTGTTGGAACAGGAAAGTAGGAATAATGGCACAAAAATTAATTTGGAAAAAACTAAAACAAACAATGCCTATTTGTTTCATGCTTTTAGGCATTTTAGGCTTTTCAGCACCTAGTTTGTAACTCAGAAATGCAGAAACACACTGACATCGTATTTTATGTAGTCACAAAAAGAGACTCTTCCCTTCAAAATCTGATCACAGGTTCTTACAGGAGACATGCTTTAGATGTGTGTTAATGGCTTGGTGTGAAGATCTGTCTTGGATGTCCACTTGTACAGTAATTCAATCACTTAAGATGGATGTTAATATCAGGCAGACAAAGAGACATTGCAATATAATATTACAGTTTGCATTAGTTTTCCTCAACTCCAGGAAACTGATTTTTATTTGTCCAATTAAGAGCATTGGGATTGGTTAGCCTATATACTATGTTATTTTTGTACTATACAACTCTATATTGATTGTCAGGTATTTTTGTTTCATACTTTTGTAGTTCAGATGAGTTAAACAGCATATCTATTTGAATATTTTATTTCTTAAGCCCCACAATTCTCTTTCACGTCCCTACAAAACCTTAAACCATCTCATTTTATGCAGACAGCATTTTTATCTTCTCCCAAGTGTGTTCTGCCTGCATGCATCTAGCTTTTCAATATCCTCTCCGACACCTGGGGAGCATCTCAGAATTTCAAACAGGACTGAGTGAGTTATCAGAGAATGGAAGAGCAAAAAACAAGATTATTAGAAAAGACCCTCTGAATAGAGGCAGGAAAATACAGGGATT
This sequence comes from Acrossocheilus fasciatus, assembly GCA_036784905.1. Classification (NCBI taxonomy): domain Eukaryota; kingdom Metazoa; phylum Chordata; class Actinopteri; order Cypriniformes; family Cyprinidae; genus Acrossocheilus; species Acrossocheilus fasciatus. The sequence continues at coordinate 21,282,475 of CM071939.1, read as the reverse complement.
TAAAAAGTAACATTTTTTTTCTCTCAGGAGATCCATCTTGTAGGAAACTATTTGTTTTGGCAAAGTAAGAAAAAAAAGAAGAAAAAAAAGAAAGAAAACCAATTAAATGCATTATCAGCCCCTTAACATAACCCTTGTAGATGTACTGAAATGTGTATAAGATGCCCTGTATACTTTCTCTTCTTCGCAATTATTAAAAAAAAAAATTATATCCATTTTATGTACTTTCCAAATGCCCACTAGGACGTACTTAAGTACCCCCTGGGGCACGCAAAGCCCTGGTTGGGTACCACTGATCTAAATCAGACTTGGGAAAAAATCTAGAGAGACACCCTAGAGTCTGCCATCTATCCATGCACTCATCCATGATTTTCCATTTCATTAAATCAAAGATTTCAAACAGATGGCTGATTCTGTCAGTTTTGTGAGGCCCCTGTTAATCCATTACATGAAGGGGAAATGTAATGGAACTGCACACAGAACATGGTGAATCTGAGCAGACAGTTTGGCTTGTAGCACACTATTCAGTGGGTCATTTTGGCCTTGTACAAACAATTATGATAGGATTGCTTCTTTAATTACATGCTGATTCATTTACCCTGCAATTCATACTAAAACTATATAAATATTTGTGTGGCTTATGTTTTAAGCTGTTTTCGTCAGCATCCAAATCTGATTCCTCATGAGGGTTTATTTGAATTAGAGAACTAGTTTCGTCTCAGTTCTGTCTGCTCTGAATCTCTATAGAATGACTAGCAGCTATGCACTTAACAGATTAACAAACCCTGATTAGTACATGTTTTCTTGCATTGCTCTAAAGTGAACCATTCCCAGCATGAACCGTTTGCTATGTGTTATTGTGTTGCAATAACACTGCTGATCTATGTTAACAAGATGTTCCAGGAATAGGTCATGTAATTGCTACATTGCTGGAGTCTTTGCACTATACTGTATAACACAACAGTAGATTTGGTTTGAGATTGATCTCCCTTGTGTATGAGCCTCGCAAATCCTCAAGCAACATATGAGATTGAATTTAGACTTAATTACAAATACATTTAAATTTGGTAACAATTTTAAGGTGTCCTTGTTACACGTTACATGTACTTACTATTATAATAACAATATATTATGCATAATTACATGCAAGTAACCCTGAGCCAAACCCTAATCCTAACCCTAACCATATAGTAAGTACATGTAGTTAATTAATATTACTCAGTATCTAAAGGTATAATTACTCTGTAAAAGGACACGCTAAAATAAAGTCTAATCTTAAATTTAAGTCAAATTATGAAATGTATTTTATTTTGTGAATGTTTATGAATTTTAATTTAAATGGTAAAAACCTAAACAAAACTATAACAAAACATATTCATGTTATTATGAAAAATTGATAAATGGCCAGTATTTGTCTAAATATATTCAAAACAAAACACTAAAAACACAAAAAATGCTATGCATACATTTAGGGCATCACAACAACATAATGTAAAGAATGAAACAATGATATTACTGTTAAATTTTTTTTTTTACATGTACCAGTTATTAAATTGTTAGTTTTAAAAATAACTGTACCTTTGCCATCATCTAATGCTCACTTCATCTAAGTGTAAAAAACATCAAATATTGACCAGTAAAACAGTGTCATTAAATATCAAACATTAGAAACTCGAGTGCATTAGAAACTTTACAAAGGATCAGTGATGGGAATAACGGCGTTATTTTTTTTACTAACGAGTAATCAAACGAATTACTGTTACCGTTACTGACAATAAAATGTGGCGTTACTATATTATATTATTAGAATTTAATTTTTCAGTTCATCTGAATGGATGCGCAGTGTAGCTGTATTTGACGTACCGTAAACTCTAGTGTGAAGCGCACTACTCGCCGTCGCTTTCTGTCACATACACGCACGCAAAGAAAGATACAAAGCAAGAAAGTCTTTCATAACATGCAGAATTGACGCGCTACATGTAAACGATATTCTGTGTTGTATTTTCCTGTCAAAATAACGGAGTTCCTTTGAAATTCTTCAGCTTTTAAGAACTGCTGGTTTCTCTTGTAGTGGGCGGAACTAATGCGCAAACGACAATCTCATTGGCTGGCGCTCACCTATTATCGTCCCTGTTTTGATTTCAGCAAATCAATTCGAGCGAACTCAGACAAAGTGATTAATATTCATGAACCCAGCAGCTCATTAATCCTTAGTGCGTTTTATATTGATGACAAATATGCATTCATACTTGGTTATTCTAATTACTAAAGTTCTATCATCATATAATATAAAATTATCATAATATTATATTATAATGCTTGACTGACTGATACTAATTGTCAGTAGATAAATAGTGTAGATTAATTTACAATGTTTTATAATAATAATTTATTCTTTTTAGTGTCCATTTCATTAATTTAACATATTTAATATTGGGGGCATCCAAAGTTATTTGACATTTGAACATTTTGTAAAAAGTAACGCAATAGTTACTTTTCCTGGTAATTTGTTACTTTTATAATGATGTAACTCAATTACTAACTCAGTTACTATTTGTGAGAAGTAACTAGTAACTGTAACTAATTACTTTTTTAAAGTAATGTGCCCAACACTGCAAAGGATACTGTAAAATGTATTATAGATACATACTGCATAACAGGCAGGGGAAAAGAAGAGGATATGCTAAATTGTGTACTGCAGTTGCAGATTGTATCTAATTATATATAACCTGTCATTAATGATAGATACTGGTGTGTCAGATGACTTAGTAAAAAATATTGGCATTGGTTGACCCCCCTGTTCATCACACCTGCGCCCAGTCTGGCTATCTGGCATGAGTCACTTAGTAGACCTTCGCTTGGATCTGCACCTACTGGCACAGGACGCCTCTGCTGCTCTCTGCCAACGGCTTGCTTGGTAAACAACAGACCATGTTTCTGAGAACTCGGTGGAAATGGCCTGCTGAGTATCCAATTATAAGTTCATTGGAGAGACCCCTGATGGCGTATCATCACCGTGGGTGACTGTAGGGACATGAAATTGATCCCGCTCAGGTCTGTAAGAATTGTTCAGCTATTATCTTCTTTTGTGCTTTTTGGCTGTTACTTTAAATGCATCTTGCCACTGATTCAGTCTAGACAGACTGGTGGAAGGCTGTTCGTAATCTCTGGTTTGTATCTCTGTGGTCTGAATGTCACATTTAGAGATTAATCTACAAACTACATGCATCTTGGATTTAGTGCAAGAGTTGTTTTTCACTGATTTCAAGCATATGCATGCACAAAATGTCCCCAAAGGGAGGTTTTGGCACAAATTTGTCAGCAAACTATTTCTGTGTGCAAAACAAAAATAGATGCAAAAATGCAGTGTTATAAATTTGTGTTTGCCAAGTCCACACTGTAAAAAATCCAATTAACAAAATTATGGAAGGTCAAAAATATTTAAGTTGAACTAATTTTATTGCTTGTGCTTAGTTGAGAAGACATATTACATTAAGTCTGCACAAATATATTTTAAAAACATTAAACTAATGGTTATTTTCAAATCCAGTCAACATTCAGAATGCTAAATGTTAATTAAACTAATAAAAACAAATCCAGCCAACACTGAGATCATTCTGCACGTGCACGCGCCTGAGTGACTTCGCGGGAGAAACAGCGCTGCCATCTTGTCAAGTTCACACGTCAGGTAAGTTCCAGTAAATAAATGTTATTTTTTAGTCTAAATTTAACGAGAAAATCATGCAACGTATTTGATTTTTTTTTTTGAGTGGACATTTCGAAAGTGTTTTATGAGTTGTATATCAGAAGAAAAGTGGATATAAGATAGTGTAACTTATGTCAAGTTCAGGCGTCAGGTAAGTTAAGTCAATTGTGGCACTGAATTAATAGTTGCACTTAACATTAGACTGAATTTATCAAAACGTATATTTAAAAGGTGTAAATGTTTTATTCAAAACGTATATATATTTATACACAAACGTACAACCTATATAAAACATTGAATAAGCGTTGTATGATATGTCTGAGGGAAATTTAAGGGAATGTGGTCTTTCACCTTGTTTAATACATAAAACACTTAGAAGTTCGTCGTTCCGAACGAGAATGAACAACTGAATCGTTTCACAGGCCATTCAAAGTTTCTCAGTCAGTTAGTTAGTTAGTTCCCTAGATAGGGAATCACTAGATGGTGCACTCGAGTCCCTGCACAGGGGAAGACCGTGATCAGTAAACACAACTGATCAATCAATTTGTAAAACGTCACCACTGGTATTTATCAACAACAGGCAGGACCGTTATATTTTGATATTATTTTTATGCTATTTGAGGTAACTTAGCCGTATAAAATGAAATGTATATGTTCTATTACAAATCCAGTCAGCATCAATGCTCCCTGTTGTGCAATGGATTGTGGAATGGATTTGTGCCAAAAAAAGGTTGCAACTTCTGTTTAATCACAAATTTAATTAACTGATATTGATACATTGTAAATTATTTAAAAGGCATCATTTAATATTTTGAATTTAGAATGTACTTTTCTTTCTCCATCAGGGTGTGGCCAAAGGTTTCATTGGTGCTTTGTCATTGTTGCAAGATTTCAGATGCTGGCCAGTCAGTTCTTTCAAGGCACCAAACACCAGACCGCTCCACTGCAACTACATACTGTGTGTACTTTCAAGACTAGGAGATTATTGTTTTCATTCCAGGTAATATGTGTAAATGTTTAGAGTTTTTACTACAATTATAATGTGCTTTATTGTTCTCAGTGGCATCTACACTAATATTAGTCTGTTTCATTCTTATTCCGAAGTGAATGTAGCCAACCAGATCCAGTCCGTATCCAGATCAGATGGTGGATCAGGACCAAGAGATGACCTTGACAGCCCTGAATGTCAGCGGAGACCAGGACAACTAGATGAGCCCCAGAGACAGATCCCCTCTGAAGACCTCGTTGGCCATCGGGACAAGACCACGAGAACCAGACAAGTCCTCTGCTCAGTCTGACCTGTGTTGCAACCTAGAATTAAACCATGCCATGCATTAAACTGAATTTTTCAGTTGTATTACAGATGTAATGTTTGTCAACTGAGCATTAAAGGGATAGTTCACCCAAAAATGAAAATTTGTTGTTAGTTTACTGACCGTCAGGCCATCCAAGATGTAGGTGACTTTTTTCTTCATTCCTGTATGTTTAGTTTGTACGAAAAATTTTATAAATGGAGATTGTTATTAAATAAAGGCTATTATGTGTTGTAAAGTGTGTTTTTAGTGATTGATAAACACCAGTTAATCATTTTTAATAATTTTGTTAAACTATAAAAATATGTGTTTATATAGTTCTCCAGCAATTTCTTATGATGCCCAAATAATAAATCTTAGTTGAGGTAACATATAAAACACATAGAGTAAACAGTTAAATTTGAATTGACATAACTTGCTGTAGTTTTCTAAATGTCTGACCAATTAAAACATTTTAGTTGAATGGACTATAAAACTAGTTCACTAAAAGTTGAGCCAACTAAAAAATAACAATTCAGATAACATTTTGAAGTCAGAAATTGACTGAACGTAAAATTTCTGTGGAACTAGTTACTAAATAATAATCAGTTGAAACCGCTTTAAATTTTTTACAGTGCACAGTTGCAAAACCAACATCACTGTAATGTTTTAATTACCCTTGCATTTGTATTATGTCATTACAGCCTTTGTTTTCTTTCTTTTCCATTTTTTTTCTTTCCTGTCTGTCTGTTTTTAATCTGCTGAGATTATCCTCAGTTCCCCTCTCTCAGTATTCACTGGAGCCGATCCGTTCAAGCTGTGGCTCTAATCATTCGTAATGATTTCCTGTTGGCATTGTTTGGAGAGACAAAGTAAACGCCACACCTCAAGCAGAGATTTCCAATACAATGCTTCCTTTCTAGTTTTTCATCTCTCTCTCTGCTCCTCTTTGTCAGCTCCTGAGTCACAGGTTTGCTTTTATAACAGTATGTATCATGACACATTATTTAAAATGATTCAAATTTCAATATTAAATTTAAAAATTTCATTTGAACCATTCACTTTTGTTTACTTATGTCCTCTTTGTCCACCTATGTCTTCACTCTACAGTGACTATTAATATTCAATATATTTTGCATAAAATTTTTCTTTGTTTTAATTTTCTGCATTCACACCTGTAAATCACAGGAAACCACTGCCATGATGATATTAAGACCAGCAGCACAACTGGAAATTTAAATTTTGCTCTGTCAAAGAAAATATTTCCAACCAAAGTCGAAGAAAAATTTACTTCTTATGCATTACTGAATGAATCAGTGTTTTTGAATGAGTCGATTCAGATGAGTCAGTGATTCAATGATTCACTCATAAACACAGTGGCTACATCCAAAATTGCATAAATCGCATAATAGTTGAAAAACATGACGTGAACAGGGTAATATGTCCGAATTCACAGCATTGTGAGTTGGGATGACCTACTATTTCCGGTGAGATTCTGAAGTATGCATTCAATTGACACTTTACTATCCCACAAGGCCACAGAGAGGATGTGTGAGTAGCAGTGAAGCAACACTGTAACTGATGCTAGTAGATCACTTGACAATGACAACATGATGAATGTAGTAGATCCAGAATATATTCATACTATATAGAACATAATTTTTTAAATGGTCACTAAGTAATTACTTACTCTCTGGGTAGGTACTTGTTTTTGGATGCAGCCACTTGTTTTGTTGTGAAATAAATCAGCATTTTCAATTAAACAATTCAGTTGACTGATCGATTCAGTGAGTAGTTACTTGTTGCCACCTACTGGCATATCAAAGTAAGCTCCAGGAAGATTTACTGGAAAAACACCCCACTAATGCATTTTTCCTGATTAACATGTTTCTTATTTACTTTGATTTCATCAGTTGCCTTCTTACTGTACCCTATAAACCCTACTTTTCTGACTTTTAATTCATATCTTAAGGGCACATAAGTGTTATTAAGCAGCATAAATCTAATGGACCTAGTCCAAACAAAATGTGAATGTGCTGGTTGCAACCCTCTATTAAATAGTTAGGTCTCTTGTCTCTCTGCTAAATGTCAGAGCAATTTCATTCAGAATTGCTCTCTCCTCTCTGGAGGCTGCAGTACGGCTGGAAATACAGACAGATTTAAGACGTTGAAGGGCAAATGCAGCACATCTGTCAACACGCAGATGTAATGTGAACATGATCCACTTATAGGGCACTACAGCCTGCCTTACATAGAGATTAATTATGTATGTTTTTAATGCATCGTCCTAATACTCAGAGAAATATGCATCAGCTTAAGTATCATTTTAGTCAAATACTTTATATCACAGTTGTTTTTCTACTCTCTCTCTTTCTCTCACTCTCTCTCTCTCTCTCTCTCTCTTTCTCTCACACTCTCTCTCTCTCTCTCTCGCTCTCTCGCTCCAGTGAGATGAAGAAGGCACTGGTTGAGGAGGGCAGTCGGTCTGTTTTGCTGTCGCGGCAGCACAGGTTTAATGAGCGCTGCTGCATCCGCTGCTGCTCTCCCTTCACCTTCCTGCTCAACCCTAAACGTTCCTGCCTGGACTGTTGCTACAACGTCTGCAAGGGCTGCTGCACTTACAGTAAGAAGGACAAAGGTTGGCTGTGCTCCTCCTGCCAGAAGACCAGGTCAGTTCTGCAGCGCTAACCAGAACTGTTGTGAGTGCGCGCTCCATCAGGGGGCTTTTGTAGGAAACACCTGCAGGTTAAAGATGCTTCTGGTTGTTATCAGGATTTAAAAACTAGGGATTCATGACATAGTGGTACTGTATTGGTTATTGGTTGATGTTAGATATATATTTTTTTAATTGACAGTATCAGTCAGTATTGGATATTTAATTTTGCATGCTCATTTCTCATACAGTATTTTTTATGTTTAGGTTACCTTTGCCATGTCTAATTCTCACTTGAAGTGAATCTTTAAAAACAATTATAATTTAATAACACAGTTAAACATAGTCTTTAGAAAATCTAAAAATGAACATCCATTTTTCATACTGTACATTATAATGTTGCAATGCCTAAATTCATTAAATTCATTACATTTATTTTTTTTAGCAATTTATTGTTAATTTATTTAGACAAAATAATATAGAATATCATTGGAAAATGTAATATTTGTTCATCCCTATAAATAGACTGAAAAGTTTGTTTAAAAAAAAGTGATTTTTTTTTAACATTTACATTTTTTTTATTTACAAAAAAATAGTTTCATTAATTTCAGGTCTGGTTCTATAAATTGACTCTGTACTGTGAAAATTTGCTTGTATTTATGTTCATATGAGTTGTGTCTCACGTACATTTCAAAGCACCTTAGTAGTCATTTGAGCATTAGTGAGCGTCTGTATGTCTGTGTGTTTGTTTACACTCATGGTTCAATGAAAGAGTACAGAGAGTTCAAATAACACTGTTAAGACAGTCATCAGAATTATTATGTATTATACAAGTATAGAGCATGACATGACATTGTGCACAAATGCCTTTGCCTTTGCCAAATGCTGTAGGTCAGAATCCTACTGAACCAATACAGAAAATATTTTTGCACTTCTTACATGCACACTAATGGATAAATACTGTCCTGCAAACATAAAACCTTCAACAATTCATGTTTACCCAATTTGATTTTGCTAACCAGTGAAGGCAGAGTTAAATTTTGGGTGACCTTCTTATGGTGTTTCTACAGATGTGATGTGAATCTGTAGTGCTAGTGAAACCCAAGAGCTTTGCGCTTCACACACCGTGCAAGGAAGGTTACTATGTCCTGCAGAAGTCCTGCATTTCTGTGCAAAACGTCACTGTATTTATTTATTTATTTATAGCAGGATTATTCCTTCTCTTTCCTATCTTATACATACACACTCACATTACGATTACGTCCATCAGTGGAATTGAATTTTGATACTATACACATCCACTCGTATTTTCTCTGTCCTCTCATAATAAAACGGATGCTCATTCCAGTTTTAATAGCAAAGATCAGTGTATTAGATCATTACTGAATGGAAGCAGGCAATTAACATTTATGCTATGCTTATAGATATAACAGGTATATGTAGGATCTAAGCTATCTGTTTACAGTACCTATGGCTTCTTGTCTTTAATTAAATAAATGCATAAACATATAATTCCCATTTAAAGTCCATCTTAAAGTAAAATTATTTCTTGTGTGAAAAAATATAATTTGTCCTCAGGGAGTGTGTACATTATGGTAAAAGGACACAGAATGCTATTTTAAGCATGAAAACAACGCTGTAGTCTTTACCACCATCTCATATTTCTCTGCATATTTCTTTAACATGTTATTAAAACTTGGTTGTTGATATAATGTTGCTAACATAATTATTAATTGACAATTATTGAATGTTAAAATTCCTGGCAATTTTGGCCTGCTCCCTGGAGCACAATAATAAAGATTCTTCAGATTTTTTATTTTCTTTTTGACAATATTCCCTACTGCATACAAAGTAAACAATAATCTTATGTTCTCAGCAGGTAATTCCTCTGAAAAAAACTCATTTTAATTCAAGCTATTGGACTTCTGCTCTCAGTGGCATGGCAACATCGAGCTGTTTGTCTCTTTAGCCGTGAGAGTCTGAATATTAGTGTAGCACGGGCTTAACTAGGTCTTTGATTTTGAGCATGCTCAAAAGTGACTTTGGCTGTATATATAGTGACCTTTCTTTGTATATATGTTTGTGTGTGTGCTTGATTATTGGACCTTGTATGATTATAGGACAAATGTCATCATAATCATATGTTCTGCACTTACATTGTCAAAGGTTTTAATCAGTGTAGTGTAAACAGAAACTCAGGAATGCTCTTAATTAAGCATTAAAATGCGGCCTTGTTCATGTATTTCCAGACTACTGAAGACCCAGTCACTGGAATGGTTCTACAATAATGTGAGAAGGCGTTTTAAAAGGTTTGGCAGTGCCAAAGTGTTAAAGAACCTCTACAGGAGGCATGCGGCCGAGCGTGGAGCGCTAGCAGAGCTTACAGGTACTTGCCATCTGGACTGTTGTATGACCTTCCTTGAAAATAAAGGATGCTTTCACACTATGACATTTTATAATTATTTATAAGTATATATTTTGGAGGTAAAAGAGCTGGTTTGCATGTTGCATGTTTTTGGAGTTGATGCATTTCAAATGCCATCTGCATTCAGTGGATATGTCAGTTTTAGATGGTCTTTTTCACAGCTTATGTGCACGGATGTATTTAGCACTAATTCATGAAGGTTAAGAAAAGAGCTGACAGGGCACCACTAGTCTGACTTGCTTCCTCTGTATCCAATATAACAGCAGCAGGATTTATGAGAATTATTCATGTTTATGGAGGAAGGGTCGCTGTGCAATTTTGATTATGACCTGATAGAGATCCATTCCCTTTTGTATTTCTAACATTTAAATAGCGAATCAAAATCAAGTATATACATATAATTCAATACAATAATTACTTATTACATTAACAGGCAAATATTTTATTCACTAGCCTAAATAAAAAAAATAACTGAATATTATTGTTTACTGGTGTACAGAAAGATATTAATCATAATTGAAAATGTAATAATTTTCTGCTCCCTGTTCACTGGGGGGAAAAAATAAAATACTGTAAGATTTCAGCCATAAGTAGCCAAAAATGTACTGCTAATTCACAATATTTTTACTGTGCACTCTTGTTTGGATGTGTAAAATAATCTCAGAGATTATTTTTTCTCTTCCACACCAGTTTGAAGCTCCTTTGCTTGTGTTTGTAGGCACAACCTTAAATGAGCTACAATCTTTGCCCAGCCTCCATTTCAGTTTTGCTGAGGTCTGTGAGCAGATAATGTCTTCTTCATGAAGACGAAAGCAGTTTAGAGCAAGGCCAATGCCACATTAATAATGGATGACCATGACTGTGGATGTTTGTCACCTCAGCAGACCCCTGTATCCTCTGAGGAACAATAGCTCTCTGTGGAGGAGAGTAAAACCATTACAGTGACAATGAAAAATAAAGAGCTTTGGCCACAAAACTCAATGCACTATGTGGTCAAGCTTTTGGAAATTTGATGCAGAGAAAAGCTAGGAGATAATCTGTTTGAGTTTAATGTCGGACAAGTGCTAAGAATGGAGCGATAAGCTTATAGCATTATAGGTTTTTAAGCCGCAACATCAGTCTTCAGCTTATCTCATAGAAAAAGCTAGATTCATAACATTACTTTGATCTTCTCTCCTCAGCAGAATGTAGGCGTAAACACTGGCTTGAAGGAAAAGGGCAGGTGTTTTCATAGAGTGGTAGCCGGTGGCTTCAGAGGCAGTTTGACCTTTACCGGCTTGAGGGGAGCACTTTAAATTGCTCTGTGTAGAGTTGAGGCCATATTGACATGTCAGTATTTACCCAACAAATGATTTGTCATCCAACAGCTCTCTGAGACTCAGACAGTGTCTGTCAGAGAGAGAAACCTGTCAACACTGCTATTAAATCATGTGTCTGAACTGGAAGTGCTGTTGAATCGCTCAATTTATCATAGGAACAGTTTGTTAATAACAACAACAGACATGTTTAATGTATACGGTTGTACTTATTTTTTCTCATTTAAAATTGAGCGAAGCTCTTTATTCCATGCTTGTCCTACCTTATCACTCTTGACCATTTTTTTTTATTAGTATTATTACTATTGGAGATGAAACTTAGAAATTTTATTATGTGTATGTTCTTTTTTATAAAAGGTTGATACCCTCAGAAATCATTCATGCATGCAACATGCATGCACTTTCTAAAGTTATACATCCTCTGCAACTGAAAATGGATAGATTATGAAAGGTTATAAAGTTTCATTGATGAAATGAGCTGTAACATTTTTTGCAGCAACGGAGGGCAGCACTTATGAAGAGAGCGGCTGCAATGAGAGTAGTATGTATGAGAGCGACTCTACGTTCTACAAGCAAAGTGAAGGTTTGTGATCAAATAATTATTTAGATATGTGTGGTTTGTTACTGTATATCAGTAATATCGATTCCATTAGTGTCATACAGTGGACATTTGAAAACACTTTAATTATTATGTCTCTCTCCAGAGCACAGCATGGCTGATACTATTAAGGTGGCACTGCGGGTGGCAGAAGAGGCCATAGATGAGGCCATTGCTAAGGCTGAGAGCCAGGCTGACAGTCAAGTAAGACTTTCCCATTAATAGGTACAAGATTGTTCATTCATTCATTCTTGCTATTCAGTAACTTTGCAAGAGTGACATGGCAGCTATTTGGCATTTGCTTTTGTAGGAGAAGCAGAACGAAGCTCATTATTTGCGAGAGAACAGAGGAGAGCTGATTGAGGAATTGGCCAAAACTATAGTACAGAAAGTGAGTAACACATGACAGCAATGACCTTTCATGAATGCACAGTTTTACATTGTGTAGAATTCAGTGTATTCAGCTGAATTCCCATGGATTCCCATGAAAACCCATGGATTCAGCAAGACTGCAAAGATGTTTGTAATGTTATAGCAGATTTCAAACTATTTCTTTTCATCTAAAAATCCTAAAAAAAAAAAAAGTGTCAAGGTTTCAACAAAAATATTAAACGGTCTTGTATGCTTTTAATGGTCTTAAGTCTTGTATAATAACATTTTAAAATATATTAAAACTATAATAATATTTCAAAATATTATTTTATTTTTTTATTAAATAAACGCAATCTTGGTGAGTATATTTACCCATTATTTTACACATTACCGTTTCTAAAACAAAAACATTGTTATGTGATACATATTTTTATTTATTTATTTTAATGCTTTTGAGATTATATTTTAAATTATGCTAATTTTAAATGATCATATCCTCATTTATCAATTTTGACACTGTTTGAATAAACGTATTATATTGGAATATTTAAATGTCAGATTGTCCGCCGGAAAGAGGGTCTGCCTGAGATGAAGTCTGGATGTAATCTGGACCAGAACAGTGATGGAATCTCTCCTGATCAAACCCAGGGTGCCTTTGATGCTTCTCTCTGGGTATAGTGACTAAAGACTAAATTACCTGCAATTTGGCAATGCTTTTGGATTGATTCCTTTGCTTTTTTGAATGAATGTTTTGAATGAAATGCTTCCTCTCCCCTCAGAGGTCTCACTCAGCTTTCTGTCTCTTGACTGATGAGAAAACAGACCAGCATTCTAACACTGGGTCAAGACTTTCATCCTCTATAAGTCATACTCTGGAAACGAAGAAAGAAGAACCGATGCCTGTCCAGGCCATGCCTAGCTGGAGGAGTGTCGACCGACTGGACAATTCCAGTTAGATCCTTGACTTAAATCCATATGATTCTTAACTATAGTTAATCAACTCTTCTTGTGTATGACAGAGATTTTAAATTAATTTTGAACTTTTAAACTGTTGACCCTCTTAGTTTATATACATGTCTAAATGCTGTCCTATGTCTTCAGTGTTACAGAGTCCTGATGGTAACTGGATTGCTTATCAGAGCAACCTGCTCTCTCGACCAAGCCTTTTAACTAAGCGCAAAAGTCTGGTCTACAGTGTCTTGGAAAGGGAGTCTGGCGTGGTGTCAGCTTACGATGAGATGGGCTCAGAAACAGAGCCTGAAGCTAATGGGGTCTGGGGCGCTGCACTGGAAGAGCTTCGGCGTAAAATGTCTGCCAATAAGCAGTTGAGTTACCCAGAGTCCTACAGCCGTCAAGCAACCTTGCCTTTGAATGCACAAGCAGAACATCTCACTGCATACCCCTTGACTGCTGACACAGAGGACTCCACAGGACAAGATGGGCCGCTACACCAGTCCCAGAAAACTCTGCTGCCCTTCTTGAAGAGAAAAGTGTCGCTAGACCACAGGCGACCCTCATCCACCTGGCGCCCAAACATCATGGATATAAATTTCAATCCAGGAGGGGCTGAGAGCAGTGAGGATGGCCTAGAGGAAAGCAGGGTCAAGAGGTCACGGCGAAGGAGGAAAAATAAGAGAGAGGAGGCAGAGTGGAAAGGACAGTCGGTATTGTCCTCAGATGTCCCGGTAAGAATGACTGTTTTTATACAACATGTCTTGGCTTTGATTTAGAACAGGGGTTTTTAAGAAGAAAAGTATTCATTTATTTAAAACTTTCTGACCCAAAACTTTTCAGTGAAAATGTGGATATAAAATGATTGATTTATTTTTGACATTTCATTATTTATTGGCAGGATTCCAGCAGCCACCTCTCAGATGCTCTGGTGAAGAGACGCTATGTGAAACAAGACTCAGACTTGCATGGAAAAAGATCATGTGATCATAGTCTGGAAGCAGACACTTCAGACACTGCTACTCCTGACATCTTGAGCTCTGGAGCCATGACCCCTGATCCCTTTGGACTAGGTCTCAATGCTCCCAGCTATTCCAATCATGGGTCCCTTGGTGTAGTTGGATCTTTAGATCAGGAGTTGACTACCAAACTGAAAGAACTGACCAGTCAAGTCAGAGAAACACAACTTTCTTCCACTGATGATGAACTGGACAGGTTGGAGTATCAAATGGAGAATGAAGAAGGTGAAACAAAAGAAAAAGTGGGAGATGCTGCATTGGCGATTGAGGCTGATTCAAAAGAAAGATCAGATGAAACTGAATCCACAAATCAAGTGAGATTAACTGAGATGTTGAAAGAAGATGATCTGACTTCCAAACTGAGAGAGTTGACCAGTCATGTCAGTGAGACACTACTTTCTTCTACTGAAGATGAACTGGACAGGTGTGAGTATCAAACCGAAACCAAGGGTGTAAATCAGTCAAGAAGAACTGAGGTGCTTATACAATATGACGAGAAAACACAAAACTATGCAGAGATGGTTGAAAAAGCAGAAAAAGAGAGATCAGAGAAAAAGCAAAATAAGACAGGTGAGACCCAAATGTCAGAAGAAATGAGCTCTGTGAGCCAAAAACAGACACTTAATGAGACAGATGCACAAAATGAGATGGTTAGAGAGAGAATTGAAGAGTCAAAGAACAAGGGAGAAGTTCATACTGAAGAGAAAAATGCAGAAATAAAAGATTGTGGAAATGCAGTTGATGGTCAGCAGAGCAGAGCTGAGAATACAGAGAGAGTTGATCATATTGAGGAGCAGGAGGTGTTATCCTGTGAACTGGCTTTGAGTAGACTGATTAGTGAAGATGGAAAGATGGAATTTGATAGGATCATTAATACTGTAATGAAGCCTTTGGATGATATGGAAGAACACATAGAAGCTTACACTAGTGAGGGGGTATTTTTAGACAGAGAGAGAAGTGAGGGAGAGAAACACGAGATGATGGAAGAGGAGGACAATGTAACTGAACAGGAAACAGATGACAGCACAATATCTGAGGGATGCTTTGTTGGTGGAAAATCGAAGGAGCTGCAGGAAAAAGAAATGAAGGAAGAGGGCAAGATCAATGAAGTTGTGGCACTAAAGAGCAACACGGAATATACTGAAGAGACAGAAGACAAACAATGCAGTAAATCATCAGAAGAGAGAGTTCAAGAGAAGGACGGCAACTTGATTGAAAACAGGGAGAAACAGGGGGACCAACACAGCGCCCCATCTGGTCAGGAGGAGTATCTGTCACCGGAGGAGATCTACAAAGTAACAACTAACTACAGTATACTATACTAAACACTACAGGCTGAAGTAACCTTATTTGCTTGCAACTAACATGCTTTTATTTAATCTGCTTAACCTATTTCTCTGAAGCTCTTCTTTCTTTCTTTCTTTCTTTCTTTCTTTGTCTTCTGCCTCTATTTGATCTTTGTTAGGATGCACACATACTGGACATAGAGAAAAACCTACATTTAATCTCCAATATACTACAGCAGGTGATGATTGTATGCTGATATGGACAGTATGCTCTTATTTCTGCACTCATAATTTAGCTACTGTACTTGTTCTCTTTTCTGTACGTTTTCATCTGCTATCCGACACGGTTCGTTATTATTTACATATTTTACACTCAGTTAGGACACAATTAATCAATAAATAATCGTGATTATGATTATGGCTGCCACATAAAAAAAGTGGATTATAATATTCTGTTTTGATTTATTCAAATTGGGTCAAAGGTTTTTTCACAGCATTGAGCATTGTAACCATGTTGGTTGAACACATTGAGGTCAAGCAATGGCCAATCAGAGGTGTTTAAATCCACTCAGTGCCACTCCAAACAGAAGATTTCTTTTCAATGCAAGCTCAATGCAAGCTTACTTACAAATCCTCTCATTATAACCTACAAAATGTAGACACAGTGTGAATAAGCTTGGAAGCCAATTTCTGCTACATAACCAAAAAAATGAAAATCATACTTCCATTAAATGTAAAAATTCTGACATACTAAGTCATAATAATGAGATAAAAGTTATTTGGTACATCAGAATTTCTACATTTCATGCTTTTTGTCATAATTGTGAGATAAAAAGTTGAAATTATGACATACTAAATCATAATTGAGATAAAAGTTCAAATCATGACATAACCCGTCAGAAATGAGATATTTAAAAAACAAAATTAAATCTCATAATTGACTTTTTATGTTTTAATTGTGACTTTTTATGAATTAAGATTTCACAAAGCATTCTTTTTCTTCTTATGTGGATGGTAATGGGCTTCCGTAAATAAGTGATATATAGATTCTCAGCCTGTTTTAGATGTATAGCCTACATAAAGAATATGGCATATGCTAATGTAGGTGTGGTCACACTAGACTTGCCCCATGCCCCATTAATTTCCATTTATATGAATGTGAATGTTAATGTGTAAAGTTACAGTACCTTCCTCTGTGTATTTACCGTGAATAGAAGTACTCAGCAGTATCACTGCGGAGCATCACCACAGAGGTGCTAAAAGTACTGAACGCTACAGAGGATCTGATTCACGGATCTATGGGAGATGGAGGATGCCAGTCAGACCACAGTGACGTCTCGATCATTCCCCCTGATGAGGCCAGAAGACTGGATGAGCAGCTCGGCAGACTGGAGGAGAATGTACGGATTCTTTCTGAGATGAACGTTTCTCACGCCACTGGGCATTTATGAGATGCTTCTCAATTTATTCTGATTCATTTCACTGTGTGCAGGTGTATGTGGCGGCAGGGACAGTGTACGGACTTGAGGCTGAACTGGGGGATCTGGAGGAGTGTGCACGCTGCATCAGTGGATCCACCACTGAAGGACAGCTCGCTCATCTGGAGGACCAGGTGGCCTCTGCAGCAGCCCAGGTGCAGCAGTCTGAGCTCCAGGTGCGTTCGGCCTGGACGCTGTGCTTTTTCTCTTTTTTGAATCTCAGCAGCAGCATCTCATTGCTCTGAGGATGCAATTATGCTTGAATTAATGAGCAATATAACAAATGATTTTGTTTAATTAAACTATTTAAATTGTTTTTGTTACTCAAAATAAAGCTAAAATAAAATATAAATATTAGATGAAAACCTTAAATGGAAATTGGAAATGTTGCTTTGGAAACTAACTGAAAAAAAAGCTAAAATAAAAAGAAAGAAAGAAACAAAGAAAATAAAGAAATTACTAAAACAAACTAAAATTAAATGAAATATAAATAAAAGATGAAAAACACAAATAGACATTAGAAATAAGCGTTAGAAAAACTTAAGACAGTAGAAATTAAATAAAAAACAAGTACCATAATTACCTACTGAAACAAAAATATATTAAAGCTTAATAGAAATAAAAAAACAACTAAATAAATGACTAACACATAACCAAATTGCTAAACTTTAACTAAAATGAAAATGAAAACTCAAAATATAAGGATAAAACTAATTTAAAAATATTGATAAACACCACAAGAATATAAAAATAATATTAAAATAACACTCAAATAATGTAGATTTCCTATATACAGTACATATATAGACCTATATATACTGTATAATACACATACTGTATAGAATTATGCAAACATGGTGTCCCAAAACTGCCAATAACATTTCAAATAACATTTTCTTTCTGCAAAGCCTTACTGTTCACAATCAAAACAGTCATTTTCATATCTTTTTGCTTTGATCTGTGCTTTTTTTTTCTTCTAGGTTTTAGACATTTCATCAAGAATTGCTGCTCTGAAAAATGCAGGTCTTAATGTAAGTCCACAGACCCAGTTTACCAAGGTCAAGACTCCAAAAACCAAGGTGTTGTCTTCATATTTTAAGGAATATTCATACACATATTCCTACATGCACATGTGACTTATTATGACTATAACTGTCGTAATACTTTTGTTTCAGACACAAACCATTGGCTCATCTCGGAAACTGAGGCGGCGACTGCCAGCACCTCCAAAACAAGGTAAGAGCTACTCATAATCAATACTGACAAATGACATAAAAAAAAATTATCTATGTATTATAATTAAGTGAAAAGTGTAATTGTTTTATTTTAAAATGCTGCAGAAATTGTACCCATCATCTTTATATGGGCTTCATTTATTTCCGTTGCATTAATCAAAGGTCTAAAATAGTTCAAAACATACATCTGTTGCTGAAAATGATTTGAATCTCCCATTTTATCTGTAAATTTCAGATAAAGAAGCATAAAGAGGATAGTGGGATACATCAGCGAGCATCATCACAAAGTTAAATAACCACAAACTTAAAAAAGCCACTGATCACATGTGCCTTGAAGTTCATGGCTCATAGATAAGATTTTATGGACTCAAGATCTGGCTGACAGATTAAAAAAAACTGATGTATCGCCCATGCAGTGATGCCATTTTACACAAACTAATAACTCTTGATTGCTTTATTACCTCTCTCCCCTCATAATAAGTAATGAAGTAAAATAATGTAAAATTATACTATGATGTGGAGCTTTGTTTTGGCATATTTGACCATTACTGTGAATCAAGCTCATCATTTAATTAAGCCTTTAATTAAAAAAAAAAACAATCTTGTAAAAGGAAGTAATGGGATAGTTCACCAAACTGTCACCATTGACATCTGTTATATGAAAAAAAGAAAAAAGCATTTAAGGCATTTCGCCCAAATTTTTATTTTATATTCCTTAGATGAAAGAGATGGTGAACTGTCCCTTATATAGATTAGAGATATATAGATTAATTTGAATTTGTGGCCAAATATTTTCTGGATTAATCTTTCTGATTGATTTATCTGTCAGATTTAGAGTAGATTAAACTAGCCATGTGTCAGCTACATGAATCATGCAGAACTTTATTCATGCTGATAATATAAATTTATGATGTTAGATTTGATAATAGAGAAGTTTACAAACTATTGTAAAGACATTGATTTATTGTAAAATGTAAATGAACTGTGTAAATTAATGGATTTTTTTGTTTGATTATATTTCAATTATAGTACATTTTTGTACACAGATGTTTGTTGTTGTTGAACTGAGTTGTTCTCATTACATAACCTGAACATTTTATGCTATTCATTTACTGAAATCATCAATATAACATTTCAGTTGTTGAGATCTATATTTCTGTTTGAGAGCATTTCAAATATACAAATCAAACTACATATTACAAATACAAAGCACAGATATTATGTGGACATTAACTGAGGCATGTACGGTTACTATTGCGATTCATGAGATTACCTTGGATGTGTGTTTAAGTAATGCTATATGTATAGTGTGTGTGTTAGATCAACTTTTCAATTGTATCTCAGTGTTTCTCTGATACACTGCAAAATATTTGAATCAAGAATATGTCAAAGAACTATCAAAGTTTTTAAGATTCTTCTATAACTGAACCTTAACATTATCCACATGAATTTGGATTTTTGGCGATCAGAGTATAAATGTATTTCTTATATTGCAAAAAATATATAATTCAGGCTTCCCTGTTTTACACAGGAAGTTCTGTGAGGTGTTTGCAATACACAGGCTTTAATGACCCTTCTGGTTAGAAGAGAGACACCAACAAAGGGACTCTCAGGAACATTATCAGACCCTGGTTTAAAGGGGGCCTCTGCAGAGAAATTAAATAAAAGCTCAGATGTGAAGGATTTCCCTGAGCGCTGCAATTCCACTGGCTTCACTGTGTTGGAAAAAAACATTTATGTGTCCACATTGTTTACATTGCACTTTGCTGTGAATAGATCAATCACATTTGAAGTACTCGCTGTTATAAGGTCAAACAAATACCACATTCATCCCAGCATCCAGTGCAACTTCCTCTAAAAAACAGAGGAGCTAATTCATAAACCTTAGCGGCGTTCCATAATAAGGAAACGTTCTCTTTGGTCAGCCACAATAAATCCTTCTCTCTGGTCCGTCAGAAACAAGCTCTCTCTCCTGTCTGACACAAGAAAACTGTCTCTAGGATCCATCACGATGAATCCTTCTTTATCCTGTCCCATGGCCTCTACCTCTGCATATGACGGGTGTCCTGAACCCCGTCGAAATTTCATGGCAGGCCAGTGTGTTGGTCGTCTCTATATATCACGAAAAAAATTACAACATTGTCAGAACAAACTTTTGAATGCTAGTGTATATTAATGTGCTAAAAATTATTTTTTCACTTCTATTAGCTGTATATGCTTTAGTTATGAAGTTCACCTCTATGAAGAAGAGACTGGCGCTGGAGGTGGGATGATAGTACATGTATATAGTGGCCAACACAGCAACCACCATGAGGACCATAGTGATGAGGATGCCAATGAGCAGACCAGTCTGCATCTGCTCCTCTGTTTGCTTCTGTATAATGTCCATCTGATTCTGAGAGTCTGAAAGAGAACAGAAGAGGACATTTACACTTGCTTGCAAAGAACAACAATTATAACCAGATTTTTACATTTTCTGTGAGAATTGTGAATGGCTTTTGCCCAAATGCCACAATGTCAGGGGGTTCTTGGCTTTTCTACATGGATGCTATTAGGAGTGTAGCGGTATACGTATTTGTACCGAACATTTTTGGTAAGGGTCTTTCAGTTCTGTACGCATGTGTACCGAACAAATACAGCATTGTTTTAACCAAACTGCACAAGTGAAACTTCATTGGACACTCCCAGTTTTATATATTGTTACTTTTGATAAAAACAAAGTCTCATCTTTCAAATTGTCAATTTCTTTCAGGAAATGCAAACAATAAATACCTTTTTGACGCTCTTTGATGTGGCATGACAGATCGCTAAATACACGCCTCTGTTCACTCGTGAGTGATGCTGATCATCCCTTCCTCTTTACTACTAGTTTTAATGCGAAATAAACATCTCATGCCTCATGTAATCATTCAATCAGTGTTTCAACCACAGAAAGACGTCAAAACTAAATGTCACGTAGCATTTCATTTACCTCAGACAAGTCTAGAGAAGAGCATTTCACGAAATATTAGACTATATACTCATATTTTACTTTACCTGTTAGTGATGTCTTAATTATTTAATGTATGTTTAAATAAATCTATTATGAAACAGTTATGACAACCACTGTGTAAATATATTTCAACAACAAATAGAAATTTTGAAACTTCAAAAATGAATTGAGAGCAATTTACATGTTTGCACACAAGTTAAGTATTGATAATTATGTTTAAATATAAATAGTAATTAAATTTAAGTTTGGGCTCTGTTGTTAATTGTAACCTTATAGTAGCCTAGTGTAAAAGGGCTTACTATTTAGAACATAAGCTAGAGGTAGATTTTCATCCCTTGGAAAATTTTAATTATAATTTAATTTATTTAAAGAAAGAACCATTTGTTCAGTAAAACACTGTTTAATTATAAAAAATTATAAAAAAGCAATTTTATGTTTAATATTTCCCCCTGCTGTACCCGAAACCATACCGAACTATGACGTCAAAACCGATGTACGTACCAAACCATCATGTTTGTTTCTTGTTACACCCCTAGTTGCTATGGTATTTGTGTGGTTGCTAGGGCAAAGACTTAATGAGATTAATTAAATTGTCATGTTTTACTTTCCCTCATGTCATTGGAAGTCATTGGGCACCAAAACAGACTGGTTACCAACATTCTTATTATATGTTTCAAAGATGAAAATAAGTCAAATTGGAACGACATGAGGATAGAGTAGTAAATGATAACAGAATCTGACAGAATTTTCATTTCAAAGTAACACGCAGCACAGAAACCAAACGTTCTCAATGTTAAACATACAGTATACAAAAACTGGAAGTTTATTCTGCAGAGGAAAAGGTCAGATTTTCATTATGGATTAAGTGTCATGTTGTAAAAGGTTATGGCCTAAGGAAAAATGCTGTGCAGGTGTCAATTTTATCTTGGTTTGTAGTGCTCTTATAATTGGTCTCATTTGGAAGCGAGATATATGATGAAAAAAAATCCTCTCAGTGATCTGCAGGACATAGTGAGACTGATACATACCGTCAGCAAGGATGCTGGTGGGAAGGTTTCTTATGAATAAGGGTGTGCTGGTCAGTTTGGTGGTGACTGAGGAGGCTGATGTGGGTGATGCTGTTGTAGTTATAGACACTTCCGTCACTCCTGTCTGCACCGCCGGAGTGCTGCTTCTAATGACAGGCTGCTTTCTGTCACAGCTCTGGCTCTTTGTCTTAAAATATAACTACATGAAGTTAGTAAAAATGGGAGATAGTGGAAAAGAGGAACGAGTCAAAAAGATGAAAGTGGAGGATATACTGGATCTACTCACCTCAATTAAGCACCCACTGTCAACCCAGTCCTGACGATACTGGTCAAAACCACTGGAACATCTGCAGGAGAAACATTATTTGCAGCTGCTGAGTCCCTAGCCTTAAAGTTGAAGCACACTGCACTTAATCTATTTGAAGTGTGTACCTCTGTAGGCGACTGCACCAGCTACAGTTGAAGCCGATCTGAGCCGTAACACATGTCTCACAGCTGGAGAACTGAAGGCAGGCTGATAGCAGGAGGAGCAGCATTTTAATAGAGACATGTGAAAGACGTGGGTACTTCTCACAATAAGTGATTAGAACGAGATGAATCTAGTTCTGTCAGCAGTTTGGACTCACTTGGTAGAGGAAGCATCTCAACAGCAGTGACGTTTGCAATCTTGGATTTTAAGAGCTCTACCCGGTGATATTCATATATTGTTCTTCTTCTAACATCTGTCATGAAAAAAACAAACAAAAAACAATAGAACGGAAAACTGGTATCATTACTGATAATTAAAATAAATGATTCAAATTGTTTATTATTTTAAATAAAACTGAAATAAAATACAAGTTTAAGTACTATAATTACTAAAGCTAAAACTGAAGCAAAAATAAAGCTAAATAGAAATATTGGAAAAAAAAAACATTTTAATCAAAAATGACATGAGCATACAAAACTAATAAAAGTAAAATTGAAATGATAACTGAAAAAATAAAAAGCTCATTCAAAATACTAATAAATTCTATAATAGTAGGCTATATACTGTAAATACTAAAATAACACTGGTGAAGGCAGAATTAATAAAAAAAAAAAGAGAAGTATTATTTTCGTTTCAAGAAGAGTTACAGTACTTACTGGGAAGCTGTTCAATCTTATAAAGAACCACAAATGCATCAGAGAGCCCAACTTTCACAGGATGATTCACTGAGTTGATTTTGCTAATGTCAATGGGAACCTAAAAACAGATGAGATTCTACAATCAAACCTCGCTTCATCTACAAACCAGTGATGGCAGCTGTAAAAGCAAAAAGTATCTAAAAAACAACCTCTTTATACGCAAAGGTGATTCTGCCATCCTTGTATAAAGCTGCCTGGAAGGTAAAACTGCCGAGATGAGATGCATCGTGGAGGTACACACGGTCCCACTGCACAACAAGAGCTGTGCCTAACAGAAAGTAGATTCATAATACAGCCATTCAAACATAACACAGCAATGCAAATAAATAAGGGCACGCTCAAATTCCAGTCCGTCTCATTTTACCATTATCACAGTACATGATTGTGGAATTCTGTGAGATGCTGAGGTCAAAATTAGCCATGAGAGGAGCAATGTACTGGGTAGCAGTCAGCATTTTGTGGATAACATCTCCAGTGTAGATGAAACCTGAATAGAAATGGAATATATTTAAAATATACAATTCTGTTCAAAAATGTGGGGTCAGTATTTTTTTTTTTTATAAGAAATTAATACTTTTAATCAGCAAGGACGCATACATTGATCAAATCTGACATTAAAGAAATGTTTTGAAAGTTTTCAAATAATGCTTAAAGTTAAAATATATATCACTCACCCCCTGTGGCTACATGTATTTCCCTCAACGAATGTCCGTAGAAAGGGAAATCGAAAGATAGATTCACTCTCTATTAAGACAAAGAAAACCGCACTAAATTATGTGCACAAAAAATGAGTAACAATTACAAAAATACTTGAACGAAAAATACTTCTAAGAAACTTTGTTGGTGATTGTATGATCGTACCAAAGTTTGCCGATGTGTGTTGGAAAGAATTCCATGAACTCTTCCCATATCCATTTGCTCAATATTTACCCACAAATCCTTGTCTGGACTATCTGTGGACCCATAGAATTTGGAAGTGTAGTAGATATGATCCATATCTCTCTAATTGAACAAATATACTCATTACTTACAAATGTACACATGAGAAGGTATTTTATAAATATGAGTTAAAGTGCCCCTATTATGGATTTTTAAAAATTACCTTTCATGCAGTGTGTGACACAGGTCTAAGTGAATGAAAACATCCTACAAAGGTTTAAATCTGAAAGTGCTCCTTGTATAAAGTTATTGTCTCTCAAAAGAAAGAGTTGACTCTGAATCATTGAAACGAATCATTTTTAAAACGAATCTTAAGCTGTTTCATGTTGACGTCAACATGAAACATTTGTTGCCACTAGGTGCCGCTTTTGGAGCGTTAAAAACAGTTGTTTTCCCAGTAACGGCTGTACACAAAGCAGCACTGCTCTCTGCTTTAAATGAAATCGACCAATCGGATCAATCACTGCGGATTAGCGTCACGCAAAGGAGGGGTTTGGAAAAATGAATCATTGAACAAATCGTTTGGCAAATAAGGTAAAAATAAATGCATATTATAAGAAAATTAAAGTGTTTTTTGACCTTGCATGCATGTCAACCTGTTGTTGGGGACTCCCAAAACCAAAATATGAACCTTTCATAACCCATAATAGGGGTACTTTAAATACATTCTTGACTGTTTACCTTAATGGATAAGTTATCATGACTCTCATTTGTCACAACTTCTGGAAAGCGCTCTGAATCCAATCTGCCGTGCTTTTCATAATGTTCCAGATCTTGGTTCTGACTGATCTCGTCCACTGGTTTGGATGAGAGAGTCCATCTTCTCCATCTTTTATTGTAAAGCTTGAGGTTTACACCAGCACTCTCTTGCTTGGAGAGCCCTTCAAAGGTAAAGCAGGAGACCCCTGATGAATAAAGATTAATTATGCAATATAATATGCTGCATTGTCTGTGTTGCTATTCACAACAATCACCGAATCATTGTTAACCTACATGCATGTGAATTGCTCTCTGAATCACAAAGAAGTTCACATAAAATATAATACACATATTCAGGTCTTTGGAGAACTGAAGAATGTAACATTGATAATGATTTTTAGCAGCTGTGCAACTATGAATGAAAATGACCTTTTATGCAAATAAACACAGTTCCTCACATCCTGCAGTGACAAGCGTGTGTCCAAAGTACTTCTTTCACAGGAGAGAGTGAAACATGCTCAGAATTCCTCATAGCACTGCATGGGGGAGTGTGAGGGCAGGGCAGTGTTTTGACTGGGGTAACACCGAGTTTCTGTTTGCCGTGTCCATCTCATTTGAATTCTGCCAACATTACTTCTATACTGTACCTATATCTCCAGAGTAATCTGATGCTAATGTGAGAAATAAAATAAATTAAATAAAAGCAAGATCCTGTACCTCAAACACAACATGCTGTTCTTTTCCTGTCTGGCATTGTAAATATGTGATATGCCCTCGGGTCTGTCACATTTATTTTCAACATGCTGACAGAGACCGCAGGGTACAGTGAGCGTGCACGGGCCAAAAAATCTTCTGCATGGGTAGGTGCTTGAGTAAAAAATAAAATAAATAAAATAAAAACTCACATGATTTTGGATTATTAAAATTATTAATATTCATTACAATTACACTGCTTCTTTATGACAAAGCCAAACAATTATCTTTCTGTTCTAATTAATAATAATGCATGCCAATGTGCCAATTAGATGATTTATGGGTCAGTGACTATTTTTGTCTTGATCTTAAAAGTGTATTAAAAATCCTATTCACACAGTCAATGCCTTGAGCGCATATGTTCTATGATAAAATGCTTTCACAATTACTATATTTTTAACTGCTACAAATATATAGACGGTCTATATGAATAGAGTTATGAACACAAGGTATGGAACATTTAATTCCATTTATTTTTGAAGAACATTTAAAGACAAAGCATTTTGGTGCTTCATAAAAGCCATCATACAAAATAAAATACACAATCAACAATTAACAATAAAATCGAAGACGTGAGCAGTATTAGAAGCCACAAAATAATAATAAAAATAATAAAGTTTTAAGTGAAAAATTAACATGAGCATTTTACAGTATTAGGAGTTATTGGCTACTTTACCTCAGTTTGCAGGTAGTGAGATTTAATTTAAATCCATAAATTATGAAAGTAAATAACTATAGGTAACTCTTATTGCGTATTTTGACCACTGAATGAAAAAATGCCTAAAAAATATATAAATGAATAGGCCTAATGACTTACCACTGGATGGCAATTCCTGTAAGGTGAATTTAATCTGAATAACTGCAAAAATTCCTAAGAAAACATGTGGTCTTGCCGGCAATGCCATAACCAACTATATTTTAACGTGTCTCCGTTGTACATTTAAACGAAGAGAGAAGCCAGAAAAGTTGTTGAACTGCACGCGACCGAGACACATAAAGCGTGCTCCAAACACACCCACGCGAGACTGTCCAGTGACGTGCACATGAGGAGTTCACAATAAAATAATATTTTCCACTACTGTCACTGAAAAAAAAAGAGGATGAAATCTTCCTCGACGGTAGAGTTCTAATCATTTCGGTAACTATTTTTGAAGAAGCTATAATACCATGGTAAAATTGTTGGCTAATGGATATGCATAGAAATGTGCAGCAGACCTCATTTAGACGACAAACATATTCTAATATTTTTCTAGTGTACTCCTATGTAGTCTACTTGAAGGAAACATTACACACTGCCATACCTCAGATATGAATTTTGGAGATGTGTTTGAAGAACACGAAGCACAGAAATCTAAAATGCAATGTTTTTTTTTCTTTTGGAAAAACACTTTTAAGGTATTTAACCACACTAATATCACTCTGGAGTCAACCATGTCTCCTGAACATTACCAGCAGACTTTGTGTCAGCATAAACAGAGCCATATTAAACAGTGGTTTAGCCTTTAAGTAGTTTAACAGAGACATTACAGACATGAAAATCAACTTCCACCTTTCATTTTGATTCATCTGAGCACTTAAATGATATTTTATCCTTGCTTGTAGTAGTACTTGTATGGCTGAATGTGGTTATGTGAGAGTGTCTGTGCTCGTTTGAAAGCAGCAAGAGAGAGCATTGGCTTACGGTTAGGAAACTGGTTCCTGTGAGAAATGAGTGGATTAGGGGAGTGTGACATGTCTCATAGAGCTGAGATGATTCTCTGACCCTTTGGTTTGGAAAAGTCAGACAGCCCTCTCCTGAACGATGGTAGGTCAACTCAAGATTTAGGGGTTTAATAAAGCGATTCAAATCCAATGTATTCCACCCAAGACTCTGTTTGCTGTGATTTAATTTTTGGAAAGAGGACATAAAGGAAGTCTAAAGGTGAATACTAAATCACATTGAAACTATTGAAGGTCAAAACCCATTTCCAGAAAGTTCTTGTAATTTGCCTAAACTAAATTTTGAGCGCAGTCGTATGATATGGTGTCAAATAATACAAAACCAATATTGAATTAGTGTTCACTAATAATATTTTCAGCCTCATAAAGTACATTTTAAAGAGCTGGTTTCCCAGCACTTTAAATAAAATGTTATTAGCACATTAGTAGGCTTCTTCAGCTTGTTTCAGCATGATGCAAAAGCAGGTGTTGTTGTTGTTGTAGGTGAAAGGGTACATTAAAAAAAAGACACTTGATATGCCTGAATTTACATGACAGACAATAAGGTACAACTTAAATAATCTAGAAAATAAGTATATAAATGTTGAAGTTATCACATAATATTTGAGATTGCAAGAATCGTACATATACTGTCAATGAGCCGTTTTATTGTGTTTATAGCACATGGTTGTCCTCTCAAGTTTGTGCTGTGTTTGGCAATGATTCAGTCAGTCAGGCATTTAAATGCCATATGGCTACAGTTAATCCAAATGGTTGGAGGACTGCAATTATTTCTCAGTATAATAAAGCTATACAGTAGATGACATGAGATTTATAAAGATGTGTTTCCATCTGTGTCTACGATTGTTCATCTTATGAGAAAGATGCGTCGTTTCCATCTGCTGAAAATGCAATATTTCTTAAGTCGCTGGAGCTGCCGTTCTCTCCTGTAGATGTCAAACCCTGGCAAAAATAGAAGTGGAAAACCTCAGAGACAAATTCTTAAAACACTATATGCATATTAGTGTATGTCTGTAGTCTAGAAAAAATACTCACACTCATGTTGCAGTCAAAGTGGCTATAAGAACAGTTACTATCAACCACGTCATCTTCAAGTATAGATTCCCTGTAAAGAAACAAAAGACATTTCAAAGATGCTTTTCATTTTTATGTCATTAAACTATCCATGTAATGAGCAGTACATACCTTTTTCTTTTTTTATTCAGCACAAAAAGGACAACGCCAACAGCAAATATCACAAAAAGTGTCACTCCCACTCCAACACCAATACCTACAGCTAAACAAACCAAATATATGAGAAAATACAGTATATGCTGTAAGAGCTGACAAGTCACACTTTACAACACAATCTAATTAATTTACCCAAATGCACATGAGCAGGGTTCAAAATAAACACCTTTCAAAAGTTTGGGGTCAGTAAGATTTTTTTTTTTAAAGACATTATTATAATGTTACTAAAGTTATATTAAATTTCTATTTCAAATAAATGCTGTTCTTTTGAACTTTCTATTCATCAATGAATCTTGATTAAGATGAATGAATCAGTGAAAGATAATTTTCCACAAAAATATTAACTGTTTTCAGCATTGATAATAAGAAATGTTTCTTAAGCAGCATATTAGTGATTTCTGAAGGATCATGTGACGCTAAAGACTGGAAAAATATCTTACTGACCACAAACTTTTGAATGGAAGTGTACATAGTTTATGCCACAATTATAAGACAATATTCTGGTGATGATAAAGTAACATCAATGACTAGAAACA
Organism: Acrossocheilus fasciatus; assembly: GCA_036784905.1. Taxonomy (NCBI): domain Eukaryota; kingdom Metazoa; phylum Chordata; class Actinopteri; order Cypriniformes; family Cyprinidae; genus Acrossocheilus; species Acrossocheilus fasciatus. The sequence continues at coordinate 21,253,081 of CM071939.1, read as the reverse complement.
TTTTCAATTCACCCTCTATTGGCAGGTGTAGCAAAAAGTACATTTGGACGCTGCTTGTGAAATAATGCAAGACTGGCATGCACTCAAATACTTACTGTCAAGGTGGTGTGGAGGTGGAGAGGTGGGATATGAATCACAAGGCCCGGGAATGATGTGAATATCATCAATAGCTATACTTCCTTTGGGACCTGCTCCTTTCAGGAATTCAAATATAAACTGTGGAGAGAGGAGAAAAACAATGATGCACTGTACAAATATTTTGATGGTTTTTGAGTGAATCTTAGAATGATTCAAGTTGATCTTGTGAAGTCTGCATGATGGAGTTTGATACCCAGAAAGGCTCTCGGTATGCCACATAGACGTTGCCTCTCCTCCACACATCGCCCTGATCTCCTGACTCCTCCCATACTATCTGGCCAAACTTATTCCCGCTGTTATGGGTGGTCCTGGAAAAGAAACCTCTCCATGAATTGTGATCCATGTACATATTCATAAAAGGTGCTTTTTTGGTCATGGTCCTGTACCTGTTATTTTTGTATAACTTGAGTGTCCCAACATTGTATCCATACATATGATACCAGAATGTTAAGCAGTGCCCTCTGCTGTCAGGGGTGAATATCTCACTCAGGATCTTGGCAGTGTCTCCCCAGGCCCCCACAGAACTGTCCATATAAAGGTAATAACCTAAAAACATACGAGCATCACTGTCACTGTTTACACCTTGTATTTTCATGTGTATTAAATGAAAATACAACTTCATGTCACCACTTCATTTAAGGCCCTGATTTATAAAAATCACTTCTTTAGCGTTACGGCCTATGAGTTGATAAAAGCATGTTTGTTTTAAATGCAAATTTTGCAAATCATCACAGAAAATCACGTCTTTTAAATCATTTACTAAAAAGACCTGTTTAGATTCAATAATTTATTTGTCAGTGATATTTTCCCTGTTGCCACTAGGTGACTCGCTGTATCATTTACATGAAAAACCCTTATTATTCTTTATGAAAATTTGTATTCTACAAATCTTTAAATAAAGAGTGTTTTCAGCCATAATTTTTGGATCCTTTCACAAACAAAACACCACTACTGAATAAAACTGGATTTTAATACAAGCTCAAATGTATTATTTTCAAGCCCAATTCTCTCAACAGACAGGTGAGTAGGTGGACCTTCAGTGTTGTTCAGATTTTCAGTTTATACCACAAAAGCAATGAGATCATGTGTTTTTGATGACCTTTGATTATGGCTGGAACAACTGTAGCGCAAAACATTTTGAAACCCACTGTAGCGATATTTAAAGCATTAGCCCATGTAACCTTTGGCTCTCTAGCGGTTAAAAAATAAAACTGCATCTATTTTGCTGTGACAATAAACTTAGTTTCACACTATCCACAGCCAGAGCAACTTTTCTCTGTATACTGATCTGAACTAACACACACACGTGAATTATGTGTGTATGCACTTTCCACTGAAATCTATCCCACTGACAGCTCTAAAATATAAAACATTATATGTTTATCATAGTGTATTTTGGTAAAATAAAGACTTGAAGACTTCATTAAAAACATTTTGCTATTTTATTCAAACAAAATTTAAATAGTGTAGTTTGACACTACGATCGGATCGCTTGAAAACAAATCTTAAAGGGATAGTTCACCCAAAAATGAAAATTCTGTCATTAATTATTCACCCTCGTTCCAAACCCGTAAACCTTCGTTCATCTTTAGAACACAAATTAAGATATTTTTGATGAATTCCGAGAGCTCTCTGACCCTCCCATAGAGAGCAAGTATCCTAATGCGATCAAGGTCCAGAAATGTAGTAAGGACATCGTTAAAATAATCCATGCGACATCAGTGGTTCAACCAAAATTTTACGAAGCTACGAGAATACTTTTTGTGCGCAAAGAAAACAAAAAAGAACGACTTTATTTAACAATTTGTCTCCTCTGCGTCACCCTAGCACCATTTTGCAGACAACGTATGCAACGTATGTACGTGGATATGTTGTTTACGTTCAGATCAAAACGTAAACAACGTATCCGCGTACGGTGCTGCTGACACAGAACAGCATACGCTGTTTGTGTTCAGTGGATACTCTCCAAAATGGTGCCAGGGTGACGAATTGTTGAATATAGTTGTTCTTTTTGTTTTCTTTGCACACAAAAGTATTCTCTTCAGTGATGTCACATGGATTATTTTAACGATGTCTTTAATACGTTTCTGGACCTCGATCGTGTTAGGATCATTGCTGTCTATGGAGGGTCAGACAGCTCTCGGAATTCATCAAAAATATCTTAATTTGTGTTCTAAAGAAGAACGAAGGTCTTACAGGTTTGGAACGACATGAGGGTGAGTAATCAATTACAGAATATTCATACAGTGAATATTCAGTTCAGAATCAGTTTCTTTCCCAATTCAAAGAAAACATAACATCAGATATATCTATATACTTTCTTCATAAACCAATTCTAACATTTTAAGGAAGCTCAGTGAACTCTTGCAGCTCACCTGTGGAAGTGTTGGTGGTGTGATCCACACTGGGTCGTGTGTGATTTCCAGTGCCCGCCTGGGCTCTGAGCCAGTCAGCATCATCCACATCCAACAGATTCATCCAGCTGCAGAAGTTTACCTCAAAGTCACACTGTCCTGAAGCAGCGCAGGGATAGTTTGAAACCTGAACATCATCAAGTGCTATGACTCCCTGTTCAGTTTGGCCTGTAATCCCCTCCACCACAATCTGAAAAGACAGCTTTATTAATGAGGACACTCCTGCAGTTCCACATCATTAAACTCAAGGGTACAGACTGTAGTTTAGTGAACAGATTTGTGCAGCTTGTGATCCGTGACTGCTGTACAAACCAGTGACAGCAACTGCATATAACTGGGAGGCCATCATTTGCAATAATCTGTGATTGTAAATCTGAAAATATGTGCTGGGCATTGTGATTAGACAGAGCGCTGATTCAGGGACTCACCCTGTAGTGTGACCCTGAGATGGTTAGAGGAGTCTGAGCAAACCTCCACAGTCCACCCTGCTCTCCAGACTGGGTCACCAGCAGGGGCTGATCTTTGTCTGAGAACTGTTGATACACATTTAGGGTCCCAGTGCCCTGTCCCTCCATGTAATACCACAGCTGGAGACACTTGGCATCACCTGAAAAAGAGGATTCTGCCTTTTCATGGGAGTTTTCTGACCCTCAAGGTAATAGTTTACAAATTTCACAGTTGATATGAAGAGACGTGATTCTCTCTCACCTGTTTGAAGCTGAGGAGATGTCATTCTAGCAGTGTGTCCTTGTACATGAGTAGGCGCACTTTCCATATAAAAGTAGTATCCACTCGCTGTGTTGGTTGTATGATCCAAACCAGGTCTAGATTTAGATTTGACATTACGTCCTGACACTCGGATCCAGTCCAGGTCATCATCAGTCTGTTGTATCCAGCCACAATCCCCTTCTTCAAAGTCACAAATTCCCTCTGAAACAATTATGGGTTGGTGATGTTCATAAACATTCATTTATAAAAATGTAAGGATGTGCTGATATTAAAATTCTGTCCAATACAATATTTAGTTATTTAAATAACAACTAAAATCAACCGTTAAAATTCAACAAGTGAATTTAGGAATCACCAGATTATAATTTAAAATATAAGAAAGATTATATTTAATTTTGAGATAAACTATTAGTGTTTTTAAGCATTAACTTCAAGTAATCATTACGTGATGGCAAAGATTGCAATCTAAATGATACAAATTGGAGAAATTAGCATGCATGATTAAATATTCAATTTAAAAAAACAACAATTCTAAAATCATCCAATAACCAATATGGTGCCAATATGTCACATATTTTAATACAAATTACTTCACCAATTAACTGTAGATGTTTTTATTTCACTACTTCTCAAACCTAGCTATATAAAGGATTTTCATAAGTGGAATATTTAAAAGTAATGCAATAAAATTTTATGGTCAAGATTCCATTAATCCGGTCACCCATCTCCAGGCTCACATTTTTGCAGGGTATATCAAGGTGCCTTTAATATTAATCAAATGCTTTAAATTTTTCACTAAGCTTACAGTTAAAGTTTGATACTGAAAATGGCAACTAGATGGATAAATACAACACTATGTTACAGCTGTGCCAAATGCTTGTGGTGCTCTAGCAAGCATGGAGGACATTTCAACAGGACAGTGTGAAAAACTACAGACCAAATGCTAAGCTATGTTATTATTACCTGTGGGAGCACAGGCACCTATAGTGACAGATAAATCATCTATAGCAATGTGACCAGACGGCCCTCCAACTGAAGCCTCAATTAATATCTGATGAACTTCTGTCAGTTTCACATGACTCTGAGCCATCTGCCATTCAGTCCCCTGAGAACCCTTCCTTTGCCACATCTACAGTTTTAGGGGGGAAAATTCTGGTTAGTATAAAACATATTTTATAGTAAAACATTTACTATAAGAGTAAAGCATTTACATTTTACTATAAAAGCATTTCTTACATGTAAAATTAGAAAAATGCCTTGAAAATGTTTTTTTTTTTAGTCTTACTGATGTGACGTGGTTGGATGAAATGTCATATATAGACATTCTTAATGATCCCACTGTTGCTCCAAACATGTGATACCAGAATGTGAAGCAATACCCATCAGGTCCAGTTGGGGGAGACAGAGGTGACTTCAGATGAGCTGTCTCCCCCGTTCTGCTGTGACTTGAGCTCTTGATGTACAAATAATACCCTGTAATATAGCAAGAGACACATCATTAAGACTTGTGATGATTGAGCTGATAGTGATATGGTGTAAATGGTTGTTGGCTCACCATTTCCACTGGTGTGGTCACCCGGAGGACCTGCATTTGGGGTCTCAGTAGGTCCACTCCATATCTCCCAGTCTAGGTCCTCTGCAGCTCCCTGGATCCACCCACACAAGTCCTTCTCAAAGGAGCATGTGGCCAAGGAAATGTCTGGAGTACAGGAAAATTGAGACACAATTTCATAATGTGGGCTAGGTTCGCTCAGAACAAATCTTCAGATTTAAAAATGCAAAGTACTTTTCAAATGTTATAAGAAGTCTCTTAAGCTAACCAAGGATACATTTCTTTGATCAAAAATACAGTAAAAAACAGTAATACTGTGAAATATTTTTACAATTTAAAAAGTACTGTTTTCTATTTTAATACATTTTAAAATATAATTTATTCCTGTGCTGGCAAAGCTGAATTTGATTTATTATCAATCTTAAAAAAAAGCTGTGATGATTAATATTTTTGCAATTACTTTGTTACAGGATTCAGAAAAAAATAGCATTTATTTGAAATTGAATTATTTTGTAACATTATAAATTAATTTACTGTCACTTTTGATCAATTTGATGTGTTCCTGTTAAAGTATTAAAAAAAATTACAATTATTACCTGAAACTTTAAAACACTTCTGTACAGAAGTAGTCACAATATTTCGCTATTCATTTCAAGACTAATGTCATGGCAAGGTAAAACACGATAACCTTGTGTCATATAAAAGCAACATCATTATACAGCTCAAATCTATCTGGTTCATCTCAGCAGCTTCCCCACCTGGAGGTTGGTAGTCTTTCTCACAGTTGTGGAAGGAGATATCATCCAGGGCCATGACCCGAGTTGTAGACATAGAATCATCCTGTCTGAGTGAGGTCTGGCTGCTGAAAATGATCTTAAATGGTACAAAGGGAAAATACATCTAGTATATTCGTACAGAAAACTTGCCTGAATAAGTGTATGAGGCAGGGATCCTTAAGGATTAATCTCTAAAGATTAGACTCATGATTGCATGTGTACAGAAGGTGCTTTGCATCCCACACACATTGACATTGGCATACCGTGTAGGTCTGCTCTTGTTTGCCCAGTGGTAAGAGTTCTGGGACCCACTGAGTTGAAGTGCTGCTAGGTCGTGACCAGAGCAGCTTCCTGTCCTCCTCTCCCTTCTGTAGGATCACGCTGAGATTGCCTGCACTTCCTGCATCCATGTGGAAGTGAAACCTAGTGTGCAAGAGATAAACAAGAGAGGACAATTGGGTACAAGGAACATGATTCAGTGTTGTGTAATGGAAGTATTTGTTTGTTTCACAAGAATATTTTACTTGACATTTAAAAAAAAAAAAGCAGTATTGTCACTAGTTTTGCACATCATCATTATGAATAAACTCACAGAAGTTGACAGTATGCAGAGCTGATAGGCAGGGATGGGCTCTGAAACACAGCCTCATTCTTAGATGGATCCATGATATATGTCTGCATGTAGTGCCCTGAGGAGAAGTAAAGGGTAAAAAGAGAAGATGAATTGTATTTATATTGATATGAAATGTTCATGGATTGATCCAGCATTGAATTACCTGTTCCAGTGGTGTGGTCAGTGGGCAGGTCTGTGTTGTTTGAGGCCTTCACCCATTGCCATTTGTTAGGACCTAAACTTATATCACTCCATTGACACTGTCCATTCTCAAAATTGCATGGACCTACAGAAATACAACAACAATCATACTACTACTACTAATAAATAGTATACAGTCTTGTGCTGTCAAACGATTAATCGTGATTAATTGCACCCAAAATAAAAGTTTTTGTTTACATAATAGATGTGTGTTGTAACGCGGCTGTCGAGACGAGAGGCGTGCGAATCCATGTGCAGGCTTTTATTAATAGGCATGGTCAAAGATACAGGCAGGGTCGAAACAATGGCAAACAGGTATGGCAGGGATAAGACAAAGAGTAAACTTAGGGCAAGCAAAGGTCGACGATCAGCGAACAGAATCCAGAGGGCAAGGCAGAGAGATAATCCAGGGAACACGGGCTAGAATAAACACGGGGAAACATAAACCAAAATAACAGGGCTCTGTAGAGTGCTACCGCTCGGGGAGCGGTAAACGCATGCAATACTCGGCGATGCGGGAGAGAAAGTCCAGGGTAAATATAGTGAGTGTAATGAGCAATGCGTGGGATCAGGTGTGCGTGTGATTAGTGCAATGAGTGATTGGTGACAGCTGTGTGCGTGTGATTGGTGAGATGGCTGATGGGAAATGCAGTCCATTGTGATGTGTGGTGTGAAGTCCATGTGGTGAGCGAGTGACCTCTGGTGGAGGGTGAATGGAAGTGCAGACTGGATTCGTGACATGTGTATTGTGTATATTTATTATGTATATATAAACACACACAAATACAGCACATGTTTTGAAAATATTTACGTGTATTTACATGTATATATTTATATTAATTTAATTTATATCATATATCAAATAAATATATTTAATATATAAACGTAACATATTTTTCTTAAATATATACATGCATGTGTGTGTTTATATATACATAATAAATATACACAGCACACACACATATATTATGTAAACAAAAACGTTTATTTTGGATGTGATTAATCGTTTGACAGCACTAGTACATACTTTAAAAAAATAATATAATATTTAATATATAATGATTATATTAATATAAGATAACAATAATATAATACGATAATCATCTCTCTCTCTCTCTCTCTCTCTCTCTCTCTCTCTCTATATATATATATATATATATATATATATATAATTATGTTATTTTCAAGTTCTATGTGATCTTTAGAACATTTAAAATTTATTTTGACAATTATATTAATTTTTTTATTTTTTTATTTATTTTTTTTACATTTATTTTTCTTATAAATGACTGATTGAACAAATGAATGAATGAATGAATGAATAACTCACCGCATGTTTCTTCATCTTCCCCTAGAGGGCAGTCCAGGGCATAATTACACTGAGCACCAGCTGCAATGCATGTTACACCGTCTGATCGCCAGCAGTGAAACTCATTCTCCTGAATTTGACAAACCAAGTGTATTTGCAAAGCGATACAGATTTCACAATGCTTTTATCAAGAATTAAAGAAGCAGCAAAAATAAGACTATGGCACATATTTACACTTCATCTTTGTACACAAGTCAGTGTGTACAATATGCAGTAGAGTTACAGCTGAAATGTCCTAACCTTACAAGGGTTGACTGTTGGTGAAGCTGGAGGAGCATCAGTCATTGGTGTTGTTGTTGTAGCTGGTGTCATCGTCGGTTCAGGTGTGAATGGCAGCTCACTGTTGTCAGGATCATGAACACACGTCACAGAGAAGGAAAGATCGTCCACTGCTGTTTGTGGCACATGAGCCTCACCCATTTCCACATACTGGAAAACAATCTGAAAATAAAGTTGTGTCAGATTTATTTCTTTTGTATGATTACAGTAGCCTATTTAATGCATGAAATTATGTAAACAACTCGTATACTGTAAAAATCTCTTACCTTGCTCTTAACTGAGGTAGAAAAGGTGACTTCCGCTCTGTGCCAGAGGAAGCTCTGTGTCACTGTCTTGTCCCAAAGTATACGGTCATCTTCTCCATTACGTAGAGTCCTCAGTATGACGACTAGCCTGGCAGATGTGCTGTTTTCACTATGAGAATAGTGGTAGAACCTCACCTGCAAGAACAAGGTGCATCAGTGCATATGAAAGAGGCTGTGCGCTTCATTATTTGATTGACACATGACTGCACAATGACTCACGGTGCAATCAGTGCTGGGCAGCAGGGTGCTGGAGGTGATCTCTGCAGTCTGGATCTCACCCAGATCATATGCTGGAGTAATGTAATGACCTGGAACATGCCATAGCCATTTCGTAATAAGAGGACAATAATATCAGTGGTACATGAACCATTTTATATATAGCTATAAAACAATAAAAAATTACAGTGTTTATATTCTCTATGGTTATCTTTTGTCACTTTTATAAGTGACTTATAAGTGATAATTTACACTAAATTTGGCCATTGCTCCAGTCTTCAGTGTCACATGATCCTTCAGAAATCATTCTAATGCTGCTTTGGTGCTCATGAAACATTTCTTATTATTATCAATGTGGAAACAGTTGTGCTGATTAATTTTTGTGATTTTTTCAGGATTGATAACATTATAAATCTCTTCATTGCCACTTTAGATCAATTTAATGTGCCCTTGCTGAACAAAATTATTGATTTCTTCCAAAAAATTTTACTGACCACAAACTTTTGAAAAGTAGTATATGTGCTTAATTTTGAGGGGGTATTAGTGTACCTGCTGCTGTATTGAGGGTGTGATCTCTTGGTGGTCCATGTTTAGGCCAAGCCTGTTCTCCTTTTTGCAAAATCCAGCCAGCTTTCAAGTCACTCTTTTCCCACGAGCACATGCCATGCTCAAAACTGCAGCGATGGGTAAAACCCTTTACATCTAGACCAACAAAAACCAAGATACAGTACAGTTCCTCATACTACGTGACTGTCCCGTGGACTTCAAAAGTGCCTTCACAGCTCAAAAAACGAAGAGACCCTGACAGAACATTATATTTTATCCTAACCCATGAATAACCCACAGTCATACCACAGAGCTCTTCATCCGTGCCATCACCGCAGTCATCGCTGTAGTCACACACTCTGTTCAGCTCCACACACACCTTGTTCGAACATGTAAACATTCCCTCTTGACAAGATTGTTGAGGCCCTGAAGAAGAAATAATGAACGATTGACTAATGTCTTGGGCCATTACATGCCTTGGTTAAGGTTACATTTATCTGACTGCTTTAAATCTGATTTATCAGTCAGGATAAGTTGATGTGTTTGTAACCTGCCTGGCAGAGTGCAGTTGAAGAAGGAGATGTCATCTATAGCAATGTCCCCGAGCTCACTGTAGGTTCTGGTAGCCTCGAAGAGGAGAGCGAAAACTTGATGTGTGCGACCCACACTTAACTCTGCCCGATGCCACTCATCTCCATGATTACCAGACATCCACCACAAGGGCGTCCTCCTTGGGCCCTCCTGGAGGAACACTTTCAGTTCCCCAATGCCTAGCAAAGACGAGATAATGCAGATAAATGAACTACAGAATAAATATTTTACTATTGCCAGAAATACTGTAAAGTCTCAATATGTTACGCTTAAAGACATCTAGTCTTACCCTCTCCAAACATGTGGTAGTAGAATTCAAATAGACACTCATTGCTGGCCTCTTTCATGGCAGGACTCTGTAGAGCAGCATAGCTGTTCTGCTCACCAAGACTGGCTTCAACTGTCATGTACCAGCCTAAAACAAGTACATGTTTTTTTTTTTATTTATATGACACAGATAACAGCTGTACTAATAAGGGTTTTCATTGTAATTTAATTTATTCCAGTTCAGTTTGTTGCTGTCATGATTCGATATTATTGACTAATTAATGTCTTGATTCATTGCTATTTAGAACCAAAATATAATTTGCATTTAGAATTGACAATACTAAAATTACTAAAGTTTACTTTAATTTAATTTTTTTTTTCGATGATATATACATATTAGAATGATTTCTAAAGGATCGTGTGACACTGAAGACTGGAGTAATGATACAGAAAAATCTACTTCAAAAGAAAAGTTTTTAAAAAATATATATTTCAATAGAAAACAGTTACTTTGAATTCTATTATTTCATAACATTACTGTTTTTACTGTATTTTTTTTTTATCAAATAAATGCAGCCTTGGTGGACATAAGAGACGTTTTTTTTTAATATACATATAAAAAAACTCATCTACACCAAAATTTTTGAATGGTACATGAAAAAAGTAATAGATTTATTCTGGGATAGTTGTCGTCTGAAAGATTTTACCTAACTCTGTGCCAGTAGTGTGGTCCACTGATGGTCCGGTGTTGGCGGTGGTTGTACCATTCTGGTCCCTTTCCCAAACGAACTGCCCAACACTGATATCTTTCCATTCACAGGTGCCTGTCTCGAAGTCACAGCCAACGAACACTCCACTTTCCACACTGATGTCTGAATGTAAATCAATAAAACATCAACCATTCATCAAATAATGCTTTAATAATACAAAACTATTCTTTTTACACTGAGTAGAAAGCACTGAGCTGTTTACCTTTACATGGCCCATTTGTCAGTCTAATGTCATCCACAGCGATGTAGCCTTCACTGCCCGTTTGAGCCTCTATATGAATCTGATATTCAAGGTTTACAAATGTTACATGGCATGATTACAAATTGATATAATATAATGGTAAATGCTTTCCAAATAATAGATGGGTATTTCACACCTGAAAGGGTTTGGTCTCAGCTATAGTGACAGAGACATTTTTCCAGCTGCTCCCAGTGATCTGTGTTTCAAACAACAGTTCTTGCTCTGTTGCACCTGAATCTAATAGCACTCTAAGGATGCCAGGGTCACTGCCGATAGAAAAGTGCACCATAAAAACTGCATTAATCACACCTGACAGTCCAACAGTGGAAGAGAGGGTGTCTTTAGCAGAAGCAAAATGATGGGAAAAAAGCAAGAGCACACCTTCCATTTATATGGTACCAGAACTCAAAACAAGAGTCACTGGTTGGCTGGATCTTTTCTGATAACAGCACAGAACTACTTTTTTGGCCTTGCGTGTTGCTCTGAGATGGGCTCAAAAGAAACTTGCCTGAAAGAGCAATAGGAAAAACAAATGATCATCATGTGTTGTGTCTAATCAGCTGTCCTGATATATCATTTGACTTGTGAAAAATGTTTGCAATATCAATAAACATAATAGATAAAGGAGTAAACTCTCACCATCTGCAGTGTGAGTAGTGTAATCGACCAAAGGACCTTTGTAGTGACCGTCTGCATGAATCCAGTCACGTCCATCTGTGACGCCATTAGCAACATTCACCCATGTACACTTTCCGGACTCAAAATCACAACTTCCTCTAGGGGAACATGCTCCAGTTTGAACTGAGACATCATCCAGAAGAACAAATGACTCAGAGTTTGCACTGAGCTCTGCTCTGAATGCCACCTGTGTGTGAATGCAAAATCATGAATAAATGAAGAAAAAAAACACATACCATACTGTATACTTCTTTCCAGAAGTGAGGATATTAAAATGCTGAAACTGCATGTGTTAGGCAATTTTGTTTGTTACTCTGAAAGTAATATTTTGAAAAAAGCAAAGGAAGGAGAGACTGAATCAGGTAAAGGTCTCTTTATGACCCAGAAATAACTAAAGCAAAAATAAGAACAGAAGAACAGCAAATAATTTAGACCAGCTCATTTATTGAAACTGTTCGATGTTTCAATGATTCAATCAATCAGCTGTTCTGATTCAATGGTTTATTCACAAATTGCTACTTGGCTATAGGGTGGATATCAAAATGATCAGTGAAAAGCAACTTAAAGAGATGCTCCTCCAGAGATCATGATTTACTCAAATTCATGTAATTCCAAACCATATGACTTACGTTCTTCTGTGGAACAGTTTTGGTTCCTATTGACTTCCACTGTATTTTTTCCCGTACAATGGAAGTCAAATGAACCAAAACGGTTCGGTCACCAACATTCTTCAGAATATCTTCTTTTATGTTCCACAAAATTAAAAAAATCACATTTGGAATGACGTGAGTGAGTAATGAGAGATCACAGAATTTTCAATTCTGGGGGAACTATCCCTTTAAATTTTGAAAACCTTGTCACTCAAAGCTATTGTATGGCTTAAAAATGTCTCCTTCGTGTATGTGTGTGTGTTTTTTTCCCAGAAAACAAAGTCATACAAGTTTGATGACAATATGAGGATGAGTAAATAATGACAGAAGTTTTATTTTACAAGCAAATACATATATATAAAAAAAGAAAAAACTCACTCTGAATTCAGAGGGAGATGAAATAGTGACTTCTGCCACCTCCCAACTATCAGAAGATGCTCCAGAAAGAGACCAGAGAGCTGGACCCAGTTCCCCATTCAGAAGAACATGCACTGAAAGTGAATCACCTGAGCCTGCAGACAGCCAATACCTACAAACAGGCAAAACATCTTACTGAACATTCTGTAACTGATTGGCTGAAACAGAGCTTAACTACAAATCTGTACCATAATGGACAGATACAAGATTATTTGCTTACCAGAACTGCACGCAGGACTCTGTAGATGGGCTATACTCTGGTGTCAGAAGATTTGAGACCTCTGGTTTCTCAAGTTTGGCTCCAAGCACACCCATTGAATGGCCTGTTATGTGACATATATACATCATATGAGTTATTACATGACTAAAAACCTTTCACAACAAAAACGGCTGGTTACTCACCAAGTTTAGTTCTGTATGTATGGTCTGGATGGCCACTGCTGCCGTCCACACGGAGCCAGATAGAGCTCTCAGTCACATCGGACTCAAAGCCACAAAGCGAGGGAGACTCGAATCCACAAGGGTCTTTGGGAGACACATCACACAGGAGGACTTTAATTGCTGTCATATAATGTATGATATTAGAAAAGATGCTTTGACTCACTGTGCTCCACACAGGCTCCTGCAGTCACTCTGAGGTCATCGATGGCTATGAAGCCGCTACCTCCTGCTGCTCTGTTCACTGAGAACTTCACCTATGATGAGGTGATAATTATACTCTACATGTTGGTAAATATGTTTAATTGTGGATTGAGATTTAGATTTCAGATGGCAACTCTTACTCGATCAACATCAGCAGTACTAATGGAAACTTGTGCGTTCAGCCACTCAGAAGTCTGGGAGCCTCTTCTTGTCCATGTGATGTTTTCCATTGTTTTCTGAAACCAGCAATACTCATAATTTTACATGACAAAAATAACTCTTTGGCTTGTGAAAAAGATGATCTGAACTTCCTTTGAAACAACTTTTAAAAATATGATTAATTAGAAAATAAAACTAGTTTTATATAGCTAATATAAATACAGTATACTACGATGAAAAGATGAATATGAGACAAAACTACAGAATGTCACATTTTATTATTAGCCGTTTCAACACATACATCAATGAGTGGGATGAACTCTAAAAGTGCTGTTGTTTTTATTTTGTAAAACATGTGAGCATAAGTATTGGGACAGTTGAACATAAGGCAGATATAAAAGATTAAAAGCTATTATTTAGTTGCAGCAGTGTCTGTGACCCATAGACATCATCAGACTCTTGGTCTCATCCTTTGAAATGCTTTTCCCAGCCTTTAATGCAGCAAATTCCAATTGTTGCTTGTTTTGGGGAGTTTCTGCCTTTACTCTCCTCTTCAGCTGGTGAAATTCATGTTCAATTGGATTTAAATCTGGAGATTGATTTGGGCAGTCTAAGACTTTCCATTTCTTTGCCCTGATAAACTCCTTGACTGAACTGGCAGGGTGTTTTGGGTCATTGTCCTGATGCAATATGAAGCACTTCCCAATGAATCTGGTGCCATTTTCTTGAATATTGGTAGGCAAGATGGTTTTGTACCCTTCCAAATTCATTCTGCTACTGTCATCATACATTAAGCCATCAGTAAAGTTGAGAGAGCCTGTTCCAGAGACAGCCATACATGCCCATGCCATGACACCACCTCCACCATGCTTTACAGATGAGGCTGTATGCTTGGGATCATTTGCAGTTCCCTTTTTTTCTCCACATTTTTGCTTTCCCATCACTTAGATAAAGGTTCATCTTTGTCTTATCGGTCCATAAACACAGTTCCAAAACTCTTCTGGCTCACCTTTGTGCTTTTTTGCAAACTCTAATCTTGCCTTTCTATTTTTGGAGCTGGTCAGAGGTTTGTATCTCGCTGTAGCCTCTGTAATTGTGTCAAAGTCTCCAGCAGACAGCAGATCGTCAGAACATCACCCCAGCTTTCTGGAGGTTGTTGGTGATTATACAGACACATATTTTAGGGTTCATTTTCACAGCTTTTATGATTTGTCTGTCATCAACTGCTGTTGTTTTCTCAGTCGATCAGGTAGTTGTTGGTTGCTGGTGGTTTCCAAACTCTTGATTTCTCCATGCCCTTTGTTTTTACTAGAGCTCTAACTGACTTCCTCTTTTCTTTTAGCATCCAAATTGCTTGCTTTTCTCTCACAGTCAGCTCCCTCGTCTTCATCCTGGTTTGTGTGTGTCATCATCAAATTCAAGATTCAGAATGCAGAAGTAATGGATATAACAGATACAACACATTCTCTGTTTTTAATATCTGAAGAATTAATGCAACAGGACACAGCTGATCTCTTAGAAAGACCAGTGAGTCAACTGTTCTGCTCACGTCAGATAGGGGGATGAAACTCTAAACGTGCTGATCTTCTTAGCTGGTAAAACACGTATGTGTTGAATCACCCAATAATAAAATGTGACATTCTGTAGTTTTGTCTCATATTCATGTCTTAATCATATTTGTAAATGTCTTGACTCCACAGCCAACAGAGCAATTTTGTCTTTACTGTTCCAATACTTTTGGAGGGCACTGTATATATTTAAACAAGGATAAGCAAGGATACATTAAATTGATCCAAAATCAAAAGTGACAGGAAAAACAATCCTGAATTTTTTTGATCTCAGTTTAAACTAAAATAAACAGCATAACTGTTTTCAACATTGATAATAATACACAATGTTTCCTGAGCACCAAATCAGCATATTAAAATGATTACTGAAGGATCATGTGATACTCAAAACTGGAGTAATGGCTGCTGAAAATTCAGCTTTCCATCACAGGAATAATTTATATTTTAAAATATATTAATATAATATATTAAGTATCATATAATATATGTAATATATTCAAATAAATTGTAATAATATTTCACAATATTACAATATTTTACTGTATTTTTCATCAAATAAATGCAACCTTGGTGAGCATAAGAGTCTTCTTTCAAAAATATATCACATTGGCTAATAGTTATTTTTAATGTTTTAAGTCATTTTAGTATATTATGCAATTTTGCCAAGAAAAAAAATAAAAAAATAAAACTACCTATTAAAAAAAGGAATTTTCAGTATATATACTGCTATGCAATCATACATTTTCCCTAGCAACAGTATATTGAAAATACTCAGTATGTCTTATTTCTATATAGGATATCATTTTCATGCAATATTCATCCGAGTTTAACTTAAAAAAGCTATCCATCATCCAAATAAGTTTAGGATTCATAAGCAATGACAGCATTGAAACATTAAATTTTGAACGTACCGTCTCAACAAGCAGATCTAAGTTTCCAAGAGATGCTCCTATCATGTAGTACCAGAATCCAATACAGACGTCAGTGCTCTGAATTATCATTGGCGCTGAAATGACAGCTGCCTCGCTGGTTTCATGTTCTCCAGCCATATTAACAATAAGATAAAACCCTGCAAGAGAAAAGATGAAGATGTATGACAAAAAAATACAGACTGATTTGCTCTGTCCACTAAAGGGTGAAAAAAATGAATCTTACCATTGTTGTTTTTTAAGGTGTGGTCATATAAAGGTCCTAGCAATGGTTCATTCACCTGTCCACCCATCTGATGGGTCCAGTCAAATCCATCATCTGTCTCCTGGACCCAGTCACATAGTCCTACAAGCAAACATCTGCAATATTTAGCAAACACAAACTCACAAATAGACTTGTATATATAGTACTCATCCATGTTTTGCTGATTCGCCTCTTACCCTCCTGAAAGTTGCAGTCTATTAAGGACGGAGGTGGAGAGGTGGGCTCGGTTGTGGGTGCAGGTGTTGTTGGGGTAAGATCAGAGCAGCGTGTGTTCCTCCTGATATAGATGTCATCCAAAGCAATGACTCCATCGTCTAAGAATGAACGCACGGCTTCAAACACTATCTGCAAACAGTGAAGTTTAAGTCAAATACTGTCAAGTTTCTGAAGTTGTGACGTTTTCGTGTATCAGCCTCTCACCTGGTGTCGTTCAGATGATTTGTAGTCTACAGTGAGATGGTGCCACACATTCTCCTGATTGCCAGTTCGATTCCACAGACAGCGTAGAGAACCGGACTCATTTACATAAACTGCTAGTTTAAGCTTTTCTACAACAATAAAAACAAAATATACAATGTATACAATGAAGATATACTGTATATGATCTCAGTTTGCATCTTGATTGTATGTGTTTGATTTATTTATTTATTTATTTAGCATTTTACATTGGATTAGGGTTGAATTATGCTAATATATTAACATTAATTGAAATACTTTTAAGTCATCTTGTGGCTGCCTTGGGAGTTTGCTGAGACCCCCTAGTGGGCCCCGGGTGCTTAGTTGAGAAACACTGTTTTAGATTATTCTAAAAACCCTCATTTCTATCTTCCAATAATTGGGAACAGCAACAACGACTGGAAGTAAACTGTTAACTGCTGTAGCCAAAGAAAACAAAAGAAGTGTTTGTTTGTTTGTTTTTTTGCCAATATTATTTTAATAATTGTATATATATATTTTTTGCAGAACACTTGTCATTCCATCAGCAGCTTAAAGTCCCTAATATTTCAAAGTCTAAAAGCCACATAAACCTCTCTACAAAGATGCTCACCTATGCTCCACATATACATGTGGTACCAGACCTCCAAACAACCTTGAGATTCAGGCTCCATCACCTCACTCTGAAGATGAGAAATCTGATCTGTTAATGCACTTGAGTCAAAAGCCATGTAGTGCCCTGGATAGAAGAGAACCAGTGGATGTCAGAACATAGTAGCAGTCATTTAAAGGGCTGTTAGACCTGAATAACAGCAGCTGGTTTACTATTGTGGCACTCCAAACATTACAACCTTTTGGCACCTTTTACTTTCCTGTACTGCACATGTGCCTTTGAGTGAAATAATTACATAAAAGAAGCATTATCCTGATACATACAGCATTAAGTAAGTGTTGATATTTACCCATGGCAGTGTTGGTGGTGTGGTCAACCTTAGGAGCAAATGAAGTGGCACTGGTTCCAGAGGTCCAGCTCCAGTCAACACTGGAGACATCGACACGAGTATTCAACCATCCACACATGTCCATCTCAAAATCACAAAACCCTGAAGAAAATAATGTGTACAGTACTGCTTCATTTAGATGGTATAACAGTCACATTGTTGTCAAGTGCTTTGTGAGGTGAATAGATGTTAATAAATTACTTTACTGCTTCAAGGTCAGAAGCAATTTAATAATGCTGTGATTATGAAAGTTGAGAACTTACCATGAGGTGGGCAAGGGTCATTTAGGATAGTTAGGTCATCAATAGCAATATCATGCTTCTGATCATCTCCAACCACTGCTTCAAATACGATCTGTTATCCAAACAGAAAACCAGAGGCTTAGACTTGACTAGATTGCATGAATGAAAGTTACACATTTGTTTGTGTGCAGAATTCAAGAGGTCAGAGTTTGGCTGGTTAGCTTTAGCACTTAGACCCTGCTGGTAGAGGCTATATAACTACACCTTTATGTGAGCAAAACAAATCTTTCTCCATTGACAGACATTCAAAAGTACAGTATGCATTCTGGCAAAATTAAAAAGTGAATTAAATTGAATTTAATATCACTTGTTCAATAAAGAGTATAAATATATAACCACATACACACCACTGCACATGCAGGTCAGATTTATTGGCCAATAAACATTATTGGGCAACCAGTACTTCCTACCAAATTACTGTATGACCTTGATCTTTAAAGTTCCTGTTAGTCCTCTGTCTTGTGTGTCATGTGTTCCCGCCTCTTGTTTCCTTATTTGGTTTGCTTCCTGTCCTTGTTAAGTGTGATTGTCTTTTATTCTTGTCCAGCTGTGTTTGTCTAATTATCTATGATTATCCTGTGTATTTATAGTCCTTTCTGTTCTGTTAGTGTTTGTCTGGTCTACTTGTTACTCCCTGGTGTTCCTGTCTGTGTCAGCCTTGCCTTGCCTTGCCTTGCCTCGCCTCGAATCATTAAAGACTGTTATTTGAGTTATCGTCGTCTCCTCGTTCCTCCCTGCTGTGTGCACCATGACAGTTCCCAGTTAATATTTTTCTGCAGCGGCTATTTGCACT
The DNA here is from genome assembly GCA_036784905.1 of Acrossocheilus fasciatus. Lineage (NCBI taxonomy): Eukaryota > Metazoa > Chordata > Actinopteri > Cypriniformes > Cyprinidae > Acrossocheilus > Acrossocheilus fasciatus. Next base: position 21,234,235 of record CM071939.1, on the reverse strand, counting down.
AAGTGTAAATGGCGATAGATTCTATTTACACTAAGTGCAAATAGCATATTTTCTTAGAAAGAGATGCTATTTGCACTAAGTGCAAGATTTTCTGCTATTTATACAACTTATTGCAAACAGTAGCATTTATCTGCACCTCAGTATTGTAGTAATTATAAAACAGTATGCAATAATAATGTATTGAGTGTAAATTATAGTTTTAATTAGTACTGTCAAACGATTAATCTCCATTAATCGCATCCACAATAAAAGTTTTTGTTTACATAAAATGTGCGTGTACTGTATATTTATTATGTATATATAAATACACACACAGTGTATTTTTTTTAAATATTTACATGTACTTACATGTCTATATTTATATTCATATAATTTATATTATATATAAATATATTTAATATATGAGCATAACATATTTATATATGCATAATAAATATACACAGTACACACACATATATTATGTCAATAAAATCTTTTATTTTGGATGCGATTAATCGTTTGACAGCACTAGATTGAATTCAAATTATTAATTGGATGCCACCTTATTGGGACAATAAAGCCCACTCTACACCTACCCTAACCCTACCCGATACTTTATTTTCAACTTTTTGATTATTTCCTTCATTTTTATTGAAAATAAATGCCGTTCCGATGCGATGTGGCATTTGAAAAGGGAGAAAAAAGTTTGGCAAAAGGCGGGCTCAAACTCAAAAACAGAGTCAAAAACACGCCTTTCCATCTACGCCACTGAAACTAATGCTGAACGAATGTCTTTTTTCACTCTAGACTATCCCAATCTCACATTAGTGGCCGGAGTTAGTGTAAATAGCCTTTGCCAACAAGGTGGGCTATTTGCACTTAGTGTAAATAGACACTCCGATATTTTTCAGGTATTGACAGTGAAACTGTATTTCTCATATATATATATATATATATATATATATATATATAATATGAAGTATATATTATATCCTGTGCGTATGGCTCTACTTTTTTATATATATTGTTTTAAAGACTTTTTGCCTTTATTGTGACAGAACAGATCAGAATTGACAGGAAGTGAAGTGGGAGAGAGAAGGGGGCGGGATCGGGAAAGGTCCTGGGATTTGAACACAGGACGACCATTGCGCAACAGTACTGTATGTTGGCGTGCTGACCACAAGGCTATTGACCTTATTATGGCTCTACTTTAAAAGAGATATTAGCAGGATGGCTGTATGAGTGTGTGCACAGAAAACTTTTCATGTTTATATTGAATGTGCTGTTAAAAGCAAGCAGAAACCATAATCAAAAGCTCTGCCTACTGCAATGGGCCAAAACCTCCCAGTGATAGCCTTTAATTCCCATTAAAACTACAGTGTAAACTAAAAGTGTTTAAAGTTAAACCATTAGCCTGACAAAAATGTTTCATTTTACAAGGAGCTGGTCGTCACATGGAGGCTGACAATTGGAGATCACTTGACCATTCGAATACTACACTCTTCATGTTGTAACCGCCCAATTGTTACACACTTTCACTCCTATTATAAATTAATCATGTCTGCCTGCTTGTAAATGAAATCTATCAGTAACTGAAAACATTTGTTTTACATTAACGCTGCTATTAGTCAGTTTAAGTCCCAGATGATAACATACTGTTAGCACAGTGCAATATTTAATAACATTATAGACCTTTTTCTGAACGCAGAAGTCTCCCCTGATTAAAACGGTGCTTTACATTTCTGGTTTCTAGTCACATTTACATATTTTCAGAGCCGATGTCATTTTTAAAAATCATGTGGCGCCATTGTTTCATCACTTTACAGTGTCGCAATGACCGTCTTTTTGCAGTAAAGGACCAGTCATAGTTCAATGAGTGGGAAGATGACATGAAGTGACGCGTGGAGAGCTGCATTGAAAAAAGATGAGTGCACATACAGCTCCCGATCGGGGTGAAGTTCATTGGATTTTGTACACCAAATGATAAGAGCAAATATTATTTTAACATACAGGTGCATCTGAATAAATTAGAGTGTCGTGGAAAACTTCATTTATTTCAGTAATTCAACTCAAATTGTGAAACTCGTGTATTAAATAAATTCGGTGCACATAGACTGAAGTAGTTTAAGTCTTTGGTTCTTTTAATTGTGATGATTTTGGCTCACATTTAACAAAAACCCACCAATTCACTATCTCAACAAAATCTCCATAGAAATCCGTTTTAACGGATTTCTATGGAGACCGGAACACGAGAGCACCCAAACGGAAGTTGTTTATCGGTTATTCAGGAAAAAGGTCTATAAACTCATCTACTCGCACCTTATATGGGCTGTGAAGACTTATGATTGTTGCTCTGCCGTGTCTCCAGTGTTCTCCTTGATCTCCACTTGCACTCCACACAGGCATTTGAGATCTGGCACCGTGTAGCTCCTGGACATAGATGTTAAGAGAACCCACATCTTTACCATTCATGTGGTACCAGAACATCAAACACTCTCCATGCTCAGAGGTCGGTTGATTGACATCCATCAGTATGCTGCCTCTGCTGCCTTTGGGGTACTTCCACAGCTGTGCACTCAGGTAAAAGCCTATGGATAAAACAACATGAATTATTATCACATTGCTGCTATTACTATGCTGTAACAAAGGTGGATATTCGGACCTTTATCGGTCTCTAAAGTATGGTCCACTGCAGGGCTGGGAGTGTCAATGGCCAGTTCTCCATTGGTTCGGATCCAGGGAAAATCAGTTGTAAGGTCAGGCTTCAGGCCACATAGAGAGCCTTGGAAGGTGCATTCTCGCTCAGCTGGACAGGACCCATTTATATTGCTTGACACCTGCACGTCATCTATGGCAATGTATCCATCAGTGCCTTCCAGGATGCCCTCAAATATAAACTATTGGATGCAATGCATGAGAACACACGTACATACTGTATATATCCAAGCAGGTATAGTGAGTGTGATTTGGTACCTGAGTTGGTTCTTCACTGTCTGCGAAACTTAGGTCCACAAAATGCCACTTGTTGCCTTGAGTTCCTGTCCTCATCCATATAAGCGTCTGTTTTCCATTAGCATGCTTGGTGACGAATTTGAGAGAGCCTTCGACAGTCACAAGGATTATTATATTTGTACTGTAATTATTATAATGCATGTAAATACGTACATGTAAATAATAACAGGCTTTAACAGAAATATGTGTTGTCTAGTTTTGAATCGTACACATAAAGAGCATAAACAAAAGCTATATATCTAACCAACACAACAAATTACCGATTTTGTTTTGTGAAGATTATGTGTTGATAAAGGTGGCACAGACCTTTATTTGTGCAAATGTGTAAAGAATTTGTGGTCAGTATTAATGCCCATCATTACTAAATTATAGCTTATTAGTACAGACTAATAAGTACCACAAACATGAAGTCAATATTAACCCTATATACTTTCTTGTACATGTTTCAATCATGTTTCTGGTGTTATTGTGCATCAATTTGTTAGATTCTCCCATGAAACGTCCACTTTACATAATCCAAGCAATTGCTGATGGATAAAATCAGTTCCCACTCTATACTTCCTTCATCAAAGAGCATGATGAGAGATGCCATCTTAACTCACCAATCCTTCCACCGTAGATTAGATACCAGAAGCTGACACATTTGGCCTGCTGTGGAAAGCTGATTAATCTGGCTGTTTTAGGTGGTTTGGAGGACTGTTGTTGTGCTATGTACATAAAATAACCTGCATGAAACAAACCAAAAATAAATAATAATTATAATATATATATATATTTGTTTACTTTAAAGTGAGATTAATGCTCTCAGAAAGTAAACATTTTACAAATAGTGTGTCTAATAGATTATTTTAAAAAGAGAACATTTAGAACCTTTCAACCTTTAAACCAATAAAGCAAGTTTTTTTGTACAGTCTAACAGTCATGCTATGAACTACAGAAGGGATGAGGTTACAGAAACCTACAGTATATCAGGCAAAATGATGTAATTCAGTGTAATTCACAATCATTTTAAATAGTTTACTGTTCAAATGTTTGAGGTCAGTAATTGTTTTTTTTAAAGAATTTAATAGCTGTATTCACTAGTAATGCACTAACTGATTCAAAGTGACAGTGAAAACATTTATAATGTATTAAAAAATTTGATGTCAAATAAATGCTATTATTTTGAACTTCATTATTCATAAAAGAATCCTGAAATTACGTATTTGTCTAAAAAAAATTTAGGCAGCACAACTGTTTTCAGCAAAATCAGCATGTTAGAATGATTTCTGAAGGTTCATGTAACACTGAAGACTGGAGCAATGACTATAAAATTTTCAGCTTCGCCTTCACAGGAATACATTACATTCTAAAATATATTAAAATAGAAAACAGTTATTAAAGGGCAGATTGCCCAGTTATATAACATATTAAGAGGAAATCATAAAGAAAGCTCTGAAAATAAAAGGCAAGCATGGATCCGAGATCTAAATATGGATATTTCACTAGATGATTGGAATACAATTTGTTTAAATGCACAAACACAAACTTTGAACTCTCGGTTGAGACTCTTACAATATAATTGGGTAATGAGAACTTATATAACCCCAGTAAGATTAAATAAATTTAACCGCAATATCCCTGATCTGTGTTTTAAATGCAATAAATTTCAAGGTACATTTTATCTGTTACGGTGCACACAGCAGGGATGGACGGGGAACCCGGACACGAGGATAAACTTCAAAATAATAGTCTTTAATGACGACATCAAGGCAGGGCAAGACAAGGCAGGGCAAGACAAGGCAAGGCAGACACAGACAGGAACACCGGGGAATAACGAGTAGACCAGACGAAATCTAACTAAACAGGCAGGAAATAAATACACATGACAATAACTGATAATAAGACCAAACACGGCTGGACAACACTTAACTAATAATCACACTTAACAAGGACAGGAACAAGACCAAATATGGACACAAGAGGCGGGAACACATGACACACACGACAGAGGACGTAACATTATCATTGTGTATGGGAATGTGAGGAGGTGCAGAAGTTTTGGGTAGTGGTGACTCAATATGTTTCTCAATTTACTTCCTCTCCAATTCCTCTTTGTCCTGTATTGTGTGTATTGAGTATGAAGATGATTGCTCTTTGCCCACTAAAGAAAAAAAGTTGGTGGATTTGTGTCTTTTACAAGCAAGACGTTCCATTGCCCTGTGCTGGAAAAATACCAATTGCCCTTCCATCGGATTATGGCTGAAAAACTTAATAACATGTTTGGCTCTTGAAAAACTTACATATGCAATTAGAAAGAAACCCTTTGATTTTTTTTTATATCTGGGAGGTGTTTGTAGACTTTGTTAAAAATTGAGATATTGAAGATGCTTTAGATGTGAGAAGTTATAGAATTTTATTACTGATGGATTTATTTGTTTATTTATTTGTTTTTGTTATTTAACCTGTCTGGGGTATGTTGTGGGGAAGGATGATGTGTTTTTTTTGTTTTTTGTTTTTTTTGAAAAACTTTGTTAAAATTCAATAAAGATATGTTATACAAAAAAATAGAAAACAGTTATTTTAAGTTGTAAAAACATTTCACAATACTGTTTTTACTATATTTTTTATTACGTTAATGGAGATGATTTGATGAGCATATGAGACGTCTTTCCAAGTCTGTAAGTATATACATTATTATATGTATATCTACCTGAACCAGTGGTGTGATCATGTGTAGGTCCCTCATAACCAAAGGATGGGTTCTGTCCATGTTCTCTTTTCCATTTGATGTCGGCTGACTGGTCATGGTACCAGGAACAGGCGTCTTTCTCAAAGTCACAGCTGAGCTGGTCTGAACCTGCAGGAATGTCTCCCTCTGCACATTCTGTCAGTGTAATGTCATCCAGCATGATATCCTGATTTCCAATGAATACAGGATCCACAGAAAATTCAAGCTGTGTTTTTGGAATTGAATAAGAAATCATTAACAAGTCAAGAACAGTATCTGCATATAATTCTGTAACACTCTTCAAATTAGAATATCCCAAAAATGAACATGATTAAGATGACTCTGCATGCAGTGCATTACCTTCGAGCCCAGAGGAAGATTACCAATTAACAACGAAGCATTTTCCCAACCGTCAGTCTGGCCCTTTTTAATTGACCATAACTCTACAGTTGAAGTGCTGCGTATCAAACTCAGGGAAAAGTAGGAAGAGGTACTCCCAGCATCATGGAGATGATACCAAAAGCTGAAATATAAAGTTGCAAAGCTGTTCTCTCATTCTTAAGCATTTAAGAAAAAAATAAATAAAAAATTGAATAAAAGAATGAGAATCTGACTAAAGAAAAAAAGAATTATCCAATTAATCCATTATTATCCATTAAAAATCCAATGTTTAGAAGTATATACAGATAAACATGCAGCGAAGCCTTGACTTAAAACGAATTGTTTGTGCTGCTTCTGCACCTTAACTTGCATCCGAGTGCAGTGGCCCTTGGAAGTGTGTGCTCCAAAATCGCTTCTGACCAAATATCTTGATTATCACCTTCTACATGCATAATTCCACCTATAAATAATACAGAAGTCTAAATATAAAAACTTCACATGATATCAAATTAAGTCTAATGATTGTCCTAGTCCAAAGGCCTACCCCAAGGTGATCCTGTGGTATGGTCCCCACCAGGGATAGCACTGACGTTTGCCATCTCCCGTCGCCATTTAAACTTATCATAGCTGGAGTCATTCCATCCGCATGCATGTTCCTCAAAATCACAAGAGCCTGTGAGAAAGGAGATTTCTTATATTGTGAATTTAGTATTACATTGTAAAGCTATAATTTTCCATTTACTTGCATGCAGTTTTATAGGATTCTATAGTTTTCATATTGCTACAAGACAAGGACTGTATGTGTGATCAGCAAGGGAAAATATAATCTGATGTAATGAGAATAAGGGTGAAAGATATAATACAGTAACTACCACAGAACTCTTCATCTGATCCATCTGCACAGTTGGGGTGGAAATCACACACTTGCTCCATGGAAACACAGTCTTGAGAATCAATACATTGGAACTGTTCATCAGGACAGGAGGCCAAGCCCATCGAAGCTGCTTATAAAATGCAAAATGTATAGCAGTGAAAAAAATAATAAAGTACATTTTGCATTCTGGATTCTTAGAATTCTATTGTATTAAAATTTTGAGAGCGATTAATTGTCCGTTAAAATGATATGCACACAAAAACATTTAGAAGTACATACTCATTATTTATCACTAAATTCTAATAAAGAAGTCATCAAAAGCCTACGGAATTACGTAGCAACCTTTGCCCTGATCTCACAACTGCACACTCTTGGTATTTCTCAGTCTCAACACTATGCTACCTGAGCACTTTGCTTCCTTTACTTCAGTTTCTAGTCTGATTCAGTTCTTTTCCACAGATATTTTAAAAGATTCCCAAATGAAACACAAATTCAAACAGGCATTTTCAGATTTTTGACTGGAACCTTGAGGAATGTTAAGGAAAGAATTTCATAGAACCACAAGTTATGCATGCAAAACAATCATCACAGAACGTGGATGGTCCTGTTGACCTTCCTGACCTTTACATTGGCCCTCACGGGCTCAGAGGAAAAGGAACACCAATCTACTTCATTGGAATTTATATAAAAAGAAAACATCTGGCCTCACCAAGCAGCAGTAGAAACAATCCTCTCATTTTGAAGAGAACGTGAATGAAGAGATTCTCAATAAGCTGCTGTTCCTCCAAATGTCTCTTGTGGAGCCAGTGGAACAAGTCACCGAGACTAGAGATCATCCCTTATGTAGATCATTAGTAATGAGGGATGCTTATCAGTGTTTTAAAGTTCAGCGGACCCAACAACCTCAGATGTAACTTTTCACCTGCCAGCTTTTTATTACTTCCTGAGGCCAGATAAAAAAGCATACTGTTCAGCAGTATTACAGTCTGTACTAATGGCATTCAAACAGCTGTTGAAAACTGGTCCTTATTGTTTCCTTTGAGTAATCTGCTGAGAATAATCCTTTATTTCTGAAATCAAATATTTCAGAAAGTAAAATAAATCCTGTAAAGCAAACATTTGTTTCATTTGTTAAAATGGTAATGAAAACAGCCTCTTTAAGTCTTACATAACTTTGAATTCTGCTGTACTCCATGACATTATGGTTTACTGCACTAACGTAAGATCCGAGTGAACTTTTCTCTAGTACTATTATAATTACATCATTAGTCTACACGGAAAGAATGAATGCATCATGTGCTAAAAGGTTAAAATGCTGTAAGTCATGCAGGATTAGGTTGCACTAAATAAACTAGATACAAGTAAAAAAGCTCAGAACCGGTGCAGAAATATGCCCTACTTTAGGCCCTTGTAAAGCACAACCATGATTTTAACAGACACTATAAAGGTGTTGCGCAAGCAGCACTAGATACTTGGAAGTCTCACCTCAATAATGTGTCTGGGGGGAAACTAGTTCCAAGAAACAATAAATTAAAGGAATCTTTGAACATAACTAATTGTAACCTTTGACCTGTCTTAAGCTCCTTGACACATTAAAAGGCACAGCTGGTGCGAATCCAATAGATAGCTCTCTTCTGGTATATACAGTGCCTTGTGAAAGTATTCATACCCCTTCATTTCTTCAAGTTTTGTTATGTTGCTGCTTTATGTTAAACTACTTTAAAAAAACATGACAAAAAAATTAAGGGGTATGAATACTTTCACAAAGCACAAGGGGGGAAAAGAGGAAACCCACGACCACTAGTGGTGGCTGGGGAAAATTCCCAAGTTCTTGTCACTGTCAAATTCACCACAGCTGGTTTGCTGTGGGAAAACAACAACAACAGTTATTTTCTATAAGGGAATGTAAAGGCAGTTTATAAATTATTTAAGGTGGATTGTATAGGGGAAGTTGGTCATTCTTGTTATACGTGCAATTTTATGACCATATTAATGAAGAGAAAATATGGAATATTTAAACTTAAAAAAAAAAAACCCACACAGAATTAAGTATAGAAGATGACATATGTGATATAAAATAGGTTAAAAAAAATAAAAAAAAAAAAAAAAAATAAAAAAAAAAAAATATATATATATACATATATATATATATATATATATATATATATATATATACATATATATATATATATACATATATATATATATATATATATACATATATATATATATATATACATATATATCATATATATATATATATATATATATATATATATATATATATATATATATATATATATATATATATATATATATATATATATATATATACATACATATACATGCTTCCTTAATCATGCGTAACTTACTCAGATTCTGGAATCCAATTCTGTTCTCTTTTCAAGTCTCTATTTGTAATTTTCATAATAAATTGAGCAGACATAAGGTCAGATTACTCATACAAACAATCCTGTGGACATTGTGCAATACACTTTCCCCGAGACACACAGATCATCAATGCCAGCCAGTCACTCTGAGTGTCCCCACCCTGCAAACTCAGCACAGAGGACATAAAAACAGATGCGTTTGGAATCACTGTAGGAAGCGAGAGACGGAAATGAATGATTATGTAACTCCACACAAAAAAGGAAGTGAAAATTGCTTTCCTTCATCAACCTTCCTTATACTTCATGAGTCAACTCCACAAATCCAAACACATGGAACCACAAAGGCTGACTATCAGTTTGACCTAAAAGGTGATTAGAAAAACTGCAAAGATGGCAAAAAAAAAGAGACTACTTTGACTACTTAAAACTGTAACTTAGAAAACCATTTCAAGGAACTGAAATTTTACTCACTTGCCTAGACACAATAGTGAATTTTATTAAATTTTTTTTTATTTTTTATTTTTATTTTTTTAATAATTAAACACCTTCATATTTATCTAAAACACAAAAATGGAACCAAGGTACTGAGTTTTTTTTACTTTACTGTTACTGACCATTATCAGCTATTTAAATTATTTTTCTATTTATATTTTATAAGTGCATATAAGACTTTATATTTTCTGTTGCCATGAAGATTGTCATTGTTGCTGGGCTTTGGGATGTGCTCAGCTTCTCAAATAGGCCTAAGGAGGAATAGTCCAGCCCTGCCAATCACACCCGCCTTCAAGAATGCATGTACACCATTTAAATCCAGGAACTTGTGTCAAGGTAAAATCATGGCAGTAACCATGATGATATTCTTTATGACGCTCATTATACATTCTTTCGTTATCAAAGCACATTTAGACTGAGATTATTTGGGCAATAACACTTGCAATCATGCTGTGCAATCCACGAGGCCCCAGATAATCACAACCATGATGATATCGGCTTGGATCAAGTGGAACAACAAAGATTTTCCTTCCCAGTTCACGTGTTCTTTTGGTCCGTGGTGAAGCTTCACTCCAGATTGTGCATTTTGAGAATTTATCTTTTTTATTTAAAATACCCATTACACAGTAAATCTTAAACACAAAAATGGATTCACACTCACACTCATTTTTTAAAAATGTTTATAGTATTTTAATAACAGAATTACAATACAGAACATAACATAACAGACGTATGCTATTTTGTAAATGTCAGATGAGTGAATAAATGTGCAAAAATTGATACTTTTAGTAAGTCTCTCCAGTCTCTCACTCACAGTCTGTCAGGAAAAAGAAGAGAAAAAAAAACATTAGTATATCATAATTAGTATCATACATTAGATATTATTTGAAGACAAGCACATAAATGACTGTAAATCAGCACTGCACACACTCTTTTCTACCACCCAAGACATGAGTGCTGCTGTGAAGTCCTTTTTTAAATTTTAATTTTCTAAATTTAAAAAATGTGGCTACTTTAATAACAGGCTATTTTTAGACATAATAATAATAATATTAATGAAAACATTAGGGGTGTAATGGTACCCCAGCTTTGAAGTCACAGTTTCAAACATTTTTGGTAGCTTATACAGCAGGGGGAGAAAACATACAACTGTTTTTTTTTTTTTTTTTTAATAAATGGTGGTTTACTGAACAATTTGTGTCTCTGCCAATTTGTGTCTCAATTATAATTACAATTTTCTTAAGGATAAAAAATCTATCTCAGCTAATGCTATACAATATAGGCACATTACTAAAATATTAAAGGCTGCAATTATCAACAGAGCCCAATCTATTAATTCAAATATTTTAGATACAATGATCAACACACACACACACACACACACACACACACACACACACACACAAAAGGTATGCAAACATATAATTTGCACGTTTGCACTATATTCTAGCAACAAGCTGTGGACACTGAATAACTTGCCTGAGGTAAAGGTATTGCTGTTTTATTGGCATTCTTCCGCGGTTGCAAAACTGATCGAGATTAAGTGACATGTTTATTTCGCATTATAACCGGTTGCAACTGCCTACCGCGTTTTGAATATTATGAGGTAAGGTTATAATCTAAATTAAACCTATGAAAAAACATGTAAGGAAAAATACAGATAAGAAACGCCACAAACAAATCCACATGGTGACAAAAGTAATCCAATTCACGTCTATACTTTTATGGAGTTGGCTAATTTCACGAATCGTTCAAAAAAGATTCACTACTCAAGCAGTGTTGGGTAAGTTACTTTCAAAAAGTAATTAATTACTATTACTAATTATATCATCAATATTGTATTTAAATTAAGTTACTAATTACTCTGTCTGAAAAGTAGTTAGCCTACTCAATAAGTAATTATTCAAATCGCTAATTAAAGGCTACATCTTAAAATCCCTATAAACCTTAATAGAAATCAAACTCTTTATTCTTTCAATTTGAGTCAAACACAGAATAGTTTAGCCTTTTAGCTTTAAAACAATTGTAATACTTAAACATTTTTTTAAATAAAAAAATGTAACCTTCTTTGGTTAACAAATAGAAATACTCTGAATAACAAAATATCTGAATAACAAAAAAGCTTAAGAAAAGTTAAAAAATACATTTCTGTTTAGCAAGATGTTCAGGAAAAGCCCAGCTAGTAAAATCCGTACAGGTTTATGTAAAAATAACACATTAACTACAGGGCCGGATTATCCATAGACGGGATTGGGCGAGTGCCCTGGGGCACCAGCCAATAAGGGGGCACCAAGTGATTAAGAAAATGATTAGACCTTTAAAATATTTTTTATGTATATGTATGTATATTAATATGTATATTATTTTGCTGGAAGAGACGCAGATGCATAGAAACCGAACAGTTAATGATACAATGTATACAGAGAGAATATAAAATATATGCACGCATAAAGAACTGCGATTGGGTCAGGCCACAGCGTAATTGCGCCCTCCCCCAGTCAGAGTCGAGCCCGCCAATTTATAATAATTCAATTCATAATGGATAGGCAGCAGCAGCTTAGCGGTCGTGCTAAACGTAAATAAAAAAAAGAGAAAATATCACGGCACGTAGCCAGGGTTCTACAATGCGACTGAAAAGTACTGCGTGCAACTATCAAAACATACCAGATCAGCATTTGTGTTTGAACTCAGGGGAGCTTCAAAGATTTCTGCATGTTTGCGCAGCGGTGAGTAGGCTAATGTATCGCAGACATTGATTCCTTGAATGCAAAGTTAATCAGAATTCACTCACTGCTCAAAATACTTTTGTTCATTGGCGAGTAATGCAAGCTCACAAATCCTCTCGTTATAACAAAGAAAGTGTAGACGGTGTAAATAAGAGATTCGTTATGCAGTGTAGAGCTTCATTGATTATTATGGAGCTGTGAGATTGCGATGAACTGAAGTGAGCGACAGCTTTTAAAGTTTATAGACTTTGCAAATGTGATATCAAATTAATACAACAGTTCAACAAACAATAAGTTAATATAAAGTGATGTATATTGTATGAATTTAACAATATTGTCCGATTTTGCTATATTTCGTAAAATAAAATAGTTTCAAACAGTCACAGCTGAGCCGCTGCGGATCTCCATTCAAACACAGCGGTGTTTCGTTTATGAATGAACCTGCGTTTTTAAATGAATCTAGTGAGTGAGTCAGTGATTCAATTAACCATTCATAAAGACAGTGCCTGCGTCCCAATGTGCATCCATCTTAAATTCTATGTGATAGTAGTCATTTTCAATACTATTTAGGGCAGATAGGGTGGATAGTATGCACATTGGGACGCAGGGAGTCACTTGCTTCGTTCCTGAATGAATCAGCCCTTCAAACGAATCAATTAAATGAATGATTCAGTGATAAAATCAGTGACTTGCCACCACCAGCTGCTGGCAGTTTTATTTTTAAAGTATCATAGTAATTTAAATCATTTCAATCAAACAATATTCAAAATTTTATATTTAAAACATTAATCTCACAACATTGTTATGAATTTAAAACATCCATCCCACCTCTGAACCTCTGTAAATGTCTGTAAATTTACCTTCATGCCACTTTTGTATTCTGTGCCACCTTTGTAGTGGAAAATGATTTTGTTAATATTGATTTATTTTGATTGGTAACTTATTCTTATTATTCTACCTGTTCTTATTCTATTTTTTATTATTATTATTAGACATTTTGGAAAAGCTTATAAATATAGACTTTTGAATTTGACATAATGACATACTTTTAATAAAATTAGAGAGAGAAAAAAGGCATTACAAAAAATACCAAAAAATGCCCTTGTAAATCACTTTAAGGAGTTATTAGTTATTTTGTTATTGATCAGAAGGTGCTCTGTTATTGATCGGGGGGGGGGGGGGGCACTTCAAATGTGCTCACCCTAGGGCACTACATAGTGTTAATCCGGGCCTGATTAACTAATGTAAGTAAGGTAAGAATAAATTACATAAATGATCTTCTCTGCTGAATAAAGCCATGTCAGATCGCGCTAGATGAGGGTGTTTGCGTGCAGGTGACTGCATATAATGAGCTCGGATACGGGAAAGACTGTACCTAGTTTTAGTTTCATAAGGATTACATAATCTGGAATATTCGTTTTCGATTTGAATTCGTTCATTTAAAAGTCCTTCAAGTTTATATGGGAAAGACTGTGCCTCGCTTTAGTTTCACAAGGATTATAATCAGATAATATTCGTTTTTGATTTTAAATTTGTTCATTTAAAAGTAGACTTAAAAGTAGAAACTTAAGCTTCATATACCGGAAAGAATGTGCCTTGCTTCAGTTTCACACTGATTACACAATCAGGAATATTCCTTTTCGATTTGAATTCGTTCATTTAAAAGTAGACACTTTCAGATATGGGAAAGACTGTACCTCGCTTTAGTTTCATAGGGATTACATAATCAGAGAATATTCGTTTTCGATTTGAATTCCTTCATTTAAAAGTAGACACACAAGCTTTCTATAGACATATTTCTCATGTCCCTGTGTGAAATATTCGCTGAGTTTCTGATGCATAGAAAGTTGCTCATGGAGACCTAGACAGCAAATAGTGCACCCTGTTTGTTTTGTTTATTTTGCAAAAGCACAATGTTTTGTTGTTATTGTCAGTGTACACAAATAAAAGTAGGCCCTTTTTAGATTCGACTGACTTTAGACTTATCTGTATCTGAGTATTTAAGGTTTCTCTCTGAATCAGGAAAGACTGAAAGTGAACACGCTGGTGCGCAGAGGGTTAAAGACACTGCATTCAATTTTATTAAATTTAAATTTAGATTTCAAATTCAATATTGATTTTAGAACTGTTGAAATTATTTACTGTATGTAAGCAAGTACTTTATAAGTAGCTAACTGCAATTAAATTACCTAAAAATGAGCAGTAATCCCTTACTTTTTCAGAAGATAAGTAATTTAATTACAGTAAAGGCATTACACCCAACACTGTACTCAAGTTACTGTTTTGAATCAAACGGTCCTCCATTCAATCCGTCATTGGGTAGTCATACTTTCACACCTGTAAGTCTGCAGTACAGACAGAGTCATTTGCTTCTCTAGACTAAAGGAAGGCTCGATAGAATTCGCGTTCCGTGGGGTGCTTACGGGTGAGGGGGCACCTAGATGGCCAGCCCCGATGCTGAGTACAGATGGATACAGTAAATGACATTATTGTTTATGATACATTACTTACAGTTCTTGTTAAACAGTTCTTCTACTTTAAGAATTGAATGGAATCATATTTTGGTTGGCATTGAGACACAGCTGACACAGGATGAATCAAGACCCTCACTGGACGATGATTTCTACTTTTGCATCTTGAGTGAACAGAATTATAATGTCCTCTGCCAGAACCAGAGATGAAGAACCCAGGTAGATAGATGACAAGAAAAAATAAAATAAAATAAAATAAAAAACTTTTTTTTTTTTTTTTAAATTAAACTTCTTTTTTATTTTTGTATTGTGGAAAAGCTGTGTTTGTTCCATATTCCTTTAATAATACAATGTGACTTAATATTTTACCATAAAATGCAAAAGTATAGCTTAAGTGTTCATATTTCTCACATTGTTTTCTTCTATAAATTTACAGGTGCATCTCAATAAATTAGAATGTCGTGAAAAAAGTTCATTTTTTCTTGTAAGTTATTTCAAAAAGTGAAAATTTCATATATTTTAGATTCATTGCATGTAAAGTAAAACATTTCAAAAGTTTTTTTGTTTTAATTTTGATGATTAGAGCTTACAGCTCATGAAAGTCAAAAATCAGTATCTCAAAATACTAGAAAATTTACATTTGAGTTTCAATTAATGATTATCCCTACAGTATAAATTCCGGGTATCTCTTGTTCTTTGAAACCACAATAATGGAGAAAACTGCTGACTTGCCAATGATCCAGAAGACGAACACTGACGCCCTCCACAAAGAGGGTAAGTCACAGAGGGTCATTACTGAAAGGTGTGGCTGTTTACAGAGTGCTGTATAAAAGCATATTAAATGCAAAGTTGACTGGAAGGAAGAATTTGGGTAGGAAAAGGTGCACAAGCAACAGGGATGACCACAAGCTTGAGAATACTGTCAAGCAAAGCTGATTCAAACACTTGTGAGAGCTTCACAAGGAGTGAACTGAAGCTGGAGTCAGTGCATCAAGAGTCATCACGCTCAGACGTCTTCAGGAAAAGGGCTACCAAGCCACTTCTGAACCAGAGACAACGTCAGAAGCGTCTTACCTGGGCTGTGGAGAAAAAGAACTGGACAGTTGCTCAGTGGTCCAAAGTCCTCTTTTCCTCTTTTCAAAGTAAATTTTGCATTTCATTTGGAAATCGAGGTCCCAGAGTCTGGAGGAAGAGTGGAGAGGCACAGAATCCATGTTTCTTGAAACCCAGTGTGAAGTTTCCACAGTCTGTGATGATTTGGGCTGCCATGTCATCTGCTGGTGTTTGTCCACTGTGTTTTCTGAAGTCCACAGTCAACTCAGCCATCTACCAGGAAATTTTAGAGCACTTCATGCTTCCTTCTGCTGACAAGCTTTATGGAGATGGTGATTTCATTTTCCAGCAGGACTTGGCACCTGCCCACACTGCCAAAGGTTCCAAAAGCTGGTTCAATGACCATAGTGTTACTGTGCTTGATTGGCCAGCAAACTCACCAGACCTGAACCCCATAGAGTATCTATGGGGTATTGTCAAGAGGAAGATGAGAGACACCAGACCCAACAATGCAGATGAGCTGAAGGCCACTGTCAAAGAAACCTGGGCTTCCATACCACCTCAGCAGTGCCACAAACTGATCACCTCCATGCCACGCCGAATTGAGGCAGTAATTAAAGCAAAAGGAGCCTCTACCAAGTATTGAGTACATATACAGTAAATGAACACTTTCCAGAAGGCCAAAAATTCACTAAAAATGTTTTCTTTTACTGGTCTTATAAAATATTCTAATTTGTTGAGATTGCTGGGTTTTTGTTAAATGTGAGCCCAAATCATTACAATTAAAAGAACCAAAGACTTAAACTACTTCAGTCTGTGTGCATTGAATTTATTTAATACACAAGTGTCACAATTTGAGTTGAATTACTGAAATAAATGAACTTTTCCACGACATTCTAATTTATTGAGATGCACCTGTATATCTTTGTGTCTGTATCTTTCTGTGTACATAGCAGATGTGGGGCTGTTGAGGAAATGTTTTTTTTTCCCCCCGCCAGTTTATAAAGCATGGGATTTGGGAGGCTCCATTTCAGGAAGGTGTGTGGCTCTCTGGTAGGCATCTGACAACTGGTTCTCATGAGGCAGAAAAATGGTGACGTCATAACAAGGGGTAAGTATAAATGTATGCAAAATTAACTGAAATACCACCGGGTGATTGGAGACAAATCTGTAAAAATTATTTAGAATGATTTATAATTATTGAATAAAATATTTATATAATTAGATATTTTTAAATATTATAAAGTAACATGTGGGGTCACAGACAGTAACAGTATCTAACAGTATCATTGCAGGTATGACCTTAACATATTTTCGTATGTGGTAAATTGCTGTCACCACAAGTTTTTACACAGGATGTCCAGGAACATGAGTACAAGGCATAACAGGAAATTGCATTCAGATCATAAATTTTAAGTGTAATTCAGTTTTTTTGTACAGCTATTGTTGTGTATGCTGACAGGGCAGAACCATTGCTGGGAAGAGGGAATGCCTCAGTGATTTAGGAGGTGACAGTGACTATAGGTTTGACTTCTTCCGCATTATCTGGTGTGAGCAATCACTGTCTAGTACCAAAATTATCTGTGTTCCTCAAATAACCAAACCAAAACATTTATTCACACCAAAATTCACAAAATTAAGCTGACACAGACCACATTTTCGATCATTGAGAAGATTCTTCCTTTCCAAAGAAGCTTTGTGACGTTAGTGTTTCAACAGTTCTGAAGAAAGAGACATGTGACAGGATGTGATTCTGATTGGGACAATCGGACCAGTTTAAAGAGCAGGTCTGAATGAGCAAATGTGAGAATGCAGAATCTCAGCCAAAGATAGAGGATGACACTGGAATGAACCTAGCAGCAGCACAAAATACATTTTGGATCAAGATGAAAATAATAACAGTAGTGATTTTGCTCGTATTACATTTAGCAAACTGCTTTGCACAGTCAGGTATGTCTTTTTTCTTTAATCAAACTGAAAAATGAATTACAGTATTAATCATGCTTTTCGTTGTTGCAAATAGTATTATTTATTGTGGGGATAAAAATATGCTATAGCACATTATATGTGTGTAAATAACTGAATGCTGCGTCATCTGATCAAATTTTTGTGCAGGAGGAAACTTTCTAATATATAATGCGGATAGTAACAAATGCTTGTCCAACTACCTGGAACGGCTTGCCTTCTGTGACCCACACAGTAGCACACAACAGTTTCGCTGGATTTCAAATAATCGCATTTTGAACACTTTAACAAAGAAATGCCTTGGAGTAGGAAGTAAAACAGTGGGCAAAAAACTGCAGTGGCTGCTTTGTGAAGATGACAGTGTTCTGCAGAAGTGGGAATGCCACAGTGATACGTTGCTTGGCCTAAAGAATGAGTCTCTGTACCTGGCTGTAAATGATAATGATGTGCCAGTGATCTCTAGAAACACTGGAGCGAAGAGCAAATGGACAATTCAAGGGACACAAAACAGCATTTGCTCTAAGCCTTATGAAGGTATGTGTCTTAATGTATCTATTGAACTTTTTTCTTTTGTATGCAAATACGTGTTATTTAATCAGGGAGTAAAATACAACAGTTATTTCACTGAATAATGATGAAATAAAACATTCATTCCCAACCTCTTTTGTCCTCATTAGTAAGTCTCTGGTATATGTTCCCCCTAACTAGTATTATGCCCATTAATTTTTATTCAAATGCCCATTATTATGACTTGTAAACCAATATAAATCCAAACTGTTTGTGAAGACTCAGGTTGCTTCTCCCTTTAAGGAGACGGCTGAGCTTGTTTGTCTTTAACAAGTTTCCAGCAGTTCAGTGGTCACTGCATAAACAGCTTAGACTAGTCTTACAAGTTAGTCATCTGTTTTTTCGTTAAGACTGGTCATAACTATTTTTTTTTCCCAAGTCAGTTGCATAAAAACATAGATTTGAATCTGAACAGTAAGACCAATTATTCCTTGGCTTGGGAAGTCTGACATGGTTATGTTTATGTGTAACTGGCCCCTGGATGCAATCACAAAAAAAGATCTAACACTAAATTATTAATAATAAATTACTGTATGTCATCAGTTCTGTTTTACAGGCTTTAGAACACCAAAACCTGAGTACAGTACGTAGCTGTCCATGTCCATGTCCATGTAATAGTTTATTCTGATTGGTCAATCACTGCATCCATATTTGAATATTTATTGATATTTGCCATAATCCAAGGTAACACTATATATGAGTTACTGGGTGATTCAAATGCCTTTGTCACAATGGGACCCGCTGTCTAGTTTCATCAGGAACTGGTTTGTTAGTATATACTATTACCACCCTTGATACCAATGCAACTTATTATATCAATTTTTGAGTACAAAGTGATTTCCAACATTAATCGATTCAATTCTCAACCTGTGCTATTTAATATTTAACTGAAAGATTAAATATATATATATATATATATATATATATATATTTTTTTTTTTTTTTTTTTTATTGCAAATGTAATGTTTTTGTGTGTATATTCTGATCATTTCACCAGTACTACAAATGATGGTTCAAATAACTGATCTACAAACTCTTACATTTTATTTTACAGAAATTTACACCATTGGTGGGAATGCATTTGGGCGCCCATGCCAATTTCCTTTTCTTTATGAGAAAAAATGGTATGCAGATTGTACCAAGGTTGATACACAAAATCAACGACTATGGTGTTCCATTGAGACAGACTACAGTGTTAATCAGCTGTGGGGCTACTGCCCAACAAATGACAGTAGGTTTATTTCCTATTCACTTTACATTTGAATTGTTACCTGTTACCTAATATTGCATGATCAATATTAAATCTTTGAGACTACAATTGACCTATCGGTAAGCCCCGCCCCCCTTAGTTAATGTTGCTCCCTCGGACAAACAAACGGAGTTGCTCACTGTCTTTCAATGACAGCTGCAGTGTGAAAACCTTGTCCCACAATGTTTTTGCACAATTTTGGACACAGATGGCCAACAAATGGGAATTAAATATTCCATGGAGGGATTTATAAAATATTTAAAAATAAATACGGTGGGTAACTCAAAGCGAGGGTTTACAGATCACAATGTAAGCGGGAGAAGTCTCATATTACTGTCGGTCATCAGGATCGCGGATGAAAACATGCAGCATCAACACTTCATGTATCGCAGGGTACGATTAAGTTAATGTACATTTAAGCAGTTTAATATGGAGAGGCACTGAAATGCAGACCTTCGTTTGTGTGTTTTTGACCTATACTGTACAAGACGCGAGAACAGTCCGCTATTTAGGTTTGTACATCAGCATGGACTCACTAACTTTAACGTTAGCTAGTTTTAGCCAGAGATACCTTGATAAAACACAAGATGACATTAACGTTCTGCTTGAGCAGATGAAAACTGTAACTTAATGAGTGTATGACAACCAGAAAAAGAGCAAAATGTCCCTAAGTATTCACCCCAATGCAAATGAAGACAAAAACGTTCAGTTTTGTTTGGATTCAGGAAATGTAATAAAATAAATTATATAGCCCATCCTCTCAGGACACCTGGAATCAGTGTTACAAGTACCCCAGGCACATCGTTTTTCCATTTTTGAAGCATAAACCCCATAAAACCGATGCGATCTTCAGATCTTCCAATGTTTCTCTATGGCGCTGAAACCTAAAGATGTCCGAGTTCCGCTCGCCGTGCAGCTGATACTCGACTGCCATTGGCTAATCTGCGTTCGAGGGGAGGGGCTTACCGATAGTTACTTGTCCATCACTGAAGACTAAACTATTAAATAATATATATTCTAACAATGAAACATTGGCTTGCACATATTGATGGGTACTGATGATTTGCAGATGCTTTCTGGGCCAAACATCCACTGACAAACGTCTATTACCAAGTGAATAGTGGGTCAGCCCTGACATGGTACCAGGCTAGAAAGAGCTGCCAGCAGCAAGGTGCGGAGCTGCTGAGTGTCTCTGAACCTCACGAACACACCTTTGTAGCAGGTACAGTCCCATCAAAAAGATTCTCTGAATGGAACTGTTCATCATTACATGCTCTAATGTAATATTGATGAATGTCTTGAAATATCCAAAGAATAAAACTTTAAGAAAACTGCCTTGTCTAGGAATTGTTCAGGCGACTCAAAATACTCTATGGACAGGACTCAATAAATTAGATGTAACCAGTGGATGGCAATGGAGCAATGGACAGCCGTTACGCTATCTGAAATGGCTCAGTGGTAAGACCGTCTTTCAGTCAAAGGATTCAGTCTCATTGAATTAATGAAGCTCAAATGGAAGAGCATAATACAAAAAAAAAAAAACTAGTTTGATTCCCAGTGAACAGATACAAAGGAATGTGTACTTTAATAAATGTAAATGTAGCATGAAGTGAGAGACCTTCACTATGCCTTTATTAACCATATCCTAGATGTTTTTGGCCTATACTGAATAACTAAATGAACAAACAAAATAAGCATTGACTAGCTAACTGAGCACATTACTTGACTGAAATGATCATTTCTTTCTTTGTTGAAGGATACCCAACCACACAACCAGGCTACAGTTGTGGTGTCCTGAAAAATGCTTTTGGTTCTGAATGGTCAAATGAACCTTGTTCTGAAAAACATGGATATGTCTGCCAAAGAGGCCATTCTGTTCCAACTCTTCCACCAGGTAGGCTTCCTAGTCACTCTTTGTTTTCTTATAGTAGTGGTTCTCAAACTGTGGGACCGGGATTAGTGAGTCGAGCAGTGTCAAAAAAAAGAAAAAGAAAAACATAAAGCGTGGTCTGTGTAGTGCAATTAACAAACAAATGACTCTTATGAGTCTGATCTTTTCATCAAATCCCTCAGAGTGGTTCTCATACACGTGATTCACTTATTGAACTACATACCAGTGCATTTATAACCTACTTCAATATAGGCTATTAGGTAGAAATTTGTCAACTATAGATTTTGGACTATTTTGGTTACATGCCCACGTGATGTTGCTGTGCTAAGTGGTTACTAAAATGTAATGTTTGCACATGTTTTTAAGCATTGCGGTTAAAAACACGTGATTTTAAGCTGTTGAAACATAATCAACCATGAAAGTGAACTCATTTCACTATATGCACGTGCTGTCAGAGAGGTGCGCGCATGTGAAGACGATGTTCACAGAGCACGGGAGTATTGAACTGAGTTATTTTTGCCAATTTGTAGGCTTTGAACGGTTAATTACACACAAAGTATGAGATAAAATGCCAGTCTTTGCAAGTGTAAACACAGTAATTTAGGTCTTAAGTGAAAGCAAACAGCTGGGAAAGAAAACATATAACAGTATATTGGAGCTGGACAGCTCTTAAAGTGACAGCAGTCTATTCTCGCTGTCTGTCATTCATGTCAATCAGACAACAAAAGAGAGAAAATCTCTCACTGCTCTTAATTAAATCACTTTTGTAACTTTAATAAGAAGAAATATATTTAGATATATATATGTTTTAATACATCTGATTACTTTATACAATGTAACATATCTTATTTGCTCTACTAGTTTTTTTTTGTCATATTGCTTGTAATTAGTTTCTTATTCTTTTTTAATCGCTGACTGTTTACTTTTTTTTTTAATTTAGGCTAGTATTTGTCTTTTTGTGATATTGAAATTTCTATGGTATCCAAAATGTTGGTATCCTCTAATAATGTGTTATCTTTGTCTTTTTGGACAGTGGTGGGCACTGGTTTTTGCCATAGCCCATGGATTCCATATTCAGGCAACTGTTATCTCCTTCATCGCAGCAAGCGACCATGGCTGGAGGCGCGAGACTCCTGTCTGCGGGAAGGAGGAGACCTGCTGAGTATTCTCAGCAAAGAAGAGCAAAGTTTTGTCATCACACAGCTTGGATACTGTACGTTTTGATAATTAAAATACATTTTTAACAGTGTTGTTGTAAAAAAGGTATAGAAGTCACCCCTATACGAGGTTACTAGTCGATCATCTACATCTCTATTCTCAGCGAAAACAGACGAGCTGTGGATTGGTTTCAATGACCGTAAAACGCAGATGCTGTTTGAGTGGAGTGACCAGTCTAGCGTCCCATTTGCCTCATGGGAAGTGAGGGAGCCGAGTCACAGTGCTGTCTATGCGGAGGACTGCGTGTTAATGAGAGGAGAGGTAAGAACTTCATAAGTAAGAAGTAAAAAACATTTACTAAAAACATTTTGCACATTATTTGAGAAGTCATCTTAAATTCTAGTTGCATAGTTTTTCTCATAGCATTATGGGTTGCTGAACTGAACATTTTCACAATATTTCTCATTTAGGAGGGAAAGTGGGCCGATGATATTTGTGAAAATAAGTATGGATTCGTCTGTAAGAAGAAGGTCAGCTCTAAAGCATCGAATAATGACACAGCTGTCACAAGCCCGGGATGCAAAACAGTACGTATTGTATGATTAGAAAATGGCCTAAAATTGTAGAATTTTGTCTTCTAGTTATGTTCTTGGTCATCAGGCGGTGAAATGTATTCACTGACAGCTGTCTTATTTTTTGAGAAGGGTTGGACCAGGTACGGGTACTACTGCTACATAGCAGGATCTGAGACTAAGACCTTTGAAGAAGCAAAACAGATGTGTGCAAAAGCTGATTCTCAACTGGTTGATATTTCATCCAGGTCAGATCACTTCTTCAGTTACATGCTTTCTGTCCTTTCTACATCTGACATTGAATTCTTAATACATTGACTAAAATCTTGAAGCAATTGAAAAGAACCTTTCAAAATGTATGTGTAAAATATTTCATATTTAAAAACTATGAACAGCTTTCAGTTATTTTCTGCCTCACAAAGACTTAATCTGTTTTTCCCTATTAGAGTAGAAAATGCATTCCTTATTAGTCTAGTTGGAGCTCGTCCAGAGAAGTACTTCTGGATTGGATTGTCAAATCAGAGGGATCTGCACACTTTTGAATGGACCAACACTAAGGAAGCCTCTTATACTCATTTCAATGCTGGGATGCCAGGTACTGTACTCAATGTCAATGAAATGATTATGTTTCTGATTTCTCATACAGTATTAAATTTTAGAAAATCTCTCTTTTTTTGTCTTTAAAAAATTAGGAAGAACACAAGGCTGTGTTGCCATGACGACTGGACTTGTTGCTGGGCTTTGGGATGTGCTCAGCTGCTCAAATAAGGAAAAATACATCTGCAAGCAGACAGCCGATGGACTAGTTACAACTTCAGCCCCACCAACCACACCTGGTTTGGCGTGTCCCGAAGATTGGACGCCACTTTTGTCTAGAGACCTTTGTATGAAGGTAAAACAGGCTTTTTAAGTTATTTTCATGATGAATTTTGGCTAAATTTGTTATTCAAACAAAATAAAAGACCATTTCCTAGTTTATTATAGAATCAGAAAGACTGATTTCTCTCTCTGACAGCATTTTAATGTACCTATGAGACAAATGAAGACTTGGGATGAAGCTCTTGACTTCTGCCGAGAGCTTGGCGGTGATCTCCTGAGTGTCCATCATGAGGCTGATATTCCTTGGAAACAAGAAGGGTAATATCTATCATTCCTTTTGCATAATGATAGCTGATGAATGTCCAGCTAATGGAAAAACTCGTTTAATATGATCAATAGTAGACATGTATTTCAGTCAGGTGACACTGACCATCAGCGGTCATAATTCACAATAATTATCCACAATTAAGCCACAATCCATCTCCATACACTTGCATATATGTCAGTGAATATTATATTTGTCTCCATGTTTTTCTTGTGTTTTTATATTCCATGCCATTACTTGATTAATTCATAAATGAATGATAGATAAATAAATAAGTAAACAAACAAACTATGTGGTTTTTCTTTTAGATTTTATCCAGCATGGATTGGTTACAGAATGTATGATCCCGCTGTGGGTTTTGTTTGGAGTGATGGCTCTTCGGTGAGTTCACAAAGACAACAAATGCTAAATAGAATTCACATATAATGTCATTTTGTTTTTTCAAAATCTACTCTCTTTCAGTCATCCTATCAAAGCTGGGCTAGCGATGAACCAAACAATATGAACAACATGGAAAATTGTGTTGAAATGAAAATTTCAATTTGGGACAATGATGGAGCATGGAATGACATAAACTGTCAAGACAGAAAGGACTGGTACTGTCAGATCCGAAAAGGTACAACATGTCAATCTGGCAAAAGTCTAATTCTATCATCAAAAAATTTGGTCACTTTATTTTAAGATGCAATTCTCGCTATTAACAAATATCCATTAACTACTTTTGACTTTTGCCTCAATAAACTCCTAATTTGCTGCTTATTAATAGTTAGTAAGGTAGTTGTTAAGTTAAGGTATTGGGTAGGATCAGGGATGTAGAATATGGTCTTGCAGAATATGTGCTTTATTAGTAGCCTACTAATGAACAGCTAATATGTTAATAATAGGCATACTAATATGCAACTAGTTAATAGTGAGAATTGGTCGATATAGGCTACTAAAGTGTCACGGAAAATTCTATTTTTAATTTTTAAATTAAATACATGACAGCTAACTGCTATGCTTTGTCTTTAGGAAAGATACTAAAGGAAGTAAATATTACAGAGCCAGGTAAGTCTTGAACTTTTTGAAAGTTTTAAACTTTTTGTCACACTGATGGGTTAAATAAGGAACTCAAATTCAAAAGATTTATTTCTTTTTATTTAAGCTTATAATGAAACAGAGGATGGCTGGATTCAATTCAAAGGTAGCCAGTACTATATGTCTCAGTACTCAGCACTTTCTATGCACGATGCATGGACATTCTGTAAGAAATCGCATGGTGATCTTGTGGTTATCAATGATGAGGACGAGCGGGTGTTCCTTTGGCATCAGGTATGAGGGCCGAGCAGCATATTTGTGGTGCATGTATCACACAACATGTATCTTTGTATCATTTGTTATTTTGAATATGTTTTCTATATAATTTACTGACTGACTTTAGTGTTGGGCTTTTTTTCTGTGTTGCAGACTAAAAATTCACACAATGATTATATCATTGGTTTGACAGTTGATCTGGATGAGACTTACGAGTAGGTTTGAATAATGCAAGCAGCATTCTATGCTCCCTTGCAAAAGAACAAATAAGCAAATAATTTTTTTTTTTTAATCTATAAAGGTGGATGGATGGGTCCCCTGTAGTGTTTCAAGCTTGGGAAACAAATCAGCCTGCTTTTAAAAACAGTGAGGAAAGATGTGTGAAGATGACCACATCTCAAGGTACAGCATATCTTCTTATCTATGAATATGATGGATACGGTATAATAGGTGGAATGTGTTATCGACCACTGATAAATTTGGTGCAGAAAATGTTTCTTATGTATGATCAAGTCACTGTTGATACATTTGATAAATTACATTAAACAAAAAGTATTTTGACTCTTACAGGACTCTGGGAAACTATTAACTGTGGCGACGAATATAATTTTATTTGTAAGCGAAGTCAGTCACCTCCAGTGAATGTCACGGTGGCCCCTACACAAGAGCCAAAAGGAGGCTGTGCTCCTGAGTGGAAAAGCTTCAAAGGAAAAGTAATTATAAACATATTTTAAAATTATATATGATAGTGTGTTATAATGCAAACATTTTTGCATTTTTGTGTTTATGTAGTTTTCGTTAATATATTTAAACAGTTCTGCGCCAGATTGTTCTATAGCTCAATGAAATTAAAATGTTTCACAGCAAAATCAATCTCACATGGAATAAAGCTTACCACAAAAAAAAGTTTTTGCACGCTGTAATAGATTTTCCAATGCAACATTTGTTAAATTGTGTCATAATCTGTATTTATGGCTATTCATTTTTAGAAGAAAATAAATAATGGTCTTTATATTACACATTATAGTGCTTCAAGATGAAAGAAGACATGAAAACGTGG
This sequence comes from Acrossocheilus fasciatus, assembly GCA_036784905.1. NCBI lineage: Eukaryota > Metazoa > Chordata > Actinopteri > Cypriniformes > Cyprinidae > Acrossocheilus > Acrossocheilus fasciatus. The sequence goes on along the minus strand of CM071939.1, from coordinate 21,207,248 downwards.
ACTGAAGCGAGAGAATACTGCAGAGAGCTTGGTGGAGATCTGGCATCTATTATGAGCAGACAACAACAAGGTAAAAGCTTGATTGTTCAATTAATGAATTAGACAAGAGATTTCAAGCGCTACTCAAAATGATGTAAAAAAAATGTAAATGTGCTCTGAAAATGTAGCATTATTATATTTTGCATAGATAGATTAAAATGGGACCTTTTTCTAAAATATAGAACTGCTGTATCTTGATTAGAGAGATTTATTTATTTTGTTTACTGTACACTTTGACATGATCATTATCATACACTGCCTGCTTTATTTATTACATCATATTTGCTGCAGCCTTTTTAAGCACACTGATTAGAGATAAAACCACAGACTTCTGGATTGGATTCAGCAATTTGGCAAGCGGGAGGTTCAAGTGGACAGATGGGAGTAAAGTTGCATTCACCGAGTGGGCCAAAGGAGAACCTCAAACCTATGTATGTAAACCTGCTTAATAAAATCCACACTAAGCCTGAAGATGTTTTGGTATAACTATGGACTATTTTTATAGTTATTTATTTAATTTTTTTCCCCCACTCACAGTGGCATTCATACTATTGGACAAAATATCACTATTCGGATAAACAGGTACTCAGACAAGCTGAGATTATAACTGAATGGTATTATGCTTAGTGATAAAAGTAGTGGCTTCAATAGAGTGTTTCTTTTTCAAACAGGAATGTGTTTTTATGGGCCAAACGGCAAGCTCTCTCTTTGGCAAGTGGGTGGCAACTGACTGTAATTCGACTCACGGTTTTATCTGCAGTCGTGATGTTGGTGAGTTTAACACTGTGGACTTGCAGAGAGAGTGTAGATATCTTGCAGGCTTTTACTGTTTTTCATATTTTGCTTCCATTGTGTCATTTCTTTCATGTTCAGATCCTGGTATTGCCCCAGTGCCTACTGAAGTTCCTAAAACCTTTGTCAATCTCGGAAATTCATCTTTCAAAGTGATTCAAGAGAATCTAACGTGGAGTGAGGCAAACCTTCGCTGTGAGGCAGAGGGAGCTCATTTGGCCAGCATTCGGGATTTGATAACACAGGCTTACCTTGAGTTGCAGGTCTATAGGTCCAAACAGCCCATGTGGCTCGGTCTCAACAGTGCACAGGTAATGCACCAGAGTGAGAAAGGGAAAATCATGGCATTGCAATTAATAGGAATATTCAGCCAAAATGGGAATGTCATCCTTATGAGTTTGTTTGTTCTGTGGAACACAAAAGCAGATGTTTGGCAGAATATACAGGCTGCTCATTGCCATACAATGAACGTGAATGATTAATCACATTTAATGACAAAATGACATTTTACTTTGAGAATTTGTGGAAAATCTAAATGTAACGGAGTGTGTTAGTCTTTTCAAAACAAACTCTGTATATCCTACTCTTCTGTATGTGATATGTTGATGATGACTCATAATCTACAAACTGTATATTTGGATCCAACAGACAAGTGGATATTTTCTATGGGCAAATAAATGGCCCATGAATATGGAGAAATGGGCACCTTCTGAACCACGGCCCAACCGCCCTTGTGCATACATGGGCATGGATGGAGAATGGAAAACAACGCTCTGCAATCAAACCTACTACGCTGTCTGTGAGAAAACAACAGGTGAGATACAAGTGTGTGTGTGTGTGTGTCCCAAAATACAGCAAATAATTATGGATACAGTATGTAAGGGATAATCAACGGCTGGCTGTGCATTAAACGATTTGAATGCACGACGTGGAGGCGTCATCATGTTATGACTTTACTTGTTGAGGCACATAACTATTAACTAATTGTTAAGTAATATGTCATTATGGTTTTAGATTTTGAATTAGTTAGTTAATCATGTGCCTCAAAAATTAAAGTCACACCATGCTAATGATTAATTAAAGCAGACCACTGGAAGTTCAAATGCATGCTTGAACTCATTGTGGTAATTAACATATTAATTTACACTATTAGTTAATAATAATAATGTCATTAGGGAATTAATACTTTATGACACATTTAACTAATAACAATTTATTGATTACTTAATCTATGAATTATATAGAATGTTCATTTGGTGCTGATGCAGTAATTATTAATAAATGGTTTAGTTCTTCATGAGTTATACATTAACTCATGATTATCTGTGCATTTGTTAAGCATGAATTAATGCATATTAGTGTCACCGTATTGTAAAGTGTTAACGGTGAACGCTAAGCTCCAGACTGTGTCAAGAACTTGGTCCTTTGTTCACTTCATTTTACCGCAGATTGGTTAATAAACAAGGCACAATTAGACACAACTGTAAGCCAATCAAAACAGTGGGCGTTCAGCTACGCCTATTCAAACAGCGTTCTGATGAGGGGGGTTAAAAATAGGACATAAAATAGCCTATTTCTTCTAAGTTTTTGATGTAAAAAATCTTCATAACATTATAAGTGGCCCTCAGAGAACAGTACTAAATAAAAACAGAGGCAGTTCATGACCCCTTTAATTGTTTTCAAACAGCCATTCAGAGGTGTGTTAATAGTCGTACCGTTGGTCATGCAGACAGAAGTGAAACAAATTGGTTGAGTGAATGATTCTGTCACTCACCCAGAAAGCCAGTCACTTCCTGTTCCTGAATGAATAAGTGCTTTTGAATAGATTGGCTGAGTCAGTGGTTCCACTTCCATATCTTATTTATAAATAAACTTTTCCTCACCTACTGGCATAACAATGTAATCTGCAGAAAGAGTCGGTAAAAATGCACTGTCTGTCTTTTACATGAGAACACACAGAAGCGTTATGATACAAACAGGTAAAAGCCTCAATACTCAGTTGTTGAAATCTCACACATCCAATCATATTCCATACTGAATGGATAATACTTCTTGAATCAGCTTAGTAAAAACTATTTCCATGCGACGTTCTCCTCAGACATTCCCCCGACCGTTCCAGCACAGCACCCTGGGCACTGCCCACATGAAAATGATGACAGTCCAGTGAGGTGGATACCTTACAAAGACAGCTGCTATGCTTTTATGACGGACATGAAATCATGGAGCAGAGCATCTAGACTCTGTATGACATGGGGTAAGGATATGAATTGATTTAAAAAGCTGTTTACTCAATTACATGACAGGTGCAAAGAACAAAAGTTTTTGCACTTTGGTTTTCAGGAGCATCTCTTGTCAGCATTAGGGATGAAAAGGAACAGAATTTTATAGAGAACAATATCATGCTCCTTGAAAGTTACAGAGACTTTTGGATTGGGCTCTTCCAAACCCAGAAAGGTAATGCACCAAATATACATTTACATTCAAGAATCTCTTCTGCTCAACACCCAAGTCATTAATTACTCACCCTCATGTCATTCCAAACCTGTAAGACCTTCATTTATCTTCGGAACACAAATTAAGATAATTTTGATGGAATCTGAGAGCTCTCTGACCCTCCCATAGACAGCAACGATATTACCACAATCAACGCACAGAAACATAGCAAGGACATCGGTAAAATAGTCCATCTGACATCAGGGGTTCAGACATAATTTTACGAAGCTACGAGAATACTTTTTGTGCGCAAAGAAACAATAATATGCTGAACGTGAACAACGCTGATTACGGTGACTCTCCAAAATGGCGGGGAGAAGAATAAATTATGTGATTATTGTTTCTGTGCGTTGATCGTGGTAATATCAGTGCTGTGGTAATATCAGATAGCTCTCAGATTTAATAAAAAATATCTTAATTTGTGTTGCGAAGATGAACGAAGGTCTTACGGGTTTGGAACGACAATGAGTAATTAATGACAGAATTTTCATTTTTGGGTGAACTATCCCTTTAATAGTGAATGAACTCATAAGCCTAAAAGAGTTGGTTCTATATGAACTCATCATGTGTTATCTAACTACACAGGTCACTGGTTGTGGTCAGACAATACCGTGGTAGATTACACTAACTGGGGAGCTGTGAACGACTATGAAGATGACTATCAAGACCATTCTTGGAATACTGACTGCGCATTAATCTCTACCAAAACTAAAAAATGGAAAAAACAGCATTGTGATTACTCAATGTTAGCATTTATCTGCAAAACTGCCAAAGGTATGTACTGTAAAATTTCAAAACAGCATTTTGTAACATAGGGGAAAGCAGAATTAGTAGTTGTCAGAGAAACAGAGGATTGTGTCTCATTAACTAATGTTTTGAGTAAAATGTCCAACAGCATGATTGCATTTGTCTCTAACAGTGCTTATCTATGCTGGTTTCAAACACCTAATTCAAACCTGTCTTGTGAACTCAGTCCTCCAAATTAAAATTACTATGCAGTAAATTATTTGTGCAGTCACTCATAGGTGACCACAGTTTGTTTAAATCTTCCTGAAAAGCCAATGTTGTGCAAGATTTCATTTTTTATTTTAGACATTATATTTCATGAAAATATATTATTGTCTATTCTGTTTTTTTCCCCTGCAGTAATAAGTCCTACCATTAATGCCCCGCAAGAAGGTATTTTGACTTATTCTTACTGACTTTACTTGCATTTTATTTTGTCAAGAAATGTTAAAAAATCTAATTTTATGTCAAGCCAGCAGCAACCTCTCTACTTTAGAAATGCAAAATAGACTGATTCTGAAATGTGCATATGTTATGTAATAACACTGCAGTTTGATGTAATGTGTGTATATCCCAGTTTCACACTAGATAGTTTGTCTTATTATTTCCTTCTCTTATTTCTTCACAGGTCCTGAACCTCACAAGGTCAATACGGGGTTGGCTGTGTTCTTGAGCATTGTAGTGATTGGATTATTGGGAGCTCTAGCTTTCTTGTACTACAGAAATTCAAAAAGACAGTTATTGCCTACATTTGATAATCCCATGTATAATAACAGAGATGCTGCTTATTCAGATAGTAAAGATAACAAATCATTGATTGGCAACATTGAGATCGCTGAATAGAACTGTTTTATAATGTCCAATTACTTGTGTAGGCTATATGTAAGGAATGGTCAGTCAATTATTATCTTAAAATAAAATAAAAAAATAAAATAAAATAAAAGCAATGACGGGGCTCATCGGGGGCCTCATTTATAAAATGTTGTGCAGAAACCATCCTAAAATTGATCTTACGATCATTTCTCAAATATGCCTACATACAGAAAACGCCTCTCTTTCAGATGTGAAATCTATGAATCGCAAATGATCTTGAATTTGCGCACAGCTGAACAGTTTCAGATCTCCGCTTTGTAGACGATGTCTAATTAATGTCACTGACTTATAAAAGAGCACCTGACAATGTCCAAATCTTTTACAAGCAGCAAGAATGGCTTATATTTCCAAAAACTTGCAGCGAACGTCTGCTCAGACCCTGACGTGGCACTAAGCTCTTTTCCACGTCAAAGACTGTTTTTATAAATATGAACGTGGCCATGGATTTTTGCGTACGCACACTCTACGATCAAATCTAGGCGTACGCACGCTATTATAAATCTGGCTTCAGGTTTATTTTGCGATAATGGCTGTACTTTATCCTGCTTACTACATGGCTACTCACCAAATATTGATTTGGGTAGAAAATATTTTATGTTAGAAGAAACGTAGCTATGTAGAAGCCAGTTGTTAACTATAAGTTCAGCACTCATTATGCCAAAAATATCTAACTGCAGAATGGTGAAAATGAGCAGTAAGAATGAAATATTCCAAAGAATCACCAAGAATCACTTGTCTAATATGGCATTGCCATTGTTCTGTATAGTTTTTTGTTTGTTTTTTGTTTTTTTTTAAGGGTTTTCAGACTGTCTTTGAGTTTTTAAAAAGTTTGTGAATAAGTTGAAAAAGAACTGTCTCTAAATAAATATTTACACTTTGATATATCTGTTTTTGAGCAAACTACCATTTACACACCAACCGTGCAGTGTAAATTAGTTTAAGCATGGAAAAATTGTGCAGTGCCAAAAAACAGGATAAGTTGACGTGTAAAGGTCAGCTGACATGGCAGCATTTTGAGTGTCAGGACAGTTTTGGACCACAATTTAACTTTTCCATTTTTAGTTTCAGAAAATGTTATGCCCTCTTTGAATTCAGTGGCAATTTTAACCATAAGGAAATTGTTGTTTTTCCTGAAACACATTCAAATATAGAAGTGTGTTAAATAAACTTTCTTTTTTTGTTTTCAGAACTGTACTGATTTTATATTTATACTGAATCCCAAAAAGTCCTTCATAATATAGGCAATGTTACAATATGGTCCTAGTTAATGCATAAACAGATCAAATAAAAGAGATAAAACTTTCATATTATTAAAATCAAAAGCTGAAATTAACATGAACAAAAAAATATATTTTTCATTGTTAATGTTATCTAATGTAGTTAACTAATGTTAACAAATTGAACCTTACTGTGAAGTGTTACTATAATACATAGTGAGGTGAATGCACGATGAGAGCCACATCTGGGAAAACAATGCACGAAAACATCAAATAGTAAATCATACGTGTGCATTATTTGTTTAGGAGAACATTTCAAAGACAATATACAGTCAGACCAACTGAATACAGAAGTACATCTATATTACAGTGCAGCAGTATCTGTACTCAGTTTTATCAATCCAGTATCTACAAAGGCATTTATGAGGTATATACAAATGCATAGAAACAATTTTCAAGCTAGAGTGTTGTCACAAACTAATGCATAGAGTACTCAGGAAACATAAAGGTATCAAGTGTAAATAAATGGCATGGTTCCAGATGCACTGAGAATATGAACAGATCAGAGATCATTGCCATCTTCCTCTTTTCATTTCTAAAAAAAAAACTGGAAACAAATCTTTTACCATGCTTTTGTAATAAAATAGGTATTTTCTGAATCATTGTACTTCTTTTTCTCAGGACATTTGAGTGTGCCTTTGTACTTTATGAAGATGAAAGTAATGATTAAGAGAAAAGAAAAAATATATATCCATTTGATATACATACTGTATATATTTAAACAAACATTTTAAAATCATAAATACATGCAGCTGGTCGGCTAAAATGATCTCATTGTATATATTATAAATATGGAACAGAATGAAACTGTGTTCATAAACATTAAAAATGTTCATTTGAAATAATTTTGCATGAGCAATCAGGTAAGGTCTTTGTATTAACACAAATGATCCTCTGTATGAAATTTACTGAATAAAATCTGGATTGATTTTTGTGAAATACAATCTACAAAACCAGGCCAAACTAAACACTGAACTATGTATACATTAATTAAACTCAACATGAAATTGTAATATGAAAATAAATATTATGCTTTGAATCTCACTGAAATTCTGTGTCCCTCTGAGATGTCAGATTATGGAAAATAGGTTGCAAACAGTAATTTATGCTGACTTTAAACTGCTCTTAGTAGTCACTAAATGAAATTATAAAACATAATAATGATTTTTCAGACAGGCGCCTTGAACCCTCTCCCTATCTGCCATAGGTCAGACAAATATGGAGTATTTATGACAGCTGTTGCTGTCAGGCTGGTTGAGATGGTCAAATAAATGATTTTTTGTGTTGTGCCACAGAGCCACAATGCTTATACGTTTCAGTTAAATCAGCGTACAAATTTATTGTTTCTGTGTTTTAAACTAGCTTAACAGAAAATATGTTAACACCCAAAATATCCCCCTTTTTTTTTTTTTTTTTAGCATTTTTATGTAAATGTGCAAGACTTCTGATTCATTAGGCGAGATAAATAAATAAATTAGTAAATAACTAAAACTAAAAAAGTGTAACATTTATTTAAAACTAAAATACAAATCAGCGCATTTATGATTTTGATCAATTAAAATAATATGACAACAAATACCACTTTGCAATATCAAGCAGCATAACGGATTGTTTTTGTACAGCTAAAATAACTGTAAGCGAATGACCCCAGAAGCCTTGCACATTTCAATTACAAATGGCAGCACTCTTATGTTAAAAATAAGTTGGAAAAAATTCATAAAAAATGACTAGACTAGACTGTCATTGTTTGAATGTTGGTAAAAAACAGACCTTCCAATCCTTGAGATGAAAAGCCCAAGTGTGCCTAAATGTGCCTAAACTTCATGCAGCCAATAGCAGCACAATGTGAATGCATAATTAATATTTCTTTGTGGCTTGTTCCTTATTATATTCTTAATATTTTCATATCTACCACTAGTGTAGCAGCACGTTCTACAAAAGGCCAACTGAAAAAAAATCAGAAGTCAAAAAAATCCATTTATCTTTCTCAAGGGCGACAAATAAACACAGGTAAGAGCATAGCAGTATAAGACGTGACCAGTTTGCATATGTACATATCAGGAAACAGGAACAGTAACGAGCAAAGAAGTAACCACATACTCAGGATTGGAAGGACCAATGTGCTGACTCTTTTATGAATGCAGTAGTCAAGCCCTGATAGCAAGACGCGAATGTAAAGCCCGAGGAACACAGAATTATATGAATGAAAACTGAAAAGCAAAGAAATTAGATGTGGACCAGAGGAGGCCATAACGCAGCAGAATGGATAAAGAAAGAGAAACCATGTTGTCCTGAGTACACGGTAGCCAGCATTTCACATAGCAGCATTAAAACAACGTCCATCTCAGCGATGAATGTACATGTCTTCAGTCCACTCCTCTGTTTCGACGCACCTGTCCCTCTCCCTGTCCCGCTCTCGTCCCTGGTAGTGATAGTGATTGTGGTGCGAGTGAGGGTAGTGGTGTGATTGTTTGTGCGAGCGCAGCTGGCTCGACTGTCTCTGTTGCCTGTTGTGCTCGTTGTGCTCCAGCTCGTAGTCCTGCTGCCCGTGGTGGGCATAATCCGGCTGAACGTCTGTGGTCCCGCGGCGGTGGTGGTGATGTCGGTGGTGGTGGTTGTGATGGTGGTGGTTATGGTCCCTTTGAGTTGTAGTCCTATTGTGGTAGACCTCGGTTTGGTCCGGGTCGCCCTCGACCGGGAGCGTGCGCCTGCTCCGGGACTCCACGTACGAAGTGTCTTTAGCAGGGAGCAGCTCCATGTCGGTGGGCTGCTGGTGGCGCATGTGGTGCTGGTGTTTGTTGTGGGGCTCTGTTGGTCGGCTGGTGCTGGAGCGGTGGTGGTGGTGATGATGGTGGTGATGATGATGGCTGTGTCTCTTTGGCTCACTACGAAGGAGCCTCTCCTCCTCCTCGGCCTCCTCCTGCACTTCCTCTTCTTCCTCCTCCTCCTCCTCTCTCGTCTCCTGAGCCTGGGGCTGATGCTCCTGCTGGTGCTCTTGAGATCCTTTTCTCTTGGTGGCGGCCGTCTTCTTGCTTTTCTGTTCATCCTGTATATATGAGATACATGACATGAAATTAGAGTTTTGTGGCTTCTAGTCCATGTCTGTTAGCTTTGTAACAGAAACAGACCAAAATAAAGTGCAGCATTTGGGCTCCAGAAGTAAAAACCCATTCATTTTCTCTATGGGGGAAACTTTTAAACCTTTAAAGGCAGACCTACTGTGAGCAAAAAGGTTGATAATCAGTGGAATATGCTTTTGTTGAAGTCGTAAGCCCTACAAGAACTACAAACGTGGCACTTCTGCCCTATTATAAAGTTTACTTACAACACCTATGTAAGATAGGCTATTACTAATACTATGAATACTAAGAAGTCGTACAAGCTAGTAAGTACTGACACTATAGGCATTTTACCTCAGAGACCACCATCTCACTCAGCGAAGGTCCTTAAAGCTCAAGTCTTCTTTAAATATCCAAGAAAGTTTAGTAAAAGTTGGAGAGGAAATTGAAAATGTCACAGAATGACACACCTCTAAACAAAATTTCAGACTTTATGGAGCCTGCAAATGTTTCCAAGAAGTTGTAATTTAGGACGTGCACAAATGAATGCATGAGTAAACAAAAACTAACAAAATGTTAGAATGTGGATTAAACTGAAGTTATAAGAGACATTAACGAGAACATAAAGTTGTGGGGAAGTCGTGTCCTTAGAGAGTCGGACTCGTAACCTAAAGGTTGTGAGTTTGAGTCTCAGGTCTGGCAGGAATTGTAGGTGGGGGGAGTGAATCAATACCACGACTGACGTGCCCTTGAGCAAGGCACCGAACCCCCAACTGTTCCCCGGGCGCCGCAGCACAAATGGCTGCCCACTGCTCCGGGTGTGTGTTCATGGTGTGTGTGTGTGTGTGTGTGTGTGTGTGTGGGTCACGTCATAATACTGAAAACTTTGTGTACTTGGTTACTGATAACATATACTTGAGATATGCTCTGTAATTTTCAATCAAAGTGTAATTGTCAGATTATGTGAAAAAAATGTGGAACTACTATTTAATTGTGTGTATTTAGGATATATAAAATGATAGCAATGACATTAGACTTAAAATGAAACAAGACAAAAGGAGTCATTATTACAAAAAATAAAAATTAAAAATTACATAGCCATTTCCACCACAGAACACGATTAAAACCCAATACATAATGTGAAATGTGGTGGAAATGACACTGTGTATGAACTTTTTATGATTTATGAATATATGTATATTACCATTCAAAGGTTTGAGGTCAGTAATACTTTTTTAAAATTGTATTACATATATCTAAAGTTACATTAAATACATTTATAATGTTACAAAAGATATCTAATTCAAAAAACTTTCTTTTCTTTAAAGAATTTTGAGGGGAAAAAAGGGTAACACTTTAGTATAGGGACCAATTCTCATTATTAACTAATTGCATATTAGCATGCCTGTTATTAACGTATTGGTTGTTTATTAGCACTTATAAAGCACATATTCTGCAAGACCATATTCTACATCCCTAATCCTACCCAATACCTAAACTTAACCTTACTAACTATTAATAAGCAGCAAATAAGGAGTTTATTGAGCCAAAAGTCATAGTTAATGGTTTGTTAATAGCGAGAATTGGACCTTAAAGTGTGACCAAAAAACATATCAAGATTTCCACAAAAAAGCGAAGCTGTCCAACTGTTTTTATCATTGATAATCATAAGAAATATTTCTTGAGCAGCAAATCAGCATATTAGAATGATTTCTGAAGGATCACATAACACCGAAGACTGAAGTAATGGTTGATAAATATCAGCTTCGCCATCACAGGAATACATTACCTTTTAAACTATATTCAAACTGTCTAAAGTGTATTTTGTGAAAATGCAAATAAATGCAGCCTTGGTGAGCTTACGAGACTCATTCAAAAACATTTACAAATCTTACTGACCCCAAACATTTGAATCACCATGTGTATATTTACTACCTAGCGAGTGTCAGAAAGCACACATCTAAAGAGCATTTCTTGATTTGTTTTAGTTCACTCCTAAAAATCCACAGGCTCTGTCTGTAAATGTTCAGTCTCAGTACTTCATCTCCTGTGTTTCTCAGTGTGTCCAGTACCTTAGCAGGTGTGGGGCTGGTGGGGAGTGTGTTTTCGACCAGTTTCTCCAGCATGGGGTTGGGAGGCTCCATTTCAGGAGGGTGTGTGGCTCTCCAATAGGCTTCCAGGTAATCAGCAATGTGTTCACAGGCATCTGACAGCTGGTTCTCATCCAAGATGACATCGAACAGCTCCTGTGAGAGAGACCAATAGTGACGTCACAAATAGTGTAAGTATAAGTGACAGAGAAATGAAGCACATAACACAGGATAATGCTGGGAGGCTAATCTATGTCAACTACTGCATTGGGTGCCTTGCAACATGATGCAGTCTCTTGATAATCAGATCAAGACAGTTTGTGATTAAGCCCTCTGGCTAGACTTGGATTAGAAATAAGGGCAGTGTTAAAAGGAGGCCATCAAAGAGGTTCAAAATTTGGGTGGTCATATTGATTTTCTCAAGAAACAGACTCTAAGTTTATCCGAGGTAATATATCAAGTGCAAAACAAGGTGACATTTTGTTTCATGATTAATTGACCACTATGCCTTAAACCGTTATTTACCAATCCACATGAAAATAGAGCTTATCAAGAATACTTTCAATTCATTCCTATGGGACATTCTGTAAAGTTAGAGGAATAGTTCACCCACAAATTCGTTAATAATTTACTCGCCTTCAGGCACCATTTACATGCAAAAACAATTCCAAACAAATATGTCAGTGGATTTTGATGTGAGATGACAAAATGGGATGGACTGTTTCACTGGAGAAAGTTATATTATAGATAGAGGTCCCGTATCGATCCACTGGTGATGCAGTGCTAAATTTCTCCAAATCTATTCCGATGAACAAACAAATTCATTTACATCTTGGATGGCCTGAGTTAATTTTTGGATGAGCTATTCCTTTAAGTCGGGTGGATTTTTTAAGAAAACATTTGAATGTCTTTACTATGTATTTAAGTATTTACAGAGGGCACACTTACATTGGGACACTGGGCCAGTTTGTCTGCGGCCACCATCTGAACATTCAAATGTTTAGTCTGAGATTTGCCCCTGGTCTTTATCAGTCTTGTCAGAACCTGAACAGCAGATGAAAAGAGGAAGGAAAAAGGGACAGGAAGGATGAGTGGGAGGCATACGGGGTGAAAGAACAGTGGATGTTAGGTCATGCTGGGTCACAAGAGAAAGGTTAGTGTTTTTGTGCAACCGGTCTTCTCTCAAACTCGCGTTTCCTATGTAAATGTAATGGCTGCGCATTCAAAAAGATTTTGGACAATGAACGAAACCATGCTTTGTGTAGCCTAGTGACAGAGAGATATGGCAGATATTTATCATTATAAAAAATATAGTGCACTTTACAAGACATTTGCAGTTATCAGAAAAGTGACAAGTTTATCAAACAAGTTGATATAGTACCACATTAGATACTGCTGTACTGACAGAATAATCTTGTTTCTGCCTCCTAGTGGCTGAAGTCATTTTTTATACCATCTATTAGCTCACACCATAAAGCCAATGAAATACTTGAACGTACTAGCAAATGATACTTTTAATATTTTTGCAGACTAGGGAAATTGCATAGACCAGCTGGAACTGGCTAACATAATGAATGAAAGCTAAATTAATTTCTTTCTGATGACTTAATAGCTATTTAACTGATGCCTAAGTATTGAACATTATTTAATAATTATTTAATTTAATTGAGCATAATTCTCCACATTTAATAAGTCCTGTTTTGGAATAAACAAAATCAGAATTTGGAATTGCTTTGAGGTTAATATTTGCAGAATGTAGTTAAGATTATAAATGAAAAGCTATGGTACAAATACAATCCATTTATACAAATTAAATGAACAATGTGCATTAATAAAACATCATTTAAAAGGAAAAAAATAAATAAAACATACTAATTGATCAAAAGTCACAGTAAAGACATTTCAAATGTTACCAAAAAATTCTATTTCATATAAAATTCTATTTCTTCTGAACATTATATTCATCAAAGAATCCATAAAAATGCATCATGGTTTCCACAAAAATGGTTTACCATAACTGTTTACAACATTGATTATAATAATACATGTTTCTTGAGCGCCAAATCAGCATATTAGAATGATTTCTAAAGGATCTTGTGACACTGAAGAATGGAGTAATGGCTGTTGAATATTCAGCTTTGCTAAAAGCAAGAATATTACATTTTAAAATAACCTTTTGAAATATATTCAAAAAGAAAAAAGTTTGAACTGCAATAATATGTATTTTTAATTAAGTATATACAGCTTGGGTGAGCATAAGAGACTTTTAAAACAAGTTAAAAAAAAATGTACTACCCCCAAACTTTTGAACGGTAATGTTTAATCGGTTTATTTCATCAGTAAACAAATGACTGTTGAAAGAATGTGTGCGAGTTCTGTGAACACAGTTTCTGACCTTGGGTGATGAAATCTTGACATACACCAGGATCGGGGCCAAGGAGGTCTTGCTTAGTTGGAGAGGATGGTTAATGGTGTCGGCATCCAGAACCACAAGCTGTAGACTGCGTGCTAACTCAAAAATCCTCTCAACCTCACCTTGGATTTGGGCTGTAGGGTCAGATTAATAAATAAATGAGACTAGTCAACCTAAAATCCTTATATGACATCTTCAAAAATATTATTCCATCAAAGCTGAAGCGTAGCCAAAAGCACTTCAAATGTAATGGGAAGCTTTTTATCACCAATTCCTCTATTATACATAAGAAGAACATCAAAAACGATCAAGAAGAAAAGCTTTTTGCACTATTTCATGAAGTATATAAAAGGGCATATAAAAGTAAAACTAAATGCATTCCATACACAGTTCATGCAATATGTCAATGAAAATAGAGATGATCAAAATTTGCTGACAGAACAGTTCCTTGCCCACAGGATGTAACAGAACAATGAAGGTTTAAAACTTGCTCTTGCCCCAAACTGAGCAAAACTTTAATGATTAAAAACAGGACAAGTTCAAAATCATCTTACATGGCGTTCAATATTATCTTTCACAACACACTATAAAAAAAAATATTTTCTTTCTTAATCAGTTGTTTTATATTGTTTTTAAGTAAAAATATCAAAACATTCTTTTGTTTCTTTTACTCCAATGAGAAATAGTTTTCTTTTGATCAGGGGAAAATATTCTCATTATCTTACTTTTTTTAAGAATGTTTCTATATTTTTTCAGAAAAACAAGACAAAATTACAGATTAAGCAGCACAAAACTCACATTAAAATACTTTGGCTTGCATTTGTTTGACCAATAAAATTAAACACATATTATGAAGGTCAGTGGAGATTTTGTGGTTATGGTGTCTAACACAAGCCGAAGCTTTTAGAAGCAGTGACCTTTACTAAAAGTATCAGGGCGCTTTGACACTTATAGTGTTCTCTAAGAGGTAAAGCAGTTCTGATGACACCAACAGGAATGAGTTGGGGAACATGGACAGGCTACTGCTGTTATACATACCCGCGGCATCTGAGGTAAGAGAGCAATGCAAGGGACAGAGTGGAGAAAACCAATCAGATCCCCTTAACAAAGCTAGCTACACACCTCAGATCCACACTTGGTGAGAAAACACTCCCACTAATGTTAAAACAGCCATTTAATAATTAAAATGAAAAGATACAACTTTTAGTGTTGTGAGAATTACAATTTAAAAGCAGTGGGAGTTTCTCTGTAAGTGGGATCATTTTTGTTTTCTGAACACACGGCAAAAATACTTTTACTAATCAGTATTTCTGCCTTGTTTTCAAACAGCTATTAAGAAATCTATCTAACCAAATAAATTGATTTAAGTTTACTTGTTTATGCAGTTTTCCTTCTTAAGTAAATGCATTAAAGATAATTAAGACAAAAGCACTGATTAGGATTTTTATTTTTATTATTTTTTTTTTTGCAGTGCACCATCAAGCTCTATTATCCCATTGTTAAGCAGTTAATTAAAAATCTGTAAAGTATATGCACTTTCGGGTTCATTGACCAATAAATTCTTTCTAGACTCTCTCTGATTCTGAACTAAATGTATTATTTAATATCTCAAGCCAATACATTTCGAATATATTATGTAATTTGTATGGAATGACATACAGACATTATAAAGGACAAGTAGTGAATACCTAAACTGGAGCGGGTGTTGGAGCGATCCATTATGGCGTGCTTGCTGGGGTTGTTGAGGATCGATCGCTTGGCAAGTGCAATATCTGCTGTCACCCGGGTGATAGTAATTCTAGCAATGGATGTACATATTAGAAAAGTCACAAAAGTCTATTCGACTACACACATTTCTTCTTTTGTAATGAGTCAACAGTCCGTGTACCATACCTTCCTTCAAATCTGTGTTTTAAAAAATCAAAGAGAGCTTTTTGCATCATGTCTGTAACCTGTAAATTAAAATAAAAGGTAGAAAATATGCAACTCAGTAATTGTACTTCATAAACGTGTAGTTTCTGTTATGTACAGGAGAGGGCAGTACATATTTGTACAGCATAAGTGTGGCTAAAGAGAACATAAGAATATAATCCTCAGGTTCTGCAATAAGAAACATCATAGACCATTTAAAATAAGAATGGTACTTTTTAAAGTTTTATTTTAGGAGTAATATATTTTCATATGTCTTCTGAGCCACTGGCTCCTTCTAAGCTTTAATTCTTAAGATCCTCAGAGAGTTTGAACAGCGAATGACTGAACATGGCACATACGGAGACAGCAGCAAATGGCCCTCACCTCATAGCCCTTGAGCGAAGGCCCCATGAGCACCACAGGACGCATGGAAGGCACAACATCATATGCAGCCAGTTGCTCTCCCTGCAGTCAAAGAAAATGTTTCAACAAACAGGCAGTATTTGAATATAAACATAAATGTGTGTGTGGTATGGTCATAATCGCAGCATTACTGTAAGTATTTGCTTACCGATTTCTTCTTCACTTGCTGAACTAAAGGATAAATTGAGAAAAATTAGAAATTTAATTCCATACAGTCACATAAAATTACATTATTTATGTTCCACATACATACTTCTCGTCCAGATAAGTGGATGATAACAAGTTAAGGATATTAAATTATAAAAGGAAACAGTCATGCAAATTTGGTTAAATTCAGTATTTTTTCTAATTAAAAAAATAATAATAATTCAAATAATGAAACACGAAGTGTCAGTGCACCTGTTTGTGGTGGAGCAGCAGCTTTCTTTGCATTCATATCATCTTTGGCAGCATTAGCCGCTTTACTGTAAACAAGAGAAAAAAAAGCAGTTTGTACGTAATGAATTTTGCCGCAATTTATGCACATTTAAGCGGCTGATTGATTCATGCAATAAGAACACAAGGATTACAAAATGAAGACTCCACACTGCATTATTAAACAGGTTTGTTTACTTGGCCAGCGCTTTGGCGGCCTTCCTGGCCTGCACCTCTCTTCTGATCAGAATCGTCTCCAGGTTCACCGGGCTGGGGATAAAACCAACCTCTCCCCCTTCCTTCACAGGCCGTCCAATCCACCAGTCATTGTTAAATTTCTGTAAACAACAACAAAAAACAACACAATATTTTAAAAACCATCTTCATTGACTATATTGACATTAAAGAGATGCACCCAAAAATGAAAATTCTGCCATTAATTACTCACCCTCACGCTGTTTCAACCCGTAAGACCTTTGTTCATCTTTGAGACACAAATTAAGATATTTTTGATGAAATCTGAGAGCTCTCTGACCCTGTATTGCAACTACCACGTTCAAGGCCCAGAATGGTTGTAAGGACATCGTTGAAATAGTCCATTTGACATCAGTGGTACAACCGTAATTTTATGAAGCTATGAGAACAAAAATAACAACTTTATTCAACATTTCTTCTCTTCGATGCACGTTCACGAGAGTACCACACATGCAGGAGCTGCCGTTCTGATGTTTGGAACAACATGAGGGTGAGTTATTAATGACAGAATCATTTTTGGGTGAACTATCCCTTTAATTTGATGTACTTCAGTGTACTGATTGTGCAGGTGATCTGGGAACACACTGACCTCTTTGATATGCAGGAAGTCTTTAGCTTCAAAAGAAACCCCGTGCCCTGGTATGGGGACATTGTCATCATCTGCAGGAGTGTAGGTGAAGTTTGTGCGCACGGCAAAAGCAACAGGCTTAAACTGAATAATCGCAACAAAAAGGAAAGAGTGAAACCTCTACATTTTGATACCACAAAACACTGAATGTGACACTTTTGCATCAGAATCCTTTGTTAGCACATGAACTGCAACAGTATGTGTTTCAGTTCTGTAAACAACATATCTGTGTGTAGTTCTACCATGTATGGTAAAAATATTTGTAAATTTGTCCATGAGGCTGTGTATGAGTGAATGGCAGCAGACAAGATACTTTGAGGAGAGTGCGGGAACAAAACAACTGCTGATTTGAGCAACGGCACATGTGCTGCATTGCCCCAGGCAAGTTACTAATAATAGCTTTCATTCATTTACCTTCAAACCAATTGCAATGCACAAATTCATTCTCAAAGAGCTCCATATCAGCCCAGTAAAGGGTAATGTAGTCTAATGGCAGCTACATGAGGCTTGAGGACAGTGCGGGTTTGTATACATAGGATGAGACTGAATGCACACAAGATCATTTTAATTTAATCTGCAAAGACCTAAAACTTGTCCTTCAAGTGCTGTAAAATTTGCAAGGATAATTTCTATGGAGTGCAGCAGGGTAAGCTACAAAAATTTTGGAAACATTAGCTTACTGTAGATTACAATGTATAACTTTTTTCAGTAACACTTTACAGAAAGGTTTCATTAGTTAACTACTTTAGTTAAAAAGAACTAATAATGAACAATACTACAGCATTTATTAATCTTAGTTAATGTTACTTTTAGCATAACTAATGACTTATTAAAATCCAAAGTTATGCTTGTTAACGATTTTACTCTGACGATTTTATCAGTAAACAACTTAAAAACTACATGACTTCTCACAAGCGAGGTAACAACAACGGCGCTGTTCGTGAACAAAAGGAAATAAGTTTCACTATAACTAGAGACATTGCTGCCGAACACTATTGGGTATATGTCGAATGTCACCTAACCAAACCCGGAAAACAGGTCTCAGCGCTTCCGTTTGTCGGAGAACGTATTAATAGCAGTATTAAAAAATGGCGATATCAATGGACTTTTAAGGTAATCAGATAAATCAGCTAGCTGTTTTTATTGTTGATGTTTTATTCGACATTTTTATATAAATGTTATTGAAAAGAATAAAAATTTTAAACTTTTATATATCAATCCACATATGTGATAGACATTGGTTATGATTATCTTTAGTGTCTACTTTGAAGGCATCTTGAGTAAAAAAGCTTCATATTTAACAGACACTTGCAAAACGCATGAACTGGAAGCAACTAGACCTGGTTAGCAGAATATGGAAGTCTGTTGCGCATAACCCGTATTGAGAGATGCACAGAGGTAATCTCTCTCTCTCTCTCTCTCTCTCTCTCTCTCTCTCTCTCATAACTTAGTTATTAACTGTATTAACTGCATTATTAATCTGTTATCAACGGCTCAAGCCTCAGTTACTAGGTTTAAAATTACGTTTTGGAATTAGCAACGGAGGCGTTAGATGAGATGCGGAAGAAATAATCCTACTCACAATAGCGATTTAAGTAGAAATACTGGACGAATGCCTTGAAATATATCATCTGATCGATGTCTTGAGGTGTGGCAACCGTAGTATAAGCGGAATAATTGACTTTGGTCCGTTGAATTATTAGAAAAATAATGCACACCCGAGGTGTAACGGCCACTCCGCTTCGCGTCGTGACCGCATCACCACCTCCGGTGTGCATTATTTTTCTAATAATCCAACGGCCCGTCGTCAATTATTCCTTACATAATTTGGTATTTGAAGTCAAAAGTCAAATATCAGCACAATGGAAGTCTAGCATAACACTCCCTATATATATATTTTTTTTTAAAACTAATCAATGGCAAAGTCCCTACCACAAAACAAAAAATGTATAAAAATCCATAAAATAATGCCTATAATGTTTTTAACCTAGTGATGCGAAAAGTAGCTATAATATTCAATCTTCTATATGACCTGCTGAAGAATTTGATATTTGATTTATGGGTAACTTATGGGTTAAAAAGGACAAAATAATCACAATCTCATGCTTTTTAGTTAATTAGTGAATTTTTGAGAAAATCTGGTATCCAAAAAAATTACAAATTAAAAAAGTTTGGTTACTGTATTTCACAGTGTATAACTTTTTCTATCTTAAAAAAAAATCATCTAAGTCCAAGTAATTTAAAAATACTGCCTGAGTCATAACACAATAATAAATAAATCATACAATGATAAGTAACTGCTTTGTTCTATTAATTTGTTGTATTATAATTTAGTATTTAATTAAAAGAAAGTCAAATGTCAACAGTCTAGCTGCTTATAGCCTGGATTTAAAAGGCGATGCTCTGTGGGAGATGGTGGACTGAAGCAGGACGTGATGCTGTCTGCTCAGTACCTTAATTAAAAAGGACCTCAGGGAGCTCACTGACACAGACAGGGGGGTTTCATTCAGTTTTTAAAGCTGAGCAAAACTGGACTCTGTAAAGAGCCGATGATAAAACACCAAGCATTTGTTGTTGCTCATTCATGGTTTGCCACGGTGCTTCTTATCTGTTTTTGGACTGTGTAAAAGAACAGAAGAAAAGGTAATTGTAGCTATTGTTCGCCAGTCGCATGTAAAGCATTGATTTTGTAGAGTACAAGATTTAACACTGATGTGCTGTTTCAACCAAGGCATTTGGTAATTAGCTTTTTGACACAGCTACCTTGTTACTTTGACAGAGGAAAAAGAGCTGTGCAAAATTTATGAGCACATCTAAAGCTGTGATATATTTCGGTCCTTGTGGCCAACGTCACTGGTAGCAGGAACGGGCGGCTGAGAGAATTATGGAGTTGCAATCTACCTTGGCCTTCTCAAGCTGGACTTGGGCATTCTTCTCCTTCTCCTCAGTGGCCCCTGAGTCCTGACGGTCCGCCGAACCCTTTTCAAACAAGAGTAAGAAGCAGCATTATTAGAACACCCAGATTCATTCTCTTTCACAACACATTTCTGTCCATTCTGACTCAGTAGCAACAAGCACTTGACTGTGCACATATCATTAAATATAACAGTGACAGTGTTGAGATGATTAAGCTGAAACTGTGCTGCCTTTTCCTTTAAAATGAAAAATAATAATAAAATATAAAAACAGAGGTAATCCTAAGCAAGTACAAAGACATCATCATTATCAAATGAGCCATATGCATAGATGTGTCGTTTTCAGTAGAGATCAGTCCACTATATAATGACAGTGTCATCAAAGTCACAAATGATCCCCAGCTTTCTCCTTCAGGGCTCCTTCATCAAATTTTATTAGCAACTCTTCACAAAGGGCAGTGTTCAAAGTCATGCAGAGAATTTCTCAGTAATGTCAGGCAATAAGAACTCAAAGTAAAACCATTTCGCTCTGTCAAATTGAGCTTGTAAATTGATACGAGCATAACACTCCCTATCATTTTTCAACACTAATCTATGACAAAGTGCTACCACAAAACAAAGACTGCATTTTTTAAAAATTCCATAACACAATGTCCACAATATTTTTAACCCATGATGTGAAAAGCAGTGATGATATTAAATCTTCCATATGACCTGCTGAAGGATTTGATATCAGATATTACACTGTATTTCTTAAAGCAAAAGTTGTGGGAAATATTACGAATCAAAATAATTCTATTAAACATATTTATTTTGCTTACATCATAAACATGTTTTTTCTTATTTTAATCAAAACAATTTACCAAATGCGGTGAGGTTCATTCTTAAAACATGAAAAAACATGCTAAATGAGTAAGAAAGGTAAACTTAAAGATATATGCTCTAAAAACATATCTTCATACATCACACAATTATGCTATTATTGAAGTAAATTTATCTTAATATTAGAAAAAAACACTGATTAAAAAATAATTTATCATTCATCAAATTACATTTTAGTTGCTCTCATCTCTAAAATCTCGAAAATCATTTCTAGTTTAAGATTCCAAATTTTCAATGTAAAACAGTTTCACAATGTCATGCAAAAGTCATGATGACTGAAATACACCCAAGCACACTTTCTCCCAAAGGCACACCTACGCATGCTCACATGCACACTAACACGCTGACAGGAATGGCACCGTGACAAGCCCCTCGAGAGACACTGGTGGCACGCAGTCTGACAACATCATACTGACCTTAATATAAGGCTGATAACCTTGCTTACAAGACCAGCACTACTGGTCTCATGCATATGTTGTGTTTTGGATACTAGAGTGCTGGAGTGCTGGTTACCTATTACTATTTTTTGCAGATAAACAGCACCAGCAAGACCCAATCTGAACTTCATCATCACATCAAAGCAAAATTGTAATTAAAGTTGTAAATGCTGTAAATGTTTCATAAAGTCTGTCAAGAATGTCAATGTGAGCTTGAATGTTATTATTAATAAATATTGTGCTCACAAGTGTTTAAAATAAACACGCAGGACCCATTGGATAAACTGACTCAAGGGCATGCAGCAAACATAACATAGTTGCGTTGAAAGAAATGAGGCTAATTAGCAGAGAAGGTGGTGAAACGAGATTGAGAAAAGGAAAGAATAAAATGAGGAATTAGAGGAGACCAGGATAATTGGAGGGTGGGGAGCGGAGGGGGTTTTTCCCATAGGCACAGTCATGTAGAGGTGCTTGCTTTTGTTTACTCATGTCTGCCATAGACATCTGTTCACTCAGTGCCGCCTCTCCTGCAAGTCAATGTCACGGAGAGAGCAGTACAAAACGCTCCTGAATTATTAACCAATGCCACGCTCACCAAGATGCTCTTCCAACCACTGAGTTTAGTGGGGATCCAGATCATTTATATTCTCATTCTTAGATGTATTAACGAGTGAAGCCTCTCCGTAATATTCAAAGGGAGTAGTATTTTTTTTGAGTCAATGATCTGACCGTCTCTTCCCAATCATTGTTAAAATTGAACAAAGGCAACCACAGACAAACAGAGCTGGGTAGAATACTTTTTGTAATCATTACTGATTTCAAATTACATGACAAAAATTGTAGTTAGTAACGTAATCCATTACATTATGCCATTTAGGCACTGAATTTACTACTAAATACTAGTAATACTAAAATTGCAAAAATGTCTTTTTGATTACTTTTGACCTATTGATTTAAATAGGATAATCTTGTACCATATCGATATAAAAATGTCAAGAAAAAGAGAATAAATTCCATTTGTTGTTACTGACAACAAGTGAATTAATCATTACATTATGTCAAGGTTTCCCAAACTGGGGTTTGTAAAGGAACTGCAGGGGGGGTTGTGAGTTTAATGAAAAACAAATAATTAATTCAATCATAAAAAAAAAAAATAGTAATTTTAAAATAACATCAATCAAAATAAAACAATTACTAAAAATGTTCAATATTTTATTTGTTTACCTGCATGTCATGTGACCATTAACCAATGTCAGAGAACCATGAACATGCAAATATGATACTTAATTATTAAAATATTTATTTAAAATTACTTAAAGTAAATATATTAGGTGAAAGAGGTTTGGCGGACAAAAAAGTTTGGGAATCCCTGCATTACATGTATATAAGAAATAATGTAAATTTGTGCATTTTAATGTTTTAAAAAGACACAAATCCTTCCAAAGACAAAGTGATACATTATTAAATAACCCTCAGCATGTTCACCAGTAGTTGATGTAATGTTGAAATGCTAAGAAAACAGTTCTTCAAACTGAAATGATTTTTGTAAATCCAGTCTGTGAAATTATATCCGCCTGACTAGTGACTGGTCTTTTTGTGAATGTCTGCAAAACTAGAAGACTTTCTGACTGTACAGTATATAAATGGCGGGCTATTTTGGAAAGGAAAATTTAAATGATGAAAAAGAAGAATTAGGGAGAATCAAGGAATTATGAATAACTTATTGCTATTGAATAATATGTAATCATGTAATCAATAAAAAAAAAGTAACTGTAGTCTGATTCGGAGTATTTTAAAATGTAATTTAATCTAAATTACAAGTACTTCATTTTTGGAATCTGATTACGTAATCCAGATTACATGTAATCAGTTACTACCCAGCTCTGCAGATAAATCATATGTAGCACCTGTTTTTGTTTAAACCACACACTGGACTTCAGTGTTCTTTCATTTTCATACGTTACCAATGAGTCTGTGATTGGCTTACTAGTGCAAACCCAATTAACAAACCACAAAGTGAGCGTCAGCAATCAAGACTTGTATCCCCTGGATGACAAACCTGACCTACAGAGGTGTGAAAATGTATTTCATGATATTCCTCTTTGGAGATCTAAATCAATCAAAATGTAACATTGCACAAAGGGAACCAGACACTACATTATTTTAATGCCTCATTTTAAATCATTATTTAATTTTGCTGTTGCAGTGAAAAAAATTACCCAAACTTAAAAAAAAAAAAGACAAAAAAAGGTGATTGCGGCTCTCACAATTTAGACATTTTTCCTAAATTCTAAACTCTCAGAAGAAAATTTGGAATTGAGATTTATATTTATATAAAAAAAAGTCACAATTATCTTTTTTTTTTTTCTTTTTCTTTTTTTTTGTCTGTGGCAGGAAAAACAAAATTGCGAGATGTGAAAAAGTATAATGTCAGAATTGTGAGATATAAACAAGGAATTGCCAGAAAACAAGTATGACTTGTGTGATAAAAAGTTGCAATTACCATACAAATTCAATAGCATGAACTATACTCATCAGATCCAGTCTGGATTCTCACTAGGCCGCTCCAAAGCATTCATTTTGATTCTTTTGAACAGTTCAGACATGGGCCTGATTCTGTTTTGGTTCATTGTCCTGCTGCATCACTCAATTAGGCTTCAGCTCATGTACAGACAGATGGACAATATCTTTAAGTGTAAAACATACCTATACCATCACTCTGCTGCAGTATGACATTGTTACAGTGGAATCAGTACTCACTTTACACCAGGAAGACCTGTATCTTCCAAAAAGTTCCATAATTAGTTCTTCACAGGGCCGGTCTGGGTAATTTTATTATTATAATGATTTAGAAACTTTGCTCTTTGTATTTTGCTAAGGTGCCCATTGTTTAATATAAAATGTTATTACTATAAGAGTAATTCAGATTGATGACATTACGAAATACAAATGAGGAAAAAAGATTTTATCAGTCGTCATCAATACAATAGAGAACTATGTGTGTGTGTCTGCATTAAAAGCTATAAGGGATCGAGGCGAGAACAGGGGTTGCTATGGAAACCTCAAGAAAAGGAAATGTGCTGGCTATGCAGTAAATTTCACACGAGGTGTAAGACTTAAAATCTAGATTTCCCATTTACCAACTACAACATACCGTATTAATCATTAAAATGATTTGATTTTTCATCAAAAAAACTACCCAATGTATTGAGTATTTTTCTAAAAAATGATTAGGACAGTTAAAAGATTGTGATTAATAGACACAAGTACGTCACTATCACACTAGTGGATTTTTTAGTCCAGTGCTATAATGGGTTGAGTTCTGGGCTGTACTCCAACATCCACCTACTGCAACCTGTGTGACTCCTGCTACCGCACCACAGAACATGTCATGAGATTTGGGTCAGATCCATTTAGTGAGTCAGCACCTTTCACTTCAACACTGGGAGTACAGCAGGAGCCGGAAATTTAGTCAAAATGTTTTTCTGCCTGAAAAAATGACATCAGACAGTAACATGCTTATATAAAGTTGAATACAAATTTGAGACTTTAGTTAATTAAGTAGATTCAGTAGGTGAATGCATGGGTGATGGAGAATATAAACCGATTTTCTGAGAGGCCGGGATGTTTTGCTGAGCACTGAGTGGACAAAACAAAGGACAAATTGTGGATGGTGGAGCAGCACACTTTCTTATTTGAAACTGCCTCCTAATCTAATTAAGACTATAAGATTAAGATTTCCTGACTGATGCTAAATGAGCTCTGGCAGGTCGCCCAGGTATTCGACTGCTCTGTATTCTAGGCTATGCCAAATGTTACTGTTTGTACACTATAAAGTAATGACTGTATAGATTTTTTACAATTTGTACTTGTAATTTGTTAGTAAACAAGGCTATCGTCTTGAAACAGTTAGATAAGCATGCAATCCAGTAGACTTTGAGAACTATTTCTTATTCATTTTATAATTCTGTAATAGTAGGAGAAGCACATCTCCACTTTAATATCAGATATCATAACACAATAAACACTGATAAGGAGTGTTTATCACAATGATCAATTTTTAGAGACGCTTTTAGTGTTTTCCCATAAAAAATACACTGCATATCACATTCAGTGGTGGACAGTGACAATGTCAACCTGTATTTTTATATCAACAAAACATTGTGCCAGTTAAGGCAATGTATAGAAAGGTACAGATCCGGCCTGTTCTGTACTGAAACAAAACACACTATGAGACCTATGGGAGAGAGACTCATGAACATTACGTCTCTTTTTCTCGCTGTTGCCTCCTGGTCATGATTGCTTCTCTGTAAGGAGATTAAGATGGCATGCGTCAATCCAGGATTTGGAGAGAAAGAGACAAATGCAAACTCGTCCTGTCCAATGGACAACACTGCAGATAGAGACTAGAGTTTCACACGTCCTCAACGACCCGCAGCTGCAAAACAAGGACTTTGAAACAATTTTTTTTGTTTTTCCCCGCAGACAAAAGTTACTGCTTTAAAATTTTTCTAATCGATATGACAAGCAACATTAAATTATACATTAGGAACTGGTTTCTGAAAGAATGTCAATTGGGATATGAAAAATAAACTCTAAAAAAATATATATATTTTTTATTTCATACAATTTGAATTTTAAAATGTTATTTAAAGATTTGATATTTTTACTGGAAACCATGGCGAACAAAATATATAAGCAAGAAGGGACTAGTTTAATGCCCCTTTGACACAGGTCATCATTTTTTTATTCTAAGTATCTAGTAAAGCAAACTAGTCCGGGTACTTTCGCAAAAAATATAAACTACGGAAAAAACGAAACAAAACACAAACCCCACACCTGTTCTATATTTAGAGATCATTTGAGAAACAGCTGAGTTTTGTAATCCTGACAATTGGAAAAGGATTATGTTCATAACACTGCTCGGCACAATTCCATCACTTTCAGCATCGCAATGATTGGGCAACCCGTCACGTGGAGGTTGCACTTCAGGACAATTTTACTTTTGACATAGAAAACATCCAGCATAGGCAGAGCACTCTTTACTCCAGTACTGGTGCACACACAGCATATTGTCTATGGTACATAAATGCAATGATGCATAGCAGCTCAAACTCACATGGATTACAGCTGAAAGCAACAGATGGCACTCTCCTCGAATGGCACTCTCATGTCTACCTCATCATCACTCCCTCACAAACACAAACGCACTAACACACAAGACGTTTTACCTTTTTCTTGGGTGGCATGCCCACTTGCTCGCTTTTCTTTTCGTTTCTCCACGATTAACAGCTTAAGTAGTGGTCAATTTTATGCTCTCACAGCCGAGATTGACCAGCGACTGAGAAATATCCATGTACTATCCCCTTTAATCTGTTCCGTCCCAGGACAGCCAGCCAACTTTGTCAGATGAGCCCTAAGCAGGTTTTACGACATGTTTTGCGCGCATTGAAAATCATAAAGTCGTGAGCCTCGGGTTTCTCTGATAGTTATCGCAAACAATGAGGACCAAAAGTCTCTCCATGAGTGGATACACAAGCAGTGTGAGCAGCTCTCGCTGTGAGTGGAGTTTGCCACACTACTCCTCCACCCTCCCCCGCTCTGAAGGGCTTTATTCCACAGCGTGGCATCTGTTGCTCCAAGCACGAGCTGCAAACCTGTGCGATTAGCAAAACTGCTATTCGGTATATGGTATATATTAGGACATCTCATAGATATAATATTTTAATATGGAGATAAAGATGTTTGCCAATCCCTGATTGTAACATTACAACTACACTTAAACCTCACAGGCCAATCAGTAGATTTAAAATTAATCATGAGTTGAGATTTACGAGCCTTGGGGAGTGGGGACTGCTTCAAATGTCCTCTCAAATTGGTTTTCATCATATTTTACTATAATAGCGATGAAAAAAACACACTATACTGGCGTTCCTGAATGAACCACAAATCGGCTGAGTAAATGATTCAATTACTCAAATACAAAATAGCGTACTAGAGTAGCCTACTACTCTTATTATTTATGACATATAACACTATTACAGAAATAGTAAGTAAGCTATTCCTACTCCTGAATGAATCGGTTGAGTAAATGAGTCAATGACTCACTCATTTTAAAGTCACTTGTCGCCACCAACTGGCAAAATGCCTGCAGAAATGGCCCTTTGCTCTGGACTGTTATACGAGCACTCTCAGAACGCCACTCAACCAATGAGATTTGACCGGAACTAACTGTTCAGAACAAAATGTTCTTAAAATCAGACATTTTCAGATCAGATCAGACGGCATAGGCTCAATAACATGCAAATTATTAACACAAAAAAACATGACAGAAAATTGGACATTTTAAATGCATAAACAACAGCAGGAGTATGATTCACCAGCCTCACACATGCAGCAAATACTGGGCCAAATATTATATTAGCATTAGCTATATTACAAAGTGAAAGGTGAGTCTGCACCAAAATACTGTAATTTGATTGGACACACATCATTTGATATCAATAACAAAATATATAAAAAGTATTATCTAAAAATGTAAAATGGAAATCTATTTGTATTGCTGCCCTACTGCACAGTTATCTGGTTGCCGTTTATTAGTGGCATTAAGCAATGTTTTTCCCTGTTGACCACAACCCTATCACAACAGACTGGAGAACCCCTCCTATCACTATCTAAATGAGGAAATACTGTAAACTTCCATTGTTGGTATATACAATCAACAATAATTACTAAAGACTATCACTGTAACCCATTAAAGACCACTACATCTTTCTAGATGACCTATATATGCCACTAATCAGATGACAGAGTATTAAAGGTGTACACCTGAGAGTAAGTGATTGTGATCCTATGAGAGAGAAAGAGAGAAAGGGGGGTGAGAGGAGAGAGATTTATGTTTTTGTACGTGGATTTCTCTTCAAATTTGCTTTAAAAATGACAGAAGACTAAATGAAAATTATAGACAGTAAAATCCAGACTATGGGGACAACAGATTATGTAATGCTTGCTTTGAATTTCAGCACTTTTAAATTATATATTTTGAGCTCAGAATACTTATATTGTGTGCACTTGATTTCAAGTGAACCATATATTGACCTAACTACATGAAACATGGCTAGACATTGTAGAATGAGTGTGCATTGATTTGATTTGCAAAATTGCATGATTTTTTTTTCACAAGCCCTTTTTATACATACAATATAAGGCCTTGTAATTGTATACTTCACTATTCCTTAGCCAGTGTGTAATAATTCTTAATTCAATCTCTTATTTCAGCATGTGACAGATGCTATAAAGTTGTCAAATGCAGAAAGAATGGGAATGCACCAACACAGACCTTGCAGGAAAAGTGAGAAAGTAGAAACATAAGACACTAAACACTATGCCTTCAATTATTGTTCTTTTGGCATAGACAATATCTTTGGATCATTCTGAATAGTTTTGGATACTATCTTTAATTTTTTATTTGCCTTCTGTTTAGATGCATATTTATCAAATATATAAGGCAATAAATGCTTATAAAATATAATAACCCATAAATAATGCTGTCTCTCAAAATAATTGTCTTTTGATTATAATTTGGTTAAAACAAATTAATCTTAAATGGTATACTCAGTGGAAATGAGTAAATCATATTTCCTTTCATTTCTTTAGACTTTCAAAGAATTCAATTTTTATGGACTAGTAAAAGTGACAAAAATCACAATTATGTAATTTTCTGAGTAGCCAAGAGTATGAACAATACAGTCTTTAAAAAAAAAAAAAAAAAAAAAAAAATATATATATATATATATATATATATATATTTCTCACTTTTAAATGTCATCAACCCACACACACACACACAAGCAGTCATGATCATTCTATGAGCACACAGATGCACTTACTAAATTAGTAGGTGACAAATCTTAGCGTGAGACACTTTATGTCAGCCGCACTAACAGAATAGGATTTCTGTGGAGCATCTGTTGACCATGAAAATATCTGCTATATTGTCCTAGTATTGTATTACCCTAGACATGGCTAATGCATTCAAAATCAGGATACAGCTCTTCGTCTGTTTATAAAATTGCTATTTTATAGACCTGTACATTTAAATATACATAAATATAACACACAAACACATATTCATGGGAATGAACATGCACTAATATGCATGTGAAAGCACATGCAGTTGGATTATACTTTTCACACACACACACACACACACACACACACACACACACACACACACACACACACACACACACACACACACACACACACACACACACACACACACACACACACACACACACACACACACAGTGAATCTATAAGCTTCTTACAGAGGGGTGTGTGCAGTGTAAAGCCACGCTCAGTAATACACTGCTCAGAAGGGCACAACGAAGTAGACACGCACTGCTGGAGTTCCGGCCTCAGCACCTCTCTCCTCTGGACCATTCAACCACACACACACACATCCAGCTGGAAGACAAACATCTGTCTGACCTTACAATCACACCAGAAATGATCAGCCTTTCAGTGGGAGACCGCAAATTTAAACTCCACTCCTCTTTAGTTTTTAAAGTGACAGTACACACAAAAAGAAAAATTCATTATGTCTTTTAATATAAAAATTGAAATGTCATAATTTACCCTCATGTCATAACGTGTCTGATTATCTTTAATTATCTTTTATTGAAAAAAAAAAAAAAAAGACTTTTTAACTCTTTCAATACAGTGAAAGTCAATGGGGTCCACAGAAGAAAGTAAGTAATATAGGACTGGGTAAATCATATGAAATTTCTGAGGGATTCAATTTGGTTATTGCTAACTTTAAAGAATTTCTGAATTTAGTCTAGTACCAACCTGAATATTGGCTTCTTTTTATACCTAAAATGTATATCTGATTGTCTGTTAACAATACTCCAGAAGAGCTTAATTTGTGTTTCTGGGAGGGTTTATTTTTTTCTCAGTAATCCTTGTTCTTAACAGCATTCAGGTCACTCATTATGCCTGTTTGAAATGCGTCCTGGAATGAAAGCATCTTTCCCTTCACATCTGTTTGAATATGGCATTATAAATCAAAGTTGTAAGGTCTTCAGGGACTATGGAGCAATTTTTAGTCTAACTGAGCTGTGTTTTGTGCTGTTTCAAACCTCAAACCACTTTCGAAAGACCACTGTGCTAATAATGTCAAGCTAAATTATATCACGCATAACGGCTAATGCTGTAGCATACTTTATTCTGCCATCTTTATATGCAAATGATGACCTTTTTTAAACAAGTCATATCATTCTTATCACAATCTGGTCCTCACAAACTACAGCTGTCAATAGAGAGCTTTGTGCATTCTAAAGTTCATCTAAAGCCAATTGTCCCAATGAAATCCATGTGCTTTGAATGACAATTTAGCTAGACACACACATGCAATGTACCTCAGGGTTTACAGTTTTAGTTTCAGACAGTACTCACCCAAGAGACGTTTTTATTCTTAAGAGTTCTAGGCATTTCTGCAAAGAGGACAAGGAGAATCGGCGACTGATGCCCTCAAGTTCCAAATTCACCTCTGAGTTCTGTGACCCATTAGCGCTGATGTCTGATCCCACTGAAGTTAGGCTTTGAGATGATACACAGTGGCCATCAGCCAGCCCCTACATGATGTGTACAGCAACTGGCAATGCCAGGACATGATGAAAAACACAAAGTTTGGTCATCTTGTCTCTACCATTTTCTTCCTCCTCAGCCCCTCTGACTGGCAATGCATTAAAATACTGCATGAATATGCAACGTAACATCTGGATGATGCTCCGCCCCATAATGCTGGAGGCAGGAACTCAAGAGCGGCCAATCCTGCCCACCCAACAGCTGGGAGAGGAGATTTAAAATGGTAGAAAGAATAAGGTGGAGCACAGGGCATGTCCTGCCCAGTGTTGTCAGACAGATTGTATGTCTCTCTAAAACAGGATGAGCAATGCTCATAATCCTCCAGCGCTGTTCAAACACTCTATGTCCTGCCTCTGGAATAGGTCAAAGCACTGAATACTGCAAAAGAGCATGCTTTTCATAACCACCAACTTACACTAACCTTCTCTAACTATGATGGCCTAGAGTTAGTGTAGCGCCATATTTAATTTTTTGACAAAGAAGGCCCCCTGAATGCCATTTCTACCTAAGGGCCCTCAAGTCTTGAATTTGCTTAGGGCCCCAAAATGGGTCTGCGGGTAAAGATTTCCCTCACATACTTGTTTTCATCAGCATTAAGGTCTAGACTGTATACAAAAATTTGGTAGTAACCACAAAAGAAACCAACAGATAAATGTACAAAATATTCTCTGTTAAGTTATATATAAGTTACTCACACCGAGCTTTCCCTTTAAAAATGAGAAACGCAGGGCAATAGGGTAAACCCGCATTTTATAGAGAGAGAGACACATTTTTAAAAGATTCTTAAAACTTATTTACACTTCAGCGCCGCATTTTTAGAACACTATGCCATCCGTGAGACGTTCATCTAGTGCACGTTTTCTTAGAAAAAAAACAATGGGAATGCAGTGCAATTAAATACAAAAAGGTGTTCTAAATATCAACTGAAATTGGCACTACTTTCGTGTAGCATCAGACCACTCAAAGTTGTCTCTTACAAACAAAACTTGCGCCATGCATCTTAGTTATTCATTTTAGAGGAAAAATTACCTGGGGACTTCAACCAGGCAAACTTTGTCTTTAAAATGCTGTACAGAAAAATCATAAACAGCCACATAACATTAAAAGACGGTAGAAAAAAGAACATTTCCTCCTGCAACAACATTCATTAGAAACCTTTTTAAATTACTCACAACCACTCTAGATTTTATAACGTTATATTACAGTAAGAGGGTGTTCACACACTGTGCTAAATTTTACACATTTTTGTTGTAGAATTTATAATAAACAAACAAACATTTACAACAGTATAAGAAAACGTTAAGTTATATGGGACTTTAAAGTAGAAAATACCTTTAAACGAATAGGATACAGAATACAGATCCTTAAATAGTATAGGTATAAAATACCTCATATATTCTATTCATAACAAGTAGGCTAATTATTAACTATTAGTTGCAGTTGTGCTATCAACCAACTTTACATGTATGGATGACAGGTAAACTACCACAAAAAAATCATTTTGTAAAACTCAATCAATCAATCAATCAATCAATCAATCAATCAATCAATCAATCAATCAATCAATCAATCAATCAATCAATCAATCACGAGGAAGCTTACTCTTCAGCATGGTTAGTGTTCAAATCAAATCAACACCCCTGCTTAAACTTAAAACTTTTGTGCCTGCATTAAAAGGATATTTCACCAAAAAATAAAAATTCTGTCATAATTAGTCACCCTTAAGTTGTTATGAATTTCTTTCTTCTGCTGAACACATGGAAGTCAATAAGGACCAGCAATTGTTTGGTTGCTCATGTTCTTCAAAATAACTTTTATATGATAGAGTTTTCAGTTGTTTTCACGTGAACTAGCCCTTTAATTCCTTTTATTCAAAACCTTTTCAGCTTTGCCATTCATGTAACACATGATTCCTCACATAAAACAATAAAATGCTCTCTGCTCCAAAGTGTTATGAAATACATGGGCCTGTTGCAAAGGTGTCACATGTGCACATAAATCAAGTGAGGAAATGTGAGGAAAGCTCACTTATCAAACAAAATAGAATGGGTTTGCTCAACCTTTTTATTTATATAATGTGGTGTATTTGAATGCCAGAAATTGGCATTAACAGAGGCATGTCCTTCATCTGCTGCCATCCTGTCTGCAGTATCCTGGCAGGATCATGACAGAGAGGGGTGATCTGCCATTAGCCACTGCCAATAGCCAGACAAACACTTAATATAATTCAAGTTCACTCAAGTTCAATATCTGCCAAAGAAAAACAAGACTTGAACGTTGTATTGGAAGAACATTAAAGTCGATGCTGAACTAGGCCATGTTTCCAACCCTTCCTCTCATATTAAATCCTTAATACTTCATCTTGTCAGGTTAAGCTGCTAAGTGATAGCACTTCCATTTAATGATTTCTTCATGAAACGATTACTTATTAAAGCATTTTTTCCCTCACAAAATCATACTGACGTGAACCACATCTAAAAAAAAGAAAAAAGAAAAAACATCTAAAAACAAACAAATGTACAACTCAGTAGGTATAACCTTTGATCAAGTTCACAAGCCCTCAAGTGCCACCAATGAGTCAGAGAGTCTTTGTCAAGAGAAGTGGTAAATTTTTCCACAAGAAATGTCACGTAAGCCTGTATGAAATCTAAATTGTGTCTCTTACACAAATACTCCAGTATCCTATAACCCATGTTAGGGGATTAGATACACAACAGAAACCAAGAACACATGGCAGGGAATTGGAACAGGCAGCATCTCCCAAGTGCACTTCAGAGGCTTAACATGAAAGTTCAATCCATCCAACATCAATATCACACAAAACTCCCACACTGCCCTGCTCTATACTGCAGACAAAAATAGATTTTGGAGTTTGCTGGAAAAAAAGCAACTCACATAATCCTTTTTGTCTTGTTTTCTAATAAAACATTCTTTAAGTAAACACAAAATCACATTTGCAGCTTGTTTGCAATACACGTGATATATCAGAGTGGAATAGGACATTCAATGCCAATTTTAACAGCACAATGCTACCATACTTTTATTGCTGCAGTACACAGTACACAGTATGCTAATTTTCTGTGTGCAAATACTGCATCCCACAATGCAATGGACCTGACTTAATTTTCAGTATGATCAGTGTCAACTTATTTGAAAAATAAAAACTGGATTTAAATGCAATAGACTCCATAATATTTTGTAATCAGTAGCATTCAATTATAAACATATCCCAAGGATCCTAAAACAAAGCATAAAAGCATTTTATTATTATTATTAACAAAAGAGTTATCTTACAAAGAGATAGAGCAAATACATTTAGATTAAAGATTGCAAAGACAATTTTTTTTTTCGTGAATCGATGGTTTTTCACAATAAATATGGGAACTCCTATTAAGAAAGTAGAGTTTATTTTAATTTCATGTTCTTGTTCACTCCGCAACAGGGTATTTGAGAAATTGGCACCAATTAAGGTGATTAAATTAAAAGCCAGTGTTTATATCTTAGTGCTGGATTATCTTTTAATTAAGTCGCGCGATGTAGCTAGCACTAGTTTGACTATACTCGTAGAGCAAGACATTGCTCGCCTTGACTCCTGACTGTACCGAAAACACCAACAGCACATTTCTGAGGATTTGGAAACATCTGACGCAGCGGTTACAGTAAGAGATGGCGCTTTCATTTTATAATTCCTTTCTTTGCACTTCGAGCTCTGCTGCCTGACACCGCATACGGTCTGAGGCACGATAAGCCTATTTACTACCTGTTTACTTTGACAGCTTTGGAGCTTCTGTGTGACTGTGATCCCCTTCCGCCTGCTCTGGGGGGATTTAGGTAAGGCATTCATCATGGCACACACAGTGACTCACGCGTCTCTCATTCTGTTCTTTACACACACTCTCATTCACTTTCTCTCCATGCGGCAGCCCAGGTGGCAGTAAAAACATGGCTTAAAATAGCAGCGAGTGTATTTTTAGACCTTCTACGTTTGAGTCGAGTTCCCGCTGAAACGTGCTCCTACGTCAAATGTTATGAATGATGAAGTACTCGAAGAAATACTGTGGTGGTGGTTTTGCAGTAGGTGGTTTGTGGGATATTTTCAGTTCTGACCTCATCACTAAATGCTACAGAGGGAACAGGTTGCCATTTTGAAATCACAAAAGTCCAGAATACAAAAAAAAAAAAAACAGTCTGGACATTACTAATGGCATACATCTCACCTCTGTTTTTAGTATTATGAAAGGTAACATGCACAAAAACACTCAATAAAAACTTTAAGGAGGCTTAGAATGACAATACGTACCATTATTTCACACTTTCAAGTTATACTTAAAGTGTATTTTGTAACCCTTACTCAGAATTGTTTGTTTATATGCAGCGGTTTTCTACCCAAGAGCATCCTGACGGTGGAAAATCTCGTTAAGCATGCTGCGGTTACTCACATAGGTGGACTGTTCTCTCCGCCAGTGTCCCAGACCACAGCAATACATCAAGAGAACATCCAGGGGGGTCGTGATGATGGTGCAGCCAAGAAGAGAGTCTAAATCACTCTTTCTATGACACACAGCCTCTGGATCCCTTTCCGTAAGGGACAGCCATCACATCAGTCTGATGAGAGACACAGCAGCATCAGCAGGTAAGTGTCTCCGTTCCACACAGCCTCCGGTCCAGCCCATAGGTTTACAGAGCGTATAAAAAGCGAACATTCCTCCACAAACGGTGAAGAATGCTATGCAGTCAGTCAAAGTGAGTGATTCACATCCTCCTGCTGTCCTCCTGATGCTCGAGACCAACAGGCTCACAGTCCGCTGGCTCCAGGTGTGTGTGCGATTTATTTATTCGGCTCTTCCCTCGTTGAGTTCCTCTCCTTATTTATTTACGCCAGCCCGCACCCTCCCCAGACAACCCCCCCCCCCCCTCCCACCCCTCCCACCGCACCCCTTTTTTTCAAAGACAGACACAGGCTCGGAGTTTAAAATTGATACACTGTGTAAATGTCATTTTCCTGCCTGACTTTCTCTGCGTCAGCT
Source organism: Acrossocheilus fasciatus (assembly GCA_036784905.1). Classification (NCBI taxonomy): domain Eukaryota; kingdom Metazoa; phylum Chordata; class Actinopteri; order Cypriniformes; family Cyprinidae; genus Acrossocheilus; species Acrossocheilus fasciatus. Next base: position 21,170,883 of record CM071939.1, on the reverse strand, counting down.
TGTCCCCGCCCACCCCGGCCAATCAGAATGCAGATGCCTGCCGCGTCTGGGTTGCCTTGTCTCCAGTCCACACAGGCAGAGGAGGCTGGAGTCCACCGTCTGCCGTCTCTCCTCCCCGCTTTCTGCTGTTCTCTACCTCCACGACTCCTCCCTGCCTGCTTCCCTCCCCTGTGGATTCAGGCTCTTTCTGTCTCTATTTCCCGCTATGCTGTCAGGGATGCTCCTGATTACCTGCGTTACCCCCTCGTTGTGTCCTTTCTGTTGCTGTAGTTTGCCGTTTTTTCTCGCTCCCTGTGTTGCTACACTGCATGCTAGAGCACTTAATGCAGGAGAAACACAGGCTGAATTCAAATGCACTTCCTTCTTCCTCTCATGGCTTTATCAGTCAGTCCACTCCTCTTCTTTATCTATATACTGTATCTGAGTGTCTGTCCTTGCTGTCTCCTCTCCCTCTGTTGTCTCCTGCTGAGGAGGCGAGCGAGAGCTCATGCAATTTCATTTGCAGCATCTGTTCACATGCTGACTGTCAAGTTTAAACGGAATGAATTAAAATTAAGCTCTATTCTGAAATCCGTGGGAGGCACGCAGAGGCGAACAATTCAGTCACACTCAGATATGGGTTTTTAACGTCTCCTTTCGAGGGAATAAATCACGCCTCATTGGTTAGATGAGAATAATGCTGAGCTGAGAAAATAGGCTTGAAATAAGCATTAGACAGAGAAAGAAAGCTATCATATTCAGAGGTTTCTCCTTGAATATTGATATCATATATAACACAACATCTTGGTCAGACACTTCAAATCAAGTACTACAAATCAAGTAAAAATCTGTTATTTGGTTAGCTCTTAGGTAACTAGTAAGTTACATAATATAAAGATAAGTTGCCTAACAATATAAAGTAAAAAAAAAATTAACAATAGTACAATTATTGCTATTTTACTGCAATATGCTGTAAAACCTGTTTCTGGAAGTAAAAAGTATTAATTGACATGTACTTTTAATGTTAAAATATGGAAGACATTGCATGTGTATATATATTTGATTATTTAAAAGTATATAATGTATTTTACAGTAAATTATTGATCAAATATTCATATATTTTTTGTTAAATTGTTTACATTTCATTAAAATTTAATCTGTCTGAGCTCTGTCACGTCACACTGTTATTGCTTTCAAGGTTACAAACACATTACGTGGTCTCTGACAACAAGTGTGACTATGTATAATGAAAAAATGATAGATAGAATTATAGCGTGCAGCAGTATATGAGATGCGATGGAAGGGGATTTCTAAACATCATGGAAATTCAAAAACAGTATCTTAGATTGTGCATTATAGTTGAATCAAAGTATTACTGGTCAGGCTTTTTATGAAAAGCAATCAGTTTTTACATTATGGGAGCATGTACTGGTATAAGATCAACTTGCATTACCTTAAGTCAGTATCAACTGTAGTTGCACTCACATGCTGAAATGAAATCCAACAATAAACGTGTGCAACATCAGATGCTCTTAATAAATTGCTATATTTTACAAATTTGAAAACATGACATTTGGCACGATGAATTAAAATGTACAATACTTGAAAAATGCATGAACTGTGATGCATAGAAAAACAACAAAACAGAAAGCCTTAATACATAATATACTCAAAATATTAACACAAACAGCATTTACACTACAAAAGTTTGGAATAATTAAGATTTTTTAATGTTTATGAAGAAAGTCTCTTATTCTCAACAAGGCTGCATTTATTTGATCAAAATACCATAAAACTATCATATTAGAATGATTTCTCAAGAATCATGTGACACTGAAGACTAGAGTAATGGCTGCTGAATATTCAGCATTACTATCAGATTAATAAGTTAAATTTCAAAATATATTAAAATAGAAAATCAGTTACTTTAAATGTAATAATGTCAGCCTTAGTGAGCATAATAAACTTTTTTTCAAAAACATTATTTTTAATTATTGCAAACGTTTCCCTGGTATTATACCAATATATTCTACAATAAATATTAATAGAATGACTAAGCATTTAGATGTCTGTGTATCGTTTTGGCCACCTGTAAAATAAAAATCAAGAAATATACACATTTATTCTGAACCCTAAAACGTATTTACAATGTACAATACATGAGCTGTAAATCTGTATGGATTTCCTAATGCCCTCAGAACATGCTTCCTCTGTTCAGCAGTTTTAGTTTAGTCATAAAGACAAAGTAGACAAAAGATACCACAGTGAAAATGTTCTTTAGTATGTACAGCACAGGGGTAACATAACCGAAAACAGCCACCAGGCATATACGCACCACCAGGAAGGGCAAATCTTGGGAGAGAACACTTGATGAAGCCAGCAAAGGACTGTCTGGAGTTATAACAACACGCAGGATGGACAGATAAGCCAGTATGTATATGGGAAACACCCACGCTGAGCAATACACCGAATCAATCCCGGCCACCCTCACCATTTCCACGGTGTCAAACCAAAACATGAAGGTGGCCACAAAGAGGTCATGCCGAGGGTCTCGAATCCAGACAAAGTGAAATGGACCCGAGTAAGAATGAGAGGAGTAGAGATATGCCGTGCTGCTGGTGCGAGAGGTGCCGCCTTCATCTGCATCCCTCCAACGTCCCGATAGTGTCCCATTCCTGACCGGTGACCTTGGAGACGCGTCGACGTCCCGTCCGTTAGCCTGCAGCTGTCCGGATACGGATGTCACCTGCTCCAAGTGAGTCAACACCGGGCCTGGCATCTCAAAATCCAAATCAAATCCGCTTGCTTTTTTAAAAAGAGGATAAAAATAGAGCACAACTTAGACAGATCATTTAATTGGACAAATTTGTCGGTGGTTATCTCTTACCCTGTCCCGTCAGGCGAAGAGGGCGAATTTTCTCCACAATGTCCAAACAAATGAGGGAGAACAAGACCAGAGAGACAGGGAGCTCAGCGAAGCGGTCACACTTAACGCCAGCATCAACTTGAACCTGCACAACCATAAATAGACCAGAGGGTTGCTGAGAGAACAAAGAGTCATGAGCAAAAAGCCTTTTATCATCCTCAAGAGAAAACTTTAGTGAAAGACTGAAAATGGAAGCAGTTTTGGATGTATCACCAAAAACAAACTACACTGGTTATTTAAAACCAGTCAAAAACCGTGAGATCCCTTTTCAAAATTGGTAATACATTGACAGTTGGCTGTAATACAGATCTATTCACATTCCACAGTCTATTATACCCTATCTTTGGGTTAATAGTAAATCTGCTGGTCTACCGTGAGTTACTGAGTACCTCGGAGAGAATCTGTTTATGAAAAGTTTCTGATGTCTTGATGAGCCTTATGGTTTTTATTATGGTTTTTATTACGGACTTCATTCTGAAAGTAAGATTACAAATGATCAGTATATGGTATATATACTTTCAAGTGGATACATATTCAAAATTAAATGTTCTAAAAGAGTGTGAGGTGCTATAAGGGAACCTTTTTTAGTTTATCCTGAAAAAGTATACTCTAGGTGTCTGGAAACCATCACCAGTTTTAATGAACCCAGTGAAATCAATATTTTCGAAAACCCTCCACACTCTTAAAAAAAGGATAAAAAAGGCAACAAAGTGATGCCATGGAACCACTTCTGGTTCTCTAAAAGTTAGTGTGAAGGACATTTAAAAAAAAAATTCTTCCCCCACTATAAAGAATCTTTTGTGCAATGGAGAAGTTCCATGGATGGTAAAGGTTCTTCATAGAGCCATAGATGCCAATAAAGAACATTTATTTTTAAGAGTGTACAGTAAATAACAGTTCTTGGTAGTAATATTGATTTTAATAATCATGAAGTGCTCAGTCATATGGTAGTTTCGCAGTGAGACGGAATAAAGCATTACCTTTGAGCTAGCTATGATTATAGCAAAGCATGGTAAAGTGCTGAGGATCACGTATGCAAGTGTAACAGGTCTCCTGCAGAAGAAATAAGGGTGTTTTCATTGAGGAACGTGAGGAATAGTTTAGAAATTAAGAGCATAATTTCATATCAAATGGGCTTATAATGCAACTTGTGTTTATAGTTAGTCGATTACATTTCATTAGTGACATGCTTTAATTAATCAGAAAATATTTCAGTACTTTCTCACATAGTTCTTCTATAGTTATATAGAACGATTTACATTTAACCAGTAAAGACAAAAAGCTGATTCTGAATGGTGTACATTTGCAGTGACCAGTCACAAGACATGCATTTTCACTAATATGAAAATTCAAACTAACATTTTAATGCTGAATAATTAGAGTTGAACTACCCTTATAAAACAGTGGCAGCGTAGAGAGCAGTTTAGTACTCACCAGTTGGTCACTTCTGAGAAGCGCTGTTTCTTGAGGATGAAGTACTTCAAAGGAACCCACACAAACAGGGTTACAGACGCCACATAGGCCACCGAGGCCGCCACCACCAGCCAGTAGGCAGTGACACTAGACTTCACATTATGAATGACAGAAGCAAAGCGCTCCATTACTACAAACACAGGAATACAGAGACATGCGAACTGCAGAAGCTCATAAAGGATGAGTTTGACAGTCTTTCTAGAGAGCATCTTGATAGTATGAGTTTTCAGTAAATCCCTCTATGAGTGAGCCTCACTGAATGCATCTCTCACAGCACTGAATGACTGAGCGCTCTGGACTCTGTACACTGCCGCTGCTTACACTGCATTCTTACAGGTGCTCTTTTACTGCCACAGTAATGAAGCAGTCACAATTCTCTTTTTATGGAGTTATGGGAGCAAAAAGTGCCAGTAGCAAACTGAAACATAACAGTCATAATGACATGCACTGCAATGTAGCAACATCAAGACCATGTATTATTGGTGTTTTTAGCACAAAACTGGAAAACGTAAGTACTTTTATCTTTTATGCCTAATAGTATTTTGGTGAGGCTTGTAATGTGCACTGTAAAAAAAAAAAATATATATATATATTTTTAATCAGTATATTTATTTTCTTAGCAAGACTCCCTTATAACAAAATACATTTGACTATTTTATTTCAATAAATTGAGTATTTTTTTTGTATGTGTGTGAGCACGTTTTTTCTCAACAAACTGCAAGATGTACGCTACCATTCAAAAGTAGGGAGTCAGTATGATTTTTAATTTTTGAAAGAAGTTTCTTATGGTCAACAAGGCTGAATTTATTTGATTAAAAACATTAAAACTGCAAAATTTAATAAACAATTTAAACTTTCTATTTTAATATATATAAAAACTGTGTTTATTCCTCTTATGACAGCTGAATTTTAAGTAGCTATGCTAGTCTTCAGTGTCACATGATCCTTTAAAAATCTTTCTAATATGCTGATTTGATGCTCAAAAAACATTTCTTACTATTATCAATGTTGAAAACTGCTGTGCTGCTTAATTTTTTTTTGTAGAAACTGATTTTTTCAATTCTGTAAAAAAAATTCAAAAGAACAGCATTTATTGAAAATGTCTTTTTTTGTTTTGATAATGTAAAATATATACTGTCATCTTTGATTAATTTAATGCATCCCTGCTAATAAAAGTACTGATTTCTTAAAAAAAAAAAAAAAAAACACATTCTGACCACAAACACTTGACTGCTAGCGTATATTATTTTGAAGTGGATAAATTCTTCTTTTCAATAAAATGTATTTATTGTTAAAACTGTATTATTTTGCTGTTGTTAATAATAACTAATTACCAAGTCTAATTTGTCTTGTTAAATTTGCACACCTGCAGGATTAATTTTTTATTAACATTTTTACAGTGAAACTACTTATACCATACTAATTGTTCAAAATTTTGCACTACAAGTAAAGAGCTTATTTAACCAATAAGCCATCAATAATCCAACTAATCCATCTCTACCAGAGCAAAGTGTTGCATAAACATGAGACACAACGTGTGCTGTACATTTGGCCTAGTTTTATTGTGAATACTAATAATTAAGATGATTAAAATAGTACATACAAACAACAGGGTACATAGAACTGATACACCAAAAACAGTCATTTTCCCTGTGGATAAGGTTGACGTAAGGATTATCATCTCAGTGTGCAAATGCTAAGGTGTTACATTAGAACTGGCCCATGGTCCCAATTTCCCAGAATGTTCTCTATGAAACGTCAACAACTACTCTGATAACACTGGAGCTACACAGAGACAGAGATGTGGGGTACTGTCTTGGTTTAGTGTAGGAGATGCATATGAACGGATGGAGTCTGCTTTCTTTAGTGTCAGTCTCAGCCCTTGCCAGGACTTAGGAAAATAAGAGGTTAGTTCAATCATTCCACGCGCTACAGATCATTTACACGTGATCATTCATTCCCAGGGGATACGGAGAGTTTGAAAAGAAAAAAAAAATCCAAGCCAAGTATTTCTGTCATTTATTTTAAAACAGTTATGGAAAAGGGTTCGAGTGCAGGGTTAATGCCATTCGGGTTCTTCTTTGAGGGCGGAGGAAACGTAGGTTTTAAGTGGACACATCTGAAATGAGGGTAATGAAAAGGGTAAATTAAAAGTGCATGATGTGGAGTAGCATTACTCCTCAACTTCCCATGTGCCCTTTCTACAGAAGAAGCAGCTGCTTTGAACGTTACGCTCTAAAGAAAGAAGTGAGCTCTCGTATATATACACATCTGCACACAGGCAGAATATTACATCCTTCTATTAAAGTACTGTCAATTAAAACAGCAAAACGACAATCAAAATATAAATAAAATGCACTAAAAAACATCTGATCTTCTTAACACTGAAAATTGAGCTTAAAGACATAGGGGTGATGGGTCACTGTCAAGACAATGGCAGTGTTTCACTACATGTTCTGGAGGAGAGGCCAGATGACTTTTGAGGGCCTAAACACGCTCTCTTTGCACACATATACACACACACTGATGAGAAATTAAAATGACGACGTAACCTCCCCTTCAGGACCTGTTGTGGCAAACACTGGATTATCGGGACCCACATTGGTACAGAAACGTATGTACAACACAAGCATGCTGTGTGTTTTCCTGCAAGAAACGAACTAGTTAATTATTACTATAATGACGCTGCCAAATAAACCGTATAACTTCGTGTTCCTCATCACCTTCAACAAAATGTTCTTATAAAAGAGACCAAAGAAGTATAAGATGGATCAGAACCACTCTGTGAGAACACCACCGGTTAGTAGTCAACAATCGGCACATCCTGTCGTGATCAGAATCAGTGTTTGTTTGTAGTGTCTTAAAGAAAAGGAGGAGATATCTTTGTGTGAGCTGAATGTTCCTTCTTTCTGACTGTAAGTGTGTGTGTGTGTATTTGTATGAGTCTCTAGGGATCCTATAAGAGGGCTTTCTCAGGGTAAGGGGTGTGTTGGCTCTCGTTGGAGGGCATGGTGTAGCCGGGGGTCTGGCTCATGGCTGCTGGAGCGCCGGCTGGGGTCTGGTAGGACTGGACATCAGCTGGAGGCATGCCGCCAGGGGTCGGGCTGTAGACTGGAGGCTGGCCCATGTACATATGGACATCACTGAGAAACGGATCAAATAATAAATGCATTTATTTAAATTTAAATTATACAAATATCATAATAATCATCACCACCACCACCACCAGTAATGCATTAATAATAATAAGTTATTGTTAAATAAATAATACAGCCTTATTTGTATTATTTTAATTTGAATAATAATATTAATATTTTCTATTATTAAATATTTTATCATACAAACATTATTAATGCATACAGCTTCTTATTTTTTTATTATTGTTAATTTAATTAACTTGTTTTGTTAATAATATCAACAAAAATATTAAATATTTTATCCAATTATACTAAAACATTAATATTATGGCATCAATACAGCTTTTTTATTTTTTATTATTTTAAATGTAAAAATAACACATAATACTAAATTATTATTAAATATACAAAATAAGCTTAATAATAATTATTAGGGCTGGGTTTTGACAAATTTCACAATTCGATTACCAATTTGATTCAATTCAATATCGATTATTTCAGAGACATATATACATATATATATATATATATATATATATATATATATATATATATAGATAGATAGATAGATATATCAGGTACAGTACATGCCAAATTTTCAAGGAAAAAAAAAAACTCTCTCAACTAATGCTGTAAAATATACATGAGAGTCAGTTGGTACCACATTACTATAATATTGAAGATTCAAATTGACTGTTAAAATGATACTTAATGAAGTTTTTAAAATATTAAAGTTACAATTACATAATATTTCTACTTCAATTCGTTTTTATACAAATTTATACAAACATAAATTAAACACTGAAGAACAGTAAAATTTATAATGAATGTGTTATATGGTGCATATATTTAGCAAAATGCCCCTCTCTACAGGTTATTTTCTATCTGACTAATGAGTTTATGGTCAGATAGACCTTTAAGTGACATTGTTTACAAGCCATTATATTGATGTCTTTGCATGGCTGAAACACTGATTGAGCAATTACTTGAGGCAGGATATGGATTGTAAAGTTGTACTCTTTCTTTTAACTTGCCTTCGGATGTTTAGTCATGTTTATTTTGTGCTGAAACTGGTATTAATGTGGAGGAGACAATCAGTTCACATGTGCTACAGCTACAGCAATCTGTCACTTCACATTAAACAGCATTTACTGTTTGAATACTGCAATACAATGGACAGAATTTGAAATCTGAGACTTTGTTTCATATTAAAAGTACCAAAGCACAATGCTTTTTGCGATTTATTGGATGCGAAGTGCCCTTCAACGTTCCGTCCATTAACTGAAAACAGGCTAGACTAACAGAATTGACAGGATTTAAGAATCGATATCGTTCCATAAAAATGAGAATCGATTAATATCGAGATATCCATATTTTTTACCCAACCCTAATAATAATAATAATAATTATTATTATTATTATTATTAATGCATTTCTTAATTTATTTTATAATAATGATGATAACAACATTATTATTATTATTAAGGAATTGATATAACTTGTTTGATTTATTATTATTAAATATTTTATCTAATTATACAAAAATAAAAACAACTTTTTATTTTTATCATTTTAAATGTAATAACACAAAAATAAATTATTATTAAATATACAAAATAATAAAATTAATAATTATTATTACGGCATTGCTAATATTTAATAAATGATTCAATAATAATGGTGATAACAACAACATTTTTATTATTAGGGAATTGATATAACTTGTTTCATTTATTATTATTAAATATTTATCTAATTCTACAAAAATATGGCATCGAAACATCTTTATCATCTTATTATTTTAAATAATTATTAAACAATTTATAAAGTATACAAACTAATAAACTTTACTAATTACAACAACATTATTATTATTATGATATAACATGTCTGATTATTATTACCAATCAGTTTAAGTAATGAATTGCATCTAATAAATTATTATATTTTTATTCATTCATTAATATAGCTTTTTTTTTTTTTTTTTTTAAATAACAACAACAACAAAAATCATGCTATTTTTAAATATACTAAAATTATTTTATTAGTGTAATATAGTAAAGTGTGATTACCTGGGAGCCGGCTGCCCGACCATTTGTGTTCCTGTTTGGTTCATTGCAGAGAGCTGCTCCATTGGAACGTTGTATCCCGGTGCTGCTGTGCTGCCCATTGCATACTGCCCTCCAGTGGACTGGCCAGGGTACATCTGAAACAATAACAGAGACATACCCTAATAGATCACTACCAAAACAATCAACAACAAACAGTCATAACAGCAATTTAAATCATATCTAGAAAACTAACAACATACACACTTTGATCACTTTGACTCTGACCTGTTGGGAAGCGTTTGGGGTCTGCTGCATGTAGTATTGCTGGCTCTGAAGTTTGGCATACATGGTGTATACTGGGTCTTCATTCATTAGCTTAGCATAGAGAGACAGCGATTCCATGACCTTCACGTTCAGATCGGACAGCTCCGAGTGTTTTCTGAAAACAAACACGGCAGATTTATTACACATGAGATCTATGGGGAATGACGTGTGCATTTGTCTCAGTGGATTTCATTCACTAAAAATAATTGGAGGTTTGTTTACAGGCTTTGCTAGATGGGACTTTTTGAATACCTGTCAGTGTCCTCCAACTTCTGATCAATGAGAGGACCCATCTGGTTGCAAGCAGCTAATTGGGAGAAGAGGAACAATTATGAATCAATGAATCAATCTTTTCAACACAGAACCAACATTCGGATCCGGTTTTAGACTCACCCTCCAACTGCAGGAGTTCACAGGTGTCTGACTGGTCATCTGTTGGATCTGCACTCTGGATCATCTGAAGCAGCTGGTCCATTTTCTCCTGCAGAACATTGCAGACATTACAAACTAGATTGCATGACACTTCTATGAGAGCTGCAACGACTAATTCTAACACAGTTCTCCACCGAGAGCATCTGACGTCTTTGAAGGGAACGAGTGAATCATTCATTTCACTATGCAATTTCATGTGCTTTGTAGTTGTAAGGGGTATGTATAAGAAATACAGTGGGAAATATGCAGCCTCACCTCGTCGATGTAGACAGGCTCTGGCTCAGGTTCAATCGTCTCCACCTGGACGTCTTCACTGAACTGCACTGTCTTCTTCTCTGTTTTCACTAAGGAAAGAAAAACATTAAAGATGACATAATGTAATGTAATAAGCAGAGAACAGAAATCCAAAAGGATATTGTTGTGACAATGCACACTGGGCTACAAAAGTCTGACACCACATTGAAAATATGGGATTCAAAATAATTGAATCCTGGAAATGAACAAAAACTGACATTTGGAAGATTTTGGTTTTCAAAACAAGGATTTTGTGACATTGATCATGTGAATTCCTTTGTACAGATGGTCAAATGTTCTTCCAAAACAGCTCAAGATGCTCTTTGGATCATTCTCCAATCATGCTGACATGCTTGCTTGGCATGATAAACCAAAGAATGACATAAAATATTGAAATTGATCTTATATGGACAATCATAAAAATGCAAATAATTTTGAAAAAAAATTGGGGTCTCTGACGTCTTTGGACTCCAATGTAGTTACAAATTTTCACTGTACTGAAATACTGAATGACTAATATACACTGCCATTCAAAAGCTTTTTTTTTTTTTTTTTTTTAAATGACGGTCTCCTATGCTCACCAGGGCTAAATTTATTTAATAAAAAATACAGCAAAAGCAGTAATATTGTGAATAATTATACAAATTCAAAATAACTCTTTTCTATTTTAATATATTTTAAAATGTAATTTATTCCTGTAATGGCAAAGCTCATTTTTCATCAGTCATTACTCCAGTCTTCAGTGTCACATGATCCTTCAGAAATCAATCCAATATGCTGATTTACTGCTCAAGTTACGTTTATTATTACCATGTTTGGAAAAAAAATAAAATAAAAACTGAAAAGAGAAAAACTATTAGAAAATGTTGTGAAACAGAAAGAGACTTTGAGGGGCTGCAGACTGTCAGGTGGAAAACGGTAGATGTGACAGCTTTACTTACTCATCTCAGGCTCTGCTGTCAGGTCTGCTGTCACAAAGTTTGATGGGAAAAGCCCAACACCCTGATACGTCTCACCCTTCCACCAATTAGGGTCACTGTGAGAGAAGAGATGCTTAAGCCACCTCCCAATAATTGTCATTTAAAAAAAAAAAAGAAACTCTTTGGCTGTGTTTGGAATCATTCACTCAGAGTTCTCTACAGAGTTCTGAATGTCTACTAACCGCCTCACACTACTTCTGTTTCAAAGTCATGTGCTTGTAGCTTAGCAACCAAAATCAGCTGAATTGATTAAACTGACCAAAGTGGAAACAAGCCTTCCAAACAGAATAAAAATGACCAGCGTGTAGTGAATATCATATGAAGGGAATGATTTCAAACACAGCCTGTGAGTGAAATTCATTGTGACCATCAATGAACAGAACCGGACTCACCTGTCATCCAGGATAGTGATGATCTCGCCTGATTTAAAGGTGAGCTCGTTGTCCTCGGCTGCCTCAAAGTCATAGATGGCCCTGACCTTTCTGCCGTCAGCCTTGTGAGATGTGAGGAGGCTGCTGGTGCTCGGGTAGAGGCCAGAAAGAGAGACCTGAGGCTGCTGCTGTTGCCGCTGGTCCTTCAGAGACAGTTCGATCGCTGAGAAAGACAGAGAGAGAAAGATTACCTCTCTTTCTTCAAGACAATTCATTGCAGACCTTAGCATTACAGATTTGCACCCACCTTTAGCAAGGTCTTCTTCTTCTTTCTTGTTTGTTGATGTTGCAGGGTCTTTAGCTACTAATGCAGGACTGGCTTTAGCTTGTTCTGCTGCCTGAACAAATAAAGTTAAACATCTCATTACTTAAAGGAACACTCCACTTTTTTTGGAAATAGGCTACTTTCAGGCGCTGCGTAATATCACTACGCCTGCCGTGGCCGTGGTTTCATTTTCCGCCGATCTTAGTACACGATATAACTACAGAAGAGTCAAGTTTTAAATAGGACAAATATCGAAATTCTTTGATCGTTTTAGAACGCGATGCTACTGGTCTAATTGGATTCAATGAGCTATGCTAAGCTATGCTAAAAGTGCTCTCGCCAGATCCGGAGATCGGCTGAATGGATTCAAAAATGGTAAAACTCAACTTATTAACTCTGGGGGAGTTGGAGAATGAGCCTATTTCCAAAAAAAGTGGAGTGTTCCTTTAAACAATATCACACATATTTACTCCTTATAAAGGTTAAGACTCATTCACACAAAGTCTGACACAACAGAACAAACAAGGTAACATGTGACCCTGGACCACAAAACCAGTATTTAAATCGCTGGGGTATATTTGTAGCAATAGCCAAAAATATATTGTATGGGTCAAAATTATCCATTTTTCTTTTATGCCAAAAATCATTAGGATATTAAGTAAAGATCATGTTCCATGAAGATATTTTGTAAATTTCTTACCGTAAATGTATAAAAACTTCATAACTTCATTTGGACAACTTTAGAGGCGATTTTCTCAATATTTTGATGTTTTTGCACCCTCAGATTCCAGATAATCACATTTTTTTCTCGGCCAAATATTGTCCAATCCTAACAAACCATACATCAATGGAAAGCTTATTTATTCAGCTTTCAGATGATGTACACATCTCAATTTTGAAAAATTGACAGTTAAAGGAACATTCAACTTTTTTTGGAAATAGGCTCATTCTCCAACTCCCCCAGAGTTAATAAGTTGAGTTTTACCGCTTTTGAATCCGTTCAGCCGATCTCCGGGTCTGGCGATAGCACTTTTAGCATAGATCATTGAATCCGATTAGACCAGTAGCATCGTGTTCAAAAATGACCAAAGAGTTTCGATAGTTTTCCTATTTAAAACTTGACTCTTCTGTAGTTATATCATGTACTAAGACCGGCGGAAAATGAAAAGTTGCGATTTTCTAGGCCGATATGATTAGGAACTATACTCCCAGTCCGGCGTAATAATCAAGGAACTTTGCTGCAGCAGCAGGCGCAGTGATATTACGTAGCGCCTGAAAGTAGTCCCCAGCTATATTATAACTAGTTACCTAGCTGGGCACTACTTTCAGGCGCTGCGTAATATCACTGCGCCTGCTGCGGCCATGTTACGGCAGCAAAGTTCCTTGATTATAGTTCCTAGCCAAATCGGACTAGAAAATCGCAACTTTTCATTTTCCGCCGGTCTTAGTACACGATATAACTACAGACAAGTCAAGTTTTAAATAGGAAAACTATCGAAACTCTTTGGTCATTTTTGAACGCGATGCTACTGGTCTAACCGGATACAATGATCTATGCTAAGCTATGCTAAAAGTGCTATCGCCAGATCCAGAGATCAGCTGAACGGATTCAAAAACGGTAAAACTCAACTTATTAACTCTGGGGGAGTTGGAGAATGAGCCTATTTCCAAAAAAAGTGGAGTATTCCTTTAAGACTGGTTTTGCGGTCCAGGGTCACATATAATCAACACTCAATATACTGTATTCTAGTCTGTCTGCATATAATATAAAATAAATTTTGACAGAAGTCATGCGCATACGAAGAATTTATTTAATCAAAAATACAGTAAAAACAGTAATATGAAATATTTAAATAGACAAGTGTCATTTTAAAATATATTTTATATTATTATTATTTTATTATGAAACTTATTCATGTGATAAAGCTACTTTTGATTAATATTTTTGTGGAAACCAAGATATTTTTATAATTCTTTATGAGAACAATGTTGAAATGAACAGCATTGTTTTATAATGTTTTAAAACATCATAAATGTTTTTACTGTCACTTTTGATCAATTTAATGCATCTTTGCTGAATAAAAAGTATTAATTTTATTTTTTATTACTATAAAAAGTGAATATACTAAGAAAAAAAATTTACAGACCCCAAACCTTTCAACGGTCGTGTGTGTGTATATTATATACAGTATCTCACAGAAGTGAGTACACCCCTCATCTTTTCATGTAACAACACTGAAGAAATGACACTTTGCTACAATGTAAAGTAGTGAGTGTACAGCTTGTATAACAGTGTAAATTTGCTGTCCCCTCAAAATAACTCAACACACACAGCCATTAATGTCTAAACCGCTGGCCACAAAAGTGAGCATACCCCTAAGTGAAAATGTCCAAATTGGGCCCAATTAGCCATTTTCTCTCCCCGGTGTCATGTGTGTTACAAGGTCTCAGGTGTGAATGGGGAGCAGGTGTGTTAAATCTGGTGTTATTGCTCTCACTCTCTCATACTGGTCACTGGAAGTTCAACATGGCACCTCATGGCAAATAACTGAAAAAAAGAATTGTTGCTCTACATTAAGATGGTGTAGGCTATAAGAAGATTGCCAAGACCCTGAAACTGAGCTGCAGCACAGTGGCCAAGACCATACAGCGGTTTAACAGGACAGGTTTCACTCAGAACAGGCCTCGCCATGATCGACCAAAGAAGTTGAGTGCACATGCTCAGCGTCATATCCAGAGTGCTTGGGAAATAAACGTATGAGTGCTGCCAGCATTGCTGCAGAGGTTGAAGGGGTCGGTGGTCAGCCTGTCAGTGCTCAGACCATACGCCACACACTGCATCAAATTGGTCTGCATGGCTGTCGTCCCAGAAGGAAGCCTCTTCTAAAGATGATGCACATGAAAGCCCACAAACAGTTTGCTGAAGACAAGCAGACTACGGACATGGATTAATGGAACCATGTCCTGTGGTCTGATGAGACCAAGATAAACTTATTTGGTTCAGATGGTGTCAAGCATGTATGGCAGCAACCAGGTGAGGAGTACAAAGACAAATGTGTCTTGCCTACAGTCAAGCATGGTGGGAGTGTCATGGTCTGGGGCTGCATGAGTGCTGCCGGCACTGGGGAGATACAGTTCACTGAAGGAACCATGATTGCCAACATGTACTGTGACATACTGAAGCAGAGACTGGGCCACAGGGCAGTATTCCAACATGATAACGACCTCAAATACACCTCCAAGACGACCACTGCTTCGCTAAAGAAGCGGAGGGTAAAGGTGATGGACTGGCCAAGCATGCCTCCAGACCTAAAACCTATTGATCATCTGTGGGGCATCCTCAAGCGGAAGGCAGAGGAGCGGAAGGTCTCTAACATCCACCACCTCCGTGATGTCATCATGGAGGAGTGGAAGAGGACTCCAGTGGCAACCTGTGAAGCTCTGGTGAACTCTATGCCCAAGAGGGTTAAGGCA
Organism: Acrossocheilus fasciatus; assembly: GCA_036784905.1. Classification (NCBI taxonomy): domain Eukaryota; kingdom Metazoa; phylum Chordata; class Actinopteri; order Cypriniformes; family Cyprinidae; genus Acrossocheilus; species Acrossocheilus fasciatus. Next base: position 21,155,117 of record CM071939.1, on the reverse strand, counting down.
GTGCTGGAAAATAATGGTGGCCACACAAAATATTGACACTTTGGGCCCAATTTTATATTATATATATATATATAGGTTAGGATTACATACATATATACAGGTGCATCTCAATAAATTAGAATGTTGTGGAAGTGTTCATTTATTTCAGTAATTCAACTCAAATTGTGAAACTCGTGTATTAAATAAATTCAATGCACACAGACTGAAGTAGTTTAAGTCTTTGGTTCTTTTAATTGTGATGATGTGATGATTTTGGGTCACATTTAACAAAAACCCACCAATTCACTATCTCAACAAATTAGAATATGGTGACATGCCAATCAGCTAATCAACTCAAAACACATGCAAAGGTTTCCTGAGCCTTCAAAATGGTCTCTCAGTTTGGTTCACTAGGCTACACAATCATGGGGAAGACTGCTGATCTGACAGTTGTCAAGACGACAATCATTGACACCCTTCACAAGAAGGGTAAGCCACAAACATGCATTGCCAAAGAAGCTGGCTGTTCACAGAGTGCAGTATCCAAGCATGTTAACAGAAAGTTGAGTGGAAGGAAAAAGTGTGGAAGAAAAAGATGCACAACCAACCGAGAGAACCGCAGCCTTATGAGGATTGTCAAGCAAAATCCATTCAAGAATTTGGGTGAATTTCACAAGGAATGGACTGAGGCTGGGGTCAAGGCATCAAGAGCCACCACACACAGACATGTCAAGGAATTTGGCTACAGTTGTCGTATTCCTCTTTTTAAGCCACTCCTGAACCAACGTCAGAGGCGTCTTGCCTGGGCTAAGGAGAAGAATTGGACTGCTGCCCAGTGGTCCAAAGTCCTCTTTTCAGATGAGAGCAAGTTTTGCATTTCATTTGGAAACCAAGGTCCTAGAGTCTGGAGGAAGGGTGGAGAAACTCATAGCCCAAGTTGCTTGAAATCCAGTGTTAAGTTTCCACAGTCTGAGATGATTTGGGGTGCAATGTCATCTGCTGCTGTTGGTCCATTGTGTTTTTTGAAAACCAAAGTCACTGCACCCGTTTACCAAGAAATTTTGGAGCACTTCATGCTTCCTTCTGCTGACCAGCTTTTTAAAGATGCTGATTTCATTTTCCAGCAGGATTTGGCACCTGCCCACACTGCCAAAGTGTGCTTGACTGGCCTGCAAACTCAGGAATCTCTTGTCAAGAGGAAAATGAGAAACAAGAGACCAAAAAAATGCAGATGAGCTGAAGGTCACTGTCAAAGAAACCTGGGCTTCCACACCACCTCAGCAGTGCCACAAACTGATCACCTCCATGCCACGCTGAATTGAGGCAGTAATTAAAGCAAAAGGAGTCCCTACCAAGTATTGAGTACATGTACAGTAAATGAACATACTTTCCAGAAGGCCAACAATTCACTAAAAATGTTTTTTTTTATTGGTCTTATGAAGTATTCTAATTTGTTGAGATTGAGATTGTGAATTGGTGGGTTTTTGTTAAATGTGAGCCAAAATCATCACAATTAAAAGAATCAAAGACTTCAACTACTTCAGTCTGTGTGCATTGAATTTATTTAATACACGAGTTCCACAATTTGAGTTGAATTACTGAAATAAATGAACTTTTCCACGACATACATATACATATATATATATATATGTGACCTCCATAAGTATTGGAACAGTAAAGACAAAATCGCTCTGTTGGCTGTGGAGTCAAGACATTTGCAAATATGATTAAAAGATGGATATGAAACAAAACTATTATTTGCTGTTTCAACACATACATGTTTTACCAAATAAAATGAACAGCACTTTTAGAGTTCATCCCACTATTTGATGTGAGCATAAGTATTGGGACAGTTAAACTTAAAGCAGATGTAAAAGATTAAAGGGGTCATATGAGGGTCAGAATTGCCATAAAGATCATTATTTTGTGCATTTGGTGTAACAGAATATGTTGACATGCTTTAATGCTCAAAAAACACATTATTTTTCAGATACTGTATATTATTGTAGGTCCTCTATGCCCCACTTCTCTCAAACGCTTTGTTTTCTACAAAGTCCCTCCTTCCAACAAGTGCAGTCTGCTCTGATTGGCCAACTGGCACAGTGCATTGTGACTGGCCGAACACCACAAGCCGCGTTGGAAATGTAACGTCCCTTTCCATAATTGTGAGCTTCAGCTTTCAAAATTAAAGTAAAAACAGTTAATAATGTCCTTAGTTTTACCATCAGTTCAAGCCTGAGAGGGGAACAGAGTCGCGTGACAGACACAGTGATGTATGTATGCTCATATGTGTTTGCACACAAGCCACGATTAAGACGATTTCTGACGGGCTGTACACTCTGCTGTGATGTGACTCTGTGTCTCTCTCACACACACACACACACACACACACACACACACACAAGCCACGATTAAGATAGCTGATGTGCCGAGATGTGACCCTGTCTCTCTCTCACACGTGCACGCGCGCACACACAAGCATTAAGTAATCTTAATGATTCCTAAATGCATCTACGTTCGGAAGGCCAAGTAAAGTGCTTTTGCTTTCGCCTAGAAACACAGCTTCTCCCTGACACTGCTGCGATTACTGAAACCACGCCTTACGCAAATATTTCCACATCGTGATGTAGACATGTGGGGGTGTGTTTGATCGAGCCGTTTTAGGGGGGCGTGGCAGAGTATTAACTATGATAAAGAATATCTCTTTGGTTTTGAGACTTTATTCTTTGCAACTTCAGGGATCTTATCTATGCACAATCAGCTTGTAACACTCCAAAGAGAAAGCAAAACTTGAAATCGCATCATATGACCCCTTTAAAAGCTATTATTTAGTTGCAGATCCCTTGCACACACTCACAGCAGTGCGTCTGCAACCCATAGACATCACCAGACCCTTGGTCCTTTGAAATGCTTTTCCCAGCCTTTAATGCAGCCAATTCCAACTGTTGCTTGATTTGGGGGGTTTCGGCCTTTACTCTCCTCTTCAGCTGGTGAAATTCATGTTCAATCGGATTTAAATCTGGAGATTGACTTGGGAAATCTAAGACTTACCAATTTTTTGTCCTGATAAACTCCTTGACTGAACTGGCAGGGTGTTTTGGGCCATTGTCCTGATGCAATATGAAGCACTTCCCAATGAATCTGGTGGCATTTTCTTGAACACTGGTAGCCAAGATGGTTTTGTACCCTTCCAAATTCATTCTGCTACTGTCATCATACATTAAGCCATCAGTAAAGTTGAGAGAGCCTGTTCCAGAGACAGCCATACATGCCCATGCCATGACACCACCTCCACCATGCTTTACAGATGAGGCTGTATGCTTGGGATCATTTGCAGTTCCCTTTTTTTTTTTCTCCACATTTTTACTTTCCCATCACTTGGATAAAGGTTCATCTTTGTCTCATCGGTCCACTCTTCTGGCTCACCTTTGCGCTTTTTTGCAAACTCTAATCTTGCCTTTCTATTTTTGGAGCTGGTCAGAGGTTTGTATCTCGCTGTAGCCTCTGTAATTGTGTCAAAGTCTCCAGCAGACAGCAGATCGTCAGAACATCACCCCAGCTTTCTGGAGGTTGTTGGTGATTATACAGACACATATTTTAGGGTTCATTTTCACAGCTTTTATGATTTGTCTGTCATCAACTGCTGTTGTTTTCTCAGTCGATCAGGCAGTTGTTGGTTGCTGGTGGTTTCCAAACTCTTGATTTCAACATGCCCTTTGTTTTTGCTAGAGCTCTAACTGACTTCCTCTTTTCTTTTAGCATCCAAATTGCTTGCTTTTCTCTCAAAGTCAGCTCCCTCGTCTTCATCCTGGTTTGTGTGTGTCGTCATCGAATGCAAGATTCAGAATGCAGAAGTAATGGATATAACAGATACAACACATTCTCTGTTTTTAATATCTGAAGAATTAATGCAACAGGACACAGCTGATCTCTTAGAAAGACCAGTGAGTCAACTGTTCAAATACTTCTGCTCACGTCAGATAGGGGGATGAAACTCTAAACGTGCTGATCTTCTTAGCTGGTAAAGCACGTATGTGTTGAAACACCCAATAATAAAATGTGACATTCTGTAGTTTTGTCTCATATTCATCTTTTAATAATATATATATATATATATATATATATATATATATATATATATATATATATATTTCTTGACTTCAAAGCAAACAGAGCAATTTTGTCTTTACTGTTCCAATACTTTTGGAGGGCACTGTATATATATATATGCATGTATGTATATATGTGTGTGTGTGTATTTCTGACTCAATGTGAGGGAGTTAGATTGCTTTCATTTAAAAATTTCCTTTAATATCATGTTGTGTAAGTTTTATATTCTAAAGACTGAGATTTGGCCTTTAAACTGAAACTGCACTCCTGACACACATTTAATTCCCTACATACTTATAATATAAATAACTACGGCATTTTACAAAATCCAGTGAACAGGCAGATCTGTGCAGATCTGTGCAGTGGGGAGCTGGATTAGGCTGCTCACCTGAGAGCCCACGGCAGGGAAGATGACGCCCTGTTCTCTGAGGTTCTTGATCATGGCCGATATGAGGCTGAGCTGGGGGTCATTACGGAAATCCTCAGCCCACTCCACCATCAGCGCCTTCAACTTCTCACACACTTTTGGGTGACCCTTGAGGAAAAAAAAGACAAAACATCAGTCTTTTGCTGCTGGAATAAACAATTGAAGCATGCAGAATTTCTACAAACAAAATGAAAAACATACCTTATTTAGCACGTTGCTAACTTCACTAGCAAATTCCCTGGAGCAAACCTCTAAATGGAATATTTTTCCACAGTTTGACACACACGCACCTAGTAGCTATGGAGAAGAAAACACTCATTTCATTCTTGACAGCTTATTAATGGCTTCTGATGTTTGCATACTTGAGATTGAAGCATGAATTCTCAGCCAGTAGAAAGCATTAAGAATCATTTGCCCTACCGTCAATGCTTGCATGGCAACATGCGGATCCTTGTGATTCACTCTTCTCATTATAGATCGCAGACATTCTTTAGGCCTTCAGAGGACAAGCAATTGCATTTAACCTTTTATACACCCATTAATCTAAAAGACACTCTTTAAAAAATCCAGAATGCTCATTCACTAACCCAGTGCGAGACTGTCCAATCTTGTCACAAATGTCCAAAATGAGGCCCCAGTCCTCAGCTGTGTTCATCTCACTTGTCGCTTTCTCTGCAAAAGAACAGTTACTCAAGTGTTTATCCCTCATAATGATAAATGCTTCCTGTGATTTTGACAGATTCAGTGGCATAACATTCATTTGCAAATTAATGAATGTATTATCTGTGAAAGGCCACAGGCTCTGTTACACCTAATTATAGAAACCAGAGTCAGAAATAAGCCAGTGCCTAAGAAAATAAAAATACCACTAAAAGGGGGAGAAAAAAAAACAAACAAAAAAAAACAAAACAAGCCCAGATAATTAAAATGTGAAAAAAAGCCCCAGGTTACACGGTAATAATAATGGGATATAAATATAAAATTACAGATGTATCTATAAAAGTTAGGGTTGTTAAGACTATTTTCATGTTTTTGAAAGTCTCATAATCATCAAGGCTGAATATGTATTTAACAAAATTACAGTAAACAATTAAGTAAAAACATTTCAATTTTGTGCACAAGAAACATTTCTTATCAATAATGAAAGTGCTGTTTAATATTTTGTGGGAACTGTGATAGAAAGTTCAAAAGAATTTATTTGAAATACAAATCATTTGTAACATTTTAAGTCTTTAATGTCATTTCCAATCAATTTAATTCATCCTTGTTGAATAAAACTATTAATTAAAAAAAAAAAAAAATCTTACTGACCCTAAACTTTTGAATGTTAGTGTATATGCCAGATCTGTGTTTCCATTACATTTAAGAATGTGGCTTTTGTTAATTTATTCAACCAGAATGTTAATCATGCCACAATATTTTGTTATGAATCTCTATTTACAGCAACTTTTATTATTTTACTTTGATGTGGATTCAATTTTATAAATAAACAGCCAAAATTGTTTAAAGCCCCATGAAAATCAATTCCAGCCCAGACAGCCAATATTTCCCACAACAAAAAAGTTAATTTATGACAGAACAATAACCCTGTTTACAGAAGGTTAACCAATGACCTACATTTGTTGTGAGATTCTGTTTGTCAATCTAGCAAGCTGTAAAATAGAAGACAGAGGTCAACCAAAACAAAAACACACCAGTTGTGTTCAGGATCTGTGATCTAGTACAGAAACATCCCTACAAAACATTTAAAATAAACAAAACCGGCCAGGAGACTAATTCTACACAGAAAATGTTTCAATGCCATCAGCCAATCTCAAACAATGATATCTGCAGCTACTGTACATCACTCCAGAAGTCACTGCCCAAATCTGACATTCCCAACATCTGCAAAGTCTTAAGATAATTCAGATCAACTTATATGTGAATGTGCAAAAATAACCCTTAAGCTAAATTTCATGCACCTCCTAAAACGCGTGCATTTATATTGTAACCGCACAGGCAGTAAAACTAATAATCAGCAGGCTCATACAATAATGATATAGACAATACTGTAATCTTAATAAAGGCCTATTATAAAGGATACAGTCATGCCGTTGGAAAATCACCAGTCAGCAAAACAAACACGGCTAATAATATATATATATATATATATAACAGGAGCAGCTGGGGACATTTGCAGCGTCACCGTGTGAACCGTTAGCTCCGGTGCGAACGCTTCAGGTCGAGGATGAATTAAACCATTAAGACTGAGATGGCTCAAATCATCTGAAGTGGACTGCAAAGCGTCTGTTTATACTCAATAGTGCACTGTCAGTGCCACACAAATAGAGAAAATTTGATTTTGCTCGCTAACAGTCAGTCACAGCTTCTTTAGCTACACACTTAGCTAGCCATCAGGCTAATAACATGTTAAGCTCTCTAGCTGTGAAACTGTTGTCATTAATGCCGACGTTAAAAGTTTCAGGTAAAAACCACTATTGGGGATTATTTAATCAATGGAATGCCATTGAGAAATTCTCATAAACAGTTATAGTGATATCGAAAAGAAACAAAAAGCCGGTGGGTTGCCATGAACAACAATAGACACAGATGAGCTCCCGTTAGCTCGCCTGCTAACTGCATGACATCTCAAACTTACCAACATCTTGATCAAAGGGATTTGACGTGAAGAGAGGCATGGCCGAGATATACACGCGACGAAATCTAAGCTCGATCCTCTTCTTGTTCGTCTCCCTGTCAGCACTTGGTTAAAAGTGAATTAATAAACATAATAATATAGAAACTACACTAAGTGTTGCTGATGGGATCCCCTCCTCAGTCACTTACTCGCAGCTCTACCGCGGTGCATTCTGGGTAACAGAGCTATTTGCTGGAGTGTGCACATACCACACAGTTAAAACACACTAACAGCTGGGCATATCCAAATAAATATGAGCGGGATGTGAACGACATGTTTGTTATTCGACACTGGAATCTGTTAATCGAATAGTGTAAATGATGACTTTGTGAAGGTTAGGGAAAATACAGCTGATAAATCATATGACTTAATCACATGGTAGACCCTTTCTGACTCAGCAGTCACGAGATGTTGTGAACATTTTTTTTTTTGTCTTATTGGACGCTTAGTTAAAATATCAAACGTGACTTTTATGATAAAGCAGACCAGTTGTCAAGAGATATATAAGAGTTTAAGAGGAAAAATTGCAATGATAAATATATGTTTTCTCTAGCAGTGATTTTGTATGTTGATTTAAAAAGTGGATAATTCATGAATTCCGAAACCATCATATTTTCACATTGTTTTGGGGTAAACAAGTAAATAAACAAGTAAACACAATAAAATTACACTGACCTACACAAGGGGATTTTCCATAAATGTTAGGCATTCATTATAAAATGTAAAATTTAAATATATATAGTCTACATATTTATATATGATGCAAATTATTTTAACATGTTTTATAATTTTTAAAAAAATATATACAATTCTATTATACAAGTCTATTATGGTCACTAAGGCTTATCAGAATCAGAATCAGAATGAGCTTTATTGCCAGGTATGTTTACACATACGAGGAATTTGTTTTCGTGACAGTAGCTTCCACAGTGCAACAGAATGACAGTGACAGAACAAAAAACAGATCATAAAAAGAAGAATTAAAAAATAGAACAAGTAAATAAGGAATAACAATATACAAATTGACAATTGTATGTACAGGTATATAACAATATACAGTTGTATGTACAGGTATATTATGTGCAATTTGAAATGTAGACTAAGTATGTGTGTTAGATAAATAAGTGTATAAGTGTATAAATAGTGTGTGTTCCACAATTATTGTCAACGGTTCATGAGATAGATTGCCTGAGGGAAGAAACTGTTTCTGTGTCTGGCCGTTCTGGTGCTCAGAGCTCTGTAGCGTCGACCAGACGATAACAGTTCAAAGAGGGAGTGTGCTGGATGTGAGGGGTCCAGAGTGATTTTGCCCTTTTGCTCCCTCTGGATGAGTACAGTTCTTGGAGAGTAGGGAGGGTTGTACCAATGATTCGCTCAGCACTCCGGACTACCCTCTGTAGTCTTCTGAGGTCAAATTTGGTAGCTGAGCTGAACCAAATAGTTATTGAAGTGCAGAGGACGGATTCAATGATGGCGGAGTATAATTGTTTCAGCAGCTCCTGTGTTAGGTTGAATTTCCTCAGCTGGCAAAGGAAGTACAACCTCTGCTGGGCCTTTTTGACAATGGAATCTATGTGAGTGTCCCACTTCAAGTCCTGGGAGATGGTGGTGCCCAGGAACCTGAATGACTCCACTGTCGTTACAGTGCTGTTCATGATGGTGATTGGGGGGAGTGCAGGGGAGTTTTCCTGAAGTCCACGGTCATCTCCACTGTTTTGAGCGTGTTGAGCTAATAATAAGACTAAGTTAAGACTGCCCCAGACAGCCAGCTCTTTAACCTCCTGTCTGTAAGCAGACTCGTCACCGTCCTGAATGAGGCCGATAAGTGTAGTGTCATCTGCAAACTTCAGGAGTTTGACAGAGGGGTCTTTAGATGTGCAGTCGTTGGTGTAGAGGGAGAAGAGCAGTGGGGAGAAAACACAGCTCTGAGGAGCTCCAGTGCTGATCGTACAGGTGTTGGATGTGTATTTTCCCAGCCTCACTAGCTGCTGCCTGTCTGTCAGGAAGCTGGTGATCCACTGACAGACGGAGGTGGGCACGGAGAGCTGAGTCAGTTTGGGCAGGAGGAGGTTTGGAATGATAGTGTTAAAGGCTGAGCTGAAGTCCACAAACAGGATCCTCTGGTCTGTCTAGATGTTGCAGAACATAATGCAGTCCCATGTTGACTGCATCGTCCACAGATCTGTTTGCTCTGTAGGCAAACTGAAGAGGATCCAGTAAGGGTCCAGTAATGTCCTTCAGGTGGGCCAGCACCAGTTTTTCAAAAGACTTCATGACCACAGACGTTAGAGCCACAGGCCTGTAGTCATTTAGTCCAGTAATTTTGGATTTCTTTTGAATGGGGATAATGGTGGAGTGTTTAAAGCATGAAGGGACTTCGCACAGCTCCAGTGATCTGTTGAAGATCTGTGTGAAGATGGGGGCCAGCTGGTCAGCACAGGATTTCAGACAGACTGGTGTAACACAATCTGGGCCTGGTGCTTTTTTCCTTTTCTGCTTCCGGAAGACCTGGCGCACATCGTCTTCGCTGATCTGAATTGAAGGTGTGGGGAGGAGGGGGTTGCTGGAGGTGTTAATGGTTGTGTGGAGAGGTGTTCAGGTGGGTGTGGGGTGTTTTTTTTTTTCAAACCTGCAGTAGAACTCATTCAGATCGTCTGCCAGTTGTTGATTCTCCACAGTGCTGGGGGATGGTGCCTTGTAGTTGATGATCTCTTTTAGACCTTTCCACACTGATGCTGAATCACTGGAATAGAAATGAATCCTTATTTTTCAGAATAATTCCTCTTTGCCACTCTGATCTCCTTTTCCAATGTGTATTTGGCCTGTTTATACAAGACTTTGTCCCTCTTCCTGTAAGCATCTTCTTTGGCCTGACGGAGCTGTCTGAGTTTTGCAGTGAACCACAAGCTACGCAATATCGCATTCATTATCGCAGATGAATCGCCTTCAATAATGAACGCAATATTGCCTAGCTTGTAAGTAAACTACGGCTCTGTGTATTAAATGCCGCTCCATTTGAAAACAGGTGATGGAGATTTACCGCTAATCAAAGAACCAGCTTTACTGACGAGATGCGCATGCATATCGCATGTGATATATCACCCAGCCCTAGTTTGTCATTGTTGTAAGTTAGATGAGTCCTGGTAGGAATGCACATATCTTCACAGAAACTGATGTAAGATGTTACAGTCTCTGTGAGCTTGTCCAGATCATTTGCAGCAGCTTCAAAAACACTCCAATCAGTGAGGTCGAAACAGGCTTTTAAATCTTGCTCTGCTTCATTAGTCCATCTTTTAACAGTCCTTAATACAGGTTTAGCTGATTACAGTTTCTGCCTGTAGGTCGGTATAAGATGAACCAAACAGTGATCAGAGAGTCCTAAAGCTGCCCGTGAAACAGAGTGATATACATTTTTTATTGCTGTGTAACAGTGACCCAGTATATTACCGTCTCTGGTGGGACATGTAACATGCTGTCTGTATTTTGGCAGTTCACGGGAGAGATTTGCTTTATTAAAGTCCCCGAGAATGATTAAAACAGAGTCCGAGTGTTGTTGTTCTGTCTCTGATCAGCAAGTTTCTGTAAAGCTTAGCTCACGTGCGCTTGCGAAGGAATGTAAACACTCACGAGAATGAATGAGCAAAACTCCTGCGGCAAGTAGAAAGGCTTACAGTTAATGAAAAGTGCTTCTAGATCAAAACAGCAACATCTTCTTTAACACAGTTACATCTGTACATCGCCTTTCATTGATGTAAAAGTATGTCCCGCCGCCACACGATTTACCAGTTGATTCTGCATCGCAGTCCGCTCTAAACAGCTGAAAGCCCGGCGCGCTGACGTCATTCAACCAGGTTTCCATGTATATAGTAAAATGTAATTATAGTGTATTTTAAATATATTGTATATTTATAATACGTTTATAATATTATTATATTTAATATATAGTATATAGTATATTTTTTAAATGTTATTTATTCCTATGATAATAATAAAATAATCATATAATTTTATAAATAACTATGTAATTTATAATAATAAATTTGTCTTGAGCACCAAATCAAAAGTGATCCTTTGCATCAGAAGAATAAATTACATTTTAAAATAAATTCAAATAGAAAGCAGTTATTTCAAATCCCTGTTTTTACTGTATTTTTGATCAAATAAATGCAGCCTTGGTGAGCATAAGAAACTTTTTTTTAAAACATTTAAAAATCATAATGTATCATAATCTATATACAGTATTTTTGACAAGTACTGTATATAGTTGCAAAAGCCAATCAACAGACAAATACATACTGGCAAGTCATTCTAATTAAAGCAGCTACAACCGATGCTGCATTATTGTGTTACATGAAGGACATTCCACAATGAAACAAACATTAAGGATTTCAACATAATGCATATTGAAAAATACCAACTATATTTTATTTCAGATAAAAACATGGTCTTTGATGATAACTACATACATGTACATGTATTCAAATAAACAACTATTTTATACATAGCTACTGCATAATCAAATATTTGAAAAATTCAAAACTTTAAAGATTTTATTCATAAAATCAAATTAATGATGTCCAAGGTGTAAGATGTAAAACTCTGGTGTGAACAAAGTTTGGATTATAGTCATTAAAACATATCAACATATTAATTGTAGCTTTATGGTTGGCTGTTAAAAGCTTTATTTTAATTAAAGCAGCTACAAAGCTTCATTGTATTGCACTGAAATAATGTGGCATCAGCTTTGTTAATGACACAGGTAAAACAGGTATTTACAATCACATGATTACAATACATTACAGCGTTTTCACTTATCTAAACATTAACGTGACTGGTGATCAGTGTATTGTATAGTGTGCAGTCTTGAATCGTTCGTGATTGTCGATGCCATTTACTTTTGTGTCCGTCAAACATGTGGCTCTCTGGGCAAAGCGATCGTTCATGCTTTATGAGAGGATACGGTGACAGAAGTCTTCTGAACTGTCTCTGTGATTGTCTTATCCAACATTCTCTGTTCATTCACAACAGGTGCTATAAAACTGGAACTTTGGCTGTGAATAATGGAGAAAAGTCTGCAATGAATTAAATGCACTCAAGCACAGCAAGCAGATAACTCTTTTCAAGCAAAAGAGGCTAAAAATGTGTGCAAGAAACAAGAATTGTAACTTACATTCATTCGTTCGTTCACAAATGAAACCAATGCGTTCTGTGCAGAAAAAGTCGTTCCAACTGGCCTCGTGTATTAACCCGGCACAGTCCTCCCCAGCCTCGTGACCATGGCTCCAGTTATCAGGCTGTCCAGGCTTCCATTTCCTTTCAATTAAAATCAGACAAGACTAATGGGGAATGTTTCCTCACACTGCCATCTCCTCATTATATAACTGAGGATCCTCAAGATAATGGAACAAGTGTTATACACTGGATATTAGGGGTGTGCCATATCATACCGTCCACGATAATACCGGTATAAATTTTTCTATGATAAAAATTGTCATATCGCGATATCAATGATATAGCGACGCAATGACGTATTTACAAGGGATGAACCGATTGTTCAGCAGCCGAAATTATTCGGCTGAAAATAAACAAAAAGACCTAATAAATTGTACCGAACAATGACATGACGCGATCAAACAGAGGCACGCACTAATGCAGCAAACACATGTGGAAGTATTTAAAACTGTTCGAGAAAAACGCAAAAATCATTACAAGCATGCACCGACAGTGAGAGACCGTTTACTTTTATAATGATGTAACTCAGTTACTACTTGTGGGAAGTAACTAGTAATTATAACTAATTACTTTTTTAAAGTAACTTGCCCAACATTGGTCACTACTATTGCACTATAAGTCGTGGGGGAAGTCGTGGCCTAATGGTTAGAGAGTCAGACTCGTAATCTTTTAGACCTTTTAGACTCGTAAAGGTTGCGAGTTCGAGTCTCGGGCCGCCAGGGATTGTAGGTGGGGGTAATGACTGTCCAGCGCTCTCTCCACCTCAATACCACGACTGAGGTACCCTTGAGCAAGGCACCGAACCCCCAACTGTTCCCCGGGCGCCGCAGCATAAATGGCTGCCCACTGCTCCGGGTGTGTGTTCACAGTGTGTGTGTTCACTGCTGTGTGTGTGCACGTTGGATGGGTTAAATGCAGAGCACAAATTCCAAGTATGGGTCACCATACTTGGCCGTATGTCACTTCACTTCACTTCACTTCACTTCACTTCACTATAATGCTGCTTATTCCACCTCATGGCAATAGATTTACACTTCGAATTAGGTAGTCTGTCATCAATGACAGCTCATTGGAAAAGGATGTGTTTGCACTAATAAATGCTGCTGCCTGCCAGCTGCTATTACCAATAAAACATTGTTCCATAATTTTCTGTATATCGTTATCGCAAATATTCTTGAAATATCGTGATATAATTTTGAGGCTATATCGCCTACCCCTACTGGATACACATTGTGTATTATATACACACTGCAGTAACAATAATTTTATTCATGTATTTTATTTCAGTTATTCACTCACGTATAGTTGGGCAGGCTCCCGTCCACCCATCTCCAGATGCCTTCCTCAGCGCTATCAGTGAGGCCCAGCCAGAAGTAGCCCTTTCCAGAAATCTGCCTCCTTATCCATAGCTGTGATAGATAATAAAGTAGGCATTGTGTAACATTTATAGGTAATGTTAGGTTTAAAACTCAAGAGTTCTAACACTGCAAGCTGCCCACAAGGCTATCAGTGACGATAATATAGTTAATTCTGTTTATTCAAGACGCATTACATATTTGAGAATAGTATCCAGGATTTACCTGCTCGTCTTCATCATTGATAATCAGCATAGTTGAACTCTTGTTGCTGCATCTTTCCTTCGTTTCATTAAAGTTCAGACTCTCTGATGAGAAGTAGTAACATTTGTCTCTGAAGCTCTTCCAATGAGGCGGGCACCCTAAGATAATAAAAAGAAAACATTAAAAATATTATCATATCTTCACTTGTGCTTAAAAGTTGCACTTATGAGAAAGACTGGTTTTAATACAATTCAAGTCTTCAAGCTGTAAGGAAACTGAAATGATGATGCAAACTATGTGCTATTATCTCTATGTGCAATGCATCTTTTTTAGTTTTGTGCTGAAATCATGTTTTTGTACTGTCCCTATACAATAAATACATTAAAAATAATAAATTGTGGTTTGTGGAATTTTAAAAACTTTTTATTAAGTGTCTGTCAGTGGTTCTCAAACTGGGGTACGAAGTGACGGAGGGCGTACATGAAGAAAATACTGAAATGTACTGTTAATATAAAGGGTTAGTTCACCAAAAAAGAAAAATGCTTTTAATAATTACTCACCCTCATGTCGTTCGAAACCCATAAGACCTTCGTTCATCAGAACACACATTAAGATATTTTTGATAAAATCCGAGCGCTTTCTGACCCTGCAAGGGTCCTACCATGATCAAGGCACAGAAACGTAGTAAGGACGTCGTTAAAATGGTCCATGTGACATCAGTGGTTCAACCGCAATTTTAAGAAGCTACATGAATACATTTTGTAAGCAAAGAAAATAAAAATAATGACTTTATTCAACGATTTCTTCTCTTCCAGAACAGTCCTACGCCATTATCGAAGTAGAACTGGCATCTGAAGGTCTGGCTACGTGAGACTACTTGTTTACAAGCAGAGGAAAGCAATGCGCAGAAGAGAAGAAATCGTTTAAAAGTCGTTATTTTTGTTTTCTTTGCGCACAAAAAATATTCTCATAGCTTCGTAACATTACGGTTGAACCACTGATGTCACATGGACCATTTTAATGACGTCCTTACAACATTTCTGTGCCTTGATCTTGTTAGGAATCTTGCTGTCTATGGAGGGCCAGAAAGCTCTTGGATTTCATCAAAAATATCTTAATTTGTGTTCTGAAGATGAACAAAGGTCTTGCGGTTTTGGAATGACATGAGGGTGAGTAATTAATGACAGAATTTCCATTTTTGGGTAAACTATACCTTTAATTGTATCACACTCTTAAATAACATACATCTGAACATGTATTTCTCACAGGCAAAATATATAAACGTGTGCTCCCTCTAGTGTACAAAAAAAAAATGGTAGTGCCATATTTAGCAAGTCAAAAAATGCACCTCCGTTTGTTAACATGCATCAATCGGAGAGTAAACAGCGAGAGATGTTAAGGCAGGCACGTCGCTCACTCCATTAAAGAATAAAATAGAGGAAAAAATATTTTAGGTAAGATGGCAAATAGGCTAATAAGAGTAGAAAGAGAGGAGGGTTGCACTGTCTATTTTGACATGTGCATCAATGGGTGTGCCCGGCAGCAGCGAGAGATCTTTAGGCAGGTTAAAAACTGTGTGGTTAATGCATACCTTTGTGGCTCCCGCTGTTAAAAAACAGCAGAGTTATATATTGTGCAAGATGCCAGACAGGTAGAAGGAGACCCGGATTGCATTGTTTTTGCACATACATCTATCGGATTGGGAGCTGCCTCCGGGTGGCCGGTTTTGTGGCAACTGCCTTCCAAAGATTTTACTTACTTTAAATCACGCTGTTAAGACTTTGATGACCTTCGTTACAATGTACCTTTGCGTTCTCAGCACTTATTGGCATAAAGAACACTATTGACACAGACTTTCACAGAGAACGACTCAGACTCTCTCCAATACAGCCAAACAACGCAAGAGTTATGCAAATCATATCTAGCACACCTATCTCATTAAAACGTAATTTAAATAAAAATATACAATAGGCTGCATACTAATGATGTGTTTGATAAAAGGGAGTTATTTTACAAAGGTATATTATGTGCATGTTTTTAAAATACTTTGTAACTAGTGTGAGAGAGGGGGTATGAAGAAGGACGTTAAATGCCTTGGGGGGGGGGGGGGGTTACGTGACTGTAAAAAGTTTGAGACACACTGGTGTATGTGAACAGTGAGTATAAGAAAAACTAGTACCTGGTGTACTTGTAGGTGGTGGCGCTACCTGGCGGTTGACAAAGCCTTGTGGATCCACAGGGGGCACAACTACTGGTGCAGGAAGTCCTGGTAATCCAGGAGGTCCAGGTGGGCCAATGGGGCCAACAGGCCCACGGGGTCCTTCCAGTCCTGCAGGCCCAGCTGGTCCAGCTGGCCCTCTGAGTCCTTGTGGCCCTTGTGGCCCTTGAGGACCTGGCTGACCATCTCTTCCAGGCAGCCCAGGTATACCAGGGTCACCTTTCTCTCCTGAAGGCCCCGCCCTGCCCCCAGATCCTCGTGAACCCTTTTGCCCAGGGCTTCCTCTCGATCCAGGTGGCCCTTTCATTCCTGGTACACCAGGAGGCCCTGCTGGACCCTTTTCTCCTTTAGGCCCAGCAACACCAGGTCCTCCCTTTTCACCATTTTCACCTTTCTGGCCAGCTTTGCCAGGTGGCCCCTGGGACCCTTTGTCTCCCCGAGGACCTCTTGGACCAGGAGGACCTGAAATTATGAAACAAAGAAATGAACTTCCACTCTTCTAAAACCACAAAATTCTGGTTGTGAAAATGAGTTATTAGGGTGTATTCAGAAATGTTGATATGTGCAAGGTGTTTAGATTTGAACATTTTAAAAAAATCACTCATCGATTCAGCCTGATGGCACCCCACGTGACCACACAGCCATGCTTAGGTTGCCAATTATAGCTCAAAATATCATAATTTTAAAATAAATAAGTAAGTAAATAAATTAATCTTTTGGAATACTTTATCTTGGCTATATATATAGTATATAGTCACCATAACTGCTATGCTGTAATATAATGTGTATTTATTGAACTGAATAATAATAATAATAATAATAATAATAATAATAATAGTATTATTATTATTATTATTATTATTATTATTATTATTATTATTATTCAATCATTAAATATCAATTGAAAGCTGAAATGTAAATATTAGATGAAAATGCAAACTAAACAAAAAAATAAAAATGTTGCCTTGGTAACTAATTGACAAAAATTAAGCTGACACACTAAAATTACTAACTGGAAATATAAAAACTAAAATCAAAATGGGAAAATATATATTTTTTTAAATGTCAAAAGCACAGAACAAAAGGACTAAAAACTGAACTAAAACTGAAAATAAAAATAAAATAAAAGATACAACTATAATAGTATATAAATAGTATATAGATAATTCTAAAATAAGACTACTTATTATAAATATGATTTAAAATATAAAATAGGAATGATTAAATTATATATAAACACTTTTTAAACAAGTGTTTATATTTTAATAAATAGATGCCTAGCCTCAGATCTTACCCTGAAGGATAGTGAAATTCGTGATGAGCTGCGAGTGTTTGCTGTCGACCAGTTTCATTTCCTCCATGACTATGGAGAGGCTGCTGACCTCTTTGTCGAGCCTAGCGGCGAGTTCTTCCTGCTGGGCTTTGAGCTCTGTGTTGTCGGTTCTGGTTTCTGCCACACTGCTGTTCAGCCCCAGCAGCAGGTCCGAATGCTGGGCCACTGTCTCGGAGCAGGTGCGAAGACCATTCAGATCCACGCTGATCACTCCGAGCAGCTGTGTGGTGAAGCTTACATTCCCTGTTATGCGGTCCATTTCTGCCTCGTTGCGGTCAAGATGTGCCTCTAGTGCATCGAACTTCATGGAGGTGGCATTGTCGTGGTCTCGCTGCTGGTCCATGAGCTCACGGATGCTCTGTTCATGGCTGTCGGCGATGCCCGAGGCATTCTGCACCTGCTCTGAGAGCGAGTTCAGCTGAGAGGTCACGTCCTCCAGAGCGTCACTGTTAGAGCGAGTCAGCACAGAATTGTTAGCAGCTAAGGCCTGAAGGTTCTGGACCTTCTCCCTCAGCCAGTCGGCATCGGCTTTGGTCTGCCTAGCCACCTGCTGAAGGCTCTGATAGTCATTCTTAAGCTTCTGGACAGCCTGGCTAGTGTCCTCCACCGACCTCTGGAGGGAGCTGATGAGGTTCCTCTGCTGGGTCTGGGTGAAGTTCAGAGTGCTGATGCTGTGGGTGTTTTGGCCCTGTTCGCTCGTCTGCACCTGAAGGTCCATCTGGAGCCGAGCCGTGTCCGTCTTTAGTCCGTCAATCAAGCCGCTGTATGAGTTTAAGGTGCGGTTTACTTTGCTAATGACGTTGGCATTGCTCTCCAACAGATCTCGCAGTGAGTGATGTCCGCTCTGCATGTCCTCGCCGGCTAGCCGTAGCTCATCGAGAACAGCTCTGTTGTTAGAAGCCTTCACAGCAACATCACTGAGCTGCTTCTGCAATGTCGTAATTTCCATCTTGAATGACAGGAGTTCACCAGTGGCGTTTTCTGACTTCTCTCCCGTTTGATCATCTGCACATCAAATTTAGAAGTTTATTAAGCCAAAAAAGAAAAAGAAAAAAGAAAAGAATTTAGAGAGTGATGTAGAAGAGTAATATTAAACATATTTGATGATTAATTTAATTTAATATTTAATGGCTCATATTTGATGACTTGCAATCATTAAGTAAAAAGTTGTTTATTTGTAAAAACCCATAAACGCCACTTTTTTTTAAAAAAAAGAGCATTATTTTACATGCATTATTCTCCACATGTAGCGTGATCTGAACACGTTTGGTCAAAAAAGCCGAGTTCACGTTTTACTGCAGAAGCCGACAAGCGCCCTTGTTGTTTTTGAACAGAAACCAATAAGTCCATTTTAGCGAATCAGTCCACTGTATTCAGGTCAGGTGACAAGGCTACTTTCATTTTGAAAAGACGCGCTAGCTGAGAGGAGTTATAAACAATTCTATTATTAATTCATAATCATTAAATCATTTTGGAAAGTCACACCTGGTATTTTACTACCTTTACTAAAATCTGTCATTAAAAAGGCCCAACAATATGACTTTTTTCAAATATAAACAGAAAAACAGTTTTGTTAAAAATGAATGAACGAATAAGTAAATAAATAAACTAATCTACTTAAAATTATTTTAAGGTATTTTCAACAATTTCATTCTGTTATTGAAGCTAATAAACTAAGTTAATAAAGGTAATGAACTTTTTTATTCATTATGATATTAAGGGAGTTGTACCATTATCATCCTTTTAGAAAAAAATAGTTAACTGTAATGCAGAAAATTAAAACATGCTCATCAGATGTGTGAATAGTATTTTAAATTATTTTTAATACATATATATATAAAACACTATATACAGTGCTGCTTGAAAGTTTGTGAACCCTTTAGAATTGTCTATATTTCTGCATAAATATGACCCAAAACATCATCAGATTTTCATATAAGTCCTGAAGACAAAGAGAACCGAATTAAACAAGTGAGAGAAAAATATTTTCTTTGTCATTTATTTATTGAGAAAAATGATCCAGTGTTACATATCTGTGCGTTGCAAAAGTATGTGAATCTTTGCTTTCAGTATCTGGTGTGACCCCCTTTTGCTGCAGTAACTGAAGGTAAAGTTTCTTGTAAATGCTGATCAGTCCTGCACAATAACATGTAGGAGTTTTAGCCCATTCCTTAGTGCAGAACCACTTAAACTCTGTGATGTTGGTGGGTTTCCTCCTATGAACTGCTTGCTTAGGTCCTTCCACAACATTTTAATTTATTTAAGGTCTGGACTTTGACAGCCGTTCCAAAACATTAACTTTTTTCTTCTTTAACCATTCTTTGGTAGAATGACTTGTGTGCTTGAGGTTGTTGTCTTGCTGCATGACCCACGTTCTCTTGAGACTCTGTTCTTAAACAGACGTCCTGAAGTTTTCCTTTAGAATTTACTGGTATAATTCAGAATTCATTGTTCCATCAGTGATGGCAGGCTGTCCTGGCCAAGATGCAGCAAAACAGGCCCAAGCCATGATACTAACACCATGTTTCTCAGATGGGATAAGATTCTTAAGCTGAAATGCAGTGTGTTCTTTTCTCCGAACATAATGGCTTCTCATTTCAACCAATAAGTTCTATTTTGGTTTCATCCATCCATTAAACCTTTCTCCAATAGTCCTCTGGCCTGTCCACATGATCTTTAGCAAGCAATTTTCTTTTTGGAGAACAGTGGCTTTCTTCTTGCAACTCTGCCATGCACACCATGGTTGCTCAGTGTTCTCCTGATGGTGGGCTCATGAACATGAACGAATTATCGGTGCCCCCCTGCCCACCCTTCAAGAACTGTATACATCCAGAGTGAGGAAAAGGGCTCAGAAAATCACTTTGGATCCCTCAAACCCAAGTCATCCCCTTTTTGAACTTTTGCCATCTGGCCGGCGCTACAGAGCCCCAATCACCAAGACAGCCAGGCACAAGAACAGTTTCTTCCCCCAGGCAATCCACCTACCTTATGAATAGTTAAACACCTCTGCACAGATGGACTCTAATTTCACCTTTAAATGACCTGCTAATCCAAGAGATTCACATACTTTTGCCACTCATAGATATGCAATATTGGATCATTTTCCTGAATAAATAAATGACAAAGAAAAATATTTGGTCCCACTTTATATTAGGTGGCCTTAACTACTATGTACTTAAATAAAAAAATAAGTACAATGTACTTCTTGTGTTCATATTGTATTGCAAAACACTATTGCTACTATTGAGGGGGGATACGGGTAAGGTTAGGGACAGGTTTGGTGGTCTGTGTAGGTTTAAGGGTGGGTTAAGGTGTAAGGGATGGGTTGACAGTGTAATTATAAATGTAATTACACAAATTAATTACAGATATAATTACATATAGGTATTTAAAAAATATAATTACAATGTAAAAACATGTATGTACACAATAAGTGCATTGTACCAAATTATTAATTAAAATGTAAGTACATCATAATTAAGGCCACCTAATATAAAGTGGGACCAAATATTTTTGTCTCATTTGTTTGATTGGGTTCTCTTTAGGCCCTTTCGCACCGCAGGAACCTTTTCATAGTACCCAAACTAATTGTGGAACTGTTTTAGTTCCCGGAACTCCGTTTGGAGAAACTAAATTAGCTCCTACTTCAGAGTAGGGTCTAAAACAGTTCCATAGGAACTATCGTGACGTAAGTGTACACTGATTGGCTAAACGAGTACGAAAACGCCCTTACCCGCCATGATTTAAAACGCCGTGTAAACACATACTGTGTAAACATCGCATCAAGGTATATTTCGCAAGAATGAAGAACAGCGATAGATGGACGGACGCTGAATTGCAGGCACTTTTGAAAATTTTGAACTCCTTTCCGATCTTTCAATCGCTTGACGTATAAGTTACGTTGACATTCCATGTCTATTATTGTGAACCCCGCAAGATACAACAAAAACACAGCTCCGATCACAGCGTCCTCCATCCTCCTGTTGTTAACATTGTTCTTCTTTGTTTTCGTTGTTGAACGCCGCGCACAAATGATGTCGCTGTCGACCGGCTTACGTCACTTCTTAGTACCCACTGTCGTTGCGAATGCAACCCTTTAAATGGTCCTGGGAAATAGTTCGCGAAAAATCGTCCCAGTAGCCTACTTTAGTACTGTACTTTTAGTTCTGGAACTAAAGCGGTGGGAAAGGGGCTTTTGTCTACTTTCAGGACTTGTGCGAAAAACTAATTATGTTTTGGGTCATATTTATGCAGAAATATAGAAAATTCTAAAGGGTTCACAAACGTTCCAGCAGCACTGTATATAGTGTTATAGTGCATTGAGCCAGTTATGTGATTTCTATATTGCAACATCTCAGATCTGGACTTACCAAGTTTCTTGAGGTCTGTCTCTACAGCCATGATCTTTCCTCCATAATTCTCCATACCCTCTGTTACATTATCCATTCTTTGGACCACTGTGGGCACACATTGTAAATGCCAGTCAGACTTTGTCTGCACTATGGACTACAAGTATACTATAAATCCTTAAGTACTTCTAATTTTAGAAAGTCATTAGGCTGTTTGAGATGCATTTCTGAGACAGCATTCCTTCCAAATGCTGACCATTTTGACCTGTGTGGACATGATTTAACATTTTTCACTTGTCCAGTGCACATGCATAAAAATACAATATACATTCCACACACACAGTCATGCAGGAAATGCATGACACTTCATTTCCTCAGGAATTTGGAATGGATCTTGAGAAGTCGCTATCAGAGCATCTCCTTTCTGGTGATTCCCAGCAGGCACCACTATAGCCATTCAAAGACAGATTTTGGTCTCATCCCTGATTTGTACAGTAATGAAACCTTAGATTAAGATGCCTAAGGGCTGAAATGTTAATATAGCCTGCCATAACCATGACCTGACCATTTATGTTCTTATACAATGTTGTATTACATTAAACTTAATTCTAGGAGTATGTGTTCATGTGCACCACTAGAGGGCACTTTCACTATGCATTCTGCATGATTCTTTTGGTAAGCAGTGTATGATTAAAATACCAACTGTCACATTTGTCTTTTTTCTTTGGAACAGTCAGAAGGTGATCTTACAGTCTATCCTGACAAAGGCCCGGAACGGTTTCGAGTCCCCCCTCGTTCCCAGTGTTTATCCCATTGAATATCTCACTGGAGGTCAAACATGAATGAAAAAATAAAAGTCATCATCTTCGCTCTCCAGTGTATTGGTTCTCACTGTTTTTTAACTCATGTTTCATTCAGACATGCAGCACTCGGCTATCGCTGCCAGCAAACTCAAACACATCAAAGATCTTGGGTGTTAGCATTCCTAACTGTGCTTGTGTAACCAAACACAATACAAATATATGCTGTAGGGGAAAAACAAAACATGGAGGTCCATTTCAAAGGCTTGTTGGTCATTTTCACACTGTGAGTCTGTCAGCGGGAGGTCAACGCTGCCAGTCTCTTGCCCTCCCTCTCTCTCTCTCTCTCTCTCTCTCTCTCTCTCTCCCACTCTCCTCTCTTTCTTATTTTCCTGTATAAGCCATGTTATTTTTGAATGGAGTTTAGTGGAACGGTTCTCTTAGCTGACAGAATGAGTGACTCAATCTAAATATGCACCACTGAGACACTCACTGGACTAAATCTTAACGTACAATTAAAAACTTTTGTCTATACGACGTTGTTGAGAAGTGATGCAGAATAAAGTAACCAGATACTTTCTGGCACTGTCAACAAAGGAAACATGACGTGTTTTCAGAATGCCACAAAGTCCCTGTCAATCAACTTGTGGGTTTTGGGACAGCAAATTGCCGCTAAGGCATAAAATCTCCTCTGGAGCAGGTTTGTAGTGAAACTTGCTGCTTTACATGGTCTTCTCATCTGGTTGGCATTAGGGCTTTAGAGAACCAGAGACATATGGACTCAATGGAGACGTGATATGGACAATCAGATCACATTCATTTAAAGGTAAATAAGCAAGGACACATTTTCAAGTACAGATTTGGGGTGCTTTGAAGAAGTTCATTTGTCTATCTGTCTATCTGTCTATCTATCTATCTATCTATCTATCTATCTATCTATCTATCTATCTATCTATCTATCTATCTATCTATCTATCTATCTATCTATCTATCTATCTATCTATCTATCTATCTATCTATCTATCTATCTGTCTGTCTGTCTGTCTGTCTGTCTGTCTGTCTGTCTGTTTCTCTGTCTGTCTGTCTGTCTGTCTGTCTGTCTGTCTGTCTATATATCTATCTATATATCTGATTTTTGTTAGTGCTTTGTTGTATAATATAATATTGTTATCCGTTTTAAATATTTACATTGCAAACCTTTTAGCACTGCTTGCTGCAGAAATGTTAGCTGTATCACATAAATGAATAAAGTTGTTTAAAATCTTAACTACATTTTAAAGCTAAAAAATACCTCTAATTTACCGTGTCCTTCTGGAAGACAACAGCGTGCATTATCTTATCCAGGGGCCTCATGTATAAAACGCTCCGTAGATTTAATTCTAAAAGTGTACGTATGCACAAAAGCTAGATTTTGCGTACGCACAAAGGTTTTACGCCAGAACCTGCGCAAAAGTCCCTTTATAAATCCCAGTTAGTGGAAGATTGTGCATATGTGCATCTCCACCCCGTCTCCTCCCAGAAATCACCATATATGGAGCTTACAACGCCTAGTTTTACTATGCATAACCTCACATGCATATTCCCATCCACGTGACACCGTGTTTAACACCATCAAAGGTACAAGACATTAAGGAAATATGAGATATGGACTAAATGCCATTTTTGCCACATTAATTTTTATTGCCAAAATCATCCAGAATGTTTTAGATTCTATCAAAATATCCATAAAAACAAAACTGTTTAGTTCTCAAATAGCCTATTTTAGAATATACTTCATACTTCATACCTCATACTTTTCCACTGGCCAAATAGTATTTCAATTGTTTTAAACAATTCAAATCAAATCAAATGTATGCATTTTTGCTGAAAAGGTGCACATCTTTTAGCTATTTTTAGTGGAAACAGATAATCCTATATTTATTGCAGTGTAAATATAATTGTATGACTCGGCGCAACACTGACAAAGTATTTTAAAAAGGAAACACGCAAATCTTATAATTATAAACCTTCAAATACAGTGGTATTTTTCTTAATGTTGTGGAGATGCCTTCACACGACATCAACACCTCTGTGTAGCTGCGGTTGTACAGTAGGCCTAGCTATTAGCCTATTTAAACCGGAGAATGGATTCGCCATAGTATCGATGTAAGTGTGCATCATTGATCCTTGTTCTCGCTAAAAAAAAATTCTCATAACACGAGATCTGCAGTTTAGTTTAAATATGAATTATTATAGCACTGCTCACTGTCATTAAAACATTGCATGCCACAGGAAAAGTGATTAAGCGCATCAACTACAAATATGTCTACATTCATATAATTTTGGTTTAACTTCTACATAATGACTTTATGTAATTTCAGTGCTCATCTCCATTAATGAGAATGGAATATTTGATGTAAATGTGTATATCGAAATGAAAACAGAGTTTAAAATCCTTGTTTACTTCATTACTTTTCTCACTCCAGGAAAAAGAGTGCGTAGGCAGAGTCAAGAGCATCGGTACGGTGCACACATATTTACGCAAAGTTTATTTTTTATAAATCCAGATACGTGCTTGGAAAACAGCGACGTTTATACATGAGGACCCTGGTTTTTGGCACCAGACAAAATAAACTGCGATGCTCTGATTCACAGCGCTCATGGCTTTCCCAGCTAATACAGAAAACAGATTTCACTGTGATAGTCCGGCTGACAATATTTGGAAAACTATCTTGTTTCTACGGTGCAATATGGTTGCCTTATGTCAGGACAAATAATAAAGTGAGCCAAAGTTCAAAACTGAACAGCAGAAATTATGGGGAATGTTCATTTGTGGCACATTCTTGATACATTTTAGCTGAATAAGATATAAACCCAGTGAACCTAGATTTTCCAGGTTTCTGTCCTAAGCAACAGACAGCAGGAATGGTCTGTGCCGTACTTTTGTAGATTTACAGTCTTCGTTGTGAAAGCATAGCGGGCTGAAACTGCAAACATGTAGAATTATGCACATCACTGTAAAAGATAAATGAGTGTGAGAGTGTGATCGTCAAAGTCAATGTCAGGAGGACGTCCTACCTTTGTATCCAAGCACAGCCACAGCTATGGTGAGAAGTGCACAAAGTACATACAGAAGAGCAATTGCCACCCTCAGGGCCCAGTCATTTTTACATTTAGTGC
This sequence comes from Acrossocheilus fasciatus, assembly GCA_036784905.1. Taxonomy (NCBI): domain Eukaryota; kingdom Metazoa; phylum Chordata; class Actinopteri; order Cypriniformes; family Cyprinidae; genus Acrossocheilus; species Acrossocheilus fasciatus. The sequence goes on along the minus strand of CM071939.1, from coordinate 21,129,274 downwards.
ATTCACTTCCTTCCTGGATACCTGCAACAGAAAAGAACATTGCATCAAAATATTAAAATGTTATGACAGAAAAGTTATTTTGACAAATGTTTCTTACTATATATATTTATTATATTTTTTAAGGCATTGTTTTTGGCTAAACAATGAAAAGGTTTTTTGGACCCCATTGACTTTCATTGTATGGTTTAAAACAAAATATCTTCTTTTGTGTTAAGTAAAGTAAACAGTGGCAGAATGTTTGTGTGAACTATCCTTTAAACTTTTTTTTTTGCTTTAGCATATTTATTTTAAATGATCTTTCTATATTTCATCATGCTTTCCATGCTGATAATGATCTATACTTTGAATGATTTCTCTAAACTAAATTCTCGCATGAACTAACATAACAAAGCATCTGAAACACCGGGACATTTCTTTAAGACAAAACTGAATTCTAAGGAACAAACAACTATTTCAGCGATTTCACGCAAAGCAGCTTTAGAGATCACAGTGTTTCACCACATGACGGTGGAAGCGAATAAATGCCCCTCTGTTTGTTTTCATGAGCCAAGCTGAAACACCAAAAGGGCTTACTGTGGCGAGAGACCATGTGTCATGCCTGTCTTGAACGAGAATGAGTGATTTGTGTCAGTCTGGTTCAGATTACCATTGAGCGAATTGTTTTTCTCCTTGATCTAGAGGGAATAAATGGTCAACCATAAATAGTGTCACACTAGGACAAACAGCAAGTTTGAACGGTACATAACAGACTGTGACGTCAAATTCACCACATGCTGCATGTTTTTGCTACAGCTAAGAATAAAGTGGACCCCTGTTGTGTTTAGATTGAGGCTTAGCAAATAAACATGTCCACTATCTCCAGAAAAACTCCAGACATTCCACAACGAGCCTCACATCCTTGTTTGACTCATCAGCATATGGTCAGAGTGGCAGCCATGGCATCCAGGTCAGGCTAAAATGAAAGCCCCATGAGAGAGCTGGGGGGTGGGCAGGTCGCTGGGGAGCTTGTCCTTAGACCTAAACATCTGTGTAAACATCAAAAAAGGGCCCTCCGAGCTATGGCCCCGGATGTAGGGGGGGTTTGCACTGAGGGTTTGGTGAGGTGGTTTGTGTGGGGGAGATCAGGAGAGGCCTCAGCCCCCACCATCCCACCCTCACTCAACTATAACCAAACCGCACCATGAAAACAAGCAACATCACCACCTCTGGCTATGGGTCACTGGGGTGTGCAGCGGAGAGAGAGAAAAGAAAACAATAAATGCACCACTTCTACATTGCTGTAGAGTGTTTATTGCTGTGTTTCTTTCACCTAATGAAAACTATTAACTAGAGATGGACAAATTGCTCCTGACTTACAACGCTGAAGTTGTATTAACCACACAGATTTCTCTTCCTATAGCCTTTCACACATGCTTTGAAAATCAGGAGGGAAACGCTGATTTCACTGAAGAAATACAGATGTGCTCATTCAGATAGCTGGAATTCCAAGCTATAAATTTATGCTTTGAAGCAACAGATAGGGAAACACGCAATGCTTTCTACTATAGGGTTGGGAACAAAAATCAGTTTTTTTTTTTAATTTCAAAACTGAATGTCATTTGGTTTTGTTAATGGTTCCTGGAAAATATGTTCCCACTTGACTGATGGAGTTACCTGCAGTAGCTAATCAATGGTGCAGTAACACAATTATAACATCTACACTGCAAGACAGAAAGTGCAAACAATGCATTCTGACTTCAGAATGATCAACAGAATACAGCGCAACCGATGTAGTTCCATTGCCAAACAAATGACTCAAATAAACTGGTTATTTTAAGTGAATCAAAAGCAAACAGTGCAAACATAGTCCCATTCCCAAAAAAATGACCCAAATGATGGTTCTTTTAAAGGGTTAGTTCACCCAAAAATGAAAATTCTGTCATTAATTACTCACCCTGATGTCGTTCCAAACACGTAAGACCTCCGTTCATATTTAGAACACAAATTAAGATATTTTTGTTGGAATCTGAGAGCTCTCAGACCCTCCATAGACAGCAAGGGTCCACATGATCATGGTCCAGAAATGTAGCAAGGAGATCTGTAAAATAATCCATGTGACATCAGGGGTTCAAGCGTAATTTTACAAAGCTCAAAAGGTGCACACAAAAAGTATTCTCGTAGCTTCGTAAAATTACGGTTGAACCCCTGATGTCACATGGATTATTTTACCGATCTACATTTCTGGACCATGACAAAGATGAACGGAGGTCTTACGGGTTTGGAACGACATCAGGGTGAGTAATTATTGACAGAATTTTCATTTTTGAGTGAACTATCCCTTTAAGTGAATCAAAAGCATATAGCGCAACTGGTGTCATTCCATTCCGAACAAATGACTAATGAATCAGTTTGGACATAAATGTGTGTTGGCAGAGTTAGGACACAACCACCCTACAATGATAAAAATCCACCCACTCCTCATTTTTTAAACCCCTTTAAACCAACTCAGTCTCATTAGGTCTGCCGTTTTGATTCTCACGCAGTGTGACGTCACTTTGCATAGGGCCGGGCCATGGGGGTTGATTGACAGGTCTGCATTGCTATAGTTTCCGCCCTCAGTGGTTGTTCGCTGTCCTCCATGTTCTCCACGCTCGAGTGGCTGTAACGTCAACAATGTCTCGCAAGCAATCCCCATGCTCTGTGTTTGGATGTAAGACTGAACATAAGAGTCTTCATTTTCTCCCAACATCTGAGCTGCTGAGGATGCTGTGGATTACTTTCATTTTTCAACGTAATGAGCCTCAAAATCTACCTAAATATGTGAATCACTCCAAACTCCTTTGTGAATGTCATGTCGTTATAGTGCTTAGCGTTTTAACCGTATTTGTGTGCGTACATTAAGTATTTTTTAACTGATCAGCGCCACGCTTGTGAGATTAGTTTGTGCCGTTCGTAGTGTGATTCGTTCGGTAGCGCGGTAGTGCGGCCTGGTCAAGTGATCCGCGCCAATGACAGGTCAGCATGGCGCGAGCTCTGCAACATCGCGCTGTTTCATACCACTTTCAGTGCATTTGGCTTCCCATATGTACGGCTAAACACCAGTTCTCTAGCTCTCAGTTATGTTGCTATTACCGGCTGTTTATTGCTGTAGATATGCAATGCAGAGATACGTATACGCGACTCCCTCTTCTGGAGATGGAGTGGGAATATGCAGCTCATTTACATTTAAAGCGATACAATCCAAATCAGCTCTTTTTTTAGACACACCCCAAAAATGACATTTTCCAGCTGTGAAATTATCTGTTGGGTATTTTGGGCTGAAACAAACAGCGCAACCGGTGTAGTTCCATTCCCAAACAAATGACTCAAATATACTGGTGTATCAAAGTGAATCAAAAGCGTAGTATGCAACCAGTGTCATTCTATTCCGTGCAAATTACTCTAACAAATTGGTTCTTTTAAGTGAATCAAAACTGTAAAGCGCAACCAGTGCAGTCTGATTCTGAAGTAACTAAAAAGTCTGCGTAAACTGTTCATGTTTTGTATTTACTACTGAAATTAAATCGTCATATGGCAATGGAATTGCATTCCGAAAGTACAAAAACAATTGTAAATGGAACCTAATAGGAACTAGAATGGTTCCTTTTAGGAATTTGAATTAAAACCTGACTTGTTAATTTCTTCAAGATTCAATGTTTTCTTGTTCAAACCCCCTATACACTAGCCAATAGATTAATGCAGTCTATGCGGACCGTACATGACAACATTATTTTTAAACATTCTGACACCCACCCACACATTTAATGTTTACAACTCAAACACATGCGCAGAAAAACCTAAAGGGAAAAGCAAACGGAGGCCCTAGAATGGATGACCATACCTTGCCCTTTACTACAGGGCTTTAGGGAGGGTCTGGAAAATGGCTAGAGTGTCATTTTCAACAAGCCAGCAGTGACTGGTTATGGTCCAGGAAATTCCCAATGAGAAAATAACTAGTCAAACAGTCTAAATGAATTTACAGTAACACACAACAGCCCATACCTACTGTTTGTTAACGTACATTGGATGATTTTTGTTCAAGTCGACAGTTCACAGTATGCATGCTACAGATCTCATGATGGATCATATTAAATGTTGGAGGAGGACAGAATAGAGAAGTGCTGCTTTAACACTCTGTGAGATGAAGTTGTTAAGCTGTGGTATAGGAGATTGAGAGAGAGAGAGAAACGCTGAGGCCCGCATCCATGCCTGTGCAACAGCTGTGTTTCATTTGGACTCAGGAAGTCGCTCAAAGAAAATTCCTGTACTTCTCTTTTTTCTCTGTACCTGCTATAAGACCCACTCACACTTGCCCAATGCAACACAACACTTGTGATGGAAATTTCCATGGCAACAAAAATACATTTTTCCACAATACACACAGAAAGCGGTCCATGTTTGAGTTGATTTTTGGTTTGGTACATATAAGGGTGTTTCTTCAATTTGCTCTTTTGCAAAAAATTTTATCTTAGTTTTAGGGTAAATTAGCTTTCAGATTTCCTATGGTCTCTTTAAAGGAACACTCCACTTTTTTGGAAATAGGCTCATTCTCCAACTCCCCCAGAGTTAATAAGTTGAGTTTTAACGTTTTTGAATCCATTCAGCCGATCTCCGGGTCTGGCGATAGCACTTTTAGCATAGCTTAGCATAGATCATTGAATCCGATTAGACCAGTAGCATCGCGTTCAAAAATGACCAAAGAGTTTCGATATTTGTCCTATTTAAAACTCGACTCTTCTGTAGTTATATCGTGTGCTAAGACCGGCAGAAAATGAAAAGTTGCAATTTTCTAGGCTGATATGATTAAGAACTATACTCTCATTCTGGCGTAATAATCAAGGAACTTTGCTGCCGTAACATGGCCGCAGCAGGCGCAGTGATATTACGCAGCGCCTGAAAGTAGTCCCCAGCTATATTATAACTAGTTACCTAGCTGGGGACTACTTTCAGGTGCTGCGTAATATCACAGCGCCTGCTGCGGCCATGTTACGGCAGCAAAGTTCCTTGATTATTACGCCGGACTGGGAGTATAGTTCCTAGCCAAATAGGACTAGAAAATCGCAACTTTTCATTTTCCGCCGGTCTTAGTACACGATATAACTACAGAAGAGTCGAGTTTTAAATAGGAAAACTATCCAAACTCTTTGGTCATTTTTGAACGCGATGCTACTGGTCTAATCGGATTCAATGATCTATGCTAAGCTATGCTAAAAGTGCTATCGCCAGACCCGGAGATCGGCTGAATGGATTCAAAAACGTTAAACGTTCCTTTAGGGACCACTACCCAGACTTGTCCTCCAAAAAACACACTTTAAAAATCATAAAAGATCTTCCAAGGGAGTCTAATTTGGTCTCACAGAAACCATAGAGGCCTAAAGCAGCCATTACAAATTTGTTTGCACATTTACAGTGGGTGACTGATTCATAATTATGTTTAATTAAGCCCTCCATAATGTTCAAACGTTTAAGCTACAGTTCAAAAGCTAATGAAGAGTTACTGATAAATTAGGCAAATCTGAGCAAGTGAACCCTTCTGGGTCCAATCAGAGTTCAGGCATTTGAGAAAAACAATTCTTTTGCCATTTGACAATAATTACAGCCTTATCTGCATGATCTGAATGCAACAAATGTGCAAAAGCTGTCATAATAAAGTATTTCTTTTCATAATTTAATTTAAGCATTACCTCAGCTGATTTCATGCTGGCCATTGTTTAGTGACTACACAAATTTGGAAGACCAGAAGTATAAAATGATTATATGACGGACATGACATGACGGATTGGCAGCTCTGAAATCAAACGGTTTAACAAACATGATCAACTAGTAACAACAGACCCAGTCAGTCTCTTAAGATGAAGAGCAAACAAAATCTTGCAGTATGTCATTCCACTTTATTTCAACACAAGAAACAATGAGTTTTGTCATGTTAAAAATATTCTCAATATCCATCTCTATGTGACCACTGCCAACATCTGGAATCATCACTCACAGTAAGACTCAAATAAAAGGCTATTTGCATGCAATTCCTTTCAGTTGTGTACCAGAAATAGTGAATTTTGTGAATCTGGTGCACATCTCTGGATCCAATCATCATGCCCCCAGCGTCCCTCATTAAAAGCCCCCTCTCTGGAATGTTAACAAGTAAGCGCTCTAAAAAAGGGGTATAACTACAGAGACAAATTACTACACCATTATGTTTGTAAACCTCTGAACTGTACTGCTCCACACCACTAGCATGCAACAGTAACATTTTTTCCCCCTTTTTTGACAGCAAACAGGTTTATAACACTTTAAATAGGCACAAGCATCTGGAGCTTATTACACAAAGGAAAAAAAAAATCAAAGGATGCAAGAGAAAATTTGATACATCATCCCTTCATGCCAAAAGACTGAAGAACAAACATCTAAAATGTCAGCTCAGTTTACAATTTGGATGCAAGGAATGCTTTTCCTCAAAGAACCCTTTCAACCAAAGAACTGACTTCAACCTCATTTAGAAAACACCAACACGGTATAGGAAGTGTAGTATATTTTAGCTTATGAATGGCTTGAACATGCCACCAATCCTGGTGTGTCCGTGTGGAAGAGGTCTGGACCAATTAAAACAGCACAGCCCATTACACTGGAGCATTTTGATTGAGCGAGATTGAATCTTTATGGAAAACTAGGATAAATCCATAAGATACACTGAGGCCTTGAAATGACTAACAATTGTTACGCACTCATGGTTGGGCTACAACATGAAGCCTTTGTTTGCATGTTTACTTGTCTCAGCTCAAATTTAATCAGACACATGCAGTTTTGATACAAACAAACCAACAGCGAGCAATTTAAAGAAAGCCTTTAACATTTCTGGATCCAACAGGTTTTTTATGACATCAGCAACAAAATAAAGGCAGAAATAGGAATAAATCCTCTCTGGAGTTCAGAGAGAGGCAATAAAGTCTTTCCTAAGACATTGGCACAGTCAGTGGGACACGTGTGGGCTGTTTTCAGCTCCACTTATTTCCTTATGTGATTAAGGCCATGTGCAGTTTTAGAAATCCAGAGAGACTCTGAAAGAATGAGATGACATGGGGCTAGCGATTGTGAAAACAACTCAAAGAACTGGATAAACCTACAATGGTCTTTCAAGATAAATTCAACATATTTAGTTCTTGCTGCTTGGAATGAAAACATTGAGAAAAGACAAGAAACACACTGTGGCCATGCATATGCTGTATATGCTCATGTTCAGCCCTGCAAGTCATCTGTATTGTATTACTGTAGAAATAAAGCGCAAACTAAAGAGGAAATCATAAAAAGGATGTATGGAAAATGTGTGGAGACAAAAACAGAGATAATTCACAGCCAGCCAGACAGGCAGATCCCACTCAGAATCTGAGACAGGAAATCAAAATCCGAAGCCAAGAGCCTCTGGCTAATGAGCCGAAAGAGAGATTCTGCTCTTGATATTGGTCTACTGCACTAAATAAATGCAAAAACCTTTAAATCCATTCTTTTCCCAATGGTTTAACAGTATTAAGCATATAACTTAACTTCATATAAAGTCATACATGACAGGGTTTTCATTTTCTTATGTAATGTAACATCTGTCTTGGTGATTTATGCAGAAAATTCTATAAAAACCATAGCAAGAAAACATTGTTGGCTTTGATACATGCAGAATGTTGCAACTTTTTTGGCAGTGGCTTGAGTGAAGTCACACAAGCTCACCTTATTCTTATTCCAGCACACAATATGTTATTTTTATTGTTGTTATTTTTGATTGCAAAGCAGCTCTTTTAGACTCTGAGTTGAAGAACAAATTTTCCTTTCCTTAAAAAGAAGTAACATTATAATTACAAACTCCTGGTGTTCACCCACTTCAGTGTTCTTATACTCTTTAGTGGCTTAGTATCAGGTGGGATCCATCCTTTCTAGTCCCTTCACTCACAAGCATAAACCAAAAAGATCTACATTCATAATATATGGAGACAAGTAGATTTTTATGCTTTTAAAACACCGATCTTTTAGTGATGAGACTGTATCTGCATGTGTTAAGTGCTGTAGTCAGTTTCTGGCATATCTGCTGGAGTTGCTATAGTATTGACGTTAGCGTCAACCAATGCCAAATGAGTTTCAAATAAACCGGCCATATGGAGAGAGCTGAAACAAAGTGAATAGTTTCACACTTATGTACACTATGGCATCTGGTTTCCTTAAAGCATAAACATATGCCTCATTATTAACCCATAACATTAGAAACATTGGGCCACAAGGGCATATGCCATTATATTCATACATGATCCAGATGAACAACTAAACTCATTTGAGCAGTGCACTTTTAAGCAAAACATTTAAATAATCACGCTGAGTATTGACTGTCTGCTTTACAGAGAAAAACACAAACACTCTGTCCAAAAAAACGTAATAGGATTAGTTAGTGCTGTCAAACGATTAATCATGATTAATCGCATCCAAAATAAAAGTTTTTGTTTGCATAATATATGTGTGTTCTGTGTATAATTATTATGTATACATAAATACGCACACATGCATGCATATATTTTGAAAATATTTACATGTATTTACATGTCTACATTTATATTCATATAATTTATATTATAAAAATATATTTAATATATAAACATAACATATTTTTCTGAAATATATACATGCATGTGTGTGTATTTATATATACATAATAAATATACACAGCACACATACATATATTATGTAAACAAAAACTTTTATTTTGGACGCGATTAATCATGATTAATCGAGATTAATCACGATTAATCGTTTTACAGTATTAGTATTTTAAAAAATGTATTAGATGAAAATTTAAATGTAAATTTGTGAATTAGGAAACATGTAAATTACAAATGTTGCCAAAAAAAATGTATGCTAAAGTACTAAAATTTTTAGAACTAAAATAAAAATAAAATGAGAAAAAATGAGAAAAGCACACTGCAAAATGACTAAATAACTCAAATTAAAGCTAAAAACTATAATACCACATAAATAATATTAAAATAACATTGATCATAATAGGAACATGGAATGTGTAGGAGCATGCTATTGTTCCATACTGCACCTGCATTCTTTATTATGCATACCATTAAAAATAATATCATTTTTAATTTACATTTTATTTGCTTAGCAGATGTCTTTGTTTAAATCCCAATTAAGCATTTTAGAATTGAACTTTTTTTGTTGTTTCAAACAGAATGTATTATACAGTACAGTGTATACTATGTATGTAGTACTTAATTCTGCAACATAAAGCAGAATTCAAACACAGTTAAACTTAACAGCCTCAAGGTTAAAACATTTACTTTAAAGAGAATCTAGAGGGACTCATACTAATGACCTCAGTGATAGAAATCATACTACGAAATAAAGGTTTGCTTTCAATCTTTTATAGTTCTGGTTTTATAAGGAACCGAGTGGAGAGCACACCGCTGGGGCTAATGAAAAGAACACCTCCCACAAACGCACTGTTGCCTGAACTGATTTTCAATACGGCTCATTGCTCTTGACAGTACTGTGATGTCATCTAGATGTATCCATGGAGATTCAAAACAGCCCCCTCATTCAGAACACTGTAATGTTCTGGAATCTGGCCCTCAACTTTCATGACAGAGAAAGAGGGAGGCAAAGACCCTCTGAGCAAGTGCAGATTATTTTTGGGTCTGGATGAATGTGTTCATACCTCTCCTTAGAGACACTCGATCGAACGATAATTGAATTGTTATGTACATGTTTCTTCAATAAACATAACAAGCGAGCGATAAGAGGGTGAGACCACAGAACAAAGTCATATTATACGCTGATTTACAATATGATTCTGATGTCAGCTAAAAATGATGACTTTCAGTGAAGAGGGATTTTCATTTTCCGGTTTTCTGTGTGCATAATTACGGGGGTGATATTCGTTTAATATCTGAAGTCTCAGAGGTATGATCTCATTTCGTCAGGGGATTTGCCAAAGAACATGTTTGGCAACAAAAAGTCAAAAGAGACCCTTGAATACAGTAAATTACAGCACTAAACAATGATCTTCCCTGAAATGAATGGCACAGTTCAGAGTCAACAATTCCTTCATCCAAATTCAAACAGAGCAAAACACAACAGGCATTAATGCAATTTAGAATTGTGAAACATTTTCTTCTTCTTTCTTTTTCTTAAAGGAGACAGTTCATCCAAAAATGTAAATTATGTCATTATTTACTCATATAGTTCCAAATCCATAAAATTTTTTCCCCCATCCACACCAAAAGTTTTTTCCAGAAAGATATTCTGAAGAATTGTTCTGCAGTTTTTGCCATATAACAACCAAGGTCTGTCAAGCTCAAAAAAAACAAAAAAACCCAAACATAATTAAAGACCACAGAATGAGAAACATTAGGCTGCTTTTAGCCTTTCACTTTACGACTGTTCACTTTATGGCTATAAGTCGGTTCACTTTCCAGCTATGAAACTAAGTAAATAATTAAATAAACTAGCATGATGATATTGTGTATCGGTGATCTTAAAGTTTGACGTTATTATGATATGGCATTTCGCCCAACACTACTTCACACAACAGCCTTGTGACTGGCCTATGTCCAGAAGTGAAAACAAAAAAATGTGTGTCACACTACAGTAACCATTTTTTTATTCTGAAGGCAAGGGGTAGGCACATTTATTTGTGAATAATGACGTTATGGATTGCTTTAATATTTCATTAGAAATGAATAAAATACTTACAGCTTGCAACATATAGATGGCGATCAAGAGCTCAGAATATCATGCTGTACCTTTAGACTGATCCTCACGCAAAATTATCGCATGCCTTCAAAAGACTTTTATATGGAATCGCGTGAACGACTTTCATGATACTTTTGTGGTGTTTTTTGTTCTTTTTGGAGCTTGACAGCTGTGGTCACTGAGGACTGCGTAAAGAGTCTTTAAAAAAATTCCTTAGGTGAACTGTTCCTTTAACCTCTTTATTGTGTATCGAATGTTCTAGCAGGGGTGCAGTCATCTGCGCTGACGGGAGGAGTGTGGGTTGGGGGGTTTGGAGCAGGAAAGGTTCATGCTAGTGGGTGGCCCACCACAAGGCCTGGATCCTGACTCAGCAATCAAGGCTGTTCGTTACCGCAGCAACTAAGCTTAGCCTGACATAAGCCAGAAGAGTGCTCACAAGCTTCATCACTTTACGCAGCCAATAAAACCCACTGAGCACTTTAATAAACTTCCATGCCAGACATGCTTGACACGTAATAGAACAAAGAGCAACAAACTCCAGGACAAAGAGTGCAACTCCACCCATTGTGTAAGTGACTAAGAAACAAAATATAAACACTAATTACGTTTGGAGACATAAAAAACAAACTACAAAATGAAATGGATGTGTTTGCACCACTCAATGGAGCCATGTCCAATTAAACTACAGATGTACCATGAAGAAAAATACCGTGTGATATAGTTCAAAGAAATTACCGTCCAAACGTCAGCCATCAGAAGAAGAATTCCTCTAGCTTTTTCGCAATAATTTATTATTTATGTATTCGTATCTGAGTTAAATTATACATTAAAAAAGTCGAAAAGGTAACCCGATCAAGAATAATACCATGCGTCAGTCGTCTTGACAGCCAAAGTAATCAAAGCCTCAGAAACAAAGGCACTGTGCCTCCGTCTTGGCCAGTTCTGCAAAACGGATTGCCAGTAAGTAGTACTCCGAGTCGAGCAAAAAAAAATACACATCTTTCTTTCACTCTACCTTTTTTTTTTTTAGGCCAGGAAGCGCAGAGTTGATTTTGGCAGAGTTGGAAGCCAAAAGACTTTCATTAATATATCAGACACTGCGCTGCACTCGGGGCCTTTCTTTTATTGGTAATGCCAAAAGAAAAGAGTTGGTCTCCATCAGTGACATGTATTGTTTTTGAATGAACGCCAGACCTTGTGTTGCAAGGAAAGGCACAGAGTCCATCCATCATTTAGGTGTGACACCGTATCATATGACAGTATGTTATAGTGGGTAAGAACATCTCCGAAGAACGGACGGATGCTAACTTCACCCGTTCTCCTCACACGGTTGAGCCTAACAGATGGTTTCTTTTACAAGCTGAATTTATATCTATTTGTCAAGAGTGAAGAAGGAGAAATTTGGTAGCAGTCCTTGTTTATGTGAGGAGACCACCACTCCTGATCTGTTCCCTGTCATACAAATGCCTGACTACTGAGAAGCATGACTTTAGTCAAGGCCTTCAACAACAAGTCAATTCAGCATAAACAAGCAAGATTTACTCTAAATCTTTCTTGTCACTATGTAAACTACATTGTTTTAGACAGAACTGTTCAGCTCAGATTTGTGTAGCTGCTTATCTCCCCTTTCTAAAGTGTCTCCACCACTCAAAGCTCAAGCAAAGGTGCCTTTAAACAGTCAAATTCAACTAGCCTGACCCAGCATTGACCCAAACCCTCTCCAGAATCCTTACAGTCAATGCCATGAACCTCCTGCTGGGAAGTGGTCATTTTTGCATCGAGTGGAGAAGGGGAAAAAAAGAAAAAAAAAACCCTGTTCTCAGTTGGAGAACTGTGTACCATTCTCCCAATCCAAGCTGGAGCAGGCTTGAGATAAGGATAAAATCCTCCAGACCCCCCAGACAGCTCACCCCGCAGACCCTGTGGCCTGAAGGACAGACAAATGTTCTTTCTCCATCTACCTCCATCCTCCTGGTCTCTGCATGCATACTGAAAACACACAAGCATGTCCTGTTTCAAGTCGGCATTACAGAACATCAATGCATGTAGAACCCTGGAGGGGAGGGGGTGCATTAAACAAGTGCTCTGAAAACATTCTTCTCTAGTAATAATAAACCTGAGCCAAATGAGAAACACTCACTCTGACTCAAACATATACTATATCAAATGCATCTTCACTACAATACATTTAAACAACAACACTGCAAAAACTCTTTTCTTAATCAGTAATTTGATAAAAGACAGAATTTATAGGCATGCTCTCAGAAAAACAATTGTACATTTTCTAACTGAAAGGTTTTTTAAACATAAACCTCACTAAATTTAGTTAGATTTATGCCTTTAAACAAATACAAACAAACAAGCATTATACCCTGAAAGATACACTGTTCTGAATGTTCTAAATAAAATAAAAAAATTTTAAAATATAAAATGTATACAACCAAACAAGAAGATACAAACATACTGATTAATGCCTCATTTGCAGTATGAACACAACATCCTACCATTATTTACCTCATCAGATTTTATTATGAATAAGCAATAAATAACATTTGTACAATGTTGCTTTCTCTTTGAAAATAGTTTTTTCTTCTGTATTTCCTTACATCTCTTTATTCCCCATCCAGCACTCTTTCCCAATGGCATTGAAAACCACTGAAAAAACATATTTCCATTTCAACGGCTTATAAATTGTAAAAGGGATCTCTTCTGTTCCACAGGGATAAAGAGTAACTTTTGCCAAATATCTGGCAGCACTTTGATATTTTGAGTGAAGGGGAAAATAATCAACTTAATAGTGAAAATGTGTTAAAATCAAACTGTGTGACAGATCCAAACAGACAGTTTGATTGTCTGATGTTGCCACAGTGTAAAGGAGCTAGAATAGTTTCCAACACTTTATGTCCATGAATGCACCAACTCAGCGAAAAGGGCTGTGCTGGGATGCAATGTATCCACTGAGAGGGCACACACTTCTACATGGACTCCGCCACCCACCAGCCCTACACTCTTGCGCTGACGCAGCACAGTAACACATTCTGCTGGATTCCTTCACCAAACTTCCTCACTCGCTCCCTACACCCACCTTATAGCTGTCAAGCCAAGAAATGAGCCTGCGTTACAAGAAGTACATTAGCGACTCTACAAGTTACAATAGAAATACCAGCATTTTAGACTCTGTAGATGCAGGCTGTATCATTTCTGCGCACTATCAGACTGCAATTCTGGAAAATAGGGAATCAATGCAACTAGAACTGGTATAAATTGTTTTTAATGGTCTCAAAGCAAGTTTCAAACCAAACACAGAATCTTCTAGACACCATGTGATTTCAGAAAGAGCAATAGTTTTCAGTCTGTAGTAGCTAATATGTGTTCTAGACCAAATAAACATTCACCATCTCAGACGATATACTACAGCCACTACATTTCTTCCATTCATTTTTGCTGTGTGAAGAGTTTCAATCCAGCTAGGCTCAAAATTCTTATTCTAACCTTAATCCTACCCAAAGTATAGACTACAAACCTCTTAAATCACCTGCATTCGGTTAAATTAACTTAACACTTCACTAAAGTATTTAAAACAGATGAGGTGCATGACAAATTCACCCAGTACCACTCTTCTGCTGTGACAAATGAGCTGTGGGCTTGAGTCCAATCCCTCTTAGGAGCTACACTCTTAATGTTCATGCCCTTTATCAACTCATTCCTCTACCTCAGTGGTCAAATGGCACATTATTACTCTGAATGAAATGAAATCTAAGTCAAACTGGGAAATAACTCATGCTGCTTTAATAAGTGCTAGTTGGACGGTGGTAGCTCAGCCAGAAACCTGAAACCTCTTTCTGGACCACCAAAGACTACAGATTTACAAATGGCTTAATGCATAGGTAATAAACTATCGAATTACACAGTTGATGTGATTTGTTGTTGGAGGCCTCTCTTGGAAATACACTGGCTAAATTAAAAAAGTCACTTCTTAAAAGGAAGAAGCTATGAGATTTAGGACTGATGTTAAAAGAGCATACATATCACCTGTCACCATGGAATGTGTGAGTGGAGTTTTCAGTACAACTAGGGATGCACTGATATTAAAATTCTTGATAAATGTTTCCATGTTAACCAAAAAGTCTAATATTAAAGGTTTTGTCTAAATAAATTGAATCTGATGTTTTAAATGTTACACATGCATTTATGCACCAAAACATTATAATATACAGTATGAAAAAATGGGTATTCATTTTGAGATTTTTAACAGTGTTAATAAATATTAGTATTTTAAAGTGAATTTATGTGACTGTTGATTACTGCAAAAGTAATCTGAATGTAAAAATAGAGGAAATGGGCACGAACAATTAAATATTCAATATTGACAGTCACCAAGAATGTAAAATATGGGACTGTAAACAAAAAAGGCAAACCATTCAAACATGTTTAGCATGATCAAATACAAAATATAAAAAGATAAAAAGGCAGAGAAGGAACTGAGGCACTAAAACATACGTCTGATGGGCTAATGATAATAGCACATGTTTAGAGGGGGAAACAACTGCGGTGCACACCAGGGCATGACCTTGTGTAACTTATAATCAGCTTTCCTGACTATAATTTAGAATCCAATGCACCTTTCAAACACTAAAAATACGTCCAAGCTAACAAATGCAGAAGAATGAAGAAAACAATGATGCACATCTATATTGATTATGAACTGACTGCAAATTAATCAGGTACTGCAATACACTTACCAAACCTTTTGTAGCCAAAAGACTGCACTTCCTCTTCATCGGTGAAGTCGTCTGCAAAAGTAACAAATGACAATGAAATTAGTATAGCAAGTGCTGCAGGCCTGTTAATCAAATAATGACCTAAAATAATATTCATTAATAGAATGTATATTCTATATGATTCACACACACACACACACACACACACACACACACACACACACACACACACACACACACACACACACACACACACACACACACACACACACAAAACCAGTCAAAAGGTTTTGAACGGTAAAATTGTTCATGTTCTTTAAAGAAGTCTCTTCTGCTCAACAAGCCTGCATTTATTTGATCCAAAATACAGCAAAAACAGTAAAATTGTGAAATATTTTTAGTATTTAAAATAACTGCTTTCTATTTGAATACATTTTAAAATGTAATTTATTGCTGTGATTTCAAAGCAAAATTTTTAGCATCATTACTCCAGTCACATGATCCTTCAGAAATCATTCTAATATTCTGATTTGGTGCTCAAGCAACATTTCTTTATTATTATAAATGTTGAAAAGAGTTGTGCTGCCAATATTTCTGTAGAAACCATAATACATATTTTTCAGGATTCTTTGATAAATAGAAAGTAAATAAATAAATAAATAAAAGCATTCATTTGAACCATTATAAATGTCTTTAATGTCACTTTTGATTAGCTCAATACATCCTTGCTATATATTAGTTAAATATTGGGTCCCACTTTATATTAGGTGGCCTTAACTACTGTGTACTTACATTTGAATTAATCATTTGGTACAATGCACTTATTGTGTACATACATGTTTTTACATTGTACTTATATTTTTAAAAATACCTATGTGTAATTACATCTGTAATTAATTTCTGTAATTAAATTGATAATTACACTGTTGACCTATCCTTTACACTTTAACCCACACTTAAACCTACCCAGACCACCAAACCTGTCCCTAACCTTACCCGTATCCCACCTCAATAGCAGCAAAAGTGTTTTGCAATACAATATGAACACAGTAAGTACATTGTACTTATTTTTTGATGTAAGTACATAGTAGTTAAGGCCACTTAATATAAAGTGTGACCAAATAAAATGTCATTACACCAAATAAACATGACAATATTCATGCTTCCTCAGAAACAAGGTCAGTATATTATGCTGAGAAAAATAACATAAACAAACAAACAAACAAACAAACAAACACATAACATCAGCTTTGGAATTGATAAAAAGCATGTGGTCTGCATCTGACTGCTGAAATAACATTGGCCAGGATGGTCCATTCATGAGTTAACTAAATGATACCATCCTCTACTTCCTCTTCCTGTCCTGGAGCGCTCTCTCATGTGGCTACCATGCTCATGGGAAAGGAGAGGGGTGACTCCAGGCGGTTTTATGTGTCATTGTCCAAGGCCAGAGAAAATAAAGAACGAACACATGTTTCTGTAGTTGGAGCCCACTCCCCCTCACTCTGATACTAAACTAGAGTCAGAACCGCAGGTGGGTGGGGGAACAGTCTGTTAGAAACCCCACAGAGTGTGACCTCAAGTCCAGCCATCCAACTGGACAGAGACACAACCCGTAGAAACCTCAGAGTGGAAAACCAGGGAACAAACAGCTTGGGACAAAGAATTGTAGACCGATGCTGACAGCTATTTCAGTATTTTAGCTGAAAATAACAGCA
This sequence comes from Acrossocheilus fasciatus, assembly GCA_036784905.1. NCBI lineage: Eukaryota > Metazoa > Chordata > Actinopteri > Cypriniformes > Cyprinidae > Acrossocheilus > Acrossocheilus fasciatus. The sequence goes on along the minus strand of CM071939.1, from coordinate 21,112,083 downwards.
AAACTCTGGGAAATGCAAAGGAACAAAGCTCCCACACACCCAAAAAACAACATTTTTACAAAGCCACGGTCAGAAACTTGACATTACAAAAGAAATATTGCTTGAAATATAACTTTCAAGGTTAAAAATGTTATGCATGGAGGAGTATCACAGAAGACTGCGGATGACCATTACTCAGGGGAACAACAATTCACAGTGTGTGGTCTAAACACCCTTATTAAAGGGGTCATCGGATGCCCATTTTGCTCAAGTTGATGCGATTCTTTAGGGTCAGGGTTGGGAGGGTTACTTTTAAAATGTATTCCGTTACAGTTACAAATTACTTCATTAAAAAAGCATTCAGTAACGTAATCCAAGTACTGCAATATAAAAGTAATGTAATCTGATTACTTTTGGATTACTTCAAGTTACATATGTGAATAAAGTTAAAAAAAGCAATATCTAAGTACTTATATTTATTATGACTTTAAAATTAAATAATAATAAAATAATAAATAAATAATAAAAAAAGTAAAAACTATTCGAAACTATTAAAAATCATGTCTTGTTTCACCATCTAGATATTACAGGCCATATATATAGCCTTTATTTATATAAAAGGCTATACAGACATCTAGTGGCTATACAGTTTAGTATTACAGTTTTATTTTATTATTATTTTTTAAATATTTCAAACATACAAGTAAAAATAAATATAGTTTATACACAACATTAAAAAAAATTACACCATATACATATGAGTTTATTTTAAAATAAGCCTACATGTCGAAATGTATGTGAAATGCTATGATCTTTCTTTATTTCATTAACTGTTCCAGGGTGTGGGGACTCTCGTGTTAATTTCTACATTTTCCAGCTCATTTTCCCCAACTGCAGTCGTGCACACCATGAAATTTTAAATCACTAACAAACACTAAATTTTAGCTAACATGATGATTTCCATGCTAGTCGTACCTACAAATGTTCAAATTTCCAGACATGAAAATGTTTTTTCCCAGCAGGAAGCATCGTAATTAATTAACTGTAGCAGCGTCTCATCCTGGGTTTGAGGAGAATAATTGTAGATGGATGTTATTTGCGCATGCACCAGCAGGTGGCTCACGTGAGTCACCATGTGTCAACAGAACCAGGAACTACTGTATGATGAAGCAGTAGTTATGTCAAAACACAAATTTAATTAATTTTAAATTAAACAAATGTAATCCTGATAGTATTCCCACTTTTTACAAAATGTAACTAATCTGAATACTTTGTTTTTTGATGCAACTAATGGATTACAGTTACTAGATTTTTGTATTCTGATTACATAACACCGTTACATGTATTCCATTACGCCCCAACCCTGTTTAGGGTCTTAATTAAAAGTCTATTACATACTTTGGTTAAAATTTCTCAATGGTAGTGTAAAAAAAACCCTTTTTAAACCTGTCAAAATCAGCTCTGTTTTTAGCAAGGCATTATAGTCCATGTTGCTTTAAATGCTAATGAGGTCTGCTGACCCCACCCCTCTCTTCTGTGGGATGACTAGCAGTACTGTGAACTTCAGCTGCAAAAATGGCTAACTAGCACGTTATTAAGGCGATTTGCGATTTGAAGCTGGATCACAAATGATTCGCGGCAAACATAGACGCATTTAGGCAGATTGGAGATCGGCGCATTCACTTCAAAGTGAAAGTAACGTTAATCCTCTGCGTCTTCAGCAGCTCAGATGTCAGGAGTAAATGACGACTGCTACGTTCATTATTACATCCCACAACAAAGCACCTCAATCGCTTAATCGGAGACATTCTTGTCTTCCCCTGCACCGGAGTCGACACAATGGCGGACAGCTCTCAGCTCAGGGCGGGTCTAAGGTAAAACGGTCGTGTCAATTGTGGGGGAGTGGCCTGTACAGAACTACATCATTCTGACAGGAATCTCAGAACAGCCTGATTTGAGAAAGGGGATTTTAAAATAGGGATTTTAAAAAAACAACAACACTGGGTGGATTTTTATCATTATAGGATGGATGTGTACACACACTTGCAACAAACATTTATGTTCAAACAACTTGAAAAGACCCCTTTAATGTGCCTTTTGCTCTGTTTACTAATCATTAATATGTTAATGCTTTGAATCGATTTAATGGTAAATGAACATTTATCTAACCAAAAGATGAGTTATTTTACGTGTCTGAAGTCCAAAATCCAGGCAACCCACAGGAACCCACTTTTTGACACCAACAGTGACAACAAATACAACTTCCTGTTTTTAGATATACACAAGAAGTGATTTTGTTCAAGTATTTATTTCTAATTGCCCTGCATTCAGTTCCAGTTGCATTAAAACTGAACTTCCAATTAAGCAAGATTTTTAAAGTCAATTTTCATGCATAAGGAGGCTACATGCATGTATTGCTTTTTTTAGTTCAATATGAACTCACACAATATTTACATGGAAACTTCCACTAGATGGCAGCCTTCTGGTTAAAAATGAGAAGAAGTTCAATGTTGCATAACTCAAAAGGCAAAAAAATGTGATGTGAAGGCTTGGTGTTTGTCAAAACATCTGCCCATTGGACATGCAAAATGAGCCAGGATGGGGAGAGATGAGGGGGTTGTTTTTACTGTAAGTGGCTCTCTGAGTCACACGTTTAAATTCTGGTGTGCAACTGAGATGGAAAACATCTTGGCTCGTAGAACACCCAAGTTTCAAGAACCTCTGAAAATACAGAAGACCTTTTCATTTTTAATTATATAACCCTGACCCTTTATTTCCACAGCACAAATTACTGTAACTTAGAATTAAGAGCACATGACACTTTTAAAGCTGCACTCATTAAGTTTTTGTAATTCATCCCAATAGTATAGCAGTTTTAGAGTTTACACTTGGCCTGGATGAAACAGTTTTGATGGTGCTGCTGATTAACAATGAAGCTGTTTGTTTATCTTTTGTTCCTTTATATCTCAATATGGCTGCATCCATGAGGGTGGACCCACTTCATGCAGAATCAAAAAAAAAGAAAAGTTTCTAGAAGACTGATATATCTGGAGGATTCATCTCACGTCAGTACACATTACTCTAATATCAACATAATATTAAAATTTATTTTTGATATTTATCAAAAGTTCTTTTAATAGACAAAAGTGACTGCGCCTTTAATTAAAAATTATGAATCCAAACACGTATTTAACTGAATATTAACACGTTAAAGTCTGTCAGATTTAATAGAAGCAGAAATGAGATTTCACAAGTTCTTCAACCCTTAGAGAAACATCTTCACACCCCGCCAGATGTTTCATTTGTAACGTGGCCACGTGTTTTTATTATTTTTAAGATAAAGGGAGCAATGTCACTTAACATCCCACACAATAGCCGGGTCAGCAACACAAGGTTGTGTGTAGATCCTTCTATTCAGCTGTCTTATAACAGTTCAGCCAAACAATCCGCCAACCTTAGACACTACGAGCAGTTAATCGCAACCAGATGTTTCGCGCACTGGAGTAACACACATTCCTCTCAGAAGAGAAAGAAAGAAAGAAAAGCAGAAAAGCTGAAGAGTGAAACGCGTGGACAGACTCAAGAGACTTCTCTTAAAAAGACAGTGCACAAAAAATGTGTAAGCAGCGGATAATTTGAAATGCAACTTACCCTTCATTGTGGTAAAACTGAGGTACACCGTTCCGTCACGAGCCAAAAGTTCACATCAATCTCATGACAATAGCGCGGACTCAAGAATCGCGCTCGCGCACTTCCACACTGAAGTTTCACAGACGCGAATATTCCACCTGAAACATGCGTAGAATGTTTATCACCCCCTCAATCCCTGCGACTGGTATATATAAAAAAATAATACAACAAAAGGAAAAACTTGTGGACACTATGTTTAATAAGTCGTAGGCAACAAACTTCAGCTCAAAAACTTTTTCTCTCTTTCCATGAGAACGTGTTCGCGATGGAAATTCACTTGAGGTGAGTGAGGAAGCCTCCTCTTCTGCCTTTTGGCTGCAACCCGAGAACCAGAGAGAAATTGGGAGTCCGTAGGGTGTCTGTTAGTCCACTTGTTTTCTACATGAACTGAATCTCTTAAAGGAAAACCAGGTGAAAAGCAGCAGCAGCCTCCTCTTCTCTGAAACTCTGAATGTACAGCGCTGTATCTGGAGTTAAACTTCCTCTTGGCACATGGGAGGGTCTTACACGTTGCACGAGTTAGTTTTTGTTGAGCTTGGAGTGCTGTTAAGTCTTAATCTGTAAAGAAACTGTATAGAAAACACTACTACGACTACTTCACCACTGTTGTGATGGCTTAACATGGGTTAAAGTGTAGCATGGGCCAACCTTTCAGCATAAAAAGTCTTTATTAACACATTTATGCTTGTCCTCTAGGCTTGTAGAATAATGTATATGAGACCCTTGACCACAAAACCAGTCTTAAGTTGCTGGGGTATTACATTGCATGGGTCAAAATGATTGATTTTTCTTTTATGCCAAAAATCATTAGGATATTAAGTAAAGATCATGTTCCATGAAGATATTTTGTAAATTTCCTACTGTAAATATATCAAAACTTAATTTTTGATTGGTAATATGCATCGCTAAGAACTTCATTTGGACAACTTTTAAGGCGATTTTCTCAATATTTTGATTTTTTTGCACCCTCGGTTTCCAGATTTTCAAATAGTTGTATCTCAGCCAAATATCGTCCGTTCCTAATAAACCATACATCAATGGAAAGCTATGTATTCAGCTTTCGGATGATGTATAAATCTCAATTTTGAAAAATTGACCTTTATGACTGGTTTTGTGGTCCATGGTTACATATAAGAACAATATATATAAAGTGAGGACTGGAGTTGTGACAAATGAAAGTTATATATCAGTAACTACAAAGTTTTGAGCCAAAGTTCAATTACAAAAATCAGTGTTTTCAGTGGTTTTGTGTTGGTTTCAAATATCTAATTCACAACCCTCTTAAATTCAAATTACTTTGCAGATTTTCTTTCTCAAAACTAAAATACCAATATCATGTTTCGCTGTAGTTGGTGGATAAACAAGTGAACAAAGTAAAATTTCACTGCAAGATGTTGTCATGTGCTTTAAAGGGATAGGGAGAACCTGATGACATATAACAGTAGCCATTGACTTCCATAATATGGGAAAAATACAATGAAAGTCAATGGCTACCGTCAACTGTTCAACAGAATAAATAAACTCATACAGAATTGTAACAAGTGGGGGGTTTGTAAATGATGACAATTTTCATTTTTAGGTGAACTATCCCTTTAAAGCTTTATATAATTACACAAGGATAGGCTATAATTACATTATATAATTATTTATTACAGTATTTGTTTCCTAAATTATGCTACATCATTTTTCATTTAAAGTTAGACTGAAAAGCTTATCATAGGCTATTAAATACAAGTTCCATTTTGATAGTTTCTCCCTTATAATGTGACAATATTCTCCATTACAAAAGATCATCATGCGTTCAAAAATATCTTGTTGATCATGTGTTTAATTTAATAAAACACATGTCCAACACCAAATGTCACGTGTTATATGACAACAACATTAACATGATAATACAGGTTTTAATATATGCTTCGTATAAAGTGTTACTGAATCTCTTTCTTAATCAATTATGGTGCTATTTTTCAAATAAATGGCTTAGGTATGCCAGTGTATTGGCTCCCAGGACTGCCAAGTGAAAAGTCCTTTGCATGTGTTGACTGTTGCTCAAAGTTGCTTGCACAATTGTTCCGCTCCCTTCGGGTTTAATAAGCACACAGCTCATTTTGTTCTTTCTTTGCATTTCTCTCTAAATCCTTTTGCCACAGGGATCCGTGATTAATTATTTGACATCCCGCTGGATTGTTCAGAATCGTGTGATCCGCTGAACCACACAAGTCTAGCACCACACTGGTCAGAAATGTTTTTCCAACTTAACGAGGCTAAGCGCTAACGCAAAAAAACAACAACTCTAACGTATTAAAGCTGCACTGCTGGGCTCTAAACCGACTTTATGTGCCCTCTTAAGTATCGGAAAGCTTTTGTGCCAGAGCAGGTGCCTTATCCATTTTTATTTACCTTTGGAATGACACTTTACCTTCAAGCTTTATCATGGAAACCATAGTTTCCACCAAAATACCATAGTTATACTGTTGTTACAAAAATGAAACAAAATGATTCTGAAAGCTTACAGCATTTGAAGGACATCCAATATGGTAAAAATCGGGCAACTTTTCATTTTCATAAGGAAGAGGGTCTGTATCGTTTTATACTAAAGCAATGTTTTCATAGCATGTTCTGTCGTTACTGTTTATATGTATTTTGAGGTTTCCGTGCTCTCAGATCCAGTAATTCACCCTCGGCGTGCCAACCACCAGGTCTTTGGCACTAGATGAGCGCGAGAAACAGGTGTGTTTAGACTTAGCAGAGATGGACATACCAGTGGCCCATATTGCTGTTTCTCATTAGAGGTTAGAAAATATTATTTTCAGGGTCACAAGCCCTGAAGAGAGGGCACTTTTACAAGGACATGGTGCGCTAATGAGAAACATGAGAGGAATGTGGGCCTACACCACGTCTTTGTTACCAATTTCTGCTTAGTTATATATGCAAGGTTGTTTTTGACTTTGTGATATACATAGTAAAACTTATTAAATTTACTTTTGCTATATTTTTCTTTAACTAAAATTGACCTTTACCCAAATTTACCTTTGTTCTAAAAAACAAATAAACTATTAAAATGCCATAACACAATTAGCAAACACTTCCATTCAATAGTTAGCTTTTTTATTTATACTTTTATTCAGCAAGGACATTATATAATAATAATAATAATAAATGATGTTGTTTTAAACTGCCTATTCATCAAAACCTGAAAAAGCACTGGATCACAATTTTCACAGAAATATTCATCAGTTTTCAACATTGATAATAACAAGAAATGTTTTTTAAGCACCAAATCAGCATGATTTCTGAAGGATTGTGTGACACAGAAGACTGGAGTAACGGCTGCTGAAAATTCAGCTTTACATCACAGGAATAAATTACATTTTAAAATATACTAAAATAGAAAACAGAAAAAAATGCAATATTATATGACAATAGTACTGGTTTTAATGTATTTTTAAATTTGAAAAAATGCAGCCTCGGTGAGAAGATTCTTTCAAAATCATTAAAAAAAGTGCACCATGTTAATAAATACAAATTTCAGATAGCATCGTGCTGATATAAAAATGCTGTGTGTTTGTAAATGTTGTAAATTGTTGTAATAGCTAGGTACTGAGAACAGGTAAACAAAAGCTAGTTACATCTTGGAGGGTCATAACCTTTAAATGCTTTAATTGGATCGTCTCTGGTTCTGCTTAGTATAAATAGAACTGTTCAGGTAAAGATAAACAACACACCTTCCCTCTGCAGCAAACAGCATTAATCACACTGAAGAGTCAGACATCAGTAGGAATTTTCTGGTGAGTTCCTATCCTTTGATTTTTATAGATTGTTAGACTGCTCTGTTTAATTATCTCTCATAATACACAGTGAAATATGATCATGGTTTATTTATGTTAATAATATTATTGTATACTTTGTAAAGATCCTGAGATGTTTAATTGGACAGTACTTATGATCACACAGTTTATTTTATTGTAAACAGAAATCAAATATGCTAAACGTGAATTGCCATGTTGAGATGTCACTGATCTAAAAACAAACAGATCAATAAAAATATAAGCAATTATGCATTCAATCTACAGATAAATTTAGGATGTCATCACAGAGCTAAGTTTATTCTAAATGAAGTTATCTGTAGCATTTAGTTGTTAATTACTTGAGCAGTGATTTAAAAGCACATCCTCATTTTGACTAATGCAGACACTATTATGTAACAAACTTGGCCACAAATATCAATGGCAGAAAATGATGTACTGATCGTTTTACCAGCACTCAGACATATGATGTGACAGATTTACAACACTAGCTTTTGACTTGGACCTGCCAATTGTGGTAGCTCTGTTGTGTTTAAGACAACAGATGGTCATGAAGTAAAGCTGGTGAACTTGTGCACCTCTGGTGGTATTTCTAGAATATTCTAGAATGCCTTGCCTCTTAAGATAACACCTCATATGTCTGGTTGCTGATCTCGAAAAAAACACCAAATGTAGGGTTTTGGGTAGATAGTCACAAGACTTGTTTGGTTCTATAACATGAAGCCACATTCTGTAACTTCTTAAAGTGCTTAATATATCCCATATTCCACCTCCTTAATCCAAGAAAGTAGCTTCTAGACTCTAGAGACTCTAGAAGCTTCTCTAGAATCTAGAGAATTGGGCCTCAGTTCTCAGTGGAAGTATCTGGAAGCAAACTTAAAATTGGATTAGATACTAAGATACTAACACAAACTGACCAGACGGACTAAAGAGTGACATATACTGACTATAAGTTTCCTGAAGTTTATAAAACAGTGAATTTCTTTGACCCGTGGATTTTCAGTGAAGTTGTAGTGCCACTCAGTGGTTACTCACAGCTGTTACTGCTCCATCTTTCTCATGATCAAAACTCTGAGACTGAATGGGGACAAAAAAAACGAGAGACAAGATGTATTATTATTGTGTATTGCATATTATAAAGCCTTTCAAAATTTTTTTTCTAAAGTCTCTAAAGCACCTACTTGCTTCTTAAACAGGTTTTGTTATTCCTTTGAAGTTGCTGAGGATGAGGGCGTTGATCTTCTCTTTGGTTTTGCTGGCGTCTCTGGGGGCCTTTCTTTGTGCCCCTGATACTGCCCTGCCTCCAATATCAGCCAACACTCTCAAACGTGAGTACATCCTATAGCCAAAGAGATTTATACACAAATTAATACACAAAACCAGGGAAAAACCTAATGACATGCAGATGACCTGAAACGTGATGGTCTTTCAGGCCTGTCTCTGGAAGGGGAGAAGCTGGTGGATCAGGAGGTCATCAAAGCACTGTTTGGGATCAAACAAATGAAGGAGTTGATGGCCAGGAACGAAGAGAAACATGCAAACCTCATGAAGTCCCTCAGGCACAGTGGGGAGAAGAAAAAGGTCAGTGAATATCTAAGTGGGATTTTTTAAAACCAAAATAAACTGTCTTTCTAGTTGTGTTAAACAAAATATTATAAACATAACAAAATAAAGTACCATTTTGATATAATGTCCGAAACTTGTCATTGGCTTCTTGCACCATCAGGGGGCAGCAGAGATCACACAGGACATAGAAAAGAAGCTGAACGAAGCCGAACAGCAGTGTAAGGAGTCTCTAAAGTCCTCCTGGGAGGAATGTCGACCTTGTCTTGAGGACACCTGTAAGAACTTCTATACCAACACCTGCCGCCGTGGATTTGCCATGGTCACCAATAAAGTACAGAATTCTCATACACCTTTGCCATTCAAATGCTGTGTTTTGAAACTGTTTGATAGCTATAAATTGAATCAAAATACCAAAGTTGTATCATGTATTTTTTCTGTTCTCCACAGCTACAGAACTTCTTCCAAAGGCTGAGCTCTCGCTTTGGCTCTCGTGATACTCAGGATGAGGTTGTGCTGAACCAGAGCGCAGAGAATCCTGACCTGGAGGTGGTGAGGATCGAGGACTCCTTCAGCAACCTGCTCACCAAAGTGGGAACCCTGGTCAATCGCAGTGTCGTGCTGGTATCCCACTTCCACCATGAGTTGGACCAGGTCCTACGAAGGGCTTTCAGCCCTGAGCTCCAGGAGGATAAAGAGAGCGAGCTGGTGCTCAAACCTGCCAACAAAGCTCTGGATTCTGCCTTTCTGGAGGGTGTGGGACTGGAAGATGTGTTGGAGTCCTTCTTTGACTTTGGCAGAAGTGTGTTGGAGGAGTTTGGGGCCGTAGTCACACAAGCCTTCAGTGACATTCATGATGCTATGGAGAAGACAGAGGAGGAGAAAGGTGCTTTATCCTAACAAATGTGTGTTTAGCCAATAATGAAAATTCGGTAGCTCTTTATTTTACAGTCTGTCCCTCAAGTACAATACGATGTACTTGTTAAAGTAAATATTATAACTAGGTAATAACCCTGAACCTACCCCTAAACCTAACTCTACCCCATGTAGTTACCTTATATTACCAGTACTTTCTTAGGTAAGTACACGTAACATTACCATCCATTACCATCCATCATTTCTGACGCTAATATGCTTATCATTATTATATTTACTTCAGGCCCATTCACACCGTCCACAATAACTATACCAATCAGAATCTACAAGACTCAAGCATTTAAAGCGGCAGATGAATCATTTAATAAACAGAACCTCATCGTCCAGTGTTGTGGATGTTTATTAGTTATTGTTTATTTTGTGGGTGTGTAAAAATGAGCCTTCACGCTAATAGAATAGAATAGCCCAGGCCACAATTCCAACTTTGACACAGGGAAACAATGAGGAATCACTTTCAAAGATATTTTATCCAGATTGATAAAAACATTGACAGACGGGTGTAGCTAGTGGGGGACTGAGTAGCTACAGGGGGCCAAGAGTTATTGGGGGTCTCAAAACAATCCCCTAGTTGATGAATGATAAAGCATTGGCAGCCAATTGGAATCCGCCTGATTTTAAAGAGCTCTAGCTTTTAAAGAAGCAGACAACATAACTGCAGCGTGCTCTTGAACAGAAAGTTATCGTGCGCTGGTGTGAATGCTAATATAGTTATCGCTCTTGGTTTGAATCAGGCCTTAACTCTCTCTACATGTGTCTGTATTCACTCCAGAGAAGAAACTCTTCCCTCAGTTTCTGCAGAACAAGAGACTGTGCAGAGATCTGCGCAGACAGTCCTCAGAGTGCTGGCAGCTGCAGAGCAAGTGCGAGGCCTGCCAGGGAACCTTGTTTACCGGTAAGAGCTCACACTCACATTGATTAGTTATTTGGACAGTTCACCCACAAATGAAAATGTTGTTTCAAACTTGAATTAATGGAACACAAAAAAGGGAAAATCCTGTACTTCCAATCCTATATTCCAGTTCTTCAGAAGTGTGAGGAATATACCAAAGTCATTGTTTATTAAGACATTATTTACTGACAATTAACTACCAGATGAGAGTGAGTGAGTTGATATTGAGAAACGGATCATTCTGATTCATTAAAGAATAAATCAGGCTGGTTAGTGAAACTGATCAAACGGATTCTTTAAAAAATATTGCTGTTCTCCTCACTATTGTACAGGCTCCAAAACTTCTCTATTATCATTGTGTTCCATGGAAAAAGTGAAGTCATACAGGTTTGGAACAACATGAGATTGAATAAATGAAGACAGAATTTACATTTTTGGGTAAACTGTCCCTTTAGAAAACTCTTACCAGTGACACTGATCATTTCAAGTACTTATTGTTTGATTCACAGAATGCCCAAATGTAAGAGAACTACACATCGAGTTGGACGAAGCCTCTCAGCTGTTGGAAGCGTCCAAGCAGCAGTACGAGGAGGTGCTGGGCATCGTGCAGCGTCACACGGATGATACTATCAGCTGGCTCAGCAACATGGCCTCTGACTTTGGTTGGGTGACTGAGCTCGCCAATAACAGCACCACTCCGGAGAGCATCTTCAGCATTGCCACGGTGAGACAATACAAAGAAAATATCATCGTATTACCATTTTTGTCATACTGTGCTATTTTGGATGGTAGCACCACGGTATTCACTGAAATACTATGCTACACTAATATGGAAATTATTCAGTAGGTGAAAAATAAAGCAACAGTGGTGGTAGATTTAGTCGAAAAATCAGATACTAAATCTACTGATCCCAAAAAAACAAGGTGGTGGCACAGTCTGAGGAGGGCGACAATACCCCAGCAGCAGACACTACAGTGGAAGTGAATATTCTCAACTCCCCCACTCTCACCCTGACCGTTCCTGCGGGTCTCAGGCTGCAGGATACCGCCTTCATCCAGTATGTGGCACAGGAGGCTCTGGGCATGTACAAGCAGATGGCCAGGTGAGACACTTTCCAATTAGTCACATCATGAAACATGTCAGAAAAGTTCACACTCATCAGCACACAGTTTAATCACATAAATCAGGGGTTCTCAACCAGGGACTCGGGGAGCCACTAGGGAGACTGACTTAAAAGTATTTCAATTATTAACCCCATCAAGCTTGCAGCATCATATTTGATACATGAATTTTTAAGGGCTCTGAAATATCAAAATGACAAAAACATTGATGAAAAACCTGTTGATAGCTCATACTTTTTAGCAAGAAAAAGGCCTATGAGTATAACTGTAAAAATGTTTGTCAAAAAATCTTTGATGATTTCTATAAAGTACATTCAAGAAGTTTTATATTTTATTAATATTTCACTATAATCATTCACTGGACTGAATCAACTTAGTTTTATTTTCTATACATAATATAAAGAAAAATAGTGTTAAAATGTATGTATCAGTCATACAACAGGCTCTTGAGGAACGTTTTTTTTGTACATCTCTCATTTTGTTCACCAAAATTAAATAACAGAGCACTGATTATAGAACTAAGTATATAAATATCATCTTACGAAGCCATAATATTGGGAGATATGACAATTGATACTTCTGTGAATTTGTTCTAAGCAATCTGTTATACAGTTATAAAAATCTAACTGATTACATTACAAGCTATCAGAATTTAATCTTACTTTTTGCCCACTTATAACAACAGCTGCACCAAATTGCATAATTTTGCTCAGTTTGGGCCCCTGAATATACTCATCATACTATATGGCCCATAAAATCCTTATATATCAAAAAGATTTGTTTAAATGTTCAATAAAGCATTTAAAAAAATCTGACTATATGTCAGGCTCTACAGGGTTAATATTTTAAAATGACCTAAACTAACTCTAAATTAAAATGTCAAAAAAGGTAGGTAGTGAATCTAATGCTCATCTCTGACTAGTCTAACAGTGTTCTTGTTTTTGTTTTTTTAGGCATGATGATGTATAATCCACAAGTCATCAGTTTTCTTCCCAGCACTAACCAGGGTACACTGGTACCATCCTATATCTTATGTATTTAGTTATATTGTATGCAAGTATAAAAATCAAGTAACTGCAACTATTGTTATTTATTTACGGTCTTATCATGTGACAGGCTCCAGTTACCTGCATTTGTAACTTGTCTAGTGTTAACCGACTTAAACATCAGTATGTCAGAAATGTACTTTAAGTATATTAAAAGTATACATCACCGTGTGATTGCAAACAGGTATAACAATTGCTCCTTAAAAATAATTCACTTTTAGTGCAAAACCGTTTCTTAGTTTATTACATCAGTTGGCCTTCATGTGTTCACTCTGGGAAATCTAAAAACTATAAAGCATTATAAATGTTTAATTTAATTCTTGAGCATGTTTCCGTGGAACCTCGTTTCGGTCTTCAGTAAAATATTTAATTGTGAGAAACTTGCAATAAGAAATAAATGTTGTGAGATATGCTCTGATATTGCAAGATCCAAATTCAGATTATGCACTTTTTTTTTTTTTTTACTGTCAGGTGGAAAAGGGCTTCCATGTTTCTGTTCAGTTCCAATATCATCTATCTAAAGTTTCGAGTTCCAATTCAAAAGTCTGAACACCACAAACACACATGAATTACAAATAACCCACATGGAGTTAAAAGCATTACGTAAAACTTTATTTTTCACTGTACAAATTCTTCAGATTAGTAATCGTAACCATTTTTTCACAACAAACGTCCTCATCAAACTCTGCATCGGAGACCCTCACCTTACATTAGAGTATTTTCTTTCTTTTTTTGACACAAAGAACAAAAATCAATAACAGAGTTTTGCACAAACTTGCCTGTAGCCCTTGTAAAACAGGAGGTGGTGATGGGAGAGATGTCTAGTTGATGTCCTGGATACAGGACGAGACTATAAAGTCCCTAGGACAAAGGGCTCACGTACAGGAAGGACAAAAGCAAGGCCTCTCTCTATAGATATATGAAAAGCTACATGACAAAAGGGAGAAGAAACCAACAAATTAGCCCTCCAAAAGATATCGGTCTGATTCATCCCAAGTGCATTCAATTCCTTGTCATGGATGAAATGAACTCGTTACAGACAGTACATGACCAAACATTAAGACTGAATCTGTAATAGTGGTGCAAAAATTCTGATGTCTAATTTGCCCTCTCCGTTAGACTTGTACCATTTTAACAGATCAAGGAAAACAGCAATCACATACTTTTTTAAATGCGCTCAGGATGGAAGGCAAATTTTACTGACTCCATCAAACTTTGGTTGGTAAATGGTCTCAATCTGTAGTACCTGAATATTTCACAGTGATGCCTAAACAAGAAATGTAACAACTCCACCAGCAGCAAACGTGGTACATCATGGGAGTTAAAAAGGCTTTGTAATTCGGATTCCTGGTCAAAAACAGAGATCTGTGTGAAATAATTTGAGCAAGTTCACATTCGTATGTCAAGATGACGAAACCATGGCTCTCTTGAAATATACTGAAAAATTTATGTATGAAATCATCTGTGAAAGATCAATAAATCTCTGTTGTTCATTTATTGGAGTGTACATGAGAGAACAATGAATTGGTACCAAGAGGTTGGCAACACTACAAATGTGTTGGCACAAAAAACACAAACCTGGCAGTGTGGGTGCTGATGTGCGTAAAACAAGCAACTCCGGCATTGCTGTTGTGATATTGCGGCCTGTCGGGTCTCAACAGCAGCATGAGGAATGATGTTTGGACTGGTCTAGTGTTTTGTTAATCAAAGGTCTCTCTGCTTAATTACCCTTGAGACAAAAATACGATTTATAATAATGACTTTTTGCTTGAAAATTAGCAGCTGGCTGAAATGGCGATCAGTCGTCAGAAATGTTTTGCGAAGGCCTTCCAATATGAATCATCTCCCAGGATATGATTTCAAGCTCTCATAGAGATTGATTGAAACTGAAATGAAGGTACTTATTAAAAATCATGATTTGTTATAAAAGTGTTTGAGAGAAAAACTAATTCTGCCCCTGTAATTGATGTCTTCAATTCAAACGCCCATACATTCAGAACGGCTAATGCCCTCATGCGTCTCATTCTCTCTGTCCTTCTTTGACTTTCACTTTCCCGTCCCAGCAATGGCACTAACGGTCACTGGTAGCGCCAACCGATTCAACCACAGTTATTGGTCACTTTTAATAAACTACTCAAACTACTAAATAAAATTAAAAAAGGGGAAAAAGAAAAATGAACAACTTTAAAATAATAAAAGACAATAAGATTTAGTGTTCAGGTGAAAAAGAAAACAGACAAAAGGGAGGGAAAAACAAAATAGATAAAAAAGAAAAATGAAAGAAAAAGCTGATTTTGTGCAACTGTGAACCAGCCATCAGCACTAAGCTCGTCGCTCGTTTCACAGCTCCCTCTGTCTGCAATGCAGGGAATCACCCCAGCAGAGCTCAGGGAGCATGACATGGTCCCGCTCCAAACCCGCTCATACACACACCCTCGTCAACTCCGCCACACACACATCCTCAGGCAGAGAACAGCCTGTATCTGCAGTGAAAGCCAAGTTTAGATGCACTAATTGAGTTTTTAAGTTTGACTCTGGGGGGAAAGAATGAAAGAAACAAAAACATCTCTGTAAGGACAAGTGTGCAGGGGAGCTGTAGGGAGGAGGTGCCACAATGGGTTTGGGAACCGTCCTGGTGGCTTATTAGCACGTGGTGGTGAGTCTCTGGGTCCCGTAGAAGGTCTCTACAGGTTGTCTCCGGGCTGGTACTGTGGCTCAGTGGCGGTGAAGTAGTCCTCCAAGAAGGACTGGATGTATTCGAAAGTGGGCCGCTCGTCTGGCTCCTTCTTCCAGCAGAGCCGCATCATTTCGTGCAGCGACTCCGGGCAGCCCTGAGGACACGGCATCCTGTAGCCTCGCTCCACCTGCTCCAACACCTCTCGGTTCACCATGCCTGAAAAACAGTTGATACCAAGTCAGTTTGTGCAACCACCCACTGTTCAGCGGCCAGACTGTCTCAGACAGGATGTGAGGGGTGTGTAATTACAGCGGACACTTCGCTTGGAACCCACAGAGGATGGGAGCGTTGAGGACAGAGGGGACAGACAGTCTGGTGCTACGTGAGAGGACAGGAAGTGTAAATCAGTGGGTCGACTGTATCCTAGAGCTCTCTCAGAGGAAGGATTCTTTATGCGTGCGAGAAACACCGAGTGACCTTTTTGAGCTCAGCCTACTTTCATGTACACTCGCTTGCATAATGACTCACAACAATAAGTCTTATGTGTGCTAAACTCGAATCAATAAATCTTATGTTAAGTGGGAAGTTAAAAAGCTGCTGGACTTCCTGGTGTGGCTTGGATGGAAATGCTTATTGATAGTTCACCCAAAAATGTAAATTCTGTCATTAATTACTCACCCTCATGTCATTCCAAACCCGTTAGACCTTCGTTCATTATCAGAATATTATTTTTGTTTTCTTTGCACAAAAAAGTATTCTCGAAGTTTGGTAAAATTACGGTTGAACCCCTGATGTCACATGGACTATTTTACCGATTTCCTTGCTACGTTTCTGGACCTGGGAAATTACAGCTGTATATGAAGGGTCAGAAAGCTCTCGGATTTCATCAAAAATATCTTAATTTGTGTTCCGCAGGCCCCGTTTACACTACTGCGTTTTCGTTTTAAAACGCATAACTTTTGCTACGGTTACGCCTATCGTCTACACTACTCCGGCGTTTTGAAAATGTAGACTTTTGAAAACGCTGCAGACCCCGTTTTAGTTTGAAAACTCCAGGGTTTCATTTCAGTGTAAACGGACCAAAACAGAGACTTTTGAAAACGACGGCGTGGCTGCCCACATTCGCACTGCGTATCCTTGACGACCGTGTACCCATTCGACCGCTCCAAGCACGCAGACGTATCCGCCATCTAAATAATAGGGAATCTACCTATACATATATATGATTGTACCTGCATGAATGGTCATGTGACATGCGATTTAGGTTGTGTAATGGGATCGTTTTCATTCCAAAATGCCGGTTTAAAACAAAAACGCACTTAGATGAACAAAGGTCTTACGGGTTTGGAACGATATGAGGGTGAGTAATTAATGACAGAATTTTCATTTTTGGGTGAACTATCTCTTTAAGGCATAGTCATATATTACGGATGATAAACTTTCTCTTTGACTCCAGTATTTACACTATGAAATAATTCAATCCTGTACAGCCAAACAGTGTACACTAACATCCAAAGGGCATCTGCTCAAGGTTAAAATGCTGATAGTTTAAGGATCTCTATTACTGGGGTTCAAACCTACAAGCTTTTGGCAACCAGCCCAGTTCTTTAACCACTAAGCCACACTACCGGCACTTGAGCGAAGTTGCCGCATTAATCCAGCCTCTTCTAGGGCTCTGCATGGAAGCAGATGCCCATCAAGAATGGACTGAGTCTAATAGTGTACGATTGAATGATTGATGAAAGCCTAACTGGGTTTGTGATGTGCAGCATCAGTGAGAGGCTTTAGGTAAGCACTACAAATGACAGACTGGGCTGTGTGAGGGACGGGTGCAGGAAGGGAACAGACAGATGGTGGTATATAAGAACTGGTGCCCAGTCAGTCCTTCATGCCTGCCTAAGCCAGATGGCTCCTTCGGAGTAGTAATAACACACCCAGCAGTCCCCCTCTGCTCCAGTAGGGGGCACAGTGGAATCTGCACCTCTCAGTTTGGAGATCTACCTACCTGCAGGTCTGTTGGATCCCAACCCTGCTTGAACACACCTGCCTGTAATTTTTTTTTTTTTTTTTTTTTTGAGTAAACCTGAAGACCATGATTAGCTGGTTCAGGTGTGTCTCACTGGCTGTGCATGATATTAAAGGGGTAGATCACCCAAAAATGAGATTTCTGTTATCATTTACTCACCCCCATGTCATTCAAGCCCATTAGACTTTGGTTCATCTTCAAAATACAAATTATGATTTTTTTTTTTTTTTTAATGAAACCTAAGAAGTTTCTGTCCCTCCATTGAAAGTCCAAGTTAGCAAAACTGACACAAAAAGGTCATAAAGTTGTTGTAAAATGAATCTATATGAATAAAGTAATTCAATCCCAGTTTCCCAGTGAAGAAACGTAATTGCTTTATACGGTGAACAGATTTAATTTAGGTATTTCTTCACATATAAAATACATGTGACATGCTAAAGCATACCTCATTTGTTCTTGTGCATCACGCACACACGTTTGAGCTTCCATGTTAACCATATGTGATGTGCTCCATGCACGCGTGTTGATCATTGTTTAAAATGTAAATAAAAACCTAAATTAATTATTTTTTATCATATAAAGTGATCATACCTGTTTACAAGACTCTGATTAAACCACTCAATTCATATGGATTCCTTTTATGATTTCTTTATGATCTTCTTGGATCATCTAAGTTTTGGTTACAAGCACTTTCAAAAGGAGGAGCAGAAAACGCTCAAGTTTCATTAAAAATATTGTTTTCAAAGATTAAACAAATCTTACAGGTTTTAAAAAACATGCAGGCGATGATGTTTTTTCTTTTGTGTGAACTATACTTTCAAATATGCATGGAAGTCTACCTAAAACCATATGAACTATATTTTTATTTACAGCTAAATCAAATGTAACATTTCTCACCTGGATATGGCACTCTGCCCTTGGTCACAAGCTCCGTCAGCAGGATACCAAAGGACCAGACGTCAGATTTGATGGTGAATCGGCCGTACAGCGCTGCTTCTGGTGCAGTCCACTTAATGGGAAACTTGGCTCCTGAAGGAACAATGACACACATTCTCTAAATTACTGCAGTGGAGTCAATGGCTCTTACGAAAGCAAAGCAAATGTCAGCATTTTAAAACACCCTGTAGGCCTCCACATTACTTAATTCAATGAATCTTCATGGTAAATTTTTTTTATTTTTTTCCAGGTCAACCCATTGATTCGGTATTCATGGGTTCAGCACACAACACAAGCCGGATTTGAACCTCTGTCTCTTGCACAAGCATTAAAGCTCAATGTGTCTGCAGTTTGTGTGTGCTGATCTTAAGTGTTGTGACGGGTGAGTTTATTAATAAGTCAGTCAATAATAACCAATGAAGTGTCAAATCAGGGAATATGAGAAACTGAAATACACCGATTCATCAACCTTTAAAGATCATTAGTGAGACATCTATAAATACAGCTGTATGTACAAAGCATAAGAAGGTAGTATGTGATGTACCATTTTCTTTACTGCCCAGACGCCTTTGGGCACTCAAGACTCCCTGCAGGGAAAAATCATCGTTCACCATTTATGAAGGTAATGGCAAGTCAAGGTGCTCTACAAAATCACAGTGCATTCTGGGAGATGATGGATTCAGACAGTAAGTGGGGTAATTGTGCATGATTAGATGCTGATTGCCTTGTAATTTCCAGCACAACAGCTTTGTTGCCAGTAGCAGCATTGTTGCCGACAAAAGATGGTGAGTTACATATTTCACCATGCATATTTTGTGGGACCATTTCCTCTTTTTACTCACATAAAAGGTTTCCATTTTCAAATCAACGCTTTGGTTTTAATATTAATCATAATTATAGAATAAAATACATAACTTCCCTTAATTCTTTATAAAATAAAAAGCACAGGAGTAGAATATCATTAAGAAAAAAAATCTTCATCCACTTTCTATTCACAACCTGAGTGGAATATTATTCGTGTCATATAATAATATAATTTTTTTTACAATATTATAACATTAGAATGCACTGCTCACATAACACACCACTGCACCAGAAAGAGAGGCCAAAAACAGTCTACATTCACTTAAAATTCCCTTAGTCGGATGAAGTACGTGACTGGAAATTAATGTGGATAATAATCATGATTTATTTCTAATATCACATAAAGCATGACCAGGCAATTAAGTAATTATCGCTTCAGACCTAATTATCAAATGTGTTAATACTGCATTTCCGTCCACGTACCTTGTCTAGCAGTGTATTCGTTGTCTTCAATCAGTCTAGCCAGGCCAAAGTCAGCGATTTTGCAGACCAGATTGTCTCCCACCAGGATGTTAGCAGCCCTCAGGTCTCTGTGGATGTAGTTCATCCTCTCGATGAAGGCCATGCCATCTGCAATCTAGACAAGATGACAGGAAATCAGGACTCCAGAAGCTCTTACAAAAGCCAACAATATCAGATCTAGTTATTAAGAGATCCTATATTAAGAGAGTTGAAATGCTGCATTTATGGTTTCAGATGAGGTGGCACATGATCGAAGTTTCAGTGCTTAAAAAGCTATGGTTTAACCAACGTTCATATAGCTGCTCATGGGCAAAATCTACACAGCAAGCAAACAGGTTGCTAAACACAAGCTTAAAAGAAAAAAAACAGAAAACAGGAAGAACATTCTTAAGGGAATTTAACAAACAATCTGAGACAGCAAAACTGTCCAAAAGGTTTTCATAAGCATCCTCTCACAAGCTGAGATGTGAGAGGGAGATTGAAGCCAGCGATGGGAGTCCAGGGAGGCGAGAGAGAGAGCGCAGTAGGAAAGAGGAACGTGAGAGAGCAACAGCGAGCTTTTTAAGCGAACAGAGCAGAATTGAGTAGACACATTAAAGTGAAGTGGCCCCATAGGAGTGGCAGTTAAGTGCTCCAGGCATTAGGCGGGAAATGAGGATCATAGTGCCTGGGAGAGACACACAGGCAGCAGGATGTCATATCAGATATTAAATAAATATGACAGCCAGATGGAGGCTGAAACAGAAACCCTGCCGCTCTGGGAGATGCCACTCGTCCAGGTTCACTGTGACATGCTTCTGCTAACGATTGGGCAGCTGTGTGTTACTGCGTGTGGAAAAGGAAAACAAAGCTGGCTGGTTAACAGTGGATCGTGGTTGGGTTTTTCTCTTACCTGGGCAGCCATATCTACCAGCTGGGGCAGCTTGAGGTACTTGCCCTCACCCTCCTTCAAGAAGTCCAGCAAACTCCCTAAAAGACAGAAGCACAAAGAGAAACCGTTTTTCAAAATTTGAAGTGTTTAAAAGCGGATCAAAAACAGGATATGAACCACACTAATTGAAATATGACGACATGTAATACTATTGTAATAGATATCAATATTATTTCGTAGTCTAATTATCTATCTATCTATCTATCTATCTATCTATCTATCTATCTATCTATCTATCTATCTATCTATCTATCTATCTATCTATCTATCTATCTATCTATCTATCTATCTATCTATCTATCTATCTATCTATCTATCTATCTATCTATCTATCTATCTCTCACAGAGTCTGGGGCTTATAAATATACACATAGGAAATAAGGAACAAGAGTGCAAGCTACCTTTGCCCATGTACTCAGTGACAATGTAAATTGGTTCCTCAGACACAACAGCATACAGGGGCACCAGCTTGTCATGCCGAAGCTTCTTCATGATCTGGGCCTCCTGCAGGAAGGCTTCAGGAGACATGGTGCCCGGCTTCAGTGTCTTTATAGCTACTTTAGTCGTGCCATTCCATGTACCTAGGGGGGGAACCAAAGGAATAAAATAGATGTAATGCTAATTTTCTCCAGACCTGTTTCGAGGAAGAAACAAACACATCTACATTCTGGATGGCCTGAGGGTGAGTACATTTTTATGAAATTATCATTTTTAGGTAAACTATCTCTTTAAGAAATCTTACAAAACAGGTGAAGAATGTTACTTTGCAGGACAGACAGTTTTGTGAAAACAATTTAAACAGCAATGACACGGAGTGCCAGCAGATGACACATCAGTTACGTTGAACCTATTATGCATGTTGAAACAAACAAACACAATAAGTGAAATTCCCGACATTGTTTTCTGTGATGTGGCATGCTGGAGCTTGCACCATGACAAGCTTTAAGAGCAGTGATGAAAGACAACGGATCTTAATAACCCACTTTCGCATCTCTCTCTAGTACATAAACACTTAAGTACTCTGGCGCGTTTGCGAAAACAACAGATATAAATGAAGTTAACAGTACAGGAGAGAGGGGAAAGATGTGTCATCTAATAATTTGCGCATAATAAGTAACCATGTATTTAGCCATAAATTATCAACTGAAGCATTTTTGACAAGATGTCAGCTGTGGGGTAAAGTGTGCCAGGTACTTTGGGGAATGAGTTTGAGTGCACTGTATTCGCATTTGTCTTACCCATCCAGACCTCTCCGAAGCAGCCCTGACCCAGCTTGAGCTCTAGACGCAGTGACTCTCGTGGGATTTCCCACGCATCTTTAGCCAGACCTTGAGTCTGGGGCTTCACCGTCGGACACACTGCGGTCAATCGGTAGCACAGCCCATCTGCATGCTCTACACACACAAACACAAATTATTATTATTATTAGGGTCATAAATGCTATGAGGACGGGACTAGTTCTCCCTGAGGATGTTAGGTATATTACACACGTAACACCCACATGCAGACAACAGACACTTCCTTAATAAAAACAACTGAATCTCAATCCCATTTAGATCAATAGATGTAACTCAAACAAATG
The DNA here is from genome assembly GCA_036784905.1 of Acrossocheilus fasciatus. NCBI lineage: Eukaryota > Metazoa > Chordata > Actinopteri > Cypriniformes > Cyprinidae > Acrossocheilus > Acrossocheilus fasciatus. The sequence goes on along the minus strand of CM071939.1, from coordinate 21,089,574 downwards.
TTTAAAAAATGAATAGTACAGTGAGTGAGAAAAGCACTGAGTAAAATGAACAGATGTAGTTCTAATTAAAAAAAGGTGTGTGATATTTACACAAATTTCATATAATAGGGGGACCATAAAAGAACAAGACTACAAAATGACCTGGGTGAGGGCAAAAGTCATTAATTCATCACTTATCCAACCATAAAAGCACATTAATCACTGTCTTTCAACCAAACGATTAAAATCTTTACGAAACAGGTCACACAGAGAGAGCCAGACAAGGACTGATGGCCTTTCATTAAGCCTTGACATTCTTCAGATAAGATGAATCTGAACAGCAAATTTGTTACTTTCACTGGCCCTCGGGTCTGTGACAGGTTCTCAGAAAACAATTAAATCCACCTATCAGTGGGAATTTAAACATCTAAATTCAAAATTATAGACATGAGTTTTGCAAGATGTTTTACCAACTTTGCTATGAGCATTTAATCTCATTAAAATTGGGATTTACACTACTGTTCAGTAAGATTTATTTATTTAGAATTTAGAAATAGAAATTCATATTTTATTCAGCAAGGATGCATTAAACAGAGCAAAGGCATTTCTAATGTAACAAAAGACTTATCACAAATAAATGCTGTTATTTTGAACTCTATTCATCAAAGAATCCTGGAAAAAAAAAGTACCATGGTATCAACAAAAAAAATAAAAAAATAAATAAAAAAACTGTTTTCAATATTGCTAAAAATAATAAATGGTTCTTTAGCACCAAATCAACATGTGATGATTCCTGAAGGATCATGTGACCCTGAAAACTGGAGTGATGACTGCTGAAAAATCAGCTTTACCAAATTACATTTTAAAATGTATTAGAATTATTTTAAATTGTAACATTTCATAATATTACTGTTTTACTGTATTTTTGATCAAATAAATGCAGGCTTGGTGAGCATAAGAGGATTTTTTCAAACAAACAAACAAACAAACACACACATTTTTACTGGCCCCAAAGTTTTGGAAGAAAGAGCTAAATGTTTTAAAAATCCTTTAGTTGACTATCAGTCATTTACATGCTTTTCTTAGGAGTGTTCACAACAAAGAATATATTTTTATGTTCAGAAACAACTAGATGGAGTGCAACAGAATTTAAGAGCAAAATGTGTTTTTAAAATCAAGTGCATTTTTAAAACAACAAAAACGGCGCTGGGCTTTGCGGAGGCCAGTTAAGCTCTTCCACACTTAATCCGGTAAACCATTACTATATGGACCTCTCTTTGTACATGGTGCTTTGTTAAGCAGGAGCAGCATAGGTACACCGTGTTCTGCAGTAAATGTTTGTCTAAGGAGATTGTTTGACTGTATGATTGATTTTATGGACCTGCTAGCAATGAGTGTAGCTGAAAAAGCCGAACCCTTTGATCAGAAGGGAGTCTGCATACTTTTTGCCATGTAGTTTGTGTCAAGTAATCCTGCTTTGAGAGTTTAACCGCTGAGGTAAACATAACACTGGGTTGATGGCTTGACAAAAGCCACAATTAGGAGAATCTGATGTTTTTTCTTTGTGGGGACTGACGTCAGCTACAATAACAGCACTGTGTCAGGAGGCTCACGTAACATCTCATAAGATCAAAGAGGTGTCAATGTCAAAAGCCCTCTCAGACGTTCTCCTGTGGAAACTAGGCCAAGATTAACTGACAGTCTGAGTGAACAGGGACACGTTTCTCACAGCAGATGTCAGGCACCTGTTAGCGCTAGTCACAGTGTGACTCTTAAGCTTCAAATCACCACCCTGCCATCTCCACATGACTGGTATTCAGGGCTTCTCTCCAATTGAACCGAAAGGAGATACAAGAAACAATATTGTTTGAACTGAATGTGCTAACCTGTGTAATGCTTCACCAGTTTCTGTAGAGTGTCAAACTGAGCTCTTGTGGTGATGTAATAGCCTCCGTTGTCAAGCTTTCGGATTTTGTAGTGTTTCACGTTGTCTCCTTTCATCTCATCCCAGTCCCGTATTGAGAGAGAGTAAGCCCCTGCAGGAGGAGAGGAGGGAATGGATTAAAAATATTTCTGCTCTGGTTTGTTTTTGAGCACCAGCGCTGTACGCTTCTTAAGATGGACAGCGATTCACTCACCTTTAGTAGTCTCACTTTCTCGGACCAAAAAAGTGCCCCGCTGGTTTCCGGGAACCAGGAGCAGTCGCTCAGCATCTTTACGACCCATTTTGCCAAAGTACCATCTGTGAGATAAAAATAAATGAAGATAAACACTTGTCCAGCCACGTTAAAGTAGAGTTTGTAGAACATACAAAAGGCAGTCTGAAGAAAACTCAACTAGTATAAAAAAAAATAACTAAATAAAAAGTACAAAAAAATAAAGAACGTGTTATTCTCTGAAAGAAAAAAAAAAAACTACTTGGGTGACCTAAATGAAGTTCTCTGAACTCTAAACAAATTAATTAAATAAAAAAATAAATAAAAACTGTTATCTTTTCAGGATTCTTTTCATGAAATTTGTAACTAGGAAATAGATTTTTAATTAAAAAAAAAAAAAAAAAAAAATGTAAAAGGCTCCAAACTTTTGAACAGACGTGTATCTTAAAGTGTATATGAAGGATTTAAAATTAGTTTTCATCTTGATATTTTCCAAAAAGCGGTTTAAATCATTAAGGCATATTTCCACATTATTTTTACTAAATGAACACAGTGAAGAATGGTATTTAATCACATTCATTCAATTTGAATTTCTATGAACCAATAAACACATATTTGCTATATTATGTATGAAGAAAGACTTTTACAAACAAATCACTGAAACAGACCATTTGAATAATTTGATTCACAAAAATGAACTGAACGTAAACCAAAGAATAAATTTAAAAAAATCTTTCATGAAAGAATATGATGAAATACTGGCTACATTTAAGAGACATTTTTGTCGAGTCAAAAACTGAAATTAATACTGGTTAAAACATTTACAGAATGAAACATAGCAAAAAATAAAAGTAAATGCATGTGCAAAATAGTATAACTGAGAAAAAAAAAAAGGAGGAAAAGAGCAAGAGTAATATGTGTGAGAGTAACACTGATAGAGAGACAGACAAAGTTTGTATCTGAAAAAGAGAGAGTCTTTTGTCTCGCAGTCACGCGTTTGTTGGTGTGTTTGTCAGCACCAGCGCTCTGGGCGTACGTGTGACCGGCCATCACGCTCTCTTAATTACGGCGTGAAGGGATGAGATGATTGGATAAGCACAGGAGGAGAGGAGTTACTTACTCTTCCGCTTGGATGGAGTCTGCAGGGGCCACGTAATTGCTGGGAATGTAGCCCTTCTGCCCCGTGTTGATGGAGCGAGCCTCCCACCAGTCTCCCTCTCTGTGGGCCGAAGCAAACGACACAACCCAGTTATCAGGTTCACATCCTTCACCACAAACTGAGAACAATATAGCAACAAGCGTCTGCAGGCCATGTTGTCAACAAAGTAAAAATGCAGGGAAGTGAAGGAATTTGAGTTGTATGATTAAAATGTCAGGGTTATTAGAGAGGGAACATTTTTAACTGTGAGCGTTTACTAAAAGCTAAACCTGGCTGGTGGATGAACAGATGGCCCATTATGGAAACGCATTAACCCAGACAGATTTCGCCCTCGATGAACTTGGAATACAATGATGGATTAAAAAAAATGAAATAAATAAATCCCACCAAATTTAATTCCTGTAGCTGGATTATCTTGCACATACATTTATATACACTCAAAATGTGTCGCCCCGTGGTGGATATGGCCATACAAGCAAAAGCTGAGGAACTCACGTGTTGTTGATGATCTGAAATCTATCGCCTTTCTTGAAGGAGAGGTCATCTGATGTCCTGGCTTCATAATCATATAAGGCCACGAAGAAAGTTACACCCCCTGCAAGAAAAATCGATTCGAGTTGTGTAAAGACGCAAATCACAGGCTCAGACAAGCAATACGATAATAGTACGCTAATAGCTAGTTAGCTGCTCCCGAGTAACTTAATTTTTCATTTGAAATTGCTGCATCAGATGCTATTTCAGCCACATAATAGAGTTTAGTTAAGCATTTATAGACATGCTGAATGACGCGTCCATTGATTTTTGTTCCCGGCTCGGTCGTCTCTGTAGTCAGTTATCATTAGCCGGCTCGCTCTTTGTCTTCACTACATCAACAACGGGATTTTCACCAGCATGGTTTATGGATGGCCCAGTAGAAAGAAGGAAGAGCCGAGATGGTTTTGAGTGGGAGGGAGGACAAAAGGAGCGGGTTGGATTAAACATAAGCAGGCCCCCGAGACCAGATTATCCATTAGCGAAGAACAGAGGGCCGACCCGCTGATTACATCCGCTATGCCACACACAGACAGGCACACACAGATCTGCCAAGTCAAGAAGCCTAACGGGTATGACGTGTGCATGGGTGCTGGCGTTTCTTCGGTTTGGCTATTAAATTGGATCAGGTTTGAACCTGTTGGCAATGTGTTGACGATGAGTAATTAGGGTTGTTACAATAGCAAAACTGCAGTAGTCGATACCACTAAAATTTCTCAACAGCAGAAACTTCTCTATAGCAACTACAACACAGTAATTGCAAATATGAATATATATGAAAAATACGTTAACACTTTTTGTTAATGTAACAATTATAAATGTAACATATATTAAATATACATTTAAGTACTGAGTAACTACATGTACTTACTATATGGTTAGGGTCAGGATTAGGGTTTGTCTTAGGGTTACTTTATGCATTATGCATAATTTATTGTTATAATAATAGTAAGTACATGTAGCGTGTAACAAGGACACCTTAAAGCATTAGCATTTATACACACACACAACACAAGCTTATTCGATGTGTGTGTGTACATACGCACATATACACAAATTATAGGATCTAAAAAAAATAAATAATACTCAATTCAAGCAAATTGAATGTAGTATTTCTAAGTTAAGCCATCATTATTACATTTTTTCCAAGTAATAAAGTCAACAGGCAGCAATAAAGAAAGAAATAACAGCAACCAGCAGTTTTCTCATTTATTTTGTCAGCCTTGTTGATCAATATCAACATAATAGATAAGATTAGAGAGCCATAATAAACTGGCCTATTAGGTTGGATGTAAATAGTAAAGACTAGATCTGAAATTGTGACACAAATTCAATGTTTATATTCATATACTGCCAAGACAGAAAAGTTAATCTGGTTTATTTGCAGGGCTTGAGGTGTACTTTGAATACTTTGTATTAGCAGTATTGTAGAAAGACTGGCTGCATTTTATTTTAGTACCGAGTACTGACTTTTGGCATTCATGGATTATAACAGCATTATGTGAATATGGCTTCAAAGATGCCAGAAAGAATACATTTTTTGTAGGTGTGCTGGATATACAGAGTACTGTCTTCTATCCGCTCACTGACATTGACAAGATCTTAAAATCTCTCTGGATTTTCCCAAGAGACAATTTCTATCAGGCCACACTGGATTTATCAGATCAAATGTTGCCTGAAAAAGCAGATTCGTGAACAGCACTTGCCCTGTGATAAGACATGATGTGATAATTACACTATTTATAACACTACTGAATAAAAACTGTGCTGTTCACAGAATACACACAAAGATCTAATTATTTGGCTTTTCTGCTGTAGACACACGTCGCATTTATACCCAGCCTCTTGGAGTTAAGGAGAGACAGACTTGGTATCAAGAGATCTCTTCACAGCACTGCCTGAAGCAGAAAAGAGAAATTACCACTGAACAAAAAGGAATAAATCACATTAGTTCCCCTCGCATTTATTTAGGCCTACTACAACTGCAGTTTGTAATTCTGATTTAACGAAACATACTAGATATATTGTTTTAGTGGTCTCATTTACATAGCATCTGGCTTCCATGAACTCTGTCTTTCCAAAAAAGTGTTTACATATGCAAACAAAACACCAAACACAACCTTTATCCTCATGATGACCCTGAACTATTGAATCAGCTAGGGAGCTATAGATGCCATATTTAATTTGACATGAATAAATATATTTTGAGTGCTGGGTAGATTACTTACAAATTGTTGTCTGTTACTGATTACAGATTACATGATGAACATTCTATTTAGGTTACGTAATCTAGGCAACGCATTTTAGGTAATGTATTCTGACTATTTTTAGATTACTTTTAGATTTTTTTTTAGATGCGTTTTAAACTTACCTTCACATGTAACATATTGAATATAAAGCAAAGAGCAAGAAAATATATTTCATTTTTTTTTATATACCAACATCATGAAATCAATGTAAACATTACACCGGATTTCCAAAACTGATTGAAACTTAAATTGATCATAATGAATTAATTTATCAGGACTGAAAATTAGTCACACAGAAATAAAGCAGTATGAACTGTTATTTCACAAAAGAAAGAGGACACATACCCTACTTACTCAGTCGAGTCCGTTTGTTTATTTGTAGTCACAGTATACATCACATTTAAAAAATTATCATTTCTATATTTTTTTCCCCATCAAAATACGAGGGAGCTCGATCCCAAACAAAAAACATTATTTTTGTGTCATACACAGAGCTAAAGTCTCGAGACGAGACTTATGACAGATAAAATGTTACTAAATAAATACACGATTGTGATAGCCTAATTGAGAAGCTGACGTCTGATTTCTTCAAGCGGTCGTATTTACCATGTTTACTATGGTACCGTGGCTAGCATGCATAGTCTTTGGTATCGCTTATAAATATTTCTGCCTTGTATGGTGATAAAAATCCACATCTGATCTCAAACATAAGTTATTTCAAACACTTGCTGCTGTCTGAAAGAGTTTTGAGCTTAAATTTATTTTAAAATCTTTAATGTTGGTGTTATAGCTGTTAACTAGGCTATATGAAATAATCCGCGGTGCTGATGCTCTCAGACACAGAGAAACTCCACCTTCGTAACCACTCCTCTAGTCTCAGCTGGCATGCTTTGGCCCAAGGTTTTTGTTGGGCCAAAAAACCCTGGCTGTTGGCCCTGAGGAAGCGCCGACAAGCAGGGCTGGACTGGGACAAAAAAAATCGACCCTGGCATTTTTTGGTCCTGGTGGCCCACCACAATATATATATTTATATAAGTGGGATTTTGAACAGTAAGATTTTTCATTATTTTTATTTTTTTTAAATAAGTCTCTTCTGCTAACCAAGTCTGCATTTATTTGATCCAAAACACAGCAAAAACAGTAATATTCTGAAATATTGTTTTCTATTTGAATATATTTTAAAATGTAATTTATTCCTGTGATCAAAGCTGAATTTTCAGCATCATTACTCCAGTCACATGATCCTTCAGAAATCATTCTAATATTCTGATCTGCTGCTCAAAATATATTATTATTGTAGAAAACAGCTGAGTATAATTTTTTTCAGGTTTCTTTGATGAACAGAAAGTTCAGAAGAACAGCATTTATCTGAAATAGAAATATTTTGTCTTCATCATCATTTTTGATCAATTTAAAGCATCCTTGCTAAATAAAAGTATTAATTTCCATAATTTCTTTCCCAAAAAACAAAACAAAAATTATACTGACTCCAATCTTTAGAATGGTGTATTGCATAATGTTACAAAAGCTTTTTTATTTCAGATAAATGCTGATTTTTGGATCTTTCTATTCATCAAAGAATCCATTAATAATACTAAATATTTCTTGAGCAGCAAATCAGCATATTAGAATGATTTCTAAAGGATCATGTGACACTGAAGACTGGAGTGAAAATTCAGCTTTGATCACAGGAATAAATTACACTTTAAAATATATTCAAATAGAAAGCAGTTATTTTAAACAGTAAAAACATTTCACAATATTACTGCTTTTGCTGTATTTTGGATAAAATAAATGCAGGCTTGGTGAGCAGAAGAGAATTCTTTAAAAAAAACATTCAAAATCTAACTGTTCAATAACTTTTGACTAGTAGTGTAGATATGTATCATTGCATCTAGTTGTTTTGGATAAAAAAAAAAAAAACGTCAGGTCTGACAATATCATGTCTTTTCGAATTTAAATCTAGATTTATTCGCACTGGCCCATGGAAACCTCTATGAACACACTTGACCAAAAAAATCAGGGTGGATGAATTCACGTTTTATTAAAAAGTGTTTGTGTATTCTGCACTAATGGTGCGCGCACACAGGATACATGCCTGCCTCCGTTGCGAGTCCCTATCAAGCACTTTACCGATTCAACTACTCTCCTCTCCTCCTCCTGCCTGGCTCTTTACGCCGCATCAGTCACCGCAGAGCAAGCCTGTTCTTGATAAAGCTGCTGTTAAAACGTGGGAAAAGCCGATGAGGAAGAAGTTGGGGTGAAGCGTTCTTTATATAGGCGGAGGCTCCGTCTATAGCGCATTGTGATTGGGTGGTTTACGCTGTCAATACATTAGACAAACCAATGGGCCACTGGCTGCTCGTAGTCCCTGTGTGATGGTCCTTGGCAAAAAGGTCCTCGGCCCCTCCAGTGTGTTGGCCCACCGGGAAAATGCCCAGTATGCCCAGTATGCCCAATTACTAGTCCAGCTCTGCCGACGAGGCACGATCAAGCCCCGGAAGTGACTGTGGAAACGTGACTGGCCCTGGTACGCACTAGCACGCCCGCTTTTGGCCCGACAGTGGAAACACGGCTCATGAGACCAGATCTGGTATCAGACATCTGATATAGTTTCTTAGGAATTCTTGTTTCCTTAGACAAAGCTACTTCACAGAGGTAAAGGCAGAGCTCTTATCACTCATTCACTCACCTGTGACGGCACCGGGGAAGGGATTGCTCACAGCAACAGTGGAGAAGGAAGAGGAGGCAGCTCCACCGAAGGGTGTGATGACGGAGGAGGAGCCACCAAACGGGGTGAGCCCAGTCGTGCGGCTGTTGTAGTTGTTGGTGGGGCCCTTCAGGGCAGGTGACTGGCCCATCTGAGTGGGGTCTGGTCCATAGAGACCCATGTGTGACCCAGGGGTGGGATTGGTGGGATCTGGTCGGTACTTCTGTGTAGGACCCTTGTCCTCTTTACTCTTGACACAGCCCATAGTCAAGCCTGTAGAGAGATGAGTTAATATTTACCAGCTCTCATAGCATTTTTGCAAAAGGAATGCAATCTTGACTTATAGCAATTATAAGCGTTTATGACTACAATCAAAATCATGTAAAACACGTCACATCAGACTGTTGAGATTCTCTGAGAGAGGCTCTTTGACTCTTTGACACAATGGACCCTTTTCATAGACTGTGATGTGATGACGCATTTCCATATTGTTAAAATCATCAGAAACATTTCATATTATCAATGTTGAAATTTTTTTTTTAACCGTGATGCTTTTTTAAAAGATTCTATCATAAGAACAGCATTTATTGAAATTTGTTTTAATTTTTTATTTATATGAAAGAGCTGCAACAACTAATCAATAATTTGATTATAATCGATAACGAAAATAATCAATAACGAATTTGATTAGCACGCATTTGCATGCTTTGCACAGATAACCTCTTTACAGTACTGAATAATGCATTTCTATAGGCAAAATGCATACAGCATATAGCAGAGAGGTTTTTCTGAGCATGTAACTTTCTTTTCACATTTGTATCTTTATCTGTAAACGACAGTTGCAATTTTTTTCCTATTCTTCACTAGATGAACCCTGTCACATGTATGTGGATCAAACAGACGTCACACAATAGGATAGGACTGCAATAGTTCTGACTTTAAACATTTTGATCAAATATGCCTTGTTAGACAAACATGTTGCATTTAGAATTTTAAACCTAAGCAATTGTATTTTTATGAGAGCAGTAACAGTAAAGGGATTTAAAGGGAGTTAATGGACAATGCAATTACTATTACTAATGTAATTATGTTTGTATACTATTATTAATGTAATTAGTTATGTTTGAACCTTTAAGATTTAGTCTGTTTTTGTTTTAATTTAGTGAATTTAAGCAAGCAAGTAGATTTTTTTTTGTTTAGTTTTAGAATGTTTATATATAACCCTTTTTTGCAAATAATGTATAGACTATACATATAGATACATTTAATATATTTGTTTTCATAGCCTTCAAACTGCAAATTGTTTGGAGGACAGCATGTGAAATAGCATTTTTAATAATGGATTAAAATGAATTCTTTTTATAATAAAATGATTACATTTTAATAATATTATTTCGAATTTTTAACCAGTGTTTTTAATTGAAGAAATATTCGATTCGAAATATTAATGATCAAAATAATCTTTAGTTGCAGCACTAGTTTGAAAATAAATCTTTTCAGCATTAAATTTAATGGGTCCTGGATGGATAAAAGTCTTCATTCCTTTAAAAAAAAAAAAAAAAAAAAAAAGTACTGCTCCCCAACTTTTGCGCTGTGTACATTTAAAATAAACAATAACAATTAAAAAAATATAAATAAACAAAAATATTTAAAATAAATGCAAATAAAATGTTTCTGCTGCAATCAACCTCTCTATATTTTATATTCTTCAAAATATCTTTTGCATACAGTAGAGCAAAGTCATACTAACCCTTTAACCCATAACCCCATGTATAAACCCAAGCAATAGTAATAAAAAGCTTGGACATCTCTGTGCCGGAGGCCGCAAAATCTCACAATTCTTCACATTTTAATTAACATTACACAATGTGGAATAAAAATGGGCATAAAAACGTGTCAACCAAGGAATGTATTTTTTTAACTATGGAGGAAACCTCAAATCAGATCTCGGCACACAAGCATCTGCTTCCTGTTACTAGCCAAATTCAAAACTGCTTTCAACAGATTTGCTGTCATTCCGCAGCAATGCACATGTCAGAGTTAATCACACGGGCGTCTTTTGAGCAGCGCTGGGACACCGATCCACGTCCCTAACAACCCACACAAAAGTGTCAGGATGTGTTGACTGCTTCGTGTGGTCAATGTGATAGGAGGGCTTTACCCTCGCAGGCAGAGCTCCAGAGAGATGACAGTATAATCTCCAGATGCCCCGTCCCTTCTTGCGTTTCTGCCATGCCTCTTTGTCTGGGCTGCACTCGGCACAACGCAGGCACACATGTGCAGGGGAATGAGGAATACGGTGCGTAGCCTTGAAGGAACAGGTGGCCCTGAGAGGAGCGTTACAAGACACAGCAGGGCCACCGCACAGGGAACACAGATAGCTGGGAGAAACAGACGATGACAGACAAGAACATACAGAGTGCAACAGTCGGTTTGGAAGTAAAAACCACATACATTTTCTCCAAAGGGGAATTTATAGAAAGACCAACTGGGAGCTACAAGCTTATTGATTAGAGTAATATGTAGGGCCCTATGATTTCTACAGTGCAGAAAACGAGGAGGGAATCGTGGAATCCAGTCATAAAAACGGAATGTACTGTATAACGCAGAACGTTATGGAATTTGCCAATTTTTGGATGGATAAATCAAAAGTAGGTCAATACACTTGAATCAAAATTCAAAACGCGATATGGATTAGTGTCTGTATTTATTAAGCCACAAAAAGACTATTTAAATATAAATCCTGCATGTCTCTGTGTGAATGAATGGCGCAGACGTGTAGTTTCGTTTACTACACACATACCGAAGCGTGCCTCGTGGTGGTTTTAGCTTCTCAATATATGAGTACATAAACAAAAACAATCTCTAGTTTGTTTTACTTACTACTACTACTACTACTACTACTAACTTATTATTAAAACTATTATTAAGACATTATTCTTTAAGAAATGTTTACCAGAATTTTTTTTTATTTTAACCATAATTTATTTAGCAGAAAAATGGGAAAATAAATAAATAAATAAAAGATTAGAAGTGATTTTGATTATTAAAATCTAATAATCCTAATGAAACTAAAACGGAGTCCGGAAAAGTAATGGATAACAGAATTTGGTAAAAATAAAACAAAACATTTCATAGGACCTTAATGTAATTTATGTTACACTTAATAAATTGCTTTAAATTGCGCAAGTTTCATGATTTCAATAATTAGAAATGTTTCTTTTATTATTCAAATTTACTTTAAATTTTTTTAAAATTAAAACGGGGGGAAAAAAAGTGATCTAGAAAAATTAAAATGGAAAAAAGAATTTAGAAAAAAATAAAATGGAATTTGGGAGAAAAAAATAAAACTGATTTCATAGGTATATGCTTTTGTTAAAGCCAACAGGCATCATTGTATATGTTTTTTTTAAACAACCATGTTCAACAGTAAAGTTCCCGGTAAACATCTACCAATCAGACAATAAAAACAAGGGACCAGTACAAAAAGAACCGTTTAGTATTCGTACGCACTGAAACAAATTATTATACATTTATTTTCAAGAGATTTTTTTTTTTTTACATTTGTATGGTCAATTTTTAAAGTTAGCTTTTATAATTACCATTATTAATTGTATCTATGTTGTTTTTAAAGTCAAATACTTAAATTAAACCAATTACAATTAACCAGAATATTTTAAACTGTTACCAATAACAACAAAGTACTTAAAATTGTATATAAATTCACATTTAAAAACAAACTCATTACAGGGTAGGGCTGCAATATGAGAAAAATGGTTGATTATTGAAGCTGCAAAATTAATCTCTCACTTTCATCTTTTCTGCACTCTGTTGTTTAGGATGAAGAGAATTTACGAGTGCACAGAATTCAAAGAGTGCATGCACAAAACTCCAGTGTTTTCAGTGCTGAAAATTGAAATGCCTCCGATTTGCCATTGCATTCAAAAGCTCAACAGAAATTTGTGTAATTGGTTATAAAGCTCAATGCTGCAAAAAAAAAAAAAAAAAAATCTGCTGCAATGTGCACAGCCCTAAATGTAATTCTGCAAATTGACACTTTTCATTAATTTAATAGATTTAACTTGTGCAGAAGCTATTTTTGCCCCTTTATCTTGAATTTGTGGGGCATTTTTGTTTTGTTTGGTGCCATTTTTACCACAAGCCCCCATTATAGCTTCCTGCCTGATTCGGTTCATGGCTTGTAACTCTTAATTCTCAAGAAAAAATAAACATCATTCCGTGCAATCTTAGTTTTGGATGTGTAGCTGAGATTCACTAAGTAACCACTTTCAAATAAAGGATCCGCACTTGCTGTATCTTAATAAATTGTAGTTTCCTTTTATTTCGTGACAGAGCAATCAACAATCAGATGTTCAGACATCTTCTTTGAATCATACCATGATCTAACTCTTAACTGAAAACTTTTTAAAAATCCCTTACATAACCAGGGCTACCAAAAAAGTGGGCGACCACTGTTGAACTTTATAGAAGGGAGTATTTCAGGGTTTGAAAAATGAAAAATTCAAGCTAAACACAGCACTGAAGAGTGGTTGAGTTTGACTGTTTGAGTGTGAGCTTGAGTGCTTTAAAGTGGACTGAACATGTCCCGACAAGTGAGCTGTATCTGCCCCCTTGACCCTGTGAGGAAACATCTAGAAAGGTGTCACCTCCTCAGGACAGGATAAGCCAATGACGGGTGCTTGTAAACACGCCAGCATGGGCTTTAATCAATCCCAGCTCTGAGAAGCGGTGGACAGGAAGTAACAGGAGAAAGATCTGATCTCTGATGGAGTCATATAAAGCTCAGCACTACATCATCTGCTTCTAATACCCATAATGTAATTTTAAAGACTGGGCCTGAGGGGACTGCGGCATCCTTTCAATGAGGAGAACATTTATATACTCCTGACAAATGGGTTTCAATCAATTCAACCTTGACCTCTGCTAGAATCTTCAAGCCTAAGAATCGTTTTCATCTGACCTACACTGAGAGCAAGCGGCATGATGCCAGTAAAACTACACTGCTCCCATTATAAATTTCAATAGTGACGTCACATGCCTGCAGTGGACAACGATTTGTAGAGCGTGACGGGAGCTATTTAGTTTTGTAGCATCACTCTGTGCCATTTGCTCTAAATGTGGACACAGTGTAAAATGACAATGTTGTTGGATTCAGACTAATAATGGAGAAGCAAAGCATGTGGCCTCTGAGCACAATCTAAGCTTTGTAAGAGAGCTGCTTAGTGCTCAGTGTGTGACAAGCACGCAGAACTGATGGAGTGGCTGAGAGTGGGGTTGTCATGAGATCAAAACTTCAGCAGCTAATACTAGTAAAATTTCAATTCCCAATTTTGATACCCCTCCTAATATCTAAAAAAGGGCACCAAGTGTTCAAACAATATATATTCTGCACTTACACTGCAAAGCCTAATACACCGATCTGATATAATGACATGTATCCAATTTCTGTCCCACCAACTTACAGTTACATAAGATTTTTCAAGTCAATTTCTCCCCTCTCGCCTCATGTACTTCTAGAGATTATCATATAGTAAAGAGCACAGATCAACAGCGCCACAAGTACTTGTTTGGGGTAGGGTGGGTCTGCTGTTAAGAAAGCTCTTTATTTGAAAAGCAGCATGAGTGACAGAGATTGACAGGAGAGCGTATGTCAGCAAATGGGTGAAAGAGAGACAGAGGATTGGAAGAGAAAAGGCTGAGACAAAGTACTACGCAGATGTGAGGATTATTGGCAAACAATGGGGGGTCTGTGCCTATAGAAGGTTGAAAGAGCATTAACAGTGTGTACACATCAGTGACACGGACGGATGGGCCCTATTCTCTATGCTTGGATGAACTCTGCACTGTACATCCATGTACATTTTCACACATGCACAATTTGTCTGAAACCGGTGCAAGTTGGGTTATACACTCAAAACTATTAACTGAACAAATGAAGTCACTAAAACTTGCTCAGCAAATAGGGTTGGGACAACAAGCATTTAGAAGAATTTGTATTATAAGACTTGTTATAGCACTTACATATCATTGCTCTTATTGATTTTGATTGCTTCCATTTGCCCTCATTTGTAAGTCACTTTGGATAAAAGCGTCTGCTAAATAACTAAGTGTAAATGTAAAGAGAAAGCTAGGAGGTCAAGGAACATATAGGCTGTGTTTACACTTGGTATTAAAATGTGATTGTCAATCTGATCACAAGAGAACACAAGTGAACTCCTTTTGCGTTCTTATATAAATTGGGCAAGCTTATCTCGCATTATCAGATTGAAAGATCAGAAAACAGGTGGCTAAAATTGGACAAAAGCGACTGATTAAAACAAGGCGTAAACAGGAATGTGTCTCCCTGTTCTACTTATGATGCAATTGACCAGAATGCAGTCTTATTGACCTTTAGTCATTTCCTCTGTTCTCTGTCCCCAACACTACCGCAGGATGGAAGCTTAGGCTCATTATGAGCTTTAAGGGTTATTTAGTGCTCTGTTTAGGCTAACCGCAGTGCAAAAGACCTGGATCCGGGCCACAGTGTGAGGGTGTGTGGGCTTCCTTGTTTCAAATCCCCTGATCTAAGTCTTGAAGGTATCTAATCCTTCTAGTTGCACTGTCTAATCTTCTAGAGGACAGCAAGGCCCCCGATGGCACTGACACAGACCACGCCAACCATGCAAGGTCACTGATGCATGTGGACATTGTAAAATAATTCATAAAAGAATGACAGCAGTACAAGGCAAAAAAGATTTCCTGTGCCCTATATCTGAAACATGAAAAAGGCACATGGTCGAGCATGTCTATTTAGCCGCCCTTCAATTCTCAAATCCATATCTGATCTTTCAAGTTGTGCACAACACAAAGCGCTAACAGGGAAATCATGGGTTTATCGAGGGACACTTGGGTGTGTGAAATGTGTCTTCAAAAAATAAAAATAAAAATAAAATTCACCAGGCTATAGATTGCTTGAATGGGGATTTTTTTCTTTGTGTAAAATAAATAAATAAATAAATAAATATTCACTCTGCTACCAGTGATTCTGAAAAAAAGAAAACTATTTAAGATTTTAAAAATGAGTGGAAACTAAAGTAGTGTTTTGCTTATTCACATTACATTCTAACAACCCAAGTAAGGCGCTCTGATAGGTTAAATTTCTTGAACCACAATGACATTACTTCTCATAGGCCAAATGCTTTGCTGTCTGTGCCACTGAAAAGCAGCAGCGCCTCAGGGTTTATCCTTTATAGTTATCCATTACAAAGACCTTTAAAGTCAGTCAGTGAGGTCAGGCAAAGGGTCATAAATCTCATTGACCATGCCCAGTTGTTATAGGTCACACATCTGTTAGGCGGTGTAAATCAACCCAAACTGATTAGCAGGTTGGCCACTTGAGCTCTAAGAACTGAACAGCTGAACAACCGAACAAATGGCCAAGACATATTAAAAGAAACATCAAATGGCCCTCATAATTACAGCAATATAAATAGCTGCTGAAACATGTGACTAGGCAACTACAATAGAACAACATAATGAACTCTACCAGGTTAATGGGAATTGAAATCAAACTAAATCAAATTCAGTTAGGTTGGATTACAAAAGGTTTCAGTCATCCACCGTCTGATCCAGCTGGGCCTGTCAGGGTTGAGGGAAACATAGAGAATTTTTTTATTTTTTTTACTTAATACTTTTTAGCAAGGATGTATTAAATTAAAAGTGCCAGTAAAACATTGATAATATTACAAAAGATTTCTATTTCAAATAAATGCTGTTCTTTTCAATGTTTAACAATCCTAATAAAAATGTATCAGTTTCCACAAAAATATCAGGACATTGAAAACTGGAGTAATGCAGAAAATTCAGCTTTGCCATCACAAGAAAAATAAAGTTTTAAAATAAATCAAAACAGAAAAGTTATTTTTCATTTGTAATCACATTTTACAAATATGAAACGCAATCTTGGTAAGAACCTAAATACATTGTTTTTGCGTGTAGGACTAATTTCTTACGCATCTCATCCAATGCCTCCACTGCAATTCCAAAACACTGTAATTTGTCTTTTTTATCTTATTGTTTACTACATTTATTTGATTTGTCAGTGTCATTGTGGGTTTTGGTTATTTTGCTGTTGTAGGTATAAGGACCTTTGAAATAACTGAAATCATTTGGCGAATCGACATGTAATACATTCAAGATCTGCCTGGAACTACTTTAGCACTGCGTTTCCCTGAACATAACTGCACATCTTAGAACATTTGTCAGCCAATCAGACTCAAGAAATCAACAAGCTTGTAAAATCTAAATAAATTTAAATGATCCCAAACTTTTAAAGGAAAACGCCACCGGTTTTCCATATTCTAATATGTTCTTCCCTCAACTTAGACTAGTTGATACGTACCTCTCCCGTCTCAGTTCGTGCACTTAATCGCTCTAGCGCACGGCGCAACTATGTTAGCGTTTAGCTTAGCCCCATTGTGCTGCGACGTGCTCTTCCGCCATACATTATAGTTATCATTTTTTATCTGCTTAGAAAATCACCACGTTTTATTTTGTGTCATCACACTTACTCGTGAAACTACTCATGTAACCATCTTTAAATAGGGAAAACATGGAAGTGTTTGGTGGCTTCTAAATTCATCCCTGTTTGGATCCTAAGGAATGAATGGGGCTAAGCTAAACGCTAACATAGTTGCGCCGTGCGCTAGAGCGATTAAGTGCACGCACTGAGACGGGAGAGGTACGTATCAACTAGTCTAAGTTGAGGGAAGAACATATTAGAATATGGAAAACCGGTGGCGTTTTCCTTTAAATGGTTGCATACAAAAGCAGCTTGGGACTAAAATCATTCATGCCTTTCCCTCTTTACGAGTGACGTCATGTAATGACACGTCCTTTCCGTCCGCTGTAAATCATATTACACACCAATCCTTTGACCCACATTCTAATCAAAAGTAAGAGATATGAACGCTCTAATTATGAGACGTCTCATTATCCTCTCAGTGCTGATGAGAGCCACGAAAAGCGCTCTGTTAGAAACGTCAATCCCGCTGCTCCAGTGAGTGCATGACTGGAGAGAGGGAGCTGACACGGCCACGGGTCCTTGCTCATGGCGGCTGTAAGGTGACATGGTTAGTGATGGTCAGACACATTTGCACACAGCCCTGATTAAACAGTCAGAGCATCAGAATGCCACATGACATGAAACACAGGGCCTCATGCCAGCACTAGTCAGATCAAATGGATTAAGGGCAGAAAATCAACAGCTCTGCAGAGATCCATGCGTTTTGTTTGAATGTATGCTTACTTCAGTGCCTGCAGTGGTACGTGTCTCAGGTCTTGATCACTGCGCTAACAATGACTGGGATTTCATATTGCATCACCTGAAGCGTGAGTACTACTGAAGGTGATACCTTCTCCGACCTAAAATATGTAAATTAGTTCACCCAAAAATGGAAACTCTGTCATTGGGTGCATCTCATTTCTTATTTGTGCATCCTTGTTTCCTTTCCTTGAGACTTAGCTCCACCACCCTTAGAATGCAAGAGAAGGATGCAAAGAAAGAAAATTAAGATGGAGGAATCAAAACTTTTTTGGTATATTGGAATATTTTTGATCACTCCAGTGCTGCGCTCAAGGGATCTACCCTTAAAGGGATATTTCACTCAAAAATGAAAATGCTGCCATTAATTACTCACCCTTGTGTCCCAAACTAGCGATGTACGATATTATCGGAGTTGAAAAATATTGGCAAAAATCCAATATCGTGCATCCCTATCCCAAACCCATAAGACATTTGTTCATCTTTAGAACACAAATTAAGGTTGTTGAAATCCGAGAGCTTTCAGACCCTGCATAGACAGCAAAGCAACTACCACATTCAAGGCCCAGAAGGACATCGTTAAAATAGTCCATGACACATCAGTGGTTCAACCATAATTTTATGAAGCTATAAGAATACTTTTCATTTTCGCATGCATTGTGAACAACTGACACAGAAAAGAAGAAATTGTTGAATAAAGACATTATTTCTTTGCATATAAAAAGTATTTATAAAAGCATAGCTTCATAAAATTAAGATTGAATCACTAATGTCACATGGATTATTTTAATGTTGTTTCTGGGCCTTGAACGTGCTAGTTCTATTGCTGTCTATGCAGGGTCAGAAGGCTCTTGGATTTCACCAAAAATATCTTAATTTGTGCTCTGAAAATTAACGAAGGTCTTATGGATTTGGAACGACATGAGGGCGAGTAATTAATGACAGAATTTACATTTTTGGGTGAACTGTCCCTAAATTGTTGAAGTTTGGTTATTTACGAAATTAATAATATAGATTAACAGATCAAGATGCTTTGTTAAAACATGTTAAATGCATAGTCTATGTAAATCGCAAAGGTAGAACAAATTAAAACTGTGACAGATATGAAAGGGGAGAATGTGATAAGGAGAATTTATGCTTGTGTCAGTTTTTTCCGCATAGAATTCAACTGTGTATCTAGCTCTTCCAAAAGCTCTCTCACTCCTTATTCAGTTGCAATTAGACAATTGAGATGTCCTTCAAGATACTTCAAGAACTATGATATCGAATATGGGTCACAGGCTTGACAAATGAGGAAATGAGGACGCAACAATTTGAGTATTGAGAAGTACCCATATCATGTTGTTCCAAACTTTTTCTTCTATGGAACACAAAAGTAGATAGTTTGAAGAATGTTTCACCCATTTTTGTTCATACAATGAAAGTCATTTTCACTTTCATTGTATTGACAAAAAAAAAAACTATGTTAAGAAAAATAAAGATGCAGGTTTGGAACAACATGAGTGCGAGAAAATTATGCCCTTTTTAGTGAACCATCCCTAACTATAAATATTTGTGTGAACTAAGTAACAAATGAACACATCTCCTTCATCATTATAATCAAATCAACAAGGAAACGGTGAGGTGACTTCTGATTTTTGGCAGAAAGCAGGCAGGTGGGTTGATCCGCCCACCTGAGTGAAATCTGCTTGTTCAAAGCAGGCCGTCCCAGCACTGCATAACATTGGTTACATAACCAATGATACAAGTCTGATCTTGTACAGATTTGTTGTATTCCATGTCCACCCAACACATACACCAACAACACAATGCAACCAGGAAATGGTCATGAATTTAAAAGTGAAACCTGCACTTTTTTTGCATTAAACTTAAAAAAAAAATCTGCTACTTCTTGATCCCAAACTCTCTCTGAATCTCAACTCAAATCCTCATCCTAAGGTAACACGTTCTGGTTTTCAGTGAAAACGCTGTGTTAGTAAATACAGAGCTTGGCTGAGCTGACTGCTGAACATTAAGCGTAACACTGTAGTTGCTCTGGCAGACTCACAGCACTGCGGAATGGCCTAATCACCATGGCATTCTGCTGCTGCTGCCAATCAGAGCCAAGCAAGGAGGGGGACAAACTTCCTTCCGAGTCCATTCATACCACAAAAGCCACCTGCTGTGCCTGTCAAAGGCTGGAGCAAAGGGTAAGGGAGGACAGAAAAAGATGGACATGAGGGATGTATAGACCCATAACCACCATAGTCAACCCCCTTCTACCCCTGCCAGAATCATGAATATACATAGCTACATCTATGGCATAGACAAGAGATTAGTGATCGACCGATATTGATTATTTTATAACCGATACCAATTATTTGCATGTTTATATGCCCGATAACCGATATGCAGAACCGATATTTATTTACTGTCATAAATTAAATAAATAGCTGAGTGAAGTAAGTCCATACTTCACTTTGGTTTTTCCTCATTTCAGTCATCTTAAAAAAAAAGGTTGAAAATTAAGTCTTTCATGTTAAATTGAATCTTAATATTTGTTGTAAATTTAACCATATTACAACAATAAAAACATTTTATTTATAAAAAGCATCAGCGGCAACACTGATTTTAACAATAAGCAAAATAAATGTAGAATGTCTCATTTTCAAATGGAGAAAATAAAGGACAGGAGTCATAACTTCATTTTAAACTACAGTTTTAGGTTTATAAAATGTTTAATAGGCTAAAGAGTGAAGACTTCACGAGACTAATGATGAGCATAGACAACAGAGAGAGAATTAAATTCAGCACTTTTATTTCCAACATGCGCTCATTCATGGCTGCATATTTAATTCAGGCAAAGTTACGTCTTTATTGGGACAGACGGACGGATTATCTTATGTGACTCCGTCTCTATTTCTTAGAGCCAAGCTGTATAAACTGCATATCAGGCATTTATGTTATACATCTAATTTGTGCATTAATGGCTGTTATGTTAAATAAAGTTTACTAACTACAGCAAATCAAGTACCTGTGCACACCGTTGTTGTTGTCTAGTCTCCCCTCAGACACGCTGCAATGACGATCCAGCACGCAATTCTCAAAACACCCACAAGATGGCAGCGTTTATCGGTGAATCCAATATTACAAAACCGATATCCGATTATGGTAAAATGCTTAAATATCAGGAAAAATATCAGTATATCGATATAATCGGTTGATCTCTACAAGAGATTTAACCAATGCGTTTGTAGTCTATGTAATACTACTTTTAGCCCTATCAAATAACATCCTGCTCTGCATATTAGTAATTAAATGGCACAGAAATGGCTTCAGAATGACAGTGATCATGTGATTCTATGTACACAGCCTTGAGGCTAAAATCCCTTATCTTATAACAGTTACATGCTCTTCCCAGTGATTGATGTGTGTGTGTGCATAAAGGGTCATAAAGGGACATGGAGTGCAGACAGCTCCTGAGCTGAGAGTGGGAATCTTCTAAATGAAACCAACAAGCTAATCATCTTTGTGGTATATATATTGGTTAAACTGGGGATATTCAGGTTTCAGGTCCTGGTTTTGGTGAAAAACATATATATCAACAGAATCGTTACTGTAATTTCTGTCAGGGTTGTCAATAATTCTTGCTGATCTTGAGTATAAAATCAGCATATTAGAAAGATTTCTGAAGGATCATGTGACACTTAAGACTGGAGTAATGGCTGCTGAAAATTCAGCTTTTGCATCACAAGAATTAGCCTACATTTTGAAACACTGCAATATAAAACAACATATTACAATATAAATTGACCTGCAGGAGAGGTAGTAACATGTAGTATACAGAACACAGGATCAAAAGGAAACAGATCAGAGAGCTGAAGATGGCATTCTTTCCTTCCTCAGAGTCAAGTCAGCATCAGGCAGTGGGGCAGAGGTTGTGCTCACAGAAGGATTACTGGAGGAGGATTAACCAGGCGCTTGAGCACGCATGAACTCGGCTTTGTTATGACATCCTTTCATTAATTATTCAATGTAAACAACCGAAAATGGTGTGAAATGCCCGGATGTTGCGAGTACCTACAAATCGGAGTGGTTAACTTGCAAGAACTACAACATACTGGAGAAGAGGTCTGCTGTTAAGATTGAGTCCCTCTCAAACGTCATTAAAAGCTGAAACTGTATAAAGACTTAATGTCGCAAAGTTACATAGTTTACTGATAAAGAGTTACACTATCAAAGCGAGTCGTTCACACACTGGTCCAAAGTATGGATCGCCCCGTGTTCCCTGTGGCGTGTATGTAAACTACAGGCCTGCATTGTGGACATTTGTCTACAAAACCCTCATAAACCGTCAGAAAAGCGAGTATACGCGAGTTTCAAAGTACTGGCGTTCACAATAACGTCCGATTAATTGCGAACGGGATGTTTACAGCGTTTCCTCGGAAATCTTCGGTTCAGGTGGGAACTTCGAGGAGCCACGTTTCATTCTCGGTCTCTGTCGAAGGGAACACGGTAACGTTAACGTTAGTCGGACGGCTTCGAAACTTATTTCGAGAAATACAACTAACGTAGTTTTGGGACAAGAACGCGTCTGCCGCAGAGATTTGTATTCAGGTTAGAAGAAAACGCGTAACTAAGCTCTCACTGTTGTTTCCAAGCACAATCACACACTCGTTTCACACAAAATCAAAGGCGAGAGGAGACTAGGCCATTTGACTACACTTTCACGAAAGGAACCGAATCGGTTTTCTTACCTTTGCCGAATCGGTTCTCTTTTTTCTTGAGGTTACATACGCCTTCCGACCGCTTCGTCCTCAGTAAATGTTTCAGTGTTGCACTCAAAGTGGTATTGTTGTGTTCAACTTGAAAATCACAGTCTGTCCCATTCCTTTGCCATGTAACACCTCACGAGACGTGATAAATAAATGCTGTGCCCAATAGAGGGAAAATCCGTGATAGATATTATTAATCCAGTCACGTTACTTGGTTTTGTTCTTGTGTTGCAGTAAAAGGAAAAGAGTAACAGTGACCAATCCTAGCAAACAAAAACCTTTAAACCGGAACCGGTAGAGATTGTGTGGCTATGCTACATGACAAAAGACAGCTCTAGGAATAGAGTGGATGGACTCCCGCAGATGTTCCCCCTCCCTCCGCTCTGAATTGGTTTAACTTGCAGCAACGCATCCCACAATATGGCCGCCGCAGGGAATGGTGAACGGAAAGAAATCAGTTTCTCAGTTGGCAAGTAGAGGAGACACCAGGAGCCGGTGATATTTTAAACGTAATAGTACTGCAGGTCGCCTTTGTATTACGCCAACATAAGTAATTACACTAGACGGCTCGTGGTGTACGGTGTTTAGATCAGTCTTATGGTGCCATCTGCTTGTGGACTTAAATCACTGCAGCTTTCTAGCATTCGTTTACGTTTAGAAGTGGACCTACATCCTGGGCACATTTCACGCATACATTGCACTGGTGTCCAGGGATGCTTTAAAGCAGGGGTAGTAACGTCGGTCCTGGAGTGCCGATGTCCTGCAGAGTTTAGCTCCAACCCTAATCAAACACACCTGAACAAGTTAATCAAGGTCTTCAGAATTACTAGGGCAACAGGCAGGTGAGGTTTTTTTCAGGGTTGGAGCTAAACTCTGCAGGACATCGGCACTCCAGGGTCGACGTTGCCTATCCCTGTTTTAAAGCATTTGAAGCACAAATCAAATTAGATATGCTTGATAATCAGTTCTCTAATATAAAATGAACCATTCATGAAATGCATTACACCCAAGAAGTAACATAATTTGCCAAATATACATAATATACTCCCATTATACTATTTAGAATAAAGCCAAAATAAAGTTAAAATGGCAAGTTTTAGAAGTTAAGACTTCAAACAAGTATGGTGAACAGTTAAAAAAAAAAAAGTTCTGGTCATTCAAATACATAATTTGGTATTGCATTGGGGGAGGAGTTAAAGGCTTGAACTTGGTCCTTGTCCCCCATACACAGGCAATGCTGACACCAAAATAGAAATGTTCATGATTCTGCTTAGCTAAAAATTTATAAATTATATTAGACACAGATACTTACACTCTGTCCATGACATATTAGATGTTTATAGGCTGTTTTAACCTAAAATAAATAAATAAATAAATAATTTAAAGAATTACATTAAATAATTCGTTGTTTATTCATATAAATAATAAAACATGGAAGCTCAAATGTGTGACCTTCTGAGTTTCCCATATTTGTTGCGCCATTACTATATTGGATTTTTAAACTTTTGTTTTAGGTAAACTATAACCAATATACATATTGTCACTATCCATGGTATATATTGTTGCATTTTTGTATTGCAATATAGATTGTGACATGCAGAGCTGGGTAGATTACTTACAAATTGTAATCAGTTACTGATTCCAGATTACATGACAAAAATTGTAGTCAGTAACGTAATCTGTTACATTAAACATTTTAGGTAATATAATCAGATTACTTTTAGATTACTTTTAGACTACTTTTGATTTAACTCGTTTATCACATTGATTTAAATAGCATTATCTTACCATAATGATGTAAAAAAAATGCAAAGAGTAAGAAAACTTGTTCCATTCATTGTAATTTACAACATGAAGTGCATTAAACATTATATTACATCAAGGTTTCCCCAAACTAGCGTTCATAAAGGAACTGCAGAGGGGTTGTGAATTTAATGAAAAGCTGACAATTAATTAAATCATTAAAAATAATTTTAAAACAAACTCCCTTTCTTTTTTTCTTTTTTATTTTTTTTTTATTTTTAATTTGAACTCCCTTACGAGGAAAGTCTCTTCACTTGGTGGCCACATTTGCAATGCCTCCGGGCAGAGACCTGTCTTAATGAATGGAGGAATCCTGAAATCTCAAAAACTGCTCGCTGAACTCACAATTAAATTACATATGTCAAATTAGCAACAAAAATCTGAAATTAATTGCCCCATGAATGTTGTTTCTTATGCTCAAATAGCGTTTAAAAAGCTTATTTTTCAGGCTAGACTAGGCAATGTGCATGCGGAGTCATATGCTTTTGACTGCGCATGTGCATTGGCTGGTCTAGTCAGGTTTCTATGGGAAATTTGGCTCTTTCATTTAGAAGGTGGGACTATTCCTCCATATTGCACATTGCAGTTTCTCCCATTCATAAGTATATAATAGGAGAGAACCGTCTTTGCATTTCTATAGTCTATGTTTTAAATAAAACACTTACTAAAAAAAGGTGAACTATTTTTATTTACCTGCATGCAGTGTGATCATTAATCGACATCAAAGAAACCGTGAGCATGCAAATGTGTTACTTAATTATTGAAATATTTATTTTAAAATCTAAGGGGTACTTAAAGCAAATATATTTGGTGAAGAAGGTTTAGATGGCAAAAAGTTTTGGAATGCCTGCATTACATGTAATTAAGAAATAACATGAATATGTGCATTTTAATTAGTTATAATTAATAATACATGGTTAAAAAACCTACCAAGTAATAATTAAAATAGAAATGAATGTGTTCATCAGTAGCCTAGTTGATGCAGTGTTGAAACCCTTCTTAAACCTGAAATGATTTTGTAAATCCAGTGTTCAAATGCTGTCGCCACCCGACTAATGACTGATCTTTGTGTGAATGTCCACAAAACTGGACAATATATACATACATAATATGTATATAATCGGTAGGCTATTTTAGAAAGGAAAATGTAAAAGATGAAAAAGAGAAATTAGGGAGAATCAATGATTTATGAATAATTTATTGCTATTGTGTGAATAATATGTAATCATGTAATACATAAAAAAGTAACTGTAGTTTGATTACGAGTATTATAAAATGTAATTTACTCTGATTACAAGTACTTAATTTTTGGAATCTGATTACGTAATCCAGATTACATGTAATCAGTTACTACCCAGCTCTGGTGACATGATATATTTTTTCATGCCTAATATGTGACCCAGGACCAAAAAAACAGCAATAAAATTATTTTTTAATTGAGATTTATATATAATCCGAAAGCTGAATAAATAAGCTTTCCATTGATGTATGTTAGGATAGGACAATATTTGGCTGAGATACAACTATTTGAAAATCTGCAATCTGAGGATGCAAAAAAAAAAAAAAAAAATCAAAATATTGAGAAAATTGCCTTTAGTGTTGTCCAAATAGTCTTTAGCAACCCATATTACTAATCAGAAATTAAGTTTTGATATATTTGCGGTAGGAAATTTACAAAATCTTCATGGAACATGATCTTAATATTCATACATTTTATTGTTGGCTATTGCTACAAATATTAGAAAGAAGATATTAATCTCCCTTTATTAAAAATGTTTTTAAAAGTGGCAAAAGTGGCAAGACCTTCATCAGGCAAACACACAACAAATACATATATATACAGGTGCTGGTCATATAATTAGAATATCATCAAAAAGTTGATTTATTTCCCTAATTCCATTCAAAAAGTGAAACTTGTATATTATATTCATTCATTACACACAGACTGATATATTTCAAATGTTTATTTCTTTTAATTTTGATGATTAGAGCTTACAGCTCATGAAAGTCAAAAATCAGTATCTCAAAATATTAGAATATTTACATTTGAGTTTCAATAAATGACCATCCCTACAGTATAAATTCTGGGTATCTCTTGTTCTTTGAAACCACAATAACGGGGAAGACTGCTGACTTGGCAATGATCCAGAAGACGAACATTGACGCCCTCCACAAAGAGGGTAAGTCACAGAGGGTCATTACTGAAAGGTGTGGCTGTTTACAGAGTGCTGTATCAAAGCATATTAAATGCAAAGTTGACTGAAAGGAAGAATTTGGGTAGGAAAAGGTGCACAAGCAACAGGGATGACCGCAAGCTTGAGAATACAGTCAAGCAAAGCCGATTCAAACACTTGGGAGAGCTTCACAAGGAGAGAACTGAAGCTGGAATCAGTACATCAAGAGTCACCACGCTCAGACGTCTTCAGGAAAAGGGTTACCAAGCCACTTCTGAAACAGAGGCAACGTCAGAAGCATCTTAGCTGGGCTGTGGAGAAAAAGAACTGGACTGTTGCTCAGTGGTCCAAAGTCCTCTTTTCAGATGAAAGTAAATTTTACATTTCATTTGGAAATCAAGGTCCCAGAGTCTGAAGGAAGAGTGGAGAGGCACAGAATCCATGTTTCTTGAAACCCAGTGTGAAGTTTCCACAGTCTGTGATGATTTGGGCTGCCATGTCATCTGCTGGTGTTGGTCCACTGTGTTTTCTGAAGTCCACAGTCAACGCAGCCATCTACCAGGAAATTTTAGAGCACTTCATGCTTCCTTCTGTTGACAAGCTTTATGGACAGGCTGATTTCATTTTCTAGCAGGACTTGGCACCTGCCCACACTGCCAAAGGTACCAAAAGCTGGTTCAATGACCATAGTGTTACTGTGCTTGATTGGCCAGCAAACTCGCTTGACCTGAACCCCATAGAGAATCTATGGGGTATTGTCAAGAGGAAGATGAAAGACACCAGACCCAACAATGCAGATGAGTTGAAGGCCACTATCAGAGCAACCTGGGCTCTCATAACACCTGAGCAGTGCCATTGCTGCAGTAATTCAGGCAAAAGGAGCCCCAACTAAGTATTGAGTGCTGTACATGCTCATACTTTTCATTTTCATACTTTTCAGTTGGCCAATATTTCTAAAAATCCTTTCTTTGTATTGGTCTGAAGTAATATTCTAATATTTTGAGATACTGATTTTTGACTTTCATGAGCTCTAAGCTCTAATCATCAAAATTAAAAGAAATAAACATTTGAAATATATCAGTCTGTGTGTAATGAATTAGTGAAATAAATCAACTTTTTGATGATATTCTAATTATATGACCAGCACCTGTATATATATATATATATATATATATATATATACCAGTGTGACTTAAGACTTGTTTTGTGGTCCAGGGTCACATATATATTGCAAATACAACAGCTCACATAAAATGTAATTTGACCAAAACTCTTAAATATAAGAGTTGCAGGTCCTAAGTGTTACTGCTAGTGAACTATC
This sequence comes from Acrossocheilus fasciatus, assembly GCA_036784905.1. Classification (NCBI taxonomy): domain Eukaryota; kingdom Metazoa; phylum Chordata; class Actinopteri; order Cypriniformes; family Cyprinidae; genus Acrossocheilus; species Acrossocheilus fasciatus. The sequence continues at coordinate 21,061,416 of CM071939.1, read as the reverse complement.
ACTCCACTGGTAAATACTGGCATCAAGTGGAGGTTAATCGCACTACAGTTTACTAAAAGTAAACCAAGGCTCTGCATAAATGTTGCATTTATTATTTTATTTTTAAAATGTAACTTTTGTTTCCATGCTTATGTGCATATTGTCGTATTCTGTAGGCCTGTATGCTGTATATGGATATGTGCATATTTACTACTGTAACCAACATATTTTGATAGACTCTATCATACCATACGCTGCTTCAAAAACCGCACGGTAGCACCTGAAGACCTGCATAATAGTCTAATGATATATTATGCACCAGTTGCAAAATTTATATATATGTAAATTAATAATTTCCAAAAATTAAAAATTCTTGTTTTTAATTTTTGAAGCCGTTTTAAGTGAGGTTTCTTGTATGCTGTAGGCGTGCTTATATATGCGTCATAGAGAGGTCATGTTCATCCACAAGGGAAACCATAAACCACCAGTTGGAAATTTAAAGTACCACAATATGTAGTGACACAGGAGACGAATGTGTGACGAAACAACGACTTCCTCCCGCTGTAATTAGGGACATCAATACTTGCACTCAAGTTGACAAATGTACCGTAATCTCATTGGTTACAACAGGATACCCAGAGGAAGCAACTTAATAGCTTTACTGTAAATAATTCCTCCTCTTGACTCACACACAGTCAGTAATAGCACGTTTCCAGACTTTCTCATTTAGCTACTTAATTTACAGAAGTTTGTCTCTTTTTACGGCAAGTAGCCTATGGGTTCGTGAACCGAAAACACATTTATTTTTAACAATTATGAAAATAATAGCTAGGCTACTGATATGCTACATGCATAGCCTACATAAATACATGAATGAATGAATGAATGAATGTACAGAGCTTTTAGAGGAATAACATTACGACCAAATGCTGTAACTTGGGTGGCTAAATGAACAGGTGAAACGCGATTCATGATGTTGCGAGTTATATTGGGTAGCCTAAACCCCATTTAGATTCAACCAAACCCAAACGAAGTACAATTATTAGTAGGTTACTATTTCTGTACTATTATGCAAGTAGGCCTATAGGCTATACATAGGCTATATTGCTACATTTGATCAAAGTTTCAGTAACCACAACTTTCAACAGCGGTCCCAAAAAAACGTTCTAATATCACAAAAGTTAAAGTCTCGCGAACATAAGTTGTGTGGTAACTATAGCAACAGTACGTTCCCGAGTGATACAGAATGCGCATTTAACAAAAGTCCTTATTTAAGACTCTATATAACGCGTTTGGATAAAACGGTTTAATTACAGCCTAGTTTATTTACATAAGTCTAACAAAAAAATATCGAATGAGTCTTGAAGACGCTTACAGGTGACCGTGCACCTCTGAAACCAACCAACGTTTTCATATGTAATTTCAAATCTGAAACACATGGGGGCAGTGTTGAGGTAAAAACGGACCTGAGGTGATGGGTAACCAAGGCACGGATTCATTGTTCAAGTAAATCACGCTCTGTGTATGTGAGTGAGTATACATACGAAGCGGTGACTTATGGTTTCGTCATATGACGTCAGAGTTCACTAATCGTAATCATGAATTAATTCATACCAAATCCACCGGTGGTGCACGACTCATCTGTGTGCGGACAGGCCAGTAAATGCATGATCAGGGATCCAGTTATAACAAAGTCACGCCTTGTGATTGACTAATAGCCTAACTTTTGGCTTTTGTGAGTGATATAACGAAAAACTAACGAGAGTTTCTGTTGAAGTTATAAGTGGAACATAGCTAGGTGGGCTTATCATTCTAAAATATTCAGACGCAGTAATTTCCGCTCACCAAAGAAAGGACATGACGCATAGGAGACTAAAATAGACTAATATGTCTTTTATTGATTGTGTTTGTAAAAAAAAAAAAAAAAAGAGAGAGACAGAGAGACAGCGAGAAAGAGAAAGACAAATAAATATAGCGCAAGTTAAAAAAAAATAAAAATAAAAAATAAAATAATAAAAAAGAAACGTGTGCTATTTTTATTCTCAATGAAATTTCAGCACCCCAGTGCTGGACAGCGCTCAGTCCGTGACCCTGTGACAAATGTGGCGTTTTTGAACTTGGCTCTTTTTGTTGTCGTGTCCACCCTCTATTGTCCCATCATTGCTCAGTGCGCAAGTGTCTGTATGGAGTGACTGATGTGGTTTGGGACCTCGAGACTAATTGGCAGTCACACTGTCATGTCAAGTTGAAAAACAAAGTTGCAAATTGTCCTTTCTCCCGAAATTACGTTTAGAGGAAAGTTCCATTTGAGGTGTATGTGTGTGACTCGTTCATCGATGAGGAAGGAACTGTACTATTATATCCCGGGAGGAAGGGTTGATGACGTCTGTGGCATACTTAATGTGACTTATTGAAAAAAAGGCAAGACTCCCTATTCATGGATAAAAATCCGAGGCAATCGGAGCACAGCAGAAAAAGTTTTGCAAAAGGATATGTAGACAAACGAGTGCTGCTGATTTCACCGAGGTTTTGTTTGCAAAAGTGATTTTGTTTATATTGGTTATTGTATAAAAGTGCAGGGGTTGAACCGACGAGCACACAAGCAAAGGACGGTGGCGCTTCAGGGAAGAGGTGCTGTGAGGAAGATCTCTATCTCTCTCACACAATCACAGCCGCACCCGAGTCGCATCCAACAGCATTTCTATCTACCTACCCTGCAATAGGTAGGTTAAAATCCGGCAAAGACGTTTTTATTCGGTTTAAACCAAGGAATTATGATACGAAGAAGCTCAGGCAACTGGATTTTCCTTTTCTAAAGATTATCTGCCGGTTTTATCGTTTGCCTCATCGGGAGAAGGATTCTGTTGCGCATGCATGGCATTCTTTAAACTTTTCAAATTTCATCTCATGAGCGGGAAATACGAGTAAAAAAGTAAAAAACCGCTTCTGGTTTGCCTTTCTGGATTTTAGAGGCTTTCTTAGCAAAAGTTATTTGCGCGTTATTTAGGCTATATCGAATATAATAGGCTACAGCCCAACCCAGGCGTCCGATGAATTTGTAAATTTACCGGGACTGTATCGCGGCTAGTCTATAAGTGTTTTATATTTTTAAGTAGCTAATTTATTTAACTTTCTTCTGTCTTTACAGCATGGCCAGATCTAGTAAAGCGACTTTAGCTTTGCTCATCTACGGAATCATGATGCACTACAGCGCCTACTGCACGCCTATTGGGATGACTTTTCCCAAGATGAGGTATGTATAAGCTTCTCAGCTCAACGTTTTGGGGATTTCTTTCATGTTGAAACGGACTATATTCTGCGACGAGCTTTATTTTACAGTCCAAAGAGTCTAGAATTTAATAATCTTGTCGAAGCGCAGGAAAAAAAATGGATAAGGATTTGATCTTTATTTTTTGGCTACTAAATTTATAGAGTGGGAAAAGGATTGGCTTTGTTGTATTATTCTGTAGACTTCAAACAGCAACAGCCCAACGAGATTTCCCCCCGAGTGTTTACGCAAGGCTACAGTGCAAGCGCAATGTGGGAGGGCGTTCTTATGGCTAAGAAGGAATTTCTCCATCGGGACGGGCAGATGCAGTGTAGCTTGTATGAAAATGAGAAACCAATGAATGTAACGGGTGGCCCGTATAAGATGACGGTACAGTGGCGTCACTGTACAAACCGAAGAAAAAACGAATGAGATGCTCAGTGCGGGACCTTTTGTTGTGTTAATTTACTGACGATTATAAGATTACAATGTCAGTTATATTTGGTTAGCCTACGTTTCACAAGTCACCATCAAATCTCATTATTGAGCACATATGGCCAAATACTATAGCAAGCTTCATCATAATTTTTATGCTTAAAATAAATAAATAAATAAATAAAAACTGCGAAGAAGCGCTTGGAAATAAGATTATTATTGTCCCATTTACCCTAAAAAGATAACGCAATAATAAGACAGTTTATTTAAAAATCAATTCGATTCATGAACCTGCTTCGAGCACGAGGCGATTATCATCTCAAAGTGTAGGCTATTTTATTTATTTTGTTCGTAAAACAACTGTAGCCTATAATTTACGGCAGAATTAATTTATTTAGACTTTGTTTCAAACCCTGTTTTTTTTTTTAATCGACATCATATAACTGGTTAAATTGTGATTTAATAAATGCATCAATCCATTTGTTTTTTCCAGACTAGACAACGATGTATTTGACGAAGACGGAAACTCGTTAAGCGACCTGGCTTTTGGCACTGATCAAATTGCTATACGAAGCCCTCCCTCTCTCACGGATGACCTATACACGCTATACTATCCGCCAGAGAAAAGGTAGCCTACATCATTTCACATCACTCGACTGTTTGTCATATGAGAATCAATGTCATTATGTTTAGTTTATGTTGTTCCGCTATGTCTGTTCCTTTTGTTTCCCAGCTTTTTTCCTTTGCTTTTTTCTGTTATTGTTGCTGTTGATATTTGCATCAAGTGACTATTTAAAATAGATAGATAGATAGGCAGATAGACAGATAGATAGATAGACAGATAGAGCGAGAGAGAGAGAGAGAGAGAGAGAGAGAGAGAGAGACGGATCGATTGACAGATTTACTAGGGGAATCGAAAGTAAACCTATTACGCGTTTAGCCGAGAGAAGAATACAACTAAATCAGGCTGATTACTTTGCAACAAACGTGTTCTGTGGTATTTCATCACTGATATTATGTGTTTGGCGTTTTATCTCAGAACGGAAAGGCATGCAGATGGATTATTAGATAGAGCCTTGAGGGACATCCTGGTTCAGTTATCAGCACGAAAATATCTGCATTCTCTGATGGCAGTTCGCGTAGGGTAAGGGCATTTTTTAAGCGTTTACCTGCCGTCATCTTTGTTTTCCCCTTTTTAATTTCAGTGGAGGTGATTTCTCGTTGTCCTGTCTTGACTTTCTCTTGTCTTTATTTTCCCCGACTTCTTGTGTCTTTGTCTGTGGGCTCGCATGGGCGTGGAATTTCATGGGGAACTATTCGTAGATGAAACCCGATAAATTAAAAGTGATTTGTTAATTGCTTGTGCTAAGACGAAAATGTTGTGTATTGTCAGAGAAAAAAAAAATGCCGAGAGACAATGCGTCAGAATACATTTAAATTCCAACATGCATAATTTATGAGGCTTGTCTGCTGGATCTTCTTTCGATTTCTAATAAAATTCGTTGTAATGCTAACGAAAAAAATCCTCAAGATTAATTGTTATTGAACGATGGAATAAAACAATATGTTTGGATCATCAAGAGCGTTTATGCTGTACTGAAACCTGTTAACACATTTTCTGTGCCAGCCGGTAGCCTAATAATAGTTCATATATTTGCAGCGGAGGAAGCAGCGAGGAGGACGAATCGGAAACCTTATCAAAAAGGCATTCGGATGGGATCTTCACCGACATTTACAGTCGCTACCGAAAACAGATGGCCGTCAAGAAGTATTTAGCAGCCGTCCTGGGAAGAAGGTACAGACAGAGAATTAAAAACAAAGGACGTCGATTTGCTTATTTGTAGCGCTGACAAAACTGCCCCCAACTGCCCCTCCATGTGTACATTCAGTCCTAAGATCAAAGTCATTCTGATATAACTGATTAATCAGTGGATCGCGCCTGTGTTCTTTAAACATGTATTTATGTATGAAGTAAAGCCATTAAAATGAATATTTTACTAATAACATTGTTTTTCTTTTTGTACAAAAGCACTTGAAACCGCACAGTTATACTTTGTGGACCAACCGTTCAGTTTCATGTATATAGCTATATATGTTAAAAACAAAAGAGAACAAAAACCATCAGGAGAAAAAAAAAAAAGAAGAAGAAAAAAATGTGCACCTTGAACGTTATGCGCCTGATATCTTTTCAAATTCATCATCATATGCAGAAAATAAATAGATTTTAAAAAGACAATCAAAGTTCTGAATGTTATACTTATTTTTGTAATCTGCTAAAGAATAGAGTCTTATTTTATCCAAAGTCTGCCCAGGGATGTATCCAACATACTCTGTAAAGTACAGGGCTGTTTCAACTGTTGTGACTCCCCCCTAAAAAGGGGGAGTGGGAGAGGGATATATAGTAGCTGGCACGATTCCCTCTTTCTTAGCCCACTCATTTGTGAACTGTACTTCAAATCACCTGTCTTCTCCAGATGGAATGTGATTGTCCTGCCTGTGTATGTGATTGGAGTCAGTAACCGGTATGCCTGACTGGGACAAAATGACACTGGAGGAACTGTAGTATTGATATACATGTTTTTTTCCTTGTTGGATTTTCTTTCTATTGTTTTTTTCATTATCCCAGTGCATGGTATACTTAAAATGTATACATGCATGTCCTTTGCACTTCTTTGTTTCCCATCCACTCAATGTTTCCATGCTCATTGTATTGGTCCCCCTATCAGATCCGCCTCAAGCAGAGAAAAAAAAACTGAATCAAATCGAAGAAATCCTAATATTCAAATGCATGCTCCACCTAAAACGTGTTGTGGAATTGGCGTGTCGGTCTCTCTCTCAGTTCTTTGCATGTTTTCGATGCCTTTGTGGGTGGCTTTGCGTCATTTCTGACCAAATTTTGTTCTTATGCCTTAAGCTGTGAATGCTTTGTTATGTGCTATCTGCAGTTAGACTAAACCAGTATCGAGTAGCAAGTCATGACATAATGATCATCTGATGCCACCACTATTTAAAAATTCAGTTAAGAAATGAATGTGGTGGATGGTCCCTTCATGTCCATGACTTAATCGTGAAAACTCTTCAGTGATGCGATCGCTCCTTAATTCTGATAGGACGAAGTATGTTTAATGGTTTCATTCATCAGCTCATCGTAGATCTTGAAAAAAATCAATTGTGTTAATGCTTATCTGTAATTGCTGCTGATGACTGAGGGAATGTGAGGCTGAGAGAATGGGGAGGCCACCGAGAGCGAAGGGGGAGGTCCTTGTGAACTTCAACGTGACCATTGTCATATTCATCACCTTTATTGCCAGATAGTGCTAGTGCATGTTGAAGATAGCCTTTTTCTTGTATGTATAGATAAGGTACGCCCATCACCCTTAGGGAGGGACGCACTGCAAAATCATCTATTGTTTGTCTTTTTTTTCGCCTTATATTTTGGTTAAGCCTGTATTGAATTCAGTATATTTCTCCTGATATGGAAATCAGGTCTTATTCATCCACTAATTCAATATGTAAACCGTTGTCCCAGGCATGAAATCAATCTTTCTTCAATTTGGCATTGTCCCCCAGGCTTTATGTGAGTATGGATGCGTCTCTGAGAGTGTTATGCGAGGTGTGTGTGTGCGTGTAGGAAGGGCGGGAGGTGGGTGGGCGAGTGAAAGCGTGCGTGAACATAATGATGTTATGAAAGATGATATGGGTTTTGGCTTAGGTGCCTTGTGACAACTTACGATAAAAAATCGCCACTTATTACGGATGGCAATTTTAGTGGCCCTACGATGCTGCAAACTATTAGGTTCCATTTCACAAATACCATCTTTACTTTTTCCTCTCCTTTTCTTTTCGAAACTTGGTTTCAAACCTAATTCTTTAATTAGAGCTGAAAAGCATGGCCAGCATATATTGTGATCAAATCTATTACTGAAGTGGTGTACATGGTAAAAGTATTAATTGTCTGGATTGTTTAAGCTGATGAATGTGTGTAAATGTGGCAAGCACGTGTTTCTGTTTAGCTCTACTCATTGTAGCTCAAGGTCCATGAAGCCTAGCTAGGTTTTGTGTTGTTTCTTGTTGCATAGCTTGAGGGTTTTTTGACAGCGAGCAGAAAACCTGATGGAACCCAGGCCACAGCACAGCCTGTTGTGTACATTTCTGAAAGCGCCGAAAGCCTTAATGTGAACGTTTTCTCTATACCTGAAACATTATATATGTGACAAGTGAATATTAGCAAGTGACATCATCCTATATTAACACATATAACTCCTTAGGGGGTGACATTTTTAAATGTTAAAAAGTGTTGTAAGATTTGTATGAATAAATTTTTGTAAACAACACAATTTCTAATCCATGTCTAATCTTTGGAACGTTCCACCATAGCCCGTGTGAACGCACAGTTTGTGTGTTTCTCTATACGGCTACTTTTATTCACACAAGCACATGAGGAAGGCTCACGCTGTGACACTAATGATAGACCAAAACCCACTGCTGTTCAAGATGTGTAATCAGTATAATTCAGATCTCCAAATATCACTGTGGGTGAGCCGAGTGGTTGTGACGGCTTTAATTTATACTCACAACAATCTGAACATTAACATCATGTCAGTGATCAAGAGTGACCCTCGATGAAACACCCACTTCAACACTGACAGCAAGACACATACGCACACATTGCATATATGCACTCGTACTGTAAACAAAGAAATATTTGAAATAAATGAACAGCTATATAACAACACATATAAATACACTACAGTGGTGGCGGAAGATCACACAAATTCAGTGTTGTCCAGCAATAAAGGTGACTCAAGATGCTGAAGATACATATAATTTGCACATGATGTGTTTCTGGATGTCCCAGTCAACTACAGAGGTAAGTCAAAAGCCTCTATGCTCTGGACTGTAAGTTATACAATGAAACTGACATAATGCCACAGTCCAGTACAATCAAACTTCAGACGCAAAAAAACGGTCCAAAGCAATCAATCTCAGAAACAAAAATAAAACAAAAAAGCTTCAAAAAGTACTATTTAAAGAAGATGGGAAAAACATTAGATGCCAAAGGTTGTAGGTTCGATTCCCAAGGAAAGCAGGAACTGATTAAATCTACACTCTCAGTGCAAAAGCATAAATATAAGGGATACGTTTTTGGTGTGCTGCACCTTCAACAAAAGTCCATTCTGGAAGAAAAGCATGTTTTTAGGACAAGAATAGCTCCTCACATAGCTTCTGTCATTCATCTTTCCTGCCTTCCAGCCATCCACAAGTCATGTTTCCTTCTGGGATGAGACCTTCAGTCAATCTTATTCAGAAGTATGGTCAGAGTGGGCAAAGTGTCACTTGCTGTTTATTTCATAATGTCCAAAGCGCTGGTAAAAAGCCACTGAAACTCCTCCTTGAAGGGAGCCTGGAGACAAGTGCTAATGGAATCGCTTCTAACCCAGCTAGATGATGATGGAAACACTACACACCCTACTAAACGATATAAAAGGACTATTTTAACGATGCAGCACATATTAAAGTACAAGCCTAAAGGAGCTTCACAATAAATCTGAACACATTCCAGTGGGTGGAACAAACAACAACTCTTCAGTGTTCCATAAGTCTTCCCGGGGACGTTTCTGCATTCAACAGTGGGAGTTTTCCATGATCGCTCTCAAGCTACCATGTATAAAAATAGCCATCCCTATTGTATAGTAGTGTTGTCCTGGTACACATGCTCTCTGACTGAGAGACAAAGGCTGGGAAGGGAACTCGACCCACGGGACCGGGGCTGAGGGTGTGGCTCCATATCCATTAGTGTGATCTGATCCTGTGGTCCATGCAGAAGGCGGATCCTTGCTCCCATAGTCAACTAACTTAATCAGGGAAGTGTTGCTGAGCAACAGGCCACAAAGGACTGTATCTGTAGGTGCACCCATGGTATTTGATGGCAGCTCGAAGAAAACTTTAAGGGACTTTGCTGTGGCTACATACACATTTTCTGTGGAATACCATTGACCAAGGGTTTTCAAAATGGGGCCTGCAAGGGGGTTAAACGAGGGCTGTGAATTTTAGAATAAAAAATAAATGCTGTTCTTTTAAACATTCTATTCATCTAAAAATGTATTACATTTATTACAGTTTCCATAAAATATTAAGCAGCCCTGCTATTGACATTGATAACAACATTTAAGAAAAGTTTTTTGACACCAAATAAGCATATGTGACCACAAAACCAGTCATAAGTGTACATTTTTCAAAACTGAGATTTATACATCATCTGAAAGCTGAATAAATAAGCTTTCTGTTGATGGTTTGTTAGGATAGGGCAATATTTGGCCGAGATACAACTATTTGAATATCTGGAATCTGAGGGTGCAAAAAAATCAAAATATTGAGAAAATTGCCTTTAAAGCTGTCCAAATGAAGTCCTTATGCATATTACCAACAAAAAAAGGTTTTAATATATCTACCGTAGGAATATGACTTAAGACTAGTTTTGTGGTCCAGGGTCACATATTGCAATGATTTCTGAACGATAATATCACACTGTTTACTAGAGCAATGTCTTCTGAAAATTAAGATTTTCTGGTCTGTTTTTAATACACTTTGCACTTTTGTCACTTTTTCACTTTTGCACATGAAAAATAAAAAACTATATTTTTGGTAGACCTTTTTTGGTCTGTTTGAATTTTTCAGTGTGCGGACAAATTCAGCTACCTATTGAAAATTAAGCTTTGCCATCAAAGGAATAAATTACATTTAAAAATATAATAAAACAGTTATTTTAAACTGTAATAATATTTCACAATATTTCTGTTTTTACTGTAATTGCAGCCTTAGTGAGCATAAGACACTTTAAAAACATTTTTAAAAAATCTTACCAACCCCAAACATTTGAACAGAAGTTTAAATATATTGAGTTGATCTCAAATGTGCTTTCAAGTTCATAAAAGGTATATATTTTCCAAATGATATTTTAAGAGTTTACTCGCAGATAGACAATATTCATTTTGGAAGCACTTAATATTTTTCCTCAAATGGCATGATTTTTTTTTTTTTTTTGATGGATGGATAGACAAATAGATCCCTTGCCATATTTGGGAGTCATTGGCATCAAAATGTTTAAAGAATCCCCTGCTATTAAAAACATCCATTAAACCATAATGCTTCAGCTCAAATGAAAGATTTACAGCTATTCAAAATCTGTTTGTTGCACAAAATTGAATGTAAACATCGCATTCATTTTTTCCCGGTTTAGCTTCCACTCCTCCAAGGAAAGACTGTGTTCTGTGTTATTAGCTGTTTGTCTAAGGGCCTCGAAGGAAGCAACAGAGCCCTCCTTCCTTCAATTAAAGCTGTGAAAACAGCAGCCAGGCAGGAATCATGCTGGGAGCCTCCATCTTAGCCATGTACTTGTTCTCCGCCGCAGCCTCTTTACACCATACCCCCTTGCCACTCTCCTGAGGTGCAAGGAGGATGCCGGGTAGATGGGTGTGAAGTGGGGGTTAAGGGGGGTTTTCCAAAAGGGTGACTACACTGAGACTGGCACCCACCCCCAGCTCACAGTAGTCCTTTCTATTGTGTGTCCCCCCAATGTGAGATGTGACTTATGCATGTGTGTGTGTGTACATGAACACACTCCCTTAGGGAGTAATTTGCAGTCACACAACAATATGTCAAAGGTAAATCTGTGGCCTTGGTGATTGGGGAGGTGGGGGGCTGGTGCCTGAGATGGCTTTTTTTTTTTTTTTTTATAGGACTCTTGCTTTATTTTAAGCACAGATAAAGTGTTGTTATGTATAGCTGCTGAGTACTGATACAAATTTCCTTATTCAATTCTGATTCACAAGCTCTCGTTTCAGTTCTGATTCTATTTCATTTGTGCATTTTCTGTAAAAATGTCCATTTTACTTACAAGAAAAATATTCTTCCTCAGTTCAGCCTGAAAAATATGCAGGGAACCTCATAACTTGGTACATTACAATAAATATTGCTTTTTAATTTGAATTTAAAAAGTAATTAATGACAGGTAATTAACAATATTGAATAATCAACACAATTAAAAGTGCTTTGTGAGTTACTGAAGTAAACATTACATTTCATCTGTTGTATCAAACTGCAATTATAAAAAAAATACAAAATTCAGACAAATTGTTTATTCATTTATTAGTTATTCGCTTAGGTGCTTTTTGTGTATTTTAAAATGTACCAAATTTATCACTGATTGCAATGATAACTTGATATTAATTCATTTATCTGACAGATTCTGTGAGTTCATTCAGTAAGATCAATCAGACTGATTCAATCTACTTCATATCAATCAGACTTCAAACTTCTGAGTTTGTGAGTCGTTTTGAATGATTCATTAAAAGGAGTGATTTGTAAGAGTATGTTTTTGATTCTCTAAAAAGGGTATAGACTCGTAAGAGTAATTCTTGGTTGCACTGTATGTTTTTGATTCATTATGAAAAATGAACTCATAAGAGTTATTTTTTCATGAATCAGACTACACTGCATTGTATTTTTTATTCTTTGTGGTTTTTTGAGGTTCATCTCATAAGAGTCATTTGTTTGTGAATTTAGACTACACTGATAGAACTGTTTGTTTTTGATTCACTAAAAAAGACTGGCTCATAAGAGTCATTTGTTCATGAATCAGGCTACACTGATTTCACTCTATGTTTTAGATCATTAAAAATATGTGTTTTAAAAGAGTCAGTTGAATGTGAATCACACTACAACATGTTATTGCACGCAGCCTGCGAGAACAACCTAATAGAAAGATGTTTTCATTATTATGTGTTACTCAGCCTTTTTATCTCATCACTTTCAATATGGACAGCCAACTCATACAAAATACTGCTTCTATGAGACTGCTGGTTCGGCAGCAGGAGGGTGCCGCTGCTAAAAAGTAGTAGAAAAAAGTAAAAGGGTAAAAGCTTGCTCTTGTGTTTTAAGAAGGGATATCGTGATCAAATACAGATCACGATTCATTTCAAAATCGATATTTTACCCAGCTTCACCCCAGTGTTTGAGGGTCAGACGGTAGACACTAGAAAAGCGACACCCCTGCAAGTCACTCTGTGAAACATTACCTCAAGATGATACAGCCACCCCACTACTATGAATCATTCAGTAGTGTCCGCTAAAAGGCCAAGGGGCCGGTCTTCCTCCATCCTGGCCTGAAGCAAACCAGTTTAGTGTTCCAATAGCCCCTCTTAGCGAGCCAGTGCGGCTGTCAAAACTGCCAAAGAGCACAAAGCTGGCTATGACACACTGCCTTCCTCAAGGGAATCAGGGGCACTTACACAGCAGAGAGAGCACTGAGACGTAACTCACACTGACAATGACTATGGTGATCATCCCTAAATGCAATGTTTATCTTCAAAAGGAAGCACTTAGTCTGGATTTCTCTCCTTTTTATCAAGCAGTACATTATGCTCATTAAGTGTAAATGACTTGGTGTGGTATTGGTAGCTTTGATGTATAGGGCCAGAGCACTGCTTGTGTGTATTTGTTGATGATACCAGGAAATACAGTGTTGCTAAGCCACAGGAGTTTGACGGATACCGAGCAAGAATCAAACAGAGAGGAACAGGGGAAAACTAAAGCCTGTGGGGAAGAACCAAAGACGTCAAAACAGTGAGTGGCAGGAGCTCCTAGTTTACCTGAAACAACAGACTGAGTTTACCAGTGTGTGGTCCTATGTTTAGAGACCACAGATGAGTCACACTTTTTACATTTGCAGTTGTTTTTCGCCTTATTGTAGGTCTTAACTGCTTAACTGACTCTGCGGTGCTGTTTGAAAAGAACTCCTTGTCTCAGAAGCAGGGAAAAGAAGAAAAGGATGCAGCCTGAGGCGCTGTCCATGGTGTTGAACTCTGTCACTAGTTTAGCGGAGCTGAACCGAGGGGTCAAGTTTTTCCTGCTTAGCATTTACCCTACTGGTAGATGTTGAAATTACACTATCTGGAAGCAACATGCATTTTCCCCATTGACAGCCATTCAAAATGATCTGTGCATTCTCTCTCTCTCTCTCTCTTTCTCCCCCCGCGCACTAGTTTTGTACTTAATATACTAAAAATGACTCTTTAGTACTTCTTAAGATAAACTTAAGGTCAACTAAATGTACTCAACTGTGCTATTTTGGGACACCATGAATATGAACTAAAATGTGCTTTTAACATACTATCTCTGTATTTAAAAAATTACCACTTGTAGTACACTTGAACCTATCTTTCATACACTAGTACACTCAAGTGTACTGCAAGTTTTGACTAAATACATTTTTTTCTTTTTTTTTAAATACAGAGATAGTATGTTAAAAATGCATTTTAGTGCATATTCATGGTGTCCCAAAATAGCACAGTTGAGTACACAAACAGAAACATTTTGAAGGAACCTCTCTGAGCTGAACAATACAGCTCTCAGAGATCAATGTTTCTACTTGCAGTTTTCTACGTATACGCCAACTTTCCCATCATGCATCTCCCAGAACATTAAATCCTCTGGCGCTAAAGAAGCTACCATAAATGACAAACCTTCTGTGTCTGCAACTTATTGCTCTAGGAGATGAAATGGTGTAGTTCATCTTTTTTTTTTTCCAGATACCAGCCCAACAAATATAAGCTGAGCATTACTGCCATCTTCCTGCAGAAAGGCTTCTTTTTGACAGTGATAAAGGTAGGCTGCTCTGTGGGTGGGTTGCCAAAAACAGAGACATCCAAAGACAGTGGGCTCATGGAGTTTCAGAAGGCTTGGAGATATGTCGGCAACATTACTGTGTGCGTCTGGATTTTGACGAGAGGTAAAATACGCACAGCCCCCACAAAGGGGGATTGTGTAGTGACTCCGCATTCCTTCAGGGAAGCAGACACTCTTTTCCGTGCGGAGCATCTGTCCTCAATTTCTCTTATGAGTGAAATAATCCAAACTCTCATTTCTTGGCCACCCACCCACTCATCTCATCACATCTGCTTCTGTGCAGAATAATATTGATTTTGTGCATAGGAAATTGTGATAATGAATGAAAGTCTAAATCCACACACTGGAAATATACTCGACCTGTCATTATTTTCTCATTTACAGGAGAATGGGAAGAGAAAGCACATTAGTATTCAGAAGCACTAAAAATAATCTCTTCTTGTCAAGCATAACTGTCAACAGTATGTTCAGGACAAAGGTTAAGGTCAACCAATTACTCAAAGAGCTAGAATTAAGAGAGTAAGATTCAGTCTTGTCGCAAACTGTCTGAACTGTTTATTGCACACACAGTCACGTTTCATGAATTGAACAGATATAATATAAATAGCGATATAATAAGTGATTTTTCCTGTGTGATATGTACACTCTAAAAAAACGTAAAAATAGGGCACAATGTACTCTATTAATATGTAGGAATTTTCCATATTAATTTTTTTTACAGGTGTTTTACCTATATTTTGAATTTTGCACTGCCTTGCCATGTGTTTTAGGGTTAAATGTTTTTTTTTTTTGTATATTTTTTGTATGTACTCTGCTTTGGGGTCACTTTTAGTGTTGTCATGATACCAAAATATCAATAATAAAATTAGTTGGTATCAGTACCAGTTATCAATTTCATGGTTTTCGGTACCATAGTAAAAGCAATATTTTATATATATATATATATATATATACATAATAAAAATGTGTTAATTATTAAATATGTATTATAAAATAATACATCAAAATGTTAGCATGCAATCTTTACATACTGTTCAAGTAAACATTGCATTAAAAAGATTAAATGCATATAAGTAATAAAATTAAAAACAAAACCACATTACATTTAACTGTGGCAGACTTATTTGTGTTTATAGTTATTTGTAATGATTTGTGAGTTTGTAGAGCTCATTCTGAACAAACTGTGGCACATTGAACAGATTCTGATTAACTTAAACACTTCTGATTTGCCAATTATGTTCACACGCTCAACAAACATGTCTGTGATTGGCTACAATGCTCAATGCTGCAAAAACACATTGTGGATAAAAACCTTTGACACTCTTCACAGGTGCTCTTGCACAAATATGCACAGGAGCATTTGAAAGCAGGTGTCCAATTGACCCGGTACTCGTTACTACTGATATTGTTATGTTTTTTAAACTTAAGTATCGACTTGGTACCAAAGTACAAAACTATTTTCGTTGTTGGACGAAATGTCTAACATACAAACTACAACTTTAAATATTTTTGATTATAAAAAAAATGTGATATTATCATGCTACTTGCTACTAAATATTAAGTACGATTTTTTTCTCATGAAACAATATGAGGAAAATATGCCCATCAGCCATACCCTGTCAGACAAACAGATGCTATTTAACTAAAAGAAGGTAAGCAGATAAGTCTTTACTTTAACAAATGAGCTAAAAAAAGAAGCTAGACAGAGTGAGAATTAGACGCTGAAGGGGCAATGCACCATAAGGTTCCTCATTCACACCTGTGAAAGACAGCCCATATTCCCTAAGGAGGCCAGATCCAAGCAGCCCAACAGCAGGACATGTTTCTGCTTGTGCTATGATGTGGCTTCTGTCATCTCTCTTCCACTCCCCCTCTGTTCTCTGTTGTTTCTCTTTCCTTCTGTTTCTGTAGCCATTTACCTCAGTCTCTGAATTCTATGCCATTAATCCACACTTGGAGAAGCCACTCATGTGAGTGGGAAAACAAGACTAGTGCTCCAAGGCATCTCGCTCCGAGCAGGGTCAGCTTGTGGGTTTGCGGGGCCCTAGGCGAGATCATGAAAATGGGCCTCATTGGGGTAAAAGTTGTCAAAACAATGAAATATCCACAGATGCATTGCAGTGTGATGCAAACATGAAATAATACATTGCACAGTGCAAACAGAGACCCATAGAGGCTAGTTTATATCTAGCTGAGCCTTAAAATTTACTTTTGTTGATGTAATTTATTGTAATCAATGTGATCTAGTTATATTAAATTATATTTTTATTTTTAAAAAATGTTGGGGCAGAAATATGCAAAAGTGAATCTTAAAGGTGAAGTATGCAGTTTCTGTGCTACTAGTTTCATCCTGTGGAATTACAAAAATAAAGCATATTTGATAACAATTTGGGACCAATTCTTACTATTAACTAGTTGCTTATTAGCATGCATATTACTAGCTTATTGGCAGTTTATTAGTACTCATACAGCACATATTCTGCATATTTCACATCCCTAATCCTACCTAATACCTAAACTTAACAACTACCTTACTAACTAGCCTATTAATAAGCAGCAAATAAGGAGTTTACTGAAGGCAAAAGTTGTAATGGTTTGTTAATAATGAGAATTGGACCTTAAAATAAAGTGTGACCGCATATTTTCTTAAGAAGTGTTTGCACTTGTTTATCACCATTGTCTTTCTCTGTGTATTTTGCCAAGTCTTTAAAGTGCCCCTATTATAGGTAATGAAAGGTTCATATTTTGGTTTTGGGAGTCCCCTACATTAGGTTGACATGCATGCAAGGTCAAAAAACACTTTCATTGTCTTATAATATGCATTTATTTTTACCTTATTTGCTCAACAACTCCCAAACTATTCATTTTTACAAACCCCTCCTTTGCATGACTGCAGTGATTGGTCTGATTGGTCTCATTTTCATTGAATCTTGCCTGTAATACAGCGTTACCGGGGAAACCACTATTTTTACCGCTCCAAAAGCCACACCTAGTGGCAAAAATTTATTTGCATTTTCATTCAGACCAACTTGAAAGACCAAATATGCTAATGTTTCATTTTGAGGTCAACATAAAACGGCTTGGGATTCGTTTTAAAAAAGACTAGTTTCAATGATTCAGAGTCGACGCTTTCTTTTGAGAGACAATAACTTTATACACAGAGCACTTTCAGATTTACAACTTTGCAGGATGTTTTCATTCACTTAGAGCTGTGTTACACACTGCATGAAAGGTAATTTTTAAAAATCCACAATAGGGGCACTTTAAACTTTGGCGCGCACTTCTGTAACTGAATCTGAATTTATTTTCCAATGTAATTGGTCAGCCATTGTCCCACACAAGCTAAACACCCTCTGGCTCAGACTGCTACAGTAGCCACGCCCCAAACTCTCGCTAATTGGTTGAGCTGGAAAGAGACTGACAGATCAGAGCGGACCACTCTAAATGTTTTAATGGTATCTGGGAGCCTCAATGTTTATACCTTTGGGGGAAACAAAGCCATGAATGAATATTTCGTCAATAAACAATAAACTGGGGTTAAAAGAATGTATCTTACAAACTCCACCTTTAAAATTAGAAATTAAGATTTTGTGATACAAAACAAAAATCATCTAAAGCAACGTGGGAAAATGTTTAAATAAAAATAATCAAATAGGGCCTATACATAGAAACACAACACCTCCTATTACTCATATTTTCACGCTGCATGACTTCTTTGCAGCTCTACGTCAGCATATGTCTAAATTCCTTCCCCAGAAAGCAAGGCAAGCCTTATCCTTTGACAGGATTCTGCCATGCAACAACGTTTTACCATTGAAGTCAATGTTCACTTGCTGGAAGTATACAGCATTATTCAATCTCATTCATTGATTGCAATGGCATCAATCAAGTTTACACTGCTGCGTGTTAAATGTTTTTGCCTTTGTTGTGATCTATATACTTTTTAAGAAATTTTTAATGTCCGCACCTATGTGAGCACCTATAAAGGACACCCAGCCTTGACTCTAAATATCTTGCTAGAGAAACTTTACGTTAACTTTGTCTCAACTAAAGAAGCAGAGAGGAGTAACAGCTGTCAATCATTTGATGCAAGCTGACATGTGAACATGAAAGCATCTGCCGCAGAGCTAAGTGTTCCTTTAAGCTATGCTTTAGCTGTGTCCATCATAACTTACATGCATTTGCTAATCAACACAGACAGCTGTGGGGAAAAGAATGACCTATGAACATAGCAAAATCCAATTAAAACTCTTTATTGATTAAAACTGTAATCATTTTTAATAACAAATTATATGTAATAATCTGAATACCTGAGTAATACTATATATAATATTTATATAATACTATAAATAATAAACTGTAATTCATTGTAAATTTATATTATCCAATAATTGGTAACACTTTAGTTTGAGGACCAATTCTCACTATTAACTAGTAGCTTATTACCACGCGTATTGCTAGCATATTGGCTGTTTATTAGTATGGTAACACTTTATTTTAAGGTGTCCTTGTTACACATGTTACATGTACTTACTATTATAATAATAAATTATGCATAATTACATGCAAGTGACCCTAAAACAAACCCTAATCCTAACCCTAATCATATAGTAAGTACATTAGTTAATTAATATTACGCAGTTAATTAATATTACGGAGTACTTAAATGTATAATTACACTGTCCTACACTGTCCTACCAATACCCAACTTAACAACACCTTACTAACTATTAATTAATACACAATAATTAGGAGTGTTTTGAGGCAAAAGTTATAGTTAATAGTTAGTTAAAACTAATAATTGGCCCTTATATATTTATGGTCCTCAAGTAATTTTAGTGCTATTATTCAGGCATAATTAATAAAATTAAAATGTAATATTAAAATGAATACTATTTATAATTAATAAAGTGGTTAAAGTGTAAATGAATTTATGGTATGCTTAGACATAATTCTTTTTTACAGTGTGAGCTTAAATGGCAATTAGCCTCTTATCTATGACCCCAACATCACATAATCCATCATGATCCAAACAAAACCACTTTCCTTTTTCAAAACAAAGAGTTAAAGCTTCTCTTTGGATGACTTTGAGTGAGTCATACTGGTCCCCAAGTCAATGCATAGTTAATACATTGGCAGACAGGGTTAAACAATTTGAACCACAAAGACAAATGCCCCTGGTTTAAAGCAGGGGAAGAAATATTGATCCCTTGTTCGTGAACACACTTTGTCAGCAAAGTTCTATTTTAATACACGCTGTGCCGTCGAGTTCAAACAAGACGTGAGGAAAGCTCATTTCTAGTCTCCAAATTATCGAATGAGAAGAGTTTGTTCCTTTTCTGGCACAGATACGTAACCCTGCACAGACGCTATTTATGTTAGATTTATACATGAACGCATGAAATCCAAATTAAGTAAGCGCTCAGCACGCGTCCAGCCCTAAATATGGAGGTGATTGTCATGTTGCATGGGAGGTTGTTTGATATAATAGGCCGGTCCTCAGGGACAGCCCCCACAGCAGACCTCCTCTCACGTGTGACAGATCACCTATATACTGAGATACTGCTTAATGATCAACGTTTTTCTCTCCAGTTAGCACAGGAGGTGATAAACTCAAAGTAACACTAATAATTAATACTTTTTTCTGGTGAAAAGTGTTACTGATGTTCCAAGAGGCTTCATAATACTCTACATTTGCTTTAAAGGAATAGTTCATGACAAAAACAGTCCGTGCTTCCAAATATAATTCTTTAGTTTTCTCCCGTCATACAGGTTTGGAACAACATGAGGGTGAGGAATTGCTGACAGCATTTTCATTTTTGGGTGAACCATTTTTGGGTAATGCCAACTTTGGATCATGTCAAGTCACCATTATTTGTATAGCTCTTTATATAATAGAGATCATTTCAAAGCAGCTTCACATTATTAAACACATTACTAAAATGTTACTAAAAACATTTTGTCTGGTGGACTTAAACTTGAAAAATGGTGTGTACTGACATCTTTCCGCAGTTGAAACAAGATACCTTCTGATGTTCATTTATGTTTATTTTGTGCTTTAACTAGTAAATATGAAAAGATGATCGGTTCAGGTGCCGCTTGAACTGAGGCACTACAGTGATCCGTCGTGACACATTAAAATCAATCAAATCAATAATATTACTGAATATTAAATGTTTTGTAAACCCTTACTAAGAAAATAAAAAAGCAAAACCTTGGGAGAAATCAGGCTCAAGCAGGGACTAGTTCTCCTCTGGGGAACTGGATTGACATACAAAACTGTAAAATATTAAATCATTAAGATCACAACTGTTATAATTTCCAAACATGTTCATTATGTCCACTTAACTGACTAGATTTTGTATTTTCTGTGAAGCTGCTTTAAAACAAGAAGTATGAAAAGAGCTATATAAATAAACTTGAATTTAACTATCTTTTTAAAATGACTGAGAGTGGATGATTGTTTTTGAACAGATTTATTGTGAAAACCAAACAGTTTAACTGTCAGTGTAATTTGGCAGATATGTTGTAAAAGTACGTAATGAACACAATGTGAGTAATGTCTCTAGAAGCATAAAAACCAGAAAACCATGACCGACGATTTCAAACAATGCGTTTTTGGTACTTACATGTTAGGGGCCCAGAACATCCACATATAAATGAGGGGTCAATCCCTCCCTAAAAGTTAATTAAATCAGGCTTTCATGTTCACACCTGGGGCCCCGTGCCTGTCAGAATCTGGCACGCGGACACATGATCACGCCCAGTTGCTCATGCATACATAGGAAGTCCCCCCCTCATATGTTAGGGTGCCATCCTTTGTTGTGTCAGAGAGCAGATGCGGCCCCTCACTAAATCTAATAGAGACGTGGTCCAGAGCTGGGGGGCTGGGTGTGTATGTGTATAGGGGTGGTTCCGGCTGTCACCACGCTTGTCTTGAGAGGAGCGTGTGCTCTCACTACTCCCCTTATTAGTGGGCTCCATGTGTCACTGGTGTCAGTGGTTAATCCCAGTCCCCCCAGGGAATCCCACCCTCCTAAAACCAGTCGCCCCACTTCGACAGATGGGACCTTCTTCTGCATACTAATGACGGATGGATTCCAAAGGCGTGATTTTTCTGTAGTTCTGCTTGTAGAGGATGATGGAGAAGAGTAATGCAATCATTGACTAAGGAAAGAATCAAAAAGTAGAAAGATAAATTAAAGGTAAAGTACTTGAAATAACATTATTTATATAGTTATTTTAATATAATTTATAATTGTATTTTATAATAATGTATTTTAATGTAATTATTATATATTGTTGTTAAAATAAATGATTTTAATGTAAATAATTATATATTTGTTTCATTATATAAACGTATATATATATATAAAGTCAAAGGTAAAATACTGAAAATAACATTGCCAATTAAGATGTTTTAGTTACTTAAAATTGTATTTATTTATTTCAAAATAATGTATTTTAATGTTATATATATATATATATATATATATATATATATATATATACATACATACATACACACACACACACACACACACACACACACACACACGTAATATGTATATGTATAATATATATATATATATATATATTAATATAAATAATTGTATATATTAATATTTATATATTTGATTTATTTTATATATATATATATATATATAGAGAGAGAGAGAGAGAGAGAGAGTAAATCAAAATCAATATTCAAAATTAATATGTGATATTATAATTTATATAATAAATAATTATAAATACTTCATTAAATAAATATTTTATTGTACTTTAGACAAAAATACTGCATAGTATATTTAAAAAAAAAATCAAAAGCAATATTTGAAATTAATATATTTACTATATAAAAATATATAATTAAATATAATTAATTGCATTTTAGTCTACTTTAGGTAAATATTTCAAATGTATGCATAAAAATAATGTGAATATAATTTTAATATATAATATGTGCAAATAATTCAATTTTAAATATACAAATAATTTTGATTAAAGCATTATGAAATAGCTAGGAGACTTCCTTGCATATCCATAACAGTAATTAAAGTGCATATTTTTATTGACTATAGAGCATCTGCTAAATTAATAATGATGTAATGAACATCAAAACAAAGTGATCAACGTTTATGCTCCTCATGATGTTCTTTTCCTCCTATAAGCCACATGGAAATGCAAACTTTTCATATAGTCATATGAGCTCAGAAGCAATAAAAAGTTATTTCTTTACTTTTTCTCCTCTTTATTTTGAAGGATGGAGTCTCCTCAGTACTCAAGAGCATGAAGTGAGTTCTAATTATAGGGAGAAGTCTTTAGATATCCCACTCACTGCCTACATAACAAACATACCCAGGCCTGAGTCTAAAAACTGACACAGAGGAAACTGTTATCAAAGGGAATTCACTTCACTTCGGAAATATGGAGTCAGATTTTCTGGTGCCTGCAGTTACTGTAAGCAAATTATGATTTTATATGCAATGTTTAGAAGCTTCAAAATTAACTGGAAAATATATTGTTAAGCAGTCAGAACAAGCAGAGCTAAGCAGAGCAATTATTTGCAACAAAGAATGACTCATTTAAAACTTCGGCCCTGCTCATGTGAGCGTTTACGTCAGTAAACCGAGTAAAATCACATAAGATTATCCACAGTTTGCCATTAAATAATAACTGAGCGACTGTGGCAGCGAGCACAGAAATATGGATCACAATAAGAAGGGATAAGTATAATCTTTAAACGTCATGCTGTTTTCGCTTTGTATCCATTCTTGGTCCTTAAAGAAATGAGGCTCAAACTCATTGTGAGTGACAAATATTTCAGTGCCAGTTCCTAAATGACTTCCTCGAGGGTGTCTCAGTAGGGCATAACCACTGTATACACTGAGAAGGACACGCTCAGAGCAAATTCAGATTGTTAAGGTTTTTCAATGGCTGACTTACTCTCAGTCTCAGTCCTTTACAAGACTTGCGACAGTTTAAAATCCTTTTGCAAAAGTCTCCTGGGGTTCCATTTGTTGTTTTGTTGATACTGTCTTGTCTCGCTGATATCGAGCGAGTGCCAGGATTTCCACCACAGGAGCAGCAGTGTTTGATTTGTGAACAAATGACTCTTATGAACTGGTTCTTTTACAGGAATCAGTCAAAAAATTCTGAATTTAACCTTGTAGTAAGTTAGCAGTTTGAATCTGCCTCACTCAGTCAGATAACTGACTCTCTTACTGAACTTTGAGTCTTATTTCAGTTATGCCCAATTTCAAAAAAATCACGTACCGTTACTGTGACGTATAAGACTACTTAATGTTCTTAAGACTTCAGTTACAATTCTGCAGAGAAATCTCCACCAATCAGAGAATCAAAGCAAGCAAATTGCACCAAAAGAACTCATTAGCACCTACCCACTACCATGAAGCACTGCAAATGAGGCAATTAAGTATATATATATATAAACACACACACACAAACACACACACACACACACACACACACACACACACACACACACACACACACACACACACACACACACACACACACACACACACACAAATATACTGTTTCTATATATAATCAACATCTTTAAATCAATACTTTTATATTTTGTCATTATTTTTAATTTATGCCTTTCGCAATGTTTATTCCCTCTTTGAAGCCATTAAGTACACAGTCTTATACCTTCGTTTTTGTGTCCAATTTTCGAATACTTCTTTGCTTCGAAGTTTGTTCTGTTGTGTCACCTTTTAGCTGATAGGTTTGGTTCATGGCTAATAACTC
Organism: Acrossocheilus fasciatus; assembly: GCA_036784905.1. Classification (NCBI taxonomy): domain Eukaryota; kingdom Metazoa; phylum Chordata; class Actinopteri; order Cypriniformes; family Cyprinidae; genus Acrossocheilus; species Acrossocheilus fasciatus. The sequence goes on along the minus strand of CM071939.1, from coordinate 21,037,268 downwards.
TTAAATAACTTTTGAAACTAAACCCACTGAAAAAGTGGGTGGGCACTTTAAGGCAGAAATATTCTTAAAAACAAAATGTGCATAACTTACAAGGCTGTAAATGTGTAAAAAAAAAAAATTACATTTAGGGGTACAACAGCGTATCACTGGGCACTTTATCTTACCTTCTAAAAGGTTCATATTAGTACTCTAAATCAATGGTGCTTACTACACTCTTAAGAAAAATGGTTCTAAACAGCACCAGAAAAGGGTTCTTCGGCTTGTAACAATAGCAGAACCCTTTTTAGTGCTAAATAGAACCTTTTTTATAGGGTTCCATACAGAACCATTCTTTGAAATGCTATATAGGACCTTAATGGTGTTATAAATAACCTTTTTAATGATAGTTTTTCATTAATGTTAGGATGTTAATATCATTAATATTAGTATTATTTGTATATATTATTTATTAATATAGTTTTTTACCCCTCTGCCTGGTCTTATATCTTGAAGTGACTATTAGGGTTTTACATAAAATCAACAACAACAACAACAACAACAACAACAACAACGTGTCAATTAGCTACTTTTATTTTTTTAATGACGTGAAATTGTAGCAAAAATGACAGTGCTCTAACAACAGTTATTAGCAGAATACATTAATGAAAGACAACATAGATAAAAAAGTAATATAAAGTCATGGGATAGCTGGGAATGTTCATGCATAAACCCTAGTAATAAAAATATCTAACAAAATGGACCATAAATTCATTATCTTTGTTACTTACTTAGTGAAGAAGAGGAGATATCCTTAACTGAATAGAGCTGGTCACACTTACATGTTCTCTTAAACTAAAAAGAGAAAAGAGGAAACCAATTAGCCTATTTGAAAGTTATAATTTATAGACATTTTAATAAAGAAATTATTTACCTGTTGAGAGTGTGTTGACAGTCTATGTAGTTGGATGGCTGAGCTCCAGAAAATCAGCAATGAGGCATCTTAGAGAGTAGCCTTGGTTAGGGTTTTACATTAAAACAACAACAACAACAATAACCACAACAGCAGCAAGTTGTGTGAATTATGTTTTTATTGACATGCAAAATTGTCAGTGCTCTTAACAACAGTTATTAGCTGAATACATTAATGAATGACAATTGACATGGAACATGAATATATACACAAAAGTAAAACACAAAATAATAACAAAAAATAGATGAAGACCGAGATTGTGATCCCTTCACAATCTTAAAAGAAAAAAGTGATATAAAGTCATGGGATAGTTTTAATATTTTTTGTGACTGGGTATGTTTATACGTAAACCCAAGTAATGAACAATATAAATTATAACAATATAACAATACAAAGAACCATTTCAGCATAAAAGGGTTCTTCAGAATGCTATGGTTCTAAATAAAACCATTACTGCATGTAAAGAACCTTTAAAGAACCATCTTTTTTTAGAGTGTAGCACTAAATATGGTTCGCTGGCTCATAGGGGAACCACTTAAGTGCTATATAGCAGCACCTATCTTTAAAGGTGTTGTACAGCACCTTTGTCAAATGGTGCTACAGTATGTAACCCATTCTCCTCCTTAGATTTTAGATATGTTACTCCACTTTCATATGTTTGCCATAAATGGGAATTTATTGCAAAGGCAAAAGCTGTTGTGAATCAATTTTATGCTTTTCGAGGTCAAAATGTCTTGCGTGGGCGCCCTGGCATATTTCTTTATAGGGGGGCCTTGGGGGCAAAAAGGTTGAGAACCACGTTATTTTCAGGAAATACACTGTATTTTAATGTCGTTTTTAACACTTTCCCCAAATAAACTAAGAGATTAGAGGGTTAGAGAACCTTTAAAGAGCTATACAGGGGTGTTGCATGGCAATGGTGCTACATAGCACCTTATCCACCCCAAAGAACCGTTTTTTGTGTGTGTGTACCTAGCTTAATGTAGTAATAGATAGTTTTAGATAGTCGTATGCACTCCTACTATTACGAACCTTTTAGGGTTAAAGAAAGGTGTCTCTTTAAGGGCACTGCCCCAGTGACAAGCTGGCATACTCCTTAATCTACAATTTTTACACATTTTTTTCTGAGACTGTATTATAAAAACATCCCTTCAGCACAGAATATAGCAGTGACTTGTTAAAAGCTAAGTACAAAGCTATGTACAATGACCTTTATAGAGCAATTCTAAAATTTTACAACTAAAAAATCATTCGGCTGCAAAATATTTCATGTTGTTAGGTAGCCTGCCTTACCATTTTGAGAAATGCAAATGGGATAGTGCATCTGAATTTGATTTTGACTCAGTGTTACTTATTTTCAGCAGCAAGGCACAAAGCAACAGCATAATGGGACAAGTGTGGAAACAATCTTCTCATTAGTAAGATCATCAACCGGCAGATGATGAAAGCCATATTGAGAACGGACACAGCATCACTTTCATTAACGCCAAGTATTTGCGGAAATGCACAACATTTTCTCCGGTCTCCAAAGGGCCGAAAGGCAAAAAAGGACATTTGTATGCATGAATATTACATTTTTTCTTCTGCTCCAATGTAAATAATTGATCAGGATGCACTTAGGAAACCAGCATCTCAGAGGCACTTTACCAACATGTGTCCTTCAAATCCACAATGGTTCCGTCTCCTGATGTAGAAGAAATTACAACCCCTCTCACCGCCCCCTCAACCCCGACAAACAACACAAAGATGTTTGATCTCTGAAACAATCACCATCATTGTCAAGGGAACTTTTGAAGCTCCTGGACGAGGTCTTCTGTGTGGAGCTTTCACGTAAGGTCACTTTGAAACTGCATGAGGTTCATGTCTGTCGCATAACTCTCCTCATTTACCGCAGCTCGCTAGCGCTATACAGGAATTCCCCCCAGCGTGATCTGAGAGGGGCTCTGACTGAACGCTCAACAGATGGCCATGAGGTAGCGTTGCTAAGCGACTGGTCATCACTGATCCCACAGCTCGCTCTGGAGAAATCTCTCTTGCATTATGAACTTATTTACAATAATAACACTTTTCATTTGAATAATCACTCTGCGACTGCTGCTCCGGAAGACTAATACTCCAGGGCATTTTAAGTCATTCATTTAGGAGGTCTAGCCTAATTAGACAAGTAAAGACTCTCAAGAATTAAAAACTTTGGTTATAATGAAGCAGGGCTGATGATGAAATAAAACGGACATTCTCGTTCATGAAGAAGATTGTACCCCCCAATAAATTCTTACAGAACTTCCCAGAAAGCTTTAAAGTGCACAGAATAAAGCATTTCAAGGGAGAACGGATCTAAAAGCGGAATGCAGGAGACAAACAAACACAACTCAAAGCAGTGTACTACACTAGAGCAGAGGAAGCGTACGCCGATACCGAGTCTTTATTTGATTAGACACTGTGAGAAACACTCCCGGATGTGTGTTTATAAATGGGCAAAGGTAAAAAGAAAGAGTCAAGACAATGTTGTGCAGTTCAGTGTCTGAGAACTGGGTGTGAGATTCTTTCATCTAAAAATAAGTTTTATAAGCACTCCTCGTCGCTTGTCCTCACTTCCCATTTTCTGGAAATGCGGCGGACAGATGATTCATTCTAAGGAGGAGGAAGAGGAGGAGGAGGTATATAGATGTTAACAGAACAAATAACACAGACAGACACATCCGTCATCTTTCCTATTCAAACAAACACTCATAGAACAAAGATAGACCATTTTATCCATGTATAAACATGCTGATACTACTTTAATACCCACTGCAATGCAGAGAGAGAGAGAAAAACAAACATGAACAGATGGACAGATGTACCAAGAGGTCAAAGTTCAAACAATATGCAGACAGAAAAGGAATCTTAACAGTACTTTGCATAAATTAATATTAAAACATTTTGTGTAAAAAAACTCAAATCAGTGGTTTTAAATGCTACAAGTTCATTCAGACATCACAACATTATAATGTACATTATGAAAAACGATAATCATTTCGAGATTTGCTGAGGATTACAGTGATTTGAGATCTGATGAAAATTATCCATGTTAATAAATTCTTAGTAATGTCAATGTCAATGTCAATGTCAATGTGATTTAATATGTGATATCCATATCAATTCAGTCAATAACCAAGTTGGTGCAGCTACATTGTGCATATATTAAATACATTTAATTAAACAATAATACTGAATAATTTATATCAAATAAAATTATTTGCAGAAATAGATGATATATTATGATGTATTATATTATAGTCACATTTTATTTTAATGTCCAATTTTTGCCATTAACAAGCCATTACTTTTGCCTGTAGTGGGCCCTATACTAAAGTGATACCTATATTATATTATATTAAATGTATATTTACACTGTAACAAGGACACCTTAAAATAAAGTATAACCTAAAATGGATATAGCTGTATCAAAGTCAACAGACTTTATGAGCTTTTGTGCCTGCAAGAAAAGGAGAAAGTGCTTTCTTTGTTTTTAAATGACTTTACACACCACTTAACTGCATGAAACGTCAAGCCCACGTATGTCAGGGCTCCCATTTGGGACATCAAACAAGGTAACACACTAGCAACCCTATGACACATCCAATTCCCAGATAAACAACCATGACAGTGACAAATAATCCCTAACCCCTTTAATAAATATATAATACGTTTATCTATGGGGCATCAGAAGATAAATAAATAAGTAGATGAAAGGGGGCTCAAGTCGCAGATTCTCCTCCCTCAGATGTGAATGTTGAGGGGCTCATGGGGACATATTCAGGCAGGGGATGAGTAAACTTGAAAGGCATTGCATTTCTGAAAGACAGTATACATTTTTGCTTTTGTTCAAGTCTGTCACTGAAATCTAATCAAACCACACAGAGTCAAAGAGAGAGCTGGAGGCTGGGAGAAGGCTTGCCTATACATTGCAATAAAGTTACATTGTAAAAATGTTTTACCAGATAACCTAAAATGTGCTTCATGGGGTAACATTATTTAACTAGTTTGATTTTTATAAAAAAAAATAAAAAAAATAAAAAAAAATCATTTCACCAAATAAATAATTAGGTAAAAATCTGAAGAATTTTAAGGGTCAGATCAAACAAATACTGCTAATGTTAATAGATAAAGACAGTATACCTTAAACCTGGATTAGAAATATTTAATGATTTTGACAAAGAAATGTCAGCTTCTTTTGTGGTCCTTTCTGTAGATATTTGTGTTGCATTAAACAAGACAAAAATATCAATGACAATTTGGCTAAATTATATAATCTTGACCTGAACTGATGTTGACTTTTTTGTTGTTGTTGTTGTAATCTACTGTAATCAAGTTCATTTAATCCTTTTATATAACACATAACTTGAATGATAGTAGTTAATTAAAATATTTCTGCATGATGCAAATTTTTCAGCTACCTGAAAAAAAAAAAACATATTTTACCATGTAGGCTGTTTTAAATTAGTATTTGAATGTCTGAATGAAGAAAAAATAATCTCAGGAAGCAGTTATGTAACATTTAGAGGCATGCTGATTCTTTATGTCGATAACAGGAAGCTTGTTAACTGCTTTGTAACAGTGATGGAAAATAGGATTGCTGGACGTCTGGGGGAAACATGTGAAATTAGCTTGGCCATTACCTGAGCAAGCCCACACCAAGGAGAGCCCTGCATTATCAGTCTAAATGTCTGAGTACAGATGTGTGGGTGGATGTGCTAAGTCCCTGATTCTTATTAGTGGGATTTCCATAGAGGGTCGATACGGCCTGAGCTTACCAGCGTCCTGCTGCAGTCCCACACACTGTCCTGTTCTGACATGTAGTCACAGTAGCTAATCACCAAGCCTCCGACTCACTGCATGCTTAATCACTTTGGGGGTGGCCAGAGAATGGGGATGAACAGCCCCGGTGCTAACGCCAAAGCAACTTTCTACTAGTGTTAATTTCGTTAACGAAGACTGTTACGAAAAATGTTTGTTGAAGAGCTTTTTTCCTATGACTAAGAGGAGAGGATAATAAGGTCAATAAACGATAACTATGACTATATCCACATGCAATTTCGTCGACGAAATAAGAGGAGACTAAAATGTATTAAAAAAATAAAAACTTTACCAAAAACCTCTTTTAATTTTCATCAAAAAAAGGAGACAAATTATTATTGCAGACCTCTGTACACTTCTCTACTACACCGAGCTTTCATGTGTGCGGTTGCCAGATAAAAAGATTTTAAATCCCCGAATCAGAGCTTCCCTGTTTCATGGATGCATTTTCTGTCCGGTGTTTAGCTTATTTTATACAATCTGGCAACCATGCGCACGCACTCGCTCCTCATTGCGAAAGCGCCGTCGCTGATGATCTGAAAACACCGACAAACACGCTGGAGTTTAGCGATCTAAATTAAAGTATCACTCGGTCTGTGTTCTGTCATGAGATCTCGACTATATTGTTAATAAATGCACTTACTCAACCGCTGTTGTTTAGAGAAATAGGGTAATAGAGAAATAGGCTATTGCAATTTGGAATGAGTGAAATTACTAGGATTTTCACTGTTATAATATCTTTCGTTTGTTTTAGCTGTTTTCATAATGTAGACAGAGAGATTGCACAAGTCTTTGGTATTATATAATGAAGAGACTATAATAAATCAGTACACTAGATGAGGTAAAATGTACGCCATGTACATTTCATTGACTTAAACTTGACTAAACAAAAACAGGACAAGGTTGTCTAAATATGATAACTAAAATGTATATTTGAGTATAGTGTTAATTGTGTAAGCTATTTCAATTTTAGTCTTAGTCCCGTGTTAAAATGTCCTTTTAGTTTTTATCATATTTAGTCAACCTTATCCTGTTTAGTTTTAGTCGACTAAAAGTCTCAACATTTTAGTCTAGTCCAAGAAAATCTAAAGAATTTTAGTCTAGTTTTACTCAGAGAAAACCTGAAGTATTTTAGTCTAAATTTAGTCAATGAAAACGTATTATTAATTAACCATACAGTAGCCTATTAATTCTGGCATCCATTTTTAATTTAGCCTTAGTCTTACTCAAATGTACATTTTAGTTATCATATTTAGACAACATTGTCCTGTTTTTGTTTAGTCACGTTTAAGTCAATGAAATGTATGAGCATTTTAGTCAGGTTTTAGTCAATTAAATCTTAGTCACATTTTCAGCATTCTGTATAAACTGATAAAAAAATTATTTTTGCTCAAAATTATAATCGTAATAACTGTTGTCATTTGAGTAATTTACTTTTGCATTTCAGGTATTGCACTTTCACTAGTAAGCACAAATCAACAGAATGTGGACACATAAGCTACATGGTGTATTTTACCTCATCTAGTGTACTGATTTGTTATAGGCTCTTTATTATATAAATTACTACCAAAGACTTGTGCAATCTCTCTGTCTACATTATGAAAATAGCTAAAACAAATGAAAAATATTATAACAGTGAAATTCCTAGTAATTTCACTCATTCCAAATTGCAATAGCCTATTTCTCTATTACCCTATTTCTCTAATTCAGATCATACAGAAAGTAGGTCAGAGGTCATCCACAGGGAAGAGTAGATGATCTCCGAAAAGTCGAACAAAGCATTTACTTACTCCCTCCCTTTCTCTCAGTGTAATATGTCAGCATTTACGTTTACATTGAATCATTTAGCAGATCCAGAGGAACTGAGGAACATCACAAGCAATTAACAAGTTCATACAAGAGCCAACAATACTTGCAGTGCCGCAAGGCCAAAAGTAAGCTAAAGAAGAAGAAGAAGAAGAAGAAAACAGTCAAAGTAGAGAAAAGTAAAAACAAGAAGGGAACAAGAAGTACCTTTATGTATGCTTGTGGTTAAGTTGAGTGCTTGCATACCGATGTGTGCTTTCAAGGTGACAGTTAGAAGCACGTTCCTCCACATGGCAACAAAAAGAGTGAAGGTTCTGGAAACTTTGTGAACCACATGTGTTCTGGAGAGGCATAATCACTCCATCTACAAGATGAGCCTAGATGAGATATGGGCAGTGAAGCTCTGGTGTGATCTCAAGACGTTTCTCAGATCACCATCTTTCAAATGTGTTTCTAGGTTTGAAATGATTGAAAATAATGTGTTTCGGCAGGAGCGTTATGTAGTGTAGTGTGTGCGAAAGAGATGAAGAGAGAGTTCTAGTTAAATGCCACACTGAAAAATTAGCTTTTTGTAAATCTTAAAATGTCAACACATCTGATGTTTGCACATCTTTTGGGGGATTCAATTCATTTTCCTAATTAATTTAACCAACTGTTTTGAGTTAACTAAAATGTCAAATCGCAATGAGTTAAAACCTGCTGTCATTCTAGCAATTACTATTCAAAGGGATAGTTCACTCTAAAATTGAAATTCTGTCATCATTTACACATTATCCTCATGTTTGCCTTCTGTGAAACATTTAAGTAGATATTTTAAGAAATGTCTGTTTTATTGCATTTATTTATCTATTTTTTTATCCATACAGTGCAATGAAATTCACTGGTCACCAAAATTGTTTGGTTCCCAACATTCTTTATGTTCTGCAGAACAACAACAACAAAAAGTCGTACATACAGGTTTGGAACAATGGTGAGTAAATGATGACAGAATTTTAATTTTGTGGTAAACTATCCCTTTAAATATCTCATGTTTTCTCTCTGAAGCATTCAGCACACTTGTTGTCTTAAACTATCAAGAACATCACATGACAGACCTCAACACTTAGTACATAAAACACAACAAAAGTGACCATTTCAAGTTGAAGAACAAACTCATCTCGACATTGCAAGACCACAAGCTAGTAAACATGACAACAAAATCTGGAAAGCAGTCAAACAATACAACCATATTCATTATTTATGTCTCTGTGCATGCTGGTAAGAGGATGAATAGGAATGAACCACAAAACCATTTTTCACTATAGGCCTATTGGAACTAAAATGTATTTATTCAGCTCACCTGCTGTGCTTATTGGTTCAAAGTAAAAAAATGTGAGTATACTGTAAAAGAAAATCAGCATCAAGATGCATTACTTGTGTTCCTAAAAGTTTCTGTTAGAACTACAACAGCAGTGTTATTTACTTTGTCTTAGATCCCTTGATCTCATTTTTCGCAGTGCAGGGATATGTGCTGGGGTTGAAATTTCACCATGCCTGATATTGCACTGTGATGTGCAGTTTCATCTAATCCACCAGATTTCTGGCTCATAGTCACTAAAAGCACTGCAAACAGCCAATTCCAAAACACAAGAGCAGTCCTCAAAACACAATAAAGAAAAGAAAAGCTCATGGATTACTTAATATTAAAGGTGATCAGACATAATATATATTACTATAATATGATCCCCACAATTTTAGCATGACATGAAAATTCATATATTTCATAAATGCACGTGATTGATCATATTTTGAATAGTCCATCCATATATGTTTATAAAAAAAAAAATTTACCTCATCATTTTTAAACCAAAACATCATGTCACTATACCTTTTACATTTATGCGAAACATTTTCTCGGCTTCAACCCCGACACTTTCTTATAATCAACTGCAAGCTCTCATTAATTTTTGAGGACAATGCCCACATCTCTACATCCAAATAATTACACTTACATTTACATTTAGTCATTTAGCAGACACTTTTATCTAAAGCGACTTACAAATGAGGACAATGGAAGCAATCAAAATCAACAAAAGAGCAATGATACAGTGCTATTACAAGTCTCAGTTAGCTTAACGCAGTACACGTAGCAAGGGTTTTTTCAATTATATAATAAATAAAAAGAAAACAGATAGAATAGAAAAATAATAGAGCAAGCTTGTACTAGAGGCCTTTTTTTGCTTTTGTTAATTGTATAATAAATAAAAAGAAATAGACAGAATACAAAAAGAATAGAGAGGCTAATTAATTAATGGCGGGCACACACTGCACAATTTTCAATGTCGTCAGATCGCTGCTCTTCTCACACAACATGACTCTCTGGGATACCATCTATAGTTGCTGTTGTGTGCACACTGACTGATGAATCGGCAACAGGGGGTCACACATTACACAACCTTTCAATAATCGCCGACAACTTAAGCTGGTTGTCGACAACAAAACACATGTGAGAAGTGATGCAGGAAATAACATAAGATCACGTGTAAGACAGGGGTTCTTGGATTCCTTCCTGTTAGAAACCGTAGCTTGTGATACAAGTTGTCTGTATGCTGGTTTGCAGTAAAAAAGAAACAAACAAAAAAAAAAGCATATGAAGGAGAGATGGTTGCTTGCAGAAGCTATGCATGCTGATGTTTTGTTGCAGATCTATGACTCCACCCCTTAAAAATTCCCTTGTTCTGTAACATGCTCTCTTATTGGCTGCAGGCCTTCATCAATGTCATTTTCAGTGAAAACATTGGCGCTTCACGTACATGGCATTTTGCCTCCAATTTGAGGCATTTGTCTGCAATTTCCACAAAACTGTCTGCAATTGAAAATCAGCAGTGTGTTCCCGACATAATGGATAGAACCAAGCCCTGCCCTACTAATTTTAATATCAATGATATTAAGAGTTTAAAAAAGAGAGCTTCAGAAATGATATAAAAGCTATAGCTTGCTGTGATGCTGCTGCTATAACCAAAATCATCAAGCAAGAAATGATGTGTGCATACTGAATGTCCTTTATACCCTGTGGTCATCATGTATTCTTCTGCATATTCATATAACTGTCACGCAAATGAGCAAGTTTGAAGGTTAAAGATTAATATTGATTTTTTTTTCAAGGTAAGCTTAAAAAACTAAACTAAACAGGTTTTATTCAAGATAAAAAATAAAAAAAATAAAAAAAATCTATATGACTTAATCAATCTGACTAAGTTACACCAACACAAGCATTTTTATGGTTCAGATCAGGTAGAAACAGCTCATTAAGGCAACAACTGCAGGTTTCCACTTTCAACACTGCAGATCATGAAAGATTAATGAAAGAATCTTTGCATATTAAAATTTGAGTGGGAGAGGTTTGTTAAAAATATGATCAGCCCTCAGGAAAACTTCCTGAACATGCCAACATCGCCATCACAAACCTAAAGCGGCCAGAGTTACACTAAAACAAATGAAATTTTAATCTCAACGTTTATGTTGGCGATAAATATGCACTTACTCTTTTCCGCTTGTTCCCCTCCAGGCCTTCAGCAGTTAAGTGACACAAACGCTTCAGCCTATTTAGCAGTAATTTGTATTGTTTACATCACATAGTACACATAATAAAGCAATGATACCTTGTTTCTTAAAGGAATAGTTAGCCCAAAAATGAAAATTTGCAGAAAAATTTTCTCACCCTCAAGATGATTAACAACTTATGAAGTGAATAGCTGCATGATTGTAAGAAACAAATCGTAATTTCTGGCCAAAATATCAATGTATAATCCATAATAATACACTTCCTCCAGTAAAAACTCCATCCCCTGTTGTCCTCTCACATCAAAATCCACTGACATATTTTTGCATTTAAATGGTGATTAATCTGTGCATATTGACACAACTTATTCACTGGAGAAAGCAATATTATAAATACACTGTAAAAAATGACTGTGATTTTAACGGTAAAAAAACTGTGAAAATGCTACAGTAAACACCTGTTAAATGGTTAACAGTAAGTTCCTGTAAAATTTACAGGGGAAAACTGTAAACTGACATTCCCAGAATTCCCTGCGTTGCATTTCAAATTTTGTTTGAATTTGATGTTTTTTCTTTGAAATAACTATGTTTCTTCTTAGTTTTTTTCTTATCAGTTATGTTTATTAGCGTTGTATGTTACATCTAATGTTGTTAAATTAATGTTTATTGCATATTTCAGTTTAATGAGTCTCACCATGATGGTGTTTAGTGCTTGTGTGAATGACACTGTGCACCTTCTATATATGTTATTATTGAAAAGCTGCTTGTGATGGGCTTTGGTTCATCATTTGACTTTCTCATCACCACCTGCATTTGGTGTTTATCAGTGTATTTCAAAGGTACGAAACAGATTTCAGTATTTCCATAGGTTGGTATATTAACATTATATAAGTTAATGAAATTATGGTATTTAACTGTAAATTTAAGTTAAAACTTAAAATGTTGTTACTGTATTTTTTACGGTAGAATTCCGGCAACCACAGCTGCCGTTTATTTTACCGTATATTTTACGGATTTTTTTTTTACAGTGTAGAGGACACATTTTAATCCGAAGCAAAATATCTGCTTAATACAAACATACAGATATTTGCTTTACAAGACATTAATTGATGGACTAAATTTGTGTGGATTACTTGTGGAATTTTTTATTTATTTTATTTTTTTATCAGCTGTTTGACTCTCTTTCTGACGGCACCCATTCACTGTAGATCCATTGGTGAGCAAGTGATGTAATGCTAAATTTCTCCAAATCTGTTTTGATGAAAAAACTACATATTGGGTGGCTTGAGGATGAATATATTTTCAGCAAATTTTCATTTTTGGGTAAACTTCCTTTAAAGAGCAAGTCTATTTTCATACCACCAGAACAACATTTGGTGAGGACAGCTTAGCATAGCAAAGCATTCAATGATAAAAATCTTGTATGTACGCACTTTTGTATATTTATTCAATCTTAAACCATTATATTTTCCTCATGGCATCAATTAAGGCCATGGGTTTGCCACAGCCCTTTTTGTTCTTGCAAAAGAGACATTTCTCTGGTGAATGCATCTGTCTTTACATGACTATTGGTCCGTGTCTCCAGCAGGGAATCTCTCACAGTGATTGTCCATTGAGACTGGCTCTCTCACCACTGGGTAGGAAATCTCCCCGCTGCTCTTTGGATTCCATCATATGTGCTCACAGTGGTCATCACAGCCTTCACTGTCTAACATCTTATAGCTGACCTATTGATGGGGAGACACTCTGTGCCTCTTGATGATCGTTACAAAGGTCTTTACAAGGGCCATACTTCCATTTTAAAAGTCATCATGATACAAACCAACGAAAGGGAGCGAGAGAAAAAAAATGGTTTTCTCACTTTAAAGCATTTTCACACCTCTTAGTGAGACTTGATGTTTTATAGGATTTTATGAAGCAACATATACTGTACAATATTGGAGCAAACTACTTAACAGTTGTTTGGGGGGTGAAAATATGATTCATGTAAAGTAGTTTTCAAGAAGATAATCAAGTTAATAATTATCAATTCCCTTTCTTTTTTTGGCGGACATCAATAAATATTTATATTTTGAAGCCGATAATCAGTATATGAGACAATATTAGTCTACATTTTTCAGACATGATTACCAAAAAAAAAGAAAGAAAGAAAGAAAGAAAGAAAGAAAAACAAACAAGCAAGCAAAACAATCACTTTAAATGTCCAGACATCGCAATGCTAATGCACCATGACAAAGTAACGTGGGCATTATGTGGGGTTTCATGATCATTTAGAATAATTTATCAAATTAAATGACTTATGTTTGTTGTTTCAGTATTTAATTCATCATTTTTTAAGTCACATTTTATGAGCCGATACCAATGTAACCACCAATGTATTATTGCAATAAACATTTTAGAATGCATAGTTGTTATATACACTCTAAAAAATGCTGGGTTAAAAACAACCCAAGTTGGGTTAAATATAGACAAACCCAGTGATTGGATTGTTTTGGTTAAATGTTTAACCCAACCTGCTGGGTAGTTTTAATTAACTCAACTATTGTTTAAAAATTCCTATATTTCTTAAAATTAACCCAAAAAAGGTTGGAAATTAACATTTATTAATATGAAGAGTTCAGATGCAAAAGCCTCTAAATGCCGTTTGAATTTTTCTTCTAAAATGAGCATTTTTCTCAGGCTCCTTTGCATATGTTCAGTTATTTCACTATAATGGCAAAGAAATGCATATATCCAATCCCATTAAAGTGAAATTACTGAAGCTTCACATAGGAGCCTGATAAAAACGCTCATTTTAGAAGAAATATTCAAATGGCATTTAGAGGCTTTTGCATCTGAACTCTTCATATATTATATTAATGAATATTTTAGTAATTTAGTCATTTTTAAACGATAGTTGAGTTAAAAAAAAAAGTCTAACATTTAACCCAACTTGGTCTGTTTGTAATCCAGAATAGTGTAAATTAAAAAGAAAAGGTAAAGAAATGTAAAGAAAATGATTTTTGTAATGCAATAATCTCATAATTTACTGTAATTGCTGCAGAAACACGTTCAGTGTGAAAACAAAACAATGTGTTGCTGCCCTTACACACTGCTTGCATGTGTGACGTGAAAGAGGCCTAAGACAATACAAAAATGAAAAACAGAAATATTGGGAATTTGATATAATATTGCTTTAAGCAGTCTCATAAATCTCATATGGACTACAGCAACCCACGAGAATCAAGATCTTTATCAGTCTCACCAAGACATACTCGACCTCATTTATCAAGCAAGATTAACTGTCAGCTTGGATAAAATTCAAGGTGCCTAAATTTTGTGCTGCTCAGAATTCGAAGTATCACAGGCAAGATAATTTATCTGATGCATTGCATACAGCAAAAATGCTGATTTGATTTACAAAACTACAATAGAAGACGCTGACCTGTTAGACTTATTTGGTGTGTGGCTGAAAAATATGACTTATTAAGTATTCATTTAAACACTGCAAATCAAACGCTACTATTCAAATACTCTATAGCGTATTCAATCATACAAGATAATATTTCTAAATATTCCATAAAAGCTGGTCATCAGTAACACTACTAACTTGACATCACTGAACTTAACATTTTATGCCACACACAGTATAATGGATCATTATCTGTCATTGACCTTAAAGGTCAGGCTAATAAACAGTGCTGATACGTTTAAATGTGAAAAAATCTAATACTTTTGTCATCATAATTATGATTCCTAATGAAGAGGCATTATTTATTTAGGTCTAAGGGGAAAAATCCACATAGCCAGGCATCACGAAACTCAAAAAAAAAATAAAAAAAAATACTAATATTATAACCGAGTCTCAAGCTATAGTCAACTCTCCTCATTAAAATGAGATTTTCCTTTATTTTTTTAGTACAAAGTACAAAACACTGCCAGCTTCACTACATTCACAACTTTTAATCAAAACAACTAACTAGCTTATTTGAACCTTAAGAACTATAATTGCAGCTTGCTTATCATATAATGTTGCATCAAAGCTTTGAATTGATAATTGCTCGCATGCTTTTCAACCCCCAGTTAGAATGTGTTAATTATCGGGCAACACGAAAGATGCAGTGTAAATATGCTTGGATAGCACTTTATTAACGTAATCGTGAACTGCAGTGTTCTTGCACTCATATCAAGAGCCCAAAAGTTTTCTGTGAAAATGTCGTACCGGGATATCAGATAATTCACACTTTGCATATGCAGTGCACAAAAACGAAGGCAGAAAGAAATCTGATTATTTTGCTTGCCATATCAAAGCTGCTTCTAGATGAATGCCCCTTTGATTTCTGATGATGAATATTCGTCTTGAGGACCAAAATGGAAAAGTATTGGGATTGCATCTTGCTCTTTTGTCTACTTTATTTTTCAGCTCCGGTATTTGTCACTGGATATTAGTTATACTTATTTTAAACTTCTCTGATCATTATCCTGCACAGATGCTTTGATTTATTAAAAAAAAAAAAAAAAAAAAAAAAAAAACTTTTTTGGACTGTCTTTCATTTAAAATCACTCTTTAATTATTGATTTAGAGCATTGAGCACAGCACTTGACATCCTATAAATCTGATTCAAAATTGTTCTGTGACTGATGCGCACAGAAGGGATCAATGGATTAATTTCTATGAGATGGGTGTTCTTGTGGGCCGAAGACGTGCCTGCACATGCAAAAAGCAGGATTATGAAATTTGAGCCAGGGTCTCTCACGTCTGATGGGTGGAGGAAAGCTGGCCTAAAGGGCTGAGTTGATGACAAATGGTAAGGTGTGAGGCAGAGCGCTCTTCCTCACCAGCTCAATCACACTGAATAAACACACCACCACACACCTCGACCCTGCTTCTATAACTGTCTGTCTTAATAGTTGTCTAATAGGACAGCTGCAAGTGTGTGTGTGTGTGTGTGTGTGTGTGTGTGTGTGTGTGTGTGTGTGTGTGTGTGTGTGTGTGTGTGTGTGTGTGTGTGTGTGTGTGTGTGTGTGTGTGTGTGTGTGTCAGTGTAGTTCATTTGCAGAAGAGCAGTTTTTAAAATAAAAAAAATCCTAATTTTTTTACTCAAACTGATCTTCACTCATAACTTTCTAGAACACAAAAGGTTAATTATATTATATCGTTTTTAATAATATAATATAATATAATATAATATAATATAATATAATATAATATAATGTATAGTACTATACATATAATGTGTCCCATTATATTATATTATATTATATTATATTATATTATATTATATTATATTATATTATATTATATTATATTATATTATATTATATTATATTATATTATATTATATTATATTATATTATATTATATTATATTATATTATATTATATTATACATTTGATACACTTGAAGAGTTCAGATGCAAAAGGCTCTAAGTGCTGTTTGAAATTTTCTTCTAAAATGGCTTCTACGTTTACTTTCAGTTATTTCACATTAATGACAATGAAAAGAACCTATTCATTGCCATTAAAGCGAAATTACCTAAGATGGTAAAATTATAATCATGATTTATTATGCAAAATTATGCTCATTTTAGAAGAAAATTTCAAATGGTTCTAAGAGGCTTTTGCTTTTTCTCTAAACCAATCTTCTAATGAAACTTCTTTAACCTGACATGAAGAAAAATATCTACTTTATAGCTGATCACTTACACATTGGCGAGTAAGGTGTCTGGCTTGTATTCATATCATATGATTCACCATGTTCAGATTATCAATACACTTTTCCATGTTTGACTACAGCAGCTGTAATGTAAGTTATGTTTTCACTGCAAGAAGAAAATGAATCAAAGATAGCCTTGATCTTCAAAACAAAGTAATAATTTTTCAGTGGCACAGCGGGCTGTTGGGAGAACATTTATATAAAAGCAGCTGGAAAGTGTAGGGAATTGGGAATTGTAAAAGTGTCACATTTTTCTAATGTTTATCACTAAGCACTGATTGTAGCTGCCACAGAATATAGAGGGAGTATGTATTCACAAGAAATAATGAAATAATCATCACCCAGCTGCTACAAATCCCTGACGGTAAGAAAAACGTTTCTTAAGAGGTGTTTCAACTGGATACAGGTCCTCTGCAACTTAAATTAGTAATATCTAACCTCCAACAACTCATGACATATTTCACTATGCCATTATTTATTTAGCAAGCACATGGCAAAAGTCAGAAACCATGCGGGAAAAATTAAGTAGGCTTGGCCCTGACTGCTTCAAAAGGAATTAAGAGGGTCATTAGAATTCAGGAGCTGATAATGAAATGCACTTAATTACTTGATCATCAGGAAGTGTGACCACCTCTTCAAAAGCAAATGAAGAGCGTCCAGAGGCAGTTGCCTTCATCTTTACTAATATGAACAGAAGGACGTTTCTCAAATAAGAAAAAATGGCAGCACAGCTTAGGTTCACAAAGGTGAATGAACAAATAACAAAATGTCTGGAATAATGTCCGTCAAACAGACGAGTCCATTGTAAAAATGTGTGGTTATTATGCACAACACCATGTTTGGCAAGAACATACCATGTATAGCCACAAACACTTCATACCAGCTGTCAAGTGATGGAGGCGTGATGATCTGAGCTTCTTCTACAGCCACAGCACTTTTTGCAGTCAATGAATAGAACACAAACTACTCTTGATACTAAATTATTCTAGAGTCAACGTGAGGCCATCTGTCCATTAGCTGGGCTGAAGTCGGGCTGAAATTGACTTGAAATTGAAGTTGCTCTTCACCTGCAGATACAACCAAATGGCTAAAACTGACATGAGGTCCAAACTTTTCCAAAAATGAAAAAAAAAAGACTGAATAAAAAGGTAATATCTAATCTTATGTATATATTTTAAATGGAATTTTATCAAATACATTTATTTATGCATATTATATTAACTACACAATTTCTAGGTGTATTCCTTTAAGACAATTCTTCTCAGAAGAACCTTCCAACAACAACAAGCTTTTCCTGTGGTTTAAACACCTGCTTCAGTTGTTATATCTGGCATAAAGTGTGGTTTAGGAGTTAAGCACAGATTGACAATCGGAAAAGGGTTCAGGCCAATAATTAGCGACTCTCCTCGACCCCCACTGCTGCTAACAGATATATCGACAAGTGCCCTGGCTTTTGTACCTGATCCTTCACCTTTTACTTCAGCAGAGATTGAATCTGTGTTGCACAATTTACCCGATAACACAGCTGGTAGAATGGATGGAGTGACTTATGATATGCTCAAAGCGAGGCAGTGTTCAAAATCTAAAATCAATGTTTAATGGGTGACTGATTCTCACAAGGGGTCTCTCATTTATTGAATACTCAAGAAAGACGAGTTTCAATCTGAAGAAGCATTTCTTTATTATCAACAATTTATAAAATGCTTGTCAAGTGGTTTCTTGCAGGTATTCTTTCACCCAATCAGACAGTTTACATCAAACGCAGGGAATGAATGAGCATGTCACAAGCACAAGCATGTTTTCATCTCTGAGAAGTTGCGTTTTTAGTTTCATCCTCAAGTAGGGTGCTATAGCTACCACCACTTAAGATGGCTCAATCAAATCAAATCACTTTATTTTTATTCAGTCAAACAGAAGAGCAGTCTTTCTTGCTATTTTCTGAGCTAAAGGCTCACCAGACTCATTCTGTTGTCTCTATTTCACTGTCTAGCTATTTTTAAAAGCTTATGTGTCTTATGTAAACACCCCCATGAAGCACATCTGTTTAAGGTAAGGTGAACCCAAAACCGGGCTAATTACACAACGTTTCCTTTAGACCAGTTGCATTTTGAAAATATGTATTTGGTAACACTTTGTAATAATGGCACGCTATGAATCATTAGGTAAGCATTAGTAAATAGTCAGTTCATCCCAACATTGTATTGTCCCAACATTAATAGGCATTAGTAAGCAGTTTATAAATACAGCTGTAAATGCCTTGTTCTTGATTTATAAGCATATCTATTACAAAGGAGATTTAAAGGCTCAGTTATCTTAATTTTTTTTTTTTGTTAGGAAGATAACTGAGCCTTTAAATCTCCTTTGTAATACATATGCTTATAAATCAAGAACAAGGCATTTATAGCTATATTTATAAACTGCTTACTGACCATTAATGTTGGGACAATGCTTTATAAAAGATGAACTGACTACTAATGCTTAACTAATGATTTATAGCGTGCAGTTATTATGAAGTGTTACCAAAATATCTTAATTTGTGTTCTGAAGTTGAACAAAAGCCTTACAGGTTTGAAACGACATGAGGGTGAGTAATTAATGACATAATTTTCATTTTTGGGTGACCTATCCCTTTAAATTAATACTGTACATTTATGAAACATCAGTTTCAATAGTGACATTTTTAGATGAACTATATAATATTATACTTATCTATCTAATAACCACATACCTGAGACAAGTGTAATGTGGATTGTAAGTGGAAAGAACAGACTGAAGCGACGGTTAGACGAATAGCTTGCTGGATCTGATTGATTTATCTTCCTTGTCACTCATCTAGGTATCTCTGTGCAAAGCAACTCTCAATATCCAGATATGAATATCAATATCCACTCTGCAAGAAAAGAATAAAACGCAGTTAGATGAAGATATTTTCAAAGTATATTCATATTCATATTCAGGAATTAGTGATGAAAACACTGAGAGGTCAATGTTTTTAAAAAGAATACTAAGGAAATTTTTAAGCTTTTGTACAAAAGTTCAATAAATAAGTTAATATTATCTAACATGCATTGTAGACATAGTAGTAGCAATTATTGTCTATTTTTTTTTTTTACAACCAAAGAAATTATTTCCAAACAAAGTCAACAGACTCAACCATTGTACATATGTAACCTAGTGGTGTTTTGTTTCTGAACAAATCTGTGTTTATGAATGAATTGCTTGAATGATTCAGTGACTCATACTTAAAAGGCATGAGTAATGAGTCATTTGTGATCAATTAGTGTTTTGAACAAATCAGTTGACTGAATGAGACAATGACTTGTAACCTGCTGGTATAAAAGAAAGAGTTGATGAAAATTTCTACCTCTCATTCACTGAGAATTATAAAAGTAAATATGTATTAAAAGTGATAAACAGTATTTATGAAAATATATGTTATCAATACAGATCTTAAGGGCAAGCGCTGTTGTTATGAGGTAACCAGCAACACAGGGTGTAGTTGCTATGGTTACAAATTCTTCTATGGTTACGAATTCTTGAGATCAAACTTTTGTGGTTAAATGCTATATTAATGCTATATTAAAACATTGTTGACACTTTATTTAATATGAAACATTAAAACAGTTGCTCCCAAGTATCTGAATCTGATGCTGTGTTTGGAAGAGGTGTTTATTAATATGCACGTTTTCTGTAACATGCATCTTTGACTTTTAATGTTTTTTTTTTATATATACTTTATGTACTTTTCTATCTATGGTTTCATGGGTAAGCACACAATCAGTTTAAATTTTCATTCATATATTGCAGAAACAGTTCCCTCCTAACTATAGAAAATATAACACTTAAAATAGAATATGAATCATGAGTAGGAGTCTTTCTATGCAAGCCTATCTATAGGTCCATCATAAAATGAGTGTCTAACCGCCACTGGCTGCATCTGCTTCAGCTGACACAAATGTTTAAATTATAGCAGTGTGCCCAAGCCATCCTATAAATATGCATCCAAAAGTACACTATAAAAATAGACCAACACAACATGATGTAAAGAGCATGAACTATCAATAAAGGTTCTGACAACAAAACAAGTGTCGTGGCAATTAGTTCACTTTAATTGATCATGGTGAGAATGCAATGGAATCATATTAATGAAGACTAATTAATGAGGCTAATTATCTTAAAAACCTCGTCACGTTAAGAGACCTTAAAATCCCTTTCGAAACTTCCCTGGAAAATGTCAAATGAATCAGTCATGGCTGACGTAAATTCTTTTAGAAATGTGTTAGTCAAAACAATTCTTCTGAAAAGGTGGCAGTCACAACTGGTTTCTTGAAGCTCACAGTCAAATTAAAAGTGACAACCTAGTTTTCTCTAATACACATTGGCCACAATTAATGGCACCCTTATATTCAGTACTTTTTGAAACCTCCATTTGCCAGTTTAACAGCTCTAAATTTTCTCCTATAATGCCTGATGAGGTTAGAGAACACCTGACAAGAGATCAGAGACCATTCCTTCATCCAGAATCACTCCAGACCCTTTAGATTCACAGCTCCATGTTGGTGCTTCTTCTCTTCAGTTCACCCTAATTTTCTATATGGTTCAGGTCAGAAGACTGGAATGGCCAGCAGAAGTTTGGCTTCGTGCGCAGTGACCCATTTTTGTGTTGTTTTTGAGGTTTATGTTTGGATTATTGTACAGTTGGAAGATCCAAACATGGTCCATTATAAGATTTCTTACAGAGTCAGTAACTTATTGATTTTTTATCTGTTGCTATTTGATAGAAATACAGGCCCACAACATCAAAAGTACAGCAGTATATTTCATTGTACACATGGGGTACTTTTTATCCCTGTGTTCACCAAACCCATCTTGAGTGTTTGCTACTAAAAAGCTCATTTTTTAGTTTCATCTAACCATAGAAGCCAGTCCCATTTGAAGTTCCAGTTGTGTCTGACAGCTGAATATGCTGGAGTTTGTTTTTGGATGAGCTAGGATAATTTTTCTTGAAACCCTCCCAAACAACATGTGGTGATGTAGGTGGTGTTTGACAATTGTTTTTTTTCTGACCCCGAGACTCAACTATTTTCTGCAATTCTCCAGCTGTGGTCCTTGGAGAGTCTTTAGCCACTCATACTCTGCTTCTCACCATGCATTAGGATGATATAGACACACATCCTCTTCCAAGCAGTTTCGTAACATTTTATGTTGATTGAAATTCTTAATTATTGTCCTGATGGTGGAAATGGGAATTTTGACTGTCCTAGCTCTTTTCTTAAAGCCACTTCACTAATTTGTGAAGCTCAATTATCTTTTTCTGCACATCATAAATATATTCTTTGTTTTTTCTCATTGTGATGGATGATTAAGGGAATTTGGGCTTTGTTTTCCCACCTATATATATTTCTGTGAAACAGGAAGCCATGGCCGGATAATTTCATGTTCATAATCACCCTGGAGTGCACACAATTGTGAATATGAATGGGAAACTACTTCAGAGATATTTTGCTCATAAGAATTTCTAGGGGTGCCAATAATTGTGTCCAACGTGTATTTGATAAAAAAAATTATTTCATAATGATATTTCCCCCCATTTTAAATTCTTATTATTCAATGAAAGGTTAGATTTTTGTGATTTTTTTTTAAAATAAAAGATCAAAAAGATTAACCATGCAGATTAATTTTCACAGTCTTCTTTGATCATATTTACCAAAGGTGCTGATATTTTTGGCCATGACTGTATATTATCCAGTATCTCCAGTACTCAAATGTGTACTCAAAAGTTCGGGAGGAATTATAGAGGAATTATTTAGTGATTCAAATAAATTGAACAATACAGATTAGTGATATTTGAATAATCACTCATGTTTTTGGTTGCTTTTATATTTAACTACTTTTTCAAAAGTGGTAGCTTGACTGTAGCTTGGCAAGCTATAGTTTCAAAGTAAGTTGCCCACCATTGCTCAAAACAATATTTTTGAATTTGTTTGCTTATACAAACTCTTTGAACTCAAAAACTCAAGAACTCAACACTTCAACTAACAATAAGAATGCGATATAAAGAATGTGCCTTCCAAAGAAACCCAGCTTTAGAAAAGTGTGATGAAGTTTGCAACTAAACAGTTTGTGTAGCACGTTTTAGCTCAGGTTGTTTTGTGAATATGAATGCCCCAAAAAGAGGCAGGGTCAAGATTTTCAGTAAATGATAATTTTGATTTTGATTTTGATTTTGATTTTGATTTTGATTTTGATTTTGGTTTTGGTTTGTGCATCACACAAAACTATCATACGACTTCAGAAAATTTAAAATATAGTGCAGAGCTTCTAGTGACCACTTTTATGATATTTCTACACTGCTTTTGCATCCTTTTTGAAGGTTGGCAGCCTCAGGCCTTCTTCACTTTCATTATATTGAATCAGCAGCCAGGAAATTCTTTCTTCCGTTGAAAATTCACTTTTGTGTTCCACAGAAGAACAAGTTTGAAACAACATTAGAGTAAATTACAAAACTTTTGGATGAACTATCCCTTTAAATGTAGGAAAAATGGTCTGTTTAATTCCAAGGATAAAAATAAACAAACAAAAATGGATGGGATGAAGAAAGGTTAGGAGAAAGGGAAGGGAAGTGAGGGCAAATTAATTGCACTCAGCAGGAGTCAGAAAAATGTCACGCAATCATATATTAGGCACAACAACATACACAGTTATCAGTCTCTTTGACTGACAGTTTTGATTCAGAATAAATGATTCATACCACTATGGACAAAGTTTGTCTTAATGAAAGCTCAGAAAATGTCTGCCTGACAGAAAATTGGGTTTATTGTCTCTCATGAAATATTGCATAGGTTGAAATAACTGGTGAAAACATGCACATAATGAAGGATGAAGTTTGCATTACTCAATCTCCACTAATGAATGCTCATTTACAGCCAGACCGCAAAAAAAAAAAAAAAAAAAAAAAAAAAAAGAGCAGCTCTGGTATCAGTAAACCAAAGGTGCAAACATCAAGACGAAGCAAGATTTGTCCTTTTTCCACAGCTTGCTGTCAGACAGTAAATAAGGATGTCTGCATCATTTGGAGAAGCATAGTGAGCTAATCACCCATATATTACCAGCAGGCCGTATGTTACAACAGTGAGGCAAAACAAATCAGTTGCAAGAAGCTAAATTTACATTGTGTTACGCAAAACGTCTATCACCTGTCCAATTTTGTCTATAAAATTTAAAGGTCGTAAATTATTGCACAAGTCAATGTTTTCATTAGGGTGGCTGGCTGGATACGGCTGCAGTTTGAGGGATTACTTCAGCCCCTTGAGACATGCATTGATTTGTGACAGTCCTTGTATCTGATGCCATCGTGCAGTTTCTAGAGCAGAATTCCTAGATGCTTTGTGATATGACACATTACATTATAATTATATAACGTATTATTTAAATATATCACTATGATATCATTATTGACTGTTTTATATACATATGCATGAATGCATGAAATTTGGCAGATCATTAGCCATAACTATATCATCACACAGCTCTATATATAAAGTTGGATATATATATATATCCAACAATACCCAGATACAAACAGCCTATTCATATAAAGATATATATGTGTGATCCTAGACCACAAAACTAGTCTTAAGTCGCTGGGGTATATTTGTAGCAATAGCCAAAAATACCTTGTATGGGTCAAAATTATCCATTTTTTCTTTTAGGCCAAAAATCATTAGAATATTAAGTAAAGATCATGTTCCATGAAGATATTTAGTAAATTTCTTACTGTAAATATATCAAAACTTCATTTTTGATTAGTAATATGCATCGCTAAGAACTCAACTCGATTTTCTCAATATTTTGATTTTTTTGCACCCTCAGGATTTTCAAATAGTTGTATCTCAGCCAAATATTGTCCGATTCTAACAAACCATAGATCAATGGAAAGATTATTTATTCAGGTTTCAGATAATGTATAAATCTCTATTTTGAAAAATTGACACTTAAGACTGGTTTTGTGGTCCAGGGTCACATATATACAGACTGTACATATCTTTACAACCGTTATTTTCCAAAAAGT
The DNA here is from genome assembly GCA_036784905.1 of Acrossocheilus fasciatus. NCBI lineage: Eukaryota > Metazoa > Chordata > Actinopteri > Cypriniformes > Cyprinidae > Acrossocheilus > Acrossocheilus fasciatus. The sequence goes on along the minus strand of CM071939.1, from coordinate 21,012,368 downwards.
TTTGAAATAAATTGAATTAAATGAAGAAGATAACAACAATAAATTCAAACACACCAGGCTAGTATAATTCTTAATAAACAATTTGTACGACAGGAGCATTTTTAATGAACGAGGCTTCATGAAACAGCAAACGTTCATCAGTGACACAGAGGGAACTAAGTGGTCTACAAATTTGATTTATAAAAAAGATCAACACTTTGATTGGCTTTATAAAGTCCCCCACAGTAATGTATGTTCTTGATTGCGGATGTGAGCCCGATGCAATAGGACAGCTAGCCGTTTAATATTTAATGAACGAGATGGCAGCAGACACTGAATAAATTAAAGCCTTTAATCATCTGGACCATTGATGACATGGGTCTTGGGTCCCCTGATAGTTTAGATTAGCCACACACCTCAAGTGATCTCGCATTTGTTACACATTGGGGTACACCAAACAAAACAACAAGAAAATAGCCAAAGAGAATTTTGTGGAAACCTCAACCGCACCCTATCGCTAAATACACAAAGCCTCAAAACAGCTAGATAAGATCCATCTTCCAGACAGAAAGGTTAACTTAATAGAAAATTCAGGCCATTAGCTTTGGATTACATCATAGCTATAGCAAGCAATAAATGGTATGGGTGCCGGTAACCTGATCCTGGAAGGGCAGCCTGGTGTACTTTGCTGAACGTGAGGTTTTATTCCTTGTAGCATTTGGGTTGTGACATATACTATGATTTCGAACAAGAGCCCTCACCTACAAGCAATTCCTTTCCCCCCTCTCAGCCTCGACGTTCACCTCTGTGTTTATTGGTCCGTTAAATAATTCATCACCGCAGCTCTTAGAACGTGTGGGAGTATATCTGCGCGTGGGGCATATTGCACTTGATCGGAATCGCAAATCCCCGAGGACACAGTCTTGTTTGGAATTTCAAGGGGACGTTCATTAGACCAAAACAAGACATTTCCCGCCAACTCAAGTCCTGCATACAAAGTGTGGGTTAAGCGTGATGAAGTCAGAAGAACAATCCCTATAGCTGAGGGCTTGGGTTTAGTACGTGTGCCAGGAATAATCTGCAGGGGTCTGAGGCTCAATGAATGAATTTTATGATTCAGCCCGGGTACCTGAGCCGAGACTGTGCGGATCAAATGTCAATCACTTCTCGGCAGATCCAACTTGCTCAAGGCTATTAGCACAAAAATGCACTCATTTGAGATTTGTGTTGAATTTCCTACTGCAGAAAAAACAAACCGCCAATTACATCAAAGAACTGGGCTGATTGTTTACTAAAAAAAATTATAAATGAAATGGACGTCAAATATTTGTCCATATTTAATCCAACTTGGGTTGTTTTTAACCCAGCATTTCTTAGAGTGAAAATATTATTTAAAAACATGTTTATTCTTAACAACTACATTTAAATGGTTCCAGAACATCCAGCGATTCTAATATAAATATACACATGAAATGAAGAAATGTGACATGACTGAGACTGTGTCCAACTCTCAATAATATCACATCTCATAAAATGTGCATAAGCAAATGCGTCTCCAAACTAATTAAGACAGAACATTTCCAAAAACCATAAAATAAAATCCCCTAACTAATTTCTTTCAGATATCTATTAACTGTGAATGTTTCCTTCTGGAAGGAGAATTAAAAAATATATAATAAAAAAATGTTGTTTTTATTGTCATTGATTCTGAAAATATTGATTAGTTTTCCTTTAATAATGCATATCTTAAACCACTAGTCAAAGTCAATGAACTTGATTTGTTTGGTCCAACAATAGATCATTAAAGAAACTTATGCATGTAACAAAATACATTCATCACAACAGAGATTAGTAATAAAAAGAAATGTATTTTGCTGCTGAACTTGGAGTCTCTCTAGATCACACTACGAATATTATCTGGTGTGCATAATGATCATAAAAGCATTCATGGGTGATTATGGAAGTCATTTCCTCTAACAGATTCCTAAGGTAGCCCCTGTGGCAAATGTGTTTGTGATCCATATACATATGTAGGATCTGACATCTTTACTACGCATTGTGTCGATTTCCCATTGCATCAACTTCCTGGCAATATTTATATATTTTCTGCAAATGGACTTTAAATAATTCATTATCAGTGCTATTTGGGGGCCAAATGCACCCTCTTGTATTATGCATGATGAGTCTATATAGCAGCTGATGTCCCAGGACATTTGTGAAATGACAGTGCCACTCCAGCAGACAGCTCACGATACCAGACCATCTTGGGTCCGTGTGTCACATCCACGTCACACCGGCCAGCCGCCCTTCTGGTAACTGGATCCAAATCAGGATCCTAAAAAAAACCCACAACTGAATCTCTAGGAGAATCACGTGTCCATACTGATTCACGTCATTTGAGGCCTTTGCTGCAGGAAACATCCCTTATGCAAAAAATAAAATAAAAAATTGTTTGGAAAATCAAAATGTAAGACAGGATCTCACCTTCATGAACAGTAACCCCACAAACAAATCAAATTCTTTTGATAGTAGTCAGTGACTCACAACAGAAAAGCTTTCTTCTGACATGTATATCAAGAAAAACTTCTCTTGTCTTTCACCTAGCTGTTTTTAGGGCATAAATGACATCTCTATCTGTCTGCCTGCAACAAACTGGCATCAGCTGTTGCAATCAATTATTAACTTAGATTGCTGCTATAAGAAAAGTTTCAAAGATACTTTAGCGTTACATAAAAACAACGTGTTACTGAAGTAAAGTGAGACGTCAACATGCTAGCCCACTTCTCTTAGATCAGATGGTCACGGAGGTCGTGCATTTTGCCACTGTCATTATACTACATTCCAGTTTGGTTTGTTAATTTCTGTCAAATAAATATTTAATGTTTTTGCTCATCTTTTGCTCACCAAGGCTATATATATGTATATATATATATATATATATATATATATATATATATATATATATATATATATATATATAATCGCAATACAGTAAAACAGTAATATTGTGAAATATTTTTAACATTTTATAATTCAGGAGAGTCAAGAATTTATTCTTATTTCTGCTTATTATTATTATGAAAACAGTTTTTCCTGCCTAACATTTTGTAAAAACCAGGATTCTTTGATGAATAGAAAGTTCAAAATATTAGCATTTATTGGTAACACTTTAGTATGGGGACCAATTTTCACTATTAGCTCATTAACGCGCCTATTATTAACATATTGGCTGTTTATAAAGCACATATTCTGCATGACCATATTCTACATTCCTAATCCTACCCGATACCTAAACTTAACAACTACCTTACTAACTATTAATAAGCAGCAAATTAGGAGTTTATTGAGGCAAAAGTCATAGTTAATGGTTTGTTGATAGCGAGAATTGTACCTTAAAATAAAGTGTGAAATCTTACCGACCCCAAACTTATAAAAACACATGGAATACCACTCAAAAATGCCAAATGTTGAAAATTGTTCCACTACTTTCAAATCTGAATATTAACCATTTTTCTACTTTATGAAAAAGCTTTTAATGAAAACATTTCATGCTTTAATTTAAAAAAAGTTTTATGTTCATATTTTTGTTAAATAAATCTTTCACATATTACCCAATGATTCAACTCACCCCTTGACATGACAGATGACAAATTGTGTCACCAGGCCATGTAGATGCTTTCTTCTAATTTGATTTTATAGCTGTATTCAATCATCGTCAATTAAAAAAGAAATGGTCTCATAATTACAGTTTATTTTTAAAAGATGTTTTCTAGCTGTACTATTTTAATAAACAGGATCAGTACTGAGTGACAGAGCGATGTGGAGGTTGCACCCTAGAAGAGCGGTGCGTTTGTGTTCCCACGCCTCTGCGCTACATGCGTCAGCTCCTCTGTGTGGAATCCCAGCCCATCGAACGTTCAGGGCCCCTCAGGGTCTCTTGCTTTCCTTACAACTCTGAGTGCAGCTGCGCTCTGCCATGATCACAGTTTTAGGCAGATACTGTCTCTCTCTCTCTCCTTCCCTCCCTCCGAAATTCCATGTAATGGAAAGAAAATGAGTCACTGGGTTGTACAATGCAACATAAATGCAGAAGGCAAAGCTTTTTCAGAATTAAACTCCCACTTCAACCAGATCAAACAAGTTCAAAAAGCACGCCGAATGCCATTGAGCATCCCTGTAACAAGTTGTGATTTCAGATGGCTCCTGTCGACTACTTAGACATAGCGAGAAGTGGAATCAAAAGTGCGTGTCTTCGTCTCTCACCGAAGGTGTTAAGGGATCACAGAGCCATTGACACTTTGTACTGACACCAGAAAAAGATAGCTGTGGAGAGAGAAAAGAGCTCTGAGCCAAAAGCAGGCATGTAATTTTAATGAACGCAAGAAAATGCACACCCAAACTAAAATAGCTCCTTTAACCATTACAAAAGTTTTGAGTCGAGTGAAGGAGCAGGTTTGAAATGGAAAAACATAACAGTCATGGAGAAACACAGACACAGCCTAATGGCCATTATATCATCAACAGCAGGTGTTTGCACATACAATATCAAGGGAATTTCACACATAAAATCTGTGGTGAGAGCTTTCAACAACATTATCTGCTCTCACTTTTAAGTAATTCATCCTTGGCGGTACTTCAGGAAATTAGTCTTTTAATATAATCCTAATAGCTCAGTTAAAGGTTATGTCTATCTGATGGCTTTTAAGAAACACACATTTGACATTAACCTTGAAGAATGAGGTAATCTTGCTTCTGTATAAATAGATAACAGTTTTGTTCTGAATAAATCGGATATCATCTAATAACTGCGTTTGGAGTGCTTAATTAAACATAATCCCAGTGCTCCCCTACATTTGTCTTCCTTCCGGTAACTGCTCTTTGTATTCATGTTGGTTTCAAATGGTTTTGAAAAACTTTATACCATTCTTTTTTCTTTTTTTTTTTTGTACCAATATCCTTAATTATTCATTTAGAAATATAATCATGCTTTTAGAGAGTCGCACATTTTGCAATCTTAGCTAATCTTGCCTGGTCATAAAAAGATTTTTCTAATAATTATCTATTATCTGAAAAGACACTTCTTGACATTGAGAATCATGAGGGTCTATAGGAGTCCTCTTTGAGATATTTCATGATTTATGGGGTTTTTTTCTGCATTTTTAATAATAACAAAAGTTATTTTCGGACATTTATAAGCAGGGAAGTAGTTTTTTTTTCTGAGAAATAACAATAACAGGTTATACCAAACTACACTGAAAAAAATATATATATTTTTTCATTTTTGAAGCAATTGCTTGTGAATTTTATAATTACAAATAAACAGCAAGTAAGACTGAACTAAACATGATTTTTTAAAATAGAAAGACTAAAACAGCATTTACTTGTAAACCATTCTCCATTAACTTGAGAAAATTGTAATGTAATCAATGTGTTTTGCTTTTCAGAATTTTTATGACCATTAAAACAGTTGCATCACCCTGGCATGCTCCAAAAAAGTCTTAATAAATAAATAAATAAAAATATGCAGTGTGTAAACATACTGTATACATTGCATTTTTTAATGTATATATTTTTTTAAATTATAAAAAAAAAATAAAAAATGAACGTCATTAACAACACATTCAATCTCACATGACAGCTCTCAGGCTGGCTGTCTTCAGGTGATCGTTCCCCCTGTAATGACACAAGTGAAAAGGCCGCATTAACGGATAATGGCCGTGGCACCCACAGTCGCTGATAATATCAGTCCTTTGATGGTCGAGTTACGCAGAGATGAGAGGGGCGAATGGAACAGCAGCTCTAAAAAATGTATGAGGGCATGTAGAAGATGAAGCACTTGCTAAAGAAAGCTTTTCAAGTAAGATATGACACCTGCCCCTGTTGTCATCCCTAAAGACTGTGAAATATTGCCGTTTCCAGATGCATCACACCCCACGGACGCTTCCTTTGTGGTGCCCAGAGACGATCTGTCTATAGCCGTGGCAGAGGTTAGCCGCTCAAATGAGTGGTGTGGCCTCAAAGTGTGTTCTCTTGACAAGTTTGACACAACGTACTGCAGCAATAAAAGGTCACTAACACATAGTGTTGCATTGATTTTGTGTAATGTCACACAGCTACAATGTCTGTATCTTTCTGAGTTTGCAGGATGGGATCAATTTAACACACAGAATTCACAGAAGTGAAGGCAAGAAGCAAATATCAAAAGAAACCCAATTTTTTAGGCGAAGGAACAAAAGGCATCGGTATCAATAACTCTGGCCCTCTCCGCGTGGTCACTTCCACAGCTTCATAACGTCACGTCTGGCTCTGATCCACCTCTCACCTCATGACTAATCTAACGGGAATCCTTTGCTGAGAGTTTGCATGTGACATTTTACATCAGAGAAAACCGAACACCCCCCACCTCCACCCCCACCCCAACTGCACTCAGGCTCTCTCTCTCTCTTTCTCTCTCTTTCTCTCACACCCACTCGTCCCTGCACTAAAATCACGACTCGTAATATTTGGAGTAAAGCTAGACTCGAGGAAGAGAAGCTGATGTGTTTTGAAGTAAAAAAAAAAAAAAAAAGTGCAGGATTTTCTACACAGACTGAGTTCAAATGAACCTGTTGCATTCACAGGTGTGTGTGTATATATATATATAAAAAACCCTCTAATGCTTTCATCCATTATTCACTGATGAAACTGCTACAGTTACACATAAACTAAGCACAAGAGATCAATTTGGGCCAAGTTTAGCTACAATTGTGCCTTCTATTAGTTAAATCATATAGTTGACTAGTGTGCTAACCTTTGCCTACAAGCTTGCATTCAGTTTTCACTTCTCAAAAACCAATCAACAACCAATGGATCAAATCAGGTTTCTGCTCTGAACGTTTTTTTTTTCTTTTTCAATAACCTGTTACACTTCAAATCACAATACAGAATAAAATTCTATTGCTATTTCTGTTTTATCACAATTTTAAAACTGTAGCTTGCAAAGCAACAAATACTTCAAAGTAGTTAAACTTCAGTTAGACTTCCTTTTTAAAAAAGTGGTTAGCTATGGTACAAAAATGACTATCTACATCAAAGCTATTTTGAGGGGCAATATCATTTATCCGATTTTTATTTAATTCTGTAACCACAGCGGTATTTATCCGTCTCAAAAACAAGCTCAATTGGGTTAACAGTACAGCAGATAAATTCAGACTAAATTTTCAATAAAGCTAGAAACACTATGTAACTGCATATGCTCAGTATGCTATAAATTTGCAATGATATTTGTGCAAATACTCCAATGAATCAGTGAATCGTTCAGTGAATTTACTTCTCATTTACACTGAAATGTACTAAAATTCCCAAATGCAACATGAAAGAGAGAGAATATTTGGTTATTTGCTCATTCTGCATGGCTTTTAAGCTGTGTGTGCAATACAAAAGTGATTTAGCATTTCATTTATACTAATCAATGGGAAAAAACATTTTGTTTGCTACTTATGCTACACTACTAAATCACAAACTGAATTTACGCATTATAATGAGCTGTTTAGTATAATTAGACAGCTTTTTCCTTGTATGAAACATGTTTCCTCATTTTTCAAAAAAAATCTGACATTTCAAAAATCAATAAAAAAACCTTTTTTTCATCCGCGTAGTCCAGACACGCAGTCCAGACAGAATCCCACAATGCACAAATCACTCCTCATGTTAACACAAGCCGGATGATAAAGCTGTCGAACAGATTGAAATTACTCTGAGCCAAGCGATGAGAACCACAGTCAGAGCCGACAAACTGCTCACCTCATGCTGAGCAAGTACAGCACCTGGGACTGCAGAGAGAAATTCAGAAAGCAACATATTGACTTGTTTTTCCCCCAGTTAATTTTCATCCTGCCATTATTTGCAAGAACACAAGTTCATTAAATGTTATAGCAATTTGTGGAAATATTTTGAAAGTCTAAAAACTGTTATGATACAATTCTCCAGAATTGCATTTAATGAACATCTTCTCCACATTACAAATCTAGTAGCACAAACCAACCGACAAGAGATGACACCATTGCTCTCTGAAAACAAGGCATCCACAGCTTGATATCAACTAGAAGGATCTGGGGTGTAGAAAACAGCGCAGGTGCAACCATATGACCATTATCTTCGGGCAAAGGGGCAATAAACATGCTTTAGACAAAATGACTCCATTAATCTTTTCTTTTCTCTTTCTGGGGAGGTCTTGACAAGAAGTGTAGGCATGAAACCTGTTGAAGTCAGTGCATTTGCCCTTGGAGAGTATCTTTGTTTCTGGTAGCAATAACCTGTTTCCACGGAAACCGTGCAACACAAGCAGGGTGATGGAACTGGATTGGTGTGATGGTTATTATTCCGGTGGAACATTCCAGAGCGCACGCATTCATCAAAGTATTACACTTATGCATGGACATAATGCCTTGGCTTGTTAGGCTCATCTAATATACTGTGCTAGATAGCTGTTCAATATTAGAACCGAGAGATACAATATTGAAAACGCTCGTCAAGTGTCATATTGCAATATCATCTGTTAGACCTCTTCCTTTGTCACTTTATTATAAAATATCACTGGACTGAATCTGAATTAGGATATGTAGCATAAAACTTGACTATTTTGATTATCATCATCACTGATTTCTTTGGTTTTTGCTATATTACACTGTATTTTCTGGCACAAGGGTTTTCAAACTTTTAATGCAAAGGACTCTCATGCATGATGATGATGATAATTGTAATGCATAAAGGCAGCACAACACGTTCATGTACACAGAACCTGCTATGTGTGAAAAATATTCAGCACAATATTATAAAAGCAACATATTGATTCCAAAATTCAATAATCGTTTTTTTCTATATTGTCACTAAAGCCAAGAAGATTGTTAAATTACCATCTATATATATATATATATATATATATATATATATATATATATATATATATATATATATATATTATTATTATTATTATTATTATTATTATTACCTATATCTATGCTAAATAGTTCATGCTAATAATTTAAAATGAAAATAATCATCATCATTATCTGTATTTTAATTACTAATTAATCATTTTTATTTAACAATTTAATGAATAATCATTGATTTTAATGATTTTTGACCCATTTGCAGAATTAAACCGCACAATTTAAAATATTGTTAATGTCAAGTCAACATTTTTACTGTAATAAAAATTCATTTTTTAATCTCAAAATGCCCTCAACATTTTCACAAAAACAAAAACCAAAACAAAAAAAAAACGTATAGGTCTAATGAATGGATAACACTTTTTTACAAGTAAAAGTTTTGAAAAAAATTTAATGAGCAAAAAAATATATATATTTGGTCATTAAAATTTTGTTCTAACAAAAATGTGTGTCTTTAACATTTTCATTATTTTAATTGAGCATCTCCGCCACTTTGCAGAGTTCATTAAAATTTTGTTAAAATATTGTGTCTTCAACGTTTTCATTAAAAGGCTGCTATAACACTTTTTATATAACACTAGACAATCAGAAGTTCATGTACATCAAACTTTTAGTATAAACTTCCAAGTATATGTATATTGTTAGAGCAATGAATAACTCCAAAATTAGGATTCACAAATTGTAGAATCATTGTCCAATTTATAGATGAACAGATGGACAAGTTGCCCGGAAACTCTATCCTCCTCCTCCTCCTCCCATTTTTTATCTTGAGAGTAATTAAAAGACAGACAATAATGTTTCTCTTCATGTTGGTCCAGACTGTTCACCTTGCAGTACGGGCCTGCTGTCACTATGGAGCGCAGGGAGATGACTGTGTAGCTGGGGTATTGTGACTCACTCTTCTGAAGCTTGAAGCCAGAGCTCAGGGCCATTGGCAGCATTGTGCCAGTGAAAGAAGTCATCGAAATATACAGAGAATCTGCGTGCATCTGCCTGACTTGGCAGGAAGGCTGTTTGTCTGAAAGGCACACGCATACCAAAGTCATTCCCATGGCTGATCCTGCACATACGCTAATAATGGATATTAGTCCCACTTCTCCAAGGTGAAATTTAATGTGCTAATACCCGTTATTGCTAACACAAACCCTGAAGGAACTTTATTTCATTACTTGCACACAAACCGGAGCCGTTTTACATGCCAAAAAGAGCCGTTCCCCATCGCTTAAAACATCAAAACCAAAATCACCATGAAATCAGCAGTCTAAATGCACATTCCAGGTGTTATTGTGAACAGTTAGTGTATATTATTCCAATAAATGTTCTGAAAAAGAGAAGACGACTGACAAAATTTGTGGGATCTCAGTGGAGGTTAAAATAAATAAATAAATAAATTAGTTGGTTGACAAAATTGGTAGGATCTCAACGGAGGTATGAAACATTGTTTCCATTGAGCCAAATGATAATTAGTCTGTTGTGTGTGCATAGAGTGATGTATGGGGAACAATTACTTTTGATGTTGGGTGGCACACACATTGTTAGAGGGAGAACAGTGTGCAGTCAACTATTTTAATTAGCACTAAAACAGGAGTTTCTTCTGCCTTTGAGAGCCGTGATGTCAATGACCCCATTATCAAGCACCTCTATGTGCAAACACTGTCTGAGTTAAGATGCAAAACAAAATATCCCTCAAAAGAATACATTTTTAAGCACAGCCTGAGGCTATGAAATGAGATGAATTAAAACACCACTGTCGGACTGCATGTGTGTCCCCACAATGTGAAAAATTTCAAAAATTGTCAAAAATTCCAGGTTTTACTATCCTTGTGGGGGCATTTGGTCCCCAGAATGTAGCATAAACAAGTACACACACACACACACACACACACACACACACACACACTCAGTTTTTTTGTAATAAATTGAATTTTGATTCTCTAGTGACTTCCATTTCTTGCATTTTACCCATTTGTATAGAATTATGTAAATTTATTCTAAATATATTCTCTGCTTCCGAAACATTTTATTAAATCTCACAGACAAATAACAGACCAGACTTTTTACTATGCTTTCTAGTTGAGGTGTTTTTCACTCTCTTTTTTGCTCATTTCGTTTCATTTCATTGTGGGTCATGAATTTTAGACTTAGTTATAACTGACCTTGTCCATATTTGCGCTTCGGGACACAGAAGGCATGTATACAGCCAAGGTGAACTTCCCTCTCTGAAGAATTGTTTTTTTTCCCCTCTCCTCTGTTCTTTGGTTCTTTCATGTCTGAGTGCTTCTTCTTTTGCCGATGTCATGTTGATGGTTCAAGTAAGGCTTTGTTTTACTTTAAAAGCTGCAGTAGGTGGGAATCTTTTTTGTTTGGCGTTCCTCTGACGTTATAAGCGGGTCTCGCGTTTTGTCTCTGCAAGGCGATTCAATAGTGTTTCTACTTTGAGATGATCTGATTTTCAGTTGCAATATGTATGATGACTGCAGGGATGGAGTGGGAATGAAAACAGCTGGCCCATCACAACCAACTGTGCGCACACACATATTCTATGTCCAGTCCATCCCTGGATAATTTTAGTATTTTCACTTTTTCCAATAGCATGCATTAGACCTGTTTCATTCCAGGTTTAAGTTCAATCACATCTGGCTTGTAAAACATCCATCATACATTTGCAAAGTATTGTAAGCCACTGATAATGACTGCAGCACGACTTCTGGTCACAACGAATCTCCATGAAGAGCAGGATGACTACAGCATGACAAATGTTCGAGTGTGGTGAGAATTCTCACTGTGGAGTCCAGTTTGGCACAGGCTATTCTGGCTGACCTTGTCAGGATGTCAGTGACTAATGTCTGATCTCATCGCAAGCCCAGAGTAATCTGGCACAGCCCTGGTGGATCTCCACAAAGCAGCAGTGTCATCACAGGTTTCCAGCGAAGACCAGGCATAGCCTGGTGACATAAAGGCCATCCAAACTGCCCTGACCATGTGATGCCCAGATGATTTCACAATGTGCAGACGTGTTACATTTATAATGAACCTCACAGAAAAATCTAACATTTAAGACAGCTATTAAAAAAAGGTAATTTGGTATGAATAATTTAGGTGTCACTTTAACTGCTATATTGTGTCTGTTCATTTAGTTGGCAAAATTAAATCTAATCTATCTGTTCCCCTGTACTGCATGCACAAAAACACATCACAGACGTAAGTTAATTTTCCACTTACTGCCTGATAATAAAGATATATTTAAATTGAGATGTCGACAATATATATTCAGATTCGAATTTATATATTCAGGATTTATAAATGTGTATTATATGTTACATCATATATTACAGTTAATAGTGCTCACCGTCTGTTTGATTGTGTGTAATTTGTAACTAACTGCATGATTGTTACTGTACATTTCTGTCATAGTCATCGAAACTTAGTATTTTCTGTAAAGGTGGTTTTCAACGATTGGCATCGTAAAAAGCACTATACAAACTTGAATTGAACGGAACTGAATATATACGCACACAAACATATATACATATGCATACTGTACAAATATATTTAAATGCATATATAAATTTTAATTATAATAATAAAGTTATTATTAGATTATCATTCTAAAACTGCAAAACAGACACTTGTATCCCACTGTGCTTGGACAATTTCTACTACCTAACTCACTGTGTAATAGAGTATGATGGGAAGGCACTAATGCAGTGAGGGAACTGTCCGTGGTACTGACAGTCTCTGGGCTCACATGGTCTTTTCCCTGCTCAAGACTTGGCACAGAACTGTTACGACGTGAAGACAGACACTGAAGCACTGGGATGAGCAGTGTGACCCAAGCAGACCCCTGATACTCCGATCGACGCCCCGTGCCAGGGCTAAGACCCCCACTGCTGCCCCACTGGTGTGCAGATATCAAAGCACCCGCCCCAACCTGTTTCATGTGCCAGTAATTAGCTATCAAACCCTACTGCAGACCCCTCCCTTAAACCAACAATTCAGGATGAAAGAGCCATGACACTTTGAAACCTGAACACTTTGTTGGTAAACATTTCAAACTAATTAACAGCATATTTAATTAAAAAGTACATGTGAAGCATTTGAGCTTCTATTTTTTTTTACTGTAATGCTCCAGCAGAGAAGGTTGATTAAAGTCCTGCTTGCCTAACATTTACCAAAAGTCACCGTGTTCTTATTTATGAGGTTTTAGCAACATACAAATGAGGTCCGAGTTAGGATATCATTGCTATTCCGCATGGGTGCACGTACCAGCGTCTCAGTGGCTCGCTCGACGTGTCTTGCCTCCTGACCCGAGCATGGAGAAGCCTTCATTTACACAGTCTAATGAGGCAAGGCCTGTAGTTGTAGGCAGGAATTGTGTTTACAGTCACATTCATGCCATATTTCCAGCTCCAGAGCACTGATGAGTGCACATGGCTGAATCAGCCCACAAATATCCAGATACCCCACGCACAGCCTAGGCCAATAAATCACACTCAGTCCTTTACATCTAGAAAGAACTCGAGAGGCCTGGGAGGAAGCAAGTCAGACTGGCTTGCAGCAGACATTTTTCACAATCTGGCCTGTCACCAAGCTGAGCGCCTTAAAGCAAGATTAATTCGAGGAGGACAAGCCGTCTGACTTTAGTGGCATCAGTCATGGTAGGGCAGGGAGGGAGCAAAAATCTCTGATAGACATGCAATTTGTGTTCGGCTGAAAGAGATCCGCTAGATGCTATCAGACAATTTGATACCTTCATAAACAGTTAAATGACTTTATTCCGTGTCAGAATCAGCATGGAGTTTGCTATGTTACAGTTGTCTTTGTGTGTGTGTGTGTGTGTGTGTGTGTGTGTGTGTGTGCGTGCGTGTGTGTGTGCGTGTGTGTGTGTGTGTGTGTGTGTGCGCATGTTTAGGACGGTTTTACAGCCACTGAGATGTTGGGTAAGGCATACAATTTTGGTTGTCATCTCACAACCTGTCATGCCCCTGTGGATATGCTGGCAGAAATGTAATATATGTATGTTTTAAATATAGGTGAGGTGAGCCGTTATAGCCCAAAGCCTGCCTGTAAAAACCTTCTGATTTAAAACAGCACTCTGAAAACAGTGTTAACAAGTCCTTCACAACTATACTAAAATAATGTTGGCATTAAGTACATAAGTGAAATGTTTTGGTGCACAAAGCAACAGCCTCTCTAAAACTGGATTGTGGTCTATATTAAATATACAGTATAATATGTATAAAAAACTAACACAAACAACATAGGCTGATTTTCTTTAAGTTAGAGATTTATTATTTATTGGTATCAGTTTATACTGAATATTTAATTGGTCATACTCATAAACAATAAAGATTTTATTTTATTTATTTATTTATTTATTTATTCATTTATTTATTTATTATTTATTGCAATACCATATAATGTTATGATGGCTTAATTTTCTTGTAACATTTTAAAATATTGACATTTTTAGTGTTTTGTTTTCAACTGTTATTTCTGAAGAATTATTTAACATTTTTCTATACATTTTAATATTGTCCAATCATCAGCAATCAGTCACATCAGAACTATCACCACTGTAATATCAGTGCATACACTAATCATTTACATGTACAAAAACAATAAACAATTTTATGCCTACAACTGTACACATTTACGTTACATTATTAAAAGCCATTAAAACCATATTAAAAGCCATTCACAAAATTAGGTTAATAACACCCAAATCAGTTTCTTCAAATTTTTATTTCGATTAAAAACAGTTAAATGACTCATATGGCTGTGCATAAGACAGCTCAGCTGAGAGGGACTGCATTTCAGATTGATCCTTCACCCTGTGTGTGCAGTCAGCGAAGACTAATGTATAAAACATTCTGCTCGCACCAGAGTTAAATAAATAATAGATTCCTTTTCAGTGGAACACAAGCAAGACAAAGAAACAACAGTGTGGGGAAAATGCTGAGAGGTCTGTGAAAGGTCAGTGGTTACGAGTGGCCCCAGCCTCCACTGAGATCCTTCGCAAGCTGAAGACTGCTCAAGGCATACTAAACAAACCTGGGACTCATGCAGTGTGGCTTATTTGCCTTACGACAAATATAGGGATTGGGTCACAGTGCGATCAATGCACAAAGAGGGAGTGCTACATGGAACTGACCTTGTAATACAAGGAAAAGTAATGTAGTTCCAAAATATACACCAAAACACAGATTTTAAGAGGACAAAAATATTCACTATACAAAGAAAAAAACTATATTGGCTGAATTTAAATTGTGAGCGGTGGTTGCACACACTGGAAATGTGTTATATTTCTTATACTGACTTGAATGAAATAGCCTAACCTAAAAGAACGACTTGTGAATTTATGTGAACTCCAGCAAGCAGGCATGCTCAGAAATGCGTGTGGATTAAACATCTCCGACGACGTTCAGCGCCATGGATTGATTTTATCGGGTTACAAGAAAAGGTAGAATATGGATTTAATTGCGAACTGTTAGGCTACTTATTTTATGATTGATCATGCTACATGCTACGGCATTCAAGTACACACGCATCCAAGTAGAAGTGACAGCCTGGTGAATAATCTGCATTACAAAAAGGGGGAAAAAATTAAATAAAAATCTTTAAAGGTTTGACTCGTGGCTAAACAAAGTCAGAACGCCGTAACCCAATTTGAGCGTTCCAAACAAAGTGAAAGAGCGGTAACTGGTGTTATAAGGTGTTCTGCCTTTGTCCCAAAAATATCAATGACTCATTTTCGACAAAAATTGAAGTTACAGTCCTTTGCCTTTGCACGGCAGTATACTCAAATACTTTTTGAGTATAGTCTATGTTGTGTGGAATAACCCCCAAATAAAATGCAACTCTAATTAATCAGTTGCAATTAAAAGAATAGTTGATAAAAAAATTAACATTTGCTTTAAATGTACTCACCCTTAGTACATTCAAGATGTAGAAGAGTTTGTTTCTCCATCGGAACAGATTTGGAAAAATTTTGCATTACATCACTTGCTCACCAATGGATCCTTTGCAGTGAATGGGTGCCGTCGGACAAACAAACAAGAATTCAGAATGCTAAATAAAAGCATAACTCCAGTCCAATATTTAACATATTGTGAAGCAAAAAGCTGTGTGTTTATAATATATCGATCATCAAAAGGTTTAATTAGGTTAAATGCACAGATTAAGCACTGTTTACAAGTGAACAGTTTAAAACAGCTCAGAACTTTATTTATAATTCTTTCTTTTTTTTTGATGTGAGACGAGAACAGAGGATGGACTTGATTTTGATGTGAGAGGACAGAAGATGGACTTTTTCACTGGAGGAATCCTTATTATGGATTATGGATTTGGTCGGAAACAATGGTTTAAAATGAAAAGGTTTACAATGATGGATTTGCTTCTTACAAACAAGCAGCTTTTCAGAAGATTTTAACTGATGGACTGGATTTGTGATGATAATTGTGATGTTTTTATCAGCTGTTTGGATTCTCATTCTGACGGCACCCATTCACTGCAGGGGATCCATTTTTGAGCAAGTGATGTAATGCTAAATTTCTCCAAATCTGTTCTGATGAAAAAACAAAAACAAAACAACTCAACTACAATTTTGGTGGCCAGACATATATTTTTGTTTTACACAAAAAATAGACTGCAAAGCAGTACAGTTGAGGAAAAACTGTGTAGCATTTGCACATTTTAATTAAGGATATTTATTTTGAAAGCAGCATAAATCAATTCATGAGTTTGAATAAAGTGAGCTTTGTAAAATCATTGCAAGTTTCAGCCTCACTGATCTGATCAGCTGATGAGTCATCGACAGGAAAATCATGTATTCAATACAATCCAACCAGAAAGAGCCAATAAAATAATAAGCAGTGTCACCGCTCCTCTGAGAGGCCAAAACACAAGACTCAATGAATCAATGAATCACAAATAATCTGCATTTCAATTTTCAGAGCATGAATTCAGCTGTCTCCTGTTAATTCCTGATAGCTCAGGAAGAATTTTAAATACCCCTCTCCCCCCTCTTCTTTTGAAACATTTAATCAGCTCTACACAACTTTGGAAAGCTTAGGGACCCTAAACCGGATCTCTTTTTGCACACGCATACTTTATAATGGTAATTATTTTATGTTAATGAGGCAAGCAGTAAAAGTGTGGTATGCAGAATGACCAAACTCGTATGGTATGATTCATTTTAAATCATGGTAACAGTTTATATCATAAAATGGTAAAATGGTACTGTTAAAAACAGTAATACTGTGAAAAATATTAACATTTAAAATAAATGTTTTCTATTTTAATATATTTTCAAATGTAATTTATTCCTGTGATTGCAAGGCCTAATTATTAGCAGTCATTCCAGTCTTCAGTGTCACATTATCTTTCAGAAATCACTCTAATATCCTGATTTGGTGCTCAAGAAACATTTCTTATCATTATCCATGTTGTGCCACTTAATACTTTTGTTTATTATGGTTGTGTGTTACAGAATCTGCCAGTGTTTTTTTTTTGTTTAATTCTGTGAATTAACTACTCTCAAAAATGCCCTTTATTCTTATTAGATTCATTTCACTTAATTTAATAGTTTTTATTAAATTAAATTTCAACCGAATTAAACATGATGGACACAAAAAAAATGTGATTAAAAAAGAATAAAAAGTCTGGCATCCATGCAAAAACAGAACTCAAACTCCACGGGTTTTACAATACATCAAAACTAAATAAATAAATAAATAAAATAAAATAAAAAAAACCCTAGCATTATTATAAATTACATTTTCTCAGCTACAGTTTGCAAGTTTTAAGTTTTCTGCTTGGTGTTTCAAAATTTTAACACTGCAGCCACAAAAAAAAAGTCATTGAGTAGTGCTGCCCTAAATCCTTATAACTCTCCAGAGGTTTAACAACAATAAGTAGCTTGAGGAAAACTGATGCTACATATTTTCGCTCACACATTTTGTTCAGTCTTATTAAATTTTCACCTGGGAAGTATTTCACAGCGAGTTAAAAAAGTGTCACAGCTGGACATGCTAAATGTCCCCAGTCCCTTCAGTACGTCATTTTTAAAGTGAAGTCAAATGTCAGGGTTCCTAATTAGGCCCGTGGATCGTTCTATTGTGTTAATTGGTGGAAAGACCGCTGACATCTGATCCAGTTCAGCAGGGCAGTGGCACCAGGGCGGTGGGGGTCTCAGCAGTCATAACAGCCTTATCTCTAACAGTAGAGGGTCTCATTTAGCTTATGAACCAGCATGCATCGTTGCCTAATGAGCGAGAAGATATGGAAGAGCGAACTGTGACAGCGGCAAACAAACAATTCAACGAGATCATCAAACTATCAGAGCGATGATCATATCGTCTAGGTATCTGACGGCAGTAAGGCCAATTAAGTTGATGGCGAATGATCAATACATCTGCGGTACTGAATCTGCATCTTTCGAGTGCATTATAAATATGTGAAGCATGTCTGGGGTGCAACAGCGGGGTGGGATTTCATCCAACATACTGCCTCTGCTTCCTCTAGACAATTGGGCAACAAAATGGGATGTTTATTTTGTTTTCGTTAACAAGAGCACACTCTCCCCATTCGCAGCATGCATTACAGAGCAGTCATGAGTTTCAGTCTGACACCCCTGCCAATTATGTGTGTTGGATGACTTCAATATCATCGTTTTATTAGAGGGATGTAATTTGTGCTATGGATTTACAGTCAACGTAATAAAAGTCCTGCCTTCCAGGTCTGTTCTGTGCTATAAAATAAGGCAGCTGTATAAATCCTACTTACTGCATTAGGCTGATTTGGGTGAGTGTGGGGACTAAGGTAGATTTGTTTTTTGTTTTGGTTTTAGTTTTTTGATTTGCTAATTTATATTGATTTTGATTTACTCGGTTTCACTGCAAGGCTGTAATCGTTACCCAATCAGAAAATTAGCCACATAAGTAGCCTGTCTGTTCTGTTTCCTCACCCCCTGAATCTCCTCATGAATGTTGCATTAAAATGTCTCAAATATGGAAAGGATCTCTAGAAATATTTCCGATTTTCACACACTTTCTATGCCTTAAAAGGCATCCCACACTGACAAGCCTTCAGAAATGAAACTGTCACTGTTATTGGTGAGTCACAGTATCCGGAAGCACATGGCCTATGCTGACAATTATCTCTCCAAATAACAGATCTAAATGACAGACACTAATACAGAGATACATTTCAGACTGGGAAGAGGTTGTTTCCGTGCGTGCTGGAAAATATATCTTCTGGCACCTGCGCTTTATTGGCATTAAGCTATCCGTATAAGATCGGCAGCCTCGGTTTAAAGGGTATTCAAGTTGCCAGAGTGAAGAAAAGTCAATATTGATCCAGAGTCGGTGTGCATTTTGTTGGGCAGATGCTAATTTGTAGGCCCTCTCTCCTCTGTTCAGGTCAGGAAGAACGGCTGGTCTTAGAATAGCGTGCTGAGGATCGAGCGCGAAATGCACACTGCCTATTTTAGTGCTTGGCGTGAAGCCGGTAGAAGAGCATGGGGGTTTGGACTGAAGATGCTGTAATCAATACTGCTGTTTTTCCAGAGGACTCTGGACGTCTGTGCTGGGATAGAAGAGTAGAATAATTACAGTTGTGTATTAGATAATTCTGACCACCTGGATGTAGGCCATGAGACTGACTGATGTGCACACAGAGTGACACCGTCACTAAAATATTGTACACATCTGTCTCACACATATGGCTGAAGTAAATATCTGCCTTAAAAATTGGCTTTTGCCAATAAGATGCATTCATGCTTGCTTGTAGACATGAAAGAAATAAGATGATTGTCTAGCATATTCTTAAAAAAGGGACCAATTGGATTTATGATAGATATGAAATAGAATATTCAAGTTTGAGGGCTAAATTTGACTAAATTGATTCATAAATCTATGAAATGTGCTCCAACAATCTTTATTTACAACTTTGAAAAATATTTTTTAAACAAGAAGTGTATAGAAGAAGTGCATTTAAATGCTGTGTTAGCATATTATAAACATATTGGTACAGTTACATTCTTCTGTTATATATAGATATCTTAACCACTGCACAACAATATAACAAAGCATCGAGCAAATAAATATGCAAATAAATAAATAAAAAGAAATAAAGTTATAAATAAAGTGGTGCATTTGACTTGTTTGCAATGTTACAATTCTTCAGAGCTTTATGTGAGGAAAGGAGCAAAATGGCATTTTTGTCATGATAGTCTAATTCAAAACAATAACAAGTCACAAGATGCATGAAAGCAAATCCTAAAAAACATTAAGCAGCACAACTGTTTTCAACATTTATAATAATAAGAAATGTTGCTTGAGTTGAGTTCTTCATATTAGAATGATTTCTGAAGCATCATGTGACACTGAAGACTGGAGTAATGGCTGCTGAAAATTAAGCACTGCCATTTCAGGAAGCAATTACATTTTAAAATACATTAAAACAGAAATCATTTGTAATATTTCACAATATTACCGTTTTAGTGTATATATACGTATATGATCAAATAAATGCATCCTTACTGAACTAT
This sequence comes from Acrossocheilus fasciatus, assembly GCA_036784905.1. NCBI lineage: Eukaryota > Metazoa > Chordata > Actinopteri > Cypriniformes > Cyprinidae > Acrossocheilus > Acrossocheilus fasciatus. The sequence goes on along the minus strand of CM071939.1, from coordinate 20,991,908 downwards.
GAAGCTCACTGAAAAACACTTTCGAAAGCTAGTGTACACAGGATGCATGTGAATCCACATTCTCCACATCTAAACTATTGAGCAGTTGACAGGCCTCTCTCGTAGACGTCTCTCAGGGCTATCAAAGGCCATGTGTAATTAGGCCTGTTGTTAAAGTGTGTTGTGGTCTCTGTGCTGCACCCTCGGAGGACAGAGTGATGGATGTAATACAAATATCCTTGTCCTGGTGAGATTATCCCTTCATCTTTTGACAGAGGAGGAGGAAGTGAAAGAAGTCAAGAAAGAAAAACTGGGCATTTAATAGCTGTATGAATGAATACATACTCCGTGCTTCGAGTTCTGAATGGGGCAGAGGAGCAGTGTATGTATTCATGGGCTGTGATGGAGGAGGGAGAGATTTGTGACGAAGTGAGAAACTCCAGTGAAGGGCAGAGAACAATTTGAGATACATTAGCCACACCTCCTACCCCGCACTTCCTCCCTTGTTTCAAGTGATTGATAGCGCACCTCAGCAGCCTCTCCTAATAGAAAGCTCGGCTCTTCATAAGGGGAACAGCATATGTCTCATTTTACGCAAGAGAATAGAAAGGCTATAAATGGTGCGGCCAAAAGCAAGCCAGCAAAATCTGCGATGACGATCCTTCCTGTCTGCAAAACATTAAAAAAAAGCAATTGTAGACTTTTTTAAAGCTGACTTTTATCACAGCATGTAATCATAACCCCCAAATCAGCAAAGATCTACTGAAAACGGTGCTAAAAATGTTGCTTACCTAGTGCTGGATGCTGAATATTCGTCTTTTAACACTTTTGGACAGTTCCGACCTGGACTTTGATCCACGCTATCGAGTAAACACAGTTCAAGGGCGTAGTTGCTGCTCTGCGCAGTCTGTTGCATGCTGGGAGGGCTTGTGGTGTATGTCATCCTATCAGTCTCGCACATCAAAGAGTAAACACCGGTGTCTTCTCATTAGCAGCTTCTAAGTAATGATCCCTTTAATGATTAGGTATGCAGAGATGTTAAAGTGTTAGGGCTGAATGTCACTAATGTGTTTTGTAGTCCGCAGTGTCTAGTAGTCTAGTAGTCTCTCTGCAGCTGCACTGAAAAAAATGCTCTTTCAAATAATTTTCACTCAGAAATTGCTAGTAAATTTGAAAAATTACTAAGAGATGGCAGTTAACACAGTGAACTAAATATGACATTTTTACTTTGTCATACTTTGTTTTTATTTACAACTTTGCTTTATTTGGTAAGGCTGAATTAGTTTTCTAATTTTTGTATGGATATTATTAGAAAATAAAGTACAATTGAATACATCTGTTTTATGATAAGCAATTTTTTAAATTACTTGATTAAAATTTGTATTGATAAGTTAAAGTGATTTAAAATTTGGGATAAAATAAAAAATATATAATAAGTAGAATGATGAAATATAAAAAAACATAATCTGACATAATATTCTCTTACTGTTTTCTTATATTAAAAATAGCAATATTTTCACTTAATGCTTCAGTGCTTATTAATATTTGGGGAAATATATTAGTCTGCCAAATCAAAGACATATGGTGCAGCCAACGTTCAGAAACTTGCAAAAAAATAAAAATAAATAATAAAGAAATAAAATAAAGAAATAAAATAAAAAAACAAAAAAAAACAGGAAACTATATCATAGATTGGACCCCTGCAGACATTCATGTGTCACAATCAATCTCTAAAAATACCAAATAATTGGACTTTTTTTAATGACAAGGCAAGTTTATGAAATGTGAAATGACTTCTCAAAAAATTATATTTCTATTTGTATAATTCTTATTTGTAAAATAAACACTTTTTACTTTGAAAAGCACATTTTAAAATAACAAAAGGTTGTTATGTATCCATTTGTTATTGACCCCAATATCAATTGGACATTAAGGGAATAGTTAAAAACGTCTTGATGGATTTGTTTATTACTAACACATAGCTTTTCACTTCACAACGTGTTAACTGACGGATAGGAGATGTGTGAATTCATTTTCTGGATTTTTATGATGTTTTTATCAGCTGTTTGAGCTCTCATTCTGACGGCACCCATACACTGCAGAGGATCGATTGGTGAGCAAGTAATACCAAATTTCTCCAAATCTGTTTTGTTGAAGAAACAAATTCATCTGCATCTTGGATGGTCCCAGGGAGAGTGAGAGAATTAACTGAGATAATTTTTAAGTTAACTATTCCTTCAAATCACTGCATTTCATCATCTTTATGAAAATACCTCTCTACTCAAAAAAATATATTGTTTATAGATCGGAATATAAAATGTTTGTTTATACATATGTTTATATGTAATAGCAGTAAATTGCTGTCTGTCCATTCCAGCTTCAATTCTAAGTAAAGGAGGATCAAATGAATCATGAGGCCCTTCCCCACACACTCATAGGGATACATTTTTATGAAGTGCACATTCCAGTGTATTTGGACACATCATCAAAAGCATTTCAACATCACTTGTATGAGCACAGCCTCCAAGCGAGCACACTTACAAAGCTATGAGGGATCGATCAGACTTTTCACTAAGCAGTTATCTGTTGAGTATAGATGGCTCTTATGTGCAGAGACAGAAAAACTCCATTAAAAATACAGCTCTGGGGGAGTAAAAACCTTGGATTAAAATGCAAAATTTCTAAAGAAAGCAGTCCGGATATCAATTGTTGTTACAGAAAATATATTCAGTATGCAATGGATATCGTTCCTTAAAGACAATACCTGAGATCCAATTTCACCTAAAGTTCTGTCTTGATTTCCATACAAGGCCATGCTAAACACTCCGTACAATGCCACACACACTAATAAATAAATGACTATTTATGGGAATGACAGCCACATTATATAAAATGCATTTATGTCAATTCTGCATCTCCGTACACTTATATTATTTTTGTCCAAAACAGCTCCACCAAACAAATTAAATTGTTGGCATTCTTGCAATGGTTATCATCACGTCAATTATCACATTTCGGAAGCACACACTTCCGATGGTTATTTTAGGGTTTATGGTGTTGCATTATCATGGAAAATGTATCATTTTAAACATAACTTCATGCAGTAAAATTTCATGATTTTTTCCTCAATAAAAACGTTATCATTAATATTGTTCACGTCTTTTTGCTTTACTGTTGAAATTGCCCCATTCACTTTCATAAGTGCCTCACTATAACCCAGAATTCCCGATTTTTTATTTAAAACCATGAAGAAAGCGATTGACAAGTGTCAGTTATTTTTGTAATAATCAGCAGTATGTCACAAATGCTGTCAATTTTCTTGTATGTCCCATGACCTAAGGGATCAGTAAAAGCAATTTTAAAACAACCTGTTCCGTGAAACTTTGATTATGAAGAGGAAAGTTTGTAGATTTAGAGTTTGAATTTTCATATTGAAAACTGCTTCATAAATGCCAACATCTCTGCATGAATCCAGCATTTTTGATCATTAAAACAACGTTCTATAATCATTATAACAAACCCTTTAGCACACTTACAAAAACCCTCCTCTACTGGTAAAATCATTTCTCTTATTAGTTTTTCATTAATTAGTTAGTTCTCTCCGCCCATTCCTGTGATGTCACACAGTGAGTCACACACACAGCTTGACAGAGAGCACATTTAAAATGAATAGCTTTTGACACCTCATCTATTTTTTTAACCCAAAAAGAAGCTGTTAAATTGCTTTCAAAGAGAAGACTGATCACAAGTGTGTGTTCTTATCAGAGTGAGCCTTGTGATGATTTGTGACGCACAAATATCTGTTTGTATAACCTTTGAAATACATTACAGTTTCATAACATAGGCTACCCAACAGATGTGCCATCTCATCACTCAGACAAACAAATTATTAGTTTGTATAATCTGAATTTTACAATGACTGTGGTTTATCTGACAGATGTGTGGGGCTTCAGCATAACCAGCGAGGAATGGTTTTACAGCAAAGTCTGCTTGCAGAGTCATGTCTCTATCAGACTGACCATGAAAATCTCGAAGGCCAGCATCTGTTGTAGTCTGTCCGCCAAGAACAGGTATTCAGATTTCAACCATTGATCGCACACTGTGAATGCCATCTGTAGAGAGTCAGCCTTGGACAATCTGCGGCCTTGATGTGTGCTGCATCTCATCCGTACAATAATTTCTCCAAAAAAATGCTTAGACGATAAAAAAGCAACCTTTCAGAAGTATTCTATTTATTTTGCAGTCGTCTGAAAAGCAAATACTTCACTTGCTTTGAGAGTCAGTTCTCAAACAACCTTTGCCTTGCTCAGTCTAAGACTGTAGGATGAAAAGGAATTTCAACTATTTTAATTGCCTTGAGGACTAAACTCAAAAGAGCTGAACATTAAGCTATGAGTAAAACCCTCTTCACGTTTTTCTTCTCTAAAAGTGATCAATTTGGGAGTAAACCCGGATTTTCGATTCTAAAAATGTAGGGTATTTTTCCATCGGCAGTTAACTGAAAACATGAAAAGTAGTCGATACACGAAAAGACCTGAATGAGAGTTTGCTAAAACGATGCCAATTAGTAAACATTATGGAATAGTTATCCAAAACTACTTACCAAACATTTTGAACAATGCATTAACAAAGTAAACTGAATTTAATGTCGACTGTAGACTGTAAGTGCATCTACTTCTCTCTATAATGGTTGCTTGTTTACCACTACATACACTACCATTCAAAAGTCTGGGGTTAGTAGGTTTAAAAATAATTAAATTAAATAATACTTTTATTTAGCAAGGACATAGGCTATTAGACTGGTCATCAATGACAGTAAACAGCTTTATAAAGTTATAAAATATCTCTGTTTTAAATTATTACTGTTTCAGTATATTTTAAGTTGTAAAAATACTTCTCAGTTATTACTGTCAACTGTAGTATGCACATGAACACAAGCAGAACACAGGGTCCAGAGTCTATTCCTGTTTTGGGTAAAATTAATAGTCATTGTCATTGAGTTTCGACCTTGTTTAGTCAGCTTCTAAGCTCTGGAATCATTTCATCAAAACTCAGCCAACCCTTCCCACACAATCACACAAATAGATAACCCAACCATCATTAGATCTGTCAAGCTCAACCACCATTTTCCCCTTTGCCTCAATGAATAAGAGCACAGTTCCTTCTCAACACATACGTCACAAAACAGTCGTAATTTCCCTCAGTATGAAAATCTCCGTATCAACATTTTTATTTAACAGGGGAATATGGTTTAAAACAACCATATACCGCCTTTGCTCATGAGAAGCAGGTTTTCTGAGCCGTAAACACTTTGTGACAAATTGCTTAGGAGCTGCAAGAAAATAACATAATGACAATATTTAAAAGACCTCAACAAAAAGTTAAAACATATATATGTTGAAATTAAACTGAGATGAAAAACTTGCCTTGGGAATGTTGCCTTGGGAACTAACTGAAATAAATTATGTTACGTTTTAAATATTAAAATTACTAAAACTAAAATTTTAAACTAAAATAAAGCATATTTTAAAAAATTGCATATATAACCGACTTCTGCAAAATATATACAGCATTGTCAATGGAGAAACACCTTCTACTTTTTTAACAAGATTAACTGGGGTTAGCAGGGGCTAACTCGGCTAATTTAACCAGCCATCAAAATATTCTAAGTAAACACCTTTTCCTATGATTTGTAATTTACTTCACATTCATTTACAGTTAATAAAAGTAATGTTTTACACTCATATTTACTGGACTTTCTAGGGATGGCTTAAACCACTGTCACCCTTGACAAAAAAAGGTTCAGCTTTTGCTATTAAAAACCAGATTCCTTCAAAGTTTAAGATGAGGAACGTCCGGCTAAGATTCCGATAGTGCTGAAAATAAATGGAAAAGCACCAGGAGGATGACTCACACTCACTGACTGACCCCTCCTGAGCTCTTCGCTTTGCAGTGTTATATTAGCCCAGCGCTTCCAGTCAGCGCATTCTCTCATCTCCACCGCTCACTTTGTCTGCTGTTTCATTCTGAACTGCCTGCTGTTTCATTTGTGCTCCACCAATGCTTTGTCACAAAACAGACAGTGGTTTAAAAATAAAAATTCATGGGGAGGTGGAAGAAGTTGTGAAGTGACATGAAGAGTAGGACTGGTGAAAGATAGGGTTCTTGCTCCCAGGCAGCCGAAACTATCTACCAGAATATGTTCCGGAAATTATCTGATATATTGTGCACTCAGGGAGTCCCGGCGGTCAAGACTATATTTTTATAATCTCATATCAATTCTAAAAGAGGCCATTTCATATGCAGTGTGATGACTAATTAATGATGACTATTAGTTACTTTTATTCATATTAGTGTCCCAAATTGAAAATGAATGGGAATCGTGTTCAAAGCCAGAAGATGGGAGTATTTCATGCCCGTTAAATAAAGATCTCTGGGGGAAGAAAGAGTCGGATGGAATTAAGAGTGTTCCAGGAGTGTAACTAGATACATTTAACTTCAAAAGGCAAGCACAGCTCTGGCAGTTGAAATGAATTACTTTAAGATAAGACACAAGGTCAGACAACAGCATGCAAGTGTACATACTGAGTCAAATTTTGGGAATTGTACAAGATTTCCAACTTTGGCAGTCTTTGATCGTTTAGTACGACATGCTCACAAATGATTGATTAATTGCCTGTGTGGTGAATCATTGGCCTGAAACATAAGTATGTGAATGCCAATGTGTCTGTGTGCAAAAGCAACGTGACCAGTGTGGTCCGACTCTCTAAAGAACTGACTCTCAGCTCATTTTAGTGAATCAAAAACATACAGATGTTTTTTCACTTATTAAACAAGTATATGTTTAACTTATTGTCAGCCTCTTACATGTATGTTTCTCAAAAACAATTTGCGGATATGCATATAAACAGCTTTTTAATTAACTCCTAAGAGATTGAAGTGTTTTGTTGTTGGATGTAATAATGAACATAGCAATCGTCATTTACTCCAGAAATCTGAGCCGCTGAAGGCACAGTGGATTACATTTGTTTCTGAAGGGAATGCACCCCTGATCTACCTTTATTGTATCTATCTTTGTGTGAATCATTCGTGATCCAGCTTCACCACAAGAAGAAGTGGGTGTATGTTTTTTAATGAATCTTTGCAAATCGCCTTTCCTAATAATGTGCGATGAGTTTCACAATGAATGCGGCTAAAGTTTACCATCTCTCAGAGAACGGCTCGGAAGAGAGTGTTGTTTTACACTACCATTGAGAAATTTTAACCAATCTATGTTACAAACTTTTCATTAAGACCCTAAAGAATCATATCAACTTGTGGAAAATGTGCATCCGATGACCCCATTAATGAAAACAAGGATATAATCCAAAGAAGATTTGGAATTGGGGTAACCTCCAAAACCAAAGGTGATACTTTTGGTCATTATCATCAAATGTTTCTAAAATGTTTACATTCAGAGACAGATTGCAGGCAACAGCCATTTTAGGAATAGTTTGTGGCTTGGTCGTAGTGACTTAGGAGTCCTCTTCACTACTCCTAACCTAAATAAATAAAAGAAGCTTTTGAATTATATGACTATTGCACAATTACATTTATTATACTTTTTTTCAATACAAATAAACGTATTTAGCACATCAAATGAGATTATAGACAGAGAGACCTTCTAATTCACCATTTAATTAACTGTATGAAAATGTAACTGATTGACTGATGCATCATTCTGCCTAACATCTCCTTTTGTAAGTCATATGGGTATGGAACAATTTAAAGGTAAGTGGTAAGACATTTAATTTTTGGACAAAACGTGAGGTGGGTGATATGGCAAAAATATCATATCCCAATTTTTTTAAATCTACGTAATATACAGGCACTGTTTATTTTCAGTTTAGATGTAATCAACTGTGTTTATATGTAAACCATGTGTGTTTTTGACATTTTTATCAGAATCAGGCACAAAAGATAGCTTAGTCCAGTAATCAGGCACTGTTTGACAGGTTTTATTTGGAGAGTATCACGATGTATGTGCGTGCTTTGATCTGAACGTAAACAACGTGTATACGCTTGACCAATGTAGTCTGATTCCCACTTCGATTCAGTAGCTGCCCTTTATCATTTCCAGATCATTTTAAGCAAACAATACATAAGCAAAATGGACCTCACAACTCAAATAAACCACTACTGAATTAAATCAAATTGAAATGCTAATGACTCCAAAATCTACAGAATCAAATCGAAACAGGAAATATCAATGTATCAATTCCCTTCCCTAACCACGTGGAGCAAGATTTTGCTCTAGTAACATTTGCTTCACATTTCATTTCACAGTTTCATACCTCTAAAATCTTGCCCAGGTTTGACAGGTGATAGACAGGTGGCACAACCACTAACAGAAGCCGTGTTAAAGCACACTGCAAAGTGTTCAGCACTTCCTGTTCGTTTCCTTTTTTTGGGTGTCCATTACAGGTGAGGAAATAGAGGTGTGAAAATCTGGTGGGATGTGTGACTCCACCTGCCTCCTGCTCTGGATCTCAGAGGCCGTCCAGCACTACTGTGACACTAAAGTCACACCACTTATCCCCCCTCTGCCACCTTGGCACTGGTGGGCTAGTCCTGCAGCGTTAATGCTCCATCACAGTCTGCTAGTTGTCATTAAGCTACTGTACCATGTCATGATCTGCACTGCTTTTGAGGTACATTAACATGAAGCAAGTGATAATTTTGAGGTGATTTTCTTGTTGAATGATCAAAGGTGATCTGTTTTCATTTAATGTCACACAGCAGGAAGAGAATAATAAAGGAACTGGAACAAAAAAGTGACATGCAACTCTTGTTCATTGAATAGTGAATGCAAATCTGTCACACCATCTTCCAATAATGATGACAAAACAGTTGCTAAGTTATAACTTTCTCTTTGTAGTGAGAAAGCAACAGCACAGTGCCACTAGCGTAGCCTGAATCATGAAACAAATGGCTGTTATGAGCCGGTTCTTTTTAGTGAATCAAAACCATACAGTGTGATTAGTGCAGCCCAACACCCAAAAACTGTCTCTTATGAATTGTCTCTTTTTAGTGAATCAAAAACCTAGAGTGTGACTAGCATAGCCTGATTCCCAAAAACAAATGAGACTTATGAGCCAGTTCTTTTTAGTGAATCAACAACATACAGCACGGCTAAAACCATAGCCAGATTACCAAAGAAACTGGTAATCTAGTAATTACCAATTACTAATTACCAAAGAAACTGGTAATCTAATCTGGTAAACTAGTCACATACAGCGTGACTAGCATAGCCAGATTCCCAAAACTTGACTCACGTAAGCCAGTTCTTTTTATTGAATCAGAAATGTACAGCATGACTAGCATACCCCAATTCCCAAAACAAATGACTCTTATGAGCCAGTCCTTTTACATGAATCAAAAACATAAAGCTCGACTGGCACAACCTGATTCCCAAAACAACCGGCTCTTACGAATCAGTTTTTTTTTTAGCCTATTCTTTTTAATGAATTAAAAACATACAGTGTGACTAGCGTAGCCTAACACCCAAAGAATGTCACTTATAAGCGTGTTCTTTTCAGTGAATCAACTGAATCAAATTTTGAGGCTATTTTCTTGTTTTATAATCAAAGGTGATCTGTTTAAGTCAATGGCACAGCAGGAAGAGAATAACAAAGGAATAGGAAGGAAGTGAAATGTGAGTCTTTTTCATTGAATAATGAATGCAGATGTGTCACAGAATTCTCCAATAATGATGGCAAAACTGTTGCTTTAACAACGCTGACCAAGTTGTGACTTACACAAGGATTACTGACATATTTCTGCTGAAATAGACATGGCTGGTGTTTCCGGAGCTCTGAGAGAGCTTGTAAATGGGATCTCATTTGGAGGGCAAGGTGGGCAACCGCAGTGTGGCTGTCATTGGCACTGCAACAACAACAACAACCAACAAAGAAATACTGTGAATAGTTTAGGTGCAAGTCAACAGGAGTCTAAGCTATTAGGATGCTGAAATGAAAGAATTTAAGTGCTTAGATCTCTAGCTGCCCAACTAATAAGGGAATATTTTGCCCTTAGTTCAAACCTCTGTGGAGGTGGGAGCAAGGAAGTCCCATTTAAGCACATGCCATTATGCTAGCTGCTGACTGGCCCATACGTTACACAACTTTCTGGCTTTGATGTCACAGAGTTTCTATTAAAGATTTAGTCGTTTCCCCTCTAGCACTACCCACAGGATCCTGAAGCTGAACCATCTCCTTAAGGTTCACTCTGAATAACAAATCTGCCTGGCAGAGATTCATGTTTTATGTTGGGCTTTAAAAAATGCAAAAATGAGATGGCATATCACAGTATAAGAGAAGGCTTTCCTTTTCTATCACCCTTGTCGCTTTGAAGTTTGATAAAGATTTAATGCTTTCATGATTGAATTGCTTTTTATATTGATAATAGAAACAGGTTAACTGACAATTTTCAAAGCATGAATAAGGAGTGAATGCCTTATAATAACTAGTCAAATGCTTACTCTTTTAAGTACTTAGTGCTAGTTTTAGATTATTTTACTTGTGGGTCAATGACAAGCAAGACTGTCCAAGATGTAAAAAAATAAAAATAAAACAAAGATGCTTAAAACACATTTAAAAAATTATATATATATATATATATATATATATATATGTGTGTGTGTGTGTGTGTGTGTGTGTGTGTGTGTGTGTGTGTGTGTGTGTGTGTGTGTGTGTGTGTGTGTGTGCAAACATCACATGTATTTGTTCACATGTACACTACTATAAAATTAATTTGAGGTCATAACATAGTATTATGCAAGAAACTGCAGAATAATCAATAAATATGATGCCTCTTTAATCATAATTTGTGTAAAAAGGAATAAACATTGTTGATGTTTTTCTGCCACCAATGTTTATTTCAGCTGGAAACTGCAGTGGATTATATGTATACTGTAGGTACATTTTGGAGTTTCTCAAAAATGTAGGTCCAGGCAGGTTTTTCCAATGAGCCTATAGGTTGATAAATTGATAAACTGACAAATGACAAATTATTAATTGCTAAATATTATGTACCATATGAAATATTTCAGCTTTGTACTATTTTGTACATTTACAATACTGTGTTAGAGGAATTGCAACATTTCTATTATTTGACAGGTCTAATTGGTGCATATCCAATTATTGTCCAAACATATAAGCAGCATTACACACTCCTGCATAGTGAAGGCATCAAAATGAATAGAAATAAATGGTAAGACATGTGGTCAGGTCTAGAAATAACTCATTACGAAGTTCTCAACATGTATTCCTAACAAGGAAAATATGGATCTGGAGAGAAAGAGTCCAGATGTCATGGAAACACATCCACATGAACTGATCAAATGGCAGAGCCACGAGGCAGCATGAAGCTGCAGAACGCCATTGAGACAATTCCACATGAGCTACCTGATACCATGGAAACAAATCCACACAAAGCTAGCAAATGCTGTGCAAGAAAATCCACATAAAGTCAAAGGGAAATAGAGACAGATCCAGTGAAACAGTTCAAAATGACAAAAATACCACAAGTTAATATATAGCCACAGGTCCCTGTTGTATGGAAGAAAACATTTAACAGAGACATTGATCAATAAACAATCTCATGGTGAAGTGCTGAACTCTGAAGGCTTACGTATTATATTTTATTTTGTAGATACATGCTGAACTAATTATCTTCGTGTGTCCTGAAGGATATGTTAAATATGTTTTCCTTAGACAAGCTGATTTGCTGAGCTAAAGTCACTGTGTCTGTTATGAAACAGTGTAAAAACATCTTTTCAGTGCTACGCCAGCTGCAAAAAAGCACATAAAAGAGTGTACTTTCTACCTCTCAATCCATGACAGGATAAACACATTGCTGAATCTGGTCACCACCACTGGAGCTACTTTCCCGTCTATTAACAAGAGAACAGCAGGTGCCATTGACCCAACACCCACTGAGGCTTTCAGTGTTGCTTATATTTTTAGTTGTACAATGGCCAAAGAGCACAAGGAGATGTTATTTGCATATGTCAAGTAAAAATATAATTGAATCGGTGGCCCCCTATGACCCCAGCTATGATCACAGTCTCCTCAAGATTAAATTTATTAATGAGGGCTCCATGTGTCACATTCTTTGGGGGGGAAAACAATCTTGATTAACCCAGAAATATCATTAAGAATACTTTTTAGCAAAAGCTAAATATTTTTAAGCGTAATACATTTTTGATCCTCACATTCCCAGACACCTACTCAGAGGGAGGAATAAAATGTGTACTTGGGTATTTTTGGATGCAGTATCTGGACTTTATTGATTTTCCCAGAATCCATTTTAAGACGTCTCCAGTCCAGTATATGTACTTTAATAGGACCTATTATAGCAAGTTGGTGCTATCCATCCAAACCCAATAGTGCAAAAGTCTCGACTTGGATGCACAGTGTCCAGATAATTTATGTTCTCCTGATACTAGCCCGGGCACTTAGGGCCTTAAAATGGCAGAAAGAAAAAATACCTGGACTTTTACTGTGACCTGATTCTGGTGAGAAGTGACCTCTCGTTATTTTCTGTGCTAAGCCATCTCCTGTTGATCATGCACAGCTTTGCCATATGTCAGTGAGAATGTGCCTAGCCACAAATTAATTGAGAGCACAATGATCGGTGTGGCAAACAAACACACAATGGGTGTCTTCACTGCAGCAGATTTTAATGGAAATCATAGAAAGGGGGTCCATGATAAACAGAAATTTCAGTTATTTATACATGTGGTTAATTTGCTCTATAGCTTTTAAAAAAGACAAAAAACATTTTTATCAGCCATGGTTGATTTGACTACTTAAGCCAAATTTAAATCTCTCCCTGACAGGAGTCAGAATATGAAAACGAATGTAAGTATGTTTAAGAAACTACAGGTCAACATTAGTTTAGCATTGATGATTTATATCACTGCAGTTTGCAGTCATGAAACTCTGGATGGCGCAGTCCAGTTCTAACTGTAAATCTGACATCATTATTCACATAGCACTGCTGATTGGTTCTTTTCGTATCAGCAGCTTGCTGTTTAACATTCAAATACTCGGCTTACTCTAGCAGTTGCAGCATGCTTCAGAAACCCTTCACCTTCCCTAGCTCCACCTGTATAGATCTGCTACAGAGTAATGTCATGTATGTTATATATGGGGGTTAGGGATGTGCAACTCCATAATTGAGGCTGATGCGATACGCATCTCGATGCATAGCCAACGATATGATACATTGATATTTCATTTATGGTATATATGTGCAGCAGCAGTATCTCTTACATGCTCACAACAGCAGGTCTGTGGATATATTGGCCATAGCAAATCTATTTCGCCAAGACCAAACTCATTAACATTCTCCTGTACATAACCACGCTAAACTAGAAAGTTGTCATGACAGAAATAAGTTAATATTAAGTAAATTTTAGACAACATTTCCAGTTACCTTGTCTATTTTTAATCTGCCAACAAAAACATTCACAAACAAAGTCAAAGAGGAATAAATCATTGTGAGCAACACATAGTAGTGCCATTCCTGAATGATTTAATGTTCTGAACAAATCGGTTAAGTGAATGATTCAATGAGTCTCTCCTAAAGTCTATCAATTGTTTCTCTCTTAAATTAATCAGTGTTTTGAAATGAATCACTAGGTTGAAAGAATGATTCACACATAAAGACAGTCGCCACCTACTGGCAAATCAATGTTATGTGCAGCAAGAGTCACTGAACAATCCCCATTATTAATGTACAAATAACATAGAAATGTGCAAAACACATAAAGATGAGTGAAAAGTGTGTTATATGTACACTCTCTGAATGCAAGGACCAGAACTAACTAGTATAATCTTTATTAATAAAAACATTAATAATGAAACTTATCATACTAATCTGTGATTTAATGTAATTGGGTCTGGAGGGTAAGAAAAGATCAATAACGTCCGGGTTATAGTAAAGAAAGCCTATAGTATTTATTCACATCTAGTAAAGGGGAATGTTAAAAGTAAATGTGAAGTTGATGACTTGCTACTCTTATTATTTATGGCAGCATTCATATTGCTTATTGGATTGAAGAACTGTCACAGAGAGCTAATCCAATATTGAAATGTCAGTTGCTTGATATAATCTATGTACTGCTATGTTTCCGTGCAGAATTATGCATTTATGAGAAAAATGTTTTCCAACACGTCCAGACTTGATTGGTTGAGATGTCTTTACACCTTATGTTCATCAAATCGTGCCAGTTTATTTATGTCACATTCACCAAGTGTGAACTCCCCCTCTAGATCTGAACAGACACCGAGGCAAACACACTCCTGCTCTCTCGAGTAAAAATGCAGTCAGCGAGTCGGTGTCTAGATCACAGATAAGCAATGATCCCTTTGCATTTTACATTGCTTGATAAAGTCAGTGATTTGGCAAGCTGTGAATACAAAACAAGGCACATTGTCTCCAAGGAAAACCAAATGATACAGCTTATTCTTTAACATTGCTTATAGATGCCAGACCATCAATGCTTTTCCAGATCAACAGTGTTATTAATTTTCAAGTCAACATTCATAATATAACATACTTCCAAGTGAAACGGAGCATTAACTGACAAAAAAAAGTAGCATATGGCCTTATGGGATGGTGAAAGAGAGAGTTTGCTCAAACGATGCTTAAATACCTCTTTGGCTTCTGGTTAACATTATTCAATAACCTGCATGACCAAAGTCACGTCAGTGGAGAGGAAAAGTTATTTCAAGTCCTTATTAGAGATCCAGAAGACAACAAATCTGTGCATTTAGAAAATGAAAGGGTCGATTTTGATTTCCAGTCAACTTTCACAGTTTTGTAAAGCAAACAATGTAACTTTTCTGTATTAATCTTAAATTATAAGTCTCATGTATGATGTAGAATTATGAGTCAGTTATGACGATAGTGCCGATTTGGTGGCATTGTACGTCCAACAAAGGTTCCTCCTCTTTGCAACATCGCAGGTCATAACGTGAGTGCTGTACTGGGAGTCAATGAAAAGAAACATCTTTATCGCTGAAGTTATATCAGTATCTGAAATATGAAACATCAGTTATCCACTTCAACAGATCACAAAAGACAGAGCCTGGAGTGAACTGCATAACCTTGACAGAGGCAAGCGTCATGCTCATGTTTTGTTTTCACCTAGACAAAGAAGTGCAGCACTTTTAATAATGTCTAAGGGCCAATAAATTTGAAAGAGATGAAATTCAATTAGTGCAAGCCACATCTCCACCTCCTCTGACAGGAACTTGGTTGTTAGGCAACACCAAGGACATTCCATTCTCTCAGCCAGCGCAGTTACTTCCAAACGATTCAGCAAATAAAAAAGTCTCTGTGCGGTGGTAGCAGCCAGTCTCCTCCCAAACAAAAGAAGAGGCATTCAGACACCACATGACTTCTCTTGCTGTGTAGCCTTGCTTGTTCTACCTAAGAAGTCCATAAAGTCTTTTAAAGTGGAGTCTTTCAGAGAGAAATCGATTCTGTCAATCAAACACCCAAGAGAGAAACGAACTCAAAGAAGGAAAAACTCTAGATATGTAAAGCAGGGAATATAAAGTATGTTTAAAAAACATCCAGTGCTATTAGATGAGACATAAAAGTTCAATCAATCTGCATTAAAGATTGGAATACACTACTATTCAAATGTTTTGGCTCAGTCAGATTATATAATAAGAAAATGTCTTTTATTCAGCAAGAATGCTATATAATTGTTGTGACAAAATGTGACAGAACATACTTTCATACTTTTAGAAAAATAGATTTATATGTCAGATAAATGCTGTGCTTTTGAACTCTAAATATTAAGCACTTTTTTCAACATTGACACTCAGGACTTTAATAATGAGTGCTAAAAATACAGCTTTGCCATCAAAGTAATAAATTACATTTTCAAATATATTTAAATAGAAACCAATTTTTTTTTAAATTGTAATTAAATATTCACAATATTACCATTTTTACATGTTTACTGTATTTATGATCTGGTCAGCCTTCTTTCAAGAACATTAAGAAAATCTTACTCTAAAATTAAATCAATCTATCTATCTATCTATCTATCTATCTATCTATCTATCTATCTATCTATCTATCTATCTATCTATCTATCTATCTATCTATCTATCTATCTATCTATCTATCTATCTATCTATCTATCTATCTATCTATCTATCTGTCTGTCTGTCTGTCTGTCTGTCTGTCTGTCTGTCTGTCTATCTGTCTGTCTGTCTGTCTGTTTGTCCATCTGTCCATCTGTCCGTCCATCCGTCTGTCTATCTAGTTGTGAAACATATGGTGGAATGCAGTCTATGCAAATCATGTGTAATGCTAATCTTTTCTGCATTTAAAGGGCACCAGGATTTAACTTTAATTTCCTGCCAGTGCAATAACGGCGGTCCACATGTTGATGGACTGCATCAGCATAACCAAGTATTCATAATCACCATACAGTGTTGTGACTGTTTAGGGCTGGGTATGTTTTCCTTATTAATTATGCTAATGTGTGACAAGCCTCCTTTCTAATTACTTCACCGTCGGAGGAGTGGGCCTAAGCAGTGAGTCAGGGGGATATGGAGGCTGGGCTGCGGGTGGGTAGACAAAGAGATTGTTTTGATCATGCCATTTTAGGCATCTTCACTGCACATGGACTCATGCACTTGCTTTTGAACTGCTGAAAAATATGTTGGACTAAAGCTGTCAATCGAATAAAACTGTGCAAAGGAATTATGTGATATGTGGATTAATGGTAGTATTTGTCTGCAGTAACAGCTGGGCTGTAATGACTAGGGAGTAATACAAACACAAAAATGGAACTGCTTTGATGGAAACTATACGGCCTTATAATACAATAAAGAGGAGAAAGAAAAGAGAAGTAAGACAGGGAATGGAATCAGCACGTGAAACAGGCCAGAACTGAACCAGCATCGCTGTGAAAACAGCTCATGTGTCGCCAACGTGCGCCACAACACCGCCAGAGCAAACAAAAGGTGACAGACACAATGGACTTAACCTACAACATAATTAGTTCTGTTGTGTTGTGGAATAATTCTCTAGTGTTATGGACTTTTGTTTGCTTTGCAAATGGTTCCTCCCAGGGAAACCGTACAAAAAGGTTCAGTCACGATTTTAAAACTGCAACTTGAAATAAAGCCTGAAAGCCATAACTGGGATTGAAAATCATCATCTATCTGTGCTAAATACCAAAGCAGCTCCTTCCATGCCTTGGTGAATGGAGATCGCTGTATTGTAAAATAAAATAAAATAAAATAAAATACTCCCTTGCATACTGTATAAAACTACTGCACTTACCATAAAATACTCCCTTGCATACTGTGTAAAACTACCATAAATCTATGTAAATCTATTACACTACTATACAGACTATAAAAACATTCCAAATTATTTATTTCAGATAAAAAATTTTTTTTTAAATATTCCCCCCTGGTGGAGTGGTGGCCTTAGTCCATAAAGGATGACACAGCCCTGTCACTATATCCTGCATGCATCATGTCATATGTCTGTTTGTCAATCTGGCTATGTGCATGCATAATGAGCAACTGTATGTCGTTCTTATTTTACGACTCGTGGTACCAAAACATGAATCAGCCTGGCAGATGGACAAATAACCCACTCACTGGAGAATGGCACATATCAGACAGCCTCACCAACAGGAGATTACTGAAAAAAACCCAATGAATTTTCCTCCGTGAAAACAATTCATGAGTGTAAATTAAAGGAAAAAAAGTGCAACTATACAGGAAAATCAATTCATCCCTAATGTTTGTTATAAGTAGCCATCATGTTGTCATTGTTCCGTTTCGTGTATTGACGTTGTAACCCGCTGTCGGGGAGTCTAGTTTGTCCATGCCAAGTCAAGTCTGTTCAAGTCAAATCAAATCAAGTCAAGTCTTGGATTATGTTTGTATTTTGGATCACTTTGTAAATAAACTGCACTTGGTTTCTCACTACGCTCGCCGTTCAGTGGACTGAATCGTTACAGAATACACGAACCGGCACCATGAACCCAGCAGTTACTCGCCTCCTCTGCCTTCGACAAGGTAACTGGGCCATTGAGGACTACGTTGTTGAGTTTCTTGAACTTTCCAACCAAGTGGATTTTAAACACTTAAAGACATCTTTCGAGTGGGTCTGAATGAACCCATTCGTTCTAGATTGCCAGGAGGTAAGATCCATTTTTCCCTGGCTGAGTACATTGATTATGCCCTGTTACTCTGTGGATCATCTTTTACTGTGGGTGTCGTGGAGGAGGAACACGACACTTCCTCCAAGCCTGCTCACATCATGCCAGTTAAGTCAAAGTTTACTCATGTTGTGTCTACTAAGTCAAAGCCTGATCACATCATGTCTGCTACTCCAGGGCTTGCTCACGTTATGCCTCCCAAGCCAGAGCCTGCTCACACCATGCCGGCCACTCAAGAGATTCTTCCCAGCATGGCCACCATTCAAGAGCTTCATTGCAAGATGCTCACCGCTCAATAATCTCTTCGGAAAATGGCCATCATTCTAGAGTCTTGTCACGTCTCAGCTGATCTTCCAGAGTCTCGTCAGGTCTCGGCCTGCTCTGCCATGGCTTCCTGCACCGCCTATTCCGTTTCATGGGCCTGGCCCTCCATCCCTCCCCCTGTTCCGCCTCCGCTCCACCACCCTCCTGGACTTTTTGGCTTTTTGTTTTGTGTAGTTGGGGCATCTGGAGCCGCCCCTTAAAAGGGGGGACATGTAACGTGGGGTTTTGGGGTTCTGTTTCATGTTCTTATTTTCATATCTTTTATTTTGAAGTTTAGTCACAGTTCCTGTTTGTTTCATGCTTCCCTTGCCCTCGTGTCTTCATGCTATTGGTTCCCTTGTTCTTTGTGTCATGTTCTGATTGGTTGTCCTAGTCATGTGTCTTGGTTCCCATTGGTTTGTTCATGTCATGTGACTCTGATTGTTTGTTATAAGTAGCCATCATGTTGTCATTGTTCCGGTTCGTGTATTGACGTTGTAACCCGCTGTCGGGGAGTCTAGTTTGTCCATGCCAAGTCAAGTCTGTTCAAGTCAAGTCTCGGATTATGTTTGTATCTTGGATCACTTTCTAAATAAACTGCTCTTGGTTTCTCACTATGTTCGCCGTTCAGTGGACTGAAACATTACACCTAATTACAAATATGAGGCACTCCAATTTTATCATTGCAAACCCTGGACAAACCCATGAAAATGCAAAACTCCCTGGGGGCTTAAATAAATAACTATGCTGCTTGATATAATTTCTCAGCATTAGGGAGAAATGGTCATAAATAATGTATTAAATATGAAGTTAAATGGAGAGGATATTAAATTAATTAGACTGAAATGACCTGCCATACTCCTGAATATTCAGTGAGCTGCTTTCTCTGTCACTTGAAATGCTACTTGACATAACACAGATTTATTTGAGAAAAATTCCAGACAAATAATTCTCCTTAAACACATCCTGAGTAACAATTTAAATGTAAGGTCGTTTAAAGTCATTTTGTGCAATACATGTAATTCACCTACACTACCGGTCAAAGTTGTTGTTTTTTTGTTGTTTTTGAAAGAAGTCTCTTATGCTCACCAAAGCTGCATTTATTTTTTCAAAAATATAGTAATGTTGTGAAATATTAGGCCTACTACAATTTAAAAGAACAGTTTTCTATATTATTTTCTATAATATGTTTAATATATTTTTAATTGTAATTTATTCCTGTAATGGGAAAGCTGAATTTTCAGCAGCCATTACTCCAGTCTTCAGTGTCATGTGATCCTTCAGAAGTCATTTTAATATGCTGATTTGGTACTCAGTTATTGCTGATGCTTAATTATTAACAGTGACTGATTATCAATGCTTTTCAACATTGTGATACACTGTGATACATATTTTCAGGATTAATTGATTTAAAAAAAAAATAGGCTATTTTGTAATAATATTTCACGATATTACTGTTTTACTGCCTTACTGAGCATAAAAGACCATTCCAAATTTTGACCGCTAGTGTATCTTCATGTTCTGTTTTTGTAATATGTGCATAAAATCTGGTAAGGTCCAAAAAGCATACAAAAAGGCACCATAAATACATGTCTTGTGCATGGTCTTTTGAAGCCATATAGGATATCTGTTCTCTGGTAAAATTGTAACATATCTGTCTAATATAATTTGATAACACAAAGGCATAGTTACAGTATGTTCATGCACCAAGAAGTCCAATATCAGTTAACTGTAGACTAACATGAGTGCAGGGATATTCAGTTCCCCCTGGTATATGTTACTCTCTCCCCTTCTGCTGCTTTGAGCTATGCTCATTCTTTGATTCCATAATGCCTTACAGGCATGTTTCGATCCAAGTCAAAGGATGCACACTTGAGTGATAACATTCATAGTCAATATTAATGTTTTCATATATGACAACCATTGCAGCCTTTAAAATTTTATGTTATGATAATGATTCATGAATGAAGAATGCACTGTCTATTTGCTGTGCTCCATCTTAAAAGAATCATGATTTTGCATTTACAATTGCTGGATTTACAATTAAGTATTTAGATTTGATTTCAGAACAGTTTGCTAACAGATCATTCTGATTTGTGAACGTTTGACTGATTCATTAAAAAGAACTGACGCAAAAGAATGATTAGCAATCATCTGGCAAGTTTTGAGACGAGAGCAATATCAAACAAACATATAAAATATCTAGAGCAAGTGTCTCTAGATATTATAGATATTAGAGTCAAACTTGTAACCCGAAGTTTGCGGGTTCGAGTCTCAGGTCCGGCGAGGATTGTAGGTCGGGGGAGTGAATAACCAGCGCTCTATTCCACCTTCAATACCGCGACTGAGGTGAAACCCTTGAGCAACCCCCCACTGCTCCCCGAGTGCTGCAGAAATATGGCTGCCCACTGCTCCGGGTGTGTGTTCACGGTGTGTGTTCACTACTGTGTGTGTGCACTTGGATGGGTTAAATGCAGAGCACAAATGAGTCACCATACTTGGCCACACGTCACTTCACGTCACTTCACTTCACTTGCACTTAATTGTCCAGAGCTGAAAACAACGTTTTTTACTAAATTTACTATTTTTTTCCTTGATCTGTGAGCATTCATCTTGAGATACAGTATAAAAGAGATGTACATAACAACTTTCAGATCTCACTTCATCTCCAGTCCACAAAGACCAGTTACAGAAACTAATGTGCAATACAGCTGGTTCCAAACACTTGCCATTAATTTGCAACTAAATGTCTTCTATCTCTCAGAGTAGACTGTTAGGGTAGGTTTAGGGTTAGTAGAATAAGTTGACATATACTTGCAAAGTTTCTGATAGTCAGTATGTTGTGGTCCCATCAAAATAAAGTGTTAGAAGATATTAAGCAGACAGTCTACTAGTAGTCGAATGACTGCTAGTTGACATGTAGTTGCAGGAGTTACTTACTTTTAGTAGAATGTCTAAAGTGGACTATCGTAACACTTACCAATAACGGTAGTTTAGTATTGTTGGTTTGTTGTAGTCACGAAACTCTAATGTTTAGATTTGATCATTTAAATAGATTTTGTATAAACCAAATTGTATTATTTTAATTCCATGATGTAACTGATGTCAGTCACAATTTTTGCCCTAAGCTTAGTTAAAACCTTGCCATCTTCCCCATGTCTGTTAAGAAAAGGTTAAAAGCACAACAAAAAATTGACAGACCAAACAGATCAATTAAACCCTTTCTGTCCACTTCATGAATGCAATACAATTCATTTAGCTTTAAATGAGGCTTCTTTGAGTGATTGTCTCATGGGAGCTTTTACACACGTCTTATATTGACAAAGATCTCAGAGTTCATTTTTGTCACACATCAAACACTGTCTACTCAAAATAATCAAAAGAATAACTGTAAGAGTTGGCTTTGCCTGCTAAGTCTAGCCGTAGGGTCTCATTAATTATCTATAGCAGCCAAAACAAACCTGGCAACAGTACTATTAAAAAATATGATCCATGAGTTGGATACCTAGAGCTGCCCTCCAACCATGCTGATATATCATATACCTGTATGTCATTCACTTAGCTGAACCATGCATTCCAATAGATTTCTGTTTTGTTTTTAACTCACAATTTAAATTAGCTGAGTTCTTTGAACACTCAAGTTAAACCAATATCGGGTGGAAAAATCATGAGTAATTTAAGAATGGGTGATAAAATAGTCATGGAAGAAGCCAGAAGCCATGACATCCAATCCGTGTGTATCTGTCCTTGCGATGGTAGGTCAGGAATCAAAGTCGTATAAAGGCCACTGAGGAAGAACCGGAGTGGGTCATCGCCATACACCCGCACCTCTCGCAGTGACATATCAAATCCGAAATTGTTTTTGCTTTGATAAATGCCTGATGTTATTTCTCCTCCACTGAATGCAACACCTCAAGGGCTGTTTACTTGGAGATGAGTCATGTGGCTTGTGATTTTGAGAAAGAGTCAGATGAGGGCTTTGTCAACAAGGAAAATTATTCTGCTTCTCCTCTTCCTTTGATTAACATGAATAACCAAGGAAGAAACTAATGCAATGTTGGCTTTGTGCTACCTGAATTAATATTTAGCAGTGATTTATGAAAATCAAAGCAATCCTATGGTATTTCAAGTGTTCTTGAATAAATAGCAAAACAGCAAAGCAAATCTAATATTGTGTGAATGTCATTCTCTTAAGAACAATTTCAATAAATCGCTTGCGGCCTTGTGTATTTTTTCTTTCACTGCAGATCAATGACTGCGAGAGGTGGAAAAAGAGACTCATGAAACAGGATTTTCCTCAACTTAACGAGAGCGTGCGCTCCAATATCGAGCTTTCCACCTGAGCCTGTCTTATTATAATGACTAAAGTGAGTAAACTATTTCATACCATTTGTTTGCTTTCTTAGCCCACCCTCAGCTGTATGGAACACCAACACCAATGGAATCTATTCATCTCCAGGCTCACCTTTCTGTCAAAATTATGTCCATTTCACCCCATGAGTTATTGGATTTCATGTGCTTGGCAGTTTATTAAAGTCAGCAATGTTGGTCAGGGCACGGACTTAATTGACTCGGTCATAAGTTGACTCATAAGCCTCTCGGTTTTCTCGCTCAGTGATCTCCCTCGTGCACCTCTGGGTCTGTCAGTTCGTCTTAACAGGCAGGAGTTTTGGGCTTCTTTTCGTCCTGTGTTGATTGGACTGAAAACATCCTACACTGGGTCTCTGATTGAGTGTCTCTTCGGAGCCCAGAGGTGACACTCTCCCCTTACCGCGCTGTCTAAAACAACCACAGCTCTCTGTTAAAACGAAATAGAAGTGTTTGAACGAGCAGAATATAAAGAGCTGTTTTAAGAACCGGCCAGAGGTGCCGGTCACCGGTGGAGTATACGGATGTCTCGTGGTATTGGAACAAAAACAAGTAGTTTAGATATCTTAAGGGTGCTTTCAATTCAATAACAAATTCGTCTGCTACCATTTAGCATGCAAACAGGTGTGAGGCTGTGAATAAAGGTTCACACTGCGGTAAAATGTGGAGGGTGGCTTCAAGCTTTCTTCTTCTGTCCTATTAAATGTTGCTTAAGTTTAATTGGCAGAAATGAAGACGTCTCATTGCCATGTGAGGTGATAATTGGAGCTGCAGCCTAAAAGATCAAGTCAGTTCTAGTTAATATTTTTCAGATTCAAATAAAACAAGAGTACTGGTGCCACCGCAGTGTGTGTGTGTGTGTGTGTGTGTGTGTGTGTGTGTGTGTAGTTGGTTCCTGCGTCTGTGGGAGCGGGTATTCAATTATTAATGCCTTATAATGAATATTTGTCACGTTTGGAATGGACCTCAGGCAACATATGAACTCTTACATGGCGCCTCACTGACGTCGCTGACAGAAAGAATACGGATATACAGGTCTAATCTGACACCGTTTGCATAGATTTTTTCATCATGCAGAGATTGTTAAAAACAGACATCGGCTCTTAATCTGTCTTTTCCTGAAATCTAGCGACAGGCTGCCAGAAAGGAATAATGTTGTTGTCAATAAAGTTCTGATGGGCTACAAAATAGCTTGTCTAATTGGCATTCTACCGCTTGAGTGTTGAATGGGAAGCTCCAATTACTGCAAGGAAACAGACAGTTCTTAGAAACAAAAACATTCTTCTCCCAGAGAGCGTTGGTAAAGTATGAGAAAGACAGATTTATGCCTCTTTATGTTTCTATATTCCTGGATGAGTATGCATCTGTTATCCTGCCTCATTTTACTTTTGATTTAGAGTGAACTCTAGTGGCATTGCCGTGAAACATCAGCTCCTTCATCTGAATCAGCTTGATGCTTTTTATGTGAGAATGTGAGACCTAACATGGGAATTTTCACATCGAGGTTTCATTCTCGCTTTTGAACACAGTTAGGGGGCTCATTCAAAATGTGCTCACGCTGTTTTAAAAGAATCAACATCATTTCTGGAATGGAATAATGGATAGAAGTGTCTAACGCTATAATTAGAATATCTGTAACATATCACACACACACACACACACACACACACACAGGTACTACACTATTTCCATGTTACTATAGTAACATAAATTGCCATTAACTCCCCAGCATTCTGAAATAGGTGTACAATTTAGGTTTTCATTTCATGATGGAAGGCTCTGAATAAAACTGAAACAGAGACGCTGGGACTATCATGTATCATTTCTTCATAAAGCAAGTTTTAGTGAAAGGGGAAGGGGTTGCTAATGAGTGAAATTCATTTACGAAGCCACAAGGAATAGGGCGCGAGGCGGATCGTGCCGAATGAGCAGCAAGTTAAGATCTAATAGGTCATATTGAAACAACATTGAGAAATCCTGGTGAGATTGCATCCTGCAAGCGTTTGGAGTTTCAATATGGGGATTTATCAGCGACATTTATGAATAGTAAACACATATGTTGTGCCACCAACCTGAGTTTACTTTTTCATATAGAGCTTGAGCAGAATCACCAGCTAAAATGAGAAAATGTCTTCATCAGATCCGGATTTTGATTTGCAGTCCACCTGTATTCATATTACATCACAATGAATTAATTCAAGGATTTGGTTTAAAAATAACCACGTCTTTTCCATTAATAACTCTAAAAATGTGACGTAAGAAGGAGGTCATCATTTTTAATATTTCTCAGAATCTCAAAACGATTAATGAGAGGTTTCATCTTCCATGGAGCACACTGAACGCTCTCAGCTGACTAGCAGGATGATATCTGTTTAAATCAGTAATATTAATATATGGGGAGTGGGTCCCAATAGATTTTCCTCATATATATGTGTCTGTGTGATCACAAATATGCAAACCTCCTAGGATTATTTTCTTGGAGAAGTTGTCGTCATATTGCTACCAGTGCAGCCAACCTCCCCCCAGTAAAGCCATTATTCTCTATAGACTGCCAGTGGGGATAAACACCTAGAAATGGCAGAGGCTGGTGGGGGGCTGACGGCACTGTCAAGTGATCTGTCTGATGAGGGAATATAAAGGCTATTAAATGCTTGTTGAATCGTCTATCAACCACTCTTTACAGAATGTCACCAAGGACAATTATGAATAAGATACGACTTTAAAAAACCCCATCTAATTCTCTTGGCCTTACGTTTTTTCCTTCCTTATTTGAATTAATTAAGCACAAATGTCTTTTGTGCAAGTACGACAAGCACAAAAGCTTTCCTCAAATCCCTTCACCAAGGTGCAGTGGCAAAATAATTAATGCCAAAGCTAAATATTAAAAGCAATAATTAAGCAGCCTGACAATAGTTTGCACAAATAATGCAGATCAAACCTAATGTTGCTGAACTCTATTGCATGTCAGAGTCATGAACTGTCCATTGTTCACAGCCACTGCAGATGTACAACGGAAAAGATTCACATTATATATGAGGGCCTTTAAGTAAACTCATCTGAGTCACTTGAACTCAAATCAAAGCTCAAGAGTCACAGATCCCACAAGGGTAGTTCAGAACACTCTTATCCTGTAGGGATTTGCCATAAGATTTTCCTAAACCTCCAAATCCTCCTTGAGAACAGTTTGGAGCACAGCAGGTAACTTAATTTCAAACACAAGTTCTTGGAAAACATGTCTTTACTTCTAATATATAATTCACATGTATCTGCATGTGTTTCATCTGTGATAAATAAAAAGGGAAAAGGCCAAAAAGCAGTTTTTAAAAAGCGGATGGAAAGAGTTGATGTGACTTAGAATAAATAATAAATGAACAACTGACATCATGCTCCAGTCCGCTGAGACTATTGCTCTTCTTGATGTAGGAGTGTGATGTCATAAGCACTTTTCTAGTGAGCAATGCTTCCATCATCCTAATGTACTGTAGTTTTGCTTTGTGTATTTTTCAGATGTCAGCCAATTGCTTACAGACAACGTATAGTTATTTAAAGGCATACAGTGCTGATACAAATCTATCTATCTATCTATCTATCTATCTATCTATCTATCTATCTATCTATCTATCTATCTATCTATCTATCTATCTCG
This sequence comes from Acrossocheilus fasciatus, assembly GCA_036784905.1. NCBI lineage: Eukaryota > Metazoa > Chordata > Actinopteri > Cypriniformes > Cyprinidae > Acrossocheilus > Acrossocheilus fasciatus. The sequence goes on along the minus strand of CM071939.1, from coordinate 20,965,362 downwards.
ATCTGTCTGTCTTTCCGTCCATCCATCTGAAATGAAGAAATAAATTTATTCACATTCAGTATTGCACTCATATTCTTATGCGGATATATTTAGTATGTTATCAGTGTACTAGCTGTAAACAAAATGAAAATGATTTTTTGACCAGTGGCTATACAGTTCTGTCCTGCCATACCTCACAGGAAAACATTATTAATGAGAGGGTCTGGAGATGCTGAAGTTTTGATATGCCATCATCTTCTCAACCCAGGACCACCTCTGTCTCCATGTCAAACCCTTCAGCCCTGAAATTTACTTGCCTCCGGCATGTTGAGAAGTGCAGCCTCGGGGGACAGAGGTGAGAACTGTCGTAATCCCAGAGTGGTTCTGACAGTGGCGCAAGAGTCACCGGAGGAGTCGGCATCTGTCATCAATTCATTTCCCATCAGTCAGTCATTCAGTCACCCAGTATCTCATAGGTCCTCAGAGTTCATAGTCAGCCCCACCCCTGCCAGTAACACGGGTCGGGCAAGAACACACTTTGGCCCACAAACCCCTCCCCAATGGAGAGTCACAGTGGTCTCATTTGACTTACTCACCAGCAAATTACTGTTAGTGTGAAATGGGTGAGACACGTTATCACTTCCTTCCCATTAATGTTGACCTCCTGATAAAGAGAGCAGTGTAACTTGCTGTCGTCCGGCTGTGAGTGTAAAGTGCTTTAAACGGGGTACTTTGGAAGAAGATGTTATTTTAAGGTGTTTTTAAACAATTACCGCTTTATTGGCAAGACAGTTTACATCGATTTAGCTATGGAAGGATGTTGAGAAATGTTGCCTAAGTAATTATCTTTGACAGGCAATTAAGGAGCAAATTAGATGACTTGACATATTTAGAGAGCTTATCTCATCATTTCTGTTAGCTGCCATGCAGCTCAATTGTAGAACAGCAGTTGGTAATAATGTCAATCAGGAAAGCATCAAGCCCATTACGGAAATGTTTTAAAACACTTTCTAGTATCTATCTGTGGCTCACTGCAGTCATAACTAAGTTTCTCACTATCATATATAACAGGCAGGACAAGCAGATGAGTCATCACAGGGAGTGTGCGTGGACCGTGACGGATTCGCTCGCACGGTTGGATTCTTTCTCTCCTGTCTTTCCCATTTTCACATGCGATAGTAAAGAGTACGGTTTGGTTTTATGGGTTCTTTACCAATCTCATATGTAGCAGGGTTCAGGAGTAAGGAAAACAGGCCTGTAATGAAATCTGAAATAAGAAGAAATGTATTCAATTAGTTACAATTTAAATTAGTAATCAGACATCAAACGCTTTATCCTTTAGCACTGTATGGAAAGCTACAAATAATATATTTTCTGATAATAATAAATCAGGAAAAAGCCATTTTAAATGCTTATTGGGTTTTAAAGTATGTTTTAGAAATAGTTTAACTCCTGTAACCTGTAAATGCTATTTCTTGCTCTTAAATGCAATATTTGAGTATTTTTGTCCAATTTTCCAATTAAAATGTCAGATGTTCGTTAAAACATGAAACTTGCTTGCAAAACAACACTACATAAGATTTTTATCTTCAGTAGTGTCTTGTGTCTGGCAGGGTTTTTTTTCACCTGTTTTACTTCAAGTATAAACAAGTTCAAAATAACTAAAAAAAAAATGTACCAGTGCTATAAAAACAGTCTATAAAACACACACAAGATACTGCACATAATATTAAAATGTGATTTAGACTGTTTCTTGAATATGTTCTTGAAGTGTTTCATCATCTTGTTTCTCTAGTAAATTTATCTTGTTTCAATTATATATCTGCTACCAAGGAAACCAAGTCAAACAAGACTAATTACAACAAAAAAACTCATTGGGGGGTACAATGCTGTTTCATGCATTCAGAGTTGTTTGCTGTTAAAGAGTTGGATTCTCATGCTAAGCATGGACAAAGTTTCAAAAACCATTTTGGACATATTACAGAGAATTGCTGTGCCAAAAAAAAACTTAATTCCGGGTTCATACAAGTTTCGGAGAGTTTTTTTTAGATCGTGGCTCTTGATGACGTAAACGAGGGTGGAACTCCTTATATGGGCATTTCTCCCGGAAGAGCGTGCCCTTGCATGCATCGATTAGCGCGGGCACGCCCATCAACGTGCTTCATTCGGCTGCACTGCACTGGACTCGCTCAGGAAGAATGTCTCTGAAGAAGTGAGTTTTTGGTTGTGAGGGAAAGATAACCTTGTTCAGCTTCCCGAAGAACCCAAAGTTATGTAAACAGTGGATGCAGTTTGGAGTTTCTCAAGTGTGTTTGTTGACTAATGTTTAATAAACAAGGCCCAGTTCGACGCTGGATTTGCACATAGTTTGATACTGAAAGACAGAGCAATCCCAGCTATAAAAGATCCCGGTCATGATTCAGAACTGCAGATGATACATGAAAAGGCATCAAATGTATGTTTTGTTGGTGATCGGCGCTCAAGTGCTCGTCACTCTTCAGGTCCGCCCAAGGCCTCCAGGAGCTCGGCTTTTTTCGGAGAGAATTGTAAAGCTGTATGTATGATATATGATAAAACTGAAGACTTTTTGGAGATATGAAGGATACACTACTACTCTATCGGTACTCGAGATTAACATGAAATTGGGTGAAACTGTGTGTGTTATGCCCCCTTTAAATCAATTATTTTGAAGTGCAAACTGTAATCAGATTGTAAATGTTTTTCGTAACACATTTAATAGGGAAAAAAACGCACACAAGAAATCTTTCATGAGGATTATTGTCTTGTAAAAATACAAATACATAAAAATCAATTAAACAAGATTTACTTCAAAAGCAACTGTGCTGTTCTAGGCTTGTTTTCAGAGAATATATCTTTAATGTAAGTGTACTGGGGTGTATCCCAGAAAGCAGGTTATGTGACATACCCGGTATGTTTGAGGATAAGAGAGCGGATAACCTCAGCTTTCGGTTCCAAAATCGGAGGTTACTTTCAGGGTAATCAAGTAACCACAGTAACTTGCTCTCTGAAGATAACCTGCTCCCAGGGTTAGTTCACTTCAGCGCTATCAGCTCACGCGTGATCTACTGACGAGCCTTCAGTGGGCGTGACAGATAGTGCACAATATTATATAATATTAGATTATGTAATATAGCCTATTATATATGTATATATGATTAAGCGCTAATATAAGTAATAAATAAGGTAATATATTATTCTAATATAGCCTATCTTATCATTCTTATTTTATTGGCATATATAACAGTTATTTATATAAATTATAAAACACTATGACAAGGTAATGTTTGATTTATTATATTATATATATTTATTACATTTTATATTATCATCTCACACATTGGATCGGCATTTTCTATAATGTTTCTATAATAAAAATACATATCTGATATGACGTAATATATAATTTGCATCAAACAAACAACATAATTCATATTCAATCTTGAGGATTAAAGATTAAACGGGGAAAAAATTAGAAATGATTGCACAACCATCAGTTAGGTGGCGGTATGCACTAAGCATGTAAATGACCATTGAACAAAAGAAGAAAGAAAGAAACAGCATGGCACGCTTTTTCTTAGCGTCCGTTTCCATAGTGATTCGTCGATTCGTCGCTCTGTTGAAAATGTCTTGAGTCTTAACCAGGAACATATTCTGAGTTGAATGAACTTACTCCACTTTTTGTTTTTGTTTATATATTTTCTCAAAACAAGAGGGGAAACAAATCTGCCTAAAGACACAATCCAAGTATTCCAGTTCCTTGCGAAATGGAATGGAATACATTACACATGCCATTTCACAGGATGTATTCTTTAATCTGTAGTAGAATATATTTGAAAAGAAACTCTTCCATCACTGCGAGTGGACATACTCCCACACACGGGCAGGTTCGGGGCTCTGGGAAAGGATTAGCTTTGAAATCTACCGCCCCCTTCATTCTCACGGGGTAAAGCGGCTGAAATGAGAGATTGAGTCAAAGGAACGTTCCTGCCAGAGAGATCCAGTCTATGGGGAAAAGACGGCTGACGGGCTGAGAAACGATATTAAATACGTCCCTGTCGTTTATTGATCTTGTGCATTGACACTGGCCTCATCAGCCTCCCGAGCTTTAGAGCTGCAGGCCAGTTCTCTTGCACAACCTCCCACTCTTATCCACACTAATGATTATTTAGCGCCAATCCAGACCGGATGATTTGTAAATAAGTACAGTGGACGATCCATTTATTTTGGAATATTCATGGAGCAGTCAGTTCCCACGGGAGTGCATAATGATGTCTGTCCTGGTAAGAAAGGCAATGGCTGGTAAAAATAGTAAGCGCCTTTTAAGGAAGTGATGATGCTTACAAATCCTTCAAATGCATGCATGAATTAGGTAATGTAAATGTAAGATGCAAATGAAGTTGTTTGATGTAAGTGTGTGCATGTATTAGTAGACAGAAAATACTCAGACAGTAGGTAATTAAAGAGGTGATTCTCCTAAAAATGCTAATTCTGTCATCATTTACTCACCCTCATGTTTTTCCAAACCTGTATGACTTGGTTTTTTGCAAACACAAAAGAATATATTTGAAGAATGTTTCAGCTGTTTTTGTCCATTTTAGCTCCTAAAAGAATATATGATTGTATGATGAAGTATTTTAAATTTATTTGAGAGTTATTTATTCACTCTCAAATGAAAACATTAATCAGCTCACACATACAGACTACATCAAATATGGTGACACAAACCTCAAACATCATGAAGTTCGGTCAATGACATTTGACTTTAGTTTAAGTATTGGAACATGAATAAACCAAATTACAGTGTACAGAAACATCTACCCACTTGGTTAAAAAAAAAAAATAAAATAAAATAAAAAACTGTTGAAGACAGTTATGGGTTTTTGTTAAATGTGAGCCAAAATCATCACAATTAAAAGAACCAAAGACTTAAACTACTTATGCATTGAATTTATTTAATACACAAGTTTCACAATTTGAGTTGAATTACTGAAATAAATGAACTTTTCCATGACATTCTAATTTGTTGAGATGCACCTGTACATGTTCTATTCCAAACCAGTCAGCATCAATGCTCCCTTCCAAAACAAACAAAAAAAGGTTGCAACTTCTGTTTCATCACAAATTTAAATTAACTGATATTGATACATTGTAAATGATTTAAAAGGCATCGTTTCATTTTTTTAAACTCAAAATGTACTTTTCTTTCTCCATCAGGGTGTGGCCAAAGGTTTCATTGGTGCTTTGTCATTGTTGCAAGATTTCAGATGCTGGCCAGTCAGTTCTTTCAAGGCACCAAACACCAGACCGCTCCACTGCAACTACATACTGTGTGTACTTTCAAGACTAGGAGTTTATTGTTTTCATTCCAGGTAATATGTGTAAATGTTTAGAGTTTTTACTACAATTATAATGTGCTTTATTGTTCTCAGTGGCATCTACACTAATATTAGTCTGTTTCATTCTTATTCCGAGGTGAATGTAGCCAACCAGATCCAGTCCGTATCCAGATCAGATGGTGGATCAGGACCAAGAGATGACCTTGACAGCCCTGAATGTCAGCGGAGACCAGGACAACTAGATGAGCCCCAGAGACAGATCCCCTCTGAAGACCTCGTTGGCCATCGGGACAAGACCACGAGAACCAGACAAGTCCTCTGCTCAGTCTGACCTGTGTTGCAACCTAGAATTAAACCACACCATGCTGGTTTCCTTTGGCCAGAGGAGAACTGCCCCCTCGACTGAGCCTGGTTTCTCCCAAGGTTTTCTACTCAATCTCTGTCACCGATGGAGTTTTGGGTCCTTGCGGCTGTCGCCTTTGGCTTGCTTGTTTGGGGACGCTTGGCTGATTGCATAGACGCTATTGGAAGAGAGCTGAACTGGATGATGTCAACACTGAACCACCTATGAACTCACTTTAACTGGAAAAATGACTTGTTATTGTATTATTGACTATTTTCCTGTTTGACTCTGTAAAGCTGCTTTGATACAATCAGAATTGTATAAAGAGCTATGTAAATAAAGGTGACTTTATTTGATTTTATATACTGTAACCTGGTTAATTTTTTTTTTACTTCTCCCTTATTTTAAAGATGTGAACAGTAATAATATTTGTAAATGCTTGTTACCTAACATTTTGTTTAGCTTGTTTTAGTTTTTTCTTAGTTCATTAAATAAAGTTTAAACTGACTTTTGAAGTTGTTTTACAGATCTTCATTCCTGCATGTTTAGTTTGTATGAAAAATGTTATAAATGGAGATCGTTAATTGTTATTAAATAAAGGCTATTATGTGTTGTAAAGTGTGTTTTTAGTGATTGATAAACACCAGTTAATCATTTTTAATAATTTTGTTAAACTATAAAAATATATGTTTATGTAGTTCCCAGCAATTTCTTATGATGCCCAAATAATAAATCTTAGTTGAGGTAACATATAAAACACATAGAGTAAACAGTTCAATTTTAGTTGATATAACTTGCTGTAGTTTTCTAAATGTCTGACCAATTAAAACATTTTAGTTGAATGGACTATAAAACTAGTTCACTAAAAGTTGAGCCAACTAAAAAATAACAATTCAGATAACATTTTGAAGTCAGAAATTGACTGAACGTAAAATTTCTGTGAAACTAGTTACTAAATAATAATTAGTTGAAACCGCTTGAAATTTTTTACAGTGTAGCCAAAATGTTATTCAATATATATTTGCATTTCGCAGATTAAAGTTGTGCAGTTTTGGAATGGCATGAGGGTGAGTATATTAACAGAATTTTCATTTTTGGATGAACTATCCTTTTAAGAGCCTTTAAATATTAGAACATAACTTTAGTTTAAAGGAATAGTTCAACCAAAAATGAAAATTCTGTCATTTATTATTCACCCTCATGTCGTTCCAAACCTGTAAGACCTTCTTTCATCTTCAGAACACAAATTATTTTTGGTCAAATCCGAGAGATTTCTGACCCTCCATAGACAGCAACGCAACTAAAACGTTAAAGGCCCAGAAAAGTAGAAAGGAGTCGGACATTATTAAAATAGACCAAATTAAAACCAAATTACAGTGTGGACAAACATGTATCCATGTGGTTCAGATTTAAGCATTTATGATCTGTGTGAACCAGAAGTTGACTTACTTGCAGCTGACTTACTTCAGTATTGTGATGTATTTCCAAGTGAAACAGAATACTGAATGAGAAAAAAATTGAGGTTGGGGCTTGATTTTGGTGCATCTCCTTGCCATATCTAGCTCACAGCAGATTGCACATAATTGCTTAAGGATGTTCTGCCCAAGCAAATTTTGAGAGTTTAACTAATGATTAAGAAGACAAACACATTTGTTCTGTGGATTAACTAGACTAATAATGCGCACTAACAAAGTAAACAGAATCAGTTTTGATTTAATGCTGACTTTAAAGGTATGTTCACCACTGAATTCCTTCAACTGTTCATATATTGAATGTGAACAGTTTTCTTGAGTTCAAACATCTGTTCTGAAAAGGCTTGTAACAGGTGTAAAAGTCAGTGACAGGTCTGAACTGAGCCCCCTTCACATATGTTTTCTCAGACCGTGTTAGGGTCCCTGCCTGCGAGGTATATTTATAGTCAAAGCATATCGGTTCAGTGAAACCTGTCTTACTCTTCGGCTGCTTTTGTAATATGCCTCTTTTAGACTAGTGTGATTATTTCCTGTCCTGAAAGCTACATTCTGCTGAATCCTCACATATATTTTAAGGAGCTTCCAAATGTGGCATGTCAAAATGGCCTTAGGCAAGTCTGGCAGAAAGACAAAACAGGATGTGAGCTTTCAGCACTCTTTAGTGTGTGATGCACCGCTTACAATAAGACGATTCTTTCTTTTGCAGAAACCCATTTTACAGGTTCATTAGATTATACAGCCTCATTCCCTGTATCTATTTTTGAAATGTCGTTCACTGTTGTCACACAATGACGGTCGAAAACATTCTTGTGACATTTTTGCTAAATATCAGAATGCAGCTGGATGAGGTTATACACCGGAGACCCAAATAAAGATCCAGCTTTGTCAATCTAGCAGCACGGTATCACCTCTCTTAATGTCACTCTCTGCCCTCCCTAGAAATTAATTAAACTCACAGTCCACCTAATTCCTCTTGACGTCTTTAGCAATGACGAGGTGGAGACTTGGTTCCTGAAATTAAGGGCACTGAAATGAATTGTCTTTTACACCCAGATTAGAACCACTGGTGGCGACCTTAAGCTAAGCCAAAGGGGAGTCATGTCTGCCTTTGTATTCTGCCGCCGTGCAACCCATCCATCAGATTTTAAGGTCACTGTCGATTCTTAGTCATTCTAGTAAAAGACCGAGACACGTGTGTACACAAAACCACACACTTTCTCTCTCACACACATACACACATTAGGTTAACATAATATGCATACATACACACACACACACACACACACACACACACACATACATATATATATATATATATATATATATATATGAGGTCCACATCTGAAACCAGTGAAAATGCTTGTGTTTTGCATTTTTTAATACTATACTTTCCACATTTAAATTAGATTATATTTAAAATTTTTAATTTTCAATAGCTGGGTTTCATCCATTTTGTGTTGCATTAGAAGTAGATTGAAGCTGTAATATTTACAGAATATAATATTTACAGTTCGTAGATGTGCATTAAAAAAGCCATGCTACTTTGTCTCATGTGACTCAAATTTTTAGATTAGTTTTAGATCCTTTTTTGTCTATGGGCTCTAAAATCATTTATCAAAAGATTTTAGCAGTATTCTGATTTTTGTTGCAATTAAAGTGGCATATTGAATGGAAACATGGATAATATAGGTTCCGATGTGTGTATCCCACTGTAAAAGCACAATTTTCATATGTATCACATGTATTACAAATGTATTGCCTAAAGAACTATGTAAAAATGCAAAATACTCAAAAAACGCAAAAGAATGTGGTGCTGAGTTCTGTGATGAAAGTTTATAAAAGGCTGTATAGGAGCTATTTCTGGTGATGCTTGCTCGGGGAGATTTCTACCTGTTTAGTGGCAGACTGAGATGCTGAGAGGTTCCTTTGGTGTGCATAGAAGCAGAGAGGAGGAGGATAAAGAGGAAGATGCCAGTGCAGGCTTCTGATGAAACCAGAATAAGGGATTCCTCTGTGGAGAACACATAAAATCTCACAGTATTCACTGAAGTCCCACTCTTTACTCACCTCAGCAGCTCCCCAAGAAAGAAGAGAAGAAAGTGGCTCTCACGTTCACAATAACAAGTGACAAGAGGCACTGAGTCCAAACAAAGTACACTGCCAACACCCCCTACAGAGCGCGAGTTGATTACGAAGAGTGTGATATATGTACAGTATCAGCCTGCTTTGTAAATCTTATCTTGTAATATTTTTTTTCCTGTATCAGCCTGAGAATAAAAAAAAAAAAGTTTTCTTGATGAATTGAAAATTCTGTTTCTTACACAATGTGATTTTTTTCTTGTAATTACAACGTTATATTTCACACCTGCTACTTTATTTGTCACTTTATATCTTGTAATTGCAACTTTGTTCCTCGTCATTCCAGCTTTATATTTCACAATTGCATCTTTATTTCTCACAATTGAGTTGACTTTACTGTAACCCTATCTTGCAATGTGAGACTTTGTCGCAAATTTGTCATAAATGTATGAATTGTATCTTACAATGTGGCTTTTTATCTCACAACAGTTGCAGTTTTCTTGCAGTTGCGACTTTTGAATCACTTCTTTGTGTCTTGTAATTGTGATTTTATATCTCACAATGTCACTATATCTCATGTTGTGACTTTCTCGTAATTGCAACTTTAGATCACACATTGTGACTTTATGTCTCATATTGTTACTTTGTTTCTAGTAATTGTACTTTATATCTCACAATGTGACTATATATTTTGACTTTCTCATAATTGTGACTTTATATCTCATATTGTGACTTTGTTGCTGGTAATTGCAACTTTATATCTAACAATGTTACTATATCTCATATTTTGACTCTCATAATTGCAACTTTGCCTCACAATGTGACTAGATTTCATATTGCAAATTTGTTTCTCATAATTGTGACTTTATATTTCATAATGTGATTATATCTCATATTGTGACTTTCTCATAATTTCGAATTTGCCTCACAAAGTGACTTTATATCTCATATTGTGACTTTGTTTCCGCTAATTTTAATTTTATATCTCACTACGGTAACACTTTACAATAAGGTTCATTAGTTAACTACATTAGTTAACATTAACTAATAATAAACTGCACTTATACAGCGTTTATTAATCTTTGTTAATGTTAATTTCAACATTTACTAATACATTATTAAAATCTTGTTAACATTAGTTAATGCACTGTGAACTAACATGAACTAACAATGAACATCTGTATTTTTATTAACTAACGTTAGAGAAGACTAGTAAATACAGTAACAAATGTATTGCTCTTGGTTAGTTCATGTTAGTTAATACATTAACTAATGTTTAACTAATGAACCTTATTGTAAAGTGTTACCATTGCGACTTTACGAATCTCGCATTGTTACTTTGTATCTCATATTGCAAACTTGTTTCTCATAATTGTGACACCGTGACTTTATCTCACAATGAAACTTTATTTCTTATTTTAAATTTTCTCTCACAATTGCCTTCTTTAAACTCTGAGATGGAAACGGGCTTCCATAGAAAGAGAATTTCATTGATATAGACAAGCAGGGAAGATTAGACAGTATAATCAGTTGTTTTTCCATTTCTCACTTGCTTTACCAAACAAAATATGATAACATTGACACATTGAAAGAGAGTCATCAGATTTTACCGCTAAATCGGTGAAAGTGGGAGAGAGCTGATATGATTTTCAAACAAACTCTAAGCTTACTTTCAGTGTGTGTTTTCTGATTAGGCTGATGAAGTGAGAATGTGGGTATTTCTCTGTACTGAAAATTGAGTGTTTAATCTTGTACATTACTGACACTCTATCCTCCAATTTGATACTGTTAAGTGCTTTGACACAACCTGTATTGTTAAAAGCGCTATATAAATAAAAGTGACTTGACTACTGTGTAGTTCTGTGTGAGAGAACCATTAAACAGAGTCGTGTCCAGTTATAAAGCATGGTGATGGCCAGCACAGCATGCAAAAATGTGTGAGAGATGCTGGCTCAAAGACTTAACCCCATGGCTGTCTGTGTGATTGATAGATGACCATTACAGCCACAGCCTGTTATCCTCAGCGCCTCTGAGACTCGGCAATTTATACACCCACATGCACTCATAACTACATAGACACATACACAAACAAACAAAAAAGTCATACACACTATTTTAAACATCAGTTGTTAACAATGGATGCTTGTTTTAAGTTTCATGTAATGCTTTGGATGGGACTTGTGTCTCTGTAATCTAACTATGGTTTATTGGAGATGTGCGTTATATTTTGGATGCATGATGAAACTCATTGAAATAAGATGCTTAAATGTTATATAGTTATATAATTAAAATATTCAATATATGCAGTTAAGCAATTAATTAAGGTGAAGGTTGTACTTGACTCTCACAGCTATTGATGCTACAGAGTTTGATCAATTTATAATGAAGTTGCACCAGGCAATGCAAAAATAAATTTAACATCAGTTACAGTTTCCGACAAAGGTCAAAATAAATGTGGAGAAGCATTAAAGTCAAAAAGTATGTTTGTGAAACAAATTCAGCTGACATCCTCAGGGAAAACTAGTTTCATCCAAATAGAGCTGTAGACAAAATAACAACAAACTCAGACACTGTGTATGCTTTGGAAGAAAGGTTGCTTTCAATCTTAAACTGTTTTATTGAAAGTTTGGTCTTTTTATATCACTGACTGATTCAAGTGATTAAATATGATTTAAGTGCAAATGCAGTCTCCATTTTAAATAACAGAGCCTGCGTGTGATGCTGAGAGCAGAAGATCAGTGCGATTCTCGCTGTAAGAACATTCTGTTAACGATCATGCCCTCAAGTCTCTTGAACTGTTACTTTACTGCTCCACATAATAATCGTCTGAGTGAATTTCTTAGGTTTACTGGAATAAAAATCAATGTTTTATTCATTTGTTTTTTAAATATACTTTTATTCATGTTTTATGTCAAAATACTTGAGTCATTTGAAGATTGATTTCCGCCTACAAAGTTAATACCCTCTGATGCAATTAAAATATTGATCTGTTTGTCTGAAGATCATGACACAGTAACATCAGCGTGAGTTTGGGGCAGGACTCAACTCTTTCTATCTTCTGTGATACACAAAAAGAGTTAAGATACTCGCAACTTTTGTAAGTACACAGAGACACCATAAAAGTGTTCCACAGAAGAAAGCAGAAAATGAGGGGTGAACTACCCCTTTAAACAATTAAACATACTTCTTTAGTGGTGATTATCATCATTTATACTTTATCTTAACAATCTTTGTAATTGGCGGTATGGTCATTTATTACAGGCATATTACCTGTAAAGATAATAGAGAGGAATCTTCAGATAATACATGAAATTTCTAAGAGATTAATATATTAATATAATCAAATGTTATGCACTGCTAATCTACAGTCCATGCACTGCATCTCTTCTGTCTCGGGCTGTAGTTAACGTTGTTGTTCCGCATGCCTCATAGTATCACAGACTGCCAGCCTAATGATTGCTCTAATTAAAGTGAATGTATTTGTGTAGTGTTTTCATGCCAGCCAGACAAGCATGATGGTGTCAACAGCGTCCAACCCGTCTCCTTCACCAACGACTAGTGATGCATTTAGACAAATATAATGATTATTGCCATTGCCTCACAAATGGGCAAACACATTTGGTTGAAAATGAGAATTAAACGGCGAACTATCAGTTTCACTTTCTAAAAGATCATATTGCCGTTTCGCAGAATGAATACACAGGTTCTTTAATACCTGCAGGAGTATTGAATAAGAATTATAGGCCACTATAGTCTCATCTCATAATTGAAATGAATCAGTCATTTACAACCACGTGGCAGTTTAAAAATGAACAGTTAGCTCATGCAGACACCTGTTGGGACTGACTAACAGCTTGTTCTTACTCATTGTACTCATCTCAGGAAGAGAGAAGTCTGACTTTCTGCCAGTTAGTCAATGAGGGCAGAAGGATAAAAGAATGTGACTTTCTTACTGATCAGCTAAAAAATTACAATAGATTGATGTTGGTTCAATTAGACCTTTTAAAAGAGATAATTTGGGCCGTTTTAAAGGAGAGAGCACTTCATTTAAATGTTCTTTTGAGATAATGCGGGTGACATTAAATGGCATGTGATCTTCCACCTGAAGCATTTTAAAAGCCATTTGGTATTTTTGTGGGTGGGAGGGGTGCAATTAATGATTCTTTTTGGAAGTAATTATAATAATCTGTGTTTCTGTGATTAATGATAGCATGCTAAATTATTTCTTGGAGAAGAAACACAACATGACCTTTACAGAAAAGCACCTTTGAGAATTCAGTGGGCTATCTTTGAAAAAGAAGAAGAAGATGTAATTTTGAAACATTTAAATCAGCTTTCCAGAAAAAAAGAATCTACTTTAAGTATCTAGCACTTGAGCAAATATGAAGCTGATAAGATATAATTAGTCAACTAAAGTATGAAGATCCTGTTTAGCAGGCTACTACTTCTAATCCTAATAGTTGCACTAAAGCTGTCATAACGGTAATAATGATTATGTTATTAGGGATCAAACATCCTGTGTGAAGAGCTGAAAGGGAATCAGGTAAATTCATTCAAAACCCAGTCCTATTTGACTTACTCCGCTGTAAATTGTGTATTAACACTTTCCAAATCTGTTATTGTTATTGCAAGTTTTAAATTGGAAAAGCTAGTAGGCACTGATGAGCTGAACAAAAGGATTGAGCTAGCATCACGTACATTTGTTGTGTTTTTCATTTTGATGGAAACATTGCAGATGCGTTGTTTTTCGCAAATGAGGCTTTGAAGTGCGTTGTCGTGTGTAGAGAATCAGGATCAGAGACTTTGCATCATTATATCAGACGGGGGATAAGCGAGCGTCCGTGTCTCTGGGGGGCCTGGATTGAGCTGGGCGGGAAGAGAAACAATGCAATTATGATTGATGTCGGGATTCCCCTGCTCTCGAGCAGAAGTGAGCTTTTGATGACCCGCTGAAGCCAGAGGCCTTCCTTCTAGCTACACTTCAATGTAAATTTCTGTCTGTTTTCCGCTCTGTGTAGCAACTCAGATGAAATCCTCTCAAAGGAGGAGATCTGATCTAATGAAAGCCATCCCTCTTTGTGATGACTGTTAAAATGTCACCAGCTTCTTTTTAGGAATACCCTTTATGACATTAAAGAGAGGGAGAGAGAGAGAGATGCAGATAGCTATAGGGGAGAAGATATCAGTTAGACAGTGAAAACAACCCGGGTTTGTCGGTTTCATTCGGGTTTTTGAGGATTCTCGAGTTTGCAGTGGGTCAGCAAAGGGTGGCAGGGGAGCAGATATTCTCACAACTATGAGAGATCTTCACACATCTCCAGAAATGTGTGAATATGTCTGGGCGATATTCACACATCTCTGGGAAATGTGATTATCTTTGAATGTGACTGCACTGAATCTTATCAAACCACTGACCATCAAAGCCTGCTATTCTCTGGGGTGAGCACGCAGGTACAGCTCTCTTATTATCTTCTGTTGAGAGCGGCGTGAGTGGGAAATGCCTTGTCATTTATTTCATGACTCCCGGTCGAAGTCATTTAAAATAGGATTCTGACCCTGAAGATTCGCTGTGGGTTTTGAGGCAGGAAAGCGAGGAAGGTCCGCTCAAGGCTAATGTATTACTGAAGATGATCACTTCAAAACCACATATGCCTGCCATCATATCGTAATTCAAACAAAGTAATCACTGCTCATAAGCATGACTCCTATTGGTTAGAAGGTGATTATTTTTCTACCCAGCAACCTAAGGGAGTTCTGGCATAGTGGATTTCAACAGCTTGTATAATGACTAAGCTTTTGGAAAAGAACATGTGATGATCCATTATTGTTTTTCTCTTCCTGTTTGCAGATCAGATTGAGAAAACACTACGCCAAGACATGGGTACATCCTGTTTGAAGTCAGTATGTCCTGTTGATTCGTCTTCATTTTGAAGCACATTGCCCGAATGTGGTACACATTAGCAGTGTATTACTTTACAGAGCTTCAGAGGCACAAAAAGCTTCTTACAACAAATATTTTTGTTCTATACTGAAAACTAAAAAAAGAAAATAATTATGACACCCAAATTACATTATATATATATATATATATATATATATATATATATATATATATATATATATATATATATATAGCAGGTAAAATAAGTATTGAACGCGTCACCATTTTTCTCAGTAAATATATTTCTAAAGGTGCTGTTATCTTGAAATTTTCACCAGATGTCGGCAACAACCCAAGTAATCCATACATACAAAGAAAACAAAACAAATAAGTTCAGAAATTAAGTTATGTGTAATAAAATGGAATGACACAGGAAAAGTATTGAATACATGAAGAAAGGGAGGTGTAAAACGGCAAGGAAAACCAAGACACTGAAATCTATTTATTAATTAGAAAGCAATCCTGCCCCTAGTCAGTGGAAATTATTAATAGCTGGTTCAGTCCCAACACCTACAGTACCAAGATGATGAAGATGAAACAAGGGTGGACATTTTTGCAAGACAATGATCCCAAACACAGCCATGGAAACTCCCAATTGGTTTCAGAAAAAGAAAATAAAGCTGCTAGAATGGCCCCAGCCAGTCACCTGACTTGAATCCAAAAGAAAACAATAACTAAAGATCAGAGTTCATAGAAGAGACCCACAGAACCTTCCAGATTTGAAGACTGTGTGGAGGAATGGGCCAAAGTCACACCTGAGCAATGCATGCGACTAGTTTCTCCATACAGGAGGCGTCTTGAAGCTGTCATTACCAACAAAGGATTTGGAAAAAGTATTTGTAACACAGTTCGTAGATCGGGAAGAAGGAGGCGGGAACCGGCGAACATTCAACAACTTTAATAATAAAATAAACAAACATAAAAGTAAAACGCACAAAACACAAATAAAAGTCCAGGCCTGGTCCTCTCTCGTCTTCCACTGTCATCACTCCTCCTTTTATCCTTCCGGAGCTCCTCCGTGGGACTCGAGACCGGTGAGTGGCGCAGGTGTCGCTCATTATCATAAACTTCACGGCCTCGCTCCGTTCCCACGGCTCTCGGGCCCCACCCCACTCGCCACAGTATTAAATAAAATTCAGTAGTTCATTACTTTTTCCCTGTGCCATTCTGTTTTATAACACGTAACTTAATTTCTGAAATACTTTGTTTTGTTTTCTTTGTATGTATGGATTACTTGGGTTGCTACCAACATCTGGTGAAAATTTCAAGTCAACAGCACCTTTAGAAATATATTTACTGGGAAAAATGGTGACGTGTTCAATGCTTATTTTACCCGCTGTATATATATATACTGTATATATAAAATGACTAACAAATTATTGACACCCAAAGAAAATATTATTTATTAGAAAAGAAAAAAAAAAGAAAAACTCATATGCTATTTACTTTAACCCCTTTTTTTATTTTTTTTACTTTAACTTTTTTTTGGAAAGTATCTTAAAGTTCAGGGATACCAGATAATAAGTTTTCACTCATTTTTTGTTCTGTCACTGTAAGTTGTGATGTTGCTTATCACACACTGACTTTTGTAAATTTCTCTGGGGAAATCAATCATAGTGAAAGGTTAAATGTCACAGCATATATTTTTCAGATCTCGATGAGATTTTTTGTTTGTTTGAATGTCAGCATGATCTTCCGATTCCACCATAAAAGAACTGAATCAATCTAATCTGTCTCTGACATCAACTCTACAAAAATGTGTATTCAAGTACTAAGTGACACTAATCAGTTAACTGGTGAATCGTATTCCCTTCTTCAATCTACTGCAGTGTAGATTTACCTACTTTCAGACCAAGATGTATTAAAAGTGCATCAAAACTTTAGTCATTGTTGTTATTGTGTCATCCTTCTTTTGTTCTCTTTTCCCATTCTCATAACCAGACATTAGAGAGAACACATTTAATGAGTACAACATATTGATCTGATTTATTTGATCGATCACAATGTCAAGACTGGCATTTTCTTGTCCACTGGGATGACGGCATTAAGAGAGATTACCCTCAAGAAATCTGATTTTAAAATGTTCATGTTTTTTTCCTACCCTGAAATATTTAATCTAAAATCGATAGCATTCCTGTGAGGTAACATTCATTCATTTTTAATGCAGTGGGTGTTATTTTGGATCATGCTGCTTCTGACTGAAATGATCGCGCACCACCTTTTAAACAACACATTCGAAAGATTCATGTTATGTACTTAGTTTGATTTGAATTTGATTTTGAATTTGATTTTGAATTTGAATTAGAAGATGTATGAAAGATTTTTATTAAAAACAAAGGGCAAAGAGTAAAGACAAAATTGTATAGCTAGTCTGATTGGTTAAGCATGATATTCAGTTCTATCTATCTATCTATCTATCTATCTATCTATCTATCTATCTATCTATCTATCTATCTATCTATCTATCTATCTATCTATCTATCTATCTATCTATCTATCTATCTATCTGTCTAATCTTTAAGCCCTATAAAACTTTGAAAACTATAAAAAAAAACTTTAAAAAAAAACTTGACTTTCTTAAATATTTCAAACTTCCAGAACTTTCAGAGATTTGTTGAGCTCAAACTGCAATTTTGCATTTCAGTTTAATGGCATAATTAATATTTTGCTGAGCGACTGACCTCTGAGTGATGGAGCACATCACTTTTGGTTTGTTAAATGAAACTCCACAACTAGTGTCACTTGCTGACAGAGGTGCATACTCATGATGCACCTCTGCATGCTTAGAGCCGGGGAGTTTTGACATGGTCTGCAGTGCAGACGGTTAATCGACTTCTTGACCTGCAGCATGTGATATGGTCTCTGGCCCTTTACTGGCTCGGGCTCTGGCTTGGGATTTGTCAGGCCTTTTCAAGAGGTCCCAGTGGGGTCTGCGGCACCATTGACCCCAGCTCAGATGCGCTTGATTAAGGCACGGGTCAATGTTTTAATTCAGCTTGAGCCATAGTTGCTATTCTGCCCTTCACACAGAGATCAGGGCCTGGAATAATGAGATTTTCTCCTGCAGGTGATTATATGGAGCAGTCAGCCTGAAAGGCTATGATCCTCGGGGATGTTCACCCTTCAGGTCTGGACACCAGCATTACCCCAGATGCTAATTTTAGGCATGCCATTTTTAGGGTGGGCTGTGGGAGCGAATGTAATCACTTCCTTTTCTTCAAATACGTCAGTCTGACTGTCTGCTTTGGTCGGTCGATCATTGAACTGTCCATGGACTTCTCATGGAGGTAATTAATAATGGTACTCCCTAAAATTGTTTGCAGATGAAAAATCTTTGATAAGTAGATTACGTTTTTCCCTTTTCGTTTAAAAAATGATGACATGACGTCATAGTAGAGTATTCGTGGTTGTACTATTTTGGACGGGAAGCAAGAGCTGCTTAAAGTCTGGCTCAATAAAGATGACGAATATGACAGCACCTCTCGGAGCGGTGTCAGCCAATTCGTCATCCTGTCTGATGACATGATGAACAGCCCCATCCACTCGTCCCATATGACTCTTCACACAGCGCCGCTGAGGCGCATGTCTCGCCCAAACGCTGCCTGCCAGTCACAGCGTTCCCTTCGTCGCAGATCTGTACCTCGGAGCTGCATGTGACAGTAGGGGTCACATCTGCAGTCGGGTTTTATTGTGTTAATATAGCCACTTGACTGATGATGGCAAAACCCTGCGGATGAGAGAATTGAAGCTTGATGCAATCTGTCCAACACAATTGTCTTATTGTCATTTTACTATTATGGCTATTGTTTGCATCCCAACTAATGTTTTAGCCTGAATAAAAATGCCTGACCTGTGTCAGAACAACTGATATAAGTATGATGCAAATACTAAGAAATTTGAACACATTAGGACCATGTAGCTGGCTTTATTATAGCCAGATAGAGAGGATAGATTATAGTTTTTTATGATGCATCTAGCAGAGATGAAACTAAATTTTGCTGAATTCTTTAAAATGGTTTAATTTACAGGACAAAAACTACTTTGATGTGCAAACACATTAATGTCTCATAAAGGACAGCTGATCCCTAGTAAAAAAGTAATATATTTAAAATAAATTCATTTCATACTAAGTATAGTTCAAACCTATTAACATATTTACTAACATAACACTTGAGATTTATATATAAAATTGTCTGAAGTATAGTTGCAATAGTTCCACTTTAGCATAATCAAATATGCACAATTAAAGTGCATTAAGTGCATTTAGCAGACTTTATGTATACCAGTTTAGTATACCAAAAGTACAGCTGCAGGGTATTTTAATTTAAGTACATAAATATGTAAATATATTTGTAGTATACTCAGCATGAAATAATGTATTTCAAATCTATTTATTTTTCACTAGGGATATCATCTGTATCAGCAGATTTTCTTGTTTAATTTAATATATAACAAAACTTTAACCAAAATGTTAAAAAAATATATATCAGGGCTAATATCAGATCAGCCATTTATTACCCGTTTATTTCTAATGGACTGACAAAAAAACACTGAACAAAATGGAACAGTGTATACACCATATTTGGCACAAAAATTTCCTTTAAATGGTTAACCCTTTAATGTATTTGTTAAATTTTGTTTTCTTGTTTTCTTATGTATACATATAAATGCATTTATTTAAACTGTTGTACATGTTCTCCATCACAACAACTCACCCTCAGGAACTGCAGTAAGTTGGAGGTTGTAACAACAGCACTTTTTGTACTTGAAATTAATTTACACATAAGCTGTCATTTAAAAAAAAAAAAAAAACTTTAATTTGCAATCTGTACAAATGATGGGAAATTCTAAGATAACAATTCTCACACTCTTTATCAAAGTCTGTGTTACAGATGTTCAAGCGTAGCGAAGTGTTACAGCCATAGTCTCCACTACAGATTAGCAAAGTGAAATGTGGCAAGGCTGGAGTTACTCATCACATTCATTAAAGCAGAGAAGTGATTTAAGTTCAAATAATGAGAATGATTTGTTTGTGATGCCTTGAAAGCATGCTGCCTTGATTAACAACCAAGCGTTCCAATTACATTGAGATGCACATTAAAAAACAACCACATTAGCTCAAAGTATATGTTTCATATGGCTCTATTTCTGTAATTTCCTGATGCCATAAATCATGCACACAGTTAATTAAATACAAACACACACACTTGCACACAGTTTCTACAGTGCTGCTAAATAGCACAAGATGATACAACGGATCAATGGTAAGAGCCGAGAAATGAATTACTATCATAATATCATATAATCACATTTGTCTTTCAGTTATTTATTACGAAGGCATAAAGCTTATTCTAACCAATGAGATAACTCCATGAGCACCCATATATTCCACCTGAGCATATTTCACTGCAGCGTCTGCTGTCCTTTATGTGGATTCAATAAAAAATATACATTTTTGTTGTCTTGTTTACTTGGTAAACCAAAATATACTTTTTGAGATCAGGTTTGAATATGATGCAGGCTGAAATGGTTTCCATGGTAACACTTCAGAAGAATAGACGGATGAGAGGGGGAAAGTTATGAGCAGGTGTGGCGTGAGGAAGTACATCAATTACTGTTCCCTAGAGTGGATCTTCATCTTCAAACACCGAGAAATAATAATGCCGTGAGATATTGGCAATATTCACTGAGAACAGGCTAATATTGATCACAGTTATGTGTTGTAAACAGAGTAAATCTCCAGGTAGACTAAAAAGACAGACAAGGAGACTTACAATGACAATGTCTCTGCAGTGTGGAGTCTTCAGTAAGAAGTTAATGAGGCCTGCTGGATATTAATGTGATATTTATTCATTATTTAGTATTCAGGTTCACTCAATCATGTACTGAAAATAACTTTAAATGTCTTTGGGAGGAAGTACGCTGTCATGTTTCTGTTACAAGGATATTGAATTCAGCCATGATGATGATGAATGCTCTTAGTTTTTAGGTGATTATCTTTTAGGGAAATTATCTTTTACTTAAGCAAATTATGTGCTTTTTAAACAGTCCAGGTGATTTACTTTAAAAAGGAAAAAAGAGCTGCAAACCATCTCACAACCAAGAAAACATTCATTCATTTCTTCTGCTTCGTGAAACTAAAAAGAGAAGCACGCAACATGGAACACACAGACATTGCCTCCCACGTGCATGCGATAATCTTAAAACATTAAACTCAAATAAATCATTCTGCCACAACTGGATTCACGTGAAATTCATTTGAATGTTATTACACAGCAATTCATAAAAGACTTTTTTGCTGAAATGCCAAGCCATCTCCATAACATAGCTTTCTCTACGACTTTCATTTGCGGCCCTTTAATTGTTTCTTGTATATCTAGCAATATGAGGCAATAAAAGACAGACATTTTATTTGTTTAATGAAGTTTACAAATGTAAAACCTAGCCTAGTGTTTCCACCCATAGGAAATATTCTTTGATTATGGGTTTCAGAGGGAGAAGGAAAACAGCAATAAAAGTAATTTTATCTGAGGCATGAGGGAATATGAAAAACTCTTAGTGACACGCCTCTGTGTAATTGCTCTTACTGAGATGGCTCATGTTGTCTCATTCCTTGGAGAAACATCAGGGAAAATTGCAGCAGGGGATGAGAAGAGCGCGGTTAAGAGAATAATGGTATGATTGATGGCTCTCAAGAAGTGATTAGCTGATTTTGTTTTTATTTGGTTTTACTAGCCATTTCCTTTTTATGCTTGCTGGGTTTGACATGCAGGACAGAACATTTTCAATCGAAAGTGTTTCAAAAACTAGACTACCCAAGACTCGTTTCAAGCAACAAATTCGTTTTCTTTCTTTAATTATTCTAATTTATTTAAATGATCTGATTGGCAATGGAACTGAGTTTCCTTTTCCAGATATTTATTCCTTACAAGTACCAAAAAGAATTGTTAATTGAACCACTAAGGGATTGGAATCAAAGCCAGATTGTTAAATTCTTTACAATTCCCATCCCTATTCTTCTTCCTATGCTTGTGCATCTAAATGTCATATTTTCATATTTATGTTTCATGAATATGAATAATC
This sequence comes from Acrossocheilus fasciatus, assembly GCA_036784905.1. NCBI lineage: Eukaryota > Metazoa > Chordata > Actinopteri > Cypriniformes > Cyprinidae > Acrossocheilus > Acrossocheilus fasciatus. The sequence goes on along the minus strand of CM071939.1, from coordinate 20,943,108 downwards.
ATATTGCGAAATGTTGAAAGATAAGGCACTGGGTTTTCAATTACCTATGAAAATGAGCATTTGAGGTATAAGCTTCACGACCTAACACATCCTTTCTGTTTGGAATGAACTAAAATCCATCATTTAAAATAGTATAAATATTTGTCATCCTTTGGTGGCCTAAAAATAGAGCTATTCAGTGGAAATGGCAACATTCATCTAACAGAGATTTATATCCGGTTGATGAACAGATTTTGCATATCAATGCAGGCATCAGAGATTGAAATCCATTCCGTTTTACAGATAGCTTTTTGATGCCTTTCCATTATAAAGATGTCACCCTAAGGTCGAATGAAAATGCCATCCCAGTCTAAGCTGGACAGTTTGCTGATGGCTCAGAGCCCACTCCAAGATGGAGAAATATCCTCTCATAGGTTAACCTCAGTCTCCACAATGATAACAGAGAAGCAGACGCTGCCAGTGTTTTGTAATAGAAGCTCCTTCATTGTATGCTGCATGTTAATAAGCAATAAGATTTGCATTTTGAAGCCATGGTTGTGTAAACAATCTAAATTGAAATTCAGATCTCACTCCCTTGCTTACAAGTTTGCAATGACTGCTACAGTTTGAACTGACATTGCCTTAAAAATATTTTTTCAGCATCTAAAATTAAATGATGCATCATTGTTGCTTTGCTTCACTCTGTAATTTTATTTTATCATATATTTTAAAAAATTACATTAAAATACACATGACAGTCTTTATTCATTTTTACCTACAAGTCAGTAAAAGCTATAAAAAGTGGCATCTATGCACATGATTTGTGCTGTCTTTCTATTGGAAATGGACAGGGGAATAAAATGCTAGCGTGATTCTTCACCAACTGACTTACAGATGAGAAAAACCCAAGGTCGCAAGTTGAGCCATTTCAATAGTTTTACCTGCGTTTCCCTGGGAACACTTTTTTTACACTTAATCAACCTGTACAATGGTTCTCTCTGCCTAAGCAGCGAGTCCCTGATTGCTTTTGTTGCATGGCAGCACAATCTTCTTCCCTGAACAAACCCACATCTCCTGTCTCGTTAAAACACTGCAAACAGGTCTGGCTTATGTAGACCCTCATATCAAGAGTGTGATAGGGTAAGAATCACATAATCCTCCAAAACATTTTTTTTTAATGAATGCTAAAGTATCCATTTGTTCTCATGTGGGATTAGAAAGGAAATTTAGTTTTTCAAAAATGAAAGAAAAAAACTCTAAAAGAAGTCAAAGCAACAAGCTCTGATACACATGGAAATCTAAAAAAAAAAAAAAAAAGCTGTCATCTGAGCAGGTAAGTCCTGTGACGTTGTTTTGAGAAACTGAAAACATTGATGTTTTTAAATGAATGACGTTACAAAAGTTAAAGGTTGTCAGCTCAAAACTTCTTTGGATGAAACTGCAACCAAAAACAGAGATTTTAGATGGAAAGTGTCACACGTTGACACCTGAAGACATTAATTTGGGGACCCATTAGGTTTATAATTTACACAGCCCATCCCTTGATCTTAAAATCAGCACAGTACTACGACAAAAATGAAATTACCCGTTACTAAAGCTAACACTATATAATACCCTCACCGTTAAAGAACTATAAGAAACAAAATATCTACCTGTTGAGTAAAAAAGAAGCCATCTATCATAATGGGTCGGTTTTAAATCCTTTCAAATGTTTTGCTCCTCTAAAAAAAAAGCCAAGGTTTTATGACCTTTCCCTTTTTGCTTGTAGACTCTGCTTTTTTACGCATTTCTTTGTTTGTACAACCAGTAATTTCTAGTTCTTAAATTTAAAGGGATATTTCACCCAAAAATGAAAATTTTGTCATTAATCACATACGTAAACAACTAGGTATGCATCGATCCGATACTCAGGATCGGTATCGGGTATCGATCGGATGAGACCAATCCAAATCCGATTTTGTGCGTATACTATTCTGTTTTATTGTTGAGCATCACAAAAGGCACAAAAAATATATAAAGCACCATAAAGTTTTCGTGCACTATATTTCAAGTGTTCTGAAGCTGTTCCATGGTTTAATCGGAGGTACAGATGAATATTTAAGTCGTTCAATTCAAATTCAGGTGAACTCTTCTCTCTCAGCTGCGTCTGTCTGTCATCCTCCATTCAGCGTCAAGCTGCGTGTCACGTTCGGTTACTACAGTCAAACTCTCTTCAAGAGCGCGCAGCAACTGAGGTTTAAAACTGTTAAAAGAAAATCCTTAATAAACTAAGGCACAGATTTAATACACTACGCATCAATATCTCTTCCCTTTGTACTTTGAACTTTTCTGTGTGCGGACTCGGAGGGCTGCGCAGCCTGCGCGCTGTGACTCCGTGCTGCTTCAAGCACATCATTCTGCGCTTGGGATGTGCATAACCGCTTTGTGCCGATCTGTATTGGAGCCTTTCGTATTATAATACTTTTGCGCAATGAAAGATTATTAATAGTCTTTCTTGTTCTGTCCTTTTTTTTTTCTTGTTCTGTCCTATCAATCATATGTTGCTGCTTTCATTACTGTGCTATAGATTGAAAAGAAATGTCTTTTAATTTATAGTATATATATAGCCTATTTAAATGTACTTGCTTGTTTTTTCATGAATGCATTTTACAACCATACAAAGAGCATTGTGTACCATTTTACCAGGTTTAGTCCTACACTTATTCACTTTTATTTGTAAATAAAAATGTTTCACTAGGTTTTATAAAATTACTGTGCACCCATGATTTTTCTAGAGTATCTTTTGCTGCTAAATTATCCACTAACCTAGTTTATAATAGTATTTTTGTCATAGATTATGATTATATATTTTTTCATTTGTTATTTTCCATTAAAATGAAGTTATCTATATGTAGTATGTGTTTAGCACACAAAAGAGTGAAGATCAGGTCAACACTACATCGATTTAAAAAAAAAAAAAAAAACCTGCGCTGGTATCTGATTGGATCGGTATGGGCAGATACTCAGAATTTTCGATACCGGATCGGATTGGTTCTGAAAAAATGGTATCGTTGCATCCCTATAAACAACTCATGTTGTTCTGTGTCAGCAGCACCTTATGCGGATACGTTGTGTACGTTTTCATCTGAACATAAACAATGTATCCACGCAGGCTACTTTGTTTATGTATGTAATAGGCCTACTCTCCAAAATGGCCCTATAGGGTAATGCGGAGGAGACGAATTGTTGAATAAAGTCGCTATTTTTGTTTTCTTTGCACACAAAAAAGTATTCTTGTAGCATTGTAAATTACGGTTGTTGTTCTTCTGATGTCACATGGATTATTTTAAGGATGTCCTTGCTACAGTTCGGAGCCATACGGATCTTTGTTGTCTATGGGATTTCATTTTTGGGTTAACTATCCCTTTAATTAAGCTTCACGCGCCACACATACACAGGAGCTACTTCTCTCTAATTGCGGATATGACGAGACACGCACGGACGAATGACATGTACTCAGTTTCCAAAAAATCCGTCCCTGCAAGTGTAAAATATAAACACATATTATTGCTTACTGTAATGATTTATGGAAAGACACTATGATGTAGCCTACTGGTTCATTGTTTGAAGTTTGGTAAGTATAACAAAATTGCATTTTGTGTTTACCCTGCTGAAAAAAACAATAGAACCCTGCCCAAAAGACAATAGAAAATGTAATGGTTTTAATGGTTATAATGGGAATTGTACTGGTTTTAATGGAAACTATAATGGCGTCTACTGGTATGTTATGGATTCTATTGGTGGGATGTTAAATCCTATTGGAAAAATGCCCACAAAAATGAATTTTGTAATGGTTTTACTGGAAAAAGCTAATGGTTTATAATGGTATTTTAATGGAAACCATTGGAATTTCTGTGATGGTTTCTATTGGGCTTCTATTGTTTGTTTGGTTTTAGCAGGGTACGAAATAACAACTTCAAAAGAAGTATACAGAGAGTAGGCCAATGCGATTTCGGACGCAGCCAGTCACTTTGTTTTGTTCCTAAATGATTCATTGTTTGGACAAATTGTTTCGGTGAATGATTCTATAATCATTATAGAATCAGCAAATTCAATTAATTTGCTGCTGAAAGAATGTGTGTTTTGAGAGAATAGCTGATCAAATCAAATTCTAGAAAACTTCAAATCAAATTCTAGAAAACTTTGGTCAGGAATGAACGTAGGATGGTTTTGATTTGAGACCATAAAGGTTGCTGCTGCTGTGTTTTTACGTGACTCTTGAAGTGTGAGACTCTGACCCGCTGACATAGACTCAGCTGTGAACACACCGCTGCATGCTCACTTCCTCTGCAGCGTGCTGTGCGATGACTTCTAATTGTGGACTAATGGTCTAAAAAGACCATGACACAGAGAGGTCCAGTCCTGGAAATGAGACAGGAAAACGGCCCGAGAAGAGGAAACAGACAGTTGGACCGATCAGCACATAATGAGATAATCAAACTATTGTCTTTTTTTCGTATGATCTGGCATTTCAGATGGCGTGGCCTGACGTAGCACTGAGCTGCTCTGGGATCAGTGATGTGGGAAATGCATTAACCCTGCGCTCTCTGGCCGAGGGAGAGGAGCAGTCCCACGGGACAGTGGCGCTGGCTTCTGCCAATGTTATTTCCCGGACAGATTGCACACTTATTGCATTTTGACCTGTTTGGCAGCCCAGTATTGATTTTTGAAGCATTACAGCAATATGAGGATGAAAGCGTTTCTCTGAGGGAAGGCTGCAATAAGCTTGTTTGCTACCTCTTCTCACTTCTTTTGGCTCCGTTGTTTTCGTGTGTTCGCCGCTAGTCGATAAAATAAATTCTATGAAAGTCTCGGAAATATCACCCGGCACGTGGCTTCCTCTTTGGAACGTTAATCAAATAAAGAACGATCTCATTTCCATAACACATCACGTTTCTGCTCCATGTTGTTCATGGGCTGTAACCTGTTGCTTGTCAACGTCGGCCTCACTGCCTTTCCCATCATCCTTCTTTGATTCGGTGTGTCTTAGATTGGATATTAGCCACAGGATGAACAAATGGTGTCTGTCTCCATGGAGCATTAGTTGGTCTTTAGCATGTATTATTGATTTGACTCTCCTAATAACTGTCTCCACTGTCAGAAACCACATAGTAATGTGGGCAGACAAAGTGCTTAGAAAACATTTCAGACATTACCTTGGCTGTGAATGTCACTTTTGTGAACACATTGCAGTTAACTGTGGTAACAATATTTTCACCTCTTAAAACATATTTAGATTGTATTGAAGAACTTTGTGTTCATTTTCATACTGTCCTGGCATCTACGATTGTTTCTTTTTTTAGTGTGGCACAAGATTTTCATTTCTGAAATACACAATGACTGAAAACATAAAACACTCCGATTTTAAAGAAGAACCTAATATAGATGAAAAAATTTGGTAACACTTTATTTCGATAGTCCACTTTAGACATTCTACTAACAGTAAGTAACTTTGCAACTACGCAACTAGCAGTCATTAGAGTATTAGTAGACTGTCTGCTTAATATCTTCTAACACTTTATTTTGATGGGTCCACAACAAACAACTGACTATCAGAAACTTTGCTGGAATATGTAAACTTATTCTACTAACCCTAAACCTACCCTACTGAGAGTTAGTAGAAATGTAGCTGCAAATTAATGAGAATTAGTTGACATGTAGTTGACATGTAGTTACAAAGTTACTTAAAGTTAGTAGAATGTCTAAAGTGAACTATTGAAATAAAGTGTAACCAAAAATTTTGATAAATGCTATAATATCATTCAGTCTGTGCAAGAAGACATATTGATGTTAATAAACAACAGTGTTCTCATGCTAGCTAGATTCATGTTACCAAAGATTTAAAGGGATGGTTCACCGTAAAATGAATTTCTGTCTTCATGTCATTCCAAACTTGTACAAGTTTCCTCTGTGGAACACACAGATGATATTCTGAAGAAGGTCCATACAATGAAAGTCATTTGGGTCCAACTTTCATTGTGTAGACAAAAAAAATAAAATAAATCTGAGGCATGTTTCAAAATATTTTCTTTTGTGTTCTGCAGAAAAACATAAACAGCATGTTTTTGGCTGAACTGTCCCTTTATAGACATTAGACCTCATGTCATCTTCCTTCACCTTCACTTTGGACCTCATGCTTATTTCTTTTTTTCAAAAACTTAATATGAATCAAATCACAAGAATTCCCATGAAGTTAGCAACTCATAGTTACATTTTTTCATGAGACTGGGTTGGCACGATCAGTGGCACCACTAGGGTTTTGGGGTCCCCTGACTAGATTATTGCCTTGGGGGGGGGGGGGGGGGGGGGGGATCACAGGACACCCCTTAGAATCATCCCGCAATTGTGGTTTCCCTGGGTGTCGATTAAGGTACCAAAATCAATTCAGTACACATTCTTTTCCCCATAAAGTGTAATGTTGCACCTGAGCTTACCTGACACCTCTATTCTTGCCTGACCAGAATGCATCCCAGTCCTCCAAGGCCTTGCACATGCTTCTCACTCAAAGCTCAATTCATCTGTACACATTTGCTTAGATATTTGATTAAATAGACAGATGGTGGTGTGGTATTTGAGTATGAAGGATTGCAGCTTCTTTCAAAGTCTTCCACTTAATTGCAGCAAAAGAGGAGAGCAAAGTCACGTCATGCCGGCGCTCAAGGTTATCCCTTTATCCAACATTTGAAAGCAGCAGAAAAAAAAGTTTCTTTTTAAATTCATTTATATATTTATTTTTTGACACCTGAGTCAAATAATTTGAAAAGATGAAGAATGTTCTAACAGGTCAAATCAGGGTGTGCAAGTAATATAGCTGAATTATAGTAAATGAAATCAAAGCGTGGAAGATAAAGCTATTTAATTCAACGAGATGCATATAAGGTAACGAATGTCGTTAAAAAAGAAAGTGCTAAAGACATGGAGGAGTGACAACTGTGAGTGCTGTGAAAATGTGTAGGAGGTTTAAAACAATGGATTTGAATCAGTGATGGATTTGTCGAGTTCACTGAGCTGGAACATTAGGAATGTAATGATTTGAGTAATCAACAAAAAAAAAGCTCCATAGACGTCATTCCCCAACAACTAATCCTCAAGTTTTAGAGGTAGGCCTATAGATGATATATTTAAGAACAGATTAAAGTTTTATACGTTAGATCAATGCTGATGACGTAGAACTCAAGACAAGAGTAGGATGACATGCTCAGACTACATTTGACAGGCGGAGATTAATTAAATGTAAGTCGTGACCCGTTTCAGACTTGTAGGTGGAGCAAAAGACCTGAAAAATAACAACATTACATTAAACAAATGATTCATTATCCTTGTGCAAATGCACTTGGTGCAATTCATTATCTCCATTCTTCATCATTTTGGCTCAACCTGAATAGATGCCAGTGCCCTTTGCTTGTCATGTTCTAGTCAGAAAGTCTTATAAATTCAGCTCATCGTTGCTATTTGTTCAGTTGCTGACAGAGACCTTCCCGCCCCAATGTAATCTCACCTCATTAACATTTTAGGTGACAAGACTGCCATGGCCCTTATCAAGAATTCATGAGTAAGGCTTATGGCCATATTAACATTTTAGAGCCAATAATTTACAGTCCTCTGTATGTCTGTTTGGGCGTGTGAGGAAGAGAATGAGAAACTCTTGCTTTGTTAGTTCTCAAACGCGATGGGTGAACAAAAGGCAAGTAAATTACACACACATTGCATTTGGAACAGTCTCCTCAAGGAGTAGGCAGTACTTCCTCAAGTAGGACTAGAAAGGTTACCTGGAGTGTAGTGCTAATTAGATTCAACTTAACACATCTAGGCAGCTTTTGTGCTAAAAACGCTGCATTTTATCCTAATTAAAGCAGCGAGATGAAACTCTCACGCTCCACAAAGACAGAGCAAAACCCCAAAGAACACGAGGCTGCTTTCTGCCCTTTGTTCGCATGGAGCGAGATGCTATCCATTACCTAGCCATAAACAGCGTGAGAGTCTCTGTCTCAGCGCCTCCCGTTGACACCCGCCTGCCTGAGAGGGGGCGTAGTGCTGAGAGGAGGATTTTCACACAAACAACAGAGACTAAAGACAAAGCGGCGCGGAACAAAAAAACACGTCGAGGTGACGGTGTGGGCACAGACTGGTGCCGCAGAAGTGTGCGAGCACGGTCGGTCTGTGGGCCAATCTGTGGCGCCGAGTCCTGGCAGGGAAGGAGCAGCCTCGCGCGGTGACTCACCTTCTCTGTCAGGACAGCGGCGTTATGCTGCGGTGAATCTGGAGCAGTGATTACACACCCGCCAATTACACCGAACTCAGCTCACTTTCTTCACCGTGACATAATACTGTCAGCGGCACGCGGGCCAGAGGTGCTTCACATGCTGCCACCCTCGGTACAACCTGATCAGACACAAATTGGACAGTCGCAGCTTTAGTGAGCCCACAAAAGGTGCTTTGTTCCAGATGCGCGAACACGGGTCACTCACAAACGCCTTCTACAATCCATCACCAGTGTGACATGTCTTAACCCACAGTGTACCGAGAGATATTTTCAGTCGATTTATACATAGTAGCCTATTCAAAAACTAATTAAGATGTCAGGTGCATTTCTGAGTAAACCCCCAGAAATGGCAGCATGAATTAAACACCTGACACATTAGCCAGTAAGCTGTCAAAAGCTCCGTAATGTTTTCTCCCTGTATGCCAGTGGTTTTGAAAGCAAATTTATTTGCCCCCAAAATATATACAGATGAATAAAGAGTGGTAGAGAGTCTGGCAATTTTAGTTGCCTGTGGGGCCCAAAGTTCTAGACCAAAGAGAAAACAATGTATTGCAGAATTTAAAATGTGATCATCTAAAATAAACCATTCACAATTTTAATAAAACGTACTGTGCACACTCCTTACATTAATATGATTTTTTACAAATGTAAAAGGATACATTTTATTCTTAAAGGACTTTTATATTTTTAAATGTTTTCGTTTATATAACTTATATATATATTGATAAACAGTCAAATTATTTTATAATGTGTTTGTGGCTATTTCTGTTCAGGGTGATGTTGTTGTCAAATTCATGTAGCTAACCTATGCAATATGCTATTTTTATCTCAAAAGGTCTGGTCTTATAGAAGATCTGTGTGATCACATGCATCTTGGGTCGTTTTCAGCTACGCAATACGTGATGTGCAACAGCATGATTTCGTAAAGCCGAGACGCTCCACGCTGAGCGTTTTTTGACGTTACGTGTTGAATGTTTCGTGGGTGTGCACTGCCCTCTGCTGGAGCATGAACACACAGACACAGCTAAAACCAACACGAATACGAGAGGCCGATTGCCACTTCACGTTGAAAAACTGATTAGTTTTGTTTAATCCCGTTTTGTGGTAATTACCTCGTTAACAATCACTCAGAATAGACCAATTAATTGCATCTGCTGTGATTTAATCACGTATGTTGGTTAAGTTTGTCATCTGCCTTTATGTAGCCTACTTGACTTGACAGTGCATTTTTAAGGAGTGTGATGAATCAGTCATAGATAATACCAGGCAGGCGGCTACCTTATGTAACTCTTTGAGGCTTTGAAGTTATGTTCACAGAATAAGTTTACCACCTGGTCAATTGTAGTATTTTCACTCTCTAAAAGTATTTTACATGTTCTTCCAGCTAGATTCTTTATTTGTATTAGATCATGTAGGATCACACATGTACTTTGAAATGGTAGCACACACCCTCACGATTCTCAGTGAGGTCATGAACGTTTCCATTTATTATGTTATTTAGTACTTATGTCATAAAGAAATTAAAATAGACATAACCTCATCCTCCACCCAAAGCCATGATCTGTGTGTGTGTTTCTGTGGGTATGTGTGAGTCTTCTCCACCTACAGTTTCACTTATCTCAGAAATGTATCCATCTCTGTCAGCAATGGGGCGTTTCAAATCTATCTATCTATCTATCTATCTATCTATCTATCTATCTATCTATCTATCTATCTATCTATCTATCTATCTATCTATCTATCTATCTATCTATCTATCTATGCATAAATAATGCATCCATCTGCCCATTTATCTATATTACTCCAAATGACCTAATCAGCATTTTGAAGCCAATATGTTTTTCTTAACCACTATTATCCAACCCATGCAAAGCATATCATCCAATGAGCACAAACAGCAACTTGGTCGATTGTGTGTAGTGTTTTTGCAACTGTGTAAACAAATCGTACGAAAAGCATTTCTCTTCACTTATTCGCTGTGTTTTTGACGAGCTTTACGTTACGTGATCACCAAGTAATAGTTTCATGTGACAGAGATGAAGGCAGATGTTTTCAGTTGAGCTTGGTGGGGTGTGCAGGGGCGCTATTGTTTTTTCGATGACTTCCCCTACCCCCATCTACCCCCTTCTTTCGGATAGGCGGCGAATTGAACCCCTGCAGACTAGAGTCCACCTTCAGTTTTTCGGACTTCCTCGAACTTTGTCAAACTTAGCAGTAAGTTGGGCGCGCGCTCTTTATCCTCTGGCCTCCAGAGACTGAAATACTGCTCGACTCTTCTCACACCGACTCTGTGCAGGCTTTTGGCTGCTTTGTCTTTAGACAATGAATTGCCAGCCACCTTTCCCTGGAGTACAGTTATCAGTTTTATTTATCATAAGCGTTTCTCTCGCTCATGGATATCCGTCAAGTCTGTTTCAGGGCAGCGCATATTCAGGAGCCGTTCACAGGCACAGAAATAAGTAAGTTCTCCAGAAGTGATATGTTTACAGCGTAGAATTCTTTGTATGATGTTCTCTGTATCTCAAAATAGACAAATTATTTAACTCACAGCAAACTCCTGGGGTGACATTTGCTTTTGTTGCTATCGTTTGGTTCTCTGATTGCGGTAAATCGTTAAAGCAACAAGTAACAAGAGGTCAATCGATTTATTGAACACTCCTCCGCGGTGTTTAACATTTCAATGGCTCTTTTCAGGGTGGTAAAACACTTGCTTTTATTCTAAAAGAACACCGTTTTCACTTTAATTTCACTTTAATCATTTTCACTTTTCAATTTGGTCACATTCAGAGTTTGCTGTCAGTGATTAAAATAGCCTAGTATGGAAAAAAATGCTCAATATATGTTAGGTTTTTGCTTTGCGGTAATGAAAATACCCACTCGAATTATTCTTCTTAATATTGTTCTTATTTTGAATCTGTGTATTATACAGAAACTGGTGCGCTTTTATAGTCCAAAAGAACGTAAGCTGCGCAGTTCAAGGCAGCGTGGAAAGTCACGTTGAACCTGAAGCCGCGCGCTGTCCCGAGCATCAGCCTGACTGTGAGCCACAAATGATGTAAGTACTCAAGAGACCGGGAGGGGCGTGTGGAAGAACTGATGTTCGGTACTTCTCATGCTCCTTATGGACTCGAAGACACTACACCAAATACATGATTCACGTTTACTAGACCAGTTACACATACCCTAGTCCCAGACTAAAATGTAGCTGTTTCAACTGAAAGAAACTTGCACTGATTGATCTTAAAATATAACAATGCCTTTGTTTTGTCTCAAGAGGGACAGACCATAGAGTGTTAATAGACGGCACTAATGTGATTTTGCTTTTACGACATAAACAAGATGTTAATATTCACTGGCCAATTTGTTAAAATAATTGCAGCGCAAACACTGAAAAGTGTTCTGGAACAGTGTGTGATTGGAACGGATTGACAGAGGGTTACCCGCCCTGATCATAGCTTTCTGTAATCACTCTGGATTTTCCAGAACACATGTTTTGTTTTTTTCCCCCGATTTTTTTTCCCAGAAAGCACGTGCTCTGCTCCTCATCAACACTCACATACTCTGGTCTGGAATGACTCAAACTCAAGCAGAGTTATACAGTAAAATATCAGTGTTCAATACTAAATATCAGCACTCTGGAACTGTTGTTTTTTTTTTTTTTTTAAATTGATTTAGTGCTTTAACTTTTAAAGATTGTGCCAATTCTGTGGCAATGCCAAGAGTTTGGTGTAAGATGTACTCAAGCTGTTTACTTTAGTTGGCTAGCTAACTTTTTGTTTCAGATGTCACTGACAGTATGTCAGTTTTGCTTATTAATGTAGTAAACCGTTAGATTAAAAGGAACATTGAAGATGGTTGCTTAGTTCATTGAAAGTCCTATTCTGGATTGTTATGACAGAATTGGGATGTTTTATGTAAAATGTTGCTCACACTATTTCACAAACTTACTGCACAACTGCCACAATGAATTTATGTAAGCTGTTGTTTGCTTTAAAAGGCCATTGAGTTAGACTAGTGTTTGATTAATTGAATATGTGGAGACTGGGAGGAATTTCAATATATAGCCTACATTAAATTAAGCATCAAGATGAAATCATTATAATGGCATTATAACATATACTGTACATACACTCAAAGCTTTTAAAATAGCTTTTGAGTAGTTAGTTTAATATAGATTATACTTAAGTGATGAATGTTGTATGATTTCATTCTTTTTGTAAAATCATGTGAGGAATTTAAGGCTGCCATATTTGGCTTTGTCCAAATACTCACTTTTGTTCTTGAAGCATTTCATCAAGAGTTCTAAAGCAACTATTAATCGTTTGGCTCAACTTGTTGTGGCATAAGAACTAGAATGATTGCACTTCTAATTGCAGCATTATCCATCAGAAGTAACAAGATCAACATCATTAAGTGAAGCTGAACAGACTAGGCCAGAAGACTGTTCTTATTAATCCCTCTCAGTCTGCGCAGGTTAATGTTTGCCTTTACCTTTGCTTTTATCCTATAATAGGGGCAAAGCTTCATGGTCCATTACTCACAGTTCAAAGTTATAGCAACAAGTGGCCTAAGCCTTATAAAGGATGGTGGAGTCAAGTTGTTTCATTGTTTGTTTTTGTTTTTCATATTTCAGTTAATGTAAAAGGCCATCTTAATCATGTTTTTTTTTTCAGATACCGTACTCGGTTTCGGCCGACTTACAAGATAGCATACAAGACTGTTACTGAGCTAGAATGGAGGTGCTGCCCAGGACACCAGGGCCCAGACTGCAGAGAACTGAAAGGCTCTCCAAATGGACAGACAGCATATCCACAATCGTACCCACAGCCACAGCAAACTGGACAAACTCGACCTGCACAAAGTATGTCATCAGGATATGTTCCAGACATCAAGGTGTATTTAAAAAGTTTTTTAAGTTTTTATTTGTATTTTATTATCACAGGGCCAGAACGACGAGAAACGGGACAATATGAATTCAGACGAACAGCTGACAAAACCCGCATATTGGAGGAAGAAGTGCAGCGCCTTTCACAGACAGTTCTGGATCTTCAAGCAGCCATGACAGGTATGGCTGAGAACCTGAGGACAGACTTACAGGAGGACACCAGCAAGATGCTCATTACCCTCCTCAATGACAGGACTTCACCTGACAGTGCAAGAACAGGAGGCACGGAGGAGAGTGTGGTGCATCTGGATGGCCACCAGGCAATGAGAGGCCACACCCATGGAGAAAGAGAAATGGAGACGATGTTGGCCAGGCTCAACGATATGACAGATGCTCTCAAAAGCAAAGACGAAGCCCTTGAGGAACTGCGGGGAACAGTGACAGGGCATGACGGGCAGATACGAATGCTTATGGATAGTTCCTCTCAAGGCCTACCAGTCACGGGTGCTGCTGCTCCAGATATAGACATCCTTCAGACTTATATTGATGGGAAATTTGAGAAGCTCAAGAAGGAGCTTGTTGTAAACATGGAAGAAGAGATGGCCAAACTGAAAAATGCATGTGATGAAAAGATTCATTCTCTTCAAAAAACATGTGAAGACGGAAAGGACGGCAGCTGTGTGAGCCTTGCTGATCTAGTGCACAACAAGGAAGCTGAGCTTAGAAAGGAGATCCGTGAGCTCCGGTTGGATTTGTCAATGTCAGATGGTGTAGTGCGCACAAACCAACAAACAACTATTGGAAAAGATGATGGTGGTTACGATGACTTGAAGAGGGAACTTATTCGAGTGGCAGAGGCCCATCGTGTCCTTAATGCCAGAGTGGACAATGAGCTAGAGCATTTGTCCTCACTGAAGATAGAAGATGTACTCGGTTCGCAATTAGAGGACCTGGAGGACAGGATGAACGTCACTGAGAGGAATGCAGAGACGTATTGCTTCTATGTGGATGAAAAACTTACCAAGGAAATTAAGGATGAAGTAGCTATGCTACGTCAACTCCTGGACCAGAAACTTAATGCTGTGCAGGATCAGTTCACTTCCATGTTGATCGAAATGAACAACAACTCCTTCCCAGGGATGTCTAGTGATTCTGTCAATGCACTGCAAATTCAAGTCAATGCTAACAGGTACCTTATAAAGGGGTTGGAGGACAAGTTTAATGCAATTGGACAGATATGCTCAACCGACTGCAAAACCAACCTACCCACTGATTCCCAAAAGCCAGAAGGCCTGGATAGTCTTGTAAAGGACGTAAGACTTTGTAGAAATGATCTGGATGTCTTACGTTCTGATTTTGTTAGCAACATAGCAAGGCTTCATGCATTAGAGGATACTGTAAAAATTTCACCTGAAAAACAGTTTATTAATGCACATATACAGGACACCCGCAAAAGAATTAATGCTTTGACTGACAACGTTAATGGCTTGACTGGAGCTATAACGGGACTGGGAGACACAGTTAGCAAATTTAGCCAAGACATTGACACATTGAACTCCTCATGTTGCCAGCAGGTAAGCAGTCCCCCTCTTTGGGTAGAAACTGGTAAACCAAACCACAACCAGATCAAGGAGCTAAAAGACCAAGTGGATGCACTGAACGCTAGAGTGACCACGGAATTGAGTGTGTGTAAGTTCAACACAGCTGGAGTTGCTGAGGGTGTCTCTGCGGTGGACGGCAGGGTGAGTGCTCTCGAGAAGATCTGTGGAAGCCTTGATGGTGACAGGAACAATATCCAAGGCCTTTCAGGGGAAATGGAGAGTAAGGTGGCACAGATGAACAGCACTCTGGGCAGTCATTCAGGAGCGATCACAGCTCTTCAAAACTCCCTTCTGAATTTTCAGAGTCAGCTAGCAGGAATGGCTAAGCAGATCCATAAGGACCATGCAAGTAGAGACCAAGGTAAGCTTTCAGATGTTAATTAAATGAGGGAGCCACATTTTTAGTCAGTTAGTGTTGGAAAATGGAAATTGAAGTACCTGAAAGTCAGTCTTTGTATTTGCCTTCCAATTTGTAACCACCCATTTTTATTTTGTTTACATTTTTTGGGATTTGCTACCAAATGGTATTTTAGTAACCTAACAGTTTGGGGTATGTGGTATGCTATGTTTTGCAGTGTATCCTTTCACCATACTGAACCAATAATACAATAACCTGTATGCCCCCAAGCCGTTGAGAGGCAGGGGGCCAGAAAAGGTTTCCTGTGCCTTTTGTATGTGCCTGTAATATGTCAAAACAACAGTTAGGCACTTTGGAATGGATCCCTTTGCTTTTTATGTTCACAAATCCATAAGCAACATAATCAAGCATCTTTTTTTTATTTTGTTAACAACATTACATGTCTCTTGATAGCATGAGTGATTTCCTATTCATTAACTTAATGCTAAAATGTGTAATTGCCATTTGAACATTTGAACCTATGTCTAAAAAAATATCTTGGTACATGTACTGTCTTTAGTGTTTAGTGGTTTTATGAGTGGAGGAGTTGTGTGGTCTATCTTTTTGTAATGCCCAGCTTTCTTCGCCTATAACATTTAGAACTGGCGAGCGAGTTCAGTTGCAGGCAGGTCTGGTACTCATTAAGCTCCAAAGTCAACTTGAGGGCCTCAGGAGGTGATGGATTCCCACACCCCTCTGCAGATGTTCAGCTATGAGACGACTGTGATGTCACTAGAGATTGCACATTCTCTTAAACTCCCGTTAAAGGGTGATGTCATCATTCCTGATAAGGGTGGAGGTCCGTCTCTTGCAGAAACAAAAACTGTTTTCCCAAGAACTGTGGCTAAACTGTAACTGTGCCAAAGCGGCCATTGCTAAAGATCTATATATATATATATACATTTAAATGTAAGTCACATTTATGCATTGACAATGCACAATAAATGTGTCATTTAACCTTAAATAATGAATAAAAAAACTTCCAGCACTAATTATTCAGCAGCGCTGTAACAACGTTTTGGAATACGTCCAGTGCGAAATAAGCCAGTTTATATTTCTTTTTAGTGAATCAAAAGCATACAGCGCAATGTGTTGTCCTACTCCCTACGAATGACTCTTTTCACTCGGTTCTTTTTAGTGAATCAAGCTCAACCTGCATAGTCTGATTCCTGAACGAATGATTCTTATGAGCCAGTTAATTTTTAGTGAATCAAACGTATGCAGCACAACCTTTGTAATCCGACTCCCGAAGGAATGAATCTTATGATTCTTTTTAGTGAATCAAAGACACACATTGCAACCAGTGTAGACTGCCAAACTAATGACTCTTATAAGCCGGATCCTTTTAGTGAATCAGACACATACAGCTGAATTATGAGACTTAAATCACCAGTTACTGTCTGGTTGTCGATATGACAATGTGTAATTAAAGATGTACATAATGAGTTTTAAAAAATAATATGTTACCTCAGATTTAGTTTGTTTAGTGTTGTGGTTTAATGTATTGTAAAACATTAAGGACAATTATTGGACTGCATTCAAGTACTAAAATAATCGATAATGGAACCATTAAGGAACTGGAATCGTTAAAAGGAATCCATAGATTTGTTCTTGATTCCTATCCCTACTTGTGGGACATGATACAGTTAAAACTTTCAAGTCAGAAACACAATAGACCTTATCCCTGAATAGCTTCAGCATTACTCAAACTCTTTGGCCGCTGATCATGGCAGAGGCATATTGCACAATTCTAGAACGGCCCATCCAGCTGCGTCTCCGTGACAAAGCGACCAAGCTTGGTTTCTCTGGTGATTTACTCTAATGGCTCTTCATTGATTTTTCATTAGTTAGTTTTTTTTTTTTTTTTACATGGTTCAAGGCATCAATTAAGCCTGGGAATATTTGAGGGACGCATAGAAAACACTCTCAAACCATTATTCTGGCCGCGAATCAGGAGTGGTCAGAAAACTCCTCACTGTTTGCTTTGGAGACAATGACTTAATTTCAGTTCTTGAATTCATCTTGATCCATTTCCATGTTCTGTGGAAACATTTGCAAGACAATGATGTTGTTGTTTAGCGTTCTAATGATACCCCCAAAAATGGATGTGAACTTTGAATAGTGTCCCTTTCCTCTCCTCACTCTTATCAGCCGTGTCCTCTCTCTTTTCTCTCTCTTCCTGCTGATTGCTATCTCTGGGTCAGAGGATGTCAAGGAAGCTCTTTCCTGCTTTCACCAAATGCGTTTCTACTCTTTTTTTATATTATGTAACATTGTGTGAAGATAAACAGACTTTTAAGTGCCAGACTTTCTTGTTGAAAAAACCATATGCTGGTTAGGTATTTTGAAGCATTGCAGCTGGTTTGAGCTGGTTTAAGCTGAGCAGGAGCTAGTTGCTTAGGACCAGCACGTGACCAGCTTAACCAGCTCATAACCAGCTTTTAACCAGCTCAGGACCAGCTTAATCCAGCTGACATGCTTCAGAACAAACCTAACCAGCATATGCTGATTTTTTTTCAACAGGGTTGAAGGTATTCCCAGCTGGTTTTCTCTCTCTGGGTCCAGGAACCCATGTGGAAGTTCTCAGATTGGATCAGGTCTTGTCATTACAGCAGGGTCCAATTTTAGTTGTTTCACTTGGTGTGTGTGTTTGTGTTCATGTTTCCATGCACAAATTCACCACACCCCATGGAGCTTTTTGCCTTCCAATCCTAAAACTGTCAACAAAAAGACCATTCAGAAGAACCAGTCTTCCGTTCATCAGCTAAATATGTTTTAAAATATGGCTCTCCACATCACAGAATGGTGAATCCCTAATTTCAGTTGAGTGTTTCTGACTCATTAAACCCACAGTTCTGAGTCTCTACATCCAGTATTTCAAATCAGCATGTCCGTGATTTACTCTGAAACATGTGTTTGTGTTGCTGCCGTTAGGCATTATGTGTGTGATGAGTCTGTTATTTGCTCAGAATGCCAAACAGACTTGTGGGAAACACAAAGATAGATGCCTATTATCCCTTGGGAGATGTAATGTATGTGGGAGGGAATATGTTTGTGTGAAATCGGATATTTGAACAGACAAACAGTACTGACGCGTTATTTTAGCCATGTCCATTTTGCCAGTATGAGTTGATTATCTTAGAAATGAACCCATGGGACTCAAGCTCCGCCCCTCTTTTGAATCACTTCCTGCAACAGCCAATCAAATTCAAAGTCCAAATAGACCCTAATGTCAGGAATGACGCATTACACTTCTCAATTTAGACAGCAGCATCTGGTAGGACAGGAAAGTTGTTTTCTCGCATCGCTGTACAAAAGCTTGTAACCCACTGACAGCAAAAAGGGATTAAAATGAGAAAATGCGAGGTTTTGGAAAAGAGTGTGAGATGTGCGAGATGTTTAGGGCTGCAAGTGTGAGCTGAAAAAAAGATTTTCTCCCTCATTAGACTCTGAGCTGACAGTCACATGTAAAGACCGAAAGGCTTTGTAAATAAGGTGCACTGTGAAGTTCAAAAACACTTGAATTGAACATTAAAGCTCTCTGTGCTGTTTTATTTAGAAGCACTGGCACGATTACTTTGGCAAAGTTTGGCTGAAATCAGAGGTTAACAGCTTTTATACAGGTTTGCAGAATGGGTTAAATGCCATTAAAATGCTTTATAGAGGTTTTAAAAAAAGGGGGCTGGCAAGCTGACATTCCTATAACCTTAGATTTTTGCTCTTTCTTTATTCTATGGAAGCCCAAAACTGTTTACCAGCATTATTCAATATATATGCTTTTATAAAAGAAAGTCATATGGTTTCTGAATAAGGGAGGAGACAGTGAGTAAATGATGACAAAAAAAAATGGGGGGGGGGGGGGGGGTAATCTATCCCTTTCATCTATTAATTTATTCGAAAACACATTAAAAATGTGTTACACATTAAAAAATATTCTCATATTGAAATTACACCCCTTATGATGAGCATGTTTGAAATTACTCAGAGAGTTTATTTTGATATTTTTGGATGGGTATAAAATAATGTCAGTTTCAAACATTTGCCCTTAATGAAAAAAAAAACTTATTAAAAGAATGAAAATAAACACACACTTACCTTTAATAATTAAAAAACAAAAACTGTAAAACATTATTGTTACTTTTTAGAAATAAAAGTATGTATTTTCTAGTGTAAGTGTTATTTTGTGCTACAAAATGAGTCATTAAATTGAAACGTTTCTTGAAAAGTTTTGCAAATCCATTTGAAACCAATAACAATATGAAGCAACACATTTCTACGAACTTGGCACGTGTTTAAATATTTTTAAAAGGTTTTTTGTTTTCTTTATTGTGGACATTCTTACTCTATCACTAAAATATGTAGGGTCAGCAAGATTTGTTTATTTTATTTTTTATTTTTTTGAAAGAAATTATTAATAAAGCAAGGTTGTATTAAATTGATCAAAATTGACAGTCAAGACATTTATAATTTTACAAAAGATTTGTATTGTAAATAAATGCTGTTCTTTTCAACTTTATATTCATAAAATATATATAAAAAATGGTTTCCACAAAATATTTAAGCAGGACAATTGTTTTCAACATTTACTGTTTACCTGCAAATTACGAACTTTACCTCATGTAAACAATACTTTGATCAAATTGTAGCATTGACTTTGTGAGCATAAGAGACTTCCTTTAGAAACATGAAAAAAATGTTACCAAGCCTAAACTTTGGAACACTGTGTTTCTGAATAGTATATTTTTTGTCCTTTTTGGTCTTTTCATCCTAAATCCCTTTCTTTTTCGCAGGACTGCCTGTTCGGCACGAGAGACCTGTGTCTGGCCCTGACACTCGAGCTCCTACACAACCCTTGAGACCTTACATTCCTCACATCCATATACCCTTGATCATACCACACAGAACAGTGCCAGCCCCCACCAGCCGCCCTCATGTGCGCCAGCCACACGTCCAACACAAGCCCTACTTCCCTGTGCCACCAGGCAGCCCCAGGCATCCCATCCACCCCGTACCACCCCAACAACCTGCCGTACACCAGCCAGTGGTGGTCACAGGGCAAGCCGGCCCACCTGGTTATGTGCGCAGGGTCACGGTCAGACGGGATCAAAGCTCAGAGGACTCAAAAACACCTTTGAAAGGATTTGCAGGTGCTCCAGGTATGAAGTAGAATTAATAATCTAAATTTTTTGGAAGCTCATGCTTAAAGTGTCAAAAAAAGGTATTTGATTGTTTTTTTTCTTTTCCATAGGTTATCTTCCTGTCAATCCGGTCTCATATAATACCAAACAGTCTCAGCCAGAAGGTTTTTTCTTTATTTTTAGTGTTTGCATCATAACATGTTTTCTGTAAAATTGTTATAATTTACAGAATTAATTCTCGTTACAGCTGCCCATGTCCCATGGAATCCTGCATATCAAAGACCCATTGCAACTCCAGGTAACAAGTTATAATGTACAGTAATTATATTGTACAATTCACAAATTAAAAGAAAAAAAAAATATTCCAACTGTTCACAATTTTGTCACTCGTGAGTCCAAAATTAACACTTGCCGAGTGCAAATTGGAAGTAAAAATTGGCTTTGGAAAGTTCCTTGACAGTGTCTCCTAACTTTATTAGGAACTGTAACATAACACATGGGAAACTGGAACTGTAAGAATGATAGCCTAACCTTCACTGATGAAACCTCTGTCTCAACGTGGGTGTCTTCTGTCTTTACCTCAATGGAAATTTCATTAAGGATGCCTATTTTTTTTCCAGAGCATCAATGTAGAGACTACAAAATGAAAGTATGAGAAAAAATAATTACATTGTCGTCATGTTCTTGAGAAAGGTGCTGTTATAGAGACATCATGCTGACCACTGCCAAAAATCCTTTTCTTAACTGTTCTTAAAAGTTAATTTTGGACTCTGTGTAATGATCAAAACATACTATTCAAGCATGTGATGTTGATACACGTCTCTTCTTCACAATAGTGTCACAGCAGAACTCCTTGACAGAGCCATTTTCTTTCTCGGCTGGCCTCACACGGCAGATGTTCTCAGGGGACTTCGGTATCATTCGCTTTGATAGGGTGCTCGTCAATGATGGAGGACACTATAACCCTCAAACAGGTAAACTGAAACCCTATTTAATAAACCCTGTTTGTGAGATAAACATGTTTAGATTAGCTGTTTTACTTCAAGAAACAGATTTAATAACTGAGGTTCCCATATGGGTTTTCAGTGTATACCCTATATCCTATTTGGCTGCTGATGTTGCTCCTCCCTCTCTGTAGGGATCTTCACGGTGCCCGCTGACGGCCGTTATCTGGTGAGCGCCGTTCTAACAGCTCCGCGGGGTGAGCACGCAGAAGCCGTGCTCTCAGTGTCCAATCGCAGTGTGCAGAAGTTGGACACAGCAGGTTACTGGAGTGGCCACCCACGGCTGACCCGGGATCAGTGCATGTGTGGGGGGTCTGCATCCTTCAGCCTCATCCTCCCACTCCGGCAAGGTGACACCGTGGCCTTGGTGCGTACTGCCGGGAAGCTGGCGATCTCTGAATCCAGAGAGATCCTCTCCACCTTCAGCGCTATATTCCTCTACTCGCCTCAAGCCAAGAGATAACCCCGTCACTGAGAGGGGTGCTAACGTGACTTTTAACGCAAGTCTAACTATTCACAATGCTGCCTCATTTGGAAAGGTGTGGTCACATTAGCAAAATTTCTGCAAAAACAGAGGCATGTTGGCGTGACCAGCTTGAATCCATTGCGAAATCTTTATGGGAAAAACTTTAAAATTCCCAACCATGTGGATTCCCATTGAAATCACTGGAGTTGGTTTTCGGAAATTTGCAGAACAATGGTAAATGTGACCATACCTTGAGAGTTGGGACTACACAATAGTTTGGCTTTGGTTATTTATCAGACAAAAGTTATTTAGATTTTTAAAGGTGGAATGTGTTTGAGGTGGTAAAATATCAATCACTAATGCACTCGCACAATCACGAAGAAAAAGAGCATACCATTAGAATTTAGTAGTATATGTGCAACAATCTATATAGTTTCTTTTAAAATTGTGATCTTAAAATATCTATAAAATATAAAAGGTTTATATATTTTTTGCAACATTAAATTAACAAATGCATATTTTTTAATCTTTAAAAACTGGTTCAACAGTTCAGTTTGAATATCACTTCTCTTACAGACAATATTTTTTATCTATAAAAAAAAAAAATCAATAAATGAACTACCATGATGTAAGGGCTTGTGCACATTATTTTCAGGCTGGGTTTTTTTTCTTCCCCAAATGATGATCAACATATGCACATCTGCAGTATAAAATTGATTTAGCACAGTTTGTTTTAAATGCACTTTGGGTGAGACAAAAAAAAAAATAGATACTGTAAAATACACATTTGGGCTTGTAAATTAAAAAATTATCTGTTGTCTTTTGCAGTAAGCCTACATTCGTTCACATTTAAATAATACACTTAAAATGAGTAAAACAATAAAACTAATTTTCCCCACAAACTGTAACACATTAAACACACCCTGAAGATTAAATTTACATTCATTGTGACATAAACACAGTCCACACAGCTGTATTAAATACATCTTTAATAGATTCATAAACATTGTCCAAACCAGTTTTTTTTTTTAATCTATAGTACAATTATCCATTTAAAGGTATTTATGCTGGTCAAACGCAATCCTATAAAGCAAAACCGAGAAATGCACCAACCCACTCCAGTACAACTACAAATAAAAGCAAGTAAAACAAAAGGCATCAAATATCAAGAGGAATGACAAAACACATTCAGCACTTACAACAGCAGTTTCAACAAAAGAAAGAGTTTAATATTTTTTTTTTCTGTCTTTTTTAATATTAATGTTAGTTTCATACAAGATGAGTGTGTTCATCCCACACAAGAGGTATTACTTTCATAGAAAGAATGGGATTCCTTTGTTAACAATTAACAGATTTCACTTCCAAACATCATAACTGCAGACACGAGGCGCAACACACATATATATTAAATCACAACAGTCAGCTGAACCATGAAATGCCCCAATTTTTCCCTAAACAATGATTTGACTTAAAGAAATGATTTGTGCTCTAATTCTGTACATCTATTTTAACATCCAGCACACAGTGCTCTTAAACTTACCCTTACGAGATTCGAAAGCAACTTGAACAAAGCCCAAAGGTAGGGGTCAAGACCATAGTGACCACTTCAGTCAAGTCATTCTCATCCTTCACTTGCACATCGGCTTCAATATTTTCTAATAATACAAAAAAAAAATCAGCTTCCTGCTGCTTAAGATCATCCACTAATAGTGAAAACCTACAAAGTCAAGACCCTTCAAACTGTCTAACCCAACAGAAAGCATCAGTGCCTGTGTAAAACATAAATGCTCATATTTATATTTCAAACTAAGCATGCAAAGGCCTAACAAAACGTTAAAGACCATTTGATACTCTCTCACAGGCCGCAGCCTGCTTAAAGGTATAACATGCCTTCATTTTGAAAGCCAATATATACTACACTCTTCTTAACTTAATACAGATCTCTTGCCGAGGTTTACATAAAGGATCTAAAAGCGCTTAAATCTTCGCATTGTGCACAAATGGCTGCTGAAAAGCTTTGAACATTATTGCATTTCTGTCGTGAGTTAAGTGCAAGACCAGCTGATATTTTTCCTTTCTTGGCTGCAGCTGAAAAAGTGCGATCGGTAAGGCGTTCTGCAGCAACCAGACGATGAAAATGTCAACAGTTGGGAAATAAAAAGAAAGCCCAATTATGATGAACTCCTTGGTGTACTTTTCATACAAATCCAGTCGACTGTATGAGGCCGTGCACGCTAAATCTGCTGAAATGTAAATGATGAGCTGTGTCCTCACGTGGCACGGCTCATTCTGTGCATACTTTCCAGTATCTACGAGATTCAGCTCATTTCGCACCATCTGGCAATGCATATTCAAACTGTCATACCGTCACCACATCTTTGAGGCAGTGCATGTTAATTAGTTAATTCTAACTAATGCCTTTGTATATAAATAATCTATGCTCTAAAAATGTAAATTAGCGGTTGTAAGGAATATCTTTGTTAATTACTTCGATCATAAGCATACCTGTATGCCACCTTTAACCTTACACATACCCAAACAAACAGCTGTGCATTCATTCCGCTGACCAACAGGCCATTGGTCGTCTAACTAATACTGTAAACATTAGCCCAATAGCCATAAATTCCTTCAGAGCTGAAGCATCTTAACTCATAGCAGCTAATCAAAATGATATAGATTAGAAATATTGTTACAGAGCAGCACCAGGTGTTTCAGTTTGTGAAAGTTCTACCTACATCCCATTAATGTGATGCTGGGGTGTGTTTTGGTGTTTTCTCTCAGACTGGTTCAGCTTTGAGGTGCTGTTGTGCAGTTTGTATTTCCTAGGTGGGATAGGACGGCCACTTTACTTGTCTTTAAGCAGAGATGTGAGATGTGGAAGGGTACCGGCTAAGTGCTTCTGATGGCAGAGATGACTGTGAACGTGTAATAGATGGCCCCTCTGGGATGGTCTATAAAAGCAGGTCCTCTGCACAGATCTCAGGGATAGGTTGACGCCAGAAACAGAATGTACTGAACTCTGGGAAACTGAAAGCTGAACTTTGTTCTTTACTCAGCAAGGGAAAGACGTGATCCACCAGCTCACTCAATCTACTGTACCTACACACAAACAGAGAAAGAGCGTGAGACAGCTAATCGAAAACATACAAAGGCGTCCTTCAACTCTCAAGAAGACCTTGAACAAAGTTCAACAATCAGCTCTCCACCTTTGAATCAGTATAATCTTTGACAGCTGAAGTCGACTTCAGAGATACTTTTATGTAATGCTGCGGATCAATGTGCCCACTTACGAGGACTTGTTGCCCTTGGTTTGCTCCTGTATGAGCTCTCCTTTGGGGTTAACCGTAAAGATTCTGCAGAGTGGCACTCCAACCTCCTTGTAGGCAAAGACGTCCTAGAAGAAACAGTCAGAAGATCAGGCTTCAAGCATCAACTTAAGACAACCTCTGCTGTTTTTTTCCACCCAGTCCACAAACAAAAACATTAGCAACGGTTTTATGATGAAATGGATGCATTTGCGCCTGTATAAACATTCAGTGTCTTACTCCACCCAAACAATATAATTTATTCAGCTGGAAGCAATCAGCAGGCTGGTTCGTAGCAGCTGGTCATGCAGTCCGAGACTGTGCGTGTAGCCTGAGGGGACAGCGCTTCTAAGTTCTAAGCCTCAAACATGAATCTTCGTGCTGAACTTTGACTCTGCTGCTGAGGTCAGTGTGCGTTTAAAAAACAAAAACAAACAAAAGTTAACTGCATTCCAACTCACATTTGTTCGGTTTCCAAAAGCGGCATAAAAGGGATGTTTGTTGGGCAGGAAAAGGTTCTTAATGTCAGTAAGGCATTCGATTTTGAAGATTTCTGGCTTCTTCTCAATCACCTCCCTTTTAGACAAACAAAACATTTTGAGTAAGTGAAATATGAGTAAGTATATGTATCCTGCTTTAATGGGATTTATTCATTAATTCAAATTATTAAAGGGATAGTTCACCCCAAAACAAAAATTCTGTCATCATTTACTCACCTTCATGTCCAAATTTGTGTGACTGACTTACTTCTGCAGAACACTAATGAAGATATTTTGAAGAATGTTGGTAAGCAAACAGTTTTGGTTACCACTGACTTCTATTGTATGGACAAAAATATATACATTTCTCAAAGTATCTTCTTTTGTATTATACAGAAGAAAGAAGTGCAGGTTTGAAGTGACATAAGGGCGAATAATGGTGACAGAATTATTTTTTGGGTGAACTGCCCCTTAAAAATAAAGACGTTTTTATAATACCTGTGAAATGCAGAGAAGAGGCTACTGGGAGAGAGCATGAGTGGTCCACGGGGCAAGATAATGCCTCCGTCATTTACCCATTGCAGATATCCTCGCGTCATGTCTGCCATGCCAATTGCCCTTGCTGAGCAGTACAGGAATTTATATCCATTTCTGGAAAAAAAAAAAAAATAATCAAATGCCCTTTTATCAAAACATCGTTTAAAGCCTGCTTGTGTCCTTTTAGTGAAGAAAACGTGTCTTCAAGGAGGTTGAAGATTAAGAATGCAAACTCACTCAGCCACGGAGTGGTAGAGTTTAGCAATGCCCTGATGCGTCCAGTCCTTCCCAAACTGAGGCAAAATCTGCCCGAACACATCTGATCTGAAAGCACATAAACATACGGGTGAGCATGGCACGTACTAGTAAAAAAAACGAAAGGCGCAAAATCCTCTTGTGCATATTTGTTCTACTTGGAAGGAAGTCCAAGTCTCATTCAACTGGGTTCCTAAATATAGCTTCTGACATTCTTTTTATTCTTAGAACTAATAGACTTGTGAAGGAGAGAGATTTTTTCCTCAGCTTGGGCAAAACTCTGTGTCGTCTACTAATGAGGATCCTCTCCCCGCTTTAGCGTTTTATCTCCGGCTCTTTCTGAGTGGCATTATGAGAGAGCAAGATTTAAATTGGCTCATTATGGTGACATCCTCCTCCTAGTCCAACCTTGGTCTAGGCGCACCCCACAGTCAGCCGCCCTGCTTCACAGCCTCAGAGAGATGTGTCAGGCAAGCGGGTCAGACAAATAATAAGCGGCAGTCAATCTGCCCGTTTGATGTTTGCCACCCACCAGCCACTGAGGGCACGAGTCTGGAGGCGGGGAGCATTCGTTTGCATAGACGCGTTGATATTACAGCCGGCTTTGCAGTAATTAAAAACCAAAGACGGTGGAACGGTATCGCACTAATATTAGAGCTGTGAACTCCATCAAACAGCCAGTAAACTTGGGGAGACATTGTCCGTTAAATGGTGCATTGTCTTCGTCACTGAAAGCGTTAGTGGAGAGGGCTGCAATGCAAGATCATTATTAGTGGTTCATTATTTGCCACATACTCAGAGTGCTTGTTTTGATGAAGCAGACTCTGTCTTGATCTATAAACCTCTTTCTGTTTTGGCAGTAAAAAACCTGGCAGTGAGTGAGTCCTTCTGCAGTAACTAATGGAAATGTTTATGCACACCTAAGCCTTTTTCCCCTTTCATTCCCTACAGTTAACTATGAAAAAGAAGAACAAAGGTGGATTTTGCACAAAAACAACCCAGCACGTGACTTTCATTAAAGGAAACATGTGCCGTGTGTCAGAGAAATACATACTTGGTGATGGTTCCATCGATGTCTGAAATGATGACTTTGTCGTCCCAGTTCCAAAGGTAGATGGTGCCTTCACAGCGGCACGTGCCCTGGTACTGCGTTGTGATACTGAAGGTTACATCATTGGGTCCTTCCTTTAGTTTCAGACTAGCCTGCAAGTCAAAACCACATTATCAATGATTCTCTTGACCACTACATAACATTAAAGGTGCCATAGAATGCATTGATTCAATAATGTAACAGGCTACCGCTAGCAAGAAGTTAACCATGTCCCTTTAGTTATTTTATTAGAGCGTTATTTGCTTTCCGTGCCTTTCTGAATACAGACACCAACCCAACCCATCCCTGCACAGCCTGGAACATAACATTTATTTCCATGATCTGCCATTTTCACTGTTGTCCTTGCTTCTTTCTTCACAATACCTGCAGAACTTCTGATGGTTCGGCTGGCGGCTGGCGGCTGGCCTAGAACATGGGCGGGTATATGCAAATTTTGGGGGCGTAACTATTAGTGATCCCGATTGTAACGTCACAGTCGGTGTTATGTTCTGATTCACCTATTTTTCAGTGTTTTTTTGCATTCATTAGATTTACATAAGGAGGAAACAACGGTGTTTGAGGCTCACGGTATGACATTTCCATGTACAGAACTGTTATTATTCAACTATGCCAAGGTAAATACAGTTTTCCATTCTATGGCACCTTTAATCTTACCTTACGGTATTATATAAACTTCAGAAAATTATTTTTGAATAATTTTGAAATAATTTTTTCCTTTTCAAAAATATCAGTAAATCAGTTCTGGCAATTTTCTGGTATGAGAACTTGTAACATCACCAGTAAATTATTGATATCATGCTATGTGTGAGCAAAGAACAGGATACCAGTATAAGCATGTACGCTCTGACATATGAAGTCTGGTTTGGGCCAATCATGAAGCACTGTCGGAGCTGCCGCTGCTTTTAATAGTTTTTCTATGTAAACATGCGCTAGGCTAGACAGATGCCTGACCATTGCATGCCTGAGACCCTGCCTTCTTTTCTATTCATCAGCAACACAGCTCTGCAGTTAATACTGTCTGTAGTACTATAGTAACTATTATGTGTCTAATGTCTTTAAAAGCAAAAACACAATGTGTGACCATCCCCTCATGGCTGTAACTCAACAGTAACTCAAAAAAAAAAATCAGATTGGACAGATGGATTAAAGTGGATGAAGAAAATGGTGCAGCTTTTAAAGGTAATATTACTTGATTGACATGGTTTTGATGTGTGAGCAGTATCTTACTGGTAAAAACACAACACTGTTATTCTTGCGCCTTAGTGCATCTTCCAGAAAAGCAATTCTGTTAAGTTTACACCAATTCACCAGAATTACCGTGTAAAAAGGGTTAAAATCTGTATAGATATCTAATATTAATTGACTAACTGATCTGTAATCCTTTGCACTACACACTTGACTGCTGAATGGTGCAACATAAATAAATAAAAAAAACCTGAGCTTTGATAATTAAATGATTAATGAGATTAAAATCTTAATTTATGCAATGCAATCAGTTCATCTACACCATCATCTTCATTAATTTATAAATTCATGAATTTATTAAAAGACATAAGCTTTCTTAAATGGAAGATTTTCTGTTGCGCAATAGGGGGCAGTCTAGTGCTAATCAATTGCAAGACACTACCCTTTCAGAATGAGTCAGAGCTTTTACATAATTTCCTGGAGGAAGCTTGAGGGACAGCTTTAAACAACTGCCTTTTACAGAGCTGTTGCACTACAGGCAACAGAGCTCTGGATCTTTCAGTTAAAACCACAAGAGCAAGTGTTGGAGCTGCTTATGTAAATAATAGTCGCTGTGTGGTTTAGCATGGAGTACGTTTACAGAACTAAATATTTCTGTCTCCTAACAAAAGCTTAGACTCACAATCTGGTCGGAGGAAAGGCGCAGGGACTTGCGGTAGGCGTGAGTAGATGTGTGGCCGTGGGGCTCAGACTGGACCTTGCGCTCCATTGATGATGCGGCGGCGCTCACCTCCTTCCCCTCCTCATCGCTGGACGAGTCCCTGGTGTCCACTCTGTGCTCAGAGCAAACAGGGAATCAGTGAACTAAATTTGCAACCACATCCAGATTCCTAATTTAGACTTACAACAGCACCACAGAGAATGAGACAAAACAGAAAGTAGGCTGGATCGTCCTGATTCACTTCTTCTGCATAAACGGGGGGTGGTGGGTGGGGGGGGGGACTGTAGTCAGCGATCAGAGGAAGGGTCAAAGGGAAAACTGATAGTTTTATCTTTTACTCATTTTTTACAACTAAGCCAGCTGACAGAGCTAGTTTTACGCTCCCATCTATAACATATAGGCCCGGTTTCACAAACGGGGCTTAGCTTAAGCAAGGACTAGGCCTTAGTTAAATTAAGATATTTAAACAACTTTTATAAAAATGCCTTAGAAGAAAACATTAAGGTGTGCATTTTGACACAGAACAATGACATTGACATATTTTAAGACATGTCAGAGCAAGATATTTTCAGTTGAGACAGCTCAAACACGCATTTTAGTCTGGGACTAGCTCAAGCCTTGTCTGTGAAACCCGGGGTTGGTTGCATTTTATTAGTTTCATTCAAGAATAACAACCAGTTTTAATATAAATCTCCACAACTTCCAAAAGTGACAGGCAGGAAATGATGCTGCATCTGTCAGGGCTTGACTCACTTGCGGGCATGACTTTCCATCGACAAAGAGGAGCTGCCTTCCTCCATTTGGGACTGCTTTATCTCCAGCTTTCCAGTGCTTTCTGACTGTATAACAAAACAAAAGCACATTAGTACATCAGATCACACGTATCTATAAATTGCAAAAACAAATTTGTGTAAACATGTCATCATTTAATTTTGTTGTTGTGACAGGCTACATGATCCTATCATCCTCACATGCTGTCAGGCTATTACTGAAAAGTCTGATGAGCTGCCTGGCCTATTTCTAGGCTGTAAAATTCCACACCGCAGAGTGGTGCTAATTACAGACACGCCAGATGAGGGCAGCGAAGAAGCCTGATGTATGGTGTCTGAATGACGGCAGAAGCTCTAGAGAGAAGAACGAACTTCAGAGGCAGCATGTTTCATCTTCTTTAAAACAAAGACTTGCCTCGTCCTTTTGTTCAGGCAATTACGTGAATGTTGATGCTTGCTGAAGTCTAAAGACAAGTACTGGAATGCAGTGGGATTAAAAGACCAATAACCGCTTAAAGGTTTTGTTCCTACTACCTAATTACAGCTCGTTAAAGACCTTTATGTTTAAACAGAAAAGTTTGCCTTTGCAGAGTATTGTACAAATCTGAATGTCACACCGCTCTGGTCTTACCTGTTTAATAGTGCTATCCGCTCTCTTTCTCCAGAACCACCAGCGGCCTGATTTCTTTGGCATCCTCTCTTTCACCCAAGCTTCCTCTGTAGCCTAAACAGAACATTGACATAAGCTATTTGACCTACTAGAGTACACCACAGCACTGCAAAACAAACTTTAAAGTACTTAAAAACAGCAAATAAAAATATCCTATAAGGCAGAACAAAATACCTTGGGTAAATTCTTCTGAAATGCTTGCAAACTTAGGATCAAAGGGGCAGCCAATGTCCAATTGTAATACCTAAAATAACAAACAAGGAAAAGTCATTTATTATATAATTTTATGTGAGCATTTAGTCAACTTTATACAACTATATTCAGAATATACCTGTTATATTTCAATTCAAACCCACCTGTTTCCTATTTTAACAACTAAATTGGGATTGTCTATGATAGCTGGATTTTCTGCAAATTCATGATATGTGATGATATGCTCCATAAATTTTTCTAGAAACAAGCAGAAAGAGAACTTTAAAATCACTTGTATTATTCTCATTTGTAAATCTCTTCAAATAAAATCATAAATCCATAAATGTATTTTGATTTTCACACCATGATAAAAAGGAACGCACACACCAAAACGATTCAGATACCTTTGGAAATCTCTCCGTTCTCACTGAGTCCTCCACACAGAGACAGAGTGACGTCAGGGAGATCACTGGCAGAGTCAGACAGGCACTCAGTGCCACTGTCGGCCGCAGCACTGCCCACAGACTGCGGGGACTGAGAGCCTGAGTGCATCCCAGAATCCATCCAGTGCTTGGAGCCACCATCTGAATCACTGCGAATACACATCAAGGTCACCTGACACCTTATAAACTTGTTATGAGCTGCTTTCCAAGTGCTTTAATCTAATCTTAAAAGCAATATAGGTCAGATGAGCGATTCTCTTTCTACCTCTTAGGAAAGTAGCGAGCAGCAACAGCAGGCTCCAGCACATTCAGGTCATCCAGGTAGATGTCCTCTGGGCCCTGGTGCTGACTCCTTTTTGGAACCCCTAAACAAATTTACGATCAGCAAACAGTAATCATACCAGAACAGCAAGCTCTAAGGTTCTACAACAAGCTCTCCACACTGAGGTGCTTTACCTCAACAGCACAAATTAGATTGATTTAGGTGCACGATTTTTATTTCTAGAACACACTGATATAATCTTGTTAAACATGAATCAACCACAATTTTATTTCAACTTTATCTACCCCCAACACTTCCACTATCAAATAGAGATAACGGGCACTGGCAAGCCAATCAATCAAACCAACTACCGACAAAATTTCCTAGAATGAGGTGCTTAACAGGCCCACCTTTCTTTTTGGAGGGCGAGTCAGTCTTGGGGCCAACATCTCCCAAGTCCCCACCCATATGAGCAACAGAGGCAGCAGCAGGAAGGCTGTTTGAAGGAGTGGAGGTCAACACTCCACTAGGCACCGTCTCCAACTCAGACTCAGCAGGAGTTTTGGGGGTTACAGGGGTGCGGGGTTCAGGTTTGACTATGGTACAGCCAGGAGTCCCTGAGGCCGGTTCTCTTTCATCTGTCTGCATGGCCTCTGAGCTCAGGATGACTCTGAAATGAGTGTTCTCTGAAGGCATTATGGTCACGGTCTTCGGCAGCTCCACCTTTTCCTTCTTAGACACCTGGGAATTACATTTTTGATGAGTGGTGGTGAGCTGAAATTTAATCAGATCTGTTAACTCAAAGTCATAGCATAAAACAGAAAATAATTTTACATTCTATATTCACTTATTACTAGGCCCAGGCAGAATCTAGATTTAAAAAAAAAAAATTTTAAGGCGAAAACTGCAGAATGGATTTAAACATGGTAAAATGTGTTAATTTATTAAACAAACACATCTAAACATTATGAACAGGACAGAAAATCTTTCGTTGTCTGAAACTTTGTATTACTAGCACTTGATGTGTTTATTGCCTCTTTTTGACAACACTTGGGACAACAGTGTCTGCTACGTGGATAAATCTAAATAAATCATGAAGGATGAACATTCAGATTTCATGGAAATCTTCAATATTTTCTTCACATGAACGGAATAAATATAAATAAATGATATGAATTTCACAGAAAAAAAAAAGTTTCTGTGTAATTTACCCTGGTAGATTCTGGAAACTCTCCCCATGTCCACTGCATGTGTGACTCCATTTTGAGCAGGCTCTCTGAGGGCCGAACTACCAGTTCAGAGTCACTCTTGGGAGAAAAGGCCTCTGACATGGCATGGCTGCTCAAAATACAATAATAAACAGCAACTCACATGAACTGAGACAAAAGTGAATGTGAAAATGAAAGAGAACAGAGTCTTCAATTCTTAAAACATTTTTAAGTCTTCAAATATGATAAGAATCAAAAACATATCTTGAAGTGCACATGAGAGACAATAAGCAGATACAAACCTATCTGATGGAGACCAGTCTCCGTCAGAATAAGGGTAGTTGTCCAAAGAATGACGAACTGTTGGTAACTTGGGTTCAACTTCTCTAACTGTACTAATTGAAGATGATCTGAAAGACAGGTTTTCCTTTAAACCACATGTCCGCTCCATCAGATACGATGTCTGATGTGCATGCATCAGTTAGTACCTGGTGTTGGAAGCAGGGTCCTCATCAGAACTCAGGTCCATCTCAAATATTTCATCTGTTGAAGGGGTCGAGCTGATGACCGCAGGAGGGGTCAGTTCCTCTCGACGCGGGTCACCTTTATGCTTCTTTCTCCGTTTCTTCTTCTTCTTGGCTGCCCCGGTGCTGGCAACAGGGGGATCAGGAGGGTCCTCGGGGTCCAGTGGATCATCATCCAGGTTCTGACTTGACCTGTGATCACCTCCGATCCAAAATAGGTGACTCTCAGTAGGGATGGGGGAGGTAGCCAGGTGAGCTGGTACAATCTCCTACAAAAAAAAAATTAAATAAATTTAAAAAAAAAGACCATTAATGCATGGCAGATTGACTGTCTTTGTTTTTCAAACAAAATGACATTTTCGTACTAAAATATAAAGATGTTTGGTGCAGTCAGTCATGTGAGTGACAATACCTGTGAACTAAAGGACACTTACGTTCTGCTCCTCAGTTTCCTGCACAAAGAAGGCTTCTCCATTATCTCCCAGCTTCATATGGAGATCCACAGGTTCCCCGTTGATCTCTATGTCAATCTGAAGGAGTTGCAGAGGATTCATGTAAAACAACCTTAATATAGAAGCCATCAACAGACGTAGCTTCAAACTTTCAATAAAGTTACATGCCGTAACTTATCGTATGATCTGTGCTTTCATAATTATCCAACACCACGATTCTAAATCAAATGTCTGACCTTTGCAATGTCCCTTTTTATTTTATTAAAAAATATCTACGTACGGCATACGTGTTAGATGACCTTAAAAATCCAATATCTGTTGACATTTACCCTGCGATTCCCTTCTGAACTCGTGACTTTTCACCCTTCACATCCAAACTCAGACAAACAGCAGGTTTACTCTCCTGTCCACCAATGCAGTTTTAATTGTTTGTTCACAGGAGACACAATACCCATTGAGGGGGATCTAGCCACCAAAACATAATTAGTAGGGATGCTCCGATCAGGATTTTTGCAGCCGATACAGAGTACCAATTTCTTGTCATGGTGATCGCCCGATACCGGTGCCTATTCTGATGCTTAAAGCTTTATATATAATGTTATATAATTAGTCACAAAAAAATATTCCTTATACAGTGAACATTTTAATATGCCTTTAAAATGGGGTTTACGCATAACATTATATATATCAGGATACTTAATATAAGACAAAAATAAATACAAACAAAATGGAGTAGTCATTTACCTAGCTGAGGACTACTTTCAGGCGCTGCGTAATATCACTGCGCCTGCTGCGGCCATGTTACGGCAGCAAAGTTCCTTGATTATTACGCAGGAATGAGAGTATAGTTCCTAGCCAAATTGGACTAGAAAATCGCAACTTTTCATTTTCCGCTGGTCTTAGTACACGATATAACTACAGAAGAGTCGAGTTTTAAATAGGACAAATATCGAAACTCTTTGGTCATTTTTGAACGCGATGCTACTGGTCTAATCGGATTCAATGATCTATGCTAAGCTATGCTAAAAGTGCTATCGCCAGACCCGGAGATCGGCTGAATGGATTCAAAAACGGTAAAACTCTACTTATTAACTCTGAGGGAGTTGGAGAATGAGCCTATTTCCAAAAAAAGTGGAGTGTTCCTTTAATGCTATTGAGTAGGTTAATATGGCCAAAGAAGATATTTTGTTTAATGAATAAATGTTCATTTAAAAGCAGCCCACGATCAGCGTATTATGTTACCGTTACCCCTTACGGCTCTGACGAGGTTTTGTTCCGTCCTCCACGCGGTGCCAACTCACAAAAGACTATTTTTAGCCAAGCAGCACGGAGAGACGCTTCAGAAACGCGTCAGCTCCGCTTCCCGTGGATCCGTAATGCACCGCATATGTATGCAGTGATGCGCAGATCAGCTCTAACATCACTGAATCTGCTGTTAAAAATTAACCATCCAATCATCGTATCATCATGCAAAACATCCACGATAAATAGCGAATTTTTCAATGTTTCTCGAAACATCATAGCATTTCCACACCGACAAAGACATGACTGCAGCGCCAAATCATTTATGTCCCCACGCATCATGTATGTCCTCATGCGTTGACGTCATCAAATTGCAATCGGTTCATGAGATCGGCCAAGTGTCGCGAGTACCAATCAAGTCATAAAATGTGATTATCGGCTGATACCGATCTCCGGCCGATCGATCAGAGCATCCCTACACTGTAAAAAAAAAAAAAAAAAAGAAAAAAATGAAGTTGAGCCAACTTAACATTTTAAGGCAACCAGCTTCAGCAGATTTTTGAGTTTTCTGAACTTGTAGTTTTAAATTTATACAACAAAAAATTTAGAATCTCCCACAAAAATAAGTTGAGCAAACTCAAAAATCTGCTGAAGCTGGTTGCCTTAAAATTTTAAGTTGGCTCAACTTTTTGGGTTTTTTTACACTGTAATAATTAGCGAATTTGTGCCGCTCTGAAAGCACTGCAGCCAGCAGACCCGTAAAGAGGATCGCATCACACACCTGATACCACGACCCGGCACAACAGCAGCCTGATATTGAGCTGTTTGTGTCTCAGATGACATCCACAGAAACATTATCCTTCAGTTAGACCTCCAAGGAAATACAGATGTATTTCCCTGTGTTCTGTGTTTTATTTTTTGTTTTTTCACAACTGTTTCTTTGGACTGCTCTTATACCAACTCATTTTATCTATCCAGGGGCCTCTGAGCCTCAGTTTCAGGGTTGCTGGATGATTTATGCGTGCAGAGTAATGGGCCAGAATTTTAATGTCGGTATAAATCATGACCCTGAGTAAATCTTGAACAGAGAGCTTTCTTACGTGCGTGCTCGTGGACAACAAGATCTGGATTTCATTTCACAGCAAAGCAAAAAGAGAGGGACGGATGCTGTTCTGACTCTTAATGACTGTTTTGTATCAGCAATCTAATTTGTTTACTTTAACAATCCAGATCTATTTCATAATGGTGGTAAGAAAGCGAGGTCAGCTGTCTCTTATCTGCACTGTGGGCGAATGTGTTACACCACACTCTCTGACATGAGACAGTGGGATTAAAAATGGCTAAACTGAGCTTGAAAGAGTTTTCAAAGGTTGCTGAAGTGAATCTACTGCCATCTTCCAATCACAGAAGCAACCTTGACAAAACTCTCACTCCTCTGCCTCCATTTCCTATCTCTTTTTAGTCAGAGAAACCTGTTGCCATAGCGACCACTTCTTTCTAAACCTCTTCACACATCCTGTAGATAGTGAGAACCGCTCCATCCCCCATCCACTGCTGTTTCTCATGCACACTGGTAAATGTTTTATGCTAAACACTGTAACACATTCTGTCTGTGTACTATAGATGATTGAAAACATCCGAATGGCTTCAACATGGAATGCTTTCAAATGTTATTTATTGCCTATAATCTTATTATTTACTGCTGGAGATAAACACTTAAGAGTATCACAGAATGCACAATTTCAAAAGAAAAATTCTCACTGATCATGTCTACAGCCCGACAACTATAACATTTCACTATTTAAATGAAAAGAATTGAACATACCACTTTCGCACTCACATGGTAATAGATACCAGTAAATAATGATTTTCCCGTCTTTCCATTCGAGCATTTACTTAGCCTGTTCTGTCAATTCTCTAGGTCTGTTTACATGCAGTACCCTCTGCTGGAATCTTCTGTCATGAACACACCAGCAGAGAAACATGCTTATAGAGCTGCTGCTACAAAGGCACAGGCCTGCATACACATTGTTGAGTGTTTTCAAATGAACCACCATAGACATGCACAGATGAAGGCATATTTGAAGACAGCAGAATCATGAGGACATTTGTGGATTCAGGCTGAGCTTCTTTGATCGTACTTGTGTTTGCTCTTTCATCCAGTCATTATGGTACAAGATTAATGCTGCCATAGGCTCCAGACTGGAAAGCAGAAAAGCAAATATTGTCCAAAGCTCAGATCAATTATATTGATAGTGACCTGTCTGTGGATTTTTCTTTATTCTGTTTTGAAAAGTTTTCAGAAACTCAGTTGCTTGACAAAAATCTATATGCCTTGGACCTGCTGATGACACTCACAATTTATCTTCATGTTTTATTTGAAAATCCTATTTACACTTCAACACTCACCACTTTCTCTTTGGAGCGCAGCACACCCAGTTTTCCGAAGCGCACATGGAAAGGGGAGCACTGGTAGGTGCCGTCCTTCTGCCGGACCACCACTACATCAATGCAGCCTGAAAGCGTGGCCTGGTTAATGCCCTTATACAGCTCCTTCATGGTCACCAGCACCTGACCGGCCAACTGCCCCACGTAATTCATGGTGTCCGCCTAAAAAGAGGAACAGAAAGCAAAACAAACTTAACCTTAAGACATCACACAGCAAACAAGAACTACTCTTTCTTTAATCTTTCCCAATGTATCTCTATATGGAAAAAGTGGCACGATCCCTCTTTAACTCAGTAAAAGTGAAATTCTAAGTTCTCTTTGGCTGCCTGCCTTTTTAAAACTGTTATCAGCAGTCCAGCAGACGGCTTAATGCTGTTTCACAAGTGGTGTGCTCCAACATTACTGTCAAATAGGTGAGCAAAGAGAACAAATTAAGCTCAAATAAGGACACAGGATGAACAAAATAAATAAATAAATAACAATATTTATTTATTTATTGATTTATTTATGTTTCCTGACATACTTTGAATGTGAAGATCAATGCATTTTTGTGGAATTGCTTGCATTCGTCTAGTACCTGTTTAACAAGTATAAAATACCACAGCAGGATACGGTTGCAAATTTAAGAAAACTGACTGACATGTTTATCTATGATAGCAAATTATTCAAAAAACAAAAAAACATCCGGTCTAAATTTAAGGTTAATGCCTAGGGTATGAGGCGACATGCTAAATTAATCGCCAGCAGACTATGTTAGTGAAGTTCACAGAAAGCTATTTCTGGAATTAATTATTATGCTAATGACAATGAGTAATTCTGATTTAACAACACGGCTCATTTTAGTCTTTATGAGGTCTAACAATGTGAA
This sequence comes from Acrossocheilus fasciatus, assembly GCA_036784905.1. Classification (NCBI taxonomy): domain Eukaryota; kingdom Metazoa; phylum Chordata; class Actinopteri; order Cypriniformes; family Cyprinidae; genus Acrossocheilus; species Acrossocheilus fasciatus. Next base: position 20,904,664 of record CM071939.1, on the reverse strand, counting down.
AATAGGCAAGTTATTTTTAAACATCAGATCAAGGAAACCACAAGATTAAATACTGTCACAGCTTGTATAAAATGCCTGGGGGGAAAGGCAAATAGCTAAAGTAGAGCATTCTCTCTAACCATAGGGGCAGCCAAAAAGGTCTTAACAAACTTTGCACCCATGGCTAAGCTACTTTTTCCCCAGCACAAGAGTCACTATTTACATGAACCATTTTCTCTGAACCATTCACACATGCCTTTAAGGAGAGAAAGAAAAGGGACATGTAAAAAGCTGAGCACAGCATAACAATAAATAACACTTGGCCCAACAGGAAGTGCATTTAAAGTATAATACATAACATGCTGCACATTATTGTAAAAAATGGCAGCACAGAGTATGCTTTATATTCACAACAGTACCTTGTCTGTAAAATTGGTCATATGGGGTAGAAAATAAATTGTACTAGACATTTAATTAATTCACCCTCATTAAAATCAATACCGTTCAAACAGTTGGGGTCAGTAGCATTTGTTATGTTTTTGATAACTGTATGATAGTATGAAGTATGATAATAATGATAACATTATTTGATCAAACATACAGTAAAAAATATTGTCACATTACAATTTAAAACAACTGTTTTCTATTTTAATATATTTTAAAATGTAACATTCCTGTGATCATAAAGCTTAATTTATTGGAATAATTTAATTTTTTTAAAAATCTTGTTAACCTTATAATTTTGAACAGTATATATATATATATATATATATATATATATATATATATATATATATATATATATATATATATGACTTTGGCTCACATTTAACAAAGACCCACCAATTCACTATCTCAACAAATTAGAATATGGTGGCATGCCAATCAGCTAATCAACTCAAAACACCTGCAAAGGTTTCCTGAGCCTTCAAAATGGTCTCTCAGTTTGGTTCACTAGGCTACACAATCATGGGGAAGACTGCTGATCTGACAGTTGTCCAGAAGACAATCATTGACACCCTTCACAAGGAGGGTAAGCCACAAACATTCATTGCCAAAGAAGCTGGCTGTTCGCAGAGTGCAGTATCCAAGCATGTTAACAGAAAGTTGAGTGGAAGGAAAAAGTGTGGAAGAAAAAGATGCACAACCAACCGAGAGAACCGCAGCCTTGAGTATTATCAAGCAAAATCGATTCAAGAATTTGGGTGAACTTCACAAGGAATGGACTGAGGCTGGGGTCAAGGCATCAAGAGCTACCACACACAGACGTGTCAAGGAATTTGGCTACAGTGGTCGTATTCCTCTTGTTAAGCCACTCCTGAACCACAGACAACATCAGAGGCGTCTTACCTGGGCTAAGGAGAGGAAGAACTGGACTGTTGCCCAGTGGTCCAAAGTCCTCTTTTCAGATGAGAGCAAGTTTTGTATTTCATTTGGAAACCAAGGTCCTAGAGTCTGGAGGAAGGGTGGAGAAGCTCATAGCCCAAGTTGCTTGAAGTCCAGTGTTAAGTTTCCACAGTCTGAGATGATTTGGGGTGCAATGTCATCTGCTGCTGTTGGTCCATTGTGTTTTTTGAAAACTAAAGTCACTGCACCCGTTTACCAAGAAATTTTGGAGCACTTCATGCTTCCTTCTGCTGACCAGCTTTTTAAAGCTGCTGATTTCATTTTCCAGCAGGATTTGGCACCTGCCCACACTGCCAAAAGCACCAAAAGTTGGTTAAATGACCATGATGTTGGTGTGCTTGATTGGCCAGCAAACTCACCAGACCTGAATCCATAGAGAATCTATGGGGTATTGTCAAGAGGAAAATAAGAAACAAGAGACCAAAAAATGCAGATGAGCTGAAGGCCACTGTCAAAGAAACCTGGGCTTCCACACCACCTCAGCAGTGCCACAAACTGATCACCTCCATGCCACGCTGAATTGAGGCAGTAATTAACCAAAAGGAGCCCCTACCAAGTATTGAGTTCATATACAGTAAATGATCATACTTTCTAGAAGGCCAACAATTCACTAAAAATGTTTTTTTTTATTGGTCTTATGAAGTATTCTAATTTGTTGAGATGAATTGGTGGGGTTTTGTTAAATGTGAGCCAAAATCACCACAATTAAAAGAACCAAAGACTTAAACTACTTCAGTCTGTGTGCATTAAATTTATTTAATACACGAGTTTCACAATTTGAGTCGAATTACTGAAATAAATGAACTTTTTCACGACATTCTAATTTATTGAGATGCACCTGTACATATGAGGACTGAACACTTGTTACAAAGTGACACTGTAACTGCATGATATACTATTATTATTATAACAAAAATAGTGTTACTCTGCAAATCAGAACAATTGACCTCAACCTCACATAACCTATTTGTAGTCCAATTTATAGAGGACACTGTGAACATGGGTCATCGTTGTGACTCTCATATGAGCAAACTCCACATATCTAAATATTTGATTCTCAGAAAACAGCCTGAACAGAACAACAAACATATGATATCCACGGTCAACCAAAGCTCAGCCTTTAAGAATTACTGTGATAAGTTAAGTGCATAAACTTGTGTGAATTAAAACTGTTCATTGCTACAACACATAAGCCCCTCAACTGGATAACTATTAAAATATCATTATCTAATGCCAAATCTCTTTTTATAGCTTCTTTTTTTAAACATAAGCTTTCAATGTGAGTTCATAAGTTTTTGAAGGTTGCAATGTTTTAGCAATTAAGTAAATAAGAAACTAGCAAATCCCATCCCAATCCTGAAAATGGCATTTTAGTTCAATCTAAATAAAAGGCTTAAGCCCTAACTTAAGCAATTTGTTCAATCGTTTTATTGACTAAACTGTAATTATTCTAACATCTTCATTTGTAAAATACACTGGTATGCAATTTTCACCCACTGGCAATCAGCGTAATGCTAAAAACTAGCATAAAGACTTAGATTCTCAGACTAATATTAATCAGCTGAAAAAACATCTCCAGTTTTAAATTCAAAGTGTAAACAGAAGCCGGTCTGTTTTTCATAAACTGTTCATAAGCTTTACTTGATAAAAGAACACATTTTAAGGCATTTACATGACTTAACACATTGGTATGTTATTAGACATAATCAATGCAAGATTGTGCACGTAAACACTCAGTGTGTGGTAATTTATGGAGTTAATTGCTAATAATAATAGTACTTAACTAATGCTAAACTGGACTCTTAACTCTACATCTAGATAGCAATGAACTGTCTCATTCACATTTCTCACTCACCCAGGACCACGATGCCCTAAGGGATGAGGACTCATCTTGTTCACTGTTGTCCTCCTCAGTGCAGCTGCCAGTGGCTTCTGATTCTGCCCAAGGATGGAGTCTTTTCATCACTGTTTACCTCTGGTCTTTCCTTCCTTAGAAATATTCTCTTTACCTGTGTCATCCTAAACACTATGTCAGGTGGCCCGCCTACCTGGTCTGACTCAATGCCCTTGTAGGGCATAAACATAAACTACTGTAACCTTTCTGACACCGCATACACTTGAAAAACAGAAGCTGCATTTTAGTTTCGTCAAATCACGTCATATTAAAGAAGACTTAACAAATCAACCAACTGGGTATAAGAACCTACTCTCACTAACCAATGAGGCAAGAGTAAGAGGTCAGCAGTTGTGAAACAGATAAGACTAGTTTCCGGCGAGGGTGCCAGTGAGGTTGACCGCTGATAAGGGCCTTGAAAAGGGGGGCTGGAGGAAAACAGTTGTATTTCACCCGTCTGTGCAATCACATGAGGAGAACGTCCTCCATGCTGATTCTGACAAACATTCAGCTTACTTTAGTTAATGATTCAACTCAGAAGATCTTCTATATAGGCATAGGAGCCCACAAAGACACATTGGTGAAATTTATTTCACATCAATTCTGAGTCTACATTGATGATACTATGTTCATGTTATAACAAATAATTAATTAAAGCTGCAGTCCGTAACTTTTGGTGCTCTAGCGGCTAATAAACAGAACTGTCTGTGTCTTGCAGAAGAACATTGTAGCTGGCGCTACTTCTCCCTGTTTATGTCTATGACGAACCACACAGGTACTGGGCTACTCCGCAGCGGTACCTACCGGAACCAGTTTAAAATAGTCCGAATATAAACACTTATTAAAGGTGTACACTACAGTAGTGATTCAGAACAAGCCAAAAACACGGTTTGGAAAATGGATTCATGGTGTACTCGCTTATTATATAAATTTTGTAAATTTTGAACAAAAAAAAAAAAAAGTTACAGACTGCAGCTTTTAATTGGGAATATTATAAATGTATCAATTTTTCCAAAAATAAAAATAAATAAATAACATACAATAAAATCATATGCAACAAGCAAACATATTCATCACAACATTACAATGTAAAGTATGAAAGATGGATAATTTCATTTTGAGATTTGCTTAACAATTAAAAATTTTTTTTTTTTTTTTTTTTATTATAATATATATGGCACGCTAATCCAAGATGTTCAAAGGTTTGTATGTTCACCTGCTCTGTTTAACTGACAAACAAGACCTAGTGTAGAATCAAATTGGTTTGTGTATCTGTGGTCTCTCCGGGAACGCCTCTGATTACAGAGGGCACGTGTATTTGTCAGGTACATGTTATCAGTACTCCTGTACATAATGAAAATATTAGGTGTAGTACAAAAAGTCTGTAATTTGCCATGACGGCAGACCAAGTAGTAAAGACTATTGATCTTTAAGGCTGCATGACTATTGCATAGTCATAACTAGCTGTACACAAAAACTCTTAAGCTAGACTGTAATTACGAAGCACAGAGTTCTTCACAATAAACAAGTAAAAACCTGCAAGAACTTAAGGCTACTTGGGTGGGGATATCAAGATTATTAATGTACTGTGTTGCTCACACAAAGTTGCAGGTTAAGTCCTAAAACGTGACCAAGGAAGAAATGAGTCAGTTAAAGGAGTAGCTCATATAAAAATTTAAATTTGCTTAAAACATTCGAGATGTAGAAGAGCTTGTTTCTTCATCAACGCAGATTTGGGTTTGAAGTAAAAAAAATAAAAAATAAAAAAAAGTCATATTAATGGATTTGTTTATTACAAACACACAGATTTTCACTTTACAAAATGTTAAATGATGGACTGGAGTTGTGTGGATTACTTGTGGATTATTTTGATGTTTTTATCACCTGTTTATCACTCTCAATCTGACAGCAATCATTCACTGCAGAGGATCCATTGGTGAGCAAGTGATGTAATGCTAAATTTCTCAAATGTACAAACTCATCTACATATTGTATATTGTATATTGTTACTCACCCTGTGGGTGAGTAAATTTTCATTTCTGGTTGAACTACTCCTTTAACAAAACCACAATCTTTTTTTCTATAACCCCTTTGACCTTGAGCAGCACACTTTAGTCCATTTTACACCAGTGGGACGGTCAAATTCTGTAATGGGAGTCATTTTGAATGGAGCATTTACTAATTGAGCTAACTCTTATGTTCAACCACCCACTTTGCTTCACATTTCTTGTACTTTGCTGTGTCATGTGATTTGAGGCAACATGCCCAGCATGAAGTCTTTCACTTACATAACATAAAAAGGTGATTCAGTTCAAGTTCAGTTACAAAGGGCAAACAAGCCAGCGGAAATGAGCAGTCTTACGCATTCTCTCCTACTGTAAAACAGTTATAGATTTATATCAAATCCAAAACAAATCTGAAATGTCAAAATATGCACTTTAACACAATTCAACTCACTTGAGGTTTCATTTTCAGTTCTTTCATAATTAGCAGTAAACAACATGACGATTGTCAGTCAGGAGAGGCATATCAAGCATATATCATAACAGCAGTGTCATACTAAGATATTTCTAATGGTCATGTTACATAACTCGAGGCTATAAAAGGTAACCCAATGTGGTTCCAAGAAAAAAAGTTAACATGGTGACTTGCATTTATTGACTTAGTTAAAATCAAAAGTGCTTTTGCTCACAGTTGTAAACAAGTTCAGACAAGTTTGTGTACAGCTGTATTTATCAACACTAATGCTCACTAATACTGTACAGTATAAGCATGTTATTGCTTAACAGTCCTCATTGTTCGTGGCAGTTATTACAGCAAAAGTTTATTTGTCAGGAAAGGAAGTGATGACTGTTGTCATTTTTCCTATTAAGGAGTCGAAAATAACAGTGTTTGAAGAAAATAAACTGCTCTTTTTCAAACAGCAGCCATTCATACATTAATGGCCAGTGTGCAGAACTACTGTTGGCCAGTGCAATGACATAATGCTGCTGTTTAGTGAAACTGTAGTGTTTTGGATACAACAGTAACATATAATACAACATATAAGTGACTTTTTTATATTTCACAAAATGTACCATTAGCCAGCTCTCAATGATTAATAGATAAATTAATTAAATTAATGATGTTATGTTTGGTTTAAACGGGATGTTGGGTTAGAGTGAGTGCTCCTGTCAGAGCATCAGCATTGTGGTTCACGTTAGCTCGACTAGCCGACCAGCTAAACTGACATTTACATCCCTAAGCTATCAAAATACGACATGTTTGTGTCATTAAAACAGGTATCCTATACGTTTATATGTTAGGCTTGGCCAAAATGTTCACTCAGAAATGGTGTCGTGTAATGTTTACCTTTCAGCTGCTGCTGTTGTTGTTGAGAAATTGGACGTTGTGTCGCCTTCTGCTTGTCCGCTGCTCTCTCTCGCCGACGTTATTCATTCATTTCTGAACGAGCACCGCAGACGGCAGTGAATATTTACACCTCTCAGCGCCGACTGGAGCCCTCCTGGTTGTCTCGTGTATCATAACAGTGGGCAGTTTTTCGGAGGGTCACTTGCGTCCACCGCGAACCGGTCAGGCAGCGGCTCACACACAGCGGCGGCGGTGGTTGGCCGTGACGCGACGCGACGCGACTGAGGCACTTCAAAAAGAGGCCTCTCACGTGACCGCCACAGCAGAATTCCCCCGAGCGCAGTCTAGAATTCGCTAGATAACCACCACAACCACTTCCTTTTAGAAGTTTGTTTGTGATTGTTTTATTCAGTTACTTGTCAGTAAATAACCAGTTTCATTTTCTAATCTTGATTGATGTGCTCTTACTCATGCACTTGATGAAATAACCCTAGCTTATGTTCACAGTGCAGGTCCTTACACTCAAGTCAAACACATTTTCTGCATTGCAACGGGTAAAATTTATTGCATAGCACTGACTGATGGTTTTCTGATTAAGATCTGTGTTAGCTGATATGAGTACAAAACAACAAAGCCTTAACAATAGCCGTGTTTGTGTTATCTAAAGAACCTACACAAATTAAACTGCATTGCAACAGTGCCAACTGACTTTACTATGTTTATATATAAAGACACAAAAAAATGCATTAAGCAAGATTCAGCAGACATACAACAATAAATCATAAAACTACAAATAAGATTATCCAGAAATATATTTTTTTTTTTCAAGAAAGGATTTACCAAATCACATTATTGGTTTAGTAACTTTTAACGTTCTGTTGTCAACAGTTAAATGAGATTTTTTCACAAAGCGGAAACTACACAACCAATTAGAATTAAAATGAGACAACAGTTAAGATACATTCTAATGTTCCAGTTTATGCTTATAAATAAAGCAAGACCCAAAGCTTTTTAATTCAAAACATGTTAATATTGTTAAACCCAAGTGTCTTTATTACCTGCAGGTACACTGCAGTTACATACAGCAATGAGATGCATATAGCTAAATGGGCTTTGCAAACTTTTTTAAACCCAAGATTAAGAAATGACCGTATTTTATAAGGCTTATACATTAGAAATACCCATGGAACCACAGTTTGCTTTTCCGTACAGTTCATGCATTAGCCTGGGTTAGCAATTCACACTGTACAGTTTTGAAGTCAGAATGGCAGCAGGGCCTCATAACCTCGCTCCACAAATTCAAAATTATAAATGTGAAATACTGCTTAATGCATTACAGTAGATTTAACTCAAAATTAAAAAGATGTTAAAGGGAGATTTCACCTCAAAATTAAAATTGTCATATACTTATTTTCAAGTTTTTCCAAACCTCTATGAGTTTTTTTCTTCTGTGAGACCAGAAAAAATATTTTGAAGAATGTTCTTAACCAGATTCGGCACCAGCCCATACAAACTATGGGGTGGGGGGCATTTGCATTTCTAGAGGGGGGCACAAGGACCGAAGTGGCTGGGCCAAGCCCCCTCATGGCATGAACACTATTGGTAACCAAACAGTCGACGGTAGCCACTGACATTGACAGTATAAAAAAAAATACTATGGAAGTCAATGGTTACCGTCAACTGGTTACCAACATTCTTCAAAATGTTTTGGGTTCAGCAGCTGGGAGGTGATTAAATGATGATAGTCCATCCAAAAATCTAAATTCTATCTCATTAAACCTTGTGTTAAGTATAGTGTGAACAGCCTAGAAGCTTATATCGCTCACATAAGGAAAATGTTTATTTAAATGTTTAATTAAGGGAAAACCATACAATATTGCACTTTGGGTGGGCACGCTTTGAATTAAAATGCTTTGGAAGGTATACTGGTCATCTGTTAAACCCCTCTTTCCCTCTGTGCGTCTTTACTCCTTCTTCACCGCTTCATCCTCTGGGATGTAGACACTGACAGTAAACTCTGCTGCCTCTGTGCCATACTTGTTCTTCACCAGCAGAGCGTATTTGCCCGAGTCGATGGTCGTAACAGCAGCGATGGTGATGCTAGCAAACTTGCCGTGTTCAAACTTCAGAGTGTAGTGATTGTCAGCCAACAGCGGTTTATCATTCTTCACCCAGCTGACCTCAGGAACAGGATCACCCCATACGTTGCCGGTGAGGTTGAGGGACTGAAAAGAGTGAAGAGGGATAAAACGTCAGACCACATTATCAATAAACTATTTACGAAATATGATGCACATATATGATTTGCTTGTATTACCTTGCCCTCCTGAATGGTGACTACATCAGGCAGGCCGCCCACCACACGAGCACGGTCTACAGATACACAAACCATTTAATAAGCTGCAGCTTCAAGAAGTTTTAATATGCGATGAACCAAATCAATATCTGTTCTCTCTAGAGAAATGAATGAGTCTGAAATGTTTGTTCAAGCATATTAATTTCATCTACTGAACACAGAATAATAATTCTGCAACTGAAATATTCAATTGGATTGCTTTTATGGAATGACATTATGAATCTGTACACACTGTCAGAGCACAATAATAACAGCATAGACAATCACTTACTTCTCTCTGCTATGGCTGCCGCCCTGAGGAAGGAAAGACAGATAAACACACTGTTATTTAGGTCTTTAAATAGTGACTCCAAAGGTGATACATGCTTCTGACACTTTTCAATATCAGGAAATGCTTCACTGCAAGCCTACTGTGTGGGTGGTCTATTTTGGGATTATTCTGATAGCTTATGCAAGGAGGTCTTGACCATAAAAAAGTAGAAAATTAACAAATCCTTGTTACATTAATAGGATATGAAGGTTTTCATTAGTTTAAACTTACTTCAGCCTCTTGAATTCTTCAAATGCTTCTTCCCATACTATGTAATAGAATGATAAAGGGATAAATAATTAAAAAAGAAAAATATAAAAAGGTAATACCAGGTACGTATATGGAATTATATATGTAATATATATATATAATAAAAAATAAACACAATAAATACAGTAAACTTTAACAAAAGTTCACAATATCTCTAATGAATGCAGAAGTACTGCAAGGTCCCTTGTGCTGGAACACCTGAGCTCTTACCTTGTCCTGATAGGTCAAGAACTCTCTTAACGCTTCCTTTGCCATCAAAGACATCAATGGCATATTTGCCCTTATCCTTCTCGGTGGGCTCGTTAATTTTGAGCCACAGCTGTTCTCCGGTGACTCCACACTGCACTCTGTCTGAATGGGAGATCTTTGATTCTCTAGAAGCAGTTAGAAACAAAGGGGCAACACACAAGGTCATTGGCCATGGTGATACGGTACAGTGAGCAAACAAATTGGCAAAACTTTGGATTGGATTGGATTGGATTAGTTTAGTTTTGGGAAGAAATTTAGTTTGAAACTGTTTCAATGTGGCTAATGTGACACTGAAGCCCACACACACTGACAGATAGAGAAGGATGCCAGGAAGCCTACTTGTGAAGCCAGCCAACACGGAGATCTTCAATATAGTGTACAACGAATGAGTAGAGAATGATTCCGTGTTCTGTGCTCATAACCTTGAGCTCGGTTGAAGAATTGGCTACAAGAACAGAGAAAGAAAGGCATGAAAATGACATGACATGCACTGATCGGATTTGAATGCATGAGAACACATTCCTAATGGAGCATCATGTTACTGTACAATCAATAACGCTGAGAGGTGAAGGACTGATGGCATGACACTCACCAATAACTCTAAATACTTCATTCAGCACTGCTTGATAACCTGTTAGGAAAAAAAATAGATAATAATCACATTTAAATAGCCTGTTGATCAAAAAAAAGATTAAAAAAAATTAAATATGCATTTACTGATAGGTGATAGGCAAGTTGCTTTAAATCGGAATTTAATAACAAACATTCAAAGAATAAAAATTATGCTTTTAATTTTTCAACATGAAGCCTTAATTGCTTATTAAATATGTATATGTGTGTGTGTTACAAATTTCTATAATTAATAATTAAATATTAAATATAAGATAAATAAATCTTCATATAGAGCGAAGCAAGCAAAACACCTAAAGGAGGTGTTTTTTCGGTTTTGTTTCTGTGCTAGACTAATGAAATTCTGTTGTATGTCTGTGCTGAATTTCTTTGAATTGCAAATCAGTAAATTCCACATCCTATCATTCCAATTCAAATTCCAATTCAACATCCTATGGGATGCAAATTCCATCTCAACTGAAAGGATGCCAATCCTTAAATTCAGAATTTTGATCAGGCCCCTTGACAAAGTGGCTCCTACCTGCATCTGTCAGGTTCAGCAAAGTTTTGTCCTTTCCTCTTTCATCCTTCAGTTTAACCTCATACACTCCTGCATCTTTCTTTGAAATCTGTTAGGGAATTGTGGGAACAGTGAGGCATAGACACGGGACACTAGTTTTATCAATTCGAATCAGAAGTTAAAACATTTTTTGAACAACATTTAAAAACACGAAACAGGAAAGACCGAAAAGCCAAGCTTTTCTTCTGCAGAGGATACTGCAGGCCAACAGAGTAAGAGAGGAAAAGACAGCACCATCACAAATAACAACATATTGACACTGATGGCAACTTATAAATCAAAGCTCCAGACTTTTGGCTTGCTTGGGCTTTCTTCGGTTGCTGGTTTCTTTTTCCGTTGTGCCTTTTCGCTCTTAATAACAAGCTGTGAATCAAACAAACATTGCAGTTAATGCCAGTGCCCCCTACTGGAGTGGCAAGGGAGTTTGCCCCTCTTCGGCAGCATGCATTAAATCCACCCCTCTCTCAGTCCAGCTGGACTGGCACCTTATTGGTAGATGAATTCAGACAAACTAAGATGGCTTTCAATATTTATAACCCATTAATATTACAAAATGGAGGACAGATTGCACATAACATGATAATTTGCATTACTTTACAAAGCTGCCATCCAAATCTGATTGAATTCAGGAAATGGCTTCCTTTAAAAACCAAGGTTCACACACGGAAGAATCATATATTTATGATATATGAACATAAATGTTGATAAATGTTATAAATAATTGAATAGGTTTTGCATCCTGTACGTTCAAAGTACAGGGCATGATAAACATGATCTAATCCAACAGGTGGCATATGCAATTATGTATTTCTTCAAGGGCTATTGTACTTTCATAATGTAATATTTTACTACTATATTTACAACTTTTAATACATTACATTGCTGTGTTAAGTATTGCCAAGGTTTTTGAAAGATATCATTACGTAAAATGTAGCCTAAAAAAGCCTAAGCAGCTATTTTTCCAACGTAGGTGATGTCGGACGAAAATGAAAGGCATTTTAGAGGCAGAGCAAGTTATTAGATGTGGATAAAAGATTACGAAAACCATTTTCTCACTGAAAAAATATGATTGAATCAAGCACAATAAGACCAGGGGCGTGTATTAAGAAAGTAAATTTTCATTTCATGCTAATTTTAAACACCATTACTTTTCAGGAAGGCTTTTGAGATATAATAAAAATAACATATCTTCTTAAGTCTAAAGGAATAAAGTAAAGAAACATATTCTTCAGTACTATGCTAATATCTCATCATTTATGAGTCCGTGTGTCAGAGAGGAGAGTAGCTTTTAGTGTAGCAAAGCCTGTAGCGTATGTATAATACTGCATTCAGCAAAAATGCATTTGTTATAATAATCATACAGATGCTGGAATCCCAGCTCGAACACAGCCTTATCATTGCCCAACCAAGTCTGACCTTGCCAATGTCAAAGATCAACACTTCATCAGATTTTCCGATCTTCTTAGCATCCTCATCATCCTCTTCAATCTCAATTCCATCCTTAAACCAGGCAATCTCAGTGCCAGGTTTGATGTTTCCAACCTATAGCAGGAGAAAGATGGAAAAAGGGATTTTAACAAGTACCTTTTCAACCTGTGTTCCCCATCTTTGATTCCTAGAGTCTTACCTTGCATTTCAGATGCACATCACATTCTGGAGTGACCTCGAAACTGAGATACTCCACAAAGTGAGGACCTGTGTGTTTGAGAATATTTTTAGATATTCAACAACTAAAATGTGATTTAACGCAAACAATACAGACAGCATACCTTGCCTTCTGACCCACTCTGCTCTCTCAAACTCAGATTTCTTCTGAAGCTCAGCAAACTCTGTAAAACAACATGATTAAAAATAGAAGGAAATGATCAAAGCATGCAGAATACAGCTTATTTTGAGTTTTGAATTCTGTTTAGAGTCCATTCATAATATTCCCCTGAGCTAGATCACAAAACACATTTCTGGTCACCCCACCTGTGTAGTTAATTTGGTTTTGGAGTTATAAACGGTACTCTTCTGCCCTCTAAAGGACATACTGATATAAAGCTCTGTTAGGCTGCTGTACTAGTTAGATGTACTGGTTCACTGGTTTGCATAATGGGTTGAACACAAATATATGGTGGGCCCCAAATATGGGATTCAAAATTCATTTTATAACAAACAAAAGTTATAATGTAAAAGGAATGAGAAATACGTTAAGACTCTGTTTCTATGTCACTAATTATTCACTCAAATTGTTATGCTTATAATAATAATAATTATTATTATTATTATTATTTTCTTAAAACGATATGAGTGAAAAATGACTTATGGTTTATGAAATAGAAGCATTTTAACTAGCGGTTTTAGACTAATATATATATATTAGATTGTACCATTAAGCTGTAGGAATACTAAAGTGATTAAAAAATAAACAAATTTAAATATGACCTCACCTTCTCCAATAAGCACTAAGCTGGTGCGTCCAGTTGCTTTGCCATCAACGAGGTTGAATGTGAAGGTTCCTTCATCAGTAACCTCCAGTAAGTCCATGAACATCTCAATAATGCCAGTGGTTTTGTTAAAGTTCATTGTGTACTTCTGAGTTTGACAAAAAAAAACAAAAAAACATCATGTGTGCTGTTTATAATTAATGTTAGTCTGTGAAGTCCACTGGAGCTAAAATGTTCCAATATGTCTTACCTTTCCTTCATGGACGATGTTATCATTGAACACATACTCCACTTGGCAGTTAGAAGTGAACTTGGCAACTTCGGCCCAGAAACGCACACGGCCCTTCTCCTGCAGCTCAATGGCCATTTCACTTTTGAAGGGAATTACTGCAGAAAATTGCTCACGATTAACATATAACAGCCTACTGACTGGTAAATACATATTAAGTATGCATATTGACTATACTATGTAAAAGTCTAGATAAACCACTTACTGGGGAACTGGTGGTCATGGCTGATGTCCAACAAGCGCTTAAGTCCTACAAAAAGTAAACAACAATGCATGTAATCAACAAAGCTTACAACATGCAAGCTTTCAACAAGAAAACAGATTATTGATGTGAATTATTTGTTGTGTGGAATCATTTGTTTGTTGTTTATGGAAAAGGAATCGGTGGCTGCTGTACTTTCAGCTGACATTAAGAAGTAGTAATCTCCATGTTTTCCCTTCTTAAGCATGAACATCGCTCAAAGAAATGTAATGGGATGGAATATCATCGCAGATTAAAGGAAAGTGACTCACCTTCCTCAGTGAGTGTATAGCTGGCAGAGACACCATCAGTGTTGGTCACAAAACAGGAGTAAGTGCCCAAGTCTTCCAATGATGGGTCATTAAAGATGGCTCTGGACCTAAATAAAGGTAAATTAACTTTTAAATCTTAATTAAATCTGTCAACAGTAATACATACAAATCACATCTATTTCTTTACATTAAGGTTATTGGGTATCCAAACATAAAAAAGTCAACAAAATATGAAAGGTAATCAAACTTTGCACGACTGTTTTATTTCAGAAGTCAACTTACCTGCCCCCAGCAGTCTGAATGGTGAGACGAGACGTGTCGGTGAAGGCCTCGTAGTTTTTAGACCACACAAACTGAGAGTTTTCTTTAAGATCGGAGCACTCAAAGATCAGAGAGATCACACCATCGTCATCCACATCCACCACAATCTCATTGGTTCCTGAGGAGAACCCAACATGTGTAACAAAATTAGAAGTGCAGGTGGTGAGTGACATATGTTTTCCTCTACCACACAACAGTATCCATGCCCATGAATAAAATCTCACCAGGGCGGGTCTCAGCCAAAATTGCATCAGTTGCCTTTGAGGGTCCGCCAACACCTGCCAGATTCTTAGCATGGACGCGCAGCCTGTAGGAAACACCCTCTTGGAGACCAGTTACCTTTATCAAACAAAGAAAAGTAATATGAGTAAATGCCCTCTGACATTTTGTTCTTTCTCTTTTTTGAATAACAACTAAATGTCAACACAAAAAAAATTTAAAACATAAAAAACATAATTAAAAACAAAAGCCAGTTCTAGGAAATTGTTTTGCAATTAAGCCATGGGAACAGTTCTGTCTTCTTTCTAAAAACAGAACTTGAGCTATACTGTAAAAATGAATGAATAAACTGTGAGAACTAAAACATCTAAACTGTGAGAACTAAAAAAAAGCTAATTTATTACCTTCATGTAAGTACTTTTGGTGGATCTCTCTTGGACACATCTCCATCTGCCATTCTCTTCCTTATAGTCCACGTAATATCCAGTAACAGGACTGCGACCATTGAATGTAGGTGGGTCCCACAGAATCACCATAGAGTCTTTACGCACCTCCTGGACACGGAGGCCATGAGGAGGGCCTGGGTTTGTTAAAAAAGCAAAATGCACACAGAGAAACACCTGTGATACATCGCAGGTAAAATGGACAAAAAACCTTAAATAGGATTGAAAGAGGCTATACTGCCTATTAACTAAGAATGTAAATTATTTCTACATTTCAATAACATTTTTTAAATATATATTTATTTAAAATCAGCAATAAAATTAACTTCCAAAGTGAGCTGACAATTTAACAAATCAAAATAAATAATTACATAAAAATAAAATAATTTTAAAAAACAAGCATTAAAATAAGCACAAATAAATATATAAATTACTGTAATTAATTTAAAAAAAAAAATTCTCAAGATAAAGTTCAAAGTTTTGTTTTAATAAAGAAAAGGCATTCCCGCTGTCGTGAAAAACATGGATGTATGAGGCAAATTTGAAAAGTGCGATTTCTAAAGCAGGCAAAAATAATAAAATCTTGGTCATTTGGACAAAACTCCATTGCTCCATTGTCATTTGTATAATGAACTTTTTTTTTTCCAGTTGTGCCAAGCTCTAAAATATTTTATCGGGCAGAAATTCTGAAAATAAATAAATAAATAAATAAATAAATAAATAAAAAACTATTATCCTTATTCCTTTTTTATTTCTTAATCCTAATTTATTAAATAATGAACAGCTGGAAAAGTCATTGGGCCTTGAATACTGGTGTGGAAAAAAAGGGGCCTTGGAGTCAAAAAAGTTAGCAACCACTGTTATAGAGTAAACAAACTCAAAAAGGCAATTTACACTCCGCTAACTCATATATCATATTGAGCATTATGATTTCTTCTCCTTGATGTCTTCTTGATCATTTTCCTATGAGTGGTATGTCTCCTCCCCATTATAATCTCTCCCATATACTGATTCAAACAAGGATATTATACATCTATAAAAGTCCCATTGCCTGACATATGTGCTGATTGGTTTACCTGGAACAGCCACAGTCCATTCCTTGCACTCCAAGGAGACAGTGGGTATGGAGGATTCACTTATACCAGCCTGATTGACTGCACGCACCTGGAACTGGTAAAATACGTTTTCCTTCAGGTCTGTCACCTAAGTCAATGGGACAGGAATAGGGACAAATAAGTCTTCAGCATTGTGCACATTGTGATCATAATTCTTAACTTTATCAATGTTATCAATTCATTTTATAAAACTAAAATAACTGTGGTATCATGACCTACTTTATAAGATGTGCCAGTGACTGCGTGGAGGTTAATTTCATGCCACTTGCTTGTGACTCCATCCTTCACTGTTCTGTAGTCCAGGTAGTAACCTCTGATGTCGGCTCCACCAGTTTTAGCAGGAGCTTGCCAGCCCAGCACCATATAGTCACGGACCCTCTCCTGCAGGGTCACACCGGTGGGAGGGCTTGGGACGGCTGCAGAAAGACAAGACTTAGTTTAGCCCAACAAAACATTCAAACGTTGGCAGTTGTACATCTGTTACTCAAACAAAAAATTAATGCACATTCTCTACTAGAAAGAGCACAAGATCCATTGTGTATCTTCATAGTAGGACATCAGCATATCGAAGTCTGATGACCTGAAATTGAGCTGTTATGTGATCTTAATATACAATCATGCTACTTTATACACATTCTGCATTTTATTGAACAATGCAAAGTCAAAATAATAACTTCACAACATTTTTATGTTGTTCAGACTCTGCAGACAAACAATCAGTAAGCAAGCAGGTTATTACAGGTAATTACAGGTTTTTATTAGAAAACAAAAATCCTGTTAAATATCATATTCTGATTAGGTTAAATGCAACCACAAATTCAGTAGAAAAAAATAGAAATGATATTTTGCATTAATAAAATGAAGCCTAATACTAAGATCTCTTTAAAAAAAAATCATATTGTGACATTTTCACGAAAATGAAGTCTGTTCTTGCTAGCTTGCTGTAATGTGAAAAACAGATTAAAAAAAAAATTGTAATACAAATATATATATATATATATATATATATATATATATATATATATATATATATACACACACACACACATGGAAAATGATTAGCCCACTGGAAAATGATTAGTTTCTCTGGATTTACTATTTATGGGTATGTGTTTGAATAAAATGAACATTTTTTGTTTTATTCTATAACATTTTGTCTAAATTTCAAATAAAAATATTGTCCTTTAAGAGCACTTGTTAGCAGAAAATGAACATTTTAAAAAATGACCATTATGCCCAAGATACATAATGATACATAGATTCGTCACAGTCTGACTCTGAACAGGTCTATACTCACTGTGCTCAGGACGATGGATGACCTTTGCTCAGCTTGTTCTACCACCCATCCTGCTCATGCACAGGTTTGCATTACACACCCTGCAGTTATTCAGCAAACAGACACACAGCACAGCACAGACACACCTGCATGACAACACAGAGGCACACTGTCTGATTTTCAGTCAACGCGCATTCTGTAGTCTGGGATAGTTAACAAGATACCCCTATTGTCTCTTTCACATGGCTGCTTTGTTAATCTTAGTACCTGGATGTTTGTGTCACGCAGGATACACTCAGGTAATGACTGTGTGTTTCTTGTGGGAATTAAAGGAGTTCTGAGAGCAGGGCAAGGCATGCAGAGGCAGGTCTCGCTTTAATAAGATGTTCATGCAGCATGCAGGCTTTATGTTTTTAGCTTCTGAGCTGAGCAAAGTTTGAATAGCACAGCCATTATATCCAGTATAATGGTGACTTTTCAATGGCATTGAAAGCTAAGTGAGAGGATAATGCACATATAGATGGTTTTGTACTGGTCAAGGACAGTATGGTGCTAAGTGCTGGCACACATCAGGGAAAGAATGAATCACAGATATGAAATGCTTTTTAATGGTTTTGTTCCCAAAGCTACAATAGACAACATGAAATCTACACACTGGATGCCTTACACACATGGTTCAAATTAAAGGGAAATTCTATGATCATTTACTCACCCTCAAGTTGTTCCAAACCTGAATGAGTTTCTGTCCTCAGTTGAACACAAAAGATACTGTGAAGAATGTTGGTAACCAAACAGTTCAAAAGCAATGGATAAAAATACTATGGAAGTCAATGGCTACCGTCACCTCTTCGTTCACCAACATACTTCAAAATATCTGCTTTTATGTTTAAACTAATACAGGTTTGGAACAAGTAGACAGTGAGTAAATGTTGACAGAATTTTCATTTTTGGGTGACCTATCCCTTTCGTTTGAACAAAACGAAAAAATGTTTCATTGTGCCTCTCAGATTAATAAAAGAATATGATGACTATTTTAACAGTTTTGTGATGAACACATAATTAAGTATGTAAATTACAGTCCGTGCTACTTGTTAGTTTCCTGTTCATTGTGCCTCTCAGATTAAAAAAAAGAATATGATGACTATTTTAACAGTTTTGTGATGAACACTTAATTAAGTATGTAAATTACAGGCCATTCTACTTGTTAGTTACCTGTTCAGTCTCTATATGGGAACCTTGGCCTGAAAAAGTTTCAAGACTTCTGCTGTAGACAGCAATACTCACCAATGCTTGCTTGTACAATGCAGGCCTCAGATTCAGCGCTGCTTCCACTGTATCCTGCAGCGTTCACAGCCTTCACCCTAAACACGCATTTGTCCATAGTGTTCAGACCGTGGCACACAAACCTGCACACCAGAACACAAGTTAAGACCAGTTACATAATAATAGCTCGGTATAAATATCTATCTAAACTACTTTATTTTAATTCATTAGAAAAATATCTGTAGTTTTAATAACAATGCACATTTATAGCAGATTTCCTGATTGACATACCTAGTGCCTTTGACTGGTTTGTTGTTACAGGGAACCCACACGCCACTGCCATTGACGCTGACCTCGATGTAATAGCCCACCAGATTCTTAACCTCCTTAGATGCCCCCCAGCACACAACCACAGACGTGTCAGTGTTTCTGATGGGAATAACAGGCCCTGGGACAGAGGGCAGGTCTAAAAACAACAACAAAAAAGAAAGAAACAGAATGGGGTTCATATGATTTCAAAGGCAAGCCGTACTCACACATATATTTACAGGATCATGCCTATCGTGAAAAACCTTGTTATTTTGAAATAAAACATTTCTCTGTGTAGACATACATAGCCATTCAAAAGCTGGTAAGATTTATATTTTTGAAAGAAGTCTCTTATGCTCACCATAGCTGCATTTATTTAATATCAAAACTTAAGTAAAAAAAAACATTAATATTGTGAAACATTTTTACAATTGAAAAGAAAAGTTTTATGTTTTAAGATATTTTCAAATGTAATTTATTCCTGTAATGGCAAAGCTGAATTTTTTAGCAGCCATTACTCCAGTCTCACATGATTCTTCAGAAATCATTCTAATATACTGATTTGCAGCAAAAGAAACATCTGGAAATCAGTTGTTCTGCTTAACGTTTTTGTGGAAACCATGACACATTTCTTACGGATACTTTAATGAATAGAAATTTTGAGAGAAATAGAGAAATCTTTTGCAACATGCCTTTACTTTTGATCAATTTAATGTGTCCTTGCTGGAATGAAAATATCAGTAAAACATTAATGACCCCAAACTTTTGAATGGTACTTTCCTGAACCAATACTGCTGGTCTCATCCCAAATTCATGCCACGTAGGATTAGAACCCCTTTGAGGTACTTGTCACAGAAATCTTGAAACACACTCTGTGTCATGCAATTCAGAACATGTGTCACTAACCCACTTTCTTTTTTTGTGTCAAGTGCTAATACTTACCCAATCTGTCTCCCACAGTAGTCGCCCCAGTTTCTTCCGACGGCTCTCCAACTCCAGCAGAGTTGCAGCTACGGACACGGAAGCTGTAGGATTTGCCCTCAGCAAGGTCGAACAGGGCAAAGCGGGGGGACTTCACTGGCATCCCTGTGTTCACCCTCTGCCATGTATCTGTGCCCACCAAACACTAAGAACAGACTTGTTAGTCTCAAATACATTAAACTGATACAAGGGGTAATCAGATACTTTATACTGTTTACATTCTGCCTCACCTTCTCCACATAATACATGACACCCTCATGTCCTCTCTGGATGGGTGGCTTCCAGCTCAGTACCACGTAACTCTTAGTAGCCTCAGTAACAGCAAGGTCAGTAGTCGGACCAGGAATCACCCCCACTGAAAGAGACAAGAGAAATAATACTGCCGTGACCTCCACACATTATTTCTCCTCTATTTTTACATTTTGATTAACTTTGATTTTCTTACACTTACTTAAAGACAATCTTTAGTGAACAACTTAATAACACTGTAAATGTAACGTAGAAATCTATAAATGAACATCCATTTTTATAATAACCATTATAATGCAGCACTGCCTAGATTAACTTTTCTGTATTTTATTGAATTAATTCCCACTACTGTTCAAAAGTTTGAGGTCAGTAAGAAAAAAGAAAAAATAAAATAAAATAAATTCATACTAATACTTATTCAAAGACTCATTAAATTGGTCAAAAGTGACATTTTGAAGAGTTACAAAATATTTCCTTTTAAAATAAATACTGTTCTTTTGAACAAATAATCCTGTTTTCTGGGGGAAAAAAGATCACAGTTTTGACAGAAATATTATATATTACAACTGTGATAATAATAAAAATGTTTATCGAGCACCAAATCAGCATATTTAGAATAATTTTTTTCTGAAGGATGATGTAACACTAAAGTCTGGAGTACTGATACCGAAAATTCAGCTTTGTCATCAGAGGAATGAACTGTATTTTAAAATCTATTCATTTGGAAAACATTTAAACTTTACAGTTTTTACTGTATTAATGCAACTACGTATATAAATGCAGCCTTGTTGAGCACAAGAGACTTCTTTTAAAAACATAATTAACAAAAAAAAAAAAAAAAATCTTATAAACCCCAAACTTTTTAACAGTAGTGTACTTAGACAAAATGATGAAAGATTGTTATCAAGTTAGTGTATTATTTTACCTGTGGGGTCTTCCTCAGTGAATTTGATCATTCCAGTCCATGGAGCCGAGGGACCAGCTGTGAACCCCCCCCAAAAAAACATACTTATTCTCATAAGCAAAACTGATTGGCTTGGTTCTTCAGTTTTAATTCTTTGTTCTTTTATTTCAAAACTGTATACAAAATATATTGTACCCCATTTAAGTGATACTTGATTAAACTCTCATCAAAGCCTAATTGCAGTCTGAGTAACAATAATTCTAAAGGTACTTTTTTGCATATGTTTTGGGATTGTTTAGTCATATCAAATTTCTGGAAACATGTAGCTCAAGTGCTAAAAATATCACAAAGTTGCAGTTTGATCTTGGAACTTGGTCTTATGTTGTTAAATGATGATTCTTCTTACAAGTTTACATTAGTTCAGAGAAGACTGTAAATGTCTGGCTTCACTGCAGCTAAAAAAAAAAACAATTATACAGCAATGGTTTACAACTGACGTGTATCTTAGAAGATTCTGGCTGCTTTCTTTTCATAATATTGTTTGTTTAGAATGCAGCACTGCAAGGATTAATGCAGTGACCACAAAAAAATGCTTTGTTCTTTAGTCTGTATTCGTATATCCTTCACCTCTAAGGCGGGCACGGTCTGATGGATCCATGGCAACTACAGGGTCAGAGGCACGGGATGGGTGGCTCACACCAGAATTGTTGAGGGCTCGGACCCTAAAGGTGTAGGAGCGGCCCTCAATAAGCCCAGTGACAGGAAAACGGGCATACTTCACTGGAGTGTCATTACACTGAGTCCAATGATGAGTGCCCACCTCCAACCTGTACAGAAATATTTAAATGTTGAGCACTGATGTGAGCTCTATGATCTCACTGCTGATGGCATATGACTCACCTGTCAATTAAGTAGCCAATGATGGAACTGGTGCCCTCCACTGCTGGCTGCTTCCAGGTGACAACCACATAGTCTTTATTAGCATCATGACAACGCACATCAAGAGGAGCAACAGGAACCCCCTCCTCCTCCACATCAGCATCTGATACACACAAATAAGCTTGATTTGCACCCTGCTGTCACATCTAATTATGGCAAAGTAAGATACATGACAGTGCCTCCGCTCTGTGAACACAGCTAGCTAATTTCAGCTCTCTCTTAACTTAGGAAGGGTTTTAATGATTTCATCATGTAAGCCTCAAGGGTTTATAAGATGATGTCAAAAACAAATACTTTCTATAAACATTTATTTTGTACCATTCATAACCTAACAACAAGCCTAAAATCTAAAAATTTGATTTGAACAAACTGAGACAGACTAAATCCAGAAGAACTGAGGCACCGTCTCCAAAATGCTTCAAGAAACCTACCTGCAAAGCTACAGTACTGTTAAAAGTTTTAGGCACTTGCGTAAAAATGCTGTAAAATACTGTTAAAAATGATAGAGATTTTCTTTATCAATTAACTTCTATTAACTAAATTAAATCAACATTTGTTGTGACCATACTTTGCATTTAAAGCAGCTTTTGCCCTCGGTGCACTTGCACATAATTTTTCAGGTAGATTTGCACTGTATACATAAAATCAGAAATAAAATGTTAATATTTAACAGTTTTATTTATGTATTTAATTAAAAATGTACACTGAAATTTTAGACTTTGGGGTTAGTATAATTTTTATTGTTTAAAAAAAAAACACTCGTTTATTGTATTTATTTGAATAAAAATACAGTAAAACATATAATAATATGGAATATTATTAAATACAATTATATATTATTGAAGCAATTAAGTCATTACTTCAGTCTTTAGTGTCACATGATCCTTCAGAAATCATTATAATATGCTGATTTGTTGCTCAAGAAACATTATTATTCTTATTCTTCTTATTTTATTCTTATTTTTTATTTTTTTTATTTAATCTTTTTTTAATTGTGTTTAACGTCACTTTTGATCAATTTAATGTGTCCTTGCTGAATAAATGTATTAATTTCTTTCAAAAAAAAAAAAAAAGTTACTGACCCCAAACCTTTGAACGATAGTGTAACTTGTACTTCACACTGGCTGCCTTTAGTGCCATCAACCAAAGATAGAAGCAGCATTCCCAGAGAGAAACCTAATACATGTGCTAACTCTTAAAGATACAGTGCACACAGCTTGTGCAAGGACAATAAGACATTGCCTTCAAACTTACGAGTACCCTGCAAAAGCATACAGACAGGTCTCACCTCTGACAAACACATAGGCAGAGTGGGTGTCGAAGCCTGACTTAGTGTTGACACGCAGAGTGTAGAGACCCTCATCTTCTTTGTTCAGATGCACAAGGGTCAAAGTGGCTCGCTCACCACTCCAATGCATGTGCACCCACTTAGAAGGTGACAAGGCGACACCTGATGAAGAAAAGGGATCATTATAGACTTTAAACTGCACTTTAATTAATAGCTACTGCATATAAAGAGCACAGAGGAGGACAATGGTAACGAGATGTTGACTTATGCTTCAGTAAATTTGTAAGTAGCTTTTTTAAAATGCACTTTGCAATGCATTCATACTTGCCATTTCTGTACCACACTATCTCTGGCTGGTAGCGCTTCACAGTGGGGTAGACAATGACTGTACAGCCCAAACTCATGGTCTCTCCCTCATGGCCAAAAGAAACGTCAAACTTGTCAATGATGGTAGTGTTGAAGGTCACACCATATTCAGGGCTGAAACCATCTGAGCGGAATATGAATAGAAACAGCTTAAAGGCCAAATATATTCTATAATACACATTCAAATGAAGAAACTAGCCATACATAAATTAGCCATACAATTTATTGTAAATTTGTACTCATATACACTTATGTGCTTCATATGAGTGAGCATAAAAGAGAATTATATGGTATAGGAAACTTACGGGGTTTTTCAGTCACCTCTTCTCCTTCTTTGAATCCTTTAGAATGAAAATGCAAATGAACTTTTTAGTGTATTCTAAGTGAAAAAATGTATAATGAAACCGCATAACTGCATGGTGCATTGCAAACAGAACCAACTGCTTCTCTTTAAATATTCCAATTGACCTTGTGTACATGATCACCAAGCAATATTAAATAATAAAGACCCAGTCAAGATATTTCATAGCATTAGTCTGCGCAGAGGCAGTGGAAAGATGCTCTAGAATAACACAGGGCAAACTGAGGTGCTGTAAGGGCCTTAAAATAGAACGTCAAGAGGACAGCAGCTGTAAACCAGAGCAGAGTGGCTTACACACAAGTATAAGCACAGTTTCTACATTCAGTAGAATATGAGAACAACTTACGCCTGTGCTGCAGATAACCCCTTAATTATGTCATTCATTAACTAAAAATATAGGTGACCCTGGACCACAAAACAAGCCATAAGGGTCAATTTTCGGAAATTCAATAAAGCGGAATAAATGAGCTTTCCATTGATGTATGGTTTGTTAGGATTGGACAATATTTGGCCAAGATACAACTATTTGAAAATCTGGAACCTAAGGGTGCAAAAAAATCTAAATATTGAGAAAATCGGCTTTAAAGTTATCCAAATGAAGTTCTTAGCAATGCATATTACTAATAAAAAAATTATGTTACGTTTTGATACATTTATGGTAGGAAATTTACAAAATATATTCATGGAGCATGATCTTTACTTAATATCCTAATGATTTTTGGCATAAAAGAAAAAAACGATAACTTTGACCCACACAATGTATTTTTGGCTATTGCTACAAAATACCCCTGCTACTTATGACTGGTTTTGTGGTCCAGGGGCACATATATAATTTCTAAAATAATTCAGGTTAATAAAATATATTCAATCCAATCTTCATTATTTGCTTCTTATCTTTTGAAGGCCAGATCTGAGCCATTAACACGCCACAGTTTGATTTTGAGCACATGCAAAACATTATTCAAAAATGATTCAATCCATTTCAAAAAAGTGAAATACTCACTTTTAATAATGAGAGGGGCAAATGCAGAACTTTCTCCCTTCACGTTAAGCGCAGAGATTCGGTACTCGGCAGTGTCACTAAAATTACAACTGCAACCCACAAGAATAATTTTAATATTATTATATTATTTAAATATAATATAGTTATATAATATATCATTTTAAGAGCATCAAAAATAACAGTCATGCCTTTAATGTTTATCTTTTCCCTGCATCTGATATTACTAAGAAATTAAATCATCCCGCACATTTAGTGCAATATAATAATCACAAACATTATTAAACAAATAAAAACTCTCTTTACTTCTTGATTTCCAGAGAATGCATGTTGTATTGGCTCTCTGTGAAGTATTTCTCAGGGTGAGACTTAGCATCAATTAAAACATTGTTTTTGTACCTGAAAAGTTAAGGAAACAGAACAGAGTTAAATTAAACCTAGGTTTAATGATTATTTCCATCCAATACTGCTGAAACTGAAGTGTTTCTGACCAGGCCACACGGGGTTTGGGCCATCCAGCAACCGTACAGTGCAGTGTCACACTCTTCCCCTCCCACACGGTCTGGCCACGTGGTTTCACGATGAACTCCGGGGGGTGAGTCAAACTGTCTGGATTCATCTTCTTTTGGAATTCTTCTTTCTCATGCATCTTGTGTAAAAAACAACATAAATTAGGTCCCTAAGATATAACAGTCATGCAAATACTGACACTGCTGGAATAGTGTGACTAACTTCTGTTACAATAAGCCTCAATGCACAGTTTTGGGATACAAAAAGTTGCACCAAACTTTTTTAGCAGTTAAAGGCACAATGTTTTATATAAGCATCTCGTTAAACATTTTAGGTCAAACCTTCCTGCTCAGAGCCAGGCGTTCAGCAGACTCTCTCAAACTGGTCTCTCTGGACTTCTTCACAGTTCTCATCTTGAAGTCGGTCTCCCTAGAGAACAGGTTCCTCATGACGACATACCCCACACCCTCCTCCTTCACCTCATCCTGAGTCTCCATCAGATCCCGGGTAGCCAAATGACTAATGGAAAAGATTAAGTTAATGAGCAGTCTGACCCAATATTGACTAATACTGTTTGACATATGAGATCCATGTTAGTCTAGACGTACAGTTTTTAATTAGTCAGCAAAGGGATGTAGGATCAACTCCTGACTTAACTTAAAAAGGTCTAATGAGTTTCATAGACATGAAGGATAGACGATGACAATTTTCAGTCAGGTTTAATATAGTCAACTGAAACTAAAAAAAATAAAAAATAAAAAAAACACACACACAACAAAATTATTAAAACTTGCAAACTATGCAGTCACCTGCTTCTGAAGACTGGCACAACGTATCCAATGATCTCGTCTTCTTTGTCCACAGCCAGGTACGAGCGCTTTTCTTTCTTAGAGAGAGTGCTCAGTTTCTTCTCCTTCTTTGAAGTCTTGTACCTAAACCAAAGTGAACATCAACAAACACACAGTTGGATTATATGGCAAAAAGATTTTGTACACGGCTGAAAACACTTTATTCCATTATAAAATGTCAGTTGCATTTATTTTTTTCTTAAATCTTCCTAACGCTAATGGAACAAAAGGTTCAGTATTTCAGCAGGGTTAATGGAATAGGATGGAACAGAGTGACTTAAAAGTCAGTCTTAGTGTGTTAGTAGAAAGTAAATATTAGCAGAGGCATCCACTATATTAAGCATTTATTAAAAAAATAAATGAAAAAGCCTGAAATAAGCAGCACTTTAGAAAAAGCAATTAAATCAATATACACTACTCCAGGATATTGTTACTGTGAGTGCGCACATCGTTCCTCATTAGCACACCAAAAAATATTCAAAAAAGTAATACTACTACATTACATATTTTTTTCTTTTAATGCACATTTTGTTAATTGAGATCAAGAAAGATCATGACCAGCTAGAAACAAACATTACTTGAAATGTCATGTGAGCCAGAGATAAACCGTTTAGTATGCATATGATCCTGACAGTCAGTCACTCACAACTGCCACCGGCATTATGGGCTTTGGACTGATTTGTAGATAAAACATAGAGCTGAGCTCTGTAAGAGAGGCTGATCTCTTACACTGTTACAAAATATTTTGGGATTACAGTGGCTTCCAAGCCATCTGTGGATTGTTTCATAAGTACAACTATAGGTTAAACAGTACAAGAGTAAATGGGAAGATTATAACAGTTAATTCATGCCAGAAATATTTAAATACTTTCAGAACGATTCAAAAATTGCTGTCAGGAACATATTTTACAACTATAAAAAATTTAATTAACCATATCAGGGTTTGGTTTGCCATATTCAAAGCATACATGTGGAAATTTCTGCACATATAACAACCATCAGCAACACTAATAAATTGTCATAACTGGCGAATAATATCCAATATTGTTCTACCTTAAAGGGATAGTTCACCCAAAAATGAAAATTCTGTCATCAATTCCTCACCCTCAAGTCGTTCCAAACACGTAAGAACACAAATTAAGATATTTTTGTTGAAATACAAGAGCTATCTGATATCGTTAAAGTAGTTCATGTGACATCAGTGGTTCAGCAGTTATTTTATGAAGCTACGAGAATACTTTTTGTGCGCAAAGAAAACAAAAATAATGACTTTATGCAACAATTTCTTCTCTTCCGTGTCAGTCTTGAACATGCGGTCACGATAGTACCACAACGCATGCGTGTGGTGCTGCTGACACAGACACCGGCGTTCTGACTATTTTAACAATGTCCTTACTATCTTTGTTGGCCTTGAACGTTTAAGTTGAGTTGCTGTATATGCAGGGTCAGAAAGCATATTAATTTGTGTTCCAAAGAAGGTCTTAGGAACAACATGAGGGTGAGTAATTAATGATAGAATTTTAATTTTTGGGTGAACTAACCCAATAGCTCAACAAAAATAAAATTGTTTCATCATTTAGCATTATGTCATTACAAGCCTGTATGACTTTCTTTCTTCTGTAGAACACAAAAGACATTTTGAAGATCGTTGGGAACCAAACCCAAAATGTGTTCTTTTATGCCCCAAAAAAGAAAGAAAATCATACAGGCTTGAAACGAATCAAGGGTGAGTAAATAATGACAAATTCTCATTCTTGCATGAATTAACCCATTAAGCCACCTCAAGCAGCAAAGTGACGTACAGTTCATGTACAGTTACAGTCCAGCTCAACTACTGTGATTTCAAGTTTCAGTGACCATAAATAATCTCTAAGACCATTAATAACTTTGGCTCACTCCCACAGAGGCTCAAATTCTTCCAGCCACAGGGTCATGGCATCACGAAGTCCTCAACAGCACATATGCTCCTCCATAACAAAAGATTCTGACCTATATATTTATAAACATAGTTCCAATGACTATGACCATCAAAAAAGCACAACAGCCACAGCACACTCAGCTGGCTTATTTTTAAAATTATTTGTTTCCATGCATGTTCTCCATGAGAATTTTAAAAAATATTCAATAAACCATTGAACCAAAACAACTAGCGAAGAGATAAATCACAATATTACAAATTAATTATAGTGTAAACAAAGTGAGACTCAGTCAGACAGAGCAACATTTGCTCAACCAATGAAATAAGTTTGAGGCAGTGCATCTGTTTGTACAATCAGATACAGATCTATACAATATAAGCAGCTAGAGTGTAAGGAAAATCTGCTTTGTGTCATGGGAGTGGGCGGTCGCTGCTGAGCACTTTAGAAGCAATATTCATTCCCATAGCAACAGCAACTTCTCTGATTGGTGAAGTGATGCTGAAGTTAAGTTATTCAACAGGAATTTGGCTTAAACACCTTAAATGATACTGACTAAAGGCTTCTACAAAAGCATATATCATTGTTTGAAATGTTTATAAGTTTGTCTATAGAGAAAATGACATATTTTTGCTTGTTAGACTGCTGCACACTACAGCATACACCACCAAATGATTATTTACTCAAAACTATCCAATTATAAACGATGAAAATACATATCTCATATACCATAGATGACTTGATTTTAGAATCTATGTTGTCGTTGGTCATAGTTATTGTTTTGTTATTGCAATAAGCTCTGATGTAATTTGCGGTCATCACAAAATGAAACGGATAACAGATCATGAAAGAAAAAGCATCAGCGTTCTTTGTTCTTTGCAACATAAGTGAAACAGAAAGGCTTGTAATTTCCAACACAAAAATGACACAGATTTTCAGAGGTACTTTGCTGATCTGTTTTATATCAAACAAACATCATAAGGTTATAATGAAAGGGTTATGATGTAGGGACTTCATATGATGCACACATTATCAAGTAAGCAGCATGGAATGTGTTACAAAGCACTGGTATCTAAAAAGCAGCACTTGTGAGGGGGTTGCTCTACAGGGGCCATTCTTCAGGGCTGCATGAGCACAGGGACAATGTCCCCTATGTCCTCTTACCCATGGCTGCTGCTGCTGCTGCTGCTCACATAAGCAGCATAAGACCGGCGGCTAACAGATGATAGGGAGCCTTGGTGATAGCTGCTCTCATAGCGCGTCTCAAGGTCCCGTTGCTGCTGTTCCTTTTGTAGTTTTAAGGATTCTGACATCCTGAGGTGCTTTTTAGATCGGCCCAAGGACCCCTTTCTCTCTCCGCTTGCAGTCTCAAGTACAATTCCCAATGAATGTTAATTCAAATGCACACAAAAAAACGACACCTGACTCCAAACATACACCTGACTTCAAAATTTTAATCATGACTATACACTGTCAGAAAAAAAAAAAGTGCAAAAACTTTATGGCCTCAGGGGGTATAGCAGCTTGTCACTGGGGCAGTAAGATTAAAGTGACATCAGTAATATGTACTCTTAAGGTACTACTCTGAATATTTGGTGGTAAATAAGTTACATTGATATTCCTTTAAGGGTACTGCCCCAGTCGAAAGCTGTGCCTAAATACATATTTTCCTGAGAGTATAAATTCCACTATTTGGCTTATTTTGTTATTTTTCAGAAAAGCTGTATGGGCCAACACACATATCCAAGATATTTGTCTCTGTATATTTGTTTACTGTTCCAAAAATAGTAACAGACACATTCTTCTTCAAATTAAAAGGACATAAATAATGAAATTGACAATATCACAACAGCAAAAATTAAACAGTCCTACAAAAACTTTCCAAGTATTCAAAGTATAATGTCAGACACCATAAAATTATATGAGCAACTAGTTTTGTCTGTTGTGATGGTAACTAATTGACAAATTTAGACTAAACTGTTACAGACAACTGGATGACACACTACTTCCTTTATTTGGGCCAGACCTAGCGTCAATTAGAAATACTAAGAATACTAAGAAGTCACTTACCAAGTCAAAGTTGCTTTTTGCAAAAAGAAGACGGGGCAAACTCCAAAAAATGAGAAGCCAGTGAAAATCCAGGCACAGCGGCGGGTATGGGGCAGCCGACAGGACGGGACTTCACTGAACAAAAATAATGCTGCCACTCTGCAGATTGCAACGTCCAGCCACGACCTTGTATGGCCACTAGGTCTGTTAAATATAGACCCTGACTAGGGGGCAGGCAGTTTCAGCATGTTAACTCTGGGAACGCGCGTAATTCAATTTATAAACGCAATTAGACAACAAAATCAACGCAACAACATTTTATTAAGGGAATATCAGAAGACTGCTGTTATAGGCCTCGTGTCGCAGTCAACTCTAGTTGAACAGAAGTGATTGAATCTGATATTGATTTTTTTACATTCCATTAAACAATTAATTTGTGATTTTACCACAGTTAATATAATATTTTCCCGGCAAACGAAAGTTCCAAAGGAACTTAAAATTAGTGGATCGAAACTAACTGTTGTATAATTTATAACAGCTATGTAGATATCAGAGAAATAAATGATGGTATTGATTATTTTGATACGTTTATAAACTGTTTGCTGTCCCTTTCAGTGTTTTGTACCTGAGCGTCCTGCTGTTCTATTAAAATAATACCTAGGTCTATATGAATATTTTGTTATTTAACACAAGTAGCCTATTATATTAGCCTAATATAAAAACTACTTTTAGAAAATCTTTTTAAATTATAAAACAAAAATATTTTCAAATGAGCTTTATGTAATAAAAAAAAACATTATTTTAATGACATTGATACCAGTTTAAATGGTAATTTATCTAAATTAACTTAATTAAAGGATAATTAAACTGACTTTAGCGCATAATACAATAAACACACCCGTTACCTTACTGTAACAATTCACTCATTTTAGCGGTCATTCTGGCATTCTTCCCAATTTTGATCATTTGAACCTACCCCTGCAGGATAACATGGGCTATTCCAGTCGGTGATGTAAGGATCTGTCGACGGGACTTTCCCATTGCACTAATCTACAGAGGGGTGCTGTGGGTCGTCAGTAACCAGCGTGGCAGCCGTTGTTTAGGTGTCCTGCCTTTTTTTTTTACTGGGATAGGTATGTGAATTTTTACTAGATTTACTGCATTAGTATCTCAGATCTAGATGGACATATTTTTATGAGTTTCATGAGACGTTAGAGTTTTAGAATATGTATTTCAAACGACAGACTGAAGTCAAACAGCTCCGTTGCTAGCTAGCTTATTTGTAATTATGTGTTATGCTGCTCCTTGTCAGCACAACAAGCTTTATTATTGACCATTAGTGCTCTTTAAAAAGACACTATATTTGAATGTGGACGAAGGAACTAAAATAATCTATCAAAATAAACGTAACGTCAGCTATAAAGAATTTAAGTACTCAGTTGTTGACAGCTAACGTTAGTGGGCTGCTCAGCTAATGTTAACGCGGTTAACAAAACAAACTCATAACCACAGTCTTATATACACAATAGTTTGTCTTAAAAGTAAGTTGTTTAAAATAAACCAAAAGTCATTGTGGTCTATATTGATATGGTTGCTGAATGACTTTCCGTCATTCTTTTTTGAATAGCCCATGTATTCGTATAATGTTTGCTGAACGTTTTTCACTAATGTACAAGCCTAACGTGCAATATGTCTCTTCTATTTCAGTTTTAATATCACAGAATTGTCAAAATGTCTAGCAAAAGGGCTAAGGGAAAAACCACCAAAAAGCGCCCCCAGCGGGCCACCTCAAACGTGTTTGCCATGTTCGACCAGTCCCAGATCCAGGAATTCAAAGAAGCCTTCAACATGATCGATCAGAACCGTGATGGCTTCATTGATAAGGAGGATCTGCATGATATGTTGGCTTCATTAGGTAAGGACATAATAGAGTTGGCAAGGCAGAAAGGTTAAATCTTTTATCATTGACCTTGGCCCTTAATGACCCAGTTTCCATCTAATGAACTTCACTTCATCTTTTTTCACATAAAAACTATTAAAAAATATTAGCATAAACTGAGTACTAAATAAAACTCAGTTTTTGCCAATATTATATTTTAAATAGTATTTATAGAGTTCTGGAAAGGTTAAAGAGAAGTCTTAATCAGGTAACTTTATCTGTAGAAAATCAATATATTGCAAGCCATTTAGAGAGGTTTGTGGCATTCCTTTTTTTCCTCCTGTATGAGTTTCTTTCTTTTGCCGAACACAAAAGAATATGTTTTGAACGGTTGCCCCCCCATACTATGAAAGTCAAGGGCTACTGTTAAATGTTTTAGTGCTGTCAAACGATTAATCCCAACCAAAATAAACATTTTTGTTTACATAATATGTGTGCATACTGTGTATATTTATTATGTATATATAATTACACACATGCATGTATATATTTTGAAAATATTTACATGCATATGTATATTCGTATAATTTATAAATATATTTAATAACATTTTTATATATACATGCATGTGTGAGATATATATATATATATATATATATATATATATATATATATATATATATATATATATATATATTGTGAATATACATAATAAATATACACAGTACACACGCATATATTATGTAAACAAAAACTTTTTTGAATGTGATTAATTGTTTGACAGCACTAAAATGTTTAGTTACCAACATTCTTCAAAATATCATCTTTTATGCTCAGCAGCATAAAGAAACTGGTTAAGGTTTGGAATTTTCATTTTTTGGTGAACGATCTCTTTAAAAGCTACATTTAATCAAATACAAACAGGTTTTGACTGACAAGTTATTTCATTGTTAGGTAAGAACCCCACAGATGAATACCTCGAGGCGATGATGAATGAAGCCCCTGGTCCCATTAACTTCACCATGTTCCTCACAATGTTTGGAGAGAAGCTTAATGGCACAGATCCTGAGGATGTTATCAAAAACGCATTTGCTTGTTTTGATGAGGAGGGGACGGGTAAGCGTGAACAAACCACTGAAATAAAATAGCAAGTAACACTGGTGATCTGTATTAGTCTGAAGTACCAAAATTAGAGGAATATATGCTGTATTTGATAAACATTTGTTAAGTTATTAATAATCAGGTTGCCTCATTTATCCTAGGTTTTATCCAGGAGGACTACCTGAGGGAGCTCTTGACCACTATGGGAGACAGGTTCACAGACGAAGAAGTAGACGAGCTGTTTAGAGAGGCCCCTATTGACAAGAAAGGAAACTTCAACTACGTAGAATTCACACGCATCCTGAAACACGGTGCTAAAGATAAGGATGATTAGGACAAGGCCAAACACTACTGAAACTAATGAAAACTACACTGTAACACTACAACATGTTTAATTGTCTTCTTTTCCCCACATTCACGGGCTAGTGCAAAGGGATACATTCATCAGCAAGGCAAAATCATTTGACTCTACTGGACCTTCTCTTAAACAGTCTAAGTAGACTTGTACATAACTATGAAACATAGACATGTAATTTGTGGTAAAGCTCAAAGTGAACGAATGCTGTTCTGGTATGTAAATGTTGAGAAATAAATTCCGGAATTATTCAATGTAGCCTGGAGTTGCTGGATATTTACACTTTGTAATAAACAATTTGAAATAAGTCATCAAGTTAAGTCAATTTTCATTACAGAATGTGGGACATTGTATGAAAAAAAAAAAGGGGGGGGGGGGTCAGTTAAAATTTCTCCCAACATTTTTTACATTTAAAAAAAAAAAAAAAAAAAAAGCAGGATTTTAGCATTTTAATTCATTTTAAATCATTAGAACCTAGTAGATATAGGATTTTACAGAACGGGACAAATTGCCAAAGATTTACTGATATGACACAAAAGTTGTCTTCAAATGTTTAATTTCTCTCAATAACTTCACAACAGCATTTGAGACAGAAATTGATGGGGAAAACCACCAGTGGTTTGAAGCACCCTGAGATTTAATCATGATAAAAACAAAACAAGAACTATCAATTCTGAAATCTTTTGCTCCGCATAAGTTCACTCTTTTCATAAATAGAACATTTTTTTATCCAAAAGTTTTACTGCACAAAACTGATTTATTGAATTAGATAATTTATGTTAGATCCTTTAAAAGGATATTCTTCCAGCACCGTTTTTTAATCTTTGATCGAAATTAGACTATAAATCCAACATCTGTCAGGCTAGATAACAAAGTTTAAAGAGAGAACAGCGTGGTCCAGATGGTCAAAACTCCTTAAACCTAGCCATAAGTATTTCCAAAAATTAGCATGAAAAATCTAAACTCATAAGAAAACGATTTCAAAATGTTTTGAATGCTTCCTGCTCTTCTCTGCATGACAGGTGCATGTGTAGGTTGTAGGGTGTAGACGAACTGCAGGACCACCTCCAGTGCCAAAGCTCTCAGTGAGGTTCTTCATTTGCAGCACCAGTAACTACTGATGTCAGGAGTCTTACTTCATGATCAGTCTGCTAAGGCTAAGTTTTTTGTCTGAATCTTAGCCAAGTGATCTGATATTCCAGCTTCAATTTTGTCACACTGAGCTAAGAACCCCTGAGCATGAGGAAAATAAAAAAAACAATATTTAAGATATGAATTCAAATAATGGTCATGGGTATGTTAAGGTACTTAATTAAAACCCAATATTAAAGGAATAGTTCACCCAAAAATCTATATTTACATCCAATAACATAAATGGGTTTGTTTCTTCATCAGAACAGATTTGGAGAAATTTAGCATTACATCCTCTGCAGTGAATGGGTGCCGGCAGGATAAGAGTCCAAACTAATAAAAACATCACAATCATCCACACAACTCCAGTCCATCAATTAGCATTTTGTGAAACAAATATGTTGGTTAATTTTGATGTGAGAAGACAACAGTGGATGGACTTTTTCACTGGATGGATTATGGACTGGTATTTTGGCCAGAATTGACAGTTTAAAGTTAAAAGATCTTAATGATTGATTTGTTTCTTACAAACATGCACCTTTTCATTTCACAGGGACTGGAGTCGTGTGGATTATTGTCATGTTTTTATCAGCTGTTTGGACTCTCATTTCAGTGCAGATGATCTATTGCAAGTGAACAAAATCATGTCCATCTCAGATGGCCTGAGGGTCAGTAAATTTTCAGCAAATTAAAATTTTTGCGTGAACTATTCATTTAATAAGTCATAATCATACCTGAACAGTTTTCACAAGTCCTTTTTTCTTCATCCTGCAATCACTAAAACTCTCAGGCAAGTTCTGTAAATAATTAACATAAAGAGGCACAAATAAGCTTTACTGAGCATCGGAAGCAGCAAAATATTTTCTTCCTTATTGTCTCGTACATCCGAGTGTAAAACAATGCATTTACAAAATAGGTGAGGTGAATTTTCATTTCATGCCTATTTTAAGAAACAATATAACAACAACGAAAAACAATTACCATTCCATCTATTTCCTCTAGGATTTTCATGAACTGCTCGGAGGCAACTTTCACCCTCTGGTCCAGTTTGTTAAGAGCCTCTGCTTGCAACTCTTTTGCAAGAAAACCCTGTAAATAATCCATAAAATTATGAAATTGTCAAGCCTATTACAACACGTACAGTGCTCAAGAAGAAAAATAAAGAGATTTTTATCCATATTTCACATACATTCTTCAGTCCTGTGAGTTCACCATCCACCTTCTCAAGCTTCTTGGCAGTTTGTTCCATTGACTTTTCAATGTCTTTGAGCTTTTTAAGTTCAACTTCTTCCTCTGGGCTGTTCTGTAAAAATAAAGCAGCTTGTCATGCAATACAATACAATTACAGTTCTATCTGTATGAATTAATGAATGGCACATTTTACCCTCTTTCCAATCATCATCAGTTTACAACCCTGCTTTATTCCAAAGCTGGACAGAGGCTCCTCCATCTCCTTCAGTGATTTCCCTACAGCCAGAACAACATAACATTACAATTCCAGTGATCCAGATATTCGGATGTCACTGTTGCACTGACACAGAACAATGATGCTTTTATTTCAAAAACTGCATCATTCTATTGAGTTAAACTAATGATAATTACTGTAGTTTATACCCAAAACACAGGTGGCCATTTACAGTTGAGTAAATATAACGCATGAAGCACATGAGGAGTATACTGTGTTACCTTTAAATATGACTTTCTGGGATGGTGCTGGTACTCCTGTGGCTTCTGTCAGCGCCTCACACAAATCCTTTAACAGTGGTTCATGTCCATCCTGTGCTGTTAAAGTGATGTTGTGTTTGGTTGTGCCTGGTGCAAGAAGAAGAAGAAAAAGACAGGCTTAATACTCAAAATGATTCAGAGAGCTAACTAGCACCGTTATCTGCAAATCCAGCATTGACATTTACACATTAACTAATCGTAGTTAGATTACAATTAACCTGGAAACTCAAAGTATACATTCTTAGCCTCAAAATGTAACTAATATTGGAATAAACGTCTGTGGTTTAGAGGGATGTTCAAATAATGGTACAGTAGCTAGCTTCAACACTGTCGTACCGTATAAAGCCTCAATTAAAATATCGACAGCAATTATTTTCGATACATCTTAATGTTATAAAATATAAAAAGGTAGTCAGTTATCTTTACCATAAGCAACTGTCACTGTCATAGTGTTCTCCGTCATATCGGCACACTATTAGCTAACGCTTCACAACTTTACAGTGTACACTGTATACACATGCACCCGGAAGTGACGTGTGTGTGTACGTCACGCCCTTTTTCCGCGCCTCATCCATCTGTTCTTCTGCATCATTGTATTTACTCATGCATAATTCGGAAGGATTGAAGAAACAAACAAACAAAAAAAAATATATATATATATATATATATATAAAACTGGGGTGTGTGATTTTTTTTTTTTTTTGAGAATTAAAAAAAACTACATTATGCAATTATTATTCATTTATACGCAGGAAAAAGTTGGCTTTTTGCAAATTAGACCACACATAAACATTTTGATCAAACTAAATGCACAAGCAAAAAAAAAAAAAAAAAAGCTGAAAATACGTTTTGAAGGCACCAAGTTTTATGTAACCGGGTTTTTTTTTTATGTTGTAAATAATGCGACTGTGTAATACTGCCTCTTGTTCGGTCTGCCTTTCTTCTGAAATGTGTTATTGCTGCATGAATAGCCTAATGGTTCCACAAAAACGCTCTGCTGTTTTCAAATACCACCATTTATTGCATCTCTTACAGACTTGTGATGCATTTCACATTTCAGAATATTTCAGATCTTGATGTATAACAATAATGAAGTTTGTTATCAAGAAAACCAGGTCATTTTAATAATCCAAGCAATATTTGGACTAGTTGATGGCTGCTCCACGCAGGTTCTTCATTCATCCTAACCCAGAACTATGGACTTGATCAGTCTCAACAATAATTCTGTCAACATTTCAACAAGATTCAGATTCCAGAGTCCAGAGTGAAGCGAGACACACAAGAGCATAGACATTAATATTAATTGGCAAATGTAAAATAATATTAAGAATATGAGTTAATATGTGTTTATATGCAATTAATATAATTAACAATTTAACATGTAATTAGATGTTATAATGTGTGCAATTTTTTGTAAAAAGAAAATCCCCATGCTCTAAAAATGAGTTTCTTCAATAACTCGACTTTCCCCAACTGTTTGTATCTCATATCATCCAGAATTATTTTTGTTTGGACATGCATTATAATGCAATATAAAGGTATGTTCAGATATAATGGAAAGTAGGTGATCCAAAATTCTAATAATAAATAATAAAGGGATATGCCAAGAGTTTTACTTGGATATCTAAAAACTGTAATCTCGTCAGAATTTACTGGGTTATGGAAATCAGGCGAACATGTTTAAATGACCAAATTCTAAATAAACCTGGAAAATCAAGCTTCATGAGATCATGTTAAACATTAAACTGAAGTTGCAATGCCATGTGCTAGACTGGGCAATGAATACGACACAACATGTTCAATACCATCAGCACAAGAAAAACTTCCCCCACCAGCTGTAAACAAAACACTGATCAGAGAACAGATTCTTATGTGGCAGGGATCTGTGGTAGGCCAAACTCATCCACCAGAACGCCATCCTGAGAGATACAAATACAAATATGCACTGAGTAAATCACGAAGACAAATAATGACAAATGATAATGAATAGAAATATTTTGTCACTGACAATTTTAAAAATGTAATCTGCACCTTATTGGTTTTAGTGTCGCTGGGCATTCCTTCAGGAATGGAGGGTGCAGACGAGGCTTCATCCAAGTAAGAGCTGTCATCATCCAGCAGTAACTCATCTCCCAGAGCATCCAGCTCTGCAACAGAGAAAAAAAGTGAAGCTCTAAGCTCCATACACACACACACACACACACACACACACACACACACACAAACTACCTGCTTCTAGTTCATCCTCATCGATCTCTGGTGTGCCATAGCTGCGACTGAGAGATTCCTGCACCTCGTTGGCCTCTTCCATCATGTCTTCCAGTTGATCCTGCAGGTCCTATCAGTCACAAAGATTGGTAATGAAAAGTGTACCTTATTTACCACTGATCATCAATCCAAAATATTGCTTAAAAACAGCCAATATCAAAATGATTGGTGTATATACTTCAATCTGATCCATTTTCACTTGTTTATATGCTTTCTTCATTTCTTTTGCTCCAATCTTCATAGCCTCCACCTACAAAAGAATAAAATATCTGTAGAATCATCTGTAGAAAAATTAAAAATCCAATAATTATAATATGATATTTTATTACCGATAATATGGACACCAGCAAAACAGAATGACATTTTACAAAGTAAATTTTTGAACAAAATTATAAACGCAACACTTTTGTTTTTTTTATGAGCTGAACTCAAAGATTTAAGACTTTTTCTATGTACATAAAAGGCCTATTTCTCTCAAATATTTTTCACAAATCTGTCTAAATCTGTGTTAGTGAGCACTTCTCCTTTGCCGAGATAATCCATCCACCTCACAGGTGTGGCATATCAAGATGCTGATTAGACAGCATGATTATTACACAGGTGTGCCTTAGGCTGGCTACAATAAAAGGCCACTCTAAAATGTGCAGTTTTAATGTATTGGGGTCTGCGAGGGTCTGAAAACCAGTCAGTATCTGGTGTGACCACCATTTGCCTCACGCAGTGCAACACATCTCCTTCGCATAGAGTTGATCAGGTTGTTGATTGTGGTCTGTGGAATGTTGGTCCACTCCTCTTCAATGGCTGTGAGAAGTTGTTGGATATTGGCAGGAACTGGAACACGCTGTTGTATACGCCGATCCAGAGCATCCCAAACAGCTCAAAGGGTGATATGTACAGTGAGTATGCTGGCAATGCAAGAACTGGGATGTTTTCAGCTTCCAGGAATTGTGTACAGATCCTTGCAACATGGGGCCGTGCATTATCATGCTGCAACATGAGGTGATGGTCGTGGACGAATGTCACAATAATGGGCCTCAGGATCTCATCACAGTATCTCTGTGCATTCAAAATGCCATCAATAAAATGCACCTGTGTTCGTTTTCCATAAAATACGCCTGTCCATACCATAACCCCACCGCCACCATGGGCCACTCGATCCACAACATTGACATCAGCAAACCGCTCACCCACTCGACACCATACACGCTGTCTGCCATCTGCCCTGTACAGTGAAAACCGGGATTCATCCGTGAAGAGAACACCTCTCCAAAGTGCCAGACGCCATCTAATGTGAGCATTAGCCCACTCAAGTCGGTTACAACGACAAACTGCAGTCAGGTCGAGACCCCGATGAAGATGACGAGCATGCAGATGAGCTTCCCTGAGACGGTTTCTGACAGTTTGTGCAGAAATTCTTTGGTTATTCAAACCGATTGTTTACGCCTTTGGAGACGGCTTATGGTAGAGAAATGAACATTCAATTCATGGGCAACAGCTCTGGTGGACATTCCTGCAGTCAGCATGCCAATTGCACGCTCCCTCAAAACTTGCGACATCTGTGGCATTGTGCTGTGTGATAAAACTGCACATTTTAGAGCGGCCTTTTATTGTAGCCAGCCTAAGGCACACCCGTGCAATAATCATGCTGTCTAATCAGCATCTTGATATGCCACACCTGTGAGGTGGATGGATTATCTCGGCAAAGGAGAAGTGCTCACTAACACAGATTTAGACAGATTTGTGAACAATATTTGAGAGAAATAGGCCTTTTGTGTACATAGAAAAAGTCTTAGATCTTTGAGTTCAGCTCATGAAAAATGGAGGCAAAAAAAAAAAGTGTTGCATTTATAATTTTGTTCAGTGTATATGTGTATATATATATATATATATATATATATATATAATGAATAAATAAAAATATATATATTTTTATGAATGAATAGTGCTGGGAATAAAATGGACAGCAGTAAAGTTAAATAACAAGACTTTACTGTTGTTTTTGTGTCCCTTAAAGACTGGATTGTATAGTTGGCTTGTTCCATATTAAATGACTGTTGGGAAAGCTGATCTCTTTGTCCTTCATACCTGCATAATACAGTGAAAAGAAAAGCAAAAACAGAATTTAACATTGTTATTATAAAACATAATATCCTTAATATCCATAATATCCATATTTTATCCTTTTCCAATTTGAAATGAAAACAATCTTAGATATTGAAATAAACATTGCACACGTTGCAAACGAATATAAGTGCTGGGAAAAACTCACATTCTCTTTTGTTTCAGCACTCTCATCGCCTTCTGTTTCACTGTATTCTGTAAAAAGATTGTTCATCTCACACTTACAGAACTGTGTATGATTTATAGTGGGATCCAAAAATTTGAGACCACTTTGAAAATCTGGGATTCAAAATCCCAAAAATGTAAATAAAGTAAATTTGTGAACTTGTGAAATTCTAAAGGACAGATGATACACAAGGTGCTCTTTGGATCATCAGGTTTGACATAAACATGTGGAGTTAATAAAGCTGTAATATACATAATATGAAATGTTGTCAATGACAACATTTCATATTATGTATGAAATGAGATGTTGTCAATGACAACATTCTCAATGACACTAAATTTACACTGATTTGAATGCAGCTATCAGAGGGAGGACATACAAAATTAAGATGTTAATTTTTCAATTAAAAATGAAAATTGATTCACAAGTTGATAATATTATTTGTAATGAAAACAAATGTATTGAAAGTGCAAAACAGACTTTTGGATCTCACTGTACAGCTGCCTATATAGTTAGAAGGAGAGATTGCATTATTGCATGTTGACATGATATCAACTCGAGTCTCTGATCCTCACTTTTGATGGTCCATCCCTCATCTTTTTCATCTGGTCCTTATACTTCATTAGCTCTGCGTCGATTCTCGCTATTTTCTTATCGACTGACTCGATCCTCGTATCCACCTATAACGGGAACAGCACACAGCATCCACAGTACATCCATGTCTGACACGCAAACACCAATCAGGATGCTGCACTCATGTTCTGGGAGACAGTCACAACAATGCACTACTTACATTGCCTATGCAGTCAGAAAGGTTAGGAGTAGGCGTTTGTTTGCTCCGTCCGAAAATACGGTTCATTTTTAAACGGGACTGACACTTATTTGCTTTGTTAAAGGATTTAAATGCTGATCAGAGACAGCTTGTTCCGGTTGGTTGGAGAATACACACCATAATAAAAGTCACGGCTGTCCGTTGTTTTTCTATTGGTTCCCACACAGGCAAAGCTTTAGAAATTCGGTGCTTCTTATTTAGGCGATAGCTGTATGTGTTTCTCTTTCGTCTCATTTTCCCCTTGAAATTGTTTCGTCACATCGCTTTAAAGTTTAAACCAACTAATATAGGGAGACTAATAATCAAATAAATAAATGGATTACCTACGTATTAAATGAATTTACGTATTAAATAAATAAATGGATTACATACATTCATTTGTCTGTTTGTATGAATGTATGAATGCCACTGGCTACTATTATCAGGTTTTTATATATTTCATGACTGATTTGATATATTCATGATTGCTATTTTTTGTTGTTGTAATAATTATATATATATATATATATATATATATATATATATATATATATATATATATATATATATATATATATATATATATATATATATATATATATTATTCTAGCAACATTCAGTAGGCTTCACTATCATGTTGCTATAACCACAATGATCTGATAATGTAAATTTACCCCATTCCAGTCAGGAGAGATGGTAGACAAGTATTTCAATTCAAAAAATGATGGAGAGTGTAAGTACAGACAAGTCATTTTCTGTCAAAATATGTCTGTAATTACACACCTCACAGATTTCATGTAAATGAATTGTACATGCTCCTTCTCTAGGGCTGTTCTAAACAGATGTTTCACAGTCT
This sequence comes from Acrossocheilus fasciatus, assembly GCA_036784905.1. Lineage (NCBI taxonomy): Eukaryota > Metazoa > Chordata > Actinopteri > Cypriniformes > Cyprinidae > Acrossocheilus > Acrossocheilus fasciatus. Next base: position 20,861,658 of record CM071939.1, on the reverse strand, counting down.
CATATAGAGTGACCTTGAAGCGCTATGTTTATCCATTAATGTCTACCATGGCAACGTTAACACTTCATCAGACTCACCAACAACTAGAGTACTGATAGAACCGTCTCTGAAAAGTGATAATGTGCACATAATCTGACAAGGTACTGGACAACTTAAAAAAAAAAAAAAAGCCTGCAATTTTCTGTTCCTTGAAGCATACCATCATTTTAGGTTGCAAAGCCTGGTGTATGAAAAATATTTAATGCACCTTTGCAGGGACTGTTTAAAAAATGTAAATTCTGCCATCGTTTATTCTTCTTCATATCGTTCTAAAGTGAGGAATTTAGCAGAATGGTTCCACTTATACTGTATTTGCAAATGAGCATTTGGACTAAAATGCTAAAGATCTCTTTTGTTGTTCCATGAAAGAAAGAAATCAATGTAGAACATTTTTTGATGAAGTAAACATTTTGTGTAATCTTCAATGGATATTTTATATTACAAATATAACCAGTTTACCGAGAGAAAATCTTTCTCTTTTTTTTTTTTCTAAATTAAGGCTATAGATGTAGTGTCCATTGATTTCAAGCCCTCATCATCATGTCTTCCTCTATGTCATATCTGAGATGTTCTCATTATACTGACAAGCATCAAAGGTGTGGAAAAAAGAATTTGTCTCTTGCTATTTGAAATAGGCTATAAGATGCACAATAGGTTGCCATGGCGACGCTGCCTTTGTTACGTGGTTAGGCTTCTTTCATCTTGCTTTGTTGTCTTGAATGATTTTTCGGACACATCATTCAGTCATGATGGATGAAAACCCCATAATTGACTTCTTTGAACAGAACATGACTCATCTCAACACTGATTCTTACAGTTCAATTTATTGACGATATAATTTTCAATTACAGGTAATATTATACAAGCAAGGTACAACTGATGGCATAGCAAAGTTCATTTCATTTTATTTCAAATGATTTTTTTTTTTTTCAAAAAATTCCACATATTGAAGCTCAAGCTGAGAAAGAAAACTTGCTAACACATTCAAAATGTGCCGTGATATAATAGTGTATAAGCACATTACTGAAAATACAGTGGAACTTACAGAAGCTTCTCTCACTCTGTCTGCGCTTCATAGTCCCATAACACCATAAAGCATCTAAGATGACCAAATATTTGCAATAATGTCATATATATTGATTTACAAAAAACCAAAGGCACAAAGGGCATTACATTTTTCAAAAGAATTTTGCCATTCCTAATACTGTTGTGGCAATAGAGCACTAATGATTTCATAATATATATTTGATGAGTGAATCTTAGTCACACACACCCAAGGAACAAAACTACAGTAAAAGATTACATTTTTACGAACGTCAAGACAATATATATATATTGCCTTCACAACCTAAAGGCAACATTACAAATACTTACAAAAATCAACGGTTACATCAATAATATCAAAAACAATGTACGTTTGAACTGTTTTCAACGTTACCACAGAAATGATTTTGTATTTTCTTTTCATCATTACTCAGAGATTCCCACATTTTCATTGTCAAACATGCAATAGAGATGTACATCTTTTTTGTTGGTCTAGAGAAATGATAATACACTGTATTAAGCACGAACAACCTGACTAAGTAGATTCAGTCCTTTAGTTGGTTGTTTTAAAGCCCTATTCCCAAAAACAACATAAAAATCCTTAGACTCCCTCTAAGGCAACTTAGATACATAATCCTTCATACATAATCATTCATAATCCTTTTCAGACGTAATCCTTCAATCTAAATCAAATACAGAGAATATAAAGCACTTAGACAGTAAGCAGTTCTGAAAGCACTACACTCACTTTGCTCAAACTGCTGTAGATTACTTTTTTTTTTTCTTTCACTTTTCCACCATTACAGGTATATAGTTTCCTGAGTGATAATTATGTGACACTGCTGATTAATATACATGGATTTATATATATATATATATATATATATATATATATATATATATATATATAAAGCAGGATTGTTTTACAATGTAAGATACAAGTTTATGTATTTACAGTACAAACAGATGCATACATACAGTGTTTTTGTTTGCTGTTTTTGGCTACACTATTTTTTATCATGTCTACTCAAGCGAAACTGTAAGTTAGAATTAAAATATGGTGCCTAATATATTATATATCCCAAAGGACTTATTACGCAAGGATCTTTAAGCATGATGCTTGATTGTGAGGGACCAGATTTGAATCATGCATCATCTTTGGTCAATGGACATTCAAAAAAGCAATAAACAAAGATTTTAATGAGGTGATGCACTGTCAAAAAAAAAAAAAAGATCATATGTGACCCTGTACCACAAAACCAGTCTTAAGTCGCTGGGGTATATTTGTATCAATAGCCAAAAATACATTGTATGGGTCAAAATTATCCATTTTTCTTTTATGTCAAAAATCATTAGGATATTAAGTAAAGATCATGTTCTATGAAGATATTTAGTAAATTTCTTACCATAAATATATCAAAACTTCATTTTTGATTAGTAATATGCATTGCTAAGAACTTCATTTGGACAAATTTAAAGGCGATTTTCTCAGTATTTAGATTTTTTTTTCACCATCAGATTCCAGATTTTCAAATAGTTGTATCTCAGCAAAATATTGTCCGATCCTAACAAACCATACATCAAAGGAAAGCTTATTTATTCAGCTTTCAGATGATGTACACATCTCAATTTCGAAAAATTGACACTTAAGACTGGTTTTGTGGTCCAGGGTCACATATTTTAACGGAAAAGACTGTAAAAATACAGTAAAAAAACAGTGATTTGTTAATGGTAATTCCCTTACTATATACTAGGAAAAACTGTGATAATGGGACATTAATAAATGTACAGTTTTTGGAAGTGAAAAAGAACAAGTGATCCTATCATTTACAGTGAAAAAACGTAAATTGCCATTCCCAGAATATCCTACGTGACACTTCGCATTTGATGGTTTTTGATTGAAATAACTGTTTCTTCTTAGTTTTTTCTTATCAGTTATGTACACTAGGGCTTTTCTGCATTATTTTAGAGTCATGTATATTAATGTATATCTTCTGTATATTAATATTAACTCCTTGTGGAAACGTTGTGATGAGCTTTGATTCATCGTGTGGCTTTCTCATGAACACTTGTGTTTTTGGTGGTTGTCAACATATTTTAAAAGCATAAAACATATTTTAAAATTTCAGTAGGTTGGTGTTTTAACATTATATCAGTTAGTAAAATATAATGTATGGGTTTTTACTTTAAACTTAAAAGTTTAAAGTTTTATAGTCATTTTTTTTGTAGTGTACTATAAAAATCTGAATATGGAAATACAAAACAAAACAATGATTTTGCGAAAAGATCCCCTTTTGCTCCAGCAATAGTTAGCCCATTTTTCTAAATGTAAAGGGCACAATCTCTTCCTCAGATGGCGGTGGTGATCTGTGTCAGTCCCAGGTCATTTGAGTCCTCTCGACCATGAAAGGAAGACAGCTCCACGGCTAGTCATACAGGTCGACCTTGCCCCCCGTCCCCTTTGGCCCCTGCTGGGCACGTGTGCTCACGAAGAGTGCTTCTGACCCGACTGACGCCGTGCCCGTCCCTCAGGGTCCGACCTGGACAGCAGAAGTCCCTGAAGCAGCGTTTGAAGTTCTCATCAAGGAACGCATACAGGATGGGGTTCAGGCTGCTATTGGTGTATCCCAGCGCCACACAGAAGAAGTAGGCCGCCATGACCGCAGTGGTCTCCGGCACTCCGGGCGCAAGAGCTTTGACTAGGATGAAGATGTGTATGGGCGTCCAGCACACCACAAACACAGCCACCACAACCAGCACTAGACGGGTGATGCGTCTCAGGTTGCGGTCTTTCTCCCGAGAGCCCGACAGCAGACGTACGCTCTTGAGACGCAGGACCATGAGCGTGTAGCACACCGTGATGATGAGGAGAGGAGCCACAAAGCCAAAGATGAAGACGCAGATCTTCATCAATGTGTCCCAGTAGATATACGGGTCTGGAAACTGCAGAGCACATTCTGTAGTGCCTGCAGAAGAAATATAACAACAGCGGTTAATTATTAATCAGAAGTGAGGACAGCTTAATCATCTGTGCTGTAATGAAGCCACTGTGGAAAGGAACAATAAATACATTAGGATGGAGTAGAGAACTCACAGTTCGATCATTTACTCTAAGATATTTTGGATTTCTTCCTAAATTATAATTAAATGTCACTGCTGATTATAATACATTGATTTATAGATTATAATACATTGATTTATGGATAGATAGATAGACAGACAGACAGACAGACAAACAGACAGACAGACAGACAGACAGACAGACAAACAGGCAGACAGATCGCCAATATAAAAATACAATTGTCCTAATAAATAATTAAATAATTAAATTCAATCAATCGATCAATAATACACTAGAATGTTTTAAAATCGTTTACATTTCTTATTCAGCAAGGATGCATTAAAATAATCAAATGTTACAAAAGATTCATTCTATTTCAAAGAAATGCTGTTCTTTTAAAGGTTCTGTTCATCAATGAATCCTGAGAAAAGTATTATGGTTCCACAAAAATGATAAGCAGCACAACTGTTGTCAACATTGATAATAATAATAATAAATGTTTTTACACACCAAATATAACCATATCATAATGATTTCTGAAGGACTGTGTGAAACTGAAGACAATATAATGTACTGAAGACACAAAGTAATGACGGCTTGAAGATTTAGATGTTAAAACACATTAAAAACAGAAAACAATTATTTTAAATTTCAATAATATTTGACAATATTACAGTAACTGTATTTTTACTATATTTCTGATCAAATACATGCAGCTTCGCTGAGCATAAGAGAATTCTTTCAAAAATATTTTAAAAATCTTACCGACACAGCATTTTTGAATGGTAGTGTATATATCACTCATACCTACCATTGTTTGTTTGAGTGCTCCCAAGAACCATTGCAGGGATTCCAGCAGCCGAGGACAGCACCCAGATGAGGATGTTTATGATCTTAGCTTTCATCGGTGTCCGGAAGTCCAGGGCCTTGATGGGGTGGCAGACGGCCACATAGCGGTCCACACTCATCATGGTCAAGGTGAAGATACTAGTAAACATGTTATAGTAGTCGATGGAGATGAACACCTTACACACCACCTCTCCGAACGGCCAGGAGTTCAGCAGATAATCTGTGCTTTGAAAGGGCATGGTGGTGGTTACCAAGGCATCTGCAACAGCCAGGTTGAAGATGTAGATGTTTGTGGCGGTTTTCATTTTAGTGTATCTGTTTGGAAAATCCATTGAGCCAGAGAGCGTCAAAATAAATCAAACACAACCCATCAGTGTGATAAATTCATGTATTAGATTGCTTTCAGACTGTATAATAAATAAACTGACAGCAATTTCCCAAACATTACCAAACATTTCTCTTTCACTGGTTGTGTAAAGACATTATATATATATATATATATATATATATATATATATATATATATATATATATATATATATATATATATCATTCACAGCTTAAACCCATCTATTTTTGTGATTATATTTGCAGTATGACAGCTTGTGCTGTGATACATTATTCAACAAGCACGAACTAAAACCCCATATTGCATCTTTACACAGCACAGAAATGCCATCTAAATGCCATATACATGACTGCCCTGTTTTAGTATGATTTTTATTCGTCTATACACAGAATGTGAGCAGACACAGTCCTTGCTCAAAGCAGAGTATATTTACTGTATGTCAAGGTAATTTTGACTGCATTGTGCATTCATATTTCAGTCCACCGGGGGGAGCAAAACTGCCGAATTGGACTTGAACCCTTGACTAAATGTTTTCCATAAAACAGGTATTTCGTCCAAACTATCCCATCAGAAACGTCTCACATGACTGTTTATAAATAAACTCTATTAAAAATGAGATAAATATTCTCAAAATGATATTTAAAGACACTCGTATGATAATCAATGCATCTTAGGACAATGCAGTTTCTTACCTGATAATGACATACATCACCAGGCAGTTTCCCACTAGTCCTACAACAAACACCACGGAATACACGGCAGTGATGATCGGAATAATAGGAGACATAGTTTCCTGCTCGTTCGTCCAGCTTTCATTCAGTGAATAGTTATAAATGTCCGAGACAGGAGACTGCCACGTGAAGTTGGGTAAACACTTCTCGGGGTGCGATGAGGGGCATTTGTCCTCCTTAAAAATCTGCACCACGTTGCTGTCCATCGTCTGTTCATTCGCAAAATGAGAGCAAATGTCTAATTGAGTCACTGAAAAAGTTCAGTCGCTTTAGAATACAGCTTATTAAAACGGTAAAATAATAATCAGAAATAAATACATGAATAAATAAACGACGGATATTAATTCCGACAGCTTTTTACAACATAATAATTGAGTGTGCATTTGTTAAAAAATATATATATACATGCATATATGCTTAAAACTGAATCTGTTTTGCACTTTACCCCAAAGAAATGTCTGTTGCACAGTTGGTAAAACATCAAATATAAAAGTCTTACCTTATTATAAACTGCAAACCGCTAATTTAAATTGAAAATCCCAAGGTTTTAAAACAACAATGATGTCTGTGCGCAATGCGTTGGTTTCTTTGGCCCGCTCCTATTCAACTGATGACTGACTGCCACCTTACGAGAGCAGCTGCCTCCGCCGCGCGAGCGTCCCGTATGACATCAGCTCTCATGTGACGGTCTCCATCTGAAACAGTCCGTGAAGCAGCTCTAGTCGTGTCTCACTGTGACTCTTCGCCTGTATCGGCGGCAATGAAGTTGTCTTCTAAATGTGATAAATGTCTTGAAAACATAAGCCACTTCTGCCGGTTAAATAGTTTTAATGTCTCGTGAGATGGCGCGCGCCAAACTTCACGTCTGGAGACATTTCACGCGCACACTGTCACGAGAGAACTCAAACAGGCAAAACCGCAGGTTCAATAAAGACAGCCGCAGGTGAAGTTCTCCAGAGTGAGTGGACGTGATATTTTATTCAAAGAGAGATGGGGAAAACTTTATTAATTTTGTCAGACAAGGATGTGCGTAATTCTGTGGTCGAGAGACGTATTAGGGTAAAGGATTAAGGAATGATGGCGTCTGGTCTTCTGACATGAAGAGGCAACGTCCATCTGTCTTGTTTTGTAGTAGCCTACAGTATAAATTCATGTGCAAGTTCTATTTGATGTTCAAACGGTTTCTGGGTACAGTATGGAACAGCTATTAATAACATTTGTTTATTTATATTAGGTTACTATAATTATTATTTTTTAACTTATTTTGATTATTGATAGGCTTATAGGCTACCATGCTTTTCTTCAAAGTCTTGTCAAGTCTACAGGGTTTCAAAACCTTTACATTTCTTAAAAAATAATAGGACTCACTTTAATACAGTAACCCATATTTTCTAAGTATTTCATTTATTACCACTAACTGCTATTAGGCCTATTATTAAAAAGCAACTTCTTTCTGGATAGCCTAATTAAATTCCTCAACCACCCAGTTAATGTGGCAGGTGTCGTAGTTCAAGATTCAGACTAGCGTCAGCATCCAAATTCGCATACTGCATAATAGGGCCTACTTCTTTTGAATATTCACAAATTGTGAATTTGGACTTACTACTCTTTCACTTTTGTTCACCTACTATATAAGAAAGGAAGGAAGGAAAGGAAAGGACGTGACGTGTGGCCAAGTAAGGTGACTGGAATTAAACCCATCCAAGTGCACACACACAGCAGTGAGTAGTGAACACACACACACACACTCGGAGCAGTGGGCAGCCATTTATGCTGCAGCGCCCTTGCTCAAGGGTCTCACCTCAGTCATAGTATTGAGAGCGGAGAGAGTGCTGGTTATTCACTCCCCCCACTTACAATCCCTGCCGGACCTGAGACTCGAACCCGCAACCTTTTGGTTACAAGTCTCTACTCTCTATCTGCATATTCAGATGCAGTCTAGTTGATGCTTGAGTGGGTGTATAGTTGATTTTGTAATTAATCTATTTTCACTAGTTTCAGGCACATGTGTGTGAACCTGTTATGAACATCATCTGCGCCAAACAGCATGATCAGATCATGATCATGATCACAGTGACTTGGAGGCACCACCTCCTCTCATGTGACTTTTCACCTGCCTTCACTCCCCCTCACATTCACAGAGAAGAGACAAGAGAGATGCTGCCTACCTTGTTACTACTGGACAGTGTCACTTCACAACAGTAGGTGGTTTATAGACTATTTGATCTCATGTTTCGTAATATTAGTTTTAAAAAGGGGCAAAAAAAAAACCCTAATATGGTGGCCTGCTTATCATGTTAAATACAGTAGTAGCCTATTTTTGCATTTTCCAAAATAGGCCACCTTATTAATTCTATAAAATGCTCTTTAAGTTTGGTTGAGAAGCAGAAAACTAATGCAAGCTTAATATGCTTATTAATATAATAAGCTTAATATCACCTTATTATTCTGTTGCTATTAAATATTTGCCCATTCTAGACGGCAATATTAGAAACATAAATGGAATGAAAAAAGTAGGTTCAGCAAAACCCAAAAGCATTCCTTCATGAAAGCACGTGTTTTTTTCCCTTCCAACAACTTTGAAAACAAAATACATGGCCGAGGGTCGACCACAGCAAGAGCTCTAATGGCCCCTTTTAACGTTACTATTTACTCTTCCATATTGATTTTACTCATCTAAACAGAGTCTTGTCATGTCAGTAATGGACACAATAAACATTTAGTTCATTGTGACATTCTGTGAACGCAGATTCTTGTTCGTTTCGTTCTTTCTAGGCAAAAGTAAGAGTACTTCACATGTTGCTAAGAGACATAGGTAGGTGTTGTTTGTGTGGTATGCTTTTTCCCCCAGTGCTTGTGCTTCATAACTTCAGGAAAAAGGGCTTATAGGGGTAGATAATTTCAGCTCCATCAAACATCACAAAATCCCACTCAAGGACACAGCTGTGTGAAGGGAAAAATGGATTTTAATCAGTTATTTTATTTAGTCTTTGTATTTCTCTCATGCGAGATTTTTTCTTCCTTCAGTCTACACAGACATATACAGTATATATAACATGGCTGAGTATAAGTTGATTGAATGTATTCCACATATTCTGTCACATTCTGCATATTATTTTCAGTACTCTGCCTACATTAATTACTAAGATATTATTGTAAACCTATAAAACTGCATATATAAGACAACAAATTAAATGGTTAGTTTACCTAACAATGACTATTCTGCTATTTACAATGACAATGCTGCTGTTTTCTTACAAAATATTATACATATATTATACAATATTAATTTAATCACATCATTAATTGATGACTATTTTGGCAATAAAATGAAAACAAAAAAACCTAAATAAAATACAAAACTGAAGACAAAAACAATTCACGATACTGTATGTAAACAGTAAAAAGTCACAAAACCAGATGATCAACATTGTGGCATACTAAGCATCAATGAATGATTAAAGACTTTTTTAAGAATTTTCAAAAACAAACAACAACAGTTGTGACCATAAGCTGTTAAGGCAAAAAAGATACATGAAAGCAGTCAATAACTCCACATTCCATATTTTTTGAAATCATAATGACATGTGTGAGGAATTGCAAACACAGTAAAGGATAGAAGATAATTATGAATTATTTGAATGTGTCTTTTTAAAATGCTAGTGTACAAATAAAACTAGCATTTCACAAAAAAAAATTGAATATTTACCAATGATGAATTCACACAATGATGGAAGAGAAAACTATTATTTGTTAGAAAGAAACAAAAGGGGAAAATGTAACTGTGTGCAATTCTTTCTCAAGGTAAATCAAGTCAAGGACAAGAAAAAAAAAACTCTGTCAGAGTCACATGAATCTCTTTTATGATATGCTCAGCAGTTGAACACACTGTTAAAGAGGAAACTGTACAATCTCTTCAAGTCCAAATAAATATATTAATAAATGCCAATATATGCCCAAATTGTAAGTCGATTTGGATAAAAGCATCTGCCAAATGAATAAATGTAAATGTAAATATGCTGTGCTTTACACTTATGAATTATAATTTCTTAAATGTGTGGCATCTGTAGCTTAAGTGGAGTGAGAAATAACCTGCTGAAATTGACCAGAAAGAAAAAGCATGGAGAGGACAGTTTATGGATATGTGTTTTTTTTTCTTTTGCATTTGAAGAAGAAAGAGAGAGTGAGAGAGGTAGAAAGAGAGAAATGGTGGGATTGTTCTTTCTATTTTTCAGTGCCCTTGAAGAATGAAAGGAGTGTACTGTGTGAAGGCATCGGTTTGTTTAGAAACAGTTTCCATGGAAACCAAAGTTTCTTTTTTATATATATTCACCGAAGTGCAACAGTTCTGAGTGTGCGTGATTTCATGCCAAACTTCAGACCTCCCAGCCATGAAATAGATTATTTGTGCCCTCACAAATACAAATGAAGTGTTACAATGACGACTCAAGAATGCCTGCAAGGAATTCAGATACAGTATTCTGAATACCACTCTACCAGAGATAAATAATAAGAAATAACATCAAGAGCCAATAAGCTACTATAACAGGCAGGTTATCAACACTTCCTCTCACAACTAAAGGGATGCTTCTAAGAACAATAGATTTAATGGAAGTCCTTATAGATCTGTCAGGTATTTATAAACTAAGCCAAGTGGTTATTACCAGACGTGCAGTTTCTGCATTCATATACATTCACAAATAGCCCAAAATTTACAACAAAATATTCAATATGTCCTTTATCAGACGTTAATAAATCAATATCATAATGACAAGTGTCAAAAAGGAAGAGATCTGTGGGAAAGAATGACGTATTTCCAAGATTAATTGTTTCCACATAGTATACTTAGTAATGTTGACATTCACATCACATTATAAGTAAGATTTGCACACAGGATGAAAACATCTCTCAAATTATTTCTGCTGTATGTGCACCTTCTAATTTATTGTTGTGAATCCCAAACACAGTGACCATGTTTTTTTGGTATAATGGGTGAGTGTTTATCATACACACAGGGATAAAAAGGAACACAAACTTCAGATTTTGTTCCATTCCAGCCCGCCTGAACATTGCAAAGAGGCTCTCCAAATAAAGGCTAGCCACAGATGGCTCAGCTGATGGTGTCTAAACTTGATCAAAGTCCGTGTCACGCTAGCACAGGCCTGAAGATTGAGCACTCTTAAACAGCCATTAGTGCTGATGGTGCAATATTGGAGGACAAATTTATGGTCGAGCTCTATTCTCTGTGGTTCTGCATTTTACGATATCAACCAGTAATAAATAGCAACCTGCCTAAAAGCGAGTAAAAGTCAGTTCTAAGACTGCTGGCTTTAGATATTCATTTAACCACATAATTTTATTGATGATTATCTGTAATTACTGTAAACCAAAATAATAAAAAACAAAAAAATAAATAAATACAAAAAATAAATAAATAAAAAGAATAAAATAAAATACACAAACATAAAACAAAAACATGGGGGAAAAAGACAAAGCATACACAGAAACAAAATACAAAACACAAATAAAAAAAACAACAAAAACAAATAAAATATAAACAAATGCATTGAAAAAACAAAACAAATAACAGGATAAAACAAAAATAAAATAAAATATAAAATAATAATTATAAAATAAATAAAAAGAAAATTAATAAAAAAAAGTAAAATACACAAAAAATAAAACATATATATGAAAAAAACAAAAACAAATAAACTACCCAAAAAAAGCAGCACAGGATAAAACCAAATAAAAAATAAAACAAAGAAAATAAAAATAATACAAGAAAATAAAAATAAATTGAAACCCAAACCAATCAAAATAGGATAAAACAGACAAAGGACCAGTCAACATCACATATAAAATCAATGTGACCGACATCGTAGCATACCAGATACATATCCATTTATAGTATACAAACAATCAATGAATGTCTAGAAAAAATCATCCCGGTAGTCCTTGTGACATCTAAAGAAATATCAATATCTTTAATCAAAATCCTTAAGCCATTTACTGATCCCCATGATTCTCTTCTCAATTCAAGATATTTTTGAGACATTCAAAGATGACTAATTGCACAATGTCTACATTTAATAACAAATATCAGAGAAATGTGTCCTGCATGTCTGATTTCCATAACAGCATGATTCAATGAATGAGCTTATTGACTGATGCTGCAAGGTTAAAGGCAGTTTCACTACCGACATGCCATGAAATGGCCCTGGACTCAGCAATCAGGAGCTGAATAGGAACTCCTGTTGTTAGTGAAAGGTTCATTGGAGAAGGAGAGGTTACGGCTGAAAAATGTCAATTGGACTCAATCGCAGACTGATTGTCACAAAGCGGCCTAAATGTGATCCAATATCCAAAGACAGTGTAGCCCATCTGTGCGAATTTAGATCTTCCACAAAATGATTCACAGAAAGTACTTCATTATGCTTATCAATACACATGATAATAGCACTTTATGAATTCAAATAGTTCCATTACAGTGATTGGATGAGATTCAGCTTCTTGTCATACACAAAGGTCTATCTGCAAACTTTGAAAACAATAAATCTTTCTGTCGAAGTCCATCTGCTATCAGGATGAGAGGGGAAATCACTCTTAAATGCTGTCTGAGTTGCTCCTGTTTTAATTGTAACCATGGGAACAGGCAATCCGTGACCCATGTCAACAAGAGCGGACAAATCCGGTCAATATGACTAGTCGATAATATTCCACCTATATTACAAAGCCACATCTTCAACTGACAACCTCAGTGAGTGGCTCGGTAAGCCAATGCTGCCAACATTCGGCTGTAACATGCAGCTGTAAGCAAGCACTGGGGATTGTTGAAACAGGGGTGTCAGTCGATTAAAATTTTTAATCTAATTAATTACATGGTGCAGCAATTAATTCATATAATTAATTGCAAATTAAATGTGGCTGTGAAAATACCCACAAAATATCGTTTAAAGGAACACTCCACTTTTTTTGGAAATAGGCTCATTCTCCAACTCCCCCAGAGTTAATAAGTTGAGTTTTACCGTTTTTGAATCCATTCAGCCGATCTCTGGATCTGGCGATAGCACTTTTAGCATAGCTTAGCATAGATCATTGAATCCAATTAGACCAGTAGCATCGCGTTCAAAAATGACCAAAGAGTTTCGATATTTGTCCTATTTAAAACTTGACTCTTCTGTAGTTATATCGTGTACTAAGATCGGCAGAAAATGAAAAGTTGTGATTTTCTAGGCTGATATGATTAGGAACTACTCTCATTCCGGCGTAATAATCAAGGAACTTTGCTGCCGTAACATGGCCGCAGCAGGCGCAGTGATATTACGCAGCGCCTGAAAGTAGTCCCCAGCTATATTATAACTAGTAGTTACCTAGCTGGGGACTACTTTCAGGCGCTGCGTAATATCACTGCGCCTGCTGCGGCCATGTTATGGCAGCAAAGTTCCTTGATTATTACGCCGGAATGAGAGTGCTCATACGCAATGCTACTGGTCTAATCGGATTCAATGATCTATGCTAAGCTATGCTAAAAGTGCTATCGCCAGACCCGGAGATCGGCTGAATGGATTCAAAAACGGTAAAACTCAACTTATTAACTCTGGGGGAGTTGGAGAATGAGCCTATTTCCAAAAAAAGTGGAGTGTTCCTTTAAAGCTATTATTGTGTCAAATGAGAAAGTATCCAATAGGCATTACAAATAGTAGCTTTAGAAAGAAATATTTTATTTGATTCAACATAAAATTAATTACACATAAATGTTAAAGTTACAATGGCATAACATAAACTATGGAACAAAAAAGAAGATAATTTGAGAAACATATCAGTATTTTTTGTTCATGCAATGAAAGTCACTGGTAACCAGAACAGCTTTGTTACCAACGGTCTTCAAAATATCTTCTTTTATGTAGTGCAAAAGAAAGAAAGTCATTCAGGTTTGAAACAACATGAGGGTGAGTAAATGATAACAGATTTGTTTTTTTTTTTGGTGAACTATCCCTGTAATGTTTGTATTTATTTATTTATTTACTCTAAAGAAGAAACTAAAACTGCCAGCATGTCTTTATGAGTCATTCATTCATTTGATTCATTCAAACGGCTGATTCATTGAGGAATTAAGTAAATGGCTCCCTTTATGAATGGGCCTTGGAATCATTGGTTCATGAATGATTCATGGATTCATTCAGAAACTAAACACCACTGTGTTGCTCACAGATGCACAAAAGTTCTGCTGTGGGGTCCATACGTTGTGTTCATTCGTTTTTTGATTAAATATTGAAAACAGAAACATGAGAAAATGGCACAGTTTTTTTTTTTTTTTTTTTTTAAACGAAAAAACAAGAAATCGCCTTGATTTTCCGTTTTACATTCAGGAGTAGAAAATGGATAAACAGCTTGAATGTTCGATTCCCACGTGTGGGAGGGAATTAAACGGCCCTTTTCACTGATTGGTCATGCCAAAAATGAAACGGTGCCGTCATGATGTCGTCTTCAGTACTGTGTAACAGAAGACGAGTCCTCCGCTGTTAAAATGTTTATTGCAACTCCTGAGTGTTATCTCTCTCATCAAACAACCAGACTAACAAATGAACAGGGTTTACTTCTGTGTAGGCATAGATTCTCTATGGCAATTCTATGGTGCTTATTGCAGAAATATGTATGTACCTCAGATCTGCAGCCACATTACCCTTTTAGTCTATTTCTTTGCCGAACCGCACATTTTATTTAGCTGTCCAGTTATCAAAATCTGTGTGGCAAAGCTGCGTGATGCACTGGACAACACGGGGCGAATGCATTTATATTATAGTGAAGTGCAGAGCAGTGGTGGTGGTTGAGGAGAGACCCCCCCACATGATTGTGAAGCGCTTTGGGTGTATAGCAATACACAATAAAAGCGCTATTTAAATGCTTCATTCATTCATTCATTCAGAGCAGTATTGATTTTAGTATTTTAATTAACCTATATTTAACCAGGTGTCATGGATCTGTCTGTCATTCCTCATATCACAACACACGCCCGTACCTGGTTTCACCTGAGCCTTGATTGAGCACACCTGCACGCCATCAGATCATTATCACGTACTACAAAGCAACACACCTCACTACACTCACACGTCCGGTCTCGTTCTAATGAAGTGGACTCCTAAAGCAATCTCAGCGACTTACCTGCCTGTTAACCTACCCCCTGTGTCCTCTCCAGCACCGTGTCCTCCAGTCTCCTGTGTCCAGTTTCTTCCAGCGATCTCCTGCCAGTCTGTGAGGTGTGTGGTTCCTCCAGCGTCCACGAGTTCCTGTCAAGGCAATTACCTTCCAGTTATCGACTCCTCTCTCCATTGATCTGATACTTGAAATTCACTCACCATTCCAGCCTCTGCTTTTACTCGGCTGTCAAATAAATCCATCTGCATTGAATTAACCCCTTGTGTGAAGTCTGCTTCCATAACACCAGGTAAGTCAGTTGAGAACCAGTTCTCATTTACAATGACAACCTGACCAAGAGTCAGCATAAAAAGCAGGTACAATACAATTAAAAACACAATAGAGTTACAAATAACACAATTATAAACTGTGACATAAAAACAAATAACTAAAAACCAGTACAATGATCTTGTACTATTGACTGAATTTAATTTTTAGAGGAAGAAAACCAAATAAACATCCATAGCCTCCTGAAAATAGTGACTTGTGAATGTACAACAGCGCAAATTAATGGGGCCAAGCCTTCTACTATTGATGCTTGGCAGGGTTTTTTCTTTAACATACTCTATTTATATAAAGGAATGGTGTGTGTTTTGTTTTTTGTTTTTTGTTTTTCCCTCCCACTGTCTCTCCTTTTTGACTGGACTTTTAAAGTATTGATTATGTCTTTTGTTTGTTTTGAATGAATGTTATGATGATGTGTGTGAAAATAAATTTAAAAAGTTGATAACAAAAAGAAATGAAATAAATGAACAAAGCTTTAAAGTCTGCTGCAGATGATTCCAATCATATGCAGCAGAAAACTGAAAAGAGCAACGACCAAAGGAGGTACGGACTTTAGGTATGCAAAAATTAATGAAACTACTAGAGCACAGATTACGACTTGTATTATGAATATTAAGAAGTGATTGTAAATATGGAGTTTTCCCAATAAGAGTTTTAAAAATAAACACAAACCAATGAATTTGTCTACGAGAATGAAGAGAAGACCAGTTCAATAAAGAATACAAGTGGCAATGGTGAGTGTTAAAAGAAGCTCCGGTCACAAAGCCGACTGCAGCGTGGTAAATAACATCCAGTTTAAGAATGAGTTTTTGAAGCAGACCTGTCACCATAATCCAAAATTGGAAGCACTGTCATTTTAACAAAAAGCTGTTTTGAAGAATGTAAAAAGATTTACGATAAAGAAAACCAAAACGAGATTAACCTTTCTGAGTAGGCCTAATACATTTATGTGAGTTTCAATTGACAATTTGCTATCAAGCCAGATACCAAGATATTTGAGAAAATCCTTTGAAAAAATTTTAGGCAGATTTTCAACATGTAATAGATTTCTTTTGAAAACCATGCATTTATATATCCAGCAGTCATAACTTTTATTTTAGACGGTACAGTTTCATTAATGAGTATAAATTTATTTCATTTTAGACACAAAACAGTCTGTTTTATTTGACTTAAAACACAGAAATTCATTCTTGAATGAATGGATCCGAGTCTTTGAATGAATTATTTGAGTGAGTAGTTCAATGACCCATTCAACTTAAAGGGGTCATATAATGCTATATGCACTTTTACAAGTTTGAACTGAAATGTGTGTTGGCAGTGTGTGTACATAACCACCCTATAATGATAAAAAATCCACCCAGTTTTTATTTTTTTTGGTAATCTCATTAAATCTTTACCCCTTCTCAAATCGAGCCGTCTGTTCGTGTGACGTCACGCGGATGGAGGCCCCTCCCACGATAGTTTGATTGACAGCAGCGTTTCAGCACAGACTGCACTGGTGTCTTACCTCAGACCCGCTCTGAGTGAGCTGTCATCAATTGTTTCACCGCGGAGCAGATGTAGACAAGAATTACTCCTAAGCGATTGAGGTGTTTTGTTGTTAGATGTAATAATGAACATAGCAGTAGGAAGAGAGGGGCGGAGTCAACAGAGCTCATTAACATTTAAAGGAGAATGACACAATACCGTTTGCTCTGACAAGAGCTGTTTTTGACAGGGTGAAAAAGAAATTTTAACCAAATTATGTTACAGATTTTTCATTAAGACCCTAAAGAATAATATCAACTTGTGGAAAATGGGCATTATATGACCCCTTTAAAGGAACACTCCACTTTTTTTGGAAATAGGCTCATTCTCCAACTCCCCCAGAGTTAATAAGTTGAGTTTTACCGTTTTTGAATCCATTCAGCCGATCTCCGGGTCTGGCGATAGCACTTTTAGCATAGCTTAGCATAGATCATTGAGAATGAGCCCATTTCCAAAAAAAGTGGAGTGTTCCTTTAAGATGCAGCTTCTGTAGGCTACCACATTGCAAAGATGGCTTTGGCTGGTACTGATTTAATTGGTAATACCTATAATGTCATATTTTTTCAAATATTGACTAAATTCAAGAATTTAATATTAAAGGTGACAGACATATTTTATAAAGTTAGAAAAATGCTCTTTTCTATAAAAAAAAAAAATTGCATGCATTAGGCCTATATCAGGGATGTGCAGAAAGTTCCTCAGGGGCAGGGGCTCAAATATAAAATGGGGGCAATGTTAAAAAAAAAAGAATTATAGGTCAAAAGTTTGGATACATTACTATTTTATATTTTTGCAAGAAGTCACTTATGGTCATCAAGCCTGCATTTATTTGATCAAATATTTAATAGATTTTAAAATAGATTTAATGCAATTCTGATTTATTATCAATGTTGGAAACCTGTGATACTTTTTTCAGGATTCTTTGATTAATAAAAAGTAAAAAAAAAAAAAAAAAAAAAAAGCACAGCATTTGTTTAAAATATAACTTTTGTAACAATATACGTTGAAAAGCTTGAGGTCAATATTTATTTATTTTTTTAGTATAAATTTTTTAGAAATTAGTTTTCATTCAGCAAAGATTTGCTAAATTGAGAGAAACAGTGATAGTAAATATTGATATTGTTAGAAAACATCTGTATTTTGAATAAATGTTGTTCTTTTAAAAATAATTTTTAACAATAAACCCCAAAAAAGTAACTGTTACCGATCGTCAGCGAGAAACTGAGGAGGCCAAAGGCGATAATTGTGGATGCGTAGATTTACTTCACATAATCTGCAAAAGTCGTTCACAGCCTTCACTCCGGTATTTCACTATATTGTTTTGTTTTTGCCGCATACCAGTGTTTACAGCGGAAGTTGGAGAAGGCTGAGCCGGCGCATAACATAGGCTACATCATAACCCAACGGTATGTGATTGGCCAGTATGGTTTGTGTCAAGCCATTTGTTAGTCTGGTTGTTTGATGAGAGGGAGATGAACGCAGGAGTTGCAATGAATGCTTTTATTCTGTTGCACAAAACTGAAGACGACATGATGACGGCACCATTTGATCCTTGCTTGACCAATCAGTGGGAAGGGGCGTTTCATTTCCGCCCACACGTGGAAATCAAACATTCAAGCTGTTTATCCATTTTCTGAAGGTAAAAACAGCAAATCAATGCGATTTATTTTTTCATTTTTTTGGAAAAAACGAAAATGGTGCCGTTTTCTCATGTTTCCTTTTTCAATTTTAAATCAAAAAACGAATGAGCGCAATGTACACGGACCCTGTGGCTTTATTGGTAATATTTTCGTTAGCAAAATTGAGCAAAAAACAATATTGTGTTTAAAATATATTCACTGAAATGCTGCATAAAATCATATGTTCATTATGGTATTCGGACATAAACAACACTCGTGTGATATCGCTTATCATGTGATATAAATGAGACAAAAACTTGATTGGGCATTTTTTTCCCCCAATATCTTGAATTTTAGGACATAACTGCATTTATGGAGTTGTTGCCCTGCATATTTGTCAACAGTCATCTGTATGAAATGTAAGATGACTTACAGGTATGGGGGCGGGGCGGGGCCAGTGCGTTAACTGTGTTAACATATTGCAATCACCTTATTTTTTCATAACTAATTAGTTAACGCGTTAAACTGACATCATTTCTTCCTTACTAGTTATCAAAAAATAGAGAAGGCCATAGTAATATACGGTGCATAGATCCAAAAAATATGAAGATTAATAGACCAAAAAGATCCGCACTCATCCAAATAGCCCAAAAAGGCTTATCATTTATTATTCAGAGATCATGAAAAGTGCAAAGGTGCAACAGTACAAAAAGTTTTCGGGTATTACCCCTTCCTCAATGCCATGATAAGCCTTTTTAGGCTATTTGGATGAGTGCAGATCTTTTTGGTCTATTAATTTCCTTACTAGTTATAACATGAAATAAACATGAATGAACATCAGAAGGTGTCTTGTTTCAACTGCAGAAAGATGTCAATACACACCATTTTTCAAGTTTAAGTCCACCAAAGTTAATCTACTCTACTGTCTGATTCATTTGTCAGACAAAACTGGCTGATTCTGCGTCAAATCACCTGTCAATCAAACACCCTGCGAAGGGTCAATTAGAAGTTTTGTCCTAGCCCAGTGCATTTAATGTCACTAAAAGAGGCCGTTTATAAAAACAGCCCTCAAGAATGCTACATGCAGCATGAAAAAGAGTTCACAAAAGCCATCAGCGAAGAGTCCTCAAAGTGACATGCCTCCGAGAGCCCTTACACAAATTCATAATTGATTATGGCAAAAGGATGTCTGCGTCACACATTACTTAAAGCAGCCACTCAGTGTGGGAAGTGTCACACAAGCACCGGCATGCCATACAGCGCTGCTGAGATGAGTCAATTCATTCTTGACACAAAAGCAGCATCTGAATAGGACAGAGGTGTGAAAGAAAAAAACAAGTTTCCCAACAAGGTTGAATCAGACATCTGATAATGCCACTAACAACCTTGTTTCACGAGGCCTAAGATGACCCTATTAGAATTCAAATGACCCTTTACACATCCCGAACGAGTTGATAACCACATATGCTGTGGATCTGTCAGATAGTGTGGTGGTAATAGGCTTTGAAGGTTATCTCTATCTGGACATCCACAGAGCACACAGAGTACCGGGCTATTTGCTAACCGATAGTGCTACAGCTACAGCTTGTTTTCCATTTAGACAGAGAGAGAGAAGAGAGGGCGACGGAACACAAATTACCCAGTGGCTGCATCTGCTCTCGTCTGATCCTGTGCCCAGTCGTGTATGGAAAAGGTTCTGGGAGGTTATTTAAAAAATGGGATGCACAAGGAATGCAGGAAATTGGCAAATGGGTTTGTGTTTACGAATGACACAGGTGTGACACCTTATCATAAAAGGTGTAAAAAGGCCCACTGTGACATGAAATGAAATACATGAATCTGATTGGAAATATTTGAGAAGCTGACAACACGAGGAATTTAAATTTCTGTGATGTTCTGGGCCGTTCATGCAAACACGTTTTTGCCTTTAAAAACACCTAGAGATTTATCATTTTTAGAACTGTGTGTAATGTGGGAGACCCTGAAAAACACAGATGGAGAAATTTTGAAGAATGTTTCAACTGTCCACAACAACAACAAAAAATCTGTACATTGAGTGTAACGGTTATCCATAAAGAAAATACGTAGGGTGGAGACTTAGTTCTGTGTAATGGTTGATGACTGGATCTTGACTGTGGGCTTTGCACTCAAAAATAAAAGCAGATCAATATAAGCAGTCATAAGAAGTCTGGCATACGTCACCAGAAAGAAGATGGGAAATATGAAAAATGATAAGCCCTTTAACATGAAATTATGAAATCATATTTCACGATCTGAGGTTCATAGTGTTGTTACAAGACACTTCAGTTTCTTGTTTATGAAGACACATTCATCATTTTAAAAGAGCAAAGCTCTCCTAAAGGTTAATAGCATATTGCCTTGTATGATCTTTAAAAAAAGAGCTTGCAATAGCTGTTTATTAACAGTTTTTGTGCACTTTCATAAGCAAAATGTTGTGAAACACAGAAAACACATAATAAAATGATGACCTGAAGATAGTTGTACTGCTTATTACACTGAAAGGAATTATATGGTCCAGAGACTTCTGATACTGAAGGATTATAAATCTGATATTTGAGCAAGAAATATTTCAACATCACAGAAAATCAATCTGTGTTTCTATAAGCTCCTGGGATGAAGTGCAAATAACTTCAGATGATTTTTCCATCTATTCTGAGAAAAACAAATTTTAGATAATCAGACATGATTATGTCTGCCAGTCAATTTATCTATAAAATAACCATGTCTATGTTATCTACACAGATAGATAGACTTAACCACAAAGACTGAGATTTCAATTTTGATTGAAACTTAAATTTATATAAAAGACAAGAAAATGTATATAAACAATCTACAAAAAAAAAAAAAAAAAAACATAAAACAAAAAAATATTGATATTTGAATGGAAAACTAAATAAACCCTCTTTAACAGAAACATTCGTTGTGGTAGAGTCTTTATTGGAATGCATACTCAACTGTTTTACATCGAAGACATAAATAACATTTAATATTATTGTGTGAACTGTTTTGATCACTTAATGTGAGGACGCACAACTTTACACAACGACATTGAGCACAACAAAGAAGAAGTAAATCATAAATTTAGGGTTCAGTACATCAACACGGCTTTTGTTTAACATGTTCATTCTATATAGCACAGATTTACATTCACACCAAGAACACAGGATCAGACACACCGTCTCACACACAAGCACAGGAGCAGTTCAGCTTCGGGCAGCTACAGCTGGAGTCGACTGCTCGGTGGACTGCAACTGCTTCCCCAGGTACTCCCTGAAAAAAGAAATAAAGACCACAGAATGATTACTCCTGTTTATCTTTTGAACACCTCTGATATGCACCTCTTTGTATTTCCGGATATTCCTCAAGCCTTTATGGAAGTAAGATAGCAGGTTTTTGAGCTGCCGCTTTAAGCTCGGTGAGAGAAAAAAAGAAAATGTCATGCGTGCGGAAAGAGGTGATTACAAAAGACACGCAAGTTTGATCACAACGTTTTTCTACAGCTCCGCCGCAGCTGTTTCTCCAATCTAACTATATTCAATTCACCCTGCCTTCCTGAATAATCTTCACAAGATTCGATTCCTTCCTCTTTGATTACTGAAAATGCCGTTTCACCAGAGAGAGTTAATTCTGAATGGCACCTGTGGTTTCTCAACTGTTGGGAAATGCTATCTGTCATTTAAATCCTTTCAAAGTGTCCACCATCTTGATGTCGAGCCAAACCCGTCAGCGTTTCCTGTCTTTATGTCAAACCTCGTAACAGTTTCTCCTTAACGGTGACCTTTTTTAAGCGTTGAGCTTTACTTCAGGCCTCAGGTGCTTTAGAGAGGATTGCACAGCTTATCAAGGAGCATACAATTCAGAAATGATACGCAACAGATGCCTCATATCTTGCATCATTCATGTCAGAATAAACAGTATCCAAGAAGCTATTACCACGTCTGCTGAAAACATGTAACATGTACGATGCACGAAGGGTCGAGAAGTTCATCTAGCAGAGTTCAGAGACAACTACATGAGTTCAGATCTTCTTTTTCTGTATAGGCAAATTGACTACATTAGCACACACCTGTCATTCATTAATTGTAATTTCTGGCGGCTTGTCAAACAGCTACTGGGTTTGACTTCAGCACATCAGTCGATATTTGCATGGAAACAAAGCAGATAAGCAGCGCGCTATTGTACATCAGCGGCGAGATGGAAGGAGAGAATCAGAGGGCTGATTCATCAGGGATCCAGCAAAAGAGATAAAACATAAAATATGAGGAATATTAACAACTTGACTGCCAATTTGTATATTAATTGAGCTAATATGTTCACAGCTAGCTTGCAAAACAAGGGTTTGTTATGGAGATATGGAGTATTAAGTAACTGCAGAGCAGAGTTTCCCAAATGGAAATGCAGGGGGTTTGTGAGTTGATGAAAAGCTAAAAAATAATTAAGCAATAAAATGTAAAAATTTAAATTAATTAATAGGGTTTCATAATTCATTAAAATAAACCTGAAATCTCAAAATCATGCACTGCATGATTGAAGCACAACACTGTGTTAATTTCCACACAAAGCTGCTCATGTATTCAGCTCTTTGGTTCACAGTAAACGCTGCTTCATATGAACTCAATCTCTGCAGGTCGCTAATAATACATTTGGGAACACACCATGGATCACTTTATTTTCACATTTCACATATTCCCAGACATTTTTGTGGATATAAGTTTTCAGCGTTACACCAGATGGATAACAAGAATTCTTACTATTAACTAGTTGCATGCTTATTATTAACATATTCACTGACGACAATGAGACGATAACAAACGGAAACTCCTTTTGAAGAAATACACACAGAATGATGTCGAAATGTCCGTTTTGACTAGTATTCACGTAAACACAGTTGATTACGTCTTAAATGAACATAAACAGTAGGGAGAACGTGTATCAGTATATTGCATCCGTGCATTCGGTTTTAAAGGGACAGCAGCCTAATTTAGTCACTATTGTCTTTGATATTAATCAAGCAACAAAAGACAGACAGAAAATCACTTACTGCTCTTGACTGAATCACTTTAGTAAAACTATTTATATTTATAGAAATAAATATGTCTGCTTGAAAGAATGAATTATATGGTAAACAAGTTGTTATAAGGCATGCATAATTAGCCTATATAACCATTGGTATTTCATTAAAAAGAAGACCATGTTCTTGTTCTTTATGAGAAGTGGTTTTATTTAATTTTAACAAAGCCATGTTGCGTGTCACCGCAGTTAAATCGCAGTCTATCATGATAAAACCTTAATAAAAAAACCTATATAATGAGTTTGGAAATTTTAGAGAAATGCTTAATAAATGCACTGTAACTAAACCCATTAGATTTTAGCCGACTAAATTTACTGTAGATTTAGTCGACTAAAATCTTATGATATTTAGTAGACTAAAACTAGACTAAAACTAAAAACAATTCAGATGACTAAAATATGACTAAAACTAAAATGGCATTGTAGTCAAAAGACTGTGACTAAAACAAAATCAAAATTTACTGTCAAAATTAACACTGCCATTAACTGGCATAAAAGAACCATAAGCATGAATACATGGTTAAATTATCAAAATTTGAATTTAGAATCTCAGGGTTATTTCAAGAACATTTTGGCTAATAAAAAGTTTAGAAATCCCAGTTGCAGAGAAAAGTGCCTGAAATCTGATGTACTTCATGTTGAATTTAGGCACCATAAGTTCATAAAATGACAGACAGAAGCTGAGCTAATAGTTTACACAGTACCATAAGGTCTGTCTGTGGAACATGGTTAATTGAATATTAATGTCAGATTAGTTGCACTGCTTTGTGCTAATTGAAGTTAAGCTTCAAGCTAATATAAAGATCAGCAGTACATGACATTCATATATTAAAATGCCCTATAAAAACTTTCATAAAGGTCTTCATTTTAAAGGGTAAAATGGCCCTTCACCTTATGAATAATATTTTTTTTTTTTAAAAAGTAGAAATTTTAGTGCAGTCTAAAATGGGTATGCAGAAAAACACATTACCTCACAAATGAATCATTATACTGAAATCTACTTTCATTTCCTACCAAAAAGCACTACGAGTCATAATTTAGTAAGTTCTCCCAGGTTTAAAATAGACTTTGTATCTTACATTTTCAGTGTGGTCTCAGAATTTTAGACTGAATGGCATCGGAGAAAAAAAAAACACAAACACAGTCCTTCAGAACAAACAGGACACAGACAACAATCAGACTGAAGCAAAGTCTCCACTGGGCTCAATCAGCTGCACTTTGCATTCAATGTTCTGCCAAACCTGCAATCGACCCAAACCACAAGATGTATGTGAGGGTCATGGTGTCAGCATGATGACTTTAAGAGACTCTTAACTTTTTCTTCACTGACACCTTGAACTAATTCCTTCAATTTTTCAATGTCAAAGTCTTATAACGAACAGCAAGAAAAGAAGAGTTCATCCTCATTCATCCCGAATATACAGCGAGAGCCGGTAGACTCATCCATACGCTTGACTATGTCTGTGGCCTTGTTCATTCAACCTGTAGTAAATACGACTATGACCCATGATGACCTTGTGTTTGAAGAGCTGTGGCTGATTTTGAAAGCTGAAAAGAAAGAGACTCTGCTGTGGCTACCAGGCATCAACAACACTATGCATTTTTACAAAATAAAATTCAAAACTGAAGAGCTGATTAACAATCTATCTGCATCCTCAGGTGTCTGAGACTTTAATGACTAAGAGGATTCAAATGAATGCTCTATTACTCTGTGGACTGAAGCTTCTAGAATTATCCAATTTAAGAGTTGCTGAGTTCAAGAAACGGTAATACTGAATTCTCAAGGCATGGCACCACTGTCTCATGATGAAAGATAAGGAATATTATAAAGTCTTTAGAAATAGTACTAAAATTAATATCTAACTATTTAAATATCTAAGCGTACTTTTTTCTGTTTGAAATGAAGGGCCAGTGCACATTATTAAACATTTCTGTAAATGTGCCATTTTAGATTTTAACAATTTTTTTTAGATCATGATTGTAAAGTTACACTAAAATGAGTGACAGTTTTACATTTTTAATTTTTCTGTTGGTACTGACTGTACAAGTTTTGGGCAAGATGCCTCAGCCCAGCTGGATAAATAATATGTATAGTATATTGAATTAAAATAATAAAGTGTTGATGCCTTTGTATTCAAGATGCTTTAAAATATAACATAAATTAGAATCATGGTCTCCACAAAAATATGACCCTGGACCACAAAACAGTCATAAGGGTCAATTTTCTGAAATTGAGATTTATACATCATCTGAATAAATAAGCTTTCCATTCATGTATGGTTTGTTAGGACAATATTTGAACGAGATGCAACTATTTGAAAATCTGGAATCTGAGGGAGCAAAAAAATGTAAATATTGACAAAATTGCTTTTAAAGTCCTTAGCAATGCATATTACTAATCAGAAATTAACTTTTGATATATTTACAGTAGGAAATGTACAAAATATCTTCATGGAGCATGAACTTTACTTAATATCCTGATTTTTGACATAAAAGAAAAATCAATAATTTTGACCCGTACAATGTATTGTTGGCTATTGCTACCCGTGCTACGACTGGTTTTGTGGTCCAGGGTCACCCACAACTATTATGTGAAATAATAATAACTATTTATTTGTGCACCAAATCAGCATATTAGACTGATTTCTGAAGAATCATGTGACATTGAAGACTGGAGTAATGGCTGCTGGAAATATTGTCATCAGAGAAATTAAATAACATAATAAAATTTATTATATATATATTCAAATAGAAAATGGGCATGTTGTAATATAATGTCTTGAATTTGAATGTCTATGCCATTTTCCTTTACATTTCTCCTCATCTATCTATCTATCTATCTCTATAGATAGATAGTGTGTGTTTGTTATAAAACTATATAATGTCTTAAACCTGGATGTCTATGCAATTTCTCTTCAAATTTTTTCACATTCACTGTATAAATGATTTCTAAATGATAAAGATATGACGCACTTAAAGGTGTAATCATCTTTGCTCTTGTTTTGCAGTGAACTCTTGCTTAATAATTTTTCTGTTATTCCGATCAAGACTTCATTTCCGAGTAAAATTAAGTTTCATAACAGCGAAGCACATCTGAGAGATTTCACGCTAAGCTGCATCAGACAGACCGCAGATGAAGTCCTTAAGTGCGTAAAGGCTTGTGCAAAACTAACATGAAAAAAAATTGATTAAACACTGTGTCATCCAACATCTCAAGACTGCGGAGCCACTGGCTGAATTTCTACACACGCACAGCGGCACACCTCCAGGGGTTAGCCCAGATGGTACAGATACAATAAGCTAACAGCGTGCAAAGTCGGCCATCTAGAACTGTGCCAACTAAAACATCTTCTCCTCCGGCTGTTGCCATGACACCAACCAGTCTCTATGGAGTGAGAATGGGAAAAAAACGACAGCCATAGTGTGGTGGCAGCACCATATCTCTCAAGGGGAAAATAAACCGTACGTACACATGCTTTTTTTTGTTGTAATTTTCTGTATCCAACTCAGAGTAACAACAACAACAACAACAAAGAAAAAGATCCTTTTAGTATCTTTACACAAAAAAACCACGAAGACAACGTGTTATGCAAAAAAAAAAAATGCCATGGAAACATTCCTCTATGAAACATAATCTCAAAACCTTTCTAGATAACAGAAGACATACCTCACCAATATAAAAATCTCTCAAGAAGAGTACAGCAAAAGGAAATGGCACTCATTGATGCAACTGGATTGCAAAGATGGCATTTGAGAAGAAGCAGTGAAAAGCCATTCTCGTATGGCTCTTCTGAAGAGCACCTTGGAAACCATGTTCACCAAATCTTAACTCAATCATCCAGCGATTACATCCCCTGTAATTTCCTCCTCCAATTAAGAATACAAATAAGAGTTGGCCTTCACCTCCCTTCAGATTTTCATATAATACATGCACTCTCTGCCTCTTCAGCCCAATTGCCATTTTTAATAGTTCCCTTTTAACTCTGGGTCCATATCTGAGAGACTTGAACCAAGATGCAACCTTTACATTATTCCCGAGAACAATTAAAACTTACTGCTCTGCATGCTTTTTATCCTTCTTTCTGGTGGTGACAAGCTAAGCTTTACGTCAAACTGCTTCAAAATTATGCACAATTAATTCTGAAAATTACATGTGAGCCATTTAGCTAATGGCTAATAATTGCCACGATCCACTGAGTCAGAATTAGCAGACAGAACTCTTCCTAAGTAAGGAAATGAAAGAGCTATAGAAATGATCATATATATATATATATACCTATATAAAACCCTCTGTCTGGGCTCACAGTATAAATACTAACATATAAATTCTTCCCTGAGCATCGGCCTCTATAAATTTATTTCTCCTGCAGTGTGGCCGATGATAAAGATGAATTATTCGGAGATACTTTATGGAGCGTGTTACCACATTCTCCCTATGCAGGAGAGATCTATACCACTCAGGCAGCATTTAAAGTGACTTGTATTCTGCTCAATTTGGCGCTAAACTTTCAATTTGAAGGCTGATTTAAAGCCACTGTAATGAAACACTGACAGCAAACAATTACTCTTCACGGCACCACTGAATGTACACCAGTAGACGTCTATTGTGCTCTAAACACGCATGCCGTGTGCCGGGGCCTTTGAGGTTTATCATCCCTGTTTAAAGAGTAATATGAAGCTCCTAAGCATGAATGCAGACACAATAATGAGCTACTAGCGTAAGGCTGTGTTTGTTCTACTTGAACCTGAACCAGTGCCTTGACGGCCTTGATTCAACAGTTCAAACACATCGAACATGAACATGAACATTCAAACACAAACATTCAAACACATCGAACATGCATGGAGAAGTTAATCATGTTTTTTTCTACTTATTCTGTGCCCTGGGATTTAATCAAAGATCAACTAACGCTGAAAAGACACAACGGTCCACTGAATAATTCATTATATTATGCAATGCTGAAGTGAGAAAATTACTACTGCGTGGCAAAGAGAGATTAGGAGAAAGCTCTATTCCAGGTCACTATTGAGGGCAATGTTGCGTCAGGCACAAACACTGGGGCTGTTTTGCCTGAGGAATAAATACAACAATCAGAACTGCTGTGAAGATGTTAGGTTAAAGAGATTAAACTTTTGTGTGGATATCCTGTAAATAAATAAATAATAGCAACACGTAATAAATAAGTGCTGAACATAAATTTTGGATTCATTAATGCATACGAAGTTGAACGTACCAGTTATGCACCATAAGCTTCTGAACAGCCAGCAGGGCATTATAGCGGACAAGCTGGTCTTCATGATGCATGTGGTTCATCACTAGTTGTTTACCACCCAGCTGTTCGATCACCCTAAAGGACAGAGAAGGAGAGAGATGCAGTTCCAGATTATTATGTTTTGCAAGATGGGTAATAACACAGGGCCTCTACGCCTTTCAATTTAACTCTGGGAACAACAGCTGCATTATTTCTGCCAATTCCAATCATTCAAATCAAAAGGCATTTCAGTGCTCAAAAAGCCTTCATCGTCAGCTCAAATAGTCCTTATCTTTAAATAAAAAACTCATTTTCCAAAGAAAATGTGACAAAAATATGAAGGAAAACATTAGTCATTCTTGCAAAACTTGCAACCATGCTAGGATGAAAATGTGCCCTTTTAAGAATGTTGTATGTAAAAAAAGAACGTACAATTCATACATTAACTTTTTTATAACATTTTATATTTTACAAAAATGTAATAATTTGTCATTTTTTCATTCCTTAAAATCATATCAGTTACACCACAAAATGTTCAATTTTACACAGTTCATTTTAATTTGATTCGTTGATGCAGCTGGAAATATTCAGAGGGAAAGTGTCAACAAATGACTCCTTTTAAAATAAAACAAAATTATTAGAGCTGTTATTCAAGCATCCACAAATACTGAGCTGCATTTTTATCAGGTTCCATAATCAGACTCTCGTTGACGCTTTGTGAAAGATTCCAAAAGAGCTCAAGCTTATCTAATAGCGCTTTCTAAGAACTGCTAAATGGCACTTACAATTTTCCATTTAAAGTCGTTTTGAACTTGATCTGAAATGTTCACGGTAGAAAAATGTTGCCTTTTGTAAGAAATATTATCGACAAAAACATTATGCTCGCACTTGAGGGCCATCTGTACTATAGATACAAATAGATAGACAGACAGATAGACAGACAGACAGACAGACAGATTTCTTTTCACATTTAGCCAGTCACAGCTTGGAGAGCACAAAAGGGAAAAGTAATATCTATGCACTTGTCACAAAATGAGTGCAATTCTTTTGGACAACTGCTCACCTGCAGAAGCTAATTTGTTCTGGAGTGGTCTAATTACAAGGTTAGAACCAAGGCGGATGAAACCAATGTGTCCCTATAGATTCAGCACGGTTTCTTTGAACGATGGAGGCGTTTTGAAGAGGAAAGCGAGAGTGTGCATTGTGAGAGGCTGACCTCAGGGGGAGGATGGTCTGGACTGGAGAAGGTTAGCCACTCACAGCGGAGATGGACACGAGTGGCGGATCAGTCTACTTTTAGAGGAAAACTATATATAGTGTTCTTAAGTCTAAAATTGATTGGCCGATCATGAATGCTACGTGGCAACAATATAAATGGTGAGCTCGGGCAATATCTTGCAATAGGTCAGCCTGGACGAGTTAGTATGCTGCTCTCTTTGAAGTGATGTAAGTGTAAATTGACACTGATATCGTCACTTGAAAGCAGTTGCAACAGATGGTAATAACTCTAACCTTGGCGATTTTCAGAACTATAATCGCACAGAGCTACAGGATATTTGGGTACTAAGAAACAGTAATACAATTGTAGAGCCGCAGAGTAGGAGAGATGGTCATTTATGGATGAAGGATGAAGGAAACTCGCTCACCTCTTGCCGCGAGGGTAATGTCTCACGTATTCCCCCACGTCGTGAGCTGCAACGGCAATAACCTGAGGGTCATCAGACACTTCCAACAACCTGGTCAGTATCCTGGCAGGAAGCACAAACACACAATCATTTCACATCCCCAAAAGCAATCAGTAACACCTCCAGGGCAACACTAAACCCATGCTGAGCAAATATATCCCAGGGTACTGTACAGCTGGAGATGTGGTGTCTACCACGGTCCAGGAAAACGTGAAAGGTTCTGCTATTTCAGTAAGAAACAAATATAGGAAGACTGCAAAACAAGGTTTCCTTAAACAGTATTTTTGCCTTGTTTTCCAGTAAAAAGATTTACACATGAACCAGATACATTTAATAGAAAAGAATAATGGCTTGTTTTCAGAAAATATACAGTGGGCCAAAAAAACATTCGATTTTTTAATTGTTTTTGAAAGAACTCGTATATGCTTGCCAAGGCTGCATTTATTTGATCAGTAAAAACAATATTGTGAAATAATACAATTTAAAATAACTGTTATATATATATATGTAATTTTTTCCTGTGATGCAAAGCTGAATTTAACACAGACATTTTTCAGTCTTAAAGTGTCACATGATCTGACAGAAATCATTCTTATATGTGACCCTGGACCACAAAACCAGTCATAAGTAGCAAGGGCATATTTTGTAGCAATAGCCAACAATACATTGTATGGGTCAAAATTATAGATTTTTCTTTTATGCCAAAAAATCATTAGGATATTAAGAAAAGATCATGTTCCATGGAGATATTTTGTATATTTCCTACCGTAAATATATCAAAACTTAATTTTTGATTAGTAATATGCATTGCTAAGGACTTAATTTGGACAATTTTAAACCATACAACCCATACAAACCAAAGGAAAGCTTATTTATTCAGCTTTTTCAGTATAAATCTCAGTTTCAAAAAATTGACCCTTATGACTGGTTTTGTAGTCCAGGGTCACATTTGCTTATTTTTAAAATGCATTTTAAGGCATCCTTGCTGAATAGAAATATACATTCTGTGGGATTTACGATTTGTAATTCATCATATATTATTGAAAACACATCTTCTCAAGTATTTTTGTTTATGGATGTTGAGATATTTTCAACAAAAATACTCCTTAAGAAAAATATTTTGTAGTTAGCAAGAAGATTGTTGCTCTGGGGAACATAATTTCAATCTATTTCTGCTCAAAAAACAATGTCAAGTATGAGACCGGTCTCTATTGCATGAAAGCGTGAAATTATAACAATCGTGCAGAATGGAGAGAAAGGGTTCAAGTGCTACAAATCACCTGCACACTGAGAGCAAGAGATGGAAGGGAAAAAAGGGAGACGTACTGCAGTAAAACACAAATTGCTGAGGGCTGAAATGGAGCCTTGTGCTGATTGTGGAGAGGGTGGTGATGAGAGGAATGAGATGAGTAGATTAGGATTTAAACGGAGCTGTCAAAAGGGTCGAGCTGATGCATGATTAAACTACTGAGAGACAATGAAAATGAGTTTCAACCACTGATACTCGGCTTTGGCTTCAACTTGTGCGACCTTCACCAGAGAGGGAGGAGAGGAACACGCACAATGTAATTCAGACTGTAAAAACAACTTGTGTAAAAACAGTACAGTAGGTTCAAAACAGTAATTTAACCATTTGCTCAATACTTTAAAAATCATTTCAGTCCCTCTCTGCACACTTGACCCCTGCTAACATCTTTTTATTCTAAAAGCAGGGAGAACTGCAAACACTCATGATTGTTCACACATGTGAATGACATCAATTCACACAGCACACAGCCACGTTTGCATTAAAATATTCTTAATCATCTTTTTGTCTTCTTTTGTATTTATGGCCTTTGTTACTATTCTATGAAGAGGAGAGTTGAGAGAGCGCTAGAAGTAATGGGGGGAACAGAGAGGGAAATTGAGAAATCAGAAGCACTCAAATATTTTTTTTTTTTGCAGCCACTGTATCTTGAATTAAGTTTTCTTTGGGTAAACTGGCAAACAGATTTTTCTGTCAACCATAAATTGACATTTTGAAAACAAGTCTTAATATCTTATACAAGTTTGTGCTTCAAGTAAATATGCTTCTTTATTTTAACAGGACAATACACCTGTGTATTTGTCAGTTTTTAAATGGATCACTACAACACTAAATTATGATTGGCCACTTGTTCACAATTTTCACACAACCGGTAGTTAAACCGGTTTAAATTTATATGCGACTCTATCAGCTGGAGTGGAAGTCACAATTAAGCATTTGAGGAGATCACGTGACCCTTCGACAGCGATGCAAGCGTAGTCCTTCGCTCTGCTCACTCTGTCAAATATTATATAATCCTGTCAGTAAACAGGAAACATATTCGAACCACTCAATATTTAACCCATCATGAATACTTCAACAGTCAAAGACAATCGGAAAAGAGAGATTGAGCAATCGCCAATAAAGAAAAAATTCAAAGTTTCCACCATCTCCAGAGAGGATCTCGATGGTGCTATCGCTAACGGTATCAAGCTAGCACTTAAAGAGCAGCAAAGTACTTTGGATTCGGTTGTGGCCTCGACAGTAAGAGATGCGGTAGACTCTGTACTGACCCCAGCATTGCATGACCTGTGTGCGGACATACAAACAACCAACAATTCTGTTAAAGAGCTAAGAGCGGAGCTTGTGGCACTTGCTAGCGTGGCAAAGCAGACACGTGACCGGGTCAATTCCGTTCAAGCAGCTGCACGTGAGGATAGGAGGACAGTCACAAACTTAAGAAATTAGCTGGAGCAACTCACTGAGAATATGACAGATATTGAAGATAGGAGCAGGAGAAATAACATGCGACTGGTGGGGTTGCCAGAGGGGGTGGAAGCTTCCTCAGAACTAATCTTTCCAAGTGGATCCCTTCCCTGAAAGGCCGTGACATCGAGATTGACTGGGCCCATCGCGTGTATGACGGAAGGAAAAAAACTCCGATCGGTCACGTACTCTCATCTTCCGTGTACTAAGATGGCATGACAGATCGGCGATCCTGAAGGGTGCTCGGCAGGCATATCCAGTGAAATTTACGCAGGACAATGTCACGCTACTATTGTTCCCCGACTTTAGTCCAGCCAAAACTACCAAGAGAAAGAGCTTTAATCCAGTCTTGAAGAAGATGACAGCAACTGGTCTCCAGCCCTTTCTCACCTATTCGGCAGTAATTAAACTACGACGCAAAGGTGAGCAGATGATGTTCGACTCTCCTCAGAAAGCGGAGGATTTTATCAGCTCACTGTCACAGAAGAAGACCTATGCTGCAGCTCTACAAAGCAACGGGAAAACAGCGGCCACCATCTCCATCTCTTCGGCCCAGTGAGAAGAACTTAAGGATGGATGCGATTCCACCTGCCCAGGAGAGGATAATAACAAGGTCGACATGGACACTTGTTAAATCTCTTTGTTTCTTTGTTTTTCTTTTTCTTTCCCTCTCTCTCTCTCCTCCTGGGATATTGTTCGTATTTATCCGGCTCAACTGTCTCTTTACTGGTAAGACTAACACCCTTTTTTTTGGAGGGGTCTAATGGAGAGTAGGTATTACAATCATTTTTGACTATGTGGGCCTTTTGGGGACATGTCTTGCGTTGAGGTGGACCGGTCACGTATCATCACTAGGGGTGTGCCCGAATAGTCGACGATTCGATGCTTCGATTCAAGGAGCCTGATTCGACTCCCAATCTCACAGTCGAATATTCGTGGGGTGATCATGCCATTTTGGCAATATGGGGGTGCTCAGTGTCTGATTTCACATCGAACTACTGGTTTTCTCCCAATAAGTTAATATACAGCCTATTATGATAATGCTATAAATAAGAATCTTAAAAGCTTTAAATAAATATTTTAACGTGCGTGAATAAATTCAACTTCCCCTATAGATATAAGTTTCGCTTTCTAATCCATGACCGACAGAGGAGCATCTTGGCGGCAAGGATTTAAATCTTTAACAAGTCTCAAAATGACACAGGCACAGTGGAAGACTTCGTTTTTTTCCCCCATCAGGTATAATAAGTGATTTCAAAACATTTCAGTCTGTTTATTTGTATCCTGTATATATTATTTATCTCGTAAAAGATACATCTGGTTGAGTTACGCTACAGTAAAGCGCTTCATTGTAGTACTAAACGGTGATTGTCTTTTCAGCGCGCGGTGCGAACAGGACAACAAGGCAGAATATTAATAACTATGACTGGCACTGTCATATAATGTACATAGCATTATAATGAGAACACGATTATAATAAAACGCTGTGAATTTTTTTGTGTTTAGTTGTGTTTCTGCATGTTATTGCGTGAAGAACGTGTCCACAAAAGGAGTTCATTCAGAGCCGCGCAGACACGTTCATGTGCATTCGGGGCATTTTGTGAAGATAGCCTATAAGTGGTAATATTAACCTTATGTTATATAAATAACGAAGCATATTCTATTTGAGATAAATCCCATTGATTAAAAACATTATTTACCCCGTTTGTATCTGCGAGGCGTCCGTTACACATTTTCCCTGTGTATTTATGATTGTCGAATGTCTGACTTGATTCGTGGTAATGTATTTTGCCCCGCCCCCAAACATGTGATTCGACTATCAGTCGACTATCGGCATGATTCGAAAATTCCGATTTGAAATTTTCTGATTGCGGTATATCAGAGGTAAAAAATTCTATAAATACTGTTCAGTTTCTCACACAAACCGATCGTTTCGTGTCTTAGGACATCAATGTATCATCACGAGCCACAAGGTTTAATTTGGATTTGTGTGTGCATGTTTTTTTTTCTCTCAAAGATTGTGTGCCCATTGACTGGCATTATAGGACTGACAGACTGCAAGGGTTTGAGGTAAAAATCTTCGTTTGTATTCGACTGAAGACACAAAGTCACCTACATCTTGGATGCCCTGGGGGTAAGCAGATAAACATCAAATTTTCATTTTTGGGTGAACTATCCTTTTAAGTAATCAGACCTTCATTACTTCTCTAAAAGAATATATAAAGGAATTTCTTGAAATTAATATGCCCTCTGATGTAGATCCTCAAACACTGTGGGAAATGACTAAGTGTACTATACAAGGATTCTGTATATCTTTATCTTCTACTCTTGCCAAAGCGAAAATAAAATCCAATCATTACAAAATCTACAAAAACAACATTTTACTGAGCAACAGGCTACACAGCTGTCTTCTTTAAAAGAAGAATATGATTTACTTTCACACTCAAAGGCGGAATTTATCTTATATAGGTGGAGGCAAAAATATTATTTCGAATCAGGGAGACCTAGTCACATATTGGCCCTTAGGCTGAAAGAATGCGAGTATAAAGCATATATTAGCGCAATAAAATCATCGGATGGTCAGGTCACCACAAACCCTGCGACGATTAACAACATATTTAAAGGTTTTTACACAAATCAAGCAGTATTTCAATAAATTGGAATTGCCTCAGATCTCACAGGTGGATAAAGAATCTTTGGAGGCCCCATTAAGTTTGGAGGAGCTCCACGTCTCTCTAAAAAGCCTTCAACTGGGCAAATCGCTGGGTCTAGATGGTCTCCCCCCTGAATTATATTTGGAAATTTGGGATTTGGTAGGTACACTTATGCATAATTCATTTAATTTTGCAATTGAAAATGGTTCAATTTCATGAACCATGTTCATAGAGATCAAAAAACATCATTGATATCATTACTTCTTAAAAAAGGGAAAGATCCATCAGATTGTTCCAGCTACAGACCGATATCACTTATCCCATGTGATATAAAGTTTTTGCTTCTCGTATGAAGGTAATTCATAGTTTGATCAAGGAGGACCAAACAGGTTTTATCAAGGGGCGCAATACGTCTGACAATATGCATTGCCTCTTTCATATTCTTGACTTTGCAGACTCTCATCCGAGCCCTTGTGCGTTTTTTTCACTTGATGCAGAAAAAGCCTTTGACAGTGGAACTACATGTGGGCAGTTCTGCAATGTTTCGTCTTCGGTGAACATTTCATTTCTATGATTAAGACATTATACCACTCACCTGCAGCATCAGTCTTGACTGGTAATATTATTCCACCCAACCCCCATTGGGTGGGGGTTGTACAATTTCATTGTACGCTGATGATATTATTCTATATTTAGACCACTTTGATGTTTCAGTCTCTAGTATAATTAAGGAATTTGATCATTTTAGTAGCTTATCAGGATACAAAAAAAAAAGGTTGTGGCTAATTCTATTAAAATCTGGAAAACGGTTGAATGTCTGATAGGAGGACCCCTCAAATTTTGTAACAATACACCTTTATGGCACAATTTTAATTTTGTATGCGTAAATCATCCATTTAGGATGTAAACACGTGCGGTGATATAGGCCTATATGATAACCAGGGCCTAGGGGTGGGCGATATGGAAAAA
This sequence comes from Acrossocheilus fasciatus, assembly GCA_036784905.1. Classification (NCBI taxonomy): domain Eukaryota; kingdom Metazoa; phylum Chordata; class Actinopteri; order Cypriniformes; family Cyprinidae; genus Acrossocheilus; species Acrossocheilus fasciatus. The sequence goes on along the minus strand of CM071939.1, from coordinate 20,824,535 downwards.
ATCTCTCTTTTTTTTTTTAGAAATATCACAATTTCACGATTTTATCACAATTCTTTGTCATGTTGGTTTTACTATTTTGTCTGAGCAAACTAACTAATTTCCTTATTATAAAGACAAATCCTTTCAAGGTAACAAAATTAAATTTTAGGGTGAACTATCCCTTTGAATGACAGTCGGCTGCATGTTTACTTCTGTCCCTTTAAGACCTGCACGCATCTAATATACAGGCACGCATCCGTTTCTCTCTCATCTGTTTACTTTCATTTTAGACATAACCAACTGAGTCTATATGTAAACCTTGTGTGTTTTGACAGTATTAGCTCAAAAGATAACTTAGTTGAGCAATCAGGCGCTGTTAGACAGGCTTTTTAGTGTGCACGCTTCAGGTGTACGGGCTCAGAAAAAGCACATGTCAGACCAGCGCGTGAATGAAAAGTTTAACCAGCAAGGCTAAAAACACACGCAAATAATGTACTTTTGTGATTGCGAATAAGTGCAGTGTCCCGTGAGAGCAACTCTACCGCTGAGTTAACACTGAATGGATGTGGCGTTGTACAGCATATAGAGACAGAGGCGTCAGAACTGTAACTGACCGAATATGCGCTGTAGCACGATACTACGATATATCTTCAAAAGCAGACTGTGGAGACATTTTTGATTATATGTCTGTTGTGTTGTTTTATTTGTTTTTGAATGGATGTTATGTAGAAAAATAAATAAAAAGTTGATAACAATTAAGCATTTGAGGAGAAAGACAAAAAATACTTACTATATTTTTGGCTGTTTTGTTATTTTTTTATCAAATTTCAACTTTTATTAAAAAATTCAGACAATAAAATGTGATTTTCTATGAAATTCTATCATTTGGTGTGATAGAACGCTGTAGATGCCAAAAGGCAAGTGATCTTTCCCTCTTTATTACTAGTTAGTACATTTGAGAATAATGTTGCAATTTAAATGCTAGTGTCACTGTCCACTGGTTGACACTCCAGCAAGTTATACAACAACCCACTAGTCAGCCCTAAACTTACTTCAGCAGCTCGTAGTTCTTCTCGTTCAGTCGAACTGCGTTTTCCCTCCAGAACTTCTCTGATTTGTGCACTGGACTCCACTCCAGACGGCCAGACTTCAGCTCAGAGCTGTACTCATCAAAAGAACTGCAAGAGGAAGAAGGAAAGCAGTATAAACATGAGGAAAAATAAACCGGTTGAAAACATGTTGAGAGAGTAAGTGGGCTTTACCTGAGATCCTGAACGCTCTCTCCCAGTCTTTCCAGGAGGAACTTGATGTCATCAGTGATGTCCTCGTCATCATATTTCTGCTGGTCCAGGTTCTCCAGCTGTTTGAGCACTTTGCACTGGATCATGGCAAGAGCGTACTCCTGACGGGTCTCTCTCTCAGCAGACTTCTCCAGCACGTTCTTCAGCAATAAACAAACATGAAACCAGTTAATTGTGTTATTCAAGTGGATAATAAGCACTATGAGTTCTGAAAAGAATCAAAGCACAATTTATTCGGATTTATAGAATAAAATCCACCAAATATCACGTTGTCAAATATCATGTTATTGTTCTATAGATCTGCTATTGAATCCATTATGCGTACAATATGGCTTGGTAATTTGTCTGTTAAATCTAGGTCACAACTTCAAAATGTGGTAATGTGTTAATAATCAGTACGGTGCCCCTAACTTCTCTTCAGGAGATTTTTGAGAGGTCTGTAAAGAAGCACAGCCTTAAAAGTATTGCTGATCCAAGCCATATTCTAGCCATATTCTCCATAAGGAGCTTGAGCTGATCTGTCTGTGTGTGTGTGTGTGTGTGTGTGTGTGTGTGTGTGTGTGTGTGTGTGTGTGTGTGTGTGTGTGTGTGTGTGTGTTTTGTAATTTTGCAAGTTAATCTGCTCTCTTGACTGCTCAAGACAAATTTCTCCTTAAGGAGACAATAAAGAAAGAAATGAATGAAAATATACTGTGATGAATGCAATAATTCAGAAATAAATATCTGTCACAATATTTAAATTATAACAATCGTTTTCTTTTATAAGATTTCATTTGAAGGTGGATACCATGTTACCATGGTGTTAGTAGTAAAGATGATATATATTCAAAATCAAAACAAAAGATGACCTTGAAGTTTTAAATTTTAGATCTGATTTTTAGATCTGGTTGAATAACTATTTTGGATCTTTAAGATCTGTTCTTGCCTTTTGCAGTCAAATGAGTCAGTAAATTCATGACTATTTTCCAGCAAGAGAGACACCGCAGAGCTTTGGAATAAATTACTATTTGAATTGTTGAGACTGTTGTAAAGAGAAAGTCAGTGCTTTAAATTTTAAAAATGGATTTAACATTTATTTCAGAGTTTCTACTTTTAAAAAAGGGCAGGAAAGCTTTGTGCAACCACATAGTGTGCGCCGAGATGTTTTACTTCCACCCATTTGACACGGCCCCTTTCGGCAACCAAAAAATGAACCCCTGCACTGAGCAATGTGACTTGAAGAGGAAATTAACATGCCATATTGGAATAAGAGTGCTTTTATTTCTCCGAATTCATTACGGTCTTAATGGACATGGCTCATTTGGCAGGAAATGCTAACATAAGCTTTGACTTCCTTTTTAAAACCCTTTGCTCTTAGTTGTACTAAAATTAGGTGTTGCTCTTTGAAAACTCTCTGACAAGCCTTGAAAACATGCCCTTTCTGGTAATACTGGAAAATTCCTCTTAAGTTGTTCTTCCAGATGCTACCGGTAGTCATCAAGTTAAATTGCTTAGATCAAATTGGGTGAAATATCAAATCAACTCATGCTTCTACTCTAAAAAAAAAACATATCATCAGTTAATGGACATGAGATTGCTCAGATGTATAAAAAAAGAAAGGAAATTAATAAATGAATCATATTTTCCTTTCATGTCTGCTGGTTTAATAAAGTTTAGCTGTAGGTTTTATGACAGACTCAAGGTGGTACATAAATTTCATTCCACTCGAGCAGCCTAAGAAGACGAGCTCTCAAACAGGTTAAATATTGATTACTGATGAAACAGAACCAGATTTCATTTCAAATGGGCCTGAATCGCTGTTACTGAGACACTTTAATTTGAAGCTAGTGAAGTAGAAACCAAGTAATAATTAGGCATCTCATTGCTTCCCAGCAGCTTTTAATCACCGGAATTGTGACATTATTATACAATAAAGCCCCTGACGAAATTGAACAATTAGAGTCAGTAAACGCTCAGCTGTCCAACAGGAAGGATATCATGCTGTTGAATGTATGAAGGAGAGCAAAGATATAAAAGAGGAGTAAGTAAGCTTGAGTTCATATTAAAAGGCAGTGACACACTCCTAATAGAGCGATAGCTGCAGTGTTGAATTACAATAGTAATGCATTTTGAAGAGGCGATGAACAGTGCTGGCATTTTAATTTGCAGCAGCCTAATGTTTTGTTTCACTGCAGACAGCTGTAAGGTAGTTTGACAGGTCTTGATCTTGGCACTCCTGCTGCAAACATACATTTTTTATGCAGTCCGGACACATTTCTCCATTTTAAACAAAAGCTTCATAGCTATTCTCATTCTCATTGCCATATATGGCGAGTCACATCCCTTATCAGATCCTATTCCAGATGCGCCCAATACAATGTGACTATTCTCTGACACAAGACAGGAAGTTCTCTTCATACATCTGTAACACAATTTCTGGCCTTATAATGCTTGTTTTGCAACACATAATAAATCATGGTGAACGGGTCAGAACTCTGATTAGCCCAATGTACAGCTGCAGTTAACAAGATGATGGATTGTTAGCACAGTGCTGTCCTACACCTTCCTCTGTGACATTCTGCATCTATGCATACTTACACACTGCTTTCCCATTCTGTGGAAATAAGACATTGATGAATGAGCAGTAAGTGTGTTTCGTTGGCATGAGAGTAAATTAACTTTTTTAAAAAAGGCGCTCGGATTGAGAATTGGAAAATGATAGAGTGTTAGATACTGTAGAATGATAGAACGATAGACATCTAAATAGAGCGCTAGATAGCTAGATAGAATGTCAGATAGAATGACAAAGACAGATAGACAGACAGATAGATGAGTATATTATGTAAGGGATAATCAACGGCTAGCTGTGCATTAAACGATTTGAATGCACGACGTGGAGGCAAAGAACCACCTGACGCGCAGCAGTTTCATCAAATCGTTTAAAGCACAGCTAGCCGTTGATTATCCCGTTTCTGCCATGGTCATTTGCCAGCACTCACGTATTAAAGATGCTAATAATATTTGCGCTGCAATATTTGACCCGGAACAATAAAAATGACGGTTATTTTCGTCTGTATTACTATTCAACCGTAACTGTATGTTACTATGGTTACCAATGTTTATAGGAAGCGCATTAATATAGAACGTGATTAAACTGACCTGGAACTACCTGTGCGGTTCAACGAATTTAATCAACACCTGCCAGCCAATCAGAATCGAGAATTCAGACAGACCATGGCATAAGTTTATTTATATTGTATTCATCCCTCATATTTGTAGTCTAATTCATTTCATCTGTTCTTTGGAGAACTGACACAGACCAAGTGACATCATTCCTGTATAATCACATCTCTGTAATAATAAGAATAAAGAATATTTGCTTTACAAGAATAAAAAGAGACATGATCAGCTACAATAATCAGCTGATTAACCTGGATAAAGAATCACAACTAGGCTAAACTACAGAGCAATATCATCAATCCTGAATGTTTTAAAGTATAGCTTTAGGCAATACTATATATAAAACAGTGAGGAAGAGCGTACAAATGTGGAACATAAATAATGGCAAATGTGCAGAGGCAGATCCATTGATAGCAGCAAAATGGAAGCCATGTAATCATGGATAGGCACAGAGAGAGAATACCTGGTCAGGACAACTTAATAAGCTCTTCAGCAGGTGAGATGAATGAAGCGCTGCACTCTAATTCAATACTGTCAGCGACATGGACAATGAATTCATTACACAACTCTAATACCAACAACAGAGCCCTGCTTTCAGGGCTAATTTGAACATTAAATGTAGCCTGCACTATGAACGCCTTGTGCAGGAAAATGAAATGCAGAATAAGAGTAACAAGCAGCTTGTTTTTGTGCCTCGGCTATGTATTAAACAAATATGCACCGGCAGTGGAAAAGTAATAAGCCTGACGGAAGATAAAATGCCTTAGGACTACATTTGGTCTAGTACTATATTCTAATTCAAATGATCAACACTAGCAGGAAGGGCAATGTGGGGGTGACGTTTTTTTTTTCCATTTCTAGTCTCTAAAAACCAAGCACTGAATGGGCGATGACGCTAGAGTGCGGAAGAGATTAAAATGAGCACTTTTGTCAATCTGCAACCTTAATAAGGTAATAATGGGGTTCTTAGTATATTCATCATGAAAGCTCTGGGTAAATTAAATCCTTTCAGAATAAAAGAGTGAGTGATCCGCTAATGGACTTTGAAGAGGACACCTTCTGCTGAGCGATGCCCTGAGCTAAAAAAAAGTGAGAAAACAGACACACCCATCCATTTGTAATGGATTCAGCACATGCACTGTTTCATTCATTATTTGTACACCAAAAAAACAAAAATAATCAGTTAAATAGTCTGGCATCAGACTTAATGATCACTCATTAAGTACTTTTAGAGATATGTTTATATGGTGCTTTTACTTATCTTCATTTAACAGATGCTTTGCAATCCATTTCCTTAAAACACTCTAATTGTAGCAATGGTGCCTTGTACATGATTGGGGTTAAGTGTCTTTTTCTCAAGTGTCTTAATATGCTGTGGCTCTGAAAAATGTTTCACGTTATAAGTGTGAGAGGTCACAACAGTTCAAATTATGCTCTAATGACCATTTATTAAAATAAACCAATTAAAACTGCATTGTTCGTCACCTGATGTTCAGTGGGGTTAACAAGTCTGAGAACACACTAAAAAAATCTGTAATTCAAAATCTAATTTCAGCTTGTAAATAAATCATTTGAAAACAATTAGAATAAAAGAATGTTGAAAGTTTAATTTTAAAAAAGGTCATTCTAGGTCACTAATTAAATAAGCAAATGTGGGGAAAGTAAAATGAAATACTAAGAAATGAAAACAACAAAAATGCTAAGAAAACAAAACAAATTATTAAAGGAATAGTTCACCCAAAAATATACACACCCTATGACCATCCAAGATGCAGAAGAGTTTGTTTCTTCATCAGAATAGATTAGGGGAAATTTTGGGTGCCGTCAAAAAAAAAAAAAAAACATCACAATAATCCAATCTAGTCTCTAGTCCATCAATTAATGTCTTGTGAAGTGAAAAGCTGCGTGTTTGTTAAAAAAAAAATATCTGAAACAAATCTTGATCTCTGCATACTTTTCTACTGATTTAGGAGAACTGACTTTTTCAGAGATGCAATATTATGGATAGAGGACTCATATTTTAGCTGGAAGAAATGGTTTAAAAATGTCTTGATGTATTTATTTATTACAACTAGGCAGCTTGTGGGTCACTTACATTACTTGTGGACTTTTTATCAGCTGTTTAAATTGTCATTCTGACGGCACCCATTCACTTGCAGTGGATCCATTGGGTGAACTAATCCTTTAAAAATGTATTAAATAAATAATAAAAGTGTATTCATTTAGAAAAATGCATAATAGAAGAATTTTAGCTAGTGTTCTCAGATTTTTGGTACTAGTAACAGTGGCATATTTGATTGCAAATTATTCTGTGATTTCACTGTAATAGAAAGCAGGCGGCTGAGTGATGAAGTAGGAGTGTGTATCTGAGAGGATTCAGGGGTGGCTTCATTGTGAAATAACCTATTAGTTTACTGCAGCTGAGTCAATCACAGATTTTTAGGGGGGGCTGAAATAAAAGCCCTACTAAACAGGGTCCTACAAATGCTTGATGCTTTTTTTTTTTTTTAAAGCATGAGGCTGATTTGAAAAAGAAAATTTGACACTACTGCATTCACAAAGTCAGGAAAGGAGACTGGGTTGCTAACGAGTGTGGTTTGAAACAGACACGTTACATGACACATACCCTGAAAGCAGCCAGGATTATGCGAGTGACCTTCTCTTTGACAGACTCTTGGAGGATATCGGAGAGCGCCGGTACCACGTTATAGCGCCGCAGCTGTTCGCAGAGTTGTGGGCTGAATGCCAGGAGCCACACGCAGAAGATCATCTGATACTGCAGCTGGAAGCCACACTTATTGCTCAACACTGCTGTGATGCTGAAAGATGGACAGACAGAACAGTCGAAGTTAGTAAACAGTAGGGCATCTCGCCCCTAATGGCGTGCTGAGAGGATGCTCTTCATAAAGTTAGCCCTGATGGTTTGATGGGTGAGATGAGGGGAAAATGAGAGCCCACATTTTTGTGATGTATAATGAGACCATTACATGAAAGAAATTTTACTTGAGGCAAGAAAAAGAAAATTATCTTCAGAGAAGCCTCATTATCCTGTCTTTTGCTCTGTCTGTACACTAGCAAACAAAAGAACTTTTATGATCACAGGGCTAAAACCTGCTAGGACAATGAGAGATGCTTTCTTGTTCTACACGATTTGTTCTTCAATACAGCAGGGAATGGGGAGCATAAGGGGCGTGAGTAGAGCACACTGTTAATTGTGTGCTGCAACCTTAAAAAAAATAATGTGTTACAGGGTTCACAGAGTTCTACTCCATTTGACCAATCAATTATCATACCTTTTCCAGACTGCTGGTTACAGATTTTAAAAATAATTTCAAAGAGATTTCGCTCAAACACAGCAAGTGTTTCCTAGCCAATTAAATAATTTAATTTAAATTTAATTAAATAATTAAATGTTAAATAGAAACTAAATGATAAAACATAATAAACAAATAATTCATACTTAACTATAAATAACTATAGTGTATACAACTATAAATAACTGATGCTTTATTAATAATATATACCTCAAAAAGATTTTTTTAAGATATTGATACTTTCATTAGCAAGGATGCGTTCATCAAAAGTGGCAGTAAAGACATTTAGAATATTTTAAAAGATTTCTATTTCAAATAAATGGTGTTCTTTTTAATGTTTTTTAACATTGATAATAAAAGTATTTTTGAGCAACAAATCAGCATATTTCAATGATTTCTGAGGAATCACATAATGTGACAGAAGAAATTCAGCTTTGCCAGCACAGGAATTTACATTTGAAAACATTAGAGTACAACAGAAAACAGTTATGTTGAAATTGCAAAAGTATTTCACAGTATTACAGTTTTTACAGTATTTTGATCAAACAAATGCAGCCTTGGTGAACAAGAGACTTCTTTCACAAACATAAAAAAAAGAAAAAGAAAGAAAATAATCTTACTCCAAACTAAAGTGTATTCTATAATCTAAAATGTTACATTTAATATTAAATATTATTTAATACAATATTGTTACAAATATTATTAATTCCAGGTCTGGAAATAACAATTCTAAAATCCTCAAATACTTCTAGATAACCATAACACAAAGAGAGCTTAGGCATTGTTTACTATGTGCAATATTACCCAAAACACGACATGCATATTAGTGCGAAAGTGAGTATTACCAGTTCACTCCGTCGGCCTCCACCCAGGCGAATCTGTATTCATTCACTCTCAGCATGAGCTGCAGGCAACCAGCGACGCACTGAACGTACTGGGAGCTCTGTGAGGGTCAGAAGGAAAAATACACATACACGACACACACGCACGCACAAATTAGCATGCACACAAACACAAAAGGAACAGCACAATCAGAACACAAAGAACAGTTTAGATAAGCAGGGAAATGGATGCATGAAATAACAAGCCCATCCTTTTCAGGTACTAGCAAAGGAACACAATGAAACTAGGCTGCTCAAGCAGCATTTAAAATCTTGGTAATTCTGCATTCACTTATGCACGTGCAGTACGGCTTTGATTTTTAAAAAACGCCTTTTGGGTAACATGCTGGATCAAAGAGACAATCCCACAATGCAGCAGAGAGAAAGCAGCAGCCTTGAAACCTGGACAGAGTGAGTGAATCATAGAGAGATGTTAGAGGAGATGTGGCTGAGAAGAGAGAACAGACTCAGTCATTAACTGGGGAAGATGATGCTGTAGATCAGCACCATATGCATAAAAGCAGAGTGGTCCAGAGAATAGAAGAGACAGGGAGACGGGTCATGAAGAATAGCACAGTGCAGACGTCTTAAGAGCCATGAGAGGAAATTGAATTAAAATTTGTGGCCGCTTGCATTGCACCAGCAGATTTTGACTCGCGACATATGATAAAAGGAAAAAAAAACCATTCCTTTTCAAATGAACTCTCAAAAGCGTAAAAAGAAACGAAACGGGAAGATTGCTATAGTGCAAGACAAAAGCCTTCTGGTGGTCCTTTCAATCTATCAAGTCTAGTATCTTAAAAAAAAACAACAAAAAAAAAACAGAAGAAATATTGGATTATGACCAGAGCCACTGGAAAGGAGGAAAGAATCTTTATAAAAATGCTTATAGATGGACACAGACAAAAAAAGTGTTGGATTAGTGAAGTGCAGCTGTAGGAAAAAGTGAAAAGATTCACAGTGGATATGAATGGGGAAGAAAAAGCAGTGGACAAGAAGCAGCGTGTGCCGCATCCCGAAAAAAGAGAGGGGTGAAGATCTCGGCCTCTGAAAGGTGATGGAGGCTCATTCACACAGTTGCACACCCGCCTCCTTCATCTGTGACATACTCACTTCACTGGGGGAGATGGTCCCTGTTCCAGGTTCAGCACCTGTACCATGTAGTTTCTAACAAAAAATAAAAAATAAAGAAAAGGATAGAAAGAAAAAATTCTGTAATTTTGGGCCTCTTGTTGCAAAGAACTAGAGCGGTATTCTTGGACAATGATGAGAGGCATATGACTTCTGTGTGAGTGAGACGGCTTGTTCATGACAGGCAATCGTCTAAAATTCTGTGGGAGAGTGGCCCTGAATTTATTTCAGTCTCAGCTGCACTGCAAAATGAAATGGTAAAGCCTGGTACAAGAGCTAAATCACAATTTGGATGTAAAGACACAAAAGTCATTTAAAATAAAAACCCCAACATAATTAAACTGGTATTTATAGTCATTTCCAGCATAGAATAATAGACAGTATTTTTTTCCAGATTCATTGAAGACATTTACTCACAGCCAGCGCAGCTTAGCTACAATGAAACAAATTTATGGAGTGCACTCTGAATAGGCTAATAAACATGAAATGCTTTGAGAGGTCTTCTATTTATGATTTTCAACGTTCATTAATTCAGAGGTCCCTAGGGCTAAAGTATGAAATTGCATACAAAATGCCACATCCTATTACAGTAAGGTGATTTGTAGGGGAAGTGAAAATGAAAGCTGGACTTTATCATGTGATCTCTAAGTATATGCATTCACTAAAAGCTAGAAACCAGTGTATGAATAAACACATACACACGTAGTGTTCTCATTCAGCAGAGGACCAAAGCACTGCTGATCTCTCATAGTCATAATAAAACAACTAGTATGAAATAGTAACTTTATAAATAATAAACTGAATAGTTTTTGTAATACATCAAGAGTTGTTTCATTTTGCAGGCATTTCATTAGATCTCATTCATTCATTATTCATTTATTTCATAAACTCATAAAAGCAGAATATCATTCTAGTATGTTTCATCTAATCAAAAATAAATGTAAACAATATTATACATTGTATCTATTGAAGAATGACAGACTATTTATGCAGTTTTATTCATTTAAGAAATATTCATACAAGCTGTAACAGTCATGTTTTTATTCACTCCTTTTATGTAAACCAATCGAATGCAATACTCTATCTCAAGGTTATATGCTCTCCTGAAGTGTATCACTGTGTCTTTCCATTAAGCTCAAGAATGTACTCTAAAGCCATTTTCTAATGAAAGCAATTGGAAAACATACTGAAAGTGTTAGTACACAACCCCCCAGAAATTCATACACATTTTGTTTTGTTAAACCAAAATGACATCTGTACTTCAGTGAATCTACTACACTACTGTTCAAAAGTTTGGAGTCTTTAACTGAAGCTGTGATTGCGCCATGTTGTAATTACCAAAATTCTGAGTTGACAATATGTGACATTCTATTTGGAGCTGTTCCATGTCCTCAGACTCAGAATTATGCATTTTTATGGCAACACTTTCAACACCAATGTATTCACATGCACGTGTTGTCATATCAGAATTACACTAGTAATGCAGCTTGAGTTTTACAAAAAAATAAAAGACGAATAAATAAATAAGAACGGAATGGGGACACATTTGTTTGCATTGAAATGCGATGAACTGGAGCTATGATGGCGGAGATAATGAATGTTGAAAAAAAAAAAGTGACTAAAAGTGTCTCAAAATAATCTAAAAATAAAAAAGTGTCAGGGACATGTCCTACTGTTCCCACTGTAAATTATGCCTATGAGTGAAAACAAGATTTTGTACTGTTGACACAGCCTTCAAATCTCTGATATAATCAAAACACATGTTCTGTTATTGGTACTGCATGTAAATGGAAGTCCATTACAACTATCTTCAAACATATCCTTACAAAACATATTTTTGCACTCATGTAAATGGATTCCGGTTTTGGCTTGTGAAATGACACAAAATATGTTTGAAGGTTATCTAAAATAGTTACAATTAAGAATACATTCAAATCCAACAACATACACACACTCATACTGTGTTCTAACCAGGTGTGACATGAAATGATGAGCAATAATATTTCTGTCCACACAGTATGCTCTCTAAATACACTAAACTGTTATGTGACGCAATCACAGCCAATTAGAAGATATTTGATGTTTAATGTACAGCTGTTAGAAGCAGAATTTTAGACCAGTTAGATTTCACTGTAGGATGCAATATTGTAAATACAGGAACTTAGTGACTGACAAAACATCCTGCCCTTCGCTGTGACTAGGACAAAACTCAGATATACATGAAAAACAGTTTTTATCTCTTGCTACTTTATAATGTTCCGCCTGGTAAGCTGACAGGCTTGGCTTGACATAAATATATCATGCATATCTACACCAAAAAGATATTGTGGTGCATGAAACAAAACAATTCAAGATGCTGTTTCGCCAGTTCTCCAGAGCAGGTAAACAAAACCTCTAGAGAGCCATGCTGAACCAGCACATCAGAGGTTTTTTTTTTTTAACGAATAAGTTGGTACCACCACAAGTAAGGTCGACCCCTGGTTCCCATGTGCTGGTGGTAAATGACTCAGCCCAGTTCACTTAGCACCACTGCGCCCTGAGTGAATCTCTTAATCTGTATCTGTGGCTGGCCTGCAGCAGCAGAGCTCACAGCTCACAGCTCATTCTGAGTCAGGAGGATCCAGGATCAAATCGTGCTCTAGGCACTTCTCAGTTTATTCTTCTTGTTGTGCCCTTTATATAAAGCACTCTGCTGCAGTAGTGGCCTGACACGGCTGCCTCTGCAGATCTTGACCCCCTACTGTGTACATGTAGGATACGAGGAGTGACACAGTACATACAAATTCACTCGTTCCTGTGCAGGTGCTGCAAAGTGTTTAACACAAGCTGGGCTCACTGTAAAAAAAACAACAACTAATTTTAACTCTAAATTTTTTACAGTAGTTTTCTGTTATTACAAATTACATTCAAAACTTAGTATAATTACAAACAATATCTGTAAATTAACAACTTGACTGTTATTTTAGGTACTTTATCATTAAAGACAAATTACAGTGTTTGTTTCTTTTTTATACAGGAAAATTACTGTATTATTTTTACAGTATTTTTGTGTTATTTTAAATTATGTTCAAAACTCTGTAAAATTACAAACAATATCTGTAAATTAAAAACTTGACTGCTATTTTAAGTATTATTCCATTAAGGACAAATTACAGTAATTCTCATATATATATATATATATATATATTGGATTATTTCTACAGAATTTTTTCAGTTTTCTTAAATTAAGTACAAATTTACGTAAAATTACAAAAATAATCTGCAATTAAAAAACGTACGTAGTTCATTATATAAAGGTTTATGTCCATTCTATAAATTTAATGTTCTGTTTTGTCATTTTAAAGTAAATCTTCTTGGTTTTACATTTAGGTATATTTTTACATTCAAACTCTGTACTTTTATATAGAATTAAGTCACTTGACTTAAACAGTCGCTAATGTCTGGAGTCAAGATAAACATTCAGGTGGAAACCCGGTGACATGTCAGTATACTGGATCTGTGCATTTTGTTCTTAAAGTGACAGCAGTATAATTTAGCCTAACGTTACCTGCAGTCGGTCATAATTTTAATCAAATAACAAAATACTAAAGAGAAAATCGCAAAATGTATTTAACTTGTCTTTGTTCTATTGCATTAGTCCTATTGTTTGTAATTTGCTACTTTGATCTTATACGTGTGATATATAAGATATATTGTGATATATTGTTATTGTGAAGTAAAATTTCCTATATTGTGAAATAATATGGTCATATCAGCCACCCATACTGTCAGCTAGTTTTAAGATCAAACCCATAAGAAAAAAAAAAAGTGACAGAACTTTGAAATGAGTAACCTGTCATGTAAACTCATTTGACAGAGAGGCCCTGAAAGCATGATCCTTGGACTCCTTGGAGAAGAATACTTTATGTAAACCAGGATTTTGGATCAGCTGTGAAGATTTTGTATGGAGTTGGTGAGTACATTTTTGCAAGCCCATGTCTCTGTCAGTAAGTAGATAGTGTTTTATTAAACAAATTAATAATAATGTGTGTGTGTGTGTGTGTGTGTGTGTGTGTGTGTGTGTGTGTGTGTGTGTGTGTGTGTGTGTGTGTGTGTGTGTGCACGCGCGCTTCCCCCTCATGATCCAGAAGTTTTGGAAATGAAAATCTTCTACCATATGATCTTTAGAGGAAGTGAGTATTCAAGTCTGACATTAAGACATACTAATATAAATCTATTTTTAAAGGAATTTTCACAGTATTTTTCTTCCATGTTTTTAATTAGTTTTAATACCAGACAAAACTGGTGTCTTCTGACATAATCTTTTTTATTTTTATTTTTTCCCCCAGCTGATTACTGGCAATTTGGAGGAGGACTGCTCTTTATCTGCTATGTCTGTCACTTCTGGCCATGGACCTTTTGTTGTATGTTTGGGTTTTACTTATTATACTATAGCTAGAATTCCGAATTAAAACACATATGTTTGTCTACATATATTATCAGAGCTACAGTGGTGCCCAAAATTATTAGAACACTATGATTTGTTCTGATAATTTATAAAATTATTAGAATGACATGAAGAAACACAACAAACTCCAAGATTCTTCAAGTAATATTTTGACCGTTTTTTTTTTACGATTCTTTTTTACAGTGCTCAGAAAGTCTGAGGCTGTCTTCCTGTTTTGATAGCAATTTTCCATGACATTTCAATGACCTTTCCAATTATGTTTCATATATAATCATTCAAATGAGTTTGGTTATGAATCATTCCGAGAAATTTGTGAACCAATTAAAATGATTCCATTACTATGGCTTTCAAGGAAATTTACTTTACACAAATCTAATATTTGGGAAGATATTTTATTGTAAAACAAAGTATATGAATTATAGAAATATTCACTACTTCCTCAAGCCTTTGATATTTCCAGATTTCACATTCGACCCATTTTTTTTTTAAATAAACTACAAATAGTGTTCAATCAAATATTTGTTAATTTATTTGATGTTAGTTTATTTGCTTTACATTTGCCAAAACCTTTCTGTTTCAGATACAAATTAGACTTTGAAGCTTAAATTTTCAATGTGGACTCAGACTTTTGGACTTTTGATAGCAACTAAAGTGAAAAACTGACACAAATAACCTACTTCAATACAAAGACTCCCTATTTAAACCGCCAAAAACCTAAAGGCAAAAAAAAAAAAAAATTTAAAAGGAACACAGCGCACGGCCAGTGCTTTGGCACATCACAAATTCTTTTATGTCTGAGCTTGCCTTTCACACTCCAGTGAAAGGAGAAGGATTGAAAACAAGAAGAGAGCGATGGCATCTTTTGAAGTTTCATTGTATAGGAAAATTTACATCATAAGGCACAGAGGCAACACTGATCCAGATACAGTAGGTTATATACTGTGACTGACGCAAGAAGCAGATGCGTTTTAGATTAGGTGAAGAGCTTTTCAAGAAATAAAAGCCTGCTGAGAAACAGAGTTTCTGTGCAGCATGAGCGATTTTTTCATAGTAATCTTCAAATCTCATATGTAAAACTCTTCAAATGAAATAACATCATTTACTCACTCCCATGTAATTCCAAACCTGGTGGAAAAAAATTATTAGAACACTAATATTTTAACCAGCTAAAAAATGATTTTAAGTCAGTTATTTCTATCTTTTGCCATAGTGTGTCAGTAGGAAATATCAGTTTACATTTCCAAACATTCATTTTGCCATTAATTGTAATAATCCAGTGAGATTTTTGTTTGCACAAGAAGTCTGACAACAGCCAGTGCGCCACACAGAGATCTGATCTCTTCATCATCCAGTCTGTCTGGAATGACATGAAGAAACACAACAAACTCCAAGATGCTTCAAGAAACCTACCTGCAAAGGTACAGTACTGTTAAACGTTTTAGGCACTTGTGTAAAAATGCTGTAAAATGAGGATGCTGTCAAAAATAATGTCTTTATTAAATTTTCTTTATCAATTCACTTCTATTAACTAAATTAAAACAGCATTTGATGTGACCATCCTTTGTGTTTAAAGCAGCTTTTTGATGGATGATGATGAGATCAGATCTCTGTGTGGAGCACTGGCTGTTGTCAGACTCACTGGATTATTACAATTAATGGCAAAATGAATGTTTGGAAATGTAAACTGATATTTCCTACTGACACACTACAGCAAAAGATAGAATTAACTGACTTAAAATCATTTTTTAGCTGGTTAAAATACTAGTGTTCTAATCATTTTGGCCCCCACTGCATATAAATTGCTTCCTTTCCGTAGGACAAAAAAATAGATATTAAGCAAAACAGTATCTGCAGTCTTCGTTCACTTTCATTGTATGAAACAGATGCAATGAAACGGACACTGAGACTCAGTCACTAACATTCTAAATAACATCTACTTTTGTTTTTCAACAAAAAAAATCAGTCATTCACGTCTGGAATGACAGACAGTGAGTAAATGACTGAATTGTCATTTTTGGGTGAACTGTTCTTTTAATTGGTTAGAGAGAAGGTCTGCTGATTTTAGGATAGAATCTCTTTGTTTTCTACCTGAGAGCTGAGCTGGGTCTTAATCCAGTTGAAGTAGTAGTTCAGGTCACTGCCCTCCATCAGGTCACGTCCCCAGGCAGCCAGCTTGGCTATGATCCGTGCAGCCTGAGGGAAAGAAGAGAAATGTCGCATCAGTGCTTGAAAAATGCATTTCTGTTAGCCGTGGCTTTCATACAGATGCTTGAAAATAGGAATATATAAAATGCCTTGTCGAGGCTGTGGCCTAGTGTGCCTTGTTTGGGCTCAATAAGCTGGAATAGAGTTTGTATAGAGCTCATAGCATTTCCCAATCCTGCTCTCAGTCTCTCATTTTCTGTCCTCTCTCTGTTTTCCTCTGAATAAAAGTGGCAAAAGGCCAAAGGACAATTAACAGCCTTAATTGCGATAAGTAATGGTAACTGTTGCTCCGCATCCATCTGAAACATTCAACCTGAAATTAAACATCCCAAATTAACATTTCAGCCAAATGAATATGCAACCACTGTAGAATATGCTTGAATTATTGGTCAGATGAAGTGATTCACTGAGAGCTCTATCACTCCCAACATCTGTGTGCGCGCTATGGTAATGAATGCATTCAGAGCCATTCTGATGTTTCCAGAAGACATGACATTTACTCTGCTTGCCATGCAAAAGGGGAACTTCAGAGTGTTTCATTAAGAGCTGAGGTGAGGATGGCAAGGGGAATCAATACCATCCTCATGCAGTTCAGCACCCTGCGACCACCGTCTGCCTGAAGGGTAATTAAACTGTGACGACTGCCCTCACGCTGTTCTGCGTGTGAAGTATGTATCCTTAAAATGGGAGCATCCTGGGAAAACGTTTTGCTTTTGAGTGAATGTTCGTATCTAAGCATGGAAATCTCTTTGATGAATTATTGATAGACCCCATACTAACTATGGGTTCTCAAACAAAAGGTTTAGAAGTACTAGCCCTGTGTAAGCTCAATAATCTAGTGCTGTTGAATATATAATAATAATAATAATAATAATAACCATAATTTATTACTTTTAAGAACAAAACACAATGCTATTTTATAGTAAGCAGAATACTGTGTGGAAGAATGTGGACAACTCCGGAAACTTGCTATATTTCTGTTTAGGAACTGACATCATTCCAAAGTAATTATTGAGAGAAGGGAGGATAAGCTAACTTTGTTCAGTAATTACTTGGAAACATTTTTCTTCCAGGAGAAAAGGGTTGTGAGATATTGGTCCATATTTCACGGTGACTTTGTTACGTAAATGCAGCTGAACCATCAGTAAACACCACCTGCACACTCCTGAAATTTAATTGCGAAATTTAAGCTCTTATGCCTGTAGCTGAAATTACTTTTCTTTTACAGAGAAAATAGGAGGTCAAATGAGCTTCTTAAAATACATTAAATTAATTTCACTGCTATGACAAAAAATCTAAGGAAAATTTGGATTATTTTTAGCTCTTAATTGTAATAAAGCACTTTCTGCGTAGTATGGCTGTTATAAGTTTAGTATGAAAATATGTAATATTATATCGTTAAAATTTAAACAACTGTTTACTATTTAAACATTTTAAAATGCAAAATGTAATTTATTCCTGTGATGGTAAAGCTGAATTTTCAACAGTCATTACTCTAGCCTTCAGTGTCACACGATCCTTCAGAAATCGTTCTAATATGCTGATCTGGTGCTCAAGAAACCTTTATTATTATTATAATAATAATTAATGTTGAAAATAAAATAAATCTTCCGTTACATTGCAAATTTGATTGATTGAATGCAATATTGCTGAATAAAAGTATACATTTCTAAAAAAAAAAAAAAAAAAAAAAAAAAAAAAAAGAATCTTAAATGACCCCAAGCTTTGGAACAGTAGTGTATATTATAGACACTTAGCATCTATTTTTTTCCTGATAGCAACTTACCATGTGAACAGTAAAGAGATCTTGACGGTTCAGCATTGGGAGGAAATACGACCAGGCTGTATTCTTAGTCTTCTTGGCATAATCAAAGAAGATATTCACTCTCTGGTGATTTTCCTGCATAGTAGAGCAGAAGACCCATTATTGCAACATAAAATAAACTGATAAGAAATTTATCATGATTAAGATTATAGAAAAATTACAATCTCAGACACATGATATATAGTTAAAAGCTTTCCACAAATGGACATTAAAAAAGTCAGTGACTACATCTGCAAGGGTGAAGTACTTCCATTTCATCACCACAACAACAAGAGCTATACGTAGTAGCATTGTTGTGTCCTTGAAAAATACCCTATATTATATACCCTGGCCTACATCATCCACATGATACTTGACAAGACAGTTCATTTCTTCAATTTCCCCAGAGACACATTTATAAAATGAAATTGATTTTTAAAATGGAAAGATGAGCCTGTTTATCTTTGTTGTAAAATTATAACCACTTTGCATATGAATAGAAGATCTCATCATAGAGGCATAGGCTAAATGAGCTGTGAGGGGACAAGCCACTCTATGAATACAGAAATACTCAGTATAGACTCTGTACACAGAATAGCAGACTCCATAAAAGCAATTTAAAGTGGGTTTTATGAAGGCCATCTACCAGCACAAACTTAAAAGATAATATTGAAAATATACAGCGAAATAGCTAAGCTAGAGCATCAATCTGCATCTAGGCCATAACATACTATTTATTCAAGGATTGACAGAGTGACACTATGAATCAGAATCATTTTGAGGACGTGACATTTTTCCTTTTTGAGCATTTGCAAGACCAAGTTTGTGAAGAGAAAAAAAGCAAATGTCACGTAACTGTCTGCATTTTTCATTTCATTACACTATACACCTTTCAACGGAGGGGTCAATTTATGCCTTGTAAATGAACACTCAGAAGCTTTTAAGTGTGACAGGCTATAAGAAAACAGACATTAGAGTTGGACTTTTTACGTCTCCGAAATGGTGTGTGTTTTTACCTGCAGTGTGTCATCAATCAGTGTCAGGATGTACTGAACTGTTTGCTCTTTAGATATATGAGCCATAAGGTTGAGGAAGGTCTTTGCACACTACAACAAAGTATGTTAAAAGAATTAGTTAAATGTACAGTCTTCAATAGAAATACAACATGTAAGCCTAATCATTTCACAAAGCATTCTTTTATATAAAAGGGACCCTAAGATTTGTGGTTCTGAAAACCAACCAAAAATAAAAACACAGGTAATGATCTAGCTCTGTAATGCTAAATTAATATGGTACATTTCTTCTTTTAAGCTAATTATTTAAAAGATCGGGAGGGGCAAAACTAATATTAGAAGAATGTCATATCCACCTGATGTCCTTCTTTTGTCAGAATTGCTTGCTTTTCTTCAGACCCGGCAATCTCAAACTTCTTAATGAACTCGCAGTCCTCGGCTGAGATCATTTGGCCCCTGAAAAGCATGAAACTCACCAATGACTAAAGGGAGTCAACAAACGGCGATCCAACAAAGTGCATCAATTGTTCACATTCTTTTTATTAAACATTATTTACTCTCACTTGCTTTTTTTTCTATTTTAATCTGTCAAAGATCCAATAAATCCATTCTCAAAAGCCCACACGAGTAAATCATATTTCTCTCATCTGTGGAGAGCTTGCAGGACTCAATAATAAGTATGGGAGGATGGGTCGGGCCCATTGATAAAACTGTTACTTGTCCCATTGGGTCCTACTGATCACAAATGAGTGTCTACACCTTAAAAATTAAAGGTGCACTCAGTATTTTTTCAGTATAATTTCTGACGATTGTTACAAATGAAAAATCCAATGTTCTAATTAGATCTAATAAAATAATTGTATTTGCTGAAGGATCATCAAATGCAAACTGTGTGTTTTGCTTCAAGAGAGCAACCATACATTACTTTCTTTCTTTTATATTCATTTATTCTCCATTTATTCATTCATTTCTTTATAATCATCATTCATTCATTTAATCATATAATCATTTTAATATATATATTGTTGTTTATATTATTTTCCCATTGTTGTTTAGCCTTATGATTGTGTGGTTTCAAGGGATGTTAGTCTTCATGAATAAGAGAGAAGAGTGTATATTTATGGAAATTCAAGGTTTATGGGATGTGTTTGTGAAACAGTTTGGTATAACACTACTTCTTGTCTCTTCTCTGGTCAGACGAAGTCTCCTCTGCTCCTTTTTTATCATCATTACTTCGTCTCTTGCTTCTGCTCTTCACTGGCTTTGCTCAGTCAAATTCTTGGCAATACAGTTAATACAGTTTTGGGTACTAGACAAGACTTGTTGTTAACAGGTTTTGGATATTAGACAACTTTGCTGACTAGTTGTGGAGGCATGATCTAATTTGTGCTATTGCCTTCCTTGCATCAATTTGATTTCACCTGCCACATGCCCTCTGCATTAATATGCATCTGATTTAAACTACAAGTATAGACTGATTACCATACTTATGCATACATTATGCAGTCTTTATTACACTTTATTATTCAGTCTTTATTATATTTCATTCATCAATTTTTTTCTAACTGAATTTTGATCGTCTTCACATTTCTGTAACTATTCCATTGCCTGGTTTATAGGAGAATAAAAATAACAACAACTATAATGCAACACAAATATAACAAAAACACTACCATTTAAGTCTGAATGGTCGGTAGCATTTTTTTTATCAAAAATATAGCAAAAACAAACTATTACAACTTCAAACAACTGTTGTCCATATTAAAATACAATTTATTGCTGTGATGGCTAAGCTGATTTTTTTTAGCAGCTATTAGTCCAGTCTTCAATGTTACATGATCCTTCAGAAATGTGGTGCTCAGGAAACATTTCTTATCATCATCAATGTTCAAAACAGTTGCGCTGCTTAATATTTTTATGGAAACCATAATGCATTTATTCAGGATTATGTGATGAATAGAAAGTTCAAAGAAACAGCATTTATCTGAAACAGAATTTTTTGTAACAATTTTAAAACTCATTTATTTCTCCAGGTGCTACATAAAAGTATCACTTTCCTTATTTCTTTCTAAACCTGACCCTAAACTTTTGAAAAGTAGAAGTCAGCGATTAACCCACATTTGACAGAAAAAAACAGAAGACAGGGATTTTGTAATACAAAAAAGAAATGATAAGCTTCATGTCTTTTCACTGGACAACATGTAAAAGTCAACTTGTCTCACATGCACTTTGGAAGCCAATCATTTGAAGACCCTAACATCACTGAAAAGCTTTCTGGGTTTTATGACAGGGGAGAGTTACTGACTATACTACTATGTAAACAGTAAATATCACATATGGGTTAGAAAATATAACTATAATTACCTAGATTCTGCTTAAGCATAAATTACTACCTTTAGAAGCATCTTCATTTAAAAAAAAAAGTTGGTAAACAACATTAAGGGAGAACTATGCATACAAAGAAATGACAAACCTTAAAACACTCACTCAGAACCAGAAAAAAGACAGAAAAACACACAGACACAGACACAGACACACTACTTCCATCATAACTGTCACAAGACAATGACACAATCTCAGTTTCCTTAAAAGATCCAGAACTTCTTCCTGTTTTAGAGAAGCATTACACCAGGGAAATTAGCAAATATGCAAAGTTGATTTAAGTTATTTAATCTGTATCAAAGAAAGAAACGAAGATCTAAATTCTCAAGATATACAATTCTGAAGATACACAACTGGTTTTGTTCTTGTTTCATGGTAATGACCTCTTCAAACTAGTGAGCTGCTTACAAAGACAGCATTTTAAGCATTATAGGTTCCAAAATTTCAGTCTCTTGTCTTGTGACAGTATGCAACAAGACCCAAAAATGCTTTCAGATTTCAGATGTAGTTGTTCCATTGGATCTAGGAGAGGAATATTGAAGCAGAAGTGGTATGGAGATGTACTCACTGGAGGTAGGACTGCCAGTTGACCTTGTTTGCTCGGACCTCTGCGGCCTTGGCTGCGATGATGTTGGTAGGGACGGCAGCGTCCACTGCCCCTCGGATATCCATCTTGAGTTCTTGTGTATTAGGACCTAAAAACTGAACACAATATCAAATCGTGATGTGCTACAGCTGTCCCTAGTAAGGCCACTACGACAAATTCTGCAGCATCTATACTCATTCAGCTAGCTCCCCTCGAAAAGAGGTTAGAAACATGGAAAACACAATGAAAAAAAAAAAAAACGTTCGACAAAGATTACTACTCGCGATTACTGTGCAAAAACTACGGTGTGTTGCTAATAAACACTATAGAAATGATTTAGCATAACGTTAGCAGGGGTCGTGTATCAGCTAGCTAAGGGTGAACGGGTAAAAATGCGAATTACAACTTCACTTAAAATATAGATTAGATTAACTAAACTTTTCGGTGGGTCTGGACACATCTTTTCAAAATAATTGGATACTATCTGTTATACGTCTTCAAAACAAACAAACAAAAATACTGAATGGATAAAGCCACTACAACTGCTAATGCAGAAAACAGCGGGTTGGAAAGGTAACGTTAGCGTCTAGACTCTGTGTTTAGTCAGACGTTGCTATACAGTTATCTGGTAATTATTTATGAACCCGATAAGCAATAATTCTAGTAAAAATATTATAAATATATTTGACATCTCGCTTACCTGCTGCCTCTGCTGTCAAATTGCTACAAGACGTCACGGGATCAATGTCACGTGATGCTGTCATGTGAGAGGACCAGCGAATTAACCCTTTAAAGAGCACAATCCTTTCAGTGCTGAGGATTTTGATTCAGCTCAGTGACTCGAACGAATCATTTGAATGCGTTACAATGCGTTCACTGATTCGTTAGTGGTGCTCTTATGGAAATGATGCTGTCACTGCCCTCTATGAAATTTGAGGTATGATGACATAATATAGGCCTACTTCTTTAAATAAATGTCCATACACTTTCATTTAATATACATCTGTATATAATACAGTCATATGTAGGCTATTTATATCAGTGGTTCTTCAACTTTTTGACTGCAAGCACCCCTATTGTAGCTACACAACAATATTTGAAGCCTGCAGCAATCAGTCAAACGAGATTAAAATAATTAACTACAATAGTTATAATTGAAATAATTGTAATTAAATAACATACATTTAAAAGTAAATAACTGAATTAAAAATAATAATAACACAATTATTATAATTAAATAATTTTAATAGATTAATTATTAAGTTTCATAATTCCAGAAGTTTTAAGAGCTGAATGTTTTTCAAGGATCCCACTATTTATGAATTTACATGAATTTTCCAGTCATTCGGGGTTTACAAGATGAGAATCAAGAAAAAAATGATTTATTTAAATATTTCTACCTGATAAAATAGCTTGGCATTAGTATAAAATGTATGGTGTTGTTGCTGTTGTTTTATAAAAACAAAAACATTAATTTACATGACTTTTCTAGGTATAGAAATTACACTTTTAGCACATGGAAGTTAATGAAAAAGTAAAGAGTATTCAAGTTAACCACATTTGACTGGTGAAGTTCCTATATATTGTTCTCTATAAATGTATCCACTTTATTCAAAATGTCGCTCACACCACACACACTCATGGCTGTGAACGACAGGCGCACACATCCTGTGTTTAATCTGTCCTAAGCCTTTGAAGTGCACTAAACCACTAGGGGATCAGACTCGATGGGACATGCACAAGTGTAATCCCTTTTCTGCCCTGTTCACCAAGTGCTGCTCTCATTTGTTGTCTTCTGTTTATGTTCCTTTTCTTAAGGTACCTGCTGACCAGAGATGTGAAACTGCCATGGATCATGAGAAACCTCATGTCTTTGGGTCTTTGGGAACGTGTTAGTTCTTTAACAACACGGAAAGTCTTTAGATGAGCTATGCCATGTAACAGAATCGTCTTAAAGTGGGAGGTCTGGCCATCTTCCGTGGTACAGAGCGTTCGGCTTTCTCCCTACTTGATGTGGGGGCAGCTACGGCATCTTCTCTTGGCCTGTCGGCACGACGAGGATTACTTTGCAACAGGAAGTTATGAAAATGAGGACGAGAATGATAATACGGCGGACAGATCAAAGGATCCCATATCCTTTCAGGTAAGTCAGAGTATGCACCAACCTGAATCATGTCAGCAGCACTATTAATTATTTAAAGATAGCCATGCACAAGAGCCACAAGAGCTTTACAAATGAGCATTTTGTCATTCCTGACAGCTAGATTGACTATGATGAGAAAGTACAGATTTTCTCAGTAACAAATGTGTTCCACATCCATAGACTTATATCAGTGGTTTCTGGGTGTTATTTATTGTCCGTGGAGGCAGCTCTCTTTGATGTGATCAGGTTATTTCTAGAAGCCTTCCTGTCTGAAAACGGATTAAGAGTATTTGACTAAATGATTGCATAATCAAGTAGGTGCAACACAATTTATGCAACACGGTTTATTTAATAGGAATAGCTTCACACCAACATGACATAAGGTCTACAATGTAGGTTTTTGGTGAAATCTTATATTTAAACACTTAGATATCACGACAAACATCAAAAATTCTTTGGCAGTTTATCTTCAGAATTAGAAGAGTGATTATCTAATATTGTGCAACATGGAAGTAAGCTATAGCTATTTCTGTGGACATGCAAGACTTCCAATTCGTTAGCCGCTATAGGTAAACAACTAGCATAACTAAGTGCAGTAAACAGTAAAACTATTCGAGCTATGATCCAGTGTGTTTATTATTCAGACAATAAGTTAAAATATTACGATAAGACATGCCAGTATGCAGTATCAAGCAGCATAACAAACTGTTTTGTACAGCTAAAAATAACTGGAAGTGGATGATACCGGAAGTCTCACACATTCAAGTTAAATGGGGGCACCAGCTCTTACGTTAAAAATACACATTTACAGAAAATAATTTCAATGTTTATAAAACCTTTATTTGTTAAAGTACACATTTAAAGCTGGGTGATAGGATAGGCTGCACATTAATGTAATTCTAACATTTAAGTTGGATGTATAATAGTTGTCAACTGAAGTTAGCAATCTGTTTTGAGGTGATATTGAGGATTAATAATTGTATGGTTTGGGTTTAAATACAATTTCGGTGTAGTCACAAACCTTGTTAATGTTACATAATGTGTGTCGTTCGTTGCCATAGTTAAAATGCTGCATATCATGGTTTATGTTTTTGAGCATATCACCAGAAGGTAATTGAAAGTCATGGCATAATACTTTCATCTTTAGTCCCCTAGTGTGCAAGCCAAAGGCCACTGTGGCAAGGAACAGAAAACTTTATTTAATGCTGGATAATGAAGAAAAAAAAAACTTGAGAGACACCAGGGTGCACCAGTGGGCCAGTCCTCCTCTGGCTATACAGTTAAAATGCCATTTCAGTAGCTTTGATGATTATATGAACATGTCTTTAGTATGCTGAAATATTGCACTGAATCATGCTTTTTCTCTTAAAGAGACTGTTCACCAAAAAATGAATATGATTTATTCACCCTCATTTCTTTCTAAAACTATGTAACTTACATTCTTCTGTGGAATGCACACAGATAATTTTTTATAAGGTTTCAATTTGTCCATAAAGTTAGTGATGTCCAAAAAAACACAAGAAAGTTTATTGTATGGACAACGATTTTCAAAAACATTTCCGTTTGAGGTGAACTATCCATTAATTAGATCTTATAAGTGGTTGAAATAAATATCATTCAGACACAACAGGCACACTGCCGCTATGCAAAATGTATTTTTTAAAACATGTTTTTGTTTTTAGGCTTTTGGTGGCAGATTACACAGAATATCTGAAAAAAAGGTCAGGAGATCCTTATTTTTCTGAACTGGCTGCACTGGTTATAGTATGACCTATCGCACTGAGTAAATGTGACAGCTTTTTCTAGACTGAGCCCTACATAGTTGCCCTCTGACAGCTTCAGCATGTTGGATGGAAATTAGACAGTCTCTTTTAGTTATTAAATGATGTCAGAGGAAAAATGATAGTTTCAGATTCAGAGTTTGTTCTCACTGAATGGAACACTTTCTATTCACTTTTAATTTCAAGATTAAAAAGCTCTTTCTTAGATGATGTCATAGACAGTTTAATATAGAAAACCTGACTGGCCTTGAAACGTACAGCCGTGGACATCTGGTGTATTTTTTAATGAATGTCTTAAATTCACATAAGAGAAACTCTAATGACCTTCATGGAGATCAATTCGAAAATGGCATGAACCTTAAGACCAGATTCTGCTCTCCTAGAGAGTTCTCGGTTTGTGTTTTTCCTGACCTTTCTTTTTCAAAGGTCAGAAAAAATAGTTCTGCACCGCTATTGGCATTACGGTATTGTTTTAATGCGAAATCATTTCAGAACAGACCTTTCACTTTTTATAAGAATATGTATACAGAAATCCTGCACTTTGTCACAGAATGCTGGTCCAATAAACAGTCACATAACAAAATACATAAACACTCCCGAAGAAATAAAAAGAATTACACAATAGTCATATTTAATTCATAACTCTGAAGAAACCCAGTGTATATACGTTCTCTTGACTATATATTTTGATTTCCATCTGGAATGTTTGTGTAAAAAATAAGCACACCAAGAAGAATGATTTCAGATATCTAATGTTTGTTAAAGCATTAAAACTTTTCATCTACCATGGATACAGCAGCCAGTGTTTGCATTTTTAGAAGGTGTTGGAACACAGTTAGCTAATGTTCTCGGTACTTGTTTCAGTTGTCCTTCTCTGTTTCTGTATGTGCCACCAGGTTATATTTTATATTTAGTCTAAGACTGTTTTGAACATTGACTATCACTACTTGTTTTACAACATTCTTTCAAGACAGGCCACGACCTAATATCAATAGACTTTAAAGCATACTAAAAGAATTATCAGAATTGATATCTAGTGATGCAAATTAATTAAAAATACGCAGCCCTAACCATTAAACACTGTAGTTATTTGGGAAAAGGTAGACCTATACAAGCGGTCAAACAGTACCACCTAGTGTTTGCCATGAGCTGTGCCT
This sequence comes from Acrossocheilus fasciatus, assembly GCA_036784905.1. NCBI lineage: Eukaryota > Metazoa > Chordata > Actinopteri > Cypriniformes > Cyprinidae > Acrossocheilus > Acrossocheilus fasciatus. The sequence goes on along the minus strand of CM071939.1, from coordinate 20,797,252 downwards.
CTCCCACTCTCTTTTCCCACACAGCGGTCGGATGTCATGACTCTATCTCTACATATACTACATCTAGATCTGTAGTTTCACGTTTCTAAGTAGCCTATTCCCGATGGATGTGAATTATTTTCATCGCACATTACCACCTTTAAATACGGCGTTTCTAAGACGCACAGCAGACTCGCCTTTGATGCCTTACTCACATTTGTTTTTTCCAGTAATTCCACTCACAGCTCCAGCAGATGTCAGTAATGTCCTTAGATATCCCAATGAAAGGCCGTAAACCAGCAAAGATGGTAATCACGACTGTATGCGACGGCTAATTATGTCAGCAAATGAACACATCATGTGGTTGTGTTAAAGTCATAAGCGTTTTCACATCAGCCTAAAACAGTTCTCATGCTTACAATATAATGAGTTACTATTATATTTGGTATTTCATTGCACGACGTTTATTTTTATGCTTTAGGTTGCTAGAAACTATTGATGCGAATTCAGGACCATGGACAGAGTCAGTTGTGCTGCGATCCGCTTCTATTCTGCTGTCACCAAGATTTGATCCAAACAGCATCTCAATCTATAAACCATATTAGAGAATTAATAAGTGAGTATGCTTTAGGTAAAAAGTGGGAAGAGGCTGGTAATTTGAGAACTTTGAATTTGAATTTGAATATTCCATGTAAAAATAAAAAACTAAATATTCCAACGATATCAGCTGCATGCTGTTACAATAATAACATTACTAATTTCATAGATTAAAGAACTGGGTAGTTTCAGATCAAATTCCTGAGTTATTCACACTGAAATAACAAATTGATTGTTTTCCAGTCTTCACTTGCACAAAATCAACACACTGATATTCGAAATACTGTTTTTATGAGGAAAGAGCCATGTCTGTTTTCAGTTTATTATTATTATTTATTCATTTATTTATTTGAATAATTTGGTGAATGTTTATTACATTCTTGTAAAATACACAAATTTCATCCAGAGTGCAGCATAATCTACCATGTCACCAGTGACTCTAAGAAAGCCCTGGTTCCTGACGAGAAAGGGAACCTCCTTATGATGTTACTGTGCTTAAGGCGGGGGTCTTCCTCACATTTTAAATCCATGGTCCACCATAAACCTGTCAGTCACATTCTATGACACATTATTGACACCTCATGTGAGGCGCACGGGACACAATCGGTCTGCATGACCACTCATTTCATTGGTGGCAGTGTTAAACCTAGCCATCCTCCTCCATTAAACACTAAAACAATATAAGCGTCTTATAGCCTATATTAGGCTACTAAGCTGGCGTTTGTGACTTGTTTTCTTGACAAACCGCACGCGGATGCGTGGCGTCGGGTGTGTAAATAATTTGAAAGTAAGAACCGCAGGAGTGCAGGAAAACATTTAAATATGTCGTATTTCACCGTTAGATGTAAGTGCATCATGAATCAGTGACATCCAAAGGATTTACGCTACCACCGCCACAGCTCGCGAGAGACACGCATGCGCGTTGTCAAAAAACAGCCGGTCTTTAAAAAATCCTTATGCCAACGGATGTAATCAAGGCAAAGAATATCTCTTATCTCTGGGCATACATGGTGAAATTGTAAGTATGGGGATCCTAAGTTGTTTTTAAATATACAGGGTATCCGTGGAGAAAACGACCTTTGATTTTGATTGTTGAAGATGGCATGTCATGTTTGACAGAAATGTCTTTTCGATGGTTGTCCTGGGCGATAAAGAGATATTGTAGCTGGGCTTCATGGTGGCACTTTGCAATGCGAGGATATGCGATGGAAATGCTGTTAGTCCATTAGCATACGTTTTTTCGAGTAGAATGCGCTGTCTTTTGATTTTTCCCAGTGCGCCCCATCTTTAAGGATGCGGTTCACATTTAAAGCTATTATATTCCTTTTTTCTGTCTGTTCTGCTTCGGTAAAATTTAGCAGATCATATCAGGCTTTTCTGTGAGCCAGTGTAATAATCATCGTTTGCTAGGCGTGAAATCATGCAGACAAAAATTCCGCAAATTACCACTTGATTTTTTTTTTTTTTTTTAATGTTTATTACCATCAATCACGGCTCGAGCATTTCTTATGCACCGCGGCTGTGATCACTGATGAAGGGATCCGACTGCAGCTAGATGCGTGCTGCGCCCCCTCCTACCCCCAAATATTCCAACATCTTCCCGCTCAAGCGAGGAATTTGATTCCACCATTCTTTGGAATTAACACAGCAAGATCAGAACTATTGATCAGGAGTCATTTAATAATTATAACTCGTATCTGTATGCATTTCTAAAGACAGCTCAGTACATGAACTTACTCATTTGCTTCAAATAACCTTCGGTTTTAATCCAATGCATGATTTGTTTAAACCCCAAAGCCAGGTTGTTCAAATCAGTGCAGACACCAAAGCTAGAAGAAATAGAGAAAACCCACCCACATGGCAACAAGTCTAAATTTATTGTGCTGTAGGCCTAAGCATGTTTGCAGAATGAGAAGCACTGTAACACTGAATGTGATAATTATCAAGCTATTTCATCAACATGCTTATGATTCAGATATGGTAAAAAAAAAATGTAATCCATCAGTTATTAGTTGTACAGGTTGACTTTAATAATGAAAAAATGACTTTTTCCACACAAAATCTAGAAAGCCTTTACAAACAAGGCAAGTGTTTATGTATGGGTTGTATGCATTTATTCAAATCAGCTGTGGAGAGCTGTTTGAAATAAGTATGACGTGACATGTTAGGTCATGTTAGTGTTCGTGACATGCTAGGACATTTTGGTTTCTGGTCAAGTTAAAACATGTCTTCTTCACCCAATTTCTATGCGAATTCTGCATCTCGTGGGGGTTGCCATCCATCCTTTTATTTTCTAGCATGGTTAGTTAATGGAAGCCACTTTTGTGCATATTTGTTGTTTCGTTAAAAGCATTAATTTCTCCATTGGAAACCACTAAATGTTTAAGTGGACTTCTTCTGATATCTAAACCCCTCATTTGTTTGTTGAGCCATTAATTCATCTCGTTGATCTCTGTGGGTGCAGTTGTATTGGCTCCGTCTCAGTTGCGTCCTGTTTCCTGCAGCCCATGGGATCAGAGCGGATGGAGATGCGAAAGAGGCAGATGTCGGTGCAGCAGGAGTCGGTGGCGGGCACCACAGCACCGGCGCAGAACGAGCAGCCCGGCCAGGGGAACCGTGGCTCCAACGCCTGCTGCTTCTGTTGGTGCTGTTGCTGCAGCTGCTCCTGGTAGGAGTTTTTCTTTCGTTACGCTGCTAATGTGTGAGATCTTATCTAACAAGGCTCGTTTCGGGCCAAACTAATGGCCAGGAAATCACTGTATTATAAAAAATAATTGCATTTGACAAGACTATTACTTATCTTTACTACGGTAAATATGCCTTTAGATTTCATTGCTTAGATGTCATTTAAGTACTGTTTTTGCTCATTCCACAAGTATGATGTCATTTTTACTGAAGTGTCTGAGATCCCAAGACATCTGCTTGAAAAACACCAGAACTCATGACATTCTGGCTGTGAGCTTATAATGAGCTCCAGTTACAGATATAAACTGAACACTGAGCAGGTGAAAGATACTCCAAGGCTTCCTAATGCCTACTGTTAGGTGTCTTGGGATCATGATGTGTTTACTACCTTGCAGTCTCACTGTTAGGAATGAAGACAGAGATGAGAGGAACCGGAGAGCTTCGTATGATTTTAAAGCAGAGGGGAATACAGACTTCGAGGAAAGGTCAGTAGGTTTAGTAAAAGTACAAAAAAAGTAACTTACAGGTTATTTTTTAAAAACTGACATATTGGCTAGCTACAAATTTATGTTAATTAAGTGTAGTTTGATATTCATGTGTAAAAATAAATAAAAAATACAAGCATTTTCTGTAAAATATTGAAACCAAAAAAGGCTTTTATGGCTTCATAATCTAGGCCTAAATTGTTTGCCAAGCTGTTTTAGTTTTGTTTTATTTAAAATAACTAATAATAATAATAAAAAAAATACTATAGTTTTGCAACATGCAACTTTTTTGAGAAATTACACATAAAATAGTCTTCATTTTTATTTTAATTGATTACTCTAGTTACGCAAGATGCAACTTTCTGACAAATTATACCTAAAATATTCTTTATTTTTATTTAAATGAATTGCTGTAATTTTGTGAGATGCAACGATCTAAGAAATTACACATAAAATAATCCTTATTTTTATTTAAATGAATTACTATTTTTCTGTAGGATGCAACTTTCTGACAGATTACCCAAAAATATTCTTTGATTTTATTTAAATGAATTGCTATTTTTCTGTAGAATGCAACATTCTTACAAATTACCCCAAAATATTCTTTGTTTTCATTTAAATGAATTACTATTTTTCTCTAGGATGCAACTTTCTGACAAATTACCCCAAAATATTCTTTATTTTCATTTAAATGAATTACTATTTTTCTCCAGGATGCAACTTTCTGACAAATTGCCTCAAAATATTCTTTGTTTTTATTTAAATGAATTATTATCATTCTGCAACATTCAGCTTTCTGACAGATTACACCTAAAACATTTTTACTCTAAGAGTATTTCTTGAAAAACACATGAAGAACAGAGGAAAATGGTTACTGATCCGTTCGTTGCCAAAACTGACTAAGACTCTGTTTTTTGGCAGTCCGAAACCAACTGCGGAGGAGGTCCACTTGTGGGGGCAATCATTCGACAAACTGATGCACTGCCCCACTGGAAGAAGTGCCTTCCGGCAGTTTCTGCGCACCGAATTCAGTGAGGAAAACATGCTCTTTTGGTTGGCCTGTGAGGAATTCAGTAAGGAATCCAATAAGAGCGTCATCGAGGAGAAGGCACGGATAATATATGAAGACTACATCTCCATCCTCTCACCCAAAGAGGTGAGAGAACGCATCAGCACGTCCAGGAACAACCTGATCACATTTCTTGTATAATCACGGTGATTAATATTCTTGTTTTTTGTGCTTTTTTTCAGGTGAGCCTCGACTCTAGAGTTCGAGAGGTTATAAACAGGAACATGCTGGAGCCAACATCCCACACGTTTGATGATGCCCAGCTCCAGATATACACGCTAATGCAAAGAGACTCGTATCCGCGGTTTATGAACTCGCCGGTATACAAAAACCTGCTTAAGACAGTCTCTGAGCAGTCGGTGGAATCTTAGATCTCTGTGATCCCGATTGAATGCCCCCTCCCTATCTTTTGTTCGTTACCTTTTCTTGTGTAGAATATGTTTAAAAGGACCTCAGCGGGGGTCCTCCCAGGGATTTTACCGCTATAGCGATCTGTACCTGAAAAAAGACGCTCAGGTCTCCAGGTCACTGGATTTAAAAAAAATGTCTCAAATTTCCTGAGGGCTGAACACCACAAGTACTGCTACAGATCAGCTTAGCAAAAGATGCTCCAAAGGATTATCAGTGCGTTTTGATGTTTTTAAGAAAATAATCTATTTTATTTGTGTTTAAGGTTTTTTTTAATTGTTTTTAATTCATTTTTTTGTATTAATGTTTGAAGGAAGATGTGATACCAATCGTGGGCTATATACAGTATATACAGTAGATATATTTATGAATTTGTATTACATTTCTTCAAGCTTTTTTTTCTTGTGTTACAATATTTAAAGAAAAGGGAATTATGGGTAACAAGTATTGCCCGTTTATGAAAAATGCGTATGAGAATCAAAACTCAAGTCAAGGCAACACTTCAGCTCTACTCACGGGACGCCCTGTTGTAAACAGTATTGTTTCAGCTAGTTTATTAAATAGCCCCTATTATAATGACTTGGCATCTCCAATGAGAAATCATCATTATCAGACATTAGTACTGTCAAACGATTAATCGCATCCAAAAAAAAAAGTTTTTGTTTACATAATATATGCATGTTTGCTGTGTATATTTATTATGTGTATATAAATACACACACATGCATGTATATATTTCAGAAAAATATGTTACGTTTATATATTTATATACGATATAATTTATATGAACATAAATATATACACGTAAATACATGTAAATATTTTCAAAATATATGCTGTATGTGTGTCTTATTATAAATACATTATAAATATGTACAGTACACATAAATATATATATTATGTAAATGAAAACTTTTATTTTGGATGCGTTTAATTGCGATTAATCGTTTGACAGCACTATCAGAAATAAAGAGGAAAAACTAAAAAATAATATTTTAATATGAGAAAAAAATATTTTAAGGGGAAAACATGTATTTAAATCAGACAGCATATCTCAGACAGCTTAGTACAGTTATTTTCTCTGCCTTTTGTACTGCTAGAAAATATCAAAAGTTTATTTACATAAGTATCATCTATCCATAAGTGTTTTTCTGTATCATAGCATTCATTTATTCAGCTAAGAGTTGGTTGGACATGGCAACTATTCCTTGCATGTACTCAACCCAAAGATGCTATGAAGACTGAAAGCCTCATTAGTATACAGTTTGTAGAGGTAGTAATATTTATACGAATCACCTCAGATAGAAGAGATTTAACATGCAGGTATTATATTACAGTATCAGATGTGTTTTAGAGTTAAACATGAGCCCTGAATAGAAAGGTGCAGGTTTTATTGCTAGGACCCTTATAAGTAGATGACACCAAAGTAGCCAAGTCCACTAAAACTGTGCGATTAGCTTTCTCTCCAATACAACTGACTAGAATTGGAGCTGCCAAGTTCTTACTATATTTTTAGTTCTGTGAATTACTTTGTTGCCTGACTTTCATGTCGCTCAAAGACAAGATCCTCACTCGGGGAAGTGCCTTGACATTCAATTTTGTGACATCTCTTTTTTGGCAATAGTTGATTTAAACTCTTGCCACATACAGTATGTAGACTCTGGGCTTTTGATCATTCATGAGATGACTTGTCCTGCATGGTGGTGACTTCTGAATTGAGCTATCGCACTTCGTTTGCCTCTAGTTTTGGAGCGAAAAACACCATTGGTTTTGTCAAGTGCCGAAGTGGGTCTGTTTAGTCAGGTACAATTCATTAAGATTGTTGATCTGAGTCCAGATGTACATTTACCAACATGTATTTCATGGTGGTGCTTCTACTTGTCTTAGACTAACTTAATATGAAATGTGCAATTGATATGTGCAATTTGAGCTGATGGATTCACCACATAGATCAACCTCAAACACGATCTAAGCCAATGGTTTGGAGTTATACTGCCTATAAATATTTTTTTCTTTCTCTCTTTTTTGTTGTTGTTCTGTAAAGTATACAAAAAAAGTGTTATTTTCCAATCAGTTTACATAAAAAATGATAATACTTTTTTTTGGATTAATAATATGTGAATGTTTACAGTAATCAGATTAGTTTTTTCTGTTTTAATGAATTGAGAAAAATAATGATTTGTGGGCATTTGGAATCTTTAAGATACAATAAAGCACAATAATTTTAAAATGTGTGATTGTTGTCAAAGCTGCGGAATGTGGATTGACATATGAGTTTGTGGGATCATGGGAAATCAGGTTCAAATCCATGAGGTGCATTTTCTCACCCCTACTTTGCTGTCTACTTTACTCATACAGTCAGGAAATTACAAAAAAAAAAAAAAAAAATGCAGTGCGCTCATTTATAAAAATAAATTAATAATAATAAATGTAAAAATATGTATACACAATACATGCATAAAATTGCCAGTGAATCAAAAATATTTATAAAAATACACTGATATGATTTGCAGAGCATGCATATAAATGAATAATCTAAAATATTTATTGATCTTTTTTCTTTCTTTTTTTTTTAGAAAAGTACCAGTTCCAAAAATTGCATTATTTGATCTATATTTGCCATTTGACATGCAAATAATGAATCCAAATGTTCAGAATAACCACAGGGGTTTCTATTTGGTCTTCATTTACAGTGGAGGGTAACAGTGCTGCCCACTCTCAGCACTCTCCTGGAGAGGATGCACCTGGGAACCTCACAAAAGAACCTTGAAGAAAGTGTCCTCCTCATTTAACAGTTCCTAAGGACTAAAGTTAGTATATATAAAGGGCATTCATAATGTAAACATATTTTCCTATTAAAAATGGACGAGTTGCTCTCCTTATCCTAAACTACTGTAAATGATGAGGAAAGATGCAGTGCTTTTTGGATGATATAAACCTCCTGTTTTCCATTTGCACAAAAGGATGTCAAGAACAACCACCAAAGGGTTGTTTGTTATTCAGATGAGATATTGCTAATGCAAGGGGCTTGTTAGGACATCAAGGCGGTTGTGGGTACTACAGCAAAATCATTTGAGAAGAGAGTGATAGAAATTCACTAAACTGAGCAACATGTCATCTGGCCGCAAATGGCAAGTACTATCCACTTTGTACAGATTGCAGATGTCAAAAGTAACATTGCCATGACTGATCTGATATGCTGATGTTTCCTTTACAACACATTATCTCATCATCATAAATCTTTTTTTTTTTTTTGGAGAAAACTACGTCACATTAAAAAGCAAACACATGACCTCTACCAAAAAAACTGAGATTATGTTATGGATGGAAATCAAAAATTAATTCAGGTCCCTACCATACACACACACACACACACACACACACACACACACAAAAAATGTTATTACAAAAAGCTGTTCTAGATCATACTTGGACCCAAAGAGGCCTACATTTCTGATATAAGCATTAAAGAGTTTTAAGAACCTACAGATACCTTAGAATTGATAAGAAAAATCAACCATCTCAGATGTATAATGTAGCTTCTTGTTAAGATGACGGATAAAATCACAATCACCATCAATCTTTAAAACATTTTACTCCTGAAAGTAAAAGCCATGTACACAGTAAAAATCTGTAGATCATGCATATAAATATGTATAATTCAGTGACAAAGAGACTCAAAGTAGCTTCCAAATGAACAAGGTTAAAAAAATCTTGAGCCGTTACCAAAAGCAAACATAAGCTAAAAGCATTTTATTTTAAAACGGGCAAGTTTGTCTAAGAAAATTAAATAGTTTTGACAAGCTTTCTTTAGAGCAAAGCAAAACTATCTAAATATGACTGTTGTCAAAATTTGTAACTACGTATAAAAAGTGATGGTAAAAGAAAACAGAAATTCAACAACATTGATCATAGTCCAAAGGCCTATGGCCTAGCTAAACGTCAAGTTAAAACACAGGACATGAGTTTGTGGACCATTATAATAAAACAAACGGTTGATGGGATCTATTGTGGCCTTTGTACATCAGGTGCGCCATTAAATTGTTGTCCATGATACAGAAACGTGGTCCTGGAATTTAGCTACATCTCCGAACACTGAGAATAACCCCCAACTTCAGCAGAACTGCGGAAACAGATTGAATAGAGACAGCGTTAATTAAATATTCAATGGATACAACAAAATAAAATAGCAAAAGGAATAACATACCTTCCACCTATTTCCACATTCAGTGCAGAAGACGAATGTTGTCATCGGTTCATCAGCACTTCGAGTTTGAACCTAAAGAAAGTTGTGTGTTTATAAAATGTACATGTATAAAAAAAAAAACCTACACCGACATTCATAAAACATTGTGTATGATTACCTGGGTGTAGGTACACTTCTTCTTTTTGCACTTCCCACAAGTGAACAGGTCAGTCTGGGTGCCCCCAGAGGTGGCCACCTGGTGGTCCCTGATGGCTTCTTTGGTCAGATTCTTCCGCATCTCCTTCAACTCATCGCTTGCCATTTCCTGTTGGATTTAGATTTCCATACTGTCAGTATGAGAGAGACTATGTTCCTATGATCACTACAAACTGGATGTCACTCACCTCTGCTGTCATTTTGGCTATGCGGTCTGGACTCACATTCCCACACAGCACATTCCTTCTCAGGTTGGGGTTCTTTGCATCCTTAAGATTGGAGATTCGGCTTCGTACACGATTCTTGTATTTCATATCAGTATTTTTGAACTCCAAAAAGATACGTGCAAGCTAGTCAAGGAAATGCATGTGAAATTTAGTATGCTGACAACTAGTATGTTTAGACTTCGCTCACATTTCAATAACAATTGCTACTTTTTCAAATGAATATGAAAAGCCAAGGATATATTCTTCAATCTGAGCTCCAAGTTCATCGCAGTCAGCACCAATCGCAATGTAATCATCTAAAAGAAAAATAAGACAACACTTAAACCATTTAAAAACAAGAAAATGCTAAACACAATTTGTTTGTGTGTATAATGCCCTACAAAGACAAAAGTCCTTAACTCGCTAGAGTGTGAAACTGAGAAAAATGACTTCAAAGTTTTTTTTATTTGTCCAGTCAAATTAATTATAGGTAGGACACTGGAAATTTGGCAATTAGACGTTTTAGTAACGAAAATGATCTACATTCAAAAACTGTGAGCTCAAACTTGATTTTTACTCCTATTTTGAAGTTAATGTACAATGTCTTTGCATTGTCTGCAAAACGTGAGAAGTCAGACCAAGGCAAAAGACAGTAACTTCCACTAAATTTGACAGTTGTATTCTAAAAATGACACTCACAAAAATAAATTGATAATGATTATAGATCAATCAATCAATCAATCAATCAATCAATCAATCAATCATTTCTTAATTATTAATACCTGTTAAATTAGCATCAATTAAAGTATTTCATGTACTTCGCACCATCACTGAAGTTTGAATGTTTTGAATGATTTATAACAAAATTAGTAACAAGTCTAAATACACTTGGCAAGACACTGTATGGTAACTTAGCAAGGAGAAAAATGTGTGTGGAAGCATTGCCTGCCATGACTTGCCTCCTGTTTGCAAAGCACTTGACAGCATCTCCCTGCACTTGATACGGACTGAGTCAGATGTGCCTGGTGCTCGTGGGAAAGTGGCTATCAATGTGTTGGGTGTAACATCGACAGATTCACTCTTACTGCTAGAATTACTGCTTGAGCTGAGAGAGAAGAAATAACAAGATAGAGGAAAAAGGAACAAAGGCGTGAGAAAGCTCAATAAAGCCGTATTTAGGTCCTAAGATCAAGAACAGTGTGATTATTTAATTTTATAATAATTTTATAACTATTAACATGGTCTTGGTACCTCTCCTCTCTGGGCTCCGGGCTGGCTTGAGATGGTGAAACCACTGGTGTTGTGCGTTCTTTCTTTTTCTCTTCAGAGTTCTTTTCTGCAGCAGGTTCATCTGGATGTCAAAACCACTCGTTAAACATTTCATCAGCCAGTGTAATACTAAAAATGATTTGAAATTGGCCTATATAGCCTATATCTGTATGATGACTCAAAATCTTGTACAAAAGGAAACCTGCAGTTGCTACCACATACAGGCAATTAATGGTATTACAACAACACAAACTCAAAGTGACTTACATTAATGTTAGACAAGAAACTAAAAGAAAAGTTTGAAATGAATTATAGGCCTACAGTTTTACACATTATATTATACACAAAGCCCCGATAAGTATTTTGACAAATAAGACCCACTTTAAAAAATGTGTGTGCAGTGCAATGACTGGTTTAATATTTGATTTCGAAAATAACAGAATTGATACTTTAATTGAAGATAAAGTGTATAAATTAGATATAAACATGGAGATCAACATTTTACGACCTCTTAATAACCAAGAAACTACATATGGGCAATTCAACCAAACTGTAAAAATGGAGGGAAAACCTTTGAGAAATGTTTAAAATACACTTTTTGCTTATACATAGATTTAAATGAAAATGCCAGTGTTATTTCTTGATTACACTTACCCAGCAATTTCTTCCAGGACTTGATCAAGGACTTGGCCAGTGAGGTCACTTCATCATCTGTGCTCTGTTTGCGGATGGCATTGACCGACATTCCGATCCTCGTAGACTGTTCATAAGAAAAGGAGAAGAAATTTCTCGTTAAACTGTATTTGAGTACCGAAGCATTAATGATGAGCAGTAAACAACAGAGCAAACATACCTGCAGAAGCTCCAGGGTCATGGGTATATTCTTTAGTTCCTTTAGTAAGTCCAGTGCACCAGCCTAATAACACACACATACACACACACTTACTAAAATACATTACATTATGATACACAGATAGACACAATAAACTTTATGGAAACTTCAATTATACATAAGCATGTTTACAGAAACGTCAACAGAAGTAACTATGTAGCATAACATCCAATTAGCATAACATCACTTTTACCGACACGATCTGTATAAAACCTTGCTTTATTATATATTTATAAGCGAACTGCAAGCAAGACTCAGTTTGTTTTCAAGAAGAAATCAGTTGCATTACTGCCTCCCGCTGACTGACCCTGTGCATTTATCCCCGCTAACAACAGCTAATGTTGCTAATTTCCCCGCTAAGCGTTGAGTTTCTTAAACAATAAACTAAACCACTGTACATTTCTCTCACTTAAGAATTAACCACTAAATCTATTAAAAAACAGATCCCCAATTTCGCTATAGATGATTAAATCAGTTCTTCTTCATGTATGTAGCTGTTAGCTTGCTACGTAGCCTCGTCTGGTCCGAGATTGGGAATTCATTCATGACAAAACACCTCACCCCGTTCTTCTTCTGTGCCATTTTATCCATCTTTTTTGCGATCCGTATGATCTCTTCCTCTTCTTTCTTACCCATTATTGATGTTTAGTGGTAAACGTTAAACTTAAACGGAGTTTTAATGTAAAAAACGTAGAAGCACACTCGAACCGGCGGCGAACGCAACAGCTCTGGCAGGAAGGCGTTTCTATGAAAAGCTCAGACATTACTAATCAAACCATTGACTAGCGGCGCCATGAATCAATCGACGTAAAGCGCAGGCAAGACTAATCGAAGAAACGAACGCGCGTCACACTGGACGCGTTCTGAATTGATGTATTTAATCTAGTTTTAAGACACACAAGGGATTCAAATGTTATGCACAATATGTAAAATATCTTGAGTCGTATGGTATGGAGCGATTTAGCAGTGATTTGTGGCGAAAGTATTGTGTGGTGAGATTCTGGCAACCTCTGTTTGCAGCACTAGAGTGCGCTCGTGCTCGTTTTACTACTACAACGGCTGACACAACATAGTAATAACAACAACAGGTTTTGCTGTCGGATAAAGTGGTAATGTATTTATAATCAGTTAGTGGGGATATATGACTAAAAAGTTCCTTTGGTACGCATTTCTAATTATATTGGTGTAGTGGTAAGCTATATGTTTGTTGTGTGCGGACACGAAGGTATTAGTGGATGCTGAAAATTGAGAAGCAAAAATTGTGCAAACTACAGAACATTATTATGTTGTCTGTGTTAGTCTATCACAGTAGTTTGTTTGAATGTATAATGAGCAGGCATGTGAATATTGTGGAAAGTTATATTGTGTATAAAACACTGTTTAATTTCTTTCTTTTTTTAAAGACGTAGATGGCAGAACATAATGCACAAGTGTAATGATGCTGTGGATTGTGGGAGACTGGCCTTTTCCTGGGGTAGCTGAACATGCAGACAATTCGTTTTACAATTCATACTTTCCTATTGGCCTAAATCGACTAATCAGCAGGATTTCAAAGCTCAAGATTTCAATAAATAAGTAGTGTGGCCTTATATCAACATTCTTGGTATATGACAAGGCGAAAGAAATAAAACTTTATCTAAATATGTCTTTTGCTATCAATAATATATTGGTCCTGGTGTTTGTAACACTGGTTTAGATATAATTAATAATGTTCTGATATGTTTCATATGCACTTCTAAAATCTAAAAACAAAGTATATAGCCATACTCAGGGCTTATATACTTGAAATACAATGGATATGTGAGAATCTGTTTAAGACTTTTCTGGTTTTATTTACCCCCCCCCCCCATTTTTTTTAATTATATAAAAATATATATATTTAGTCGGTTACTAAATGCTCTTTGCTTTTAATGGTATTGATGTAATTTAAATGTACTTTTTCACTCTCCCAGTGCTTGCTTGTTATTAAATAAAATCCCATGTCTGTCTTACTCAGCGCCTTGCATGTGTGCAAGCCTCTAATCCTTAGAGATCAAGACAACGTGATTCCACATCCAGTGAATTTGTTTTGCCCTAACACCTACATGACCAACAAAATCAATAATTATTATGGCACGTTTTGATAATGACAGCAAGAATTACCTTATACTGCTCTGAAACTTAACTAGTTAGAATAGAGTAAGAACTTAGTGAGCTCAGTGAGCAAATCTGTTCGCCGAAACCAAACTGCTTGAAATTTCCCTAGAAACACTGCAAGGCTAATCTCCACCCCACGCTGATAAGTAAATCCTATAAAACTATCTGAGACATGACGGGGAGCCTTGAAATTACTAGAAACTGCTGAATATCAATGAACAAACATTACACAATGTCTCATTATGAAGAAAAAATGAATAAAAGTTAAACAATGAACAGATTCAGCAAGTAATGTCCACTCTTTTATGTTGCATATATGCATATCTCGTGCTGATTGATTCATTTGATACAAGATTACCATCTCCCCAGATGTAATGCATTAAGAACTGGTGTTGCTCTGCTGTAAACCAATCACAATCACAATATTCCTGCTGTGCTTCCATAGTCACAGTTACGCTCCCACTGAGAGACACATGCTTTACCAGCTGAGACTTCCCTTTCCCTTATAGTCAGCTACAGCATAAAACCTCTCCACTTCACCCCACTCTAATCCCTATTAACAGAGGCCTTAAATCTGCTTATATCTCTGCAAGAAATTAGAAACACCTTTAGCCATCTGCTGGATATCACACACAGCAGAACAAATACTTCATGTCTCATTATGTTTAAGTGAAAACCACTAAAACAGCGTGTACAAATGTAATTTGTTTAGCTGATTATACAGTGAGATGAGACAAAGATGCAGGTATTATGCTATATAGACTGTTGAGATCAGCCGAAAGGTTTGCATGGAGGTTGTTGCTTAACTTAATTATGATGCTTTACGTTAGTATATCATTCAGTATGACACTTACTGTTATTATGGTTATCAGTACTGTACTGTTAGAAACCTCATAAGCTAAATACACAGTTTGATTATATGTTTTATATGTTTATGCTTAGATTATACAAACAACCAGTTTAAAAATGTTCTGTTTTTACATTTGTTTAATATATGAAGGCTTAGAATGATAGTATTCTTGATAGTGCTCTTTCTCTAAAATGCTGTTTAATCATGACCAAAGATTACACAAATCGACCCTGATGCCTGCCGTCCCAAAATAGCCTTGAGCGTTGTTCATAATCTCTTCAGTTGATGGACAACAACTCACCAACTCAACCCTCCTGAAAATGTGAAATAAGGTAGGATGAGTGGCTTCAAATGTTGGAGTTTTTATCTAAATAGTAGCATAAAAACTAGTAACGTGTTCTGTATATTTTTCATGTTTATATTGATACATTAACCTACTTTAGAAAGTGTGTGCTAATCGTAAGATATTGTTCAGTATGGTGTTTGTTTTTAGATACATTGTATGGATTGAATTTGCAGCAGATTAGAAAGCGATTACTATGTTTGAGCTTTATATACATGTGCTTTTGAATCATGGTTTCCAGAACATGTCTTGTGACTGATACGCAGTAGTTTATTGCACAGAATAATTCTCGAATGAGGCTGTCCTTGCCACACGGCAAAGCAATCTGTATAAAGATGATGTTTTCAGATAGCATTCAGTACATTTTAGGACTAGTGGCCTGTTTCCATATTTAGTTTTCTAGAGTTCTTCTTAAGATCAACATAAAAATATACATTATTCGTTTTGAGCTATATTAAGTTTAGTTCAGTAAATGTTAACATTAGCATTTGTTCATTGACTTCCATTTTTATACCTGACCATGTAATGCGAACGTTATGAGCAAACTCTTCAAGCCCTTAAGAGAGGCCATTTCACTGTTGACTGCAAGAAGCCATTTCATTAATGACTATGATGAAAAATTGAAAACAGTACCTGAAAGACGAATGTAGCTGTTGCTGCTAATGAACTACAGATTGATTTTTCGAATGCATTTGTAGTTGAAAGAATTGCAAAGTATAAAGACTTCATTATAAAAAGCATATCACATAATTTAAAGGTTTTGTTTTGTTGTCATCAGCTGAAAGTCCCCCAGAGTACATTCATTTACAAAAACACTTTATGGGTGACACAAAGTGAATTTGGAAGCAATTTCAGTACGGTAGAATTAAACCTAATGGGACGCTGATAGTAAGAACAGAACAATGTTATGGCATGCAGTGCATAATTTATATTGTTATTATGCACAATGAAAAAGAAAAACCCTGTGATGTTGAGAAAAGTCATATTAAACTGGAAAAAAATGTCTTTGTTATTTAACTCTTGGTTCTTTTTTTTTCAGTATCTCTTAATATGAGCACAACACACCTTAATGATGCACCCCATCCCGACATATCTGTGGGGAGCGTGCAGACATTGGTCTCCAGATCACTACACCCCCAACCAGACCCCATTAACACTAAGAGAGTATGTTTCTACAAGAGCGGGGACCCTCAGTTCACAGGTCACCGGATGGTCATCAACAGCCGCACTTTTAAAACCTTTGATGCCCTTCTAGATGCCCTCTCCAAGAAAGTGCCTCTGCCATTTGGGGTAAGAACCATCACGACACCCAGGGGAACACATGTTGTCCGCACCCTTGATGATGTGCAGGATGGGGGCTCTTATCTGTGCTCAGATCAGAAGAAAGTCAAGCCTTTTAACTTGGATGAGGTCCATAAGAGACAGCTCCCTTGGAACACTACCAGACCTGTCAGTGCAGGACATAAAGCACGCAGAGAACTGGTCCGGCAGCTAGTAAAGAGAAATGAAGTGACCACAAGGGCAGGAAAAATGGCAGAAAACGCAGTGGTGGTACGAACACCAAAAAGACTAACGGTGTACAAAAACAGGAATCCGAGCATGAAGCGAGTAGTTGTTCTTCATAGGAGAACAGCCCCAAATTTTGAAGCTCTTTTGGATTATCTTTCTAAAGTGATGCAGTTCCCAGTTGTGAAGCTTTTCACAGAAGATGGCAGAAGAGTAAGTATATCATAAATATAAACAAGTTCTTTTAAAAAAAAAATCATCAATATTTTCTAAAAATAAGTACATTAAATTTGATGTATTTTATGTAAACACTCAGTTATACTACTATGTCTTTGACTGACAGAAAAGAAACTAAAATTCTGTGATATTACACTGTAATGTTTTGGTTTTGTACAAAATATTTTAACACTGTTTAATGGCTCTTTTGCAATACCTGTCTTGAAATATTCTTGAGACAGTTTTGTTTTGCCTTGTCACTGAAGGTTTAGTCTATTAGGTATATTTTTGTGCAAGATTTTGATCGTTTTAGCTTTTAAGCTTCGAGGTATACTATGTCTTTGTTCGTTACAGTCATTCCGTCAATCCTTGGTGTACTAAGCCATGATGTTTTAATTCTTACCCCCAGCTGTGAGAGTACACTATAATCGCTCTTGTCCCTATGGTGTCTTGAGGAATGTCACACACATGACTGACTAAAGCTCATGTTAGCTGTCAAACATATGTCATAAAGTTTCTGGAAAAAAAAAAGAATAATGTTATTTATTGGATGCACATAAGTTCCTGTTCTATTTATAGGTTGAAGGGCTTCCTGCCCTCATCTTGTGCTCTGGGACTGTTGTGGCAGCTGGTAACGAACCCTTCAGAACAGGAATCTACAATCCCCAAGCTCCCACTAAAGTCCAGCCAAGGATATCTGAATCTTTCCATCCAACACAAACTGAGACACTACTACGTAAGCCAAAATTATTATATATTTTTTTATTATTAATTTTTAGCACTTTGCCTTACTTTTCAAGTTTAATTGAGGATGTTTTTTCTCTCTCTTTTTTTCCCCTTGCCATCTTCCATCTTCTGTCTTCAAATAATATTGGATCATTCGTCCATAAGAAGAAAAAAAGATTCCAGCTGGGACTATTTCAAGATCAAGGAATTTCTCTTTATCTTCTGAGAGGTTCCTTGTAGAGCAGATCAATAAGTCACTAAATGGAAATCTGACTGAGCACAATAGGACAAATAATGAATCAATGGAAACCGAAGGCAGTCAGCCAGTGGGATCAGATGAGATGGAGACCTGTGACTTTACGGATGATGTGGAGCAGAGGAATTACCCCATTATACCTAACGAAGACGACATTGAAAAATCATTTCGGGTCAATGAAGATGGCAGCATGACAGTGGAGATGAAGGTGCATCTTACTATAAAACAAGAGGAAATGATCCACTGGAAAACTACACTGAGCCGCATTTCTGTTAATAACCAGCAGAGAGCAGTGTGCAATTCCAAGCCAGAATCAGGTGCAAACTCATTAGATGTAACCAATGACTCAGGCAAAGAGTCGAATGGACCTCACAGCCTAGATTCTAAAGAAATCAATACACTCGCTAACAAATCTGTAGGATTCATCAAAGAAGAAAGGGAACATTATGGCAGTGATACATCATCTGAAAAGCCCAAGTCCATCTATAGAAGGCTACCTACTCCAGGTCCCAGACAACAAAGAAAAGAGGCCTCAGTCGAAAACATCAAAACCGTTTCAGAGACTGAAGTTCAGGAGAGTACAGTAGGTGCATACTCATACATGGAGAGAACTGCACAGGGAGAGCTGACGGAGGGTTACTGTGTCGTCAGTCGCAGCAGTAGCAGCAGCACAAGAACTGTGTCAAAACCTGGGAAAAGTGAATTAGGAGAGGTTAAGCAGAAAAAGCCTGACAGTTCCTTTAGATCCTCAGGTGTTGCACAGATTCTTCAGCTACAAAACAATGGGACGATGGGAATAACAGAGACTGTGATGCACATATATGAATCACAGGATACGTGCGACAATTACAATGCAAATACACAGGTGTATGTGGACAACAAGTCTGGATATCACACAAAAGCTTTGCCTCAAAGCAAGACAGGCTCAACAGACTCAGGACCCCGTTCGTCAAGTAATGATTGCGATGTAGATCTCACTAGGCAGTCCACAAGTTCCAGTTCCCAGGATGGTGGAAAATCCAATATGCTATCATTATCATCTGCCTGTTCAACACCTCCAAAAAAGATGAACAATAATCCATCCATCCTCACTGATGATGAAAAACAAACACTGGTTGAGGGTACGTCTGAAATGACTGAAAAGGAAATGAAGCATCCAGCAGCAGCGATGGAACAAGTCTCTGATGATAAAAGCATTGTTAGTAATAAAAATAATACACCAAAGTCCAAAAAATCTAAGAAAAGTACTTCTTCTGAATCTAATGGATTTGGGAAAAAAATAAGGGGCAGTGCTCCGGGGTCTTCAAAAGATCACCAAATGACGTCAGATACACTAAGCCACACAGGATCAGAGAAAAAGACTAGCTCAGCAGAAAGTGACAGACGTGAACACAAAACTGTAAGAGACAAAAATAAGCACACAAAAACATTTGAAAGTTCTCCAAAGATAAGACACTTGAATCTCAATACTGGGAATCAAAGTCGGTCAGATGAAGATCTCAAGTTAAAAGATAAAACCATTAAAGACATCTCCCACAAAATGAACCCAAATGGCCATGACTCTCAGGGGCCTAAACTAAAGAAGAATAGTTTAGACATTCAATCACCAGCCCCAATAAAGAGGCTAGCAAAACAAAGGTCAATGAATGGTGTCAGATCAAAAAAATCCTCTAAACAAAAACAGGAGTTGAGTGAAAGTGTGTCATTGCCTGTGCTACAATTATCCTCCTCCAGTGTAAATCAATACGTTGAAAGCTGGCTAAATAAAATTGAAGCAGAATCTGTGCCCTACGATGATGAGACAAACCATCCAGAGATTGTACCAAGAGCAGCATTCCAGATAGGGAGTTGCTCCACTGATGGCTCTGAGATTAAAAGTGACCCTGAAAAAGATGCTGAAGGCCCTTCTCTAGAGGATAATGCTGATGAGTGGCCAACTTGTCACCCACCTGTACAAATAATGTGTGAGGGAGAGCTGACTGAGCCACAAAGGCCAAGAGGATTTTGTAAATCGATGCCAATTTTGAGGGTACATTCTGAACAGGAGGGTCTTGTAAGAATGCACAAGTCATCTGAGAACTTGGTTCCTCCTGACACTTCTGGGACATCACAAAGTACAGAGGTCAGTGTTAGGTCAGGCATGAAACCAGTTTTGCAACAGTTGTGTTTGTCTGTTCAGTCCATCAAGCATGCATTGAGTCCGACCTGTTTAACACCTTTGGAAAAGGAAAAGTCCAGTAGCCTCCCGGATTTTTCCACTCAGGTGGCCTCTGCCTTTGGGTCTCCCTCAAGAGCTCTTCTGTCTTTCTTGTCACTGATGACTCTGAGAGATGGACTTTCAGTCCTCTACAAAGATGAATCACAAGCCAGCAACTCTAATGTCTGTCCAGAGGCCCTGCAGGTAATGCAGTCCTTGGAAAAAATATCCAATATTAAAGATGAAGATGAGCTAAAGGCCAGCTTGACCAGTCTTCAAAGTTCAACTTCATCCAAACTAAGACAAAGCTGGAGAGATTTCCAAGAGCAGAATGTCTTTGAAGAGAGTCCGCCACTGTCACCAAGATTCTCAGAGCAGGAGTTTGCCGTAGAAGTGGACTTAGAAGGAGAAACAGAAGATCAGGAAAAACAGTGCAGTTTTAGTATAGAACAGTTACTGGATGAACTGAACATGCCAGAAGATCTTCACAGAGAGATTTCCTCTCTTGTTGAAGGAGAACCACAGTATTTTAATCAAGAAGACGTAATCAAACACGATGAAACCATAAGTGAAATTTCAGGTAAAGAAAAGGAAAATGAAGATGTCTCCTTAAGTGGTAGTTTAGAGAAAGCTGCTGACATGGAAGAGGAAAGGGAGAATATCGACCAAGACAATGACAAAACCAATGATGACATAACCAATGATCAAATGGAACCAGAATCTCAGGAATTCTGTTTAATGCAAGCTCATTCCCCTGACTCAGAAACTATAGAAGAGGACATGGGTAATGAAGATTCTGGTATAGCAGTGCCCATTCAATCACCTGAAGGTAATGGTAGTGATTCAAGTAAAGCAGAAGTTTTAGAAACATTTGATAACAACCAGATGAATGCAGAGAACATGCAAGAAAGGGTAATGCATGAAGACTCTGAATCTGAAAACAATAATAGTGAAGGAAATCGTTCTCCAACATCAGAACAAAAAATAACAGATGTAGCTGTAGAAGAAGTTTCTGAGCTCTCTGATCACCAAGACAATATTTGTGAAAGAGAGGACAGTGTAACGCCAGAGATTATAGAAGAACGAGACACTGATGAAGAGGAGGAGGACACCATTCAGAACATCAGGGTAACTAGCGAACAATCAGATGCTTCAGAACCCGAAGACACAAATGCCAAACGCTCGTGTTCAGCATCAGAAACTGAGTGTGTGCCATTGTCAGACAGAGAGGCAGCTGAGCTAAATGAGGACAATCAGTACAATACAGTTGAGGACTGTGTCAGAGAGGAAGCTGATCTTTCTGATTTTGAGAAAACAATTAGTGATGGAGTACATGAACAAGAAAACAAGTCCATCTCATCAGAATGTAATTCCCTTCACTCAGAGACATCATCACCTCATCGTGATACAGAGGGTGAATGTAGAGAGCAAACATCAGAATCATCCAGCCAAGAAGATGATCAGGTGATGTCTCCTGATGTCAAAGATGCAGATAATCAAGAAGATGTGCCAGAGATCTCAGAAGGTGAGGATCCTGATCCACACTGCAACAGCAGCCCTCAATATGATAGTAATGATGAAAATAGTATGACTCCTGAAGCTGAATACGAGAAAACACAACAAATTGAAAATGGGCTTTTGGAAGAACATGACATTAATGAAGTGGACCACGAGAACTCTGAAGTTTGTGAACGAGTAGATCCAGATGCTGAACCAGACTCTTGTACAATCTCTGATCCTGAGGTTGCGGATGAGGATGTGACAGAAACAAAGCCAAACACAAGTGATTCCGAACCCTGCAAAGTCCAGACATTAGAGGAAGGTAGTCTCTCTAAAAAGGACAGTTCTGCTGAAGAGTGTGATGTAGAAGAGGAAGACTATGTAGGTTCGCTTGATTCTCATAATAGCTTGAATGGTGTTAGACACTCTTGTACTGATACTAAAGATTCTGTGGAAGGGGAGTCATGCAGCAGTATGAGTACAAGTGAGCACCAGTTTGAGAAAGCTGAGAGTTTAGGTATGGAGCATGGCTATCATTATCTACTACATCCAACTGAGATCTCACAAGATCTGCTAGACCTAATCAATTCGGCTTTGTTGTCCTCTACCCTGACTGTCACATGTGATTCAAATGGCAACCTCAGAATAGAGCCAGACAAACACAAAATGAGGGAGATGTTTACGGCTTGCCAAAAGATTGATAATCAGTATGGTCAAAAATGTCTCCCGAGCCCAAATACATCAGATTTGTCTGATTATAGGCCTGAGACTTCCGACAATGGTGGGTACCAGTCGCAGGAGCTTTTTACGGAGAGTGGAGAAGAGGAGGCGGAGAGGTTACGTATCTTTCGAGAAATCATAAAACGAAGTTCAGGGAAGCCAAAAAGAATAAACCATGTAAAAGAGAATGGCTTGATGAAATCGTCCACATGGATGACAACAAAACCCACTCCCAGTCCAAGTTTAAAAAGCAGCAGTCTTGCTTCTTTTCAGGATACCAAAAGCGCAATCCAGGAGACTGTATCCCACAGTATATCGCCAAGTGATAAAAGTTCACTTGATGGAGATTCTGAGTCGGTACAGTGCAAGGCTTTAAAAGACAACGTAGACTCTGGAGAGGGAGTGCTGATTGATAAAGGCAGGTGGCTTCTCAAGGAAAACCACCTCATCCGTAACTCTCCTCCTGCAACTATGGGAATGTACGGAAATGGAGACACCACATCAGCTGACACGGCTCAGGACAACAGAAGTGAGGATTCAGCCTACCCAGGTTGTGAGAACCAAGCCTCGCCTCTGGCTGTAATATCCTCTTCTGAGCTGGAGGACATGGCTAAACCCCCTACACCAAAGTGTACGTACTTCAATATGGCACATAGCAGTG
Source organism: Acrossocheilus fasciatus (assembly GCA_036784905.1). Classification (NCBI taxonomy): domain Eukaryota; kingdom Metazoa; phylum Chordata; class Actinopteri; order Cypriniformes; family Cyprinidae; genus Acrossocheilus; species Acrossocheilus fasciatus. The sequence goes on along the minus strand of CM071939.1, from coordinate 20,774,149 downwards.
ACTCTGATCCTCTCTTGGATGCCCAAAGTGTCAATAATGGCAGCAGTGGAGGGAATGCTAGGAGAAACAAGGAACTTAAGGTATCTCCGATGGGTGAGTCCTCTAAAATGTGGGCAAAGAAAAATGGAAGTATGTCTTCATTCGCATCTGTTGAGTTCAAACTGCCTGATGGGAAAGTTCATCCTCAGGAGGGGTCGGGATCTGGTACTAACAGATCTCAGAGTCAAGACAGTCGGAGAGTACAAGAGGAGGAGTCGAGGGAGGGTCTAAATCTCAGGTGTGGGCAACACTGCCCAATTCTATAGTTCAAAAGGGAAAATAAACCAGCTACAAGCACTTCTAAGGTATTGTCAGATTTAATTTATTTGTAGTAGCTTATTTACTTAAACTGTTTGAACAGCAAAATGTAAAGGCATAAAGTCTTTAACTGCAGTGAAAAGACTTTAATTTCCTCACTTTGGTGCCTCCTGGTATGTAAGCTTTCAGTCGTGAACAGTTTTGGGTTATTTCAGACGTGTATTTTCATTTCACAGGGGATGTATTGCACAAATCATCTGATTTACTTGAATTTATTGAACTTCCTAAGTGGTATTTCTCATAGAGCAAAATTTGCATTTGTTTCCTAATGTGGACCTGTCTCTTATTTGGTAAAAAAAATTACGCCCCCAAGTATATAGAATACTAAGATTAAAAGAGTTAAAATACATAACATTGCATGTGCAAGTTTAAAACAGCATCGCAAAGTACCTTTTTTGAGGAGTGGTCTGCTGAATGATCTCTCAAGATGTGTTGCCTCACTCTTTGAGTGGTCCGTGGTAACTATACAGGAAGTAATAGGTAGTACTACATTAACACTGAGCTTAAGACTACTAACTAATATGGAAGCAAGATTGACTTGGCAGTAAGTAATAGCAAATTTAGGACAAAGGTAGGTCCTTATTAGATATTCAATAATTACTAAATAAAAATATCCTCATAAAGAGCTTGCTAACTATGACCAATTAATAAAGTATAACCAATTAATTACTAATCACAACAGCAACATTTCTAAAAACGTATTAAATTACTTGTAAAATAGATGTCAACCCCTCACTAATTACCCAAGCATTACGTTGTCAGCCCGCAGGAACTACTAGTCATCTGGACCATTATTTTAAAGTGAAAAACACATTAAAAAGTTAAACAACTTAACCCGTCACTAATACTCAAGTGGGCTGACAAGGTAACACTTGAGTTGAGAGGTTAATGAGTTTTTCACTTTAAAATAATGGTTCAGACCACAATTGGTTTCATGTGGCTGACAAGGTAACACTTGAGTAATTAGTGAGGGGTGGACATTGATTTCACAAGTAATTTATTAAGTTATTTTATATATTTTATATCTGACACATACTGTGCAGCCATACATTTCTGTGAGGCCCTAGTGATATTGTAAAAGACATTGTAATCTGGAAGATGTTGTTTTGTGCTTAACACGGTGCATCCAATATTTTAATTAAGGATGCAAATAGCTTTTGACAAGAGACCATCATTGTTTAAATTCATATCCTAAAGAGAAGTCTTTCCCAGGATACTGTCACTAGGTGTTTTGAAGTCGGAGAAGAATTGAACTGACAGTGAATACAGCTCATAATAGTTAACTAATCCAATCACGGGCTTGTCAGCATCCCTTCATAATTATTTAAAATTTTAAATTAATTATTATCATTATTATTATTCTGTGTTTAAGTTTGATATAAACTACTCTTTGGTAAGAGTATAGTAGTCACAATCTCAACCTGTAGCCAACTTATTTGGGGGGATATAATCTTCATAAATAAGCTTCTGCAAATAATGTATAAATAATAATAGAAAATAGTTTACTTTTAGACACGTTACTGTTGTGGTTAGTAATTAATTGTTTTCTTTAATAATTGATCATAGTACTCAATGCGGATATTTTTATTTAGTACCTTCTGAATGCCTAATAAGGAACTACTTTTGTCCTAAATTTGCCATTACTTACTGCAGATAATATTGCTTGCATATTAGTTAATAGTATTAAGTTTGGTGTTAATGTGGTACCTATTACTTGCTGCATAGTTATTTGTTAACAATGGACCATTATTTTAAAGTGTTACCCCACAATTTCAAAATATCTTGGAAGTTCTCTAATACATAGAGAAGTAATTTATACTGTTACTTCAACCAATGTAATTTGGTTAGAATAGGAGAAGAGTGAACAATGCTCTGTTGTCTGATATTTTTGTGCCATTATTGGTCCTGTAGATTCATGTTTTTCTTAGGTCACGTGAAACACTGGCAAACAATAGATCCATGTGTAAACCCATTTAGCAGTGTGTTATGTGTTAAACTGAAAATATTTATTATTTGAATTGGTTGAATTTTTTTTTGTTTTCTTTTCTTTTGTTTGTGTCTTTTACATTTAAAAATGCAGTTTTTACTCCAGTATTAATATCATAGCACAATAACCTCGGGGAAGAGCGCAATGTAAAAATATGATGTACAACAATGAATAAGTGTATCGAAGGCAGCTGTCATCATTATCACATTAAATGTGATTCTTTTTATTGTGCTCATATCAAATAAAATTGCATCACCTCTACAAAGGATCAATTTTATTAAACCGTATAGATTAATTTGATGCATTTATGAAGGTGTTATATACTTATTTCCTTCAGCACAAAAGATGTTGTAATATACATGCAGTCATTATCCTCAACTGATTTACATCATTAAAAATTAACACAGATTACATTTTACAAAAAAAAAAAAAAAAAAGTCTAAGAAATCACCAAAACATATAGAAAAGAGATTGAACAAACTCTAAACAAACATATTGAAAGAATCAATAAATAAATGGATATAGACAGGGCTTGTTCTGTTGTTAAACAGTGTGGGGTTTAAGGAAATATTACCTGTGGAAGGTCAAACAGCTAAAATTGACTTTAATTCCAGTGTATAATTGTTACATGCTCGCCGTATAATGTAATTATATCAGAGTCTAGACCATTTGATAATGCAAATGGAGGTTTATGAATGGGGGGGGGGGGATTATTCTAACTGGAAATATTGTTTGACCTCTAAACTTTGAAATAAAAGCAACCTACTGAGAAATAAATATTTGTTGATATAAGAGTTTGTGTCATGGCATTTTTACTTGGGTGTTCATGTTGGAATTAATTGTAAATAACAATAATAACAGTAAATAACAATGGATATACTGAATTGTTTATGGAAAACACTGCATTCAGTCCCAGACTATTCCCAGCATTTTGCAGCTGAGCTCCCAAAGTTTCTCAGCCATTTCATCATCTCTAGCAGCTCTAGTGCATCTGGAAGGTCTGCAGTTGCTTTAGAAAATGGGAAAGACAGAAAAAACAAACAAAACAAATTCATTATTGGATCCAGTCAGTTTATATGTGTTGCCTCTGCAACTGTATTTAATGCAGTATGACACAATTCAATACCTGTAGTAACCACCACTCTCTTTGTCTAATTCTGGTTGCACTGCGCAGTAGATGGTAGTTTGTGCTCCCTGCACTGGGGTCTTTGTGAAAGGTCTGACAACCTTCCACATGATTAGAAGTCCGAGATTCATATGTCTTTTAAGTTCTGTTCGCACAATTCCTGGATGAACTGCATATGCTGTAACACCTGTGTCTGAAGATACAATTCATGATAGATCAAAAAGTACTCCCCTGGCACAAGTACCCATTAATTTTCCTATTTATTTAATCTTCCAGAATTTTTACAGAATACTTACCCTTGAGTTTTTTGGCCAAGGAGCGAGTGAAAAGGATATTGGCCAATTTACTCTGACCATATGCCCTCCTACTGTGGTAATTCCTCTCACTGTTGATATCATCAAGTGCTATTGTGCCCCAACTATGAGCCATGGAGGAAAGGCTGATGATTCTTGAGGGGGCAGATCTCTTCAGCAGATCAATCAGCAGGAAGGTTAACAGGAAGTGACCTAATTGACATATAAGTTTAAGTAATTGTTAGTCTGCACCATTAAACATGCAAGTCAAAGGTAAAAATATGCATTTTTGCATTAAAGAAGAGGTCTCTGACACACTGTGTTTGAATGAACAAGAAAAACACTTTACCTAAGTGGTTGACACCAAACTGCATCTCAAAACCATCTGCTGTCTTAGAGTAGGGACACATCATGATCCCAGCATTGTTAATGAGTATGTGAAGAGCTCTTTCCTCTGGAAACAAGAGGGTTTTAATAATTATTTTGGTCTACTGTAGGAGACACATTGGTATTTTTGAGTGAATTACATTATCAAGTTCAAGAAAACTGTTTTGTTAGATCAAATACACAGTCAAATTTTGGTGTAAAACTCTTATATTAATCACTTACCGTTGTTGATTACCTCAGCAAATTCTCTGATTGACTTGGTGTTAGATAAGTCTAGTTTCCTGATCACTATGTTTTGGTTCCCTGATTCCTCCATGATCTCTTTCTGTGCTCCTTCTGCTTTCTCAAGGTCTCTGCAAGCCATTATTATCCTGGGCCCTGTGGAACAGCTCCAAAAACTATGACTTTTATAATTGGTATCCTAAATAAATTTGTGTGACAGGCATTTCATGTTTTTTAGTTTTAGTTAGTTTCTAGAATCTGATTTACATTACAAAGGCTGGTAACTGCACACAAGAATGAGATAAATGTGATACCGCGTTTTGCCAGGTCTCTTGCGGTTTCTTTTCCAATGCCAGTATTTGCTCCAGTTATAATGATTGTTTTGCCATCGAGTCGTGTGCTAGATGACCACTGGCCACCGAACATTTCTCTGTGCAAATGTAAGTTAAAGGAACAGTGCACAAATGACAGAATTTACATTTTAAGGTGAACTTCCTAGCATCCCTTAAAGATGCAGTCCATAACTTTTTTTAGTTGAAAATTATCCGAAATCAATATTTGAGCAAGTACATAACCAGCCAGTGTTTAAAACTATTGCCTTACTTTAGCCCGATTCACAACGGTTAGCTTTTAATAATGTTTTCTAATTTGAGTGGTATGGGTAGGTTTTCACAGGAAATTACGTCACATCTGTAAACATAAAGAAGTTGTCCCAGCTAGTAGGCTATCGCATGTGAGGGTCCTGCAGGTGGCGGATCGTTTAGCCTTTTCTCACAGCAGCTAGAATAATTAAATGTATCATTTTGATGGCGGATTGTAATCCAGAAAGGATTATGTGTTTATGAAACATATGTGAGTGAAATTAAATTATATTCCACTTTTAAATGTGCCTCTGATTACAGATAACCTTATTACACAAGATTTGTATTTTAAAGAAAACAAGTTCGAAGGGAGCATAATTTTCTTTTTGAGTTAAAAAAATGTATTAATATGAAATTTGAATGGCATGACAATTAGAGATTAGACTGCACAGAAATTGAAATCTACACGCTAATACACACTATGCTCATAGTCATGCAATACTGATGTTGTTAACATTAATAATTTGAGAAAAAAGTATAACAATAATAATAATTTGCATGGTTTGATGTGATATGAGCTAACCAATTTTTAGATTAAATCACCATTGGTTGCGCAATTTACTGTAATGTTTTTTTTTCCCTCAGTTGGTCAGAACAAATGTGGCAGACTTGTTTTACTTGTTCAGATGGCAATATATGATGAAAATTCTTATTTGGGTCACATATTCCAAGACGTAGGCTAGAATCTGTGATTGCGAAGTACAGTAAACATCCACACTGGTGCAGTGAATGACATCAACACATTCACCTCAAAACATTAGATTCATCTGCGCCGCAGCTGTGCCGGAGCACATCCGATGCAAGCAAGATAATTCCGCAAGCAGCTGCAATTCCACATTTTCAAACAGAGATGGCGACAAAGAGGCAAAACTTATGGACTGCAGCTTTAACAAAAGAGATACAACAAATAGGCCAGGTCTTTTACAAAGTACACTTTGAAACATAACAACTGGATTATTCCATAATGAAGTCCATGGTGAACAAGTATAAAATAAAGAGAATGAGAAAATAAACCAATGAAAAAAAACTGTTTATAAACAGTGGCAGATTTAAACTTGAATCTGCTAGTAGGGCCTATATGTACAATACTCATGATATAAAATATGTCTAAACTAATTACTGTAGCAGCAATAAATAAAGATTGTGAGAAATTTTACTTATGTCGCTTATAAGTTTACATCAAAAAACAGAAATTATAAACCTACCTCAGAGTGTATATGTTGGACATCTTGCTCAATGCAAAGATGCTCTAAAGACAACACGTGACTTCCCTCTGGAGTTGTTTGCAGATACTGCACTGAAAAGCAGTGCGTTGTTTAGCGTGAGCCACAGTGCATTGGTGTGGATTAGAAATCGAACAGACTAATCCACAGCTAATCGGTTTAAAGCACTGATCTACTGTTAACTCAGCGTGAATGCATTCCTCGTGGATTCTGGAAACTTGCTGCAGGTTTTTAACCTAAATAACCTAAATATGTGACCCTGGACCACAAAACCAGTCTTAAGTGTCATTTTTTCGAAATTGAGATTTATACATCATCTGAAAGATTTCCATTAATGTATGGTTTGTTAGGATAGGACAATATTTGGCTGAGATACTACTTGAAAATCTGGAATCTGAGGGTGCAAAAAAATCTAAATATTGAGAAAATTGCCTTTAAAGTTGTCCAGATGAATTCTTAGCAATGCATATTACTAATCAAAAATGACATTTTGATATATTTGCAGTAGTAAATTTACAAAATATCTTCATGGAATATGATCTTTACTTAATATACTAATGATTTTTGGCATAAAAGAAAAATCTGTAATTTTGACTCATACAGTGTATTTTTGGCTATTGCTACAAATATACCCCAGCGACTTAAGACTGGTTTTGTGGTCCAGGGTCACATATATGAATAACCTAAAAATATACATAACCATTTAAAACAATTTATAGGTGACAAATCAGCTGTGTGTAAATGAGCAGTACAATGGAGTACACACACAAAAAAAATTAGAGGTTGGATAAAAGAATGGATGAAATGCATTTGTCCGTGTTTTTTTTTTTTTTTTTTTTGTCTCGAGCCTTTGTCAAGAGACTGTACGACATTCACGTTACATACTTTGACTGATTTTTATGTTGAGAGCGTGACAGCGCAACGCATTAAAATAAATTATCGTGCTTGTTTTCATAACTGCTGGCCAAATTCAAAAACGAAACAAAAATTAAAACATCTTTGAGAGCAAGGGTAGCCCCCTGGTGTTTCAGGGGCCCTACGCAGCTTGCGTATACTGTGTATAGGGAGAATCCCCGACGAGCGTCAAGATCCAGGGGGCGTGGTTGGATCCAGATCCAACTCCTCCCACCTTACATATACTTAAACCTACCCATCTCCACCCCCTGATCCCTAAAACCAACCATCTCCACCCCTAAACCTACCTGTCTCCACCCCCTAGATGTGGATCCATGGGAACTGTTATGCCTCAACAGACACTGTAAAATACCTGACCCAGAAAAAAAGGTTATTTCCTCTTACCTTGTCTTTAACAATACAATAAATTGATTTGTTTCCTTGAAAAATGAAATATTTAATAGACAATACACTGCATTGATTAAAAAAAATTCACTGGAGTGTTCTGCCATTGGGCATACCACCATTATTATACTGCCTAGTTTTACTAGGATATTGTGAAAATAACTTAGTTTTATGAGAATATACTGTGATTTTTCATGATCAGCAAGCGAAAGACAAGAATAAGACTATTTAAAACACAAAGGATTATGTAATAGAAAGATAGTGAGAGAAAGAGAGCAGGAAGGCCAGATTGAGAAAGAAAACATTGACATGTTGTAAAACTCACTAACTTCCTTGTGCGTGAGATTTGTAAATCTTTAATCTCTGCTGTGACAAATAACAGTCAGGAGGTGCTTCCTGAAGCCTCTGGAGGCTGGTTGTTTGACACTGACAGAAGATTTACACATGAACTGACAATCTGACATCACATTCATCTTCAACTCTCTTGGCACCAACAGCAAATGGATGAAGTGTCTCTGTTACATCAAACTGTCTGCATGCTGTTGCTGAAGGAATATTGACATTCACTGTATGATTGATACTACTCGTAAATTGGTAAGTATCTGCAATCATTTTCTCATGCCAAACTCTGTATAAAAGAAAATAGCTTAAAATAGTTGTTTCAGTTTTTCAGAATAAACCTAATGTTATTGATGCAAAATCGAGTCCACGTCAGATGGTTGGGTTGGAGAAATCTGTAAATCTGTAAATCATAACTTGAAAAATGAAACATGAAATATTAATGATCATATGCACCTGTTAGTATAGTTTCAGTGGATGACAATCATAAGTCAAACCAAACATATTTAAGACCATTCGAAAATATTACAATCAATCTTGAGTTAGTAATGAGTATTAGTAATGAATACTGTCCTCCTGAAAGGATTAACACTAAACTGAAGCGAATCAAAATCTTCACAAAAAAGTAACACAATCTGTAATGAATAAAAACCGTCATAAGATATAGGTGCACCCAAGAGGTTAAGGAGTGAAGCCTGAAGTATCAAAGAAGAGAAGGAGAGGGTAGAGAGAGGAGTGAGAAGGGGTACAATCATATTGCTCTTTTATACCCTTGCAAGATCTAAATATACAAAGGCTCACTGTTCAACATTAAGTTGTTTACAAGAACTATAAGGCAGAAACTCTATCATACACTCTCAGAAATAAAGGTACAAAAGCTGTTACTGGGTCGGTACCTTTTCAAAAGGTACATGTTTGTACCTAAAGGGTCCATTTTGGCACTTTAAAGGTAAATATTTGAATCTAATAGGTTCAAAAGTGTACCTTTTGAAAAAGTACCGCCCCAGTGACAGCTTTTGTACCTTTATTTCTGAGAGTGTAGTCTAAAGTCTAACCACTAACTCTTTCTAAATATATAGGTGCTTTTCACACCTTCCCTAGACACCAGAACGATCTTTTTTTTTTTATTAACAGTCAGCATTACGAGGCAGACAGGAATCTAAAATTAATCTTAGAGAGTAAATGAAACAAATTTAAAGTAAGACTGCAGGTACCTCTTTAACCCTAGCCAACACAAAATTAAATTGACAGGAAATCTTCACCAGGTTGGTCAGATGAGGATGACTAAAAGAATCTGACCCCTGACTTCTAACTACAGCTGACCATCTGTCTCAGTTTAAACGACATCATTATTTCCTCTCTTCTTGGTCATAGGCACAGTAACAGGGGAGTAAGCACCCTGTTTCTTACCCATTGCATTGCAAAGCATAAAAATTATACGTACAAAGACATACATCAGAAGAAAAATAACAACAATGGCAACAAAACAGGTCCCTGGCCTAAATCTTCAAGAATCCCCAAAAAGGTCCTCCAATAGCATTCTTAAGCCAGGAAAAGACATCAGTATCAGCAGAAACTACACTACTGTTTCCAGACAGGGCCATAACTTTGCACTACATGATAGCAATAAGCGCTATCGGTGAAAATATTTACACAAATGGAACTGTCTTCGCTAGCAGTAATGCTAATTGCAAAATTTAAGGCAGCTTTCAAAGCATGCAGTTCGGCTATCTGAGCACTTCCTCCCCGAAGCGAACCTGCAGCGAGAACCTCGCCCGTCTTCCCCTTGACCACTGCCCAACCCGTATAGCGAGTCTCTCCCTCATAGAAGCTGCTGCCATCTACAAACAAGTCCATAGAGTCTGTATAGGGTTTGTCTCGAACGCAATGTGCCTTGTTGTAGATGATCACCTTGGCGCAGTCATGCGAACTCCCTTCAGTTTCCATTAGGGAAGCAGGATTGGTTTTATTGTCAGCCACAACGGTGAGCTGGGGGCTCATAAGAGCAGTTTCCCATTTTGCACATCTCTAATTAGAAATGGACTTGATTTTTGTCTCAGCGAGCAGCCGCACGAAACGATGTGGGGTGTGTAGGACCATCTGGTTATACCCCACGATAGGTTCAGTGACTTTCAATGCCCATTCGGCGCAATCCAACGCCAACAAACAAGGCAGCTGTCCATTCATGGAGGAGGGAATCAGAGTTGAGTAATAACTGACAATACCATAGTTTTTGTCACCTTAGTGTTGTCCCAGCACACAGTTGTAAGCACACGGTCCAACATGATTCCATATATGGAATGACTTCGTTATGTCGGGGTGGTGTACAACAGGGGAAGAGGCATAGGTGAGTTCGTTGGGGAAGTGCACCTTACCACAATTCCGGCCTCCTGAAGCTGAGTCACAATTTCCTGAGCAGCTCTCTCAGCTTCTCTTCGAAGAGGATATCGAAAGACTGGTGGATGTACGGGCCCTGAAACGTTCAAAGGCTCAATTCTGCAAAGACCAACATCAAGTTTAGAAACAGACCACAAATTTGGATATGTTGCAGAGAAATATTGCATTATTGAAGAATCCATGGATTCCTCCCCACTTTATATCACAGCACTGACACTTAATTTGGGAATTCCATTCTTATTAAATACGGGTATGGGAACGGGCAAAGAGGGACTGATCAATTGGCTCTTTGTCAACAGAATGTCAGCTTCAATTCTGCCCAATATGTCCGTTCCCACAACCGTGCCGACCTTGCTGTCTCTAACCCAGAACCACACCCAGAAAAGTTTTTCAATTGGATATACTAATAATGGGCAGGACCCCGTGTCCACCAAAATGCAGCTATCCTGGCCTTCAAGGTTAGCATATAAGAATGGACGAGGGTCCTCGTATTCACTTTTAATAGAGGCCATTTCCTGTCAATCTGTGCCCTCAAGGGCTCTTGCTAGTTTGTCAACCTTTTGCATCAGTAGTTTCATCTGAGACTCACTTCCGTTCCTTGCTTCACACCACTCACAGCGCATTTTAGGGACGGGTTTTTGTGGTTGTTGAAAAGAGGAACTGAGCCTTTTGAAATTTCGCTCGGGGCACTTGTTTGCGTAGTGGCCCTCCCTCTGGAAAAGGTAGCACCTAAATGCTGGGGCAGAGGGCAAACCAATTGCAGCAACCAAGCCCTTTTTCTGTTGTTTCAGAATGTTTTGTGCTTGAGTTCCCCATGCAACAAAGGAGGCCCAATCAATTATTGTTGGCAGAGATGATCGAAACAACTGTGCAGATTTGGAATTCATATTTGATTGCGCGGTATGGAGTATTATTGGGAAGTCCAAATTAGGACCTCCACGAGCAGCAACAAATTCTTTCAAAGCTTTTGTGAAACGTTCAGTAAATTCAACGAAGGGCTCATTTGGACCCTGAGGACCCCATAGTCATGTTTGTGAAAGTTTGGATTCCTGATCCAATGATGCGTTGGACTTCTGTACGCAACGCAGTGTACTTATTTGCGTACTCATCGGCATTTGCAGGTGCTTGCGTGGGCACAGTGAGATTGACAATCTGGCCCGTGTATGTAGACGGACAGACCTGTTCACACACTGAATACAAGTCTTTCACTGCGATGTGGTTTACTCTTGCCATCACCCATAAGCGATCCCAAAAATCCGCATTAGTACAGTTAGACTTCATGAGAGGCAGAGTATTCACGATACTAGTCAGATCCTGGACTGCCATAGATCTGTACACCCCCACTCCTCTGGAATCATTTGTCCAGGCAGAGGAATCGCGATCGGTGCCATTGGAGCAGTGGGTTCAGCTTTCTTTCCTTTATCAATTTCACTATAATGTGGCAATTTTGGATACAATTTCACATACTTGGCCCAATCGGCCTCAGCCTGCTCTAAATCACCAGAAGAAATCACTGCAACCTGAATACCTCCGTTAGCAGAAGTATCAGTTGAATCTCTTCCAGTTTTTACAATTGCTTCTCTCAATTTCGAAGAATTTCTGTAACCCACAGACAATTTAGCACCCGTGCATATTTCTTTTGCTTTTTACTGTCATTTACTTCCTTCAGTAACCATTCGCTCTGTCTGCGCGGTCCCCACACCTCATCTTTATCATCTTTTGTAGCAACTTATGTTTTTCTCCTAAACCGACTCTCGCCACTTGGACACTCAGAGATTCGTTAGAACCCCCTCTCACCAATGTATAGGACATCATTCCGTATGCTGACACTTCTAACAGAGAAAAAGGTTCTTATTCATTTCAGATTTTCTTCTATACCTGTATATCTGCTTATTTTTTTAAAATATTGCTCTATGTTAGCTTTAAATTATTTCTCTAATTCCAATCTTTCAAATCACCGTCTGACAATTAATTGGATTGTAATTTATTTGCAAGGTGGGGTTCTGCCAGAGCTGAAACATTATTTCAAAATACTGTTGCGCCGCAGTAACCCTGAACGGCACGCGCTATACACTCCGGTAACCCCTGCGAGTGTATAACACAGATATTTAGTCACACTGTAGTAACCCTAAGCAGTGTACAATACATTTAATGCCGCAAATCACTGTTCCCCACCACAGAGTGCGCACATTTACATGGTTAAACCACCGTATGCTCCAAATTCATTCTCTTGCTGCAGTCAAGAATAGTGAATGAACTGCCCAACAAACACAGAACGTTCCCCTAACGTTCCCATTTGGTTCCTAGTTGGTTATTTTTTTGGAACCAAATAACAACGTTTTAGGAACGTTCCCTGCAGATTATATGAAATAACCTAAAAAGAACGTTCCCTGCAGGTTATTTTTAGGTTTAATTTTATAACCTAAAAAGAACGTTCCCAGAATGTTCCCTGCAGGTTATTTTAAAGTTTTATTTTTATAACCTACAGAGAACGTTCTCGGAACATTCCCTGAAGGTTTTTTTTTTTTAGATTTTATTTTATAACCTAGAGAGAATGTTCCCAGAACGTTCCCTGCAGGTTATTTTTAGTTGTCATAACCATGTAAACTAATTAAAACTTTTAAATATTTTTCTGATTATTCTAATGCTGAAATGTGTATTTTTTTTAATAATAAACAAACTATTTTGGAGAATTTCATGTCTGAAATAAGCTTTTAATAAAGTGTAGACATCAAAGTAGTCAAATCGCATTAAAATGATAATATAATTCCAATTTTATAGCTGAAATTAAGCCGAGGTTAAGCATGGTCTGAAAAGCATACCATAAACACTGGGTTTGTTTGTATGTTTCCCATGGGTCCACAAGATATAGCTCTTAGACTCGGCAGATCATACCGCACAGCAGAAGCCCACAGAGAAAAATAGAAGAGATACTCACCTCTCTCTGTTTTGTCTTGCGATGCATCAACAATGATTCGATGGATTGATGGATCCCAGCGGTGCCTCCAAAAACTGATGCAAAATCGAATCCACGTCAGACGGTTGGGTTGGGTTGGAGAAATATGCGAATTTATTTTAAAAGTTTCAAAAAGAATAACTGTAACTAATAACTTGAAAAATTAAACATGAAATATTAATGATCATATGCAAAGCAGCATGCACCTGTTAGTATAGTTTCAGTGGATGACAATCATAATTCAAACCAAACATATTTAAGAACATTCAAAAATATTACAATCAATCTTGAGTTAGTAATGAGTATTAGTGATTAACACTGAACTAAAGCGAATCAAAATCTTCACAAGAGACCAGAACAATATTTTCTTTTTTATTAACAATCAGCATTTCGAGACAGACAGGAATCTAAAATTTATCTTAAAATCAGACAGTGGTTAGCATAAATTCTGCAGACCTAGCGGCAGTTCAGTCCAATAACCCTTCCAAGGGACCAAGCTTAATGACCCTTCCAAGGGACTTATTCAGCACATTAATAACCTTGTTATACATAGTTAATGCATTGTTAATATTCTGTTAATATTGAATAACACATAAGAAATAATTCATAAAACATTTAAAAAAGCATGAGATATATCAGAATTCTCAAAGGTCAATTCACCAGTTATCATCTTCTGTTAAAAACAAAACAACAAAAAACAACAACTTTACAAATACATTTGCAGGTTGTCCTGACTAAAACAGCCAGTTAGATTTGGTATGTATGTATGTATTTGTTCCTTATTTTCTCTTTTGCATCTCCCTTTAATATTGAAAGGTGTTTAGAAGCATTAAGGAAGTGTTTTAAAACTTCTGCTTCTGCTAATATTACATCCTTTGAAAGACCATCAAGTTCAGCATAAAACATCCTAGAAGATATCTTCAAGCTCTTTTTTTACCATGAACATTTACTTTTTTAAGTTGAAGCATCGTTTATTTTTATTTTTTTTATTTGCTTACTTACACTGAACAAAATTATAAAAGCAACACTTTTGTTTTTGTCCCCATTTTTCGTGAGCTGAACTCAAAGATCTAAGACTTTTTCTATGTACACAAAAGGCCTATTTCTCTCAAATATTGTTCACAAATTTGTCTAAATCTGTGTTAGTGAGCACTTCTCCTTTGCTGAGATATTCCATCCACCTCACAGGTGTGGCATATCAAGATGCTGATTAGACAGCATGATTATTACACAGGTGTGCAATTGGCATGCTGACTGCAGGAATGTCCACCAGAGCTGTTGCCTGTGAATTGAATGCTCATTTCAATTCAGTTTTACTGTATTGGGGGGTCCGGGGGGGGGGGGGAGGGTCTGAAAACCAGTCAGTATCTGGTGTGACCACCATTTGCCTCACGCAGTTCAACACATCTCCAAATGATTAATTTAAATGTAAGTACACAGTAGTTAAGGCCACCTAATATAAAGTGGGACCGAACATTCAATTCACAGGCAACAGCTCTGGTGGACATTCCTGCAGTCAGCATGCCAATTGCACACCTGTGTAATAATCATGCTGTCTAATCAGCATCTTGATATGCCACACCTGTGAGGTGGATGGAATATCTCGGCAAAGGAGAAGTGCTCACTAACACAGATTTAGACAGATTTGTGAACAATATTTGAGAGAAATATGCCTTTTGTGTACATAGAAAAAGTCTTAGATCTTTGAGTTCAGCTCACGAAAAATGGGGGCAAAAACAAAAGTGTTGCGTTTATAATTTTGTTTAGCGTATTTATTTACTTACTGTATTAAGTAAGATAAACATTCAAAGGAAGAAATGTGATTGAAATCTATCTTGCATTTTTCAGGGCCAAAACATTTTTACCAGGAAAAGTGTTCGGGGAATGTGAGTTTATGTTTCATATTTATCTTTCATCTTAAATCTAAAAGTCATTTCTTAGACACTGTTTTGTAATAGCATTGAATGTATTTACTGTATAACTCTCTCTCTCTCTCTCTCTCTCTCTCTCTCTCTCTCTCTCTCTCTCTCTCTCTCTCTCTCTCTCTCTCTCTCTCTCTATATATATATATATATATATATATATATATATATATATATATATATATATATATATATATATATTCATTTTTGAGAGAAATTAAAAACAAAAATGTCTTTCTCCAAAGTGTCAGGCATGAGCAAAAACAACACTACAAACCATACTGGCCTGCCAGAGGACTTCAGAATTGCTCTTCTGGTCTTATACATATTCATCTTTCTTGCTGGGACTCTGAATGTTGTACTAATGTCCTGTATGCTACAGTCCCAAAGACGTCTCTCTTTCACCAAAGTGTCTGTGATCAACCTGATAGCTGTGCACTCCTTTTTCCTTCTCACTCTGCCTTTTCGCATTTACTATTATGCTTCTGATGAAACCTGGATTCTGGGCGAGTATTTCTGCAAAATTGTCAGTCTTATGATCCATGCCCACATGTATCTTGCATTCACCTTCTATGCCTTCCTTCTAATTGTGCGTTATGTGGAGCACTCTAATCAGCGGCACAGGCTAGAGTTTCATCGCATCCTTCACGCCACGATTGCAAGCGCGACCGTCTGGTTGATCATACTCGGCTCTATGTTCCCAGTAACTGTTGTAAACTATGGAAACAAGCAAAATGATTCAACTCACTGCTTTCATTTCGGTCAGGCTCTCGAGGAGCATAGTGTGAAGACATTAAACTATGTTCTTTGTGTACTTCTAATACTGGTTTGGAGTGTTCTAGCATTTTTACAAGTTTATTTTCTACTCTACGTGAGTAAGACATTTGGAAAGGCCACATGTCAACGTCAAGAGTTCTGGGCTCAACTGAAAAACATTGTTTTCCTGTCGGTCATGTTTTTTTGTTTTGTGCCCTATCAAGTATTCAGAGTATATTATGTGAAAGAATATGGCAAGACTGAAAAAATGCATAATATAAATGAAGTATTTCTTGCTGTCACTGCTTTCAGCTGCTTTGATATGATTGTTTTTGCTGGTAGAGATGTATGCAAACTGATAAATTCAAGGGGATGGTTTCAATGTTTATAGCATCTTTGTTGTATATTGTTTTTGATATAGTGAATTGTTTTCCATTTTTTGATGCTTTTGTGCCTTATAAGCTTAAAACAATTGTTCTGCATGACAGGATGTTTGGAAATAACCTGGTGTTTTATTGTCTATAATGAAATTTGCATTAAATAATTTACAGTATTTACATAGGATGAATTTACATTATATGGTCTTTATTCTTTTATATGTGTTCAGAGATAATGTTTCCACATTTCTTTTTAAGTGTAAAGACATAACGTGCACGTGCAGATAGTACAAATATATGCTTTAAAATATATATATTTTGCATGAAACATTATTTCAAAATGCATGTGTGTATTTCTATAATGATATTATCTGTTGTGTACTTATGAACAAATGTTTTTATTTTTATCTGGAACAAAGCTGTCAAATGTACCAAAAGAGGGGGGGGGGGGGGGCAATGGATTAGAAGTGGCATTATAAATGTACCAAATCCTTGTTATTGTACTAAATAAAGTGTGTAAGGTTGTACATTTTACATCCTAGTCTACATTTTAATATTAGAAACAGTTAGTAGCCTATTAGGTGCCAGATGTTAGCCTATTTATTAGGACTCTGGATAACTGATTTTTAGATTCTGAAGCAAAACATTAGACAAATAGCCTACAAAATACTATGTAGGCTAATTCACTTAGGTTTCACAAAATGTTTTCTTCAAATGAGTGTAAAATGTTATAAATGAGCCTATTAAAATAAAAATATGTAAAAATTATTTGAAACATATGAACTTGTGACTGAATGAATTAGACATCAGACACATTTTAACAGTCTGTAATGCATACATAATGCAACATTTATAATCGGGGCGGTGCCAGAGAATTTTAAATGCAGGTGCTCAGGGGATGCTAGATCAATGACAAGGGGAGCTGGGCAATAGTAAATATGACCAAAACAGGTTATTATTATTATTATTATTATTATTATTATTATTATTATTATATTAATAATAAAATCGCTGTAGGTGCATTTCAAGTAGGCTATTTATGAAGAGTGTAGGAGTAGGCCTATTATCGCGCTTAATTTATGACATGGGGGCGCCCGCGCAATCTTTTTTTTTTTTTTTTTCCCTGAGGAAAGAACTTAAAATACTTATTCTTTTTTGGATGTGCTTTCTGTCGTCTCATGCGGTCTCTGTGGATGGAGCGCGTCGCAACAATGAACCGGCTCACAGACATAAACTAAACTGAAACAATTTTTTTCTCTAATTATGTAGTCCGTATGAATTGTGCACGTCCATTAGCCTTCTGTGGAGATGGAGAGTCAGCGCCGGCGTTTGCACTCAACACTAACTGAGAAAGCACTAGTTTAGTAATAAATAATTAAAATGTCTTCTTTTTCCCCGATGCATTCATAATTATTACTTTTGCCGGTGCTTTGCTTGAGCGCGGAATGTAGGCTATAATAGTAAGTAAGTAAATTTATTTATAAAGCACATTTAAATTCAGCATTACACTGACCAAAGTGCTGAACAGAACCAATACAAAAACTTATAAAAATTAAATAGAATACAATTAAAATAACAACAATAATGAAAAAGTAAAATAAATATGAAAAAAAACGCCTAATACGCCTAAAGATGGTTTAGTATGTTATTATATTAATCTATTTAATATAAACGTTCGACTAGTTTACTAGAAAATCCATGTGTCGGGGGCTGACCTATGCGTGGCACAAGGAACCGATCAATTTTTTTAAATAAAATGCTGTGACATTATGAAATGTGCGACTGCAAATCACGTCACATAGTGTTCCATTGCACGAGTTATGCATGTGTAAGTAGACAAATGTTTTTGTATTGTTTTTGTTATTTAATCTTTCTTAAACTATGGGGGTGCTTTGGTCTTTTTAGGGGTGCTGGAGCACCTGCTAGCCCCTCCCTAGCGCCGCCCATTACAATCATTTGAAGCGTAACATCAGTTCCAAAGGTCGGTTTCTCATTTTGAACGAGTCTATATCCGGACTATAAACTTTTATCCCAATACTTTCATTATTATTTAATGTTTGCAACACAGAAATGTAGCCTACTGTGTAGACTGTTTGTAAAGCTGTTTCAAACATAAAGCTTATGATGAGCGCTGCTCTCTATCAGCGGCTGCGCAAAAGGAGGTTTACATATTCCAAAGTGATTGTGATTTCATTGGTTTAATAGACATGGTCTCATCGACATAGCAATAAGATCGAGTGTGTTTGAATCGAGATCGTGATCTTTTAATGAGTAATCCATATGAGCCTGTATGCTGTAGCCTACGTATTTTTGTATGTCATAATTTGTACCAGACCTAAAAAGTTACCCGGGCCCAGGCCCGGGCGGCCCCCCCGCTTCCGCGATCCATGTGTCAAACCACCACTGATACAGCCAATTAAATGACTGACAAGGTGTGGGTGTGAGTTCCTCATGACAGTACATCAGCAGTGCTAATTATAAAGTCTACATCAGACCCATCACTGCTAACTGAAGGACTTTTAAGGTGTCACACAAAGACATTTCAATGCAATTCAAAACAAGTAATTTGAAAACAGTGGATAGAGTTCAATAACTTCTGTTTATACACATTTCTGCAAAGGGAGAATTTATTTTTGTATTTTAGCACCCTCTAGAGGCGTTGAAACGCTTGCATGAGTGTTATTATACATCCTCAATCGGCTGTTAAAAAACTTGTGAAATAATTACTTTACTTCAGAACTGCTTCATGCCAACAATAACCTAACTTCTGTTAGGATATAAGCACTTCTTCTTCCCCTTACCTTTATACTTTTCATTTTATAGTGAATGGAAAGACCTTCTCTTCTATATGATTGTTTCTGATGTAAACACAAAGTTAATTTTGTCAGCCATTGAAAAATGTATAAATAACACACACTGTCCTGAAACCCATAGTTGGTTGACGACTAAAATTACATCCCTGCACTGGTATGTTGAACACTTAGTGAACCCAGAAGCCACTTCCAGTAAACTATGCCTAATTATATACTGTAAAACCATAAAAACATCATCATGTGGGACCAATTAGTACCCGCCATAAACTGTAAAACCAGTAACCCCAGCTGATAGGGTTTTTGTTTAGGCCCACACCCAAGTGGTCAACAAAAATACATTTTTGTGTGCTCATAAAAACCTGTTCAACATAACGTTGAATTAATGTAAAAGAAACTGCATCACTGCAACATGCCTTTTGCTTTAGAGATTTTTTTAATAGTATGCAGAAAATGTTAGTGCTCCCTTAAGTATAACTTCCCACTGAAATAACTGTCTTGTGATATTGCAGCAACAGCCTGGAAAGCTATAAACTAGCTATAATAAACGTCGACTTAATAACAAATGCCACATTTTCGTTGCTTTTCTGCTTGACAGGTAATATCGTAGATGTCTATATCTATATAATAATATAATATAATTGCCTAGTCACCATGGATACGAAAAAGCAATGGGTTGTAGAGACAGAAGGCTTGAAGATTTAAGCAAAGTCTTGAGGAAGTGGTTTTAACAGCACCCTGTCTTTTTATTTTATTAGATTATATAAAGTTGCTGCTATTTTCACAAAAACCTGATATTCTATATTGTTCAGCATACAATGCAAATTATATATGCCGCTGTTTAATAAGCACTGAACATGAAAAGTTTTTTTCTATGGCTTGAGCTGCAATGCACCTGACAATATAATGTTTTCTTAGCTAATGTGCTTCATTGCAGATATTAAACAGTCTAACCTCATTTAAAAAACAAACAAACATTCATCTCTCTTGTCAACATATGATATAGTGGAAGATGCAGTATGCATGTGTACAATAATGCTTGGAGGACTAAACATGTCACATTTTATTGTGCACTCAGCTTAACGCCCAACTGAGCTGAAATGTCTTAAAATGTGTTGCAAAACGTCTTCTTATGACTAGCAGTGGGAAACTCATTCTATATGACATATTAGGTAAATGCTGCTGTTTGTCACAATTTCTAGCTTTTTAGTTGTTAAGTATGTTTATTGTGTAGGCCTATGTATTAACTCCAGATCTGTACTGTACTGTTTCCATACTTCTCTATAAAAATAAATTATAACTTCAGTGTAGCTGCTTTTGTTAGTAGCTGGATGTGCAGCTAAATACTTTTGAAGTTTAGATTTACTGTAGTTTATCTTCTTCAAATTAGAAGCGGTTTATAACATTGGACTAACACTTCAGACTATCATTGCTGAAAGTATTTAACTGTAATTACTTATAACAGAAGTGGTGCCAGTGCCCGTCTGGTGGTCCTTTTTTATTTACTATGACAGTATGAAGTCTGATTCTGATTCTGACTGTCTTTCTGACCCCAAGAAAGATTTATCTTTAGATGATGAATTGTAATAAAATGGGAGTTAATTGTGAGTATAGGGGAATAAATCTGTGCCTTTTCATCCTCTAATCTTCTACTCAGTGCCACCGGAGTGAATGAACGCCTGTGTCCGCTGCTCCACAGCGGAAGTCCCCCCTCCAGACACGCTGTCTCTCTGTGTGTTGCTTTGGCTGATGGTTGGCAGAAATGGGATTAACAGTGTTTTCATACAATGGTGCCTCTCACATGACATCATGCTGACATTTTAGTCAGCACTGAATACCTTTACAGACAAAGAGAACAGCAATCTAAACCGATCAAACAGAAAATGTCCTTTATCTGATTATCCATTTCCTTCGTTAACTCACCACACCTGAAAAGAGATCCCATCACGATTTATGTTTTTACAAATATGCTAATCCACAAATGTTGTGGCAAATCTTCCTTAAAAAGTGTCTCTTAAAAAATTTCTGGATGTTAGCCTCAGATCCATATTCTGTTAAATGACTGGTTGAAAAGCACTTTTTCTCGGTCTGGCAAACTGTAATCTGATTGGCTTTTTTTATGCAGCTTTCAGGAATAACAGAACAGGTTTTATTTTTCAGTTTGTCTGGAAATCAGGCAATGTTTGCAAGATGCAATAATAAATATTTTTTTTGAGAAAGAACTAATAACTGAATTTGCCAGTTTTCCAGACTAATAGCACGTTTTATATATATATATATATATATATATATATATATATATATATATATATATATATATTATGTTAAATAATTAATTTTTTAACATTTTCAGTTATTATGCTAGCTAGTTATACGCTAATGTGTGTGTGTGTGTGTGTGTGTGTGTGTGTGTACATATTTGTTTAGTAACTGCTGTAACTGCAATTTGTAATAATGTACGTGTACAGTTTGCAAAAACATTGCCAAAGCATTGCTGCTTTCACATGTTGAATCACCAAAATAGCCAACTTGGAAATTGCCTAACCCCCTAAATTCGTTGACTTATCTTCTTCAAAAATTGGCAGAGAAGAGGGCAGTTTCAATAGTGAATTGTTGGTGTAAAATAAAAATACATTGCAATTTCAGTCATATACAAAGTTCTGCCATGAAACTCTAGATGGCGCAGTCCAACAGATCTAACTCAATATGACACAGCAGTAGCAGCAGCGCACTTCAGAAACCCTCCATCTTCCCCAACTCCACCTGTATAGATCTGCTACGGGTTGATCATGTATGCTATGTTATATGCAGCAGCAGTATTTCCTACATGCTCACAGCAGCATGTCTGTGAATGTATTGGCAGTAGCAAATCTCGGTACTTGCTCTTTCGCAGCAGCAGTGTAGCAGATCTATTCCGCCAAGACCAAATACATTAACATTGTCATGTACATTACCATGCCAATCCCTCCTAGAGTTGTCATGGCAGAAATACATTTATGCACACAATATATATATATTTTTTTTGTCTAGCTATTCTGTTTGACCACAAACCTCTTGAATGTGGCACACCCATATTTTAAAACTAGGAAGTCGAATCTTCATAAAACCGCGCAAAGGAAAATTAAAGTACAACTTGTGGACCAAAATTTACTTCGATTGTCACGAGCCCGACACTCTGTCGCTCCAATGGGAGTGTAGAGGTGCGATTTGAAACGTGAGCGCGAGATGTCGCTGTGGGACGCGTCGTCATCACTGCAGCAAGGTGCTCGGATGGGGATGGTCCAGCAGGGAAGAGGAGGAGAGAGAGGGAGAAAGCAGGCGCTGCTGCTGCTGCTGCTGCTGTGTCCGTGGCTACCCACCGCAGTTTTCCGGTCTCCTTCTATCCTCACGGTTTTCCTTGGATACCTAGCGGATGCTATCCTTTCCTCGACACACCAGCATCTCTTCTGCTATTCAATGCCAGTCGTTGGGAATGATTTCCGTGTGTCGCTCGCTGTGAATTGTCGGCATTAATCGGGGAGGGGAAGCGAGAAGAGCGTTGTTCCTCTGGACATTATTCGGTAAGCGCAATGTCATTCCAGTTGCATTTCCAGCTGTCACATTTCCCACATACAACCACTTTATCTGCCAAGAAAACGCTCGAAACAGTTGCGAAACCCCCGGTACGCGTATTAACAGCGCATGTTATGTGTTTGTTAGCATGTGGATGTCGCTGGTTTTGTGTTTAGTTTTTTTTTTTTTATATCGCATATAATGCTTGTATTCAGAGGGCTGTGAGCGCAGGCTGGGAACTGAAAATGGAATCCATTAGAGCATCATTCTCCATCCAAGACGGATGGGAGGGGGAGCGCGAGCGCAGAAAACCTATTACTTCCCTATTGACCTAAATTTCAATGATGTATTTATAAGATTACACTAGTCCACGGACATGACCGCTGCTTCTTTGTCTAGTTTGACAGCATGTTCCTCGCATTTCGTTATGAAATCCCAACTGTCAACGGCTTTGCTTGTAAAGCACCGTTTTCATTTGTGTCCATTCATTTTGAATGGATTCTTGATTTACTGGTACGTGTAGCCTCATTCTTTCTAGCATTACGACTGAAAATGAGCATATTTGACCTTCTAACATAGAAAAATCCTTTATAAGACATTGTTTAAATAAATGTTGAGTATGAAAGATATTAGTTTTAGGTGTGTTGATGTGGAAATGGGAGGGCTGTATGTGGCTAGACTGACCGCCTCTCTCTGCACTTGCTTAGGTGAGGCCGTTTTGAAAAAGAATAAACAATAATTCAGCTGGTATAGTAACTATTAGACCCTCATGTCATATGTGGTTATTAATTTATAGGCTTTTTGAGTAATATGCTATCTTTTCCCACACGTGGCACATTCATGTTATCCATAGTATGCTGGTGCTCACTTATGCATATGCAGCTCATTAACAAGAGAATTATGATATTTATCTCTTTTATTTTCTTACATTTTTTGATAAATGTATGGTTAAAAAAACTGGCCACTGTGGTTGCAAGAATTTTACTGTAAAAGTATGGTAGCCTAAAGGTTGCAAACTTTACAGGATGGCATTTTGGTGACTGTAGCCTATATTTTACAGCTCCTAATTGTGTCTAAAAATGTGGTATTTTATGCAGGGAATTCCGGGAATCCCCCTTTACCCATAAATTATAAGGCTGGTGATTTATTTTACATATAAAAAGCAGAATTTTAACAATAATTTACACTAAAAGTATACATATTGCTTTGTTAAATAGGCTACAATATAACATTTTTTCTCTTAATAATAATTCAGTTTTTTCTCAAATACATGTTGGACACAATTATTGGCAACCCTACAAATGATCAAGTTATGAGTAAAATATCTGTGAAGTATATTCCCATTCATATTCACAATTTTGAGCACTCCAGGGTGATTATGAACATGAAATTATCCAGCAATGGCTTCCTATTTCACAGAAATATAAATAGGAAGGAAAACAAAGCCCAAATTCCCTTAATCATCCATCACAATGAGAAATACCAAAGAATATATTTCTGATGTGCAACAAAAGATAATTGAGCTTCACGAATTAGTGAAGTGGCTTTAAGAAAAGAGCTAGAACAGTGAAAATTCCCATTTCCACCATCAGGGCAATAATTAAGAATTTCCAATCAATATAAAATGTTACGAAACTGCCTGGAAGAGGACATGTGTCTGTATCGTCCTAATGCATGGTGAGAAGCAGAGTATGAGTGGCTAAAGACTCTCCACGGACCACAGCTGGAGAATTGCAGAAAATAGTTGAGTCTCAGGGTCAGAAAACCTTAAAAAAAAACAAAAAAAAAAACATTTCAAACAGCACCTACATCACCACATGTTGTTTGGGAGGGTTACAAGAAAAATTCTCCTCGCTCATCCAAAAACAATCTCCAGCATATTCAGTTATCAGACACGACTGGAACTTCAAATGGGACTGGCTTCTATGGTTAGATGAAACTAAAAAATGAGCTTTTTAGCAGCAAACACTCAAGATGGGTTTGGTGAACACAGGGATAAAAAGTACCCCATGTGTACAATTAAATATACTGCTGTACTTTTAATGTTGTGGACCTATATTTCTCCTGGAGGTCCTGGACATCTTGTTTAGACACACGGCATCATGGATTCGATCAAATACCAACAGATAAAAAAATCAATAAGTGACTGACTCTGTTAGAAATCTTATAATGGGCCATGTTTGGATCTTCCAACCGTACAATAATCCATACACAAACCTCAAAAACAAGACAGAAATGGGTCACTGAGCACAAGACCAAGCTTCTGCTTGCCATTCCAGTCCTGTGACCTGAACCCTATAGAAAATGAGTGGAGTGAACTGAAGAGAAGAAGCACCAACACGGAGCTGGGAATCTAAAGGGTCTGGAGTGATTCTGGATGAAGGAATGGTCTCTGATCTCTTGTCAGGCATTGTAGGAGAAAATTTAGAGCTGTTAAACTGGCAAATGGAGGTTTCAAAAAGTATTTAATAAAAGGGTACCGTTAATTGCATCCAATGTGTATTAGAGAAAAACATTTATTTCATAATGATATTTCCCCCCATTTTAAATTCTTATTCTCCTATGAAAGGTTAGATTTTTGTGAATTTTTTAAATAAAAGATCATAAGGATTAACAATGCAGATTAATTTTCACAGCCTTCTATGATCATATTTATCATGTGTACCAACAATTCTGACCACGTGTGTACATATATATATATAGAGAGAGAGAGAGAGAGAGAGAGAGAGGGAGAGAGAGAGAGTAATATATTATAATATAATAATATACTATAGCTGCAAAGGTTTGATTTACTGATACATTAATGCACAAAAGTACTTTTCTACAGAAAAAAAAATCAAAAGAGATATAATGCAACAGAGAGAGAGAGAGAGAGAGAGATGGAGAGAGAGAATATTGATCATTCAGGGGATCGGACATTCTCAGGTTGATCATAAATTATACATTACATATGGAATTAATTATTTTTTTCTTTTTTTGTGCAGAAAGGTTTCAGCAGACCTGGCCCTGGTATTCAACATTTTAATGTGCTGATGCACCCACACTAAGAGCATGCTCTCAGACAGCAACAGTGCATGACTGTGAAATATTGTATGCATACTGGTATTAACCTGCTAGCTACCGTATATGGCTGCATATGATTTAGAATGGAGGAGCTGTGTATGCATTTTGTAACGGGTCGTGCACACTTAAAGACCTCACAGAATAACAGTATGAGCGGCTCTCCTATTAGTAGTATTTGCAATATACAATAAAAATGAGTGAAAAATGCATTCAAAACATCCATAAACATTCATAACATTTTTAATTAAATGTTCAAATATTCAATACAGATAATACTAGAAAACGGTTATGACCTGACTTTCTTGATGGGACTGCAAATTCAGAATAATGGACAGGTAGTCAATAGCTTAAACTTGGCGTGAAGACATTAAAATGTGCAAAAGCAGAGTGCTGGTATTATTATTAATTATTAAAATGGTGCAGCACATGGAGCGCATTAGTACTTATAATAGGCATTTTACTAACAATTTGTTATCTTGTCATTATCCCAAAGCAATTCCTGTTAGGTTTTTAGCCTTCTTCTGTTTGGTCATTGCTAGCCTGTAGAGCTTGTCTTTATATGCCTTTATTTCATATTCATATATGATCTAACAGGTGAACCGCAGTTTCTTTTAGATTTATCTTGTTTTATAAAAGTGACTTTTGCAGATTTGGTTTTATTTACATTTACATTTAGTCATTTAGCAGATGCTTTTATCCAAAGCGACTTACAAATGAGGACAATGGAAGCAATCCAAATCAACAGTGCTAGTCTCAGTTAGCCTAAAGGTTGTTGTTGTTTTTTTTAATTATATAATAAATAAAAAGAAGAATAAATAAATTAAAAGGAAAAATAAATATTTGCCATTAATATTTAGCTATAAATTTTTGATAATTTTTAAAACTGTTTTGTTATAAGGTAACAGAGGAATTTTATCATGCTCATATAGTGTTCGGTATTCCACTCAGGAGAAAATAATAGACCTATTGATAAATATCAGACTTTGACTCCAGCCACTTGGTATGGAATGACTCAGTCTCCTAGCTTTTCTGATAATGACCCCAGAGATAAAGCTGTTGATGACACAGACACTTGCCATCGTTGTCATCTGAGATGACACTCACAGCTGATATGTAGTTATATCTGTCATACGGGAGGATATGAAAGGACAGAGTCTTTTATATTTTTAAGAAGATCTGCCAAATAGTGACCTGGAATTTGATGAATCTTTCATGGCTCGATTTGAGGCTTGATGTGTACATTTAATTTGTAACTTGATATGCCAGCACTAGTAGTTAACCTCAAAGGACGTGAAAGAGAAAAGATTTCTTAGTACATATGATGTGTACATAATTATTATTAACTTCATGTCCTCTCATATTTGAAGATCAATATCTATTATCGGCTTCAGAGAGGCACTGTAAAATAAGGCAGTCAATATCACAGGATTTTATGAGATAGATATAGCAGTACTGTCTTACAACAAAATACTATATGTGACCCTGAACCACAAAACCAGTCTTCAGTTGCTGGGGTATATTTGTAGCAATAGCCAAAAAAACATTGTATGGGTCAAAATGATCAATTTTTCTTTTATGCCAAAAATCATTAGGATATTAAGTAAAGATCATGTTCCATGAAGATATTTTGTAAATTTCTTACTGTAAATGTATCAAAACTTAATTTTTGATTAGTAATATGCATTGCTAAGAACCTCATTTGGACAACTTTAAAGGTTGATTTTTTTTACCCTCAGATTCCAGATTCTCAAATAGTTGTATCTCAGCCAAATATTGTCCTATCATAACAAACCATACATCAAAGGAAAGCTTATTTATTCAGCTTTCAGATGATGTATAAATCTCAATTTCGAAAAATTGACACTTAAGACTGGTTTTGTCGTCCAGGGTCACATATTCATTTACTGTAAAATCAATGCAGACTAGCACATTTTCCTTCATAACACAGGAAATTACATATTACAGTAACAGTAACTTTATGATCAGATTTCATTTGTTAACATTAGTTAGCTTCATTAGTGAACACGAATTAACAGTGAAAAATAATTATAAAGCATTTATTGTTCTTAGCTAATGTTAATTTCAACATTTAATAATACATTATTAAAATAAAAAGTTGTATTTTAATATAATGTATTTGATCTAACATGAAGAAATAATGAATAGTTGTATTTTTATTAACTAAGATTAATGAAGATGAATAAATACTGTAACAAATAGATCACTCATTGTTAATGTATTAACTAACGGGAACCAGTGGGACCTTGTTTTAAAGAATTATTGTGAATATTGTACTGCATGCTGGGAATCAAACCTTTTTGTTTACAGAAATTGATTTAAAATATTTAGCTATTACATGGCTTTCTATAATTCTTGATTCTGCAACCAGTACTATATTCACATGTTGTATCACGCCATGCCATCTTGCTTCACAGTTATTGATTGTCATGAAAAAAGGACCACAGAGGATTTTAGTATTGAGTTAATAATGATCTAATATTGTTGCATTGTCCGTCTTGTGGTTAGGCCAGTTGTTTTATACGTTGTAGTGGACCATTTTTTTCTCTAGTGGAAGCTTTAAGATAATATATAGGTAAGATTATAATGTCAGCAAATTAATTTATCCATTTTGTAGATGTGTCTTTGTTTATTTTGCAATTATGAGTGAACAGAATCCTTTAGATATGATCTTGAAATCGAATAGCTTCCTCTTGCTAATTTCCCATGTGCGTTAAGTTGTCTTATTGTTATTGGGCAGCGTCTTTTCCCAGCATTGCCTTGTACACAGATCAAGTGCTTGAGTGAGCGATCTTTCCTCAACTTCATTTAGCCAGTGTACCATGGAAACATCTTATATGTGCACGGCCAATGCACCGGGGAGCTGCCTTGCTTATGCACACACTGTCAGTGCTCCAGAAAAGACTTGATAGGAGGGCAGAAATACATTCCTACCTGACTGCCTGGATTATACAGACCTGGAGTGAGGAGAGACAAGCTGTGCTCACTGAGCATTTGCACTTGTGATTAAGGAATCCACTGACACATGAAATATGAAATATGAGAGACAGCAGGGCCCTGGCTATCTATTTTTAGATTTGCCAACCAAAATAAATTCAAAAGGAAGGTTAGTGTTGTTTTTGCAAATGCCATTGTATTTTTTGTGTGAAGAATGGTTTAAAGTTCCCAACCTAAAAAGCAATAGTTTGCTTTTTAAATGGAACCATTGCAAATATCTTGAATACGCAGGATAAGAATGGTGAGCTTATTTGTGACCCTGGATGACAAAACCTTAAGTGTCAATTTTTCGAAACTGAGAGTTATACATCATCTGAAAGCTGAATAAATAAGCTTTCCTTTGATGTATGGTTTGTTAGGACAATATTTGGCTGAAATACAACTATTTGAAAATCTGGAATCTGAGGGTGTAAAAAAAATCAAAATATTGAGAAAATTGCCTTTAAAGTTGTCCAAATGAAGTTCTTAGCAATGCATATTACTAATCAAAAATTAAGTTTTGATACATTTACGGTAAGAAATTTACAAAATATCTTCATTGAACATGATCTTTACTTAATATCCTAAGGATTTTTTGGCATAAAAGAAAAATGGATAATTTTGACCCATACAATGTATGTTTGGCTATTGCTACAAATATACCCCAGCGACTCAAGACTGGTTTTGTGGTTCAGGGTCACATTTATGCAATATCGGTTTATCTGAATTATCTTTTTAGTGTGTTTTCAGAGGTTTATCTTAATGTCAAATAGCTGTTGTGTGAATTTGGTGCTATTATGACAAACTGGGCCATGAACTTGCTTGTGCGAACAGTATCATACTCTCTATGCCACTATGCTACTGTATCTTATTATTATTAGATGGAATACTTTATTCTGACTGATCAATTGTGGCATTCAGTCCACAATTTTTTTTTTTTTTATAGTAGCCGTTCAACTGGACATTTGTCTGGACTGTTGTCACAGGCAACTGATTTTCTATATAACTGTTCTAGTTTCATGTCTTTTGCAGCAAAATGTTGTCTCTTTCTGCTTATATAATAAAATGATCACTATTCCATATAAAATAAATGCATAAATGGATAAGCAGCCATGAGGCGAAGTGTAGTTATACCTCAGATGTGCATTATTTTTCAATAATTCAACAGACCAGAGTCAATTATTTTGCTATTATACCATGTTTCCATACATAATGCTGTTATCTAAAATTAAAATAATAATTATTAAAAAATAATGTTAATGTTGTTTGTCATTGTCTGTGTAACTGGACCCGAAGTGCAAACAAACTTGTTTTGGGGTTATGTCACCTGTCCAGCAGCACACTATAACCGAAATAATTTGGTGATGTAATATGAAAGTTTAATGTGTGTAACACTACTTCTTATCCCCAAATAATATTTTCTTATGGAAACTAATGAATTTAATTAGAATTAATATGACTTCTTATCCCCAGATTAATACTTATTTGTATTGCAGTTGTCATAGACCTGTTATGAGAGGTTATATTAGCATTGGTAAGAATCAAAATATTTTGTTCAGGTTTTTTCGCTGTTATTTTTCACATCTCTCAAATAAGATAATTGAACTATTTTGTATTACTGAGAGGTCGTAAGTGCTCTTGCCATTGTTTGACCAGTAGGGGTCCTCTTTGGAACCGCTCAGTGGCCAATTATAGAGGGTCCCAGCATGTCGGTGAACTTATTATCGGAAACAAACAAGTGAGTGTTGCAGTTAGCTTTACATAAACAAACACACCAAATGGACTGACATGACACATTAACGTTGGCAAGGATATAGATATCCATTAGATTCACTTTCTTCATCCTTAAGGAATAACACACAGCTTTTGTCTTGGAGAACTCAGTGGGTGTATTAAATTTCCACTGCTGTTCTTGTACATAGATAACACTAGTAAACACAGCTTTCAGCAATGTCAACTCTCTCCAGCAGCAAAGTCATTAATCCCATACTAGGTCAGGGCTCTTACTGAGCCAGCCGTTTCTACCCAGAGCTACACAGGCATGGCAGCAATGTCCTCACGCCACGCTTGAAAAATCCAAGCCTTATACTGATATCCCATGATGCATTTTCCAGGCGTACTGCGGAATTGTAAATATATGTTTTCTGTCATTTCCCCCGACACACCACAAATCATCAGTAGTTTCTTTCAAGACAGCTGAAGGTTGCTGACAGATTTGAAAAGTTAATCATGCAGTGACATGTAAACAAACATTTTTTATCAGCAAATTAGAAAAGAACTAAACCAAAAGCTTTTTTCTGCGCTTTTCCAACCAGAGACTAAAACGGACATAAAAGGGATAACTGTTTCTTAATGCGAATAGGCGTTACCTTTTATATGCTGTTGTGTACTTCTATTTAACGAAAATAAAGAGGGGGAGAGGTGGCCATTGAAAAAATAAAATGCACTCAAACATTACCACCAGAGACTATAGAGAAGAAAAAGCCCTAATAAGCAGTGGGGCCTGTTTGATCACAGCAAGCCTCACATAATTACTCTTTATCATCGATGTCACGCTCAGCTGTCCTTTGAGAACATGATCCGAGGAGCATTTTAATTGCCTCACATTTGCGCTGCTTCTCAATGTATCATTGACATTTTGGGCAAGGGGACATGTCTTGAAAAACTATACATTCTCCACCAAGACTTTTGCTGATAGTTAATTAGCTCTTGAATGTCATGTGAGTGAGGGCATAACCAAATTTAGTCGTTTTTTTTTACTGGTCACTCTTGTTTATGTATTTTGAAATGGCTTATATAATATATGCATCATGCATTTCTAGTCCACTAAAATGTTTACAGGTACAGCAAGATATGGTTAAATTAATATAGCTACCGATTGCAATATAAAAGACACATTATCTCCAGTCCCATTTCGGTGCTTTGTGCAGGAGCGCATAACGTCATCTCCCAGTGTGCCAGCCTTACAGAAAAAGAGATTAGTTTCCTTTAAGACCTTATTGAACATTTTAATCTTGCAGTGTGCTCTGAATTTTATTGCTGTTTCATTCCCAACGTTGTCAGTTGTGTGTCGAGACAATAAATAAACAAATCTGTCCACAGTCAGAATACAAAGGACTGATTAATGTCTGCGTGATTAATGAAGCTGTAAAAATATTTGTTTTCCTTCATCTTTCCATCCCCCCGGCATGTAAGTTATATAACTAATATGCTTTGTAATAATTAGAAATTTGTTTGAATGATTTCACATGATAAATATTTATATTCTAAATGCTAGTTTTTAGTTCATCACCCTCATTTTTCTGTCTCATTCATTCTAGTAGCTCATCAAGTCTGATTTTACACTGGAAATGCTGTCGGGTGTGTAAAAGTGTGTGAATGTGGGTGTGACTGTAAACACAATATGTGTCTTTTGTTTGTGCATTTCGATACTTTAATATCCTGTGGGATCACATGACTAATCTGGGATTGCAGCTGTGATTCCTGCCAATGGCAGCATCAGTCGAACACCTTCATGTCCGCTGGGTGTAGGTAGACCCGTTTTTCTGGAACATCTGGTGTTTCACTGGGTGATCAGATCTTGGGAGTAAGTCTTTTGAATCCTGCAGAAAAAATGTCCGAGGGGAGTAAACCATTGTCAAAAGCATATGGCCATTGTCTTAATGGGATATAATGGGGATGAAAATGCAAAAGCAGGGCAGATGTCTTGAATGAGATGTTTAATGCAGAAAACAAGATTAACAGGTTGTGAGATTGCATAGTGTAAAGTGTAAAACAAATTTGATTACTTAAAATTTGATCAGATGTTGGGACTGAGGTTCTCTAGTCCTTATTTCAGGGGTCTGTGTTTGTAGAGATTGTTGCTATGAGTTGTAGCCTATATAATCCCAAAGGATGGATGATGCAGTAATTCCATTGGGTGCAATCGTGAGACTCTTACATCATCGTATATGAACCTACACATTCAGCAAACACATACTCACGATGATAGAAAGATTTGGCACACTGCATAACGAGTGCTTGAGGTTTTTTTGTATGATTTTTATCAGAAGTGTATGTTCATGCATATCCAATTAGAAATATTAGCCTATAGTGGTTTGCTGCCCAAAACCACCTTGAAACATCAGCGCAAAGCATCTTGAGAAGAAATAGTTGCTGTGTGCCGCATCACTGATATGATCAACTGTAAGCCTCACGGTTGCCTTTTTGGTGAGAGACTGTCATAATGGATTGATATCTCTATGGAAACGGGAGCCTGTTAACAGGCTCAAACATGATGTCATAGACAAATTAGGCATTCAGACATGTGTGGCTGAGCCCAGATAGAGAGCTTCTGCTTTGTTGTAGAGCTTTCAGTGACATTAATTATGAACATTTCACAAATTTGATCAATTAATGTCAATTTCTCCTTTTCAGCTATTTGATATCTGCAGCTATGCCAGTGGAAAGGCTTAAATGTCTACATTCACCTCAGTGGTTTCAGACAAAACAAAAGTCATTGGGGAAGCACAATCAAGTATGTTACTCCAAAAATGTAGCTTTTGTCACTTTAAATGAAAAAATGCCACTGAGGAAATGAAATGGGATATAACCGCTTGTTGGCAACAATGGCTCTGGCTCTTCCACTGTTCAATTTGTTTAGTGTTTGACAATGAAATTGAGGTTGTGTTACGGGACTCTCCTGTATACCGTCTTGAGCCGATCTGACAGGTAGAGTCAGGGGCCATTGTGCGAGGTGTTTTAGTAAAATTACAGTAAATATTCTCTGAGCAGCGCAGGTCTGTTTCTAAGGTAACTGCGGCCTTGGAGTGATTGTAGCGATCATGTGACTCAATACAATTAGGCGTTTTCTTACCTATTTCTAAGTAATGCCTTTTCTTTTTCTTCCTTTTTCCACTAAACACATAGTGTGTTATACCAGTTAGCTTCTGTATGGTCTATTCAGTATGTTAAGAGTTTTGCCATTTCCTTTTGATGTGTAATATTCTTGTGAGTCAGAAATCAGAGTACTCATTATATTTTACATGTTCATTTGGATTAATGCATCCTATAAATCCTCTAGTTGATGTATTGTGCTTACAAGGCACATCCGATTCTTAGTGCTCAATACCGTTCCAGCATGCCTTTGTATGTTTTGTTATGAGAAGTTCTCTACGTATAATAACAGCACTGAATAAAATGTAAATTTTCAATATTCCAAGAAAAAACACCACTTCAAAGAAAGCCAACAGTGTGCTTGATTTTAATGATATATGCCTTGTAAGCAAGCTGATTATGATCAAAATTGCATGAATATTACATGATTATTCTGTATAATGACATAAAAGGAGATATTTACTTTTTTCTTTGAAAATGTTAGCAGGGCAAGTCAGTGGTGAAGTGGTGTTTACTTGGAATATGGAACATTCAGATTCTGTTTAGTGATTATTGTATGCAGAGAATTTCCCATAGAAAAATATGAAAAGGCTTGCTGGGACTGCAGTGTATTTTATATACACTATTATTAAAACGTTTGAGGTCGACGAGATTTTTCAGTGTTTTGGAAAGGATAAAAAATACAGTAAAATAGTAATATTGTGACATATTATTGCAATTTTAAATAACTGTTTCCTATTTTAATATATTTTAAAATGTAGTTTACTCCTCATTTTTAACCAGCCATTACTCTAGTCTTCAGTGTCACATGATCCTTTTTTATTACATTTTTATAATCCCAAAAGCAAACAAGAATTAGGTTTTTATTTGCAATAATAGCCGAATTTGGCTATAATTTAACTCATTGACAGTGATTAAATCATAAACTAACTTTTAGCAAAGGTAAACAATTCACAGACCATGTTTGACAGTGCAAAACCAATGTTGATATGCAACATTGAGCCCATTATAAGTAAAGCTTAATAATTTGCAACACAATTTGTGTGATTACAAAGCATAAAAACATTCTTTTTTTCTTTTTTATTACAACACAGCACTGCCATGCAACACAGGTCTTCCAGCCATCCATGGAGTGATATTTTGTGTTTTTTGTTTCATTTTTCATAATCGTCATTTATTTATGATATCAGGATACTATTAATCAGAGGCAGATGGATGACTAAGATTATTGTCAAAAAAATGTAATCCATCTGAACTCACACTCACCAGCAGCTGGGACTGGCAGTTGTTGATGTTCTGGTCTGTTTTGCATGATCTCAGTGGTAGTAAGTCATTGGTTTGACCTAGAAATGAAAAGCATCTGCATCAGGTCACCAAATCCGATGAATAAATTGAGCATTTATCAATACTTTTTCTGTTTCACCTACGACTATGGCACATCGTATTGTTCAGGTTTTTCTGATTGAGCGCTCTCTCTTCCATACAGAGCAGATGTGTTCACAGTTGTGCCTGACGTGGTTGTGTAAAAAGGCTGTGTGTGCTGGTGCTCATAGGTACACATTCACACGTGAGCAGCCATTTTCTGTCTGCTCCTGCTGTGTGCACACTGTTCTCTGGGGAAGCTTTAAATTTGGGTGGTTGATTTTGAAGAGGGCAAGCAATTGCCAAGGAGGAAGCTGAGGGTGAAGAGAGTGACCAGACAGGACCAGATCATTATAGTGGGATTTTGTTACTTGAAATCCAAGATTTAAAAAACCCACAAAATCACTTGATGTATTTCAAACAAAAAGTTTGGGCCAAACACATTGATGGGCTTTTTTTTTAAATAGCTTACTCATTCTAGAGCACATTTGATTGGATAGATTTAAATGTCCTGCAAGAGAAAGGTGGTGCTTTTATATGCATATATGATACAGTTATAACATTTGAGGTAATTTATTTCTCATTAAATCATTAAATTGATCAAAAGTGACAGTAAACACTAAAACATTTAAAAAAAAAAATTCATCAAAGAATCCTGAAAAATCATGGTTGTGTCATGGTTTCCACTTTTAAACATTGATAATAATTAGAAATGTTTCTTGAGCTCCAAATTAGCATATTAGAATGATTTCTGAAGGATGATGAAGACTGGAGTAAAGCTGGAAAATAAATTACAGGAATCATTTTATTAAATAGGGAAAATGTCACAATATTACTGTTTTTACTTCATTTTTAATTAAATAAATGCATCCTTTTTATAAAAATATTTTTGAGACTTTTTTTCAAAAACAACTTCTGAATGGTAGAGTATGTGTATATTTGCTAAAAGTGAAAGTTGTAAATGTTTATTTATAGTGGGTCTCGCACATTAACTAAAAGCCACAAAACTAAGATTTCGTTTTTCAAAGTCTTTTCTGAAGCTGATGTACACAAATCAAAGCATGACGGCGACAAGCTGAGAATCGTGTTTGGAATCACAAACCTCGAGAGATGAGGAGAAAAAAGTAGGTCAAAGATGAGTGAGAGACTGAAAGAAACAAGAGACGGTTAATTAAATATTATGTCGAACAATTATTACATCATGACAAACAATTGAAAATGTTGATAAAGCACTTTGATTAGTATTATGGCATCCGAGTGCCAAACCATGATTTTTAATGTCATTTTACCCGACAGTCTGTCGTTGTGAAGGATTTGTTTCAACTGATCGCTCCAGTACACTGAAGCATGACAAAAACCTTGCACAGTTCATCTTGAATAACTGTTGGTTCTATTGTTTTGGTTCACAGAAGTAATGCCAGTACCAGACCAGCTCTCTGACACAGAGAACTCCAGCATGTTGAGCCCGGTACTGAACGCCTCAAACGGAGATGGATCCGAGACGGAGACCACCTCTGCCATCTTGGCCTCTGTTAAAGAACAGGTGGGTACTTCATGTCAAAATACTGTAAAGTTCTTCATTCTTACAGACTGTCTCTAATAGAAGGTTATGATTCCCCCCCACACTCATACGGAAACATTCATTTTCCAACAGTTTAATTAGAAACTCTCTAAATCTTTATATACTGTAAACAGTAATTACACAGAACCATACCAGACCTCAGATGAACTGCATACCATCTGGGTTAAGGAGCCGCAAGGTTTGGTAGGTTTCTGCGTGAGTCATTTCCATCATCTCGTGCTGCCGGTTTCATTTAGCGCCTGGTGCCTAAATTCACAGATACAAATGGTTTTTGATGGTCAACACACTGCAAATGCGCCGTCACGCCTCAGTATCACATGGCTTTGCGGACGAGTGGGAGGAATGGATGTAGGTTTTGGGGCTGCGTGGTGTAAGAAATGTGAAATATTTGACACTCCATGTTGCAATCAGGTCTCCATGCTATGCTAGTCACTACGCCACTTCCTATCTATAATAAGATTGGTCACCTGCTTGTCAGCAGGTGGACAGCTTCCCAGACATTGGCGCAACCTTATGATAAACCGGCTTGATCTGTCAGGAATAATGACAGGTGATTGTAATTGGTTATGACCTCCTGTCATAAATGAAATTTATGAAATGAATTATAGGATTATTGCATATGTCAGAATTTAGTGGGTGATAATGTACAGTATTTCTCTCTTTTACATGCACATATATATGTGTCTGTCTTGGCTAGAGGCCATTTTTGAGTCAAGACCATGAGTAGATAAAAATGCATTGTGACAAGCCCTTCACATCCTTCTAGCGTTTAGCTGCTTTTAAACATGGGACAGAAAAAAAGCGACATGCTCTTAGGGTTGGAAATCTACACGGTGAATGTTAAAGTAGGCCACAGCCATAGGCTGCTGTGGGCCAGTCTAATAGCTCTCCTATCAGAGTGAGAAAAACTGTCTGCCATCTTTTTTTGATGCTTTTCACTGGAGGGTACTGGTGGACAGAATCCATGTCACGTACAGTGTTTCTCTCTGAGAGGAGATGAAAAAACATGTAAAATGGGGTGATTTTCTGTCCTGTGTTGGTGTACTTCCTGTTGAAACAGGATGATTGGGTGGGACGTATCGAAGAGCTTTAGTTACACTACCGTTCAAAAGTTTGGGGTTGGATTTTGAATGTCTCCTATCTCACTGGGGCTGCATTTTTTTTAAAATCAAAAATACAGTAAAACAGTAATATTTTCAGTTTAAATAAACTTTTTTTCTATTTTAATATATTTTATAATGTAATTTATTCCAGTTATGGCAAAACTGAATTTTTAGTAGTCATTAATCCAGTCTGCAGTGTCACATGATCCTTCAGAAGTCATTCTAATATGTTAATTTGGTGCTAATTTATAGTGCACATTTTTATTATTATCATTGTTGTGCTGCTTAATATTTGTATGGAAACTGCAAACATTGAATTTCATGATTCTTTGATAAACTGAAAGTTCAAAAGAACATACTTTAAAAAGAAAATCAAAATCTTTTGTAACATTATTAATGTCTTTTCTGTCTTTGTCTTCACATTTGATCCATTTAATGCTTGCTGAATGAAAGTATATATTTATTTATTTAAAGGGTAATCTTACTGACACCAAAGTTTCAAAATGTAGTGTACAGTATGTCATAGCCATGAACCATGATTTGCTACTTGCTATCAAGGGATGCTATTTTAGCCCCTGCTGGTAAATGCTGTAACTACACCATTTGGCACTATAAAGCCTCATTATCCATGGATGGACATTCAAAATTAGTTGTGTATAGTGACTAAATGTATTTATTTTACATATATTTAGACAATGGGTTCAATGGAAATGCTAATAACTAGCTTTCTCCAAATATTATTGATCTTGCTTGCTACTGCTAGTCAGGTTGTGTTAGCAGGCAGGGTATTCTCACGATAGAATGCATTTTAGTGGACAAAAATGTGTAGTACAAGATGAGTCATCATTATTTTTGGTCCAATTTCTGAAAAAGAAACACTGTATATTTTACACATGCTAAGAGTGAATTTGACCAACCTTTAGGAACAGGAAAAATAACTGAACTAACTGAAATCATTCACTGAAACTCATATTGTGATGATTTAATGAGGTCTGTAAGCATAAACCACATCTCACTGTGATTCAGTATGACCCTGTGTGTTTTTTTCAGGAATTTTCGTAGTCTTAATCTTTCCTCCTGGCCTTTTTTTTTTTTTTTTTTTTTTAACTACAGTCATATTTAAGTATCTCTGGTTCATAAGACTGTAATCAAGCACAGCAGGCCTGGTGTCCTTTTCAAAATACACTGAAAATAAATGTTTATCATTTTGACAAGCACCACTGCTTGTCTACTCACACATATTATGATAAATCACCATAGATTTTTTTTGTTCTCCTCCACTAGATGGCAATCTCCCATTTTGGAGGCATTTAGTAGTCAGAGGTCATGCTTTTTTCAAAATTCACAGAATAAACTGAACTTCAGATCTAAAACTAGTAGATTTTGATGACAAAGGATGCTCTGCAGCACTGAAAAACCATCTCCCCTCTGCCATGTATAAATACAGTGTACCAAAATGTCTAGCAAAATGTCCTGGTCTCTTGTATGTGTGCTTTGTGTGCAGTTTTCAAGGTTGCACGTGCAAGCAGAACACAGTCTCTCCTGTGTACGACTCTCTCCCATTAAAATTCTCCCGTATCACTTGTGCTAAACAGAATCACATGCAATGATCGCATGTTTAACAACCTGGACATGCACAGTTACTGTATTCGCAGTAAAATGTTGCTTCTTCTATATAATGAACCCTCTTTTATTATTTGCCTTTGAGCGACACTTTCTTAGATTATGTTGACACAGTGATTGTAGCAGTTTCATTAATGTATTAAAAGTACAGGTGTTTTTTTCAGAATTTTCTGAAGAGCTGTTGTTATAGCTCAGCTTTTTTGTCCCTTTCATTTGGTGTTAATTAAAGAAATTTATCTTAGTGTTTTCAAAATGACACGTTAATTATTCATGAAAAAGCCACTGGCATATAAAGTTTTATTATGAGCATGGCAAGGGTTCTTTGGGGAAAGTGCCAGTGTTTGTAAGGGGTAGTACAGCTAAGGTCAAATATTTCTTTCCTTTTAATTCACACTCACAATTTGAAGGCTTTTTTATTTTAGAGAAAGCTTGTTAATCAGCTCATTATATCTTTGTCTGATAGGAGTGATTTGCTTTAGCCAGAAGTGAAGTCATTTAGATTTTTCTTAATCATGTAATAGGTGTCACATATTCAATCAAATGAAGCAGTTCTTTTAATTACTTACAGTATCCATAAAAGTTGAGGCTGTTTTGACTAAATTATCAACAAAAAGGCTGTTCAAGCTTATTTGAAATTGATCCTGAGGTCCTTTGGATGGCCTCATTTCTGCTCTAATTTTCAACCAGGAATAAGAGTACTTTCCCTTTACATTTTACAGAGCAAACGAGTTCATCTGAGTCATTCCTGTCTGTTTGACACTGTTTTGTATGGTTCTCAGTCGGTGTGGTCAGGCCGTGGAGTGGCTTTGGACTCATTTAACTCCGTGAAATTATAGAAATTGGGTTAAATCCTTAAAGGAACTCGTGAGGCGAACCCCAAGTGACATTTTGCAATCAAATGGACCAATGAAGAAACTTAAATGTCAGTCTTTGTCCACAGGGCACAATTAGGCATTTAGGCCAGAAGACCACATTCAGCTCTTGAAGCAGTCAAATCAATTTCTCAGTCCCCTGGCTATTTATTTTCTAAACAAATAGGTTTAACCGCCTTTTCTGGAGTTATTATGTAAGATAATGGGAATACATTCTTTTTTGGTACTCTTGTCACAATCCTGGCCATATAAAACACAGTTTTCATAAAATTATATAGACTAAAAGAAATTCTCAGAAACTCAGACTAAGAAAAAACTCAGGAAACTGCACAATGAATTACAGTTAGTTGGATCAAGTAGAAAGAATGAAATAGTATTCTCTTGTAAATAGGGCTGTCAAATCGAGTAATTAAAATTTTGTTTACATAATATTTGTGTGTGCAAAATGTTTCTTAAATATGTACGTGTATGTTTGTGCATTTATATATACATATAAATATATACAGTATTATGTAAACACAAACTTTTATTTTGGATGCGATTAATCGTGATTAATCGATTTGACAGCCCTACTTGTAAGACAATCTCCAATAATCTTTGTTTTATCTTCGAAAACTCATTTTTACAGTGTAGTGTTGGGGCAGAAAAAAACAATGCTTTGAATCTTAAAGAAGCACCATTTTTGGTCGAGGTGACATGTCTGCTGTCCTAGCCGAGTGCTTTTTGTCTATGCAGACTGCTATATTTAACCAACTTTTGTGACAAGTGGAGGCTACTCCTCGCTCAGGGAGCCTGTCCATTGCAGGCTATTGAGGCAGAACAGCCTGTTAGGATCCCTGGAGGAAGCACAAAGCTTAGCATCGCACAGTGGAACGGTGCTTTTTTTGCTGCCTGGACCGGCAAAAAACACCTCTTTCTCTCTGCCTCTCTGCGATCCTTTCAACAAGACCCCACGTCCCCCCCTTCTCCTCTTCAGAGTAGAGCACAGATGGCGTCAGAAAGAGGGGAAGAGTTTAGGAGGAGGCGGAAGAGTGACTGGAGGGCGGTGGTATTTGGCTGGCTGGCTGGTGGGAGGGACCCTTTGTGATGCAATGTTGCATAAATAATGCCAAAGGGGCTCTAAATTCACTGTTGCCATGACGACCTTTGTGCCTGACTGCACTCCACTTTTTGCTTTCCCGCTGGAAGGCAGTCACTACCACTCTTGTACTTTCTCTAATGACTTTGCTCTCCTGATAAGAGGAGATGAACGCAGTCTAGTGGGATAGTGATGCGCAGACACGGCTCTTTCTCAGCGCGGACGGCCTCTGGAGTATGGTACATGTGCCGGTAAGAGCGCTGTTATTTTATTTGTGAAGGCAACAGGTGTTTCAGGAGTAGTTGTGTTGTTGTTGATGGTTAGAATATTAGAGTCTAATCAGTTGTTGTTCTCTGTTTGCGGCTCCATCTTGAACTTGTTGATGTGAAATAAGAAAGGTCAGAGATGATGCTTGTTTGTATCGTAATTGCAGGCGCTTTTCAGTCGCAGAGCTCAGCAGCTTGCCTGTTTATTGCAAATGCACTGGAATGCGTCTGCCGTAAATTCATTAATTGAGACCCTAGACATGCATAATGATTGTGGAAAAGTGTTTGAATGCTGCAGTTAGCGCCTCTTTAGTCGTCATGGTCCATAGAGCTCTCCTCAACACTCTGAATGGGTATTTTTGTAGCCTTCATCTGGGTTTGTGCCCAAAATAACAGGTGATGCGTTCTGAAGCCCTCTTAGCTTTAACCGCGCTGGGGAGAGAGTCTTTGACCTTGTGGCTGAGTGAACTCATTTCAGCCTTGTCACAAAAGAAGTGGGGATGTTGCATTGACTGTCGTAGCCCTGGGCACAGGCACGTAGTGCAGTGTTTCTGACTGGATTTTCACAGTGATTACTTTAAAGAGGAGCTCTGGGATTTTATCTCTGATTTAGCATCGACAAGTTTGTCATTAAATGTTAAGCGGCGCATATCTAATTAAGAGAGGGGTGGGAGGGGTGTGGAGTGCTGGAATGGTCCAGTGACTATCAAAGTTCAGAATAATGCCTTTGGATGTCTGGAGAAACTGTGGAGAAAAGTTAAAAAGAATGTACTCTTTCATTTTTTAATTATTGTACTTTGCAGACAGCTGACTCATTATGGCCAGTGCCCAAAATTAAGTATATCACCACTGTTTAAAAGTTTGGGGTCAGTAAGATACAAAAACTTTTATTCAGCGAGTAAGGATTCAATTGAAAAAGGTGCCAGTAAAGACATTTATGATGTTACAAAAGATTTCTATTTTAAAAAATGAATTAGATTTTTTTTTTTATTCATCCAAGAATCCTGAAAATGTATCATGTTTTCCTTAAAAAATACTACACAGCAGAGCTGTTTTCTACATTGATAATATTAGGAAATGTTTCTTGAGCACCAAATCAGCATGTTAGAATGATTTCTGAAAGATCATGTGTCACTGAAGACTGGAGTAATGATGCTGAAAATTCATCTTTGCCATCACAGGAATACATTACATTTTAAAATATACTCAAATAGAAAAAATAAAAAATCTGAAAAATTAAATTGTAATAATATTTCACAGTTTTACTGTTTGTGTATTTTTGTTGAAATATGTAAATGAAGCCTCGAGCAAAAGAAACTTTCTTTAAAAAATCATAGGAACCCCAACTTTTTAAACAGTAGTGTATATTATTATTATTATTTAATCATCAAAAAATTTAATAAAAATATATTTAAATATATTTACCTGTTTTCTCCTCGCAGCATCATAAAAAAGCTAGTTTCCATCTCTCTGTAAAACTGTACTTCTCACAAATGATGACCAAGATTATCAAGATTTTGTTCATAATATATTTGTTTACTACAAGCAGCCTTCCACATATATTTTGTCATATAGATATCTGGAGAAGAAAGATAAACGCCTTAAAACACACAAGTTGTGACAGATGTTTGCTTTAATAGATGGTTTGTGTGCCAGCTTACATGAGCAAGGGTCTGACAGTCATTCTTACAGTTTGACCATGTTTAAAATTGCAGTTCCTAATAAAGTTATTGACTGGAGACTAGATTTATATGCCAGCAATTTTAAATTGCAATAATTAAAAGAAAATGCATTTTATCAGTATGTAAAGAAAAGCCCTGAGTGGCTGTAGAGCCTCACAGTGTCTCTACATCCCACGCACACACACACAGACAAACACACAGACAAACACACACACACACACACACACACACACACACACACACACACACACACACACACACACACACACACAGACAAACACACACACACACACACACACACACACACACACACACACACACACACACACACACACACACACACACACACACACACACACACACACACACACACACACTTTCTGTGTAGTAGTTACTGGAGCATGTGTAAGTGCATATGCGGTACATGTTATAGACAGAATCAATTCCATAATTCCTTTAGGGCTTTACACATACGCTCTGTCTGCTTTATATTTGCAGGAGCTGCAATTTGAGCGACTGACGAGAGAGTTGGAGGCTGAGAGGCAGATTGTTGCCACCCAGCTGGAGAGATGCAAGCTGGGATCTGAGACCGGAAGCATGAGCAGCATCAGGTGGGTCTGGTGGAGTGACACCTCTCACTCACTCAATCTGTCTGACCCCACCATCACCACATACACCAGCTAAAGCTAAAGATAGAAATCTTTCACACCCTTCCATCTCTCCTTGATCTTCACCATCCAACTTGTCATTAAACCATCAAATATCATTAAAAACATGTTTTTTTTAGTCTCCTCCATGAAATCATTTGATGTCCCTTCCCGGCATATTCCATCATGAATATTTTAGTGTAACCAAATTCACAGGAGAAACTTCTGTTTTCTAACCTTCCCCACTCAAACTAAATTCTTTCACTACTTCTGTTGTCACAAGCTTTGAATTCAGCCTGTAATTAAAATCTCATCATGTTTAAGTAGTAAACGAGAACAGATACCATAATAAAACATACTTTATGGATTATATATGCAATCAATTTGACCTCTCAGAGGCTGATAAGTGCTTCTAATCACTGTTTACACTGAATGCTCAAATTGAATTGAATGGCCCCATTGTATTGTCCTCTTGTTGTTACTGTGAAGCATATTTTTGTGTTTATTCATCTAGCCTGAAAATTCAATAAATCAAATGTCCTTCAGCTGTTCAGTCAATAAGACTCCTACGTTGCTTGCTTTGTCAGTGAGATTCTGTTGTACAGGATGATGTCAGGTTTAAAAGCTATGTATTTTATTTTTGGTTTTAGTCTCACTACCATCAGTGTGAGCGGGGCACTGTAGACCTCAACCAGGGGGAAACCTGGACCCCCTCATATTGCTTTCACACATGTATGCTACCTTGAGAGATCATTATAAAACAGAAAAAGTCTATATTTAATGTCTACACATAGTCATATTTCCCTAGCTATTTCGTATTTCCTGGTCTATCACAAGTCATTTTTGCATGCTCCCCCCAACCCTGTTTTCGTTCATGTAGCAGTTCAGTGGCCTCTCTCCCACATTAGATGAGAGCTGCCAACGGACACATGCAGTTAGACACACAGAATATTTAATTAGAGTAAAGTGGAGCGGAGACAACATAGTCAGTGATGATTTGGATGTCAGGCCATCAAGTGCTTTTGCACTTAAGCCCATGAGATGATTTATAAATATACACTGTTCAAAATTTTGGATTGGTAAGATTTTGCAAGCTTTACTAAGAAGTCACTCAAAGGCTGCGTTTGTATTATTAAAAAAAAAAAAAAAAAAAAAAAAAAAAA
Organism: Acrossocheilus fasciatus; assembly: GCA_036784905.1. Classification (NCBI taxonomy): domain Eukaryota; kingdom Metazoa; phylum Chordata; class Actinopteri; order Cypriniformes; family Cyprinidae; genus Acrossocheilus; species Acrossocheilus fasciatus. The sequence goes on along the minus strand of CM071939.1, from coordinate 20,729,195 downwards.
AAAAAATATATATATATATATATATATATATATATATATATATATATATATATATAATTTAAAATATAAATATAAATATAAAAATAATTAAATAATAATAAAAGAATATGTAATATATTCTTTTTTTATTTTTGGCATTTTATTGTCTTTATTGCAGTAGGATAGTATGTAGTCAGGAAAGTGGGAGGGGGCAGGATTAGGAAAGGTCCATGAGCCAGGACACCCCAAGCGCAACAGTGATATATGAGGCTATCAGCGCCGACAATATATTCTTTAAAGACTGACTGCAAACTTTTGAACAGTACTTTAGTGCTTTTTGGATTGTTATTGGTTAAAGGGATAGCTCACCCAAACATTAAAATTCTGTCATTAATTACTCACCCTCATGTCGTTCCAAAACCATAAGACCTTCATTCATCTTTTGAACACAAATTAAGATATTTTTGATTAAATCTGAGAGCTTTCTGACCCTGATAGACAGCATCGCAACTACCACATTCAAGGCCTGGAAAGGTAGCAAGGACATTGTTAAAATAGTCCATGTGAGATCTGTGGTTCAACCTTAATTTTATGCAGCTTAATTTTTTTTTTTTCATCAAAAAAAAAAATTGTGTTTCAAAGATGAACGAAGGTCTTACAGGTTTGCAATGACATGAGGGTGAATAATTAATGACTGAATTTCATTTTTGGGTGTACTATCCCCTCAAAGTAAGAAATTTTGAATGATGTCACCAACCACAGTGTTGATTGAACCTGTCTTTCACTTTTACTCATGCTCGATCTTTGAATGTTCTTGCATTTATTGCTGGCTGTTGTTGTGTGTAGTCTTAAAGAGTCAGGTAAGGTCAGATCTCTCCTCAAGACAAATACAGCTTACAGACAAACAAGATGCTCAAGGCCATAATAGAAGCTGCAAATCAAGCAACACGGTGCTGAAGTATCTAATCAGGGTTTGCATGGATCTTGATTGGTCTCACAATTCAGGGTTATTTTACTTTGTGCACTTTGTATCACTTTGTTTTTTCTACTGTTGACTGCAACAGCCATCTGCTTTCCGTGATGGTGTTACTAGCTGGTGTTGAATTTCAATTGCAGAACAATACTGATACAAAACACTTCACTGACTATTATTTGTTCCTTTTTTATAAGACAGCAAGCTGAAAGTCACAGCATCAGGAGAAGCACCGTGGGCTAAAGAGAGCACTTTCAGCCTGTGACCCACTTGTTTAATGAAACATGGGTCTTTTCAAACAGCACTCCATTTTGAACAAACATAATACTGGCCTAGTTCTTCAGCTAACTGTCTGATACTCAGCAAAAACAAATCTCTGATTAGCCGATGTGCAAAATGCCTCTGCAGTCACAATGGAAATGCCAAGTGAAGTTGTCTCATTGTCTCTAGCAGGACGTCCATCTGACCAAACCTCGGCACAGCGTCAAACATCTGCTGCTCTGAGTGAGGCCTTTGACTCGATACTAGACGTTCACTGTTGAGCCCTATCCTGTAGCGTGGAGTTGTCTCACTAAACGCTGTCTGTCGAGCACAGCGAGGGAGTATTAAGCCAAAGCTGTTTGACTGTTTTCCTGCCAGATTAGTCCACCAGTCTCCTGTGAGCTCGGACTGCGCTGGCGCTATGTATGCGTCTACAATGTGTGCCTCGAGGAGAGATAATGCTTTGTTGGCATGTGGTGTAAATAAGTTGTATTGAGGAGACAATGTGTTTGACAGCTCTAATGCTCTAATCTCACTGTAGTATAATGGCAAGCGAGAGCTTCTGTCCATACAGTAGGCAACGGGAAAATACTATTATTAGCATTCTGTTTGTAATGTTTGTACATTATTTCAGCATTTGCTATACGCACCAAAAAGCTTTTTGTCTGTTTCTGCAGCTCAGTTGGCAGAGTTATGATGCTAGCTACAAAGTGTCTACCTTGATTGCAATGTAATCTGCTTTGAATAAAAGCATTTTCCTAAATGTAAAAAGAAAATGCATGAATGTACATCTAGTATCAGATACCCACTTTGTTTGAAATTGCACAAGAAAAGGAAAGAAAACACTGAAAGGCTTGTCCATTGAGACTGTATGGAAATGCGTTATATTTCTCTTTACCCCTGAAGAGGATAAATTTATAGAAAGAAAGATGGTGGGCCAAATTCACTGAACAGTTTTGTGTTCTGTATTTCAGCGTAAAAATCTGCTTCACATTCACTAACCACCACCAATCTACTTTAACTAGGCTTTAAGTGACCTGAAATAGCAGCGTGCTGTGAGTATGTAAAGTCAAACATACATTGTAGAAAAGTGCACTTTAACCATTATGGTAAAGGCTAATTCAGGTGCCAGGAGCACGGTTTGGGTAAAATATGACATAGTGTGGTAGTATTCTGGAATCTTTTCAGTCTTTTAGTCTACCCAACCAGCATCAAGAACAGAAATTGTGTATTATGAATTGCAACATTTTTGGGCCTGTTTGTGCAACATTTCTTTAGTGTTTCGGGTGCAAAAACAATGAAGGATATTATTTAGTTAAGTAATGGTTAGTGAGATTCAAGGTGCTTTTAGTAAATTGGTGCAGGGTTATTATTGTTAACTAAAAAACTTAAAGGTACTTAAAGTTCACCCCAAAATGAAAATTGTGTCATCATTTACTCGCTCTCATGTTTTTCCAAACCTGTATGACTTTTTTTTCCTTTTTTTGAGGGTGAGTAAATGATGACATTAACTGAAATAAAATAAATAAAATAAAATAAATTGAGCTAGTTCTCATTTTCGTTTAGTTCAACTTGATGTAGTGTTTCACTTGGCTAAAATAACTAAAATTAAACTGAAATAAAATTAATGAAAAGACATCATTTTGATATTGATACTTAAAGAATTAGTTCAGTCCAGAATTAAAGTTTCATGATAATTTATTCACCCCCATGTCATCCAAGATGTTCTTTCTTTCTTCATTCGAAAAGAAATGAAGGTTTTTGAGGAAACATTCCAGGATTTTTCTCCGTATAGTGGACTTCAACGGGGACCAACAGGTTGAAGGTTTCAATGCAGCTTCAAAGGGCACTACACTTAATACTTTCCAACATGAATACGTGCATTGCAGAGCTAGTGCAAGACAAGCTTTTGTGTTTAAAAAGTATGCACATTTTTAAATCGTATTTTTTTTTTTTAGAAAATGGCTGATCATTTCACTAGATAAGACCCTTCCTCGGCTGGGATCGTGTAGAGCCCTTTGAAGCTGCACTGAAACTGCAATTTGGACCTTCACCACGTTGGTCCCCACTGAAGTCCAATATATGGAGAAAAATCCTAGAATGTTTTCCTCAAAAACCTTCAATTCTTTTTGACTGAAGAAAGAAAGACATGAACATCTTGAATGACAAGGGAATGAATAAATTATCAGGGAATTTTAATTCAGGAGTGAACTAAAACTTTAAAGTAAAATACTGAATTTTATTTATCATAAAGTCAATGTCAGTGAGGTCCAATGTTGTTTCAAAGTGTCCTCTTACATCCTGTTGAACCTGTCTAGAACTGGGATATTGTTAAGGACAATGGCAGCAAGAAGACCAATAAGAAACCTTCCCATCTGCCTGTGCACCCAGGGTGTCTGTGCTCAGACAATCCCTCTCCATTCTTACAGGATATTAAGCATATTAAGGGTGTCTGCTGCACTGGCTGACTCACACTAAGTGTCTCCCTATACAGTACAGGGAATACAGAGCGTATTGATTTAGCAAGCAATCTGTCAGGCTTAAGGGTGATGAAAGCTTCTTCTGCTACCAAGTTCAGTTATAAACCCGGACTGCTTGATTTTAGCCTAACTGTGTAGACTAAACCCAGTCTGATGATTGAGAAACAAGGATATTGTCTGCATCTCAATTACTGGGGTGACCTTGCAGTTATTATATTGATAGATAACTAGGTTATGCTGAATGCAAATTACTATTTGGAAGAGATTTATAATATTGCATATAACAGATTTGGATTCAGATATAGCTGAATTGTTATTGAAATGTCATACTTTGTCATTTATCATAGTATTTTGATCAACTAAATCTTGTATTATCGTTTAATGGTAATGTTTTGGGCTTTAATGTGGTTCTAGTGTATTCTTACACAGAGGAAATTGTCTTTCGACTATATTACATGCCTGTCGATGGCAGCGGAAGTGTCTAGGCAGCGACATATACTTGATCTGCCTTGTGACAAAGCAGCACATTGCCGCCCAGCTTAACTAAGACAGCCTAGCATAGTGTAGATCTCAACCACTGAGCTTCCCCACATGTGACATCACTCATGCTGTCAGCCTAATGACCCACCACATCCTCAGATGCACTCAAAATAACACTTCGTCCTTTTAGAAAGTACACTTGCAATAGAAAATGTGTGATTGATCCTGTAATTGCTCGGGCTAACTGCTGTTGTCTTAGCCTCATGACGGCACACTGGGGTTAAATAAATGTTTATCTTTTTTTAGCATTTAGAATGTTTCATTTATTTTTGAATTCAAATGAGTCTGGAAACTCCTTCTGAAATACTGCAAGTGGAAATGTAGTGACCTTACCTAAATTTACCATAGTTCTTGAATAGTACCCATAGGGCTGCTATTTCACACTTTGATTGAAATTGATTTTGTATGTATCCGAGGACTAATTTGTAGTGTATGATATATCATTTCCTAAATAGTACCCGTAGGGCAACTGTGGTGTTTGGAGTAAAGCTTTTTAATTTCACGCATATACAGGTGTATATATATATATATATATATATATATATATATATATATATATATATGGATTATTCTTCAATTGCGGTGGCAAGTAGTGTCCCTCTACTTTCCAACAGTTGAAATAAACTTTAAATACCAATAAATTATAAAATGTTTACATGTTTGTATTCTGTAGGTTAAACACAATTTGTGCACTATTAATAGTTACATTTTTGTTTTAAAATACATATTTAATTGAGTTTGAGAGATTGCATTTGTAACAAAATATGCATGTTCCCGCCATAACTTAGAGAGGTATCATGGAATGTTTTTAAGAAAAGGAGGAAATCCATTTGGACTACTTCCTGTGTGTAAAGGTCACTGCAGATGCTGGTTAATCTGAGGGGTGCATGGGGAGTACATTCTTTCTTATTAATTTTCTTACATTTAGCTAAATTTCTGACAATTTCATGTTCCACATTTTATTAGTGTCTGTGGTGTTATGTTGATAACTTGCAGATTTGACATATTTTAATCAAAGTTTTGATAAATACATACTTATTAATATTTCCAAAATGTCCCCTGATCTTGAAATCATCATGATGGCAGCCTCCATTTGAGTCTGGATTTAGGCCGATTTGTCTGTGGTGTTACTGTCTTTTCTGCTAACACCACAGAGCCTATAGTAACTTGCAATATAAAGTCTGTGGTGTTACAATTACGTCTGTGGTGTTACTTCAAAATGACAGACATAAGTGGCTGTGTCACCAGTGTTTGATTGAAATTATTTAAAAATCAAAATGTTCTTAAAGGAACACTCCACTTTTTTTGGAAATAGGCTCATTCTCCAACTCCCACAGAGTTAATAAGTTGAGTTTTACCGTTTTTGAATCCATTCAGCTGATCTCTGGATCTGGCGATTGCACTTTTAGCATAGCTTAGCATAGATCATTGAATCCTATTAGACCAGTAGCATCGCGTTCAAAAACGATCAAAGAGTTTCGATCGTTTTCCTATTTAAAACTTGACTCTTCTGTAGTTATATCGTGTACTAAGACCGGCGGAAAATGAAAAGTTGCGATTTTCTAGGCTGATATGATTAGGAACTACTCTCATTCCTGCGTAATAATCAAGGAACTTTGCTGCCGTAACATGGCCGCAGCAGGCGCAGTGATATTACGCAGCGCCTGAAAGTAGTGCCCAGCAACCGGGGACTACTTTCAGGTGCTGCGTAATATCACTACGCCTGCTGCGGCCATGTTACGGCAGCAAAGTTCCTTTGCATTTTCCGCCGATCTTAGTACACGATATAACTACAGAAGAGTCAAGTTTTAAATAGGACAAATATCGAAACTCTTTGATCGTTTTTGAACGCGATGCTACTGGTCTAATAGGATTCAATGATCTATGCTAAGCTATGCTAAAAGTGCAATCGCCAGACCCGGAGATCGGCTGAATGGATTCAAAAACGGTAAAACTCAACTTATTAACTCTGTGGGAGTTGGAGAATGAGCCTATTTCCAAAAAAAGTGGAGTGTTCCTTTAAGCTTTCCTTTTAATGGATATAGCATATTAAACAGATTTTAAATGCATAGCAATATATTTTATTAGAAAAAAACAAGCATTTTTTTTTTTACAAATTCTGCCTCTCATTTGCCACCCCAATTGAAGAATGACCCATATATATATATATACATACACACACACACACACCATGGTATTCCATATAAGTACTGCAGTTACCACAGTTTTAGTGTTACTATATTAAAACTACTATAAATTTTCATGAGGCAGTTTCCAGACGAGAGCCATTTTGAGCCACCCTGGGCTGCAGAGGTGTCTGGGGACTCATGTTTATGTTGCTGTGATTTGTAGTGAGAGTATTTTACCTTCATGCCATTCATAGTAATACACTGTAAGAGAGTGTTTGCCATCACAGAGCAGCTGTACAGTATCTGTGCCACACCAGCCATTGCCTTCTTATCAACTGACACAATTCTGCTGTGAGAAAGACGGCCATGATTCAGCACTTCAAGAGGGGCTCTCTCATTACGGGATGCTCTCTCGCACTGGGATTGAAATGTATTCCTCTCTGAGGACTGTGTTACATCTCTTTTGATTTGTAGTGTATCGTATATCACCTCATGAAGAGTCCAAAAGCCCACACAGGATTGTTTCTGCTTTCCTCTTGTCCTTGCTAAACTGACTTTTTATAGACTGTAGGAGTGCTTCTATTGGCAAAATGACTTAAATTTCTATCTATTCCTTACAGAAGGATATCATATAGTTTTAGAAGACTTGGAATATGGTACTTTTATTTTACTTTTAGTCACTTTAGAGCTTGACAGCTCTTATTCTCATGCATAATAAGGAAAGACGTGGGCAGGATAATCTTTAAAGAATCACAGTTTGTATTTCACTAAAGAAAGTGAGTCAGAATTTACAATTTACAGATTGTTTCATGTTTTGGGTGAACCGTCGCTTTAATCTTGGAACCCTAATTGAGTTAATAGACTGTCTCTGTCTGTCTAGCAGAAAGGTTACATGATAAATTGTTCTGTATGTTATATCTCTCACATACAGTACCAGGACTAACAAGGGCTATTTTAGGCCCTCTCATATGGAGTTTAATAATGGGTGGCCTGGCTTTTACGGACGAGTGCCTTTGCTCCGCACTCATTAATACAATCACGTGAAGCCCTTTCACATGCTCTGTCGGATACAACACACTGAAGACATGGGAAAGTAGTAAGCCCGACCCCCTCGATCAAGCACATGTGAAAATCACTGGTTAAATTTATGCGTGTGATCTGAATTTCAACACAAATCTGTATGAGGTGACATTCTGCTTTCTAAGTTATGGTGTTGTTTACATTTAAATTTCTTCTTCTTTATATATTACATATATTTAGCTTGAAATAACAGGCAGCTTCTCTTTCTTGATGGCATGTGTCTGTCTTTTTGTCTGTCAATCGGGAGGCACTCATTGACCCCCAATGGTTTGGGGCCGGCCTCCTCCTCTCTCCCTCCCTCTTTCACTCTTTTCACATACGTTAGCAGGGAACAAAAGCCGCTCTCAGCTTTGTTCCAGCTTTTCATAGCACACTTTCACTCTTTCATACCAAAATCTCGGCTTTCTTTCTCCTATGACAATCCAAGGCAAACAGGCTGTAACAAACATACACAAAAAACTTTTTGTATTACTGCAATTTAGGCAGCTAGGTGTTGTAATGCAGGGTCCACAACATAAGTTGGATTTAAAAAAAAATAAGTTTTAATCTTTTGATTTAAGATTGTGTGTTTGTGTATGTATGTGTGTATATGTATACACACACACACACACACACACACACATGCACATTTAATGCGTAAGAGAATTAATTAAATTAAAAATATACAGATATGTCTAGATTTTTAAAGTATATTTGATAGACAGAAAGAGAAAAATGTAAGTGTTTCAATATTTATATAAAAAACGTATTTAATTTAATGCTGTTAAATGTGTATATATAAATTAATTTAATGCAGTATTTGACATTATAATACACATGCATTTGATGGCATTACGTTAAAAATTTATTAAATTATATATCATAAATTCTTTACCTGTTTTTCATTTTTATATATTGTTTTAATAATATAATTTTGTAGATATATAGATAAATACTGTAGACAGATAGACATCAAGGAAGTATTATTTTAATACTGTTAAACGTCTATTTAAATGCATTTAAAGCAGTTAATAATTTACCTATTTGAGATTTAACTGGTTTACAATGGATTCATAAACGTAAAGTTGATTCTGATTGGTTAATATAGCATTGCAGATGTGCTGTCCCAAGATATTTGTATTTTAATGCCACATTCAGCTGGTCCAGAAATGTCAACAGGGGATGCTTTAGTATTCAACAAGAAGACCTGTTTGAATGGGGAATGAGGAAACTGCATTGAATAGATGTGTTGAATAAACTGTTTTTGTGAGCTATACCATGAATTTGTCATACTGCAAACAACAAAAGAAAAATAATTCACTTAAATAAGGTGGTGTTTAATTATCACCTAAGCTAAACAGGTAGGAAATATCACCTTTGAGCACCGTTAAAGGCGCTCTTAACAATTCAACAGGTGTCAGGTGAGATTATTCATTGATTTACCAGTGTTAGCATTGCATTTGTTTGACGTTCACGCCCCTTTGTTTTTTTATTTATTTGACCATGACTGATCTAGTGAATAATTGTAGAACAATATGTAGATGACTAAAATTAGCCAGAACGGAGGCAAAGAACACTAACTCAGTGTGCTAATTGTAATGGCCCAAATCACATTGCTCCAAGTGTTTCAGCTAATATGTTGAGTCAATATGGAAATGGAGCACATAAAGAACAGTGATTAACTACTGACCACACAATGACCCACAGCTGTGATTGCCTCATCTGTCATGTCATTATTCTCAAGTTAATTATCTTGGGAGAGAAAAATATCTTCATCCTAAAAGGCTATAATGATCCCCATGAAGACAGACTCATTCTGTGCTATCAATGTGATGTTATCTAGCCAGACGTCTTCGAGAGCGATATCACAATTGCCAGTCTTATAGCATACTGGAAATTGAACGACAATTTCCAGCCAATGGGAACAATTATTTTTTATTTATTTATTTATTTAATGTCGTAGGCCCTCATAATCATATCTCACAACTGAATCTGTGTTTATCTACCTTACAGGACTTATTTATTTATTTGCTTGTAATTACCTGACATATTTAGCCAGTAATTGTCTTTTATAGGGAGCTATTAGGATGAAAACAGTGAACGCTTGTTTGAAGGCAGGTCAACTCACTCATTAAAACGGGGGTTCGGGTAAAAATGCCTTGTGGCTCATCACTGTTGCTCACTCTCTGGGAGCCTGTCTCTGTCTAGGCATTGTTCGTTGAAGAATCGGTGATGAATGGGTTTTAGGAGAACAACGCCGTGGCCCTATTAACATGTGGCGTTTTGTTTTCTTCTGCGATTCGTCACCCCCCGCACAAACATAGACAGCTCCACAAAATGAATCCTTACACACTCGCCGGAAGAAAATCAATAGAGTGATTTAGCAGCTGCTGTAAGGCTCCAAGGACAATGGGTGAGCGTTTAGCCTCCTGATAGCGTTACGGGTAATGCAGGCCGCTATTTACCGTGCGGTGGCAAAGCCGGTCGTTGATTAGGGGTATGTGGCTCTACGTTCTTCCACAAGCCTTCATTTCCACCCAATCCATAACCATCATAGCCACTGTTTGTGTGTTCTACAATGGAGATGATACTTCATTGATCAGTGAGTTATGTGATTCAGAAAGTGCGCAAATAGGTTTATGAACTTGATGGGTAAACAGTTACATAAGCAGTTTATGGCAGCCAAAGTATTAGCAACACCACATGGTCAAAAGTTCACTGCTGTTTAAAAGTTTGTCGGTTAGATTTTTTTAGAAAGAAGTCACTTATCCTCACTAAGGCTGCATTTATGTGATAAAAAAAATACAATAAAAACAGTAATATTGTGAAATATATATATTTATATATTTATATTAGTTCTTGTAATGGCAAAGCCGAATTTTCTGCACCCATTACTCCAGTCTCCAGTGTCATATGATCCATCAGAAATCATTCTAATATCCTTATTATTTCTTATTATTGTCAATTTTGAAAACAGTTTTTGTGAAAACTTTGATACAGTTTTTTCAGGATTCTTTGATGACTAGAAGGTTTAAAAGTACAGCATTTATTTGAAACAGAAAATTATAAAGGTCTTTACTGTTACTTTTGATACATGTAATGCATCCTTGCTAAATAAAAAAATAAATTTCTTAAAAAACATATACAGTGTACTGTATTTACACCCTTTACTAACAGGTGCATAAAATGCACCATAAAAAAGCACACAGTTTCCTTAAACAAACATTTACAGTAAAATAGGGCCCTTTTCTGTTCCAGTGTGACATGCTCCTGTGCACAAAGCAAGGTCCATGAAGAAATGGTTCACTGAGTCTGAACCATTGAACAAATTTGGGATGAATCACGAGCTAGAGTCTATCATGCCTGACCTCACTGATGCTCTTGAGTCTGCTTTACCAGAAAATTGGAAGATTTTACAGAAGACCAGCTCCCTATTAATGCCCATGATTTTGAAATAAAATATTCAACAAACATATACAGTTCAGTATAGGTGCCCACAAAATTGTGACCATTTAGTGTTAATGGTCAATTGCAGGGGTAGGATTGTAACATCATGTACAAGTTTGTGTTCACTTCAGTGTTTGTGTTGATGATGCATCTAAATCTGTTCTATCCTTTATCTTACAGTTCTGCAGATGAAAAGTTTCGCTGGAACAACCAAGGTAACTGGACTGTTTTCTTACCAAAAAGTGAATTTGTTTGGAAATCCATGAACTGAAACCTTACAAGAAGGTGAATGTTGCATGAAGAGCACCTTTTCCAATGCATTTTGACACTTGTCATCATCCAGCAGCCCACGTGGTAAACCGTGCATGTCAGAGTGAAACATGTTGACTTTTGACTTTATTGATTGTGCTACAGCAAAACGTTAGCCAAAGATGACAACCTCTGCCTTCCAGAACATAAAACACTGAGGAGAGGCTGAGATTGAAGAGCAAGAGCAGTGCAGCCCATAAATGATTCATGAGCTTGCGGTCACGCCACACTCTTTAAAATACTGGGCTCTTGATGAAGCATCAAAACAAAACCAGATTAAGCATCTCATTCTCATTCCTGGCAAGTTCAAATTAAATTTTTTTAGTAAATTCCTCAGTGGTAGGTTTTGTACTTCACAATGTTTTGGCCATAGCTACCCAACTACCAAAAGTTGTAAAAAACAAAAAACCTCGTGAAAAGGTTGTGATAACATTTCATATACATTCATATGGTATGTTTTTTAACATATATATTGTCACAATGCTGCAGAAACATTTAGACATCAAATATGAGTCTCGAGTGTTGTCTTTTTTTATATATTTCTTTATTAAATTATGTCACTGTGGAAGCCACTGAATAAAAAATAAAAAAGGCAATTGCGACTTTTTATCTCACAGTTCTGAAATTTTTTCTCATAATTGCATGATACAAACAATTCAGACTTTTTTTCTCAGAATTGTGTGATATAAACCCGCAATTGCGAGTTAAAAAGTCATAATTGTGAGATATAAACTCGCAATTCTGAGAAATAAAGTCAGAACTGCGAGATATAAACTCACAATTCTGACTTTTTTTCTCAGAATTGCGTGATATAAACTTGCAATTGCGAGTTATAAAGTCAGAATTGTGAGATATAAAGCTCGCAATTCTGAGAACATATCAGTCTTTTTTCCCCCTCAAAACTGGACTTTAACTCGCAATTGCGAGTTTATATCACGCAATTCTGACTTTATAACTCACAATTGCAAGTTTATATCTCACAATTCTGAGAAAAAAAGGTTTTCAGAATTGCAAGAGAAAAAAAGTCAGAATTGTTTTTATCTCGCAATTGTGACTATAAATCGTAATTCTGACTTTATAATTTGCAATTCTGACTTTATAACTCACGATTGTGAGTTTATGTCTCACAATTCTGTGAAAAAAAATCTGAATCGTGAGATAAAGTCACAATAACCTTTTTTTTTTCTTTTCTTTTTTTTATTCAGTAGCGGAAACGGGCTTCCATATGTCACAGACTAGCCTATATGAATCACAAATTTTGAGACACAAACCTACATTCTGTAAATAAAAGTATTGCCCCTATGTGTTTTTGAAATATGTAATTCAGAACTTATATTATTTTAAAACTTGAAATGTTGCAGATTGGTCTGGTTTTATTTGCATAGTAGAACTGCGATTTGAATATGTAAACTGCACATTATTGTTACATTTTACAATTTTAAATTATAGGTGTAATTTTACAATGTTTTTAAAGCATGTTATTGCAACGTAACCTAACAGCAATCAATATGTAACATTGTAAAACATTAAGCCCTTGCTGAGTAACTACCAGCTTATTGAAACACTCGTCATAGGGAGCTATTTTATTAGCCTGCTAGATGAAGTTACCTTTCATGTCTTTGTTCACAGACGGACAGAAGGATATAGAAGAGGAGCTCACCACAGGTCTGGAACTTGTAGATTCCTGCATCCGATCTCTTCAAGAATCTGGTATTCTGGATTCACAGGAATTCACTGCAGGCGAAAGTAAGGAGCTCTTTTAGTTTAACACAATTAAGAAATTACCAAGACTGAACAATGCTAATGACTTCTAAATGTTCTGATCCTGCAGAGTTGTGATCTTAAGCTGAAATGATTGATAGTCGGGGACTATAATTTACATTCTCTGAGTGTTCTTTTACAGAATGCATGCATAACAGCCTATAATATGAGCTTGCAGGTGTTGCTCTGTATAGTGTATCCACATGAGCTTGGTATATCCTCCAGCTTTCTGAAATTTATGAGTGAGACGCACTGCCTCCCTTATTATGCATGATAGTAGCTTAATGCATGAATTACAGGTTATTTGGTCGTTTTTTGGGCAACAAATTCAAGGAGGCAACAAATGTTCAAATAAAATATGTCAAAAGCATATTCAAACTGCTGAGAGGATCAGGCCTACCTCATCTGAACAGATTAAAATATGAATACTCTGAACAGTTGGCATATCTTCAAAGGCTCAGTTTCTCAGCGTTTAAAGGAGGTTGAGATAGTGTAAAAAGTTTCCTGATAACCTAAAAATCATGTGGTCACATTTGAATTAACTTTATATATATATTATATTTTATATTATATTAACATCAAATATTACTTAAAATGACAGAATCAGCCTGAGTACTTAAGATTATACAAACCTTATACAAAAAAAGGGGTTAGATCAGGTAGAAATACACTACTGTTCAAAAGTTGATTTTATGATTTTTTAAAAAAATCTTTTTGAAAGATGTCTCTTATGCTCACTAAGAGAACATTTATTTGATCAAAAATACAATAAAAACTGTAATTTTGTGAAATATTATTCTAATTTATAACAACTTTTTTTATTCCTGTGATGGCAAAGCAGCCATAATTTCAGTCTTCAGTGTCACATGATGCTTGAGAAATCATTTAATATGTTGAGGTTGTGCTCTAAAAACATTTGTTGTTATTATTACCAATATGTTGAAAATAGTTGTTCTGCCTATTTTTTGTGGAAGCAGCGATACGTTTTTTTTTTTTTTTTTTTTCTCAGGATACTTTGATGAACAGTAAGTTTAAAAGAAAATAATTTATTTAAAAGAGATTATATTTATGGTCACGTTTGATCAATATAAAAGTATTACTTTCTTCCTAGAAGTTCCAGTGAAATCTTAAGAGTTTTGTGGATTTTAATCTATGTTCATGTACATGTACTTTTGAATAGTCAGTATGCTAATGCACTTTTAATAAAATATACTTTTCAAAGTGCACTATACTGACATATATTTTCTGATCATGGCTTCAGTATCTAGACTCTATGCCTATTAATTATCACAGATACACCACACATAACTTTCACTCACACTAGCCATTGGTGCCAATTACTGATAAATCTTATCAAAGCTACACATGTAGTTTGACAGAGCTGTAACTAAACAAATTTAACTGCAGGAAACTTAAACTAAAGCAAGGTCTAGAACATTAAATATTGAGCAAACCTCTAAATAAATCAGCATACATGGATACATGGACACTTAATGGTTTTTAATGAACCATCTTACAAGACAGATAAAGTATATGGTCAAGCTTTATATTAAGTGGCCTTAACTACTATGTACTTTCATCAAAAAATAAGTACAATGTACTTATTGTACCAAATAATTAATTTCAGTGTAAGTACATAGTAGTTAAGGCCACCTAATATAAAGTGGGACCAAGTATATTTTGTATTTATTTACTCGGCTGTTGTGGTTTCCACTCTCTGTAGTTGTGAGTTATAAATAGAATTCAGCTGAAATATTTATCGTCTCTGATCTAAAATGCAGGTCATAGAGTGTGGCGATAAAACCCCTCTCCCCAAACAGATAAGTGACCAGCCACCTGCACATAGATTGTCCACCGCACAACCACTCTGTATGGCAGAAAATGGCATCTTAAGATATCTAAAATGCTTGGGTTGAGACTGGAGAAAGACCAGAAGTCTGATTATGGATTTATGAAACTTTCAGCTCTTACTGTAAATGTGCCTCTTTTTGAATCTGATAGTGGCTAAAGTGGTTATAGTAGTAAACTCCAGCCATTTTCAATAACCGCAGTCGGACAGTTTCTGCTATTACTGGGTCATCTGAAATGACCCATCTGAAATGACCCAGTTATCATCTTCAGTGGTTTTTAAGTCACACTGTCACAATAGTCTCAGTGTCTATGTGTGTGTGTCAGTTTATGAGAAATCTTTTCATAGACTGCAAACCTTTATTGGTTTTCTTTTAATCTTCATATTTGCAGCCAATTTTTGTTTTAAAGAGAATCAGAGATGAAAATGTAGCAAGTGAATATATCACTAAAATAAGGTGTTTCCTAATTGTAATTCATTTTACAGCATGTTGTGGCATGTAGATCTTTTGTAAACAAACATTATTGCTCTGTCAGGCCATTTCAAACTGGCACCTCTTTAAAAGATGCAACATCTTTAGGTGCTGTCAGACATCCTCAGAAGAGGAGAACCATGCTCTGACAGTGCGGCAATAAGCTTTGGTTAACATGATCGACTTGGCTGGCTGTCAGGGATTAAACAGCATGCAAACTAGTCTCTGTGCATGCAGGTGATATGTGGTGCTATATATCAGTGATTCCCATAAAGGAATTACTTCATCAGATTCCAGGGGTACAGAAACTTTGGATTTTGCTTTGTTAATCCTATAAAGCCCCGTTCACACCCAGAACGATAACTATAAAGATAACAATATTAGCGTCCACACCAGTGAACGATATTGTCTGTTTATTCTAAGCACAAGCTCGTCTGCCGCTTTAAATTTTCGAGCTTGTTTATATCGTTCATCAGCTGGAAAAAAAATTGTTCTGAAAGCGATTCCAACGATATTTTTTCTCTATGCCTTTATCATTATAGCTGTGGTGTGGACTGCTATTCTTTAATATTCAGAACGTTTTTAGAACTATATATATTTATTGTTATCTTATAGTTATCAACCTTGGTGTGAATGGGCCTTAGCATAAATTGTGACTTTAAAATAGGGATAACAATTATTTTGATTATTCATTTATTAATTAGTAAATTTTTTCTGGTTAATTTAATTAAACACTGTTTACTCTTAAATGTTTACAGTTAAACATGTGCATGCTTATAGTGTACACTACTATTCAAAGGTTTGGGGGCAGTACGTTTTTTTAATGCATTAAAACATTTCTTATTACCAGTGTTGAATACTTTTGTAGAAAATGCGATAGGCCTACTTCATTTTCTTCCTGGATTCTTTGCTGAATTGAAAGTTCAAAAGAACAGCATTTATTTGAAATAGGCCTACAATTCTTTTATGTAAAAGACTGTCACTTTTGATCAATTTAATGCATCCTTGAATGTTCATCAAGAAAAGATTTTTGTAGTATATATATATATATATATATATATATATATATATATATATATATATATATATATATATATATATATATATATATATATATATATATATATATATATAGCTCTCCCTGTATCTATATTGTGGCAAGTGTGCTGCAGTGGACCGCCCTTAATTTGAATAGACTACAACAACACAGTTTAAAACGGAGTAGAAAAGTGCAAGGTTTCTAAAAAATAATGAATAGAGCATAGGCTACAACAAGGTTTAATCTGACCGCAGAGGAACACAACCGGGGTTGCCTGATATAAAGAGATGTAATCTCCGAAACAGAGCTTCCCATTTGCGCAATACGGAAATATCTACTTAGTGTTACTTGTTTTTGTCAACCTGGCAACCATGTGTATGCGCGCTCTTTCCACTGCGGATGAACGCGCTGGCTTTCTGGAAACACCAGTTAGCTTGTAGTTTAGCGATCTCCACTTCAATATTCTGAATATTATCAGAAAAGTGCAATTTATCAAGTGTTCATTTATGAGAGAGCGAGACAGAGACTGTGTATGTATGAATTACCACTGTTTTGCCGTGTTTCTCTGTTAACAGTGAAGCTGTGGATTGAATTGCTTTAGAAACGATGACGTTACTAGCTCCTTGTTGAGAAAGATAGTGTAGCTCTTCAGCGATTGGGCTATTTTATTGTTAAAATTGCGGGGCAGCGCTAAAAAGTTTGTCTGTACGTTACGTTACGTTACGTTACGCGCGCAGCGTGACATGTGTGAGGTAGGCCTACAGTGAAGACAGCGCATTAATTTAGAGCTCTTCTAATTTTTATTTGTACTTTTTAAACATAGAGAGTGTTGATTTGTGCAATGATAACCTACCAGCAATGTAAAGATGATTTAAATATATTAGAATGAGTACATTTCAATATAAATTTATTAGAACGAGTACATTATTATTTATGGGCTTAAAAACAATATGCAAACAATCAGAATATTGTACGTGGTGGGGAGTGCACACTGTAAACATGAAACATGTGCCATTACCTATATTGTACTGTGGTACAGTTATGGAGGCCCTTCATAATGCAGAGGTCAACTGCCTGTTCTGCCAATGGCCCTATAGTATGCAGTGTTTCATAAACAGCTGTTTTACTCAATTCTGCTGAGGTGAAATTCAGTGCAGTCCCGTATCGTGATACGTATCGTACCGTGGCCTCTGTATCGTGACACGTATCGTACCGTGGCCTCTGTATCGTGACACGTATCGTACCGTGGCCTCTGTATCGTGATACGTATCGTACCGTGGCCTCTGTATCGTGATACGCATCGTATCGTGACTTTGCTGGTGATACACAGCCCTAATAGTGTATGCTATGCTATTCTATATACTGTACGGTATGTAGAACATTTAACTTCAAACTACAAACATTTTATGTTTATGAATACAATGAATATGAATACAAAATGAATGTCTCATCAACATATCAATATTTCTGTTTTTTATTTTAATTTATCATACACCATTTTGACCTTGCTCAGTGAAGTTTTTGATTGTCTTTCAGCCTTTTAACAAAGTGGATAATATACTCTTATGCTTATTGCCTCCTTTGAAGTGATCAGTGTTTCTGAAGCAGCTTTACTTATTTCACTTACACTTTCATCCTATTAAATGTCTTAGCCAATCAAATTAAATGCCATTTTATCTCAAACTGCTTCAGTTGGTGGATCAAGCTGCTTCAGTTGTTTTTCCCCGACAGTATTTAATTTTTTTAGTTTCAAAGTGAATCATGTTAATAGCGTCCAATTTAATAATGTATTATGGTCATTCTGAATGATATCAAGTGTAATATGAGTTAAAAGGAACACATTTCTAGCAGTACTTGTGCCTTATTTATGTGATTGTGGGGGATGTTCTGTAAAGGACTGGGAATCACTGCTGTATGGCACAGTGTCAGGCTGTCAGTACAGGAGGGCCGAGAGAAGAGAAGGGACTGCGATTTCTGTTCATGCTGACCCCATTTTCTTGAATGTGTGCACATTGAGTGTCTTCCAGCAGTGATTAATTATGCATGCCTATTCTGTCAATCTACTCACTGTGAGGCTTGAAATAATGAGCAGTATAAAAGAAAGTAAAACAGAGAATTGTGGATGGAGGCTGGAAGACAATGAAAGAATATGAGATGAAGTGGTAAAGCAATTAACCAATTTTCCGAAGGTAAAATGAGGTGGGGGGAATTATATGGACAGAGAAGAGAGGGTAACAAGATTTGCATCTCCTGAAGGAAATACCTGAGCTTGCAAGGCAGCAAAATAAATAAAGTTTTATGTAAGTTTAGATTTTAGACTTGGATTCTATGTAAATGCAATACTGCATCATGCCGCTTTTGACAGAGTCATAACGATCGTCATACTTGGCTGCAGACAAGAATGAACAGTCACTGTAAAGGAAGTTATACATGGTTAAATATATGCAAAGATTACAAGATTAATATCAATTTTATATGCAAATAGATAGCATGAAAGGCCAACTGCAAATCAGTATCTCTGTTGGAAATAAATGAGTGATTGTTAAAGTTAATCTTAATTTTTTTTTCAAGTTAAACTGTTTTGTCTTATTATTATTATTTTTTTCCCCCAAATGTCCCCTTCACAGGACCAGGCATCCTCTCTCAGAGTGCTTTGCAGCTCAATAATCAAGAGGGCACCTTTCCCTATCCAGTCAGTTACCATAGCAACCAGACCCTGGCCCTCGGCGACCTGTCGGCCTCCCAGCCTCCTCGCAGTGGTCAGGTGGGAGGAGTGTTACATAGCTATAATCAGGTGGGGATTCATCTCTTTGTAAAAACTCTGATTTTGACCCTCTTGTCTTAAACCGTGTGAATTGTACCCTGTTTTTATGAGAAAACCCTCTGGGGGGAATTCACTAAGTAGTGCGTCTGCTAATAACGCTGTTTATGTGCATGCACTGCCTTAATGTTTTTAGTGTTCTTTTTTCAGTCATGGCTTTAGCCTTATTAAAATCATCTATAAATCTAAATGCAGACTAAATGCATGTTATTTTAGTTGAGAGATTTGACAAATCAAATATATTAAATAACATTTTATATATAAACACAACACTGCAAGATACTAAAAATGTACTGACAATGTTTTTTAAAGTTTTGGGGGTTTTTTTGGATATGGAGCCCCATGCATGACATGCGGGAAAAAAAAGCATCTTAATTCATGTTTCATTCATTTGTTCTCTCATATTATATTAATTAAATTGTTGCCACAATGTCTATTAGAGTACAAATTAGTAAAATAATTTAACTAAAACAATGCAACAAATTAATAAGTTGTGTTTTTCACCACATTATGGCTATTCGTGTTTTAACATCAACTTTTAACAAAAACATAAAAAATATTTCAGTGTTATTTTTTTTCTTGTCAAAGATTCATCAATAGTATGATTTAATTAAAATTGTTTTATTGTAATCATGATGCACATTTTTTGTTCTCAAAAAACCCTTTCATTGAAAAAAATAACAGTTGCAGAATTCAATTTTGTGATGCAAATGAGGCTACAGTGTTGCGTAACAATAATTGCGCAATCTTTACTGAACCTAAATTAAATAGAAAGGATCCTTGTTTGCACTGAAAAGAATGACAGTGACTTAAATCCTCATTTGCATTTAAACTGGACTATAAACTGTTGCTGCACTGAATTACCAGTCGCAAAAAGTGGCGCAAGAATTTAGTGAATTCACCCCGGTTTCCCTTGAAAATATCATGTCGGTCACCATCACTTAGCTCACAGCTTCTAGAAGAGTGAAATTTTAGCTCTTTACATGTCACTTACCTCCAGGTGACGTCTAATCGTGTTGCCCAGCTGGCTGCCAGAGAGACAGCCGCCCGGGCCCATTCTCGAGACTCCTTTGCCCAGAGTCATGGCAGTGCATTCCACATGCCTGACGATCAGCCAGCAGCCCCTGTAAACTATTCCTGCTCAACTCTACCAGCCCAGCGAGTGAGCTCTCCCTTTTCCATGCAGGCTTTGGGCTCCCCATCCAAACTGCAGAGGCTGGGCTCAGCCTCCGACATGCCCAGCTATGCCACTCTGGCACGGGTGTCATCGCCCAAGCAGTCCCCGAGCCGGCTGGCCAAGTCCTACAGCACCAGCTCTCCCATCAACATGGCGGTGGGAGGAGGGTCATCCTCTTCACCGCTGCACATGGCCGGACCGGGCAATGCCTCCAGCTCGTCTCCACTACACCAGCTCAGTGCTGCAGTGGGAAGTTACGCCACTCTGTCCCCCACCAAGCGTATGCTCCACACCACCGATCAATACAAGATCTCTCATGATCTGTACGCCAACGCCACCCTCCAGAGACCCGGCAGTCTGGCAGGTCAGTGCCATTTGCGGGATACAGCCTTTCCGTTTGGTAGCATCACCATCAAAAACACATAAGCACTGGTCATTTTCACACTTCATCATCAGACAGATGGATCAGAATTTGACAGTGTTGTTTCCAAGTGTATTTAGAGCATTTTTGCTCTGGTTAATGGTGCTTGAGAATCTGCATTTTGTCCATGATGTAGGTTCCAGGGGTTCTTACAGCAGTCAGCACAGTCACCTTGGCTCAGAGCTCAGACCCCTGCAGTCTCCTGAGCACCACATCGACCCCATTTATGAGGATAGAGTCTATCAGAAAGCCCCCCTGAGGAACTTCAACCAAGGCCAGGGTAAGATAGCAGACATCAGGTTCTCTAACAATTTAATGTCAACAACAAAATCGTCTCATCTAGTACATCGTGTCTCTGGTACAGGTGCGTTTATGAAATAAAAGGCTTGTTTCAGCTTTCTTTTTGTTCAAAATAGAAATGTTTTCCCAAGTGCCCAATTAATAGCATTGAGCCGCTAGAAATCATCACTTTAACTTTATCAGATAGTATCAAGCTTTTGCTTTTAGGGTTTTAAAGTCAATTTACTTCCGTTCACATTTAGTTTTGAGCTGAGTATAATATATCATTACAACTAATTTATGGTGCTTTATGGCATGTCTAGACACCTTTTAAAAAATGTCTTGCCTAAAAAACAGTGTAATCTACAGTATATAAAAGCACAGGCCTCTTTACCCTTACATTACATGTTTGCAGGCTAATGGATGTGCTTTGCAGGGTTTCTGCTTTTACAGCCATAAAAAGCTTGTATGTACTATAGGTTAAAAGGACAGTTCAATCAAAAAACAGTTACTCGTTTACTTAAACTCGTATCATTCCAAACCTGTATGACTTTCTTTCTTTTGTGGAAATATTTTAAAAAGTGTCACAGTGGGCTTTTTTGCTCATTCAAAAGGTCAGTGGTGTCCAATGTTGTTTCGGACCCAAGCATATCTTCTTTTAGGTTCCACAAGATGAAAGAAAGTCATACAGGTTTAGAACGACATCAGGGTGAGTAAATGATGACAGGATTTGACCTTTTGGGTGAACTATCCCTTAAACCATTGCATCCAAACTTTCCTCCTGGCTTTTATTGAAAGTCAACATCAGAGGCTATTCACAACTCCTTGTGCTTCCATAATCTAATGCATAACCTAACGTTTGATTAGGGTTAGAGCTAAACTCTGCAGGAAAGTGTATCTCGCGAGCCAGATTTGAGGGTCCCTGACCTAATGTATTTCTGGATCAAACCAGATATTGGTTATGATATGGAATAGTGTATGGAATTAGAATTTAATTGGATTGTGAAAATTGGATGTTACACACCAAAACGGAGTCAGATGCTTGAAAGGGAAACATTGAAAATTAGTCATGTAAAAAAAGTTTACTTGACATTTTTAAAAAGGTCCCATCAGGAAAAGTTTCATAATTTCTATCATATTAAAGTAATTTTTACCAATTTGTATGCTATAAGAGTTTATTTATTGCTTGGCATTGTGTTTTAAACTATCCTGTGCTGACATGGTATAAAAGAATAAACAAATGAACATTTAAAAAAAGTGTATTTGGAATAATAAAAAATAAAATCGTGCACACCAGGCTTGTGCAATAAAAAGTAAATGTTCGTGTTGATTTTAAAGTGGGAATGTTTCCAGCACGGCTGAGCTCCAGTCAGCTGGAAAACTCTGCCGTCAGAATGAACAGCCATCAGTGGTGGTTTCTGGGTAGCTATTCAAATCTGAACAAAAGCAGGCCAGAGAGAAAAAAAAACTGTTTTGCATTCACACTCAGACAAGCTAATGAAGCACCCACTGAAGAGCTATCATTATGGGTCAGTTTGTTATTTTGATGGTTTAACATGATTTTTGTTCTGTTTTGCTCCTCCTGTCCTTCTTCTCCTCTCTTACGACTGAAATACCTGGTCAACATGTAATGTTTTTCACCCTTTGCTGCACCCAAAGATCCAAATCGCTTTTGTGACCAGGTCCTGAACTTTCTGCTCTGTCCCTACTCTCCTGTTGTAGCCCCTTCCTCTCCTGGTGTTGACTCCATACCCTTGCAGCGCACAGGAAGCCAGAATGCCACAGGAACGTTCCCTCGTGCCGGCTACGCCACTGGCCCTGGTGCCTCCACCGCCGACTATGCCAACCCCTACCGTACACTGCAGTTCTGCCCTTCCACAGACTCTCCCTACAGCAAATCTGGACCTGCTCTGCCTCCGGAGGCAACGCTGGTCAGGTCGCCCTCTGTGGACAGCATCCAGAAGGACCCCAGGTGAGTTCTCCCACTGTCTAATGCATCTTGAAAGAACTGCATTTGGAGATCTCACCCAGTTAGTGAGGATTAGAGCCAAACTGACATGCTGTGTGGTTAACAAATCAAATAGAGCTTCACACGCACAAGTTGTCAATTAAGACACTGTAGGGGAGAGTGGGGTAAGCTGTGCCACTGTTTCATTTGATTTGTCCTTAGGAAAGGAGAAATTAGAACTAATATGGCTAATTATATCTCAGGATGTCTGATGTCAACTGAATACAGAAGAAAGCCATCTATAACATTGGGTCATAGAAATATGACTTCTCAAAAAATAAAAACAATCCAATTCCAACGTCTTATTTTTCGGCATATTATTTGGATTTTCGTAAACTACCAAAGACAGATGTCACTACATATTTAAATGAAGTTAAATCATTTTCGACATTTTATAATCAGAATAATATTTCTTGCTAAATAATATTTTTAAGCTGACAGAACTTACCTCGAAGCATCTGACACGCTTTAACCTACAGATATGTTACCATTCAGAAGTTTGGGGGTCAGTACGTTTTTTTTTTTTTTTAATGGTTTTTAAAGAAATCTGTTATGCTCATATATTTTGAAACATTATTTAAATTTAAAATAACTTTTTTATTATTTTCAGCAGAAATGTTTCTTATTATCGGTGTTTAATACATTGGCAAGTGTGCAATAGATTTTTATCAGGATTCTTTGATGAATGAAAAACTCAAAAGAACAGCATTTATTTGATGTAGACATCTTTTGTTACATTATAAAAATCTTTACTGTCTCTTTTGATCAATTTAATGCATCCTTGCTGAATTTAGTGTTGATTTAAAATAAAAAATCTTACCCCAAGCTTTTGAACAGCGGTGTACATACGTACACCAAAAACAAATTTTGTTAAATTCACCAATATGAGAGATATTTTATGATATCAGTGTAATGAAAATGCTCTCAGTCACAAGCAGCTCTAAATTTATGGTCTCAAATGTGTAGTTTGCTTGATTAAGGGCACATCTTACTTCACTCTCCCCTTCATCATGAATCAGACTTCACATGATGCCACTTCCTGTAGTACCTTAGTTTGCCTGTGTACACTTACAAAATCACAAAAAGATAGTACACATTTGTTACAATTGTAAACATTCTTCAAGAATGATAGCGCATGATTTTATGGATTATATAGGTAGTCAGTTCCACCCTTCTCACTCAGTCTTTATATTGGTATTAAGCATATTTTTGGTTTTATCGTGTGACATTAATTTGATGTGCTGAGAGGCCATTGACGATCATCTCTTGTGAGCGTATTATAGGACTTTCTCTTTTTTTGTTTGCTTGCTTTTTCTGCTGATTTGACCTTGTTTTGTATTTTTTTTCCCTTGTCATCCCTTCTGTTGACTCCTCATGCTTTTGTTTCTCTCCCATGTCTTTTCACTGCTAGTGGCTATGGTGGAGATGGTATGACGTGTGATGCATTGCATTTACTGGCTGCAAACAAATGCACAGATATGCACAGACAATTTCATACTGTTACAGAACATGTCAAAGTCGTCTTTTATCTTTGGTTCACTAATAGTGTTTGGTATATTAAAGGGTGGGTCTGGCAACAATACCGGCCACAGTTCATTACCAAAATCCTTGTAAATGATACATAAAACAACATTTTTAAACGTAAAGGTCATTTGTAGCAAAATATTATAATGTATATAGACAAAACACTGCATTATTTATAACTCCTTACACCTCCTTTGAAGAAATAGGAATGTATAGATTAGGGGTTTTCAAACTTCTTGAATGTCATCATATGATTATCTCCTAATTAAAATATAAAGTGGCTGTATATTTTTGTAAGGACCCATTTATTCTGTTTGAAAAAGTTGGATAGAAATATTAGTTCTATTATACAAGAAATATGTCTAAAATTAAATGATTAGTTTTTATATTGTCAGTGTGGAGCTAAACAATTGTTAATGCAAGATGTATAAACCTCTTCATCTTAATTCAGTTATAATGATTGTGTTTGGTGCTTTTTTTTTTTTTTTTACAATAAATGTTGTGATTAATCAGAATTTCCAATCAGTCTTTAGAAAGCTGAATTAAAAGTAATAATGTCCAGTTTCATAATTGTGTTATTAATTCTGTGAAACATTCAATTACTATCCTAAGTTAACTTAAGTTTGAAAACCCCTGATAATTGTCTTGAGAAATGTACTGCTTTTCTAAAAGTAGAATGCAGAAGCCTTCTTACCATATATCAGTGCTTGCACTGACTGGAAATGTGAAAGTTGATCTCACCCACAAATCAACTGTTATAGTTTTTAATGTCTAGTTCACACTGGAGTGATATGGATGGGAGTTCTTTTCCATTACGTGAGACCCCTCTTTAATAAAAACCAACAAAGCAACAGATAAACTTTGTAGTGCATGATGAGAGTCAAGTGTGCAATATGTTCATGCAGCAGCAAGAAGACAACTAAACATAAATACATTCTTTTTAATGTCAAATCCCTTTGTGCTAGACACCTACCCTGTCTCTCTCTCTCTGCCTGTCTCCTGATAGGTACGACCCTGAATTCCTTGTCTGGAATCAAAATCAAGCCGAGCAAAGAATGACAAAGTAATCCAACATTTATTTACATTTCTACTCCTCATCTACAAAAGCACTGTTCTCCTCTCTACTCAACATCATATGTTAGGGCAGCATGACTGTGTTGAGACAAGCTATGCTTTACAGAATATGTCAGAAAATGTTTTTTTTATGGATTTCCTTCCAACATTTCCGCATTCTGTTTACAAGAAGAGCACTAGCCTTTGATTCATCCATAGAAAGGTTCATTTGTGGTCAAGTCCAAAGTCATTTTTGATTGATAATATTAATGATAGAAATTAGTCATAGTTATACGAAGAGCAGGTGTTCAGATCTGTGTTGGTTTTTCTAGGAGTGATACTTCATAGGAGACCAGAGTTTGTTCATTCCTGCAAAGCATCACATTGTGATGTGTGTGTGTGTGTGTGTGTGTGTGTGCATTTTTGTATCTCCTGGTGTGTTGTTATTCATTGTTTTGTTATCATTTTATGTTAATGCATGCTTATTATCCTTTTTTATACTTTCTTTAACACCATTGTCTTCCTTTCAATGCAAGCAACAGCCATGACTGTGTTGTTGTGTACCACATTTTCCATTATGGAATCATTTTATTGGCAACAAAAGATATTTTAACACGGAGGTTAGTTCAGATTGTCATTTTAAAGTGTATGAAGTGAAACTGCACTTTTACCATGGTAACCACGGTTTCTGTCAAAATAGTTGCTTTAATTATTGTTACTACAATAAAACTGTCAAATGTGCTTTTAGATAGAATTGGCATAACATTGAAAATATTGAAAATTGAATGAATGAAATAAGACACAACAAACTTTTATATAAATATATATATATATATTTTTTTTTCTTAAATATATACTTTTTTCCGAAAAGAAAATATACTTTTAACCAGGATGGATTCAATTGATGTGACTAAAGTAAATACTAAATCTTTTTCAAATGTTTTCTTTTCTTTTGAGCTTTCTATTCATAAAAGAATCCTGAAAAAAGTATCACAGTTTCCACAAAAATATCATGATGTTCAGCACAACTGTTTTCATCTTTGATTATAATAAGCATATTAGAATGATTTCTGAAGGGTTATGTGACACTGAAAAGTCAGCTTTGCCATCGGAGGAATAAATTACATTTTAAAATATAGTTAAAAATATTTTAAAACATTATTTTAAATTGTAATATTTCATATTATTACTGTTTTCACTGTATTTTTGGTCAAATAATTTCAGCCTTTGTGAGCAAAAATACATAAATATATAGATAGAGTATCTGTGGTTACCATTGTAAACGATGCACATATGTTTTATAACTAATAATACGTGTAGCATCATTTACCAAAGATGTTATGATCCTCTGCATTTATCAAAATATTACAGACAAGACTTATATCCACCATTATAAGCCATATGCTTATCTGTGAATTAACAGAACTCTTTGGGTTCCAGAATTATGCTATTAATGTAAGATGTGAGGATTTATTTGCCCATTTTGTGGAAATCAAATTTATGTGACTGTTTTGTTGAAAAATGTCAGAAGCATTTGCCCGCTCAGGCATGTGGAAGCATTAATATAGTCTAATGCTGAGAAGTGCAGTGCAGATTCTCTGATCTGTGCTCTGAGTGGGTGGCTGGAGATGAAGTGATCACTGAACGTGACAGAGACATTTCCTGACCTCTCTCATTGCAGACAGTTCAAGCCGCCTCTCAGGACCATTCAAGCATGTGTGTGCTGAATCCACAACACTGCTGACCACTATTTCCTAAAGAGGGGGTCAACCGCGGGTCGCACGTTCACACCCTGTTAGAGCTCACCGCTTCTGGCTGCACGAATCATATTTATGTGGCCGTTAGCAGCTCTTTGAGTCCCATGTTTCTCTCACATCTGTCAAAACAGTGTATTAGAGGTTCGTTTTACTGTAGGGTGAGAGCTGTCAGAATTAGCCACCTGTAATCTCAAACTGACTGGTGGTTAGTTGCCCCAAACAACTTGATTTACTGAAGTAGAACATATTGGTCCTGAAGCAATATAACCCAACCTTTGATATATTGATACAAATGTTGTTCAGCCCCCTGAGCTTATACCTAAACACTGATTGGTTGATAGGAATGTTCAGGATGACCAAAGTTAAGGATGTCAATCAAATAACTAAGGGTGTTAGAATGAAGAATACCTTGGGAGAATCCTGTTAAAGTTCGTATAAAAAGAAAATTGCAAATCATCTTATTGTTTGCTAATTACTGCAATGTCATGTGAGTGACAATTATTGTTATCAAATGTAACCCTGGACCACAAAACCAGTCATTAGGGTAAATTTATTGAAAAGCTGAATAAACAAGCTTTCCATTGATGTATGATTTGTTAGGATAGGACGATATTTGGCCGAGATAAAATTATTTGAAAATCTGGAATCTGAGGGTGCAAAAATATCTAAATATTGAGAAAATCACCTTTAAAGTTGTCTAAATGGAGTCCTTGGCAATGCATATTACTAATCAAAAATTAAGTTTTGATATATTTATGGTAGGAAATGTACAAAATATCTTCATGGAACAAGATCTTTACTTAATATCCTAATGATTTTTGGCATAAAAGAAAAATGCATAATTTTGACCCATACAATGTATTGTTGGCTATTGCTACAAATATACCCGTGCGACTTAAGACTGGTTTTGTGGTCCAGGGTCATAAATATGTTTCCTGTACAATCCCCCATCTTCCATTGGTCGGACATGCAGAATCCCACCCAGAACTCACGCCATTGGTCAGTCCAGAATTGCTGTGTGATTCTGTCAATATTTACTCACCCTCATGTCATTTCGAACCTGTATTATTTACTTTATTCTATGAACACATTTTATTTTATGTTTTGTGTTCATAAAATAAAGCATAAAGGTGTCTAAAGTCTTTTTGGATCCTGCTGACTTTCATTGCATGAACAAAAACAGTTTTTATGTTCCACAGAAGAAAGAAAGTCATACAGGTTTGGAACAACATGTTTGTGAGTAAACTATGGGAGAATTGTCATGACTATCTCTTCAAGGTGGAATAGAAAAATGGAGTTTTAGCATTGCCTTTATCCATGAATCCACAATTCTTGTCTAATCTATTTTGTATGTGTGCAGCCTTTGATTGAGCTGTCACATGTTGTTGTTCCAGCAGTCATTTTCCCCGTTTTCTTTCAGACAAAAGCACGCACCAGAATGGAAGTGCATGAAGTGCATGTTTCATGTGCGTGACGCTTATTCAGCGCTGTGCTCTTGTTTGAATAGGAAAGCCAGGGAGCAAGCCGAGAGGACAGAGGAGCTCTATGCTCATTAGAGTGTTTGTTTTAACAGTCTGCACGCTTCATCGGCTAAGCCACAAGCTAGAGCTGCAGCGATTACATGGGCTGGTGACTGGTCTTATTTACTCTGTTCAGCATGTGTAAGTTCTCTATTCATCTGCCCGTAATGCCAGAAGCTAGTTGTATGACATACAAACAGGCCTGTAGTGTGGCAGTTTTGTTGGCGCTGCACACACTTTGAACATGTGGCACTTAGCAATGCCACTTCTGTCTATGAGTAAGAAATGAAAAAGAACTGACTAATTTCATAGTGTTGACCTTATCAATGAAATCACTGCTGAAAATACATGCTGATTAATTTTTTTGTATTTATTTATTTATTTTTTTGTCAATGACTATGGAAATGAGGCACAAAATACTGTTAAATAGTTTTAAATAAAACAAGGATGCACAATATCTCATTGTGTCAATACATATAAACATATTGTGTCAGCCAATATTGGATATTTATTAAGGTTGCTGTTTCTAAGAGCTGTGTACATTTACGGCAAATTAAGTATTTCAAAAAGTAATATTTATTCTTCATTACTTATTTTGTTATTTATTTATTATTTTATTATTCTTTAATACTGTGCATTATAATGTTGTGATGCTTATATTTATTGTATAAATGGTAGGTAATACCATTCATATAATAAATATATTGAATACCATATTTTTTTTACATATGTGACCCTGGACCACAAAACCAACTGGTCTAAAGTCACTGGGGTATATTTGTAGCAATAGCCAAAAATACATTGTATGGGTCAAAATGATCCATTTTTCTTTTATGCCAAAAATCATTAGGATATTAAGTAAAGATCATGTTCCATGAAGATATTTTGTAAATTTCTTACCGTAAATGTATCAAAACTTAATTTTTGATTAGTAATATGCATTGCTAAGAACTTCATTTGGACAACTTTAAAGGCAATTTTCTCAATATTTTTTGCACCCTCAGATTCCAGATTTTCAAATAGTTGTATCTCAGCCAAATATTGTCCGATCCTAACACACACACACACACACACACACACACACACACACACACATATATATATATATATATATATATATATACTAGTTAGTGAATTATTAGTATTAAATATAAATTGTATATTATAATAGCAACTGTAATAAATCCAATATTGGCTGATACAATATATAATATTTTATATATATGTACACGATATAACACTGCAAATTGTAACGATTCACTGACACTGTTTTATGTGGAATTGGTGGAATAAATCCAGTCGTAGTATTTTGGCGATTTAGCCAATACACCAATAAACTGACATTTGCTTTTTGAGGAGGATCGGTGTGTATCTCACATAAAGACTGTGTTAGATTTACCTCTGCTGCATCCCATTCAAAATATCAGTCCATTAGCTTTATTTCTAATAATCAAGCTTAGTCAAGCGTCCTGAATGCATAATTTATGATGCTTTTATTTGGCTGTTTTTTATGCCACGCAACATTTAGTGGTCCACAAGAGGCTTTTCCTCTTCTTCCTCTCTCCCCGTGGGTTATTTTGGCTGTTGCGCTGAAACATGAAGCTGGGTTTTGTGGTGTTAATGTTTCTGCTATGGGAATGAAAGATAGGCTCACCTGACTGAACCAGAACAAAAGCCTAAATAAAGACCTGTCACAAACAGGAGAGTTTGTCTCAATCCAGTGAGTGCTCAAATGTTACATCACCTTCTGCTGAAGGATTTTCAGACTGCATGCCTAGCAAACCTTTTATAAATCCATGGACAGCAAGACCCCAGCCTTTCTTCCCCTAGCTTTGTTCCAAAACCTAGTGAGCAGCTTCGCTGCATATATAGTATAAGCAGCATCCTGGTTGTCAAAAAAAAAATCTAAAGTTAGGCTAGAAATGAACTGCACCACAGTCGCATGACTGCAACGTCACCACCACAAGCAGCTCTTTATTTAAAATGTACAAATTGAACCTTTTTCCAGACAAGTAAAAGCTTTAAAAATAAATGAAAAAATCGGGAGTGAGGTGTATTTTATGTTGTAGAATTTTTATGTTTCTGGAGTATTTTATGTTGTAGAATAAAACGTAAAAATTGAATGAGCTTATTTTAACCACAGACCCCTATTTCAGGCATTTAACCAAAAACCCATTCAAAAACACCTGTTGACTTCAGGATGATGGAACCAGAATTTCAAAAATGCTAACTCATTTTTGGGTTTGAAGACTCATTCCTGTAGCACCTTATATTTGCATGTCGTTGAACTAACTGGATACATACTATACACTCTTAAAAATAAAGGTTCTTTATTGGCATCAATGGTTCTACAAAGAACCTTGTACATCCATGGAACCTTTCAAATGCAGAAAAGGTTCTTTAGAGTCAAAAAAGATTCTTTAGATTTTTAAAATGTTCTTCAAAATCAGTGGTCTCAAACTCAATTCCTGTAGGGCCACAGCTCTGCAGAGTTTAGCTCCAACCAGTTCCAAATCACACCTGTTTGGAAGTTTCTAATAATCCTGAAGACCTTGATTAGCTGGATCAGGTGTGTTTGATTATGGTTGGAGCCGGAGTATGTGAGCGGAGCGTGGAGTGGAGCGGTGTCATTTTGAATGGAGCGAGGAGTGGATTTTTTAAAAATCGGAGCATCGTGGTTTTCACTTGCACCAAAACGCTCCACCACCGCTCCATCACGAGTACAATTCATGCCAACGGTCCGTAATATAACTGCATATTTAGCAAGAATTCACATGTTAAACATATTTAGCTAGCTTGATAGAGATGGATCACTCAAATCAGAAAGAATGTGAAGGCTATGATGACGGCAGTTTACATGAGCGGGAAGTTATAGTTCTCAAGGAATTTGTTTGGTCCTTCTTTCTCAATAATGCTTTCAAACAAATCTAATCTTACAGTGCTGATTTCAAATGAGCAGAAATCTTTAAGAAATGCAGCGATCCGTAGGTAAAATAGCTGACGTTCTGTTATTTTCATCACAAACAGAATTTTCACTGCAAAAAGCAGCAATTATACATTTTAATGCCGACAACCATGTTATTAGCTTGGCATGTGGTAGGAAAAAAGTTTGCACACTAGTATTCCGATAAGCCACTCTGAAACTCTCCTGTTATTTTATTTTTCTCTTTGAATATACTTTATGGACAGAAGTGTGATATTTCAAACATACTGATATAGTCTACTTTAGCCACAGAGCGAAGGCGGAGCAGTGTTTCTGAAATCAGTGAGCGCGGAGTGAAGCAGGAGTGGGAAATAGTGAACTTGGAGTGATTATTGAATGCTCGGAGCGCGGAGGGGAAATTGCTCCCCTGCTCCACTCTGCTCATATACTCTGGTTGGAGCTAAACTGTGCGGAACTGTGGCCCTCCAGGAATTGAGTTTGAGACCAATGTTCAAAATGGTTGTTTTAGGAACTATTCACTGAAAGGTTCTTTTCGGAACCAAAAATGGTTCTTCTATGGCATCACTGCAAAAACACCCTTTTGGAACCTTTATTTTTAAGAGTGTATACAAATACTGAGTAAAATAAATGGATTTTTCAGTATTGAATTAAATTATTTTTATTTGATTTCTCATCTGCCATTTTGGATTTATTTTTCTTTAACTGAACAATGCACTGATTGAAAAAAACAAGCCTTTGCTTGGTCAATTTGGTCAAAACAAGGTATAATTTAAAGCAATGTAAGTTTTTACCTCAAAATTATTCTAATGGTGCACTGACTTCTAATGAGGAGAATGCTTCAGTTTCTTTCCCACGCTCCCCCCTCCAAATGTCTTTTTGTAACCGTCTACATGCATGCCTTGAAATACTGCCTACGTAGGCAGCACGCTAGGTTGTGGAACGGAGCCTCTCTCATTGCTGACTGTTAGAATGAAAGTCAACCCTCAGTTTAATTGTGCTGTTGAGGGGGTGGATCCTGCAGGTGAAGGTTAAGGGACAAACGGTTTATTAGTAGACCAGCCACCCACCCACAGCATCTCTCCCTATCAGACCATGAGGGGTGAAATCACAAGTCTGAGCGCGCACATAACGAAAGAGCTCTCTGTTCTCTGTAGCGTGAATGAGTCATTTCCCAGCCAAATCCTTCTTCGGCTTTGGCAAGGGATGACATTTTTTGCAGGCCTGGGCTCTGAGCAGACGTTTGATTATTCATGTTTGGTGATTAATGGTAGGTTCGTCCCTGCTTCAGCGGCCTGTCACAGTGACTGGAGCTGTGCTGGGGGGAGTGGCCTCACCCAGGCATTAATTGTGGTAATGGGGAGGTTAAGGATTTGGCTGCCAGTGACAGACCTGACAGAGAGAAGGGAGCATCACCAGGCTGCAGCAGCTTGCACTCTGCATATGTGTGTGTCCCTGTAGGACTGGCCTGCTGGGAATGATTCAGCGCTAAGGTTTAATGATGCGAACGAGGACGAGCAGGGTGCCATTACTATTCTGACTTTAATCATAAATGATATAGTCGGTTTCTAGAGCAGCAGATATCTAATAAATCTCAGTGCCCTGCTATGCACATTTAAATCATTACTTCACATTTAGTCCTCATTACTTATGTATGCATTCGTTCGTGCTGTGATGCTGCGTTATGTATGGATGTAGAGCACAACTGTGACTGTCCACTTCTTTGGTGGCCTTGATACTTGAAGAACTTTCCCTGTTCCTTTTCTACATTAATAAAGAATCTTTAATGACACAACCAACTTGCTCAAAGTTGGAAACTGGAAAAAAGACAAGTACAAAGTTTTGTATCCACCTTATTTTTAAATTCAGAAGTAAGCCATTTTCTGTGAATGCGTAAGAATTTCAACAGGTAAATAACTAGAAGATGCACAAAGTGCAGTGAATGATTAAACTATTTGTGCTACAAACCAGTATGTTTATGTTTACGATAATCAGTATCATAGCAAATACCAATTTGCAACATAAAGCAGCATAACAGACTGATTTTTACCATTAAAGGCGTCATGAACTGCTTTCTGAAAATCCTGTGTCAAATTGTGCCTTGTTTGTAAACGAATCCATGGTAAAATGAAGTGAAAAAATGGCCGAGTTCTAACTGATGCGGTCATCCACTCTTTCCTAACGTTGGGATCAGGAGGAAGGCTTTTTTTCCACAGCTTGACACTGCACAGTATCTTTATCGTTTTGTTTCTGCGTAGACCTGCGTCTGCTTCTTGTTATTTACACTACATCTGTGAACCAGTGGGCGGGGCTAAACAGACAGCGATGTAGAAGCAGGCGTTGATCTTCTTCTGCAGTTGCAGTGTTTAGTCACACTATTACGTCATAGAGGGGCACATTCCACAAGCTGTCGTTTTTGCAGACTGGCTTCAGTATAAGCTGTTTTTAGACTAACAAGAAAGTTTCGAGTTCTGAAACTTACAGGATGATTTTATAGCGCAAAGACCTCTTATATGTCAAAAAATCAAGGGAATTTTGGTTTCTCAGTTCATGACCCCTTTAAAATAACTGAGAACAGTTTACATTCAAGTCCAAAATGGCCTGCTTAAAAAATTGTGAATAACGCAATCGAATCAAGAATGACAATTTTTGTTTGAGACTGTCCTTTTGAGTGAATCATTGAAATATTCTCTCAAACAATTCATTCAAAACAGTGATTCATTCTGAAACAATCTATGTGTTGCTCAGAGACAGAAAAAGCTGCAGTGGCTTCACTTTATTTTTGACTGACAGAGTAAATAAAACTGTCCCTAATATTACACAGCATTAACTTACTGTATTGTTTATTAAACTGTTGTATCACATTCACAAGATAGTTGGTTCCTTATGGTTGTATTATGTTATTGGATGTAAATGTTATTGTCGAAGCAGCTAGCTTTAGCTTTTTGCTTTGCTAAACACAAACGGTAAAGCATGGTAAAGCATTGGGGCAATGCCTTCTGATTAACTGCCATATATAATTACATGAGGTAAACATTGAGTGAATAATTTCACTTTAGTGCACTAGTTAATTAACAGAGTCATTTTAGAGCTTCTGTCAAAAATTTATTTACACTAATTAACCTAGAGTTGACTTATGTGACAGCGCCACTTTGATTACCATATAAACGTCATCTATTTTATTGCCGTTTTTGTGTTACGCTTTAATTACTGATTAACGCAAACATTATCAATTAGCCCACTCCTGTGATTTATGACAGCCTCCTGTCATTGCATCCAGTGCATTGGAGAGTTTGCCTTGACGTTTTGTGGGCTGCTGGGTATTTCCTACTCTCTGTAGTGGATTTGGTTCCCTGTTTTGTGAACAAAGCCCTCAACATAGCAGCTTAGTGAGATGTGATTTAAACAAGCATTCATTTCTCAAGGTTAAACAATGATAAAAAGTAACAAAGATACAGCAAGTGAAAGCTAAGTACCCATCTTTCAGGATTATCTCCATTTTGACCTTTTTCCCAATGGATCCCATTCTTCTTTTCATGACCGCAATTGCCCTCTCAGGTTTACTGGTTGTGCTAGAGAGAAATGGGACATTCTACAATAGATGTTTCCCATGGTGCCTCTTACCCAGAGATGTTTGTCCATCAAGTTGTTGTTTTTTTTGCCAGCATCGCATTTTCTCTCTGCCTCCACATCTTAGTTTTCATTTTTTCTTTTCCCTCCTTCCTTGTGCTCTCTGTCTATCATTACCACCCCATTTCTTTCATATTAGATCTTTTTATTTGAATCGATTCCTCTTGTTTGACAGCCTCTGACATGGTTTAACGTAGAGACAGTGTTTGGTGGTCTGAGAATGAGAGAGG
Organism: Acrossocheilus fasciatus; assembly: GCA_036784905.1. Classification (NCBI taxonomy): domain Eukaryota; kingdom Metazoa; phylum Chordata; class Actinopteri; order Cypriniformes; family Cyprinidae; genus Acrossocheilus; species Acrossocheilus fasciatus. The sequence goes on along the minus strand of CM071939.1, from coordinate 20,693,536 downwards.
GAGAAAAAGACATGACTGTCAAATACAATGTTCTCCTCTCTTGCCTACATGCAGTGCGAGTGTGTTTTCACTGCAGGCTTCAAGATAGTATGTTGAACTTACTTCTGCTGCTTTTTTAAATCACGTTGTTGGTACTGATATTCTAACGATAGAGTCGCAGGACCCAAGGGTTTAGGAAATGCAGATCTTCTCTTGTGGGGTTCCAGGCACCTTAGGACTGCTCTAGGCAATAGCACAGCTGCCACTGATATCTAGTGATAAGGCCGACATTTTTGGGAGGATGTTATTTTCTGTATACATTATCTGAGATCTAACGTACCTCTGCAGAAAGCATCAAAATCAGAATTTAAAAATGATCGCTGACATGTGGTGGCTGTGAAACCTTTGTTTCTTATACGTTATTTTTATTTTATTTTATTTTTTTCATTTTTTTCTCTTAGTAACACTGTCATGCATCATTTTTTGAGGTTAATTTGTTTTCATTGTTTAGTAGCATTCGCTTCTGTGTTAATTAGTATTACTTTACTAGTTTCAAAGCAGGAAAGTAGTGCATTTAACAGTGGGAGATCACAGATGTTGGCAGAATTTTGGAGTATGTTGCATTCATTTTGATTAACTGCGAAGACAAAAAAAAACATTGAAAGCTTCAGAGAGGAGAATGTTTTTAAAAATGTTTACACACCATATACAGTAAAAGAAATACACTACCAGTCAAAAGTTTTTGAACAGTGATTTTGTAATGTTTTTTTAAAGTAGTCGCTTTTGCTCACCAAGCCTGCATTTATTTAATCCAAAATACAGCAAAAGCAGTCATTTTGTGAAATATTTTTACTATTTAAAATAACTGCTTTCTAGCTGAATATATTTATTCCTGTGATCAAAGATAAATTTTCAGCATCATTACTCCAGTCTTCAGTGTCACATGATCCTTATGCTGATTTTCTGTTCAAGAAACATTTCTTGTTATTAATATTAGCAATATTTAAAACAGTTGAGTACATTTTTTTTTCAGGATTATTTGATGAATAGAAAGATCCAAAGATCAGCATTTATCTGCAATAAAAAGCTTTTGTAACATTATACACTATCCAATTCAAAAGCTTGGAGTCAGTATAATTTTTTTATATTATAGAAATAAATACTTTTATTTAGTAAGGATGCTTTAAATTGATCAAAAGGAATGATAAAGACATTTATAATGTTACAAAAGATTTCTATTTAAGATAAATGATGTTCTTCTGAACTTTCTATTTATCAAAGAAACCTGAAAAAATTCCACTCAGCTGTTTTCAACATAATAATAATAAATGTTTTTGAGCAGCAAATCAGAATATTAGAATGATTTCTGAAGGATCATGTGACTGGAGTGATGATGCTAAAAATTCAGCTTTGAAATATCAGCAATAAATTACATTTAAACTATATTCAAATAGAAAACAGTTATTTTAAATAGTAAAAATATTTCAAAATTTTACTGTTTTTGCTGTACTTTGGACCAAATAAATGCAAGCTTGGTGATCAAAAGAGACTTCTTTACAAAACATTAAAATATTACTGTTCAAAAACTTTTGACTGGTAGTGTATACTGTTATTGTAGACACCTTCACAAATATGCTCTTTTATTGTTACAGTGTTTCTTTAGATCAAAGCTTCTCCACGTTCACTTTTGTGTGTATATGTGCCTCTTCAGGGAATTTGGCTGGAGGGATCCTGAACTGCCAGAGGTCATCCAAATGCTGCAGCACCAGTTTCCATCAGTACAGTCCAACGCTGCCGCCTACCTCCAGCACTTGTGCTTTGGAGACAACAAGATCAAATCAGAGGTAACTCCTGCATACCAACATCACATACCTTCTGCATATATAGACTATGTACTAATAAGGCCTTTCAGTGAGGATCATTATTTCAGATTAATTTGAATTTCCCTGCTGATTCAGGCTATTTAGTGCTGATATGGTGTCATTCTAGCTCTGTTTTTTTAAAAATAAAATAAAGTGGAGCTAACTGTATAATCACACATAATTAGGATAACAAAATATATAGGCTTATGAACTTTTAATAAAAAGGAGGAAATGCTTTAACTCTTTATCTGCCACTTTGTGGAAACTAGCCAATCTAGTCAGATGCCAACAGCAAGATTTTTTAATGTTTTTGAAAGAATCTCTTATGCTCACCAAGGCTACATTTATTTAATCCAAAATGCAGGAAAAACTGTAATACTGTGAAATATTATTACAAATTTAAATAACTCTTTTTTTTGTTTAACATATTTTAAAATGTAATTTATTCCTGATAAATATCAGATACGGAGGCAGGGTGGGATCCAGCTGCTGGTGGATTTGCTGGATCACCGTATGACAGATGTGCACAGGAGTGCCTGTGGCGCACTCAGGAACCTGGTTTACGGCAAGGCCAACGACGACAACAAGATCGCCCTCAAGAACTGCGGTGGGATCCCTGCACTTGTGCGGCTCCTGCGCAAGACGACAGACGTGGAGATCAGAGAACTGCTCACAGGTGCTCAGGACACATTAAGCACATTTATTTCTAATTCAGTTTCGCTCCTTCTCCTTCTCGTTCTCTGGCGTGACGGGATACTGGTGAGAAGTAATCTGTTTGTCCTCACTGAAAGAGAAAATGCTGCAGAACTTCTTTTGCCTTCAAGTGCTCCTGGTAAACGTATGTCTCTGAGTCAGACATGCGTTATTTTGATACGCATTCAAGATTCAAAATCTAAATTCATGAATATTATTCATTTCAGTCTATTATTTAAGATCTCACAACTGAATGTTTTTGTTAAATAAAACAAACCATGAAAGTTAAGTGCTTACAGATCTGTATAGTGTATATATAGATTTTAGGTGTATTATATATTGTCTATATTATAGATAAGTGTTTTAAATCATCATGCTCCCAAAGTCACAACTTGGTGCATCATCTAGTATTCAAAGTTTCCCACTTGTAAATATGACTTTGCTTGGTCATTCATGTTCTCATACCTCGTGATTACAGTATTTCCGACTTCACTTGAAGGGCACAATATTTCACTTATAGTAAGTAGTTATATGGAAATATATGGATGAGATATACCAGTGAGATTGCACTGTGGAAATGAACAAACCCAAATTTGAACCAAACGTGTCGCGGCTGATCTGCTCCCCATCTTTGAATGTGCTGTATCTTTATTTCCTCTCTTACCACCTTTTTTGCAAGTTTAGCATACAAATACATTGTATGTGACCTTTCTGTCACTATCTCTGGCTTCTACATAATTGGGTCCAATTTGTTAATCAGCTCTCCTAGAATCATCCGCTCGTTACTGTAGACCCCACTACCCATTAAATGATTTGTTAATGATCTCCTAATTGGTTAGGGCTATAATAATTAAGGATAATACCAGTGCTTGGCATAGCCTCTTTAGGGACTTGTGTATAATGAGTCTTGACGCTTTGACAAAAGACAAAGGCTCTTCTCAATCCCCTATAGAAATATTTCTGGTACTGAGACGGTTCCTGAGAGATGTCGGGAAAAATTGGGCGGCAATTTGCTTTTTGAGGCATTTCATAAATGTCAGATGCTGAATTGTTGGGAGACGCTTCAATAGGATGCTGCAGCTCCCTTGTGTTTCAGCCTAGTGAGCAATCTAAATGTCCATCAATTGAAAAATCACCATCCTCCTGAATCCAGAGCTCGGAGAAACATCGAAAATATTTCAGATTGAAGCGAATCTGAGTGGCATGTGCTTATTACAGCACCATGTCTCTGTGCTTGTACTCACTTTAGCTGCAACATTTGGAAAGAGGCGAGAAGCCATTTATGCTTTTTCAAAGACAATTAACATGTAAATTAAAGAGTGGTTCAAATTAGGAGACAAAGAGTCCTCTCGTCAGTCCATAACAAACCCTTCTCACGCAACATCTCCTCAGACCTCAGTCGCCGGCCGATTGCTGAAGCCAGACACGGGCCTGTATTGCCTGCTGGGGCATGAATTTGAGCTCAGAACTCTGCAGGTGGTTGCATAAAAACAGGAAGTCTTTGATGTTTAACAAACAAGATTGGAGAGGATAAGATAAGATAAGATTAAATTGGCTGGAGCACAGAGCTGTACGCCCTGCTAGCAGCACAGAGGAAGGACCTACGAAAGTGCTCCCTTGTACACTGTCCATGAAATTAAATGTAATGAAAAATGTTAGCGATATATGCAGGGCTTTCAAGTCTCACGCATTTCAACCATTTCACACGCTCTCACGCCACACCTTGTATTTCTCACGCTGAGAAGGGATAACTTGTCCCACTACAATTACTATGCAATTAATAGTTGAGGGAATACGGAGGTAAGTTTTCTGCCAAGTTCATAGCTCTCTCGACTCTCGAGTTATAGAGTTAAATGTCACCTACCAGCCAGTCAGAAATTAGGATGTTGTTGTTTCCGTTTAAATTACGCGATTCTGCCGCAAACGGGTTCATTACTAAGCAACATGGATGTGTGCGCACATGGAGTGTAAGTTGGAAGAGAAAGATCCGATGAATGCTGTAGGTAACCCCTTCCTTTTTTTTTTTTTTTCGATTTTAAGATTCCTCTACGAAGTCACTTGCCTGTGAAAAGATAGTGAGAGATAATGATGGGAAATATAGCCAAATTCTTGCTAAAGTATTATTGATGCAGTCAAAAAAAAAAAAAAAAAACTCTCCAACTGCTTTGCAACCAGAAGCTTTAACTTAGCTTTTGCTTCCTGAAAGTACTAGAGATGTTATAACAGTGGGTGAATCTGATAAATGACAGACAAATTCATCCAAATAAAATAAATTGTTTTACATATTTAAAAAAAGGATAAAAAATACAAAGAAATTTGGCCCCAAACATGCCAGCTGAACAGCAGTGCTCAATGTACATACTGTACACACACAGTAGGATTACAGAAGTTGTCCTGACCATGTATGTCAAGCTCTCTCTGTGTGTGTGTGTGTGTGTGTTGTGTTTGTTGCACATATTGATGCCTTGATGACAGGGGTAGGGGGCTCCCATATAAAGCACTGAGGCTTCCCCAAATTCAAGTTCAGATGCAGTGTGTTTTCTATGGTGGGTTTGAACAAAACCAAAACTAGAAACAGTTTGGCTCTGGATGGAACGCTATTATCACGACAATGCTTTATGTGGGAGATCTCTACCCCTGTCATCAGGCATCAAAATCTGCAACAAACATTTACAACAGAAAAAAAGAAACATAAGCTGAAATGTGTTCTCTCTCTCTCTCTCTCTCTCTCTCTCTCTCTCTCTCTCACACACACACACACACACACACACACACAGTTTGACATGCATGCTTAGGGTAAGTACTGTAATGTATATGTGTACAGTATGTACATTGAGTACTGCTGTTCAGTTGGCTTGTTTGAGGCAAAATTTATTTTTATTTTTGATACATTTGTATTTTTAAATACAAATCTTTTTATTTTATTAGAATTAATTTGTCTTTCATCAGATTTACCAAATGTTATAACTTCTATTTGTGCTGGCCAATTATGAACAATAGGTAAAATTGAACTGCTAGCAAAAACTTGGGTGCTGCAAATATTTGAGTTGCTCCTCCCCTTTGACTTGCCCCTCCCCTTTGATTGACTCCTCCCTTTTGTGTGGCCCCTCCCCTAATCTCACTCTAAATTTTCGCTATAACTTGAGAGCCCTGTATATGTGTTGCTTCGCTATGCACTGCCATTTCTGAATCGCTGTCAATGCCGAAAGATGCTTTTTAGAACCAGACAGTGTAGTTACAGCATCTATCAGTAGGGGCTAACAGGGCAACGCTAACCAGCCAAACCTAGAGCCCTTGGATTTGAGTCTGTCCTCACTGCAGCCTGTAGCTGGACCATTTCCACTACGTAGTGGATGTTTTACGCGCATGCGCTGTAGTAGGTCTTGAGTAAATTCATATTTTTATTTACATTTCATAATTTTGCAGACACTTTTATCCACAGCGAAGTGAAGTCTAACGCAGTACATGCAGCAAGGGTTTTTGACCTACATTACAACACGCGATGACCTACATTACATTACAATGTAAAAATTTTAATGTCTAAAATCATTAAAATCATCCACGATGTTTTCGTCTTTACAACTTTTTTTGAATAGCCTGCATTTCATATGTTATCGCCAGGATGCACATATCAGTGTTGTATCCATTATTATAAACAAGCACTGTAACATGATTGATATGCAGAGGCTGCACTGTAAATAGCTAATTCAGATATACATCACTCTGATGTATAGACAGATTTAGCCTAAATGTCTTTTTGATTGTATCCGTCATGTTTATTTACATTTATTATATAACATGATTAGGGTAATGTGTGTTTCATGTGTTTTATTATATGTAACTGTATGTATATTGTTTATTGTAGGCTATGATCTATGCCAGTGTCAAATATGAATTTCTGTCCAGAACCTCTGTACAGACAATAAAGTAAATTTAATTGGGATTATTAGATTAATACCGATCCATTTTGTTTATTTAGATTTTATATTATTGTAATATAGGTAATACAAACATTTTCAATAATAATAAAAAAAGCAACCTCGCTAATAACGCCACAGTCAGGTCAAAGAAATGTTTTATTAGTTTATTTTCACACTATCGTCTGATACATATTTACATATTTTTATTTCCAAAACGAACCAAATAATAAAAAAATAAACATACCTTACATACCAAACTCTTTCATTCAAAACTGTTGCTTATATAAAGTTTGAATACACAAGTTTAAAATCACAGTATTATATTGTTTGTGTACGTCTATGAAACACATATCTCGTAATTACAGTTTAATTTACATTAAATACTAGCTTCGATGACAGCCCCACTATGCGCATGCTCATTAAAATCAAATACTGCGCATGCGCGTCAAACATCCAATACGTATTGGATCTGATCCAGCTACGTCATCATGCTACAGGCTGCAGTGAGGACCTCTTTGTTGGATTTAGCACATCATCTCATTAGTAAGGTTCTCTATGACCTAAATGGCAGTGAGACATCCAAAAAATAGCCCCCAGGAGCTGAATTGAGAAACACTTGAAAGGAAGATGTTTCTTGCCATTACTGACTCGTAAAAAAAGCGATTATAGTGTCCCTCATGAACGTTGTGGGTGATGCTACATGGCAAACTTGCATCAGTGGAGGGTACCAAACAAATGACAGGCAAGCATCCATATACTGTTTTCCAGTTTCTATACTTCTACCGTGTAATAAAAAGTATGTACTTCACTGTTAATGCAAAAATATTACAAAATTTTTAGTACTGCAGCAGCTTCTTCCTTGACATTTTTCTGTAACTGAAAAAAACCCCCGTTATGAAACAAACTCCTCCTCTTTTGGACAAAAAAATCAAGTATGGATGTGCTCTGCCATTTGGGATACTATTTTTAGGATTTTGGTTTCACTGGTCTAAATTTTGTGCACTATTTTGGGAAGCGGTTTGTTATAACACAGGAGTGAACATTTTAGAACAAACATACACTACCAAAAATTTAGGGTCAGTTTTTGATGTTTTTGAAAGTCTCTTGTTTGATCAAAATACAGTAAGAAATGTAATAATAATAATAAATAATATCACATGATCCTTCAGAAATCATTCTAATATGCTGATTTCTTATTATAATCAATATTGAAAACAGCTGTTCTGCATAATAATTTTGTGGACGATATGGTGTGTGTGTATATTTCTTAAGTTTAAAAGAGCAGGAATTATTTAAAATGTTGTTACATATTTATAATTGTGTAACATTATGTATGTATATATATATATATTTTTTTTAATAAATTTAATCCATTATTGCTGAACGAAAAAAATAATTTATAAAATAAAGTATCTTACTTTTGACATACTATTGTAAACATACTGTATAATATGTGGTGCACCATCCTGTTTAGGACTGTATGTCTGTGATATTTTACAAACAAGATAAGATGCAATTAGCGGAGACAGAGCGTTATACTTTGCTAGCAGCAGGGAGGAAGAACATGCAAAAGCACTCCCTTGTTCACTGAATCAGAGCTGTAGGGGTCTCATGAAAGAGATGAAATATTTATAACGTACTACTTTTAATAGTATGCAAAATGAGCCACAGTTCAGCGGCATGCTACTTTCTAGCAGTTCACAGTTCATTCTTGATTGTGATGTGGCTTGGATCACATCCTCTAATGTTCATACTAAGAGCTGATGAGGCCACACTAGTGAAACTTTTGAAAGTGTTTCATTTGAGGGCTCTTGACCAAGACCTCATGCAATATTCAAAATCATGTTTGTAGCCTGCTGCAATCAGTGGTTTTAAATATATATTTTTCTGCACAGAGGTGAAGAAGGGAAATTGTAGTCTGTATAAATACAGTGTGTGTATTTGTCACTGGATCAGACATTTTTTGGTTCATAGATGATGTTGTTGTGTACAGGTGTGCTGTGGAACTTGTCCTCATGCGATGCTCTGAAGATGCCCATAATTCAGGATGCTCTGGCAGTGCTAACCAACACAGTCATTATTCCTCACTCGGGCTGGGACACTTCGCCCCACCAGGACGACCGCAAGCTGCACATGCATTCCTCACAGGTGCTCCGCAATGCTACCGGGTGCCTCAGGTACAGTTCCTAATTAATGTCAATCCAAATTTTTATTCAACATCTATTGTCTTTCATTGTTCATTCATATTTATGTACAGGCAAACCATCACTTTGAAGGACCTGTTGTTGCTCTTAAGAGGCTTAATTTTCACCTAGAAGCAATTCATTGTTTTATTAGGTGATTATTCAAGTAAGAATTATGCAAATATTATGCTAATGCCTGAGAGTTTCCGTCTTTCAAAGCAACACGATATGATGAATTTGTGCGCCTTCAGAAATGTCACCGTATATTGGGGTCTCAGCAGGCAAAAGTACACCGCTGGATAATGGCTCTCTGCTTCTGTGTGTCAACCAAACACATTTATGAATTAGCTTTGAGGCTTTTCCAGGAGCCCTTCACTGATAACTTAAGTTAATTGATTTGAATAAATAGATTCAGTTGCATTTGATGAATTTGGCAGGTCTAAGACTCTGTGCATAAAACCATTTTGTGATGGAGCTCGTTCTGCCTCTTTAGTAGGATTATATTCTGCCCAGTATTGGTCAGATTCAACAATAGGATTCTGTAGCTCTGGAATAGTGTTGGGCACTGTGATTGTGGACCTGGTGGCATGCCAAAGCCTTCTCCTTGCCCAAATCTCCTTTGGATCCCAAAGCAATTAGGTTGTGTGTTCCTTTAGCTACTCCATACATTATCATATATTAAAGAAATTACTACTAAGGCAAGGATGCCTTAAACTGATGTCTTAACTGAAAGTTAAGAAATTCTTGCAAAAGATTTCCATTTCAAATAATTGCTGTTCTTTTGAAATGAATATTCATCAAAGAATCCTAAACAAACAAACAAAAAAAATCATGTTTTCTGATGCTTTCTGAGAGATCATGTGACACTGAAGACTGGAGTAATAGCTGCTGAAAAAATCAGCTTTCCCATCCCATGAATAAATTCAATTTTAAAAATGTATTTAAATAGAAAAGTTATTTTTAAATTGTAATAATAATATTTCAGAATAGTACCATTTTTACTGTAATTTTTTAATCAAATAAATGCAGCCTTAATGAGTGTAACATACTTTTATGTTATAATATTTTTTAATATATTTCAATATATTTTGTCCTAAACTTTTATGTATTACAGATCCAAATGTTTCCATTTGCTTGTGGTTAGCAAGCTAAGTGTATGGCTCGATAGCTTATCTTAATGCTAAACGGTATATTTTACACAACAAAATATGGCCGTGATGTGACCGACTTTTTGATGAGGCATTAAAACAGCTACTCTTCAGAGTCCAGCGTTTGAATGGGGTTGGATTTGGCACGACACAGGCATGGGAAAACCTTTGGCATAGTGTCAAATGTTTATGTATCTGGGTTGTCCACTATGTGCAGTCTAAAAGCCTCTCTAATACATTTGATTCCTGTGTGTTGTGGCTTTGTCATTTTTATATATGTGATGAATGTTGATGCATCATACATAAGTGATGATCGCATGCTTTGATATTGTGAATTTTAATAGCATATTTTCCAGTTTCTAGTTTTTGCTGACTAGATGGGAAGGTGTATTTCGGAGCTATTACGAGCTCACTCAAAACATCCAAAAATCTGCAGGCACTTTCGGAGCTCAGAAACTTTTTGCTTTAAAACTCATTTTGATATTAACAGCACTTTACATTTATAGCACATACTATATGCACATACCATCCTCCCTCCCCATGCACATCAGCTTTCAGGTTTGAAGCAGCAGGATTGTAGAAAGTGCTGAGTCACTCTTGGATGGCTGGACTAAGCTCCCTACGCCCAGCGTGATAATTAATCCTCTTCATGGATGGCTGAGGAACTAGAAGTCTGATTGAATATTTAATGGTTGGACACAGTTGCCACACCACCTGCAGCTGCCTGAGACACACAGATCTCTTAGAAGCTTCTTGGAGAGCGTGAGAGAGAGAGACGACAGGATGTGGTCTTTGATTTCTCACAGGCACCTTCGAATAAGGCCCTGCTCAGATCAGACTTCCGATTCAGATCTTCCGAGGCTCCAGCTCTTGGGATGCTAAGCTTGTTGCTATGAGGCATGTTGCTGATGATTCATAAAGCTGATGTTTGGAATTTTTCTACATTAAAAACTTTCTCGTGTTGCAGAGTTGACTTCTTGAAAAGTATAAAAACACTGCTGTCCAAACATTGCTCTGTTTGAAAAGAACTTGGGGGAAAAGTGAGTTGCTACTCATTTCCATGAAAAGCTTATTGATGTTGAAGACCATCTGCCCTTTGGTTGGTTGAGTATTGATTTAGAAGCTCAGAACTGCCAAAACGTAATCAATCCAGTCAATAATACAACATGCGTGACATTGTGTGAATGTGCTCTCTACAGGAATGTGAGCTCAGCCGGAGAAGAGGCCCGCCGCAGGATGAGAGAGTGTGAGGGACTGACTGATGCGCTGCTCTATGTCATCCAGACAGCCCTGGGCACCAGTGAGATCGACAGCAAGGTTTGACCTTTCCCTCCTCTGCCTTTCTACCAAAGTGTATGCATTCAGCGGAGCGCCTCCGAGAATTCTAGCAGGTTTAGTTGTGCAGTTTTTACTCCCTGACCATTTGGAGCACTTCTCCACTGCTAAATGTTAGATGAGTTTGAAGACACAATGCAAAATGGGCAAAAAACCCAGTCTAGACCAGCTTAGTCTCAGACCGCACACCCACCGACCACCCACAGTCCGTTCGCTCACAGTCTGATGAATATTGCACACAACACTAAAAATCACTCATGATCTGTCCAAATATGGACACAAGTTACCAACATAGTTAAGTGATTCAGTGCTTCCCAAACCCTTAGTTCCAATAAACATTTGCACACAACATCATATAGTTTGGTGGATGGAACTACCTGTGGTTAGCTTCTTGTTAGTATGGCTTAAATACATTATGCTCTTGAGTAAAATAAGCAAGCTAACAGGCAGTTCCGTCTATATTTTTAATTTTATACAGTATATACATGAATTTAATTGTACATTTTACATTTGTACTTTCAGTTTGAGAATGAATGTGCTGTTTTTGAAGAGTGCACATGTGAATGTGCTCTGGTACTCCGGAGGAGTATGACGTAAGATGGAACTTGTGATTGAATCCAACATCTGTAAATAAAGTGAAACAATGGAGAGCGAAGGTAGTGAACTAGTCTTCAGATGCTGTGTTTGTTATTTACAGCAATAATCTGACATTAATTCAATATCGAACAGATTAAATAACAGCAAGAATTTATTACTCCAGCACCAGTGCGCCAGCATCATTAACAACAGTTCTATATTTTTAAACCAACATGGTTTGAACTAAATAAATTTAAATAAACTACATTCTAAACAGTACACATTGATCAGTGAGTATTTCATGCTAATTTGTGACCCTGGACCACAAAACCTCATAAGGGTCAATTTTTCGAAATTGAGAGTTATACATCATCTGAAAGCTGAATAAATAAGCTTAATTTTGACCCATACAATGTATTTATGGGTATGCTACAAATATACCCTAGTGACTGGTCACATTTGAGCTTCACTGGTCAAGCAGGTTTATATGCAGAAATAACTGTTTTCAGCTGAACACAAAAGAAGATATTTTGAAGAATGTTAGTAGCTATTGACTTCCATAGTCAACTGTGTGGTTACCAGCATTCTTCAAATTATGTTCATTTGTGTTCAACAGAAGAAATCTCTAGCATTTCTCATTTAAATCTAGATAAAAACCATTTTGGATGCTTTCAAACTGGTCCAAACCAGTATTTTATTTTATTTTTCCAGCAGGGACAATAGAGCTTGTATTAGACAGACAGTTTAGGTTTTGCTCCTCTAATTACTTTACCACAACAATGTAAAAAACAACTGCTCTTCATTGCTGCGATCGCTTTTAAGAGAGCTTTATGGTAATTATGCAGATAAAGTCATGCAGTGACACACCTCTCTATATTGAGTTTTTGTTTGATTTTCGAGGGGTCTCTGTTACTGGCATAATACTTTGTGAGAACAAGTTTAAATGAGGAAAAAAAGAGCGTCACACTTTAATCCCTCTGAAAGCATTTACAAGATCAAAGTCGTCCTCTTTGTTTTTCCTGCCTCACTGCTCATCACAATAGGATTAGTTCTCCAGCTCTCCACTGGAGTCCGTCCAGAGGACTAATCTAACAAGAGACTATTAAGAGTTCAGAGCACAATAATGCACAGCCTTCCCAAAGAGGACAGATTGTCTTGCAAATACAAGAAGACATTTTGATATTTACTGTGTCAAATAAAGTCAAACTTCTGGAGGTGTGTTACGGTGAATTTCTACAGATAAGTCTCCCATTTGCAGGTGCTTTCATGTTTTGCAATTTTTGTAATCTGAAAACTTGTTTCTCCCCACTCTTTGTGCATCAAACGCACCCCTTCTAGACCATCGAGAACTGCGTGTGCATCCTGCGGAACCTGTCGTACAGGTTGGCGGCAGAGACGTCTCAGGGGCAGCAGATGGGATCGGAGGAGCTGGACGGGGTTCTGTGCACCGATGCCAGCGGGAAGGATGCGGAGAGCTCCGGCTGCTGGGGCAAGAAGAAAAAGAAAAAGAAGAGCCACGATCAGGTGGGCCGGGGGTTTTTATCCCTGCAGCTGCTGGCAATTAGCATCACTTAGCAGCATTCACGTGCGGGTCGCCTGCGTCGACACTCGTCCTCCTCCAGTGGATAATTACGTATTTTCCAGGCTGATTTCATTTAGTTTCTGAAAACAGATGAAGATAAGGGCATCGGGAGTGTTTGTTCAGCATTTGCATGGCATGAATAGCGAGGTAAAAGGTGGCATTACTTTGCATTGTGGCTTTTAAATAACTAAATTGTCTGTGAGTCATCTGTTCCTTTTAACAACGATGCAAATGCACATCTGGTTGTGCGACGGTTGAGTTTGCCCTGTCTATTCAATTACTCTGTATCCTAAACAACCAGTGAGCTTTATCTTTAAATATTTCAATACGCAGCAAAAAAGTACCATGTTATTTCCAATAAATACTATGGGATTCTTCAAATTAGCACAGAGTGCCATGTAAATACTATAGTATATGAATAATCATTTTGTACTATGGTATGATCATCAGTGCACAAGCCACATTGAGCTGTTGTGCTCAGCCAGGCAATATGAGTTCTAGTCTGGCTCGTGACTTTGCCCAGTCCTGTTTCCCCCTCTTCTCACCATCATTTCCTGATGGCTCTGTACTGTGCTTATTAATAAAATGGCCAAAAATAAAATAGCATCTGGCACTTTCCATGAATAGGGTGCAGTTTGGTGTCCCATTACACGTTGGCACAAATCCCATGTTTTTTTGTTGTGAAACCCCCTCCATCCTCATTAAATTGTGATTTTTGGCCGTTCCCATCTCCCCTGTATCTAGCAATTTAAGCCATACAACAGTGTCATAATTTTTGCTGATATTTACTTCATTGTTGTAAAAACCATGAAAAAAAAAACTCTGTTTTTTGTTTTTTTTTTTCTTTCAAAAAAAATTATTTGGCAAAGATGCATTAAATTTATCAAAAGTGACATTAAAGACATTTATAATGTCACAAAAGATTTCCATTTCAAATTTATTTCTTTTGAACTATTTATCAAAGTTGTTCTTGGCAAAACAACTGTTTTCAACAGTGAAAATGAAATGTTTTTGAGCACCAAATCAGCACATTAGCATGACTTCTGAAGGATCATATGACACTGAGGACTGAAGTAATGGCTTCTGTAAACTTCTAGAAACCTTTTTTGGTGATTCTTTCCCTTTTACATGTTTTGCCCATGCTACGTTGGTCCTTATTTATTGCTTTTTTGCTAGAAAGAAATCACAGAAATCATGGTTAAATATCATATATTGCTAAAAAGGTTGCAAAACCACATAGAAAATGAATAAAAAATCAAGCCTGATGATCTATATTTAATGAAGGTTGAGCACCTCCTTTGTTTGTCTTTTGTTTTGAACCTTGTGGAATGTATCTGTGTATGATTCTTTTCTCAATAGTACCACTCTGTAATAACACTCACTCTTTCTCTGCTTTCAGTGGGATGGTGTTGGGCCTTTCCCAGACTCTAGTGACCCTCCGAAGGGACTGCAGATGCTGTGGCATCCGTCCATAGTAAAACCATACCTCACTCTACTGTCTGAGTGCTCGAACCCGGACACGCTGGAGGGAGCGGCTGGGGCTCTACAGAACCTGGCAGCAGGTAGCTGGAAGGTAGGCCCCACCTTAAAACCTGTGAGTAACCCTGCACCCAAAGAGCCATGAACCAAACAAACTGGCTCTGGCACCCATCACCATTATGACTGACACAAATACACATTCATACCTCAGTTTTGTCTGTCAAGGTCATGGAGTTCTACAAACAGCAAACAGATATCTAACACAAACTTGGAGAACACAGTGAACATTATATTGAGAACAAAGTCTCTTTGGAGTGTACGCAACCAGTGTAAGATAGCCGATGGCTTCAAACTCGCATCTTCAAATGGATACAATGTAGAGAGCTGAATTCTCACTCAAAGTCTTGAAAGTGTAAACATTGACTTAGATATTCTGTGTCAAATTTTGCACTTCAGAATCTTCTGTTGTCCTCATTTTCTGCTCAGAAAACTGAAACAAACAACAGTGCAATGAACTAAATTCACATTTCATGCAATGTCAACACCAAAATCTCATTCCAGCATCTCCGTTTCTGTTCTGTTGATGCATTGATAATCATTTTTCGGGACCCTTTTGTCCGTTTCCTGTGCCTGCAGTGGTCGGTATACATCCGTGCTGCGGTTCGGAAAGAGAAAGGACTGCCCATTCTTGTGGAGTTGCTGAGAATAGACAATGACCGGGTGGTCTGCGCCGTGGCCACTGCTCTTCGAAACATGGCCCTTGATGTCAGGAACAAGGAGCTCATAGGTAGGTTTGGGACATGGAAGTGTGTTTGCCTGGAGCTAACATTTTTTCTTTGACTCCAGCAGAGCCGAATGCCGCAGAGGTATGTGTACCCTTAAATTACTTGTAAGGCAGAGGCCTTTCAAGATCTATTTCCTTTAGTGTGTGAGCGTGTGTATTTGTGATATGTGTATCAGCGAGGGCATCTGTGTAGCATTTCTAGTCAGGTATTGCAGTGAGGCAAGGTGCCATTGTTTGAAAGGCTGCTCACGACACTAACAGACTATTGATCTTTTTAATAGTTTGTGTATTCTGATGGGCCCCCTTGTCTCCCTGGCAACCGCTCGCACTCTTTCAGTCTGGTCTGGCCCTGCATGAGTTTGAAGGCATGTGAATTTCTTTTGGAATATAGGGCAAAAGAAACGGCATAAAACTGTACAAATGTCGAGACGGCAGCGCCCTTGGAATACTGATCCTGCAGGCTCATTTCAGATAGAGCTGTTCAAATATCCTTTATTATTTAAGAAAATCAGCGATGAAGCAGGCAAAGCTGCAAGTGC
The DNA here is from genome assembly GCA_036784905.1 of Acrossocheilus fasciatus. Taxonomy (NCBI): domain Eukaryota; kingdom Metazoa; phylum Chordata; class Actinopteri; order Cypriniformes; family Cyprinidae; genus Acrossocheilus; species Acrossocheilus fasciatus. The sequence continues at coordinate 20,677,456 of CM071939.1, read as the reverse complement.
TCATGGGAACCTTTCTTTCATGTAACTTCAATGCATACCGGTTGAAAGCAGTTTTGTAGCGCAGGTCGTTGCAGAGAGAATTAGCTCCCTAGTGGTAATGGGTCTTTTGCGGTCACATTAAGTGTAATAGAGCTGCTGGGTAGATATGTGGGTGTATCGGCCACTTTGGCATTTTCAGTTGAGGCCTTGAGGTTCAGCGCATTTAAAGTGCTCTGCATGCCGACGGTAGAATCTGAATCCAAAATCTGCATCTCTGAAAAGGTTGTCACACCTCCTCTCTGACTTTTCTGTTTTGTTCATCTCATTCACGCAACCCATAGGCAAGTATGCCATGAGGGATCTAGTCCATCGTCTACCGGGGGGCAACAATAACAACAGCACTGGCACCGGCGGCACCAGCAAGAGCATGTCTGATGACACCATCACGGCGATCTGCTGCGCTCTGCATGAAGTCATCACCAAGAACATGGAGAACACCAAGGCTCTTCGTGATGCCGGCGGCATTGAGAAACTCATCGGCATTGCCCGCAGCAAAGGAGACAAGTTAGTATCGTAGTATTCTGTAACATGATCACAACCAATTAGAGTGTGTAGACAAAACCCCATTTTACCCTGTTATGTCCCGTACAATTTGGCATGTTTAAATGGAAGGGAAATTAGTTTGTAAAGGAAGAGGACATGCTGGACCTTCCATTCATTACATCCCCTATTCTGTATTATGAGAAATGAAAAACTACTTAAGCAATTCACTTTTAGCAGTTGTATTGCAAGACCGTTTTTAGAAAGCAAGAGAGTGTGGAAAAAAACGCATTTACCTTAAAGAAGTCAAATCTCCTCTCAGGAGATATTAGGATTGATGGAAGTCCAGTAGCTCTGTTAGGATTTCAGAGCAATTGCACTGGATTAGTTAACTCTGAAAGTGCATTACAAGATAGTGATTATTTTATTTACTCTTCGGGTAGTTTGGGGTAAGATTTTTTTTTTTTTTTTTAAGAAAAATGTGATCGAAAAGGAAAGTAAAGTCATTTATAATATTACAGAAGATTTCTTTTGAACATGTAATATGGTTTCCACAGAAATATAAGAATGTTTTCTGAGAGATCATGTGACACTGAAGACTGGAGTAATGGCTGCTGAAGATTCAGCTTTGCCACCACAGGAATAAATGACAAAATACATTATAGAAATACTTCACAATGTTACAGTTTACTGTATTTTTGATCAAATAAATGCAAGCATGGTAAAGCTTAAAAGACATTTTGGAACTTTTGAATGGTACAGCAGTATAAAACTCTTTGCCACTGCATTTACTATAGATGTAGTATTTATGGTTCCGGTTAGAGCTTATTTTCTATGTTAGAATTTATCACCATTAGAGAAATCTATAAACAAATTGAGCTGAACTAAAATTCATTTTACTGAGACATTTATAGTCCACATCTACGAACACTGTTTGTTTATATAGCTGAGAAAGATCGTTCTATAAAGTTTCTGTATTATACCAAAGGGTTTTATTTAGTTTGCACTCTTTGCAAAAAAATATGAAGCAATCCATTATATTAGAAGCCCCAGAAATGGATTAGAAACTGAAAATTCACTTATATTGCTTATATTATTGCATATATGTGTTGTATTCATTTCCTCTTCTATGTTTCCCTACAGACACACACCGAAGGTGGTGAAGGCGGCATCTCAAGTCCTCAACAGCATGTGGCAGTACAGAGATTTGCGAAGCCTCTATAAAAAGGTAATAAATTCAGAAGACCTCGCTGTTCTCACATTTATTACATTTGCACCTATATTGTTTTAAATGGGCATCAGTGGTGGTAGAGGCTTTTTGCTGCCAAGTGGTGCAGCTACAGCATCTACCAGCAGGTGACCATTCTGACCCTTTGGTTTATCTGATCCAAGTTTTTTTTTTTTTTTTTAAGAATTCAGTTTCAAATGCATGAAAATATTTCTGTGTCTGTCATATCCTTGTAACCAAAAGGTTTTAGTGAGTGAAGTTTCAGGATTAACAGATGATCATGCTCCTCTTATTTTAATGACAGGACGGCTATTCTCAGTATCACTTTGTTGGCTCTTCATCTACAATTGAGAGAGACAGACAACGACCTTATTCCTCCTCTCGCACTCCATCTATCTCTCCAGTGCGGACCTCGCCCAATAATCGATCAGGTGAGAGTCACTCCACTTTCCTCCATTTTGACAACAAGCGATATCATTGACATTTCCTTCGCACTCTATCATCAACATCTTTATCCCCTTGTCAGGAGTAGATTAGAGGAATAAAAAAGTACTTGAAATGATCAAAACTACTTATTTTCAAAACCAAGCAGTCAGAAATTTGTCAGAGAGTGCATTAATCAAAGCTTCTAATACAAGTTGACCTCATTTATTAACTAGTCGGTTTTTGGAGAATTTGTCAACTTGTCGTTCATAATGACTAATCCCAAAATAGTACATCAGTAGGAGATAAAAAGTGTGGCTTATGCTGTAATGTGATCATAGAGGGAACACAGCTGTCAAGATCAGGGTACATACTGATATTTGTCCATTTCAAACTGATGACGGGTCGCAGAATACAGTACAGTACTGTCAGTCAGGGCGCCATGCGTATCCTAATTACACAGCGCTACAGAAGAGCCTGTTCTGCTTAATTAACACGCTTTGTTTAGCAGGCACTGTCTGTTCTCTAGTTGTGTTTCAGATATCAAAGTTTATTTTAGTAGATTCTGCTTTTGAACTCATTTTATGCTTGCATTAATAGTGCTACATCATCTCCAGTCTGTAATAAATCTTTATTCAGAATTCTTATTATGTTTATTCGAATGTGGTCTCGGGGCAACTTGAATATTAAATGCTCATAATGTCCTCACCTATCATGGGACAAACTAAGAGGGGGCATATTCATTCTACCTGCTGCTTGGGAGACTGTGGTGGGGAGCTATCCCAAATGAGAATCTCACACCTTTTAAATTGTGCAATTTGTAATTTCTCAGGGAAATGAAAATGAATACATTTGCAATTAAGATGGCCATCTCGCGTCGACTGCATACCAGCCAACAAAGTCAGGCTTAAAAATAGTAAAAACACAGAATCTTTCACCAAGAGCTGATTCATTAACATCCAAATAATTAAATGATGACACATTAAGTATCTCTTTCTGATAAAATGAAATGCTTTGTTGTAAAATAATCTTTTCTTGAATTACTGAGGAAGTTATTGGGTGTTTCTTCAACTCTGTACACTTCGAGTGTATGTCCCAGGGGTTTCATTAACAGATTTCATTTTGCTTTTTGTTAAATGAAGGTCACATTAAAACTCTGTAAACGTTTTTTTTTTATTATTATTATGTTTTGACACTTTTCAGTAGCCTTCTATGTATAAATGTTATTGTTTTACCCTTGCCCTTGTTCAACTTTGAAACTATATGAAAATTCATCATGGAATACTAAAAATAATAATAAAAGAATACTTTGTTTTAATTATGATAATCTGAACAAAGTGTGAAATAATTAAAATCCATTTAAGTGTTTAATTACGGTGGCCGAGGGAGCTCAACATGCTACAAATAGAAAAAACACCTGCAGATTAAGAAAACAACTTCATCAATTTGACAACACACGCGCTACAAATGCTCACAACACAAACAAACAAAGAAATGCGCTGCAAATAAAAATCTTTATTTGGTTGTGTTGTGAGCATTTGCAGCGCGTTTCTTTATTTGTTTGCGTTGTGAGCATTTGCATCACCTGCTGTCAAACTAATGAAGATGTTTTCTTGATTTGCTGGTGCTTTTTCTATTTTCTATTTTCTGAAGTTGCAGCACGTTGAGCTCTCTCGGCCACCGTATTTAATGGGTAAAAAATTATCGCAGTTTTACTAAAATTACGACAGTTATGTTGTATTTTGTGTTGTCAAATTTCCTCTCCAACAAATTTATATATTTATAATATAAAATATAATATAATTTTGCTAAACTTTAATTTTTTCAATTTGAATGTGCATGAGCTACGCAGTAATCTGTTAATATAATATTTGGTTAATCACCTTTTTTAAGTGTAATTTTGTAGAAATACTTGGATCTCACTTTCTGACAGAAAGCAGAACAGCTTAATTTAAACTAACCAAAGCTTTGCCAAACACAAAGCTGACAAGAAAGGTGAAATAAATTATTGCTGAAGGAACGAGTAAGAAGCCCAGACAAAACCAATCAATTACCTGACCAATTCCATTTAGCAATTAGGACGAGAGCACTGACACTTGTTTGCCTCAAAAGGCAACAAGAGAATTGCTTCATTACAGTAAATGAGTTTTTTATGTAAAATAAAAGATCCCTTGATGGAATGAGATCTTATTGTACTTTCAAATGTGTCAAGATACTTTCGCCTAAACAAACAAACAAACAAACTGTTTTCCCCTCTCACTCATTATTGGTTGACTTGTTGTGTTTTTTAGCAAGTGCCCCCACCTCCCCTCGAGAAATGATGAGCTTGAAGGAGAGGAAGACAGACTATGAGTCAACTGGAACCAATTCTGGTTACCATGGAAACAAGGGCGAGCACACCTCCAGAAAAGACGCCATGGCAGGTAAGGCCACAGTAGAAGGTTAACGCTTCCATAAATGACTGACAGACAAACCATCAAATAAAGGCAGTGAATTACATGAGAGAGTTGTAATTAGTGAAAGTAACAGTGTAGAGGTCTGCATTCCCGCGACTCTCCCGCAGGAACCAACCAGATTTCTTGTGACGCGGGATTAAATTCCCGAATAAAACGCGGTAGCGGTCAGTAACTCTGGTGTAGTTTGAACGGGAGCGGGCGGTTTAACAATATCCTGTTCCCGACGTCCTTTCAGAACAGCATATCAGCATATCCGGTACAGCCTGCAATCAGGACTGTTATGCACGCGCTGCACGCATGAACCAGTGCTCTCTGCGTCACGTGTTTCATTTGCGGGTTCTGTGCACGCAGCATGTGCATAATGGTTCTCAGAGAAGGTTGTAGCCTTCCGGTGGTGACAGAACAGGCAGGTTGTCGATGAGTGACAGCAGAATAAGGATGGAGCAAAGTGAAGATGCGCTGTCCTTGAATAATGTTCAACTCGGTTTTGTTTATATTTTGCTTAGCCTATAATTTTAAATGACAGGTGTTGTATTTATTTATTTATTTTTCTCTGCAACATTTCCTACTGTGTTAACAGCAAAATGTTAAACTTTAGTATTTTGACAAGACGAATAAAATAACTAATAGGCTATTTATGTACAACCTACATTTTTTTCTTCTTCTCTGCGACACTTTTTCCTATTGTGTTGTTAAATTGTATCCTGAAAAGACGAATAAAAATACACTTTTTTTCCTACTGTGTTGGCAGCAAAATGTTAAACGAATTTTATGTCTTAAGACAAAAAATTAATTTAACAGTTTGCTGTCAATAAATTCAAGACTCTTGACAAGACGAATAAAATAACAAATACAATTTTGTGCAGACTACATGTTTATTTGTTAGTCTATCTCTCTTTCTTTTAGTAGAGGAAATTTAAATGTGAGATTCTGGAAACGAGATCTAAATTTAGCGGGAACGGTCGGGTCGGGAAGAAAATTATTCTAAGCGGAGTGAATATATGCGGAATAAAACCTCATGGGAGCGGGACTAAAAAAACAGTCCCGCCCAGACCTCTATAACAGTGTAACAGGTTTATTCCACAGAAAAGTGTCTGATATCTCACCTTTGCTTCTTGGTGTGAAGTCTTTTACCTCAACAAAAGTCATGAACTGCATATTCATATACCCGCACACCTGTTTCATGTCAACATTTTCTGTAGCTATAGAAAAAGTCAAAGTACCTGCCAGTCCTCTGAGAATCTTTATAATTCACTGTCTCGGCAGCTCAAATCTCCAGTGGGACATCTACACTGTTCAGAGGTGCTTACATGTCTCCTGGTGATGACATCAAGCATAACCAGGTGAGTTCACAATGTCACACAGAGTTGTAACGTGTATCTTATCTTGATATTTTCATGTGTCAAAAAAGGGGGAAATGTTTTAATGTTTATTAAATGTTTTTTAAAGGCACCTGTTATAATTATTATAATATTAATATAATAATACTAATATAAAATATATGGTAACACTTTATTTTAAGGTGTCGCTGTTACAAATGTTACAAATGTAACTATAAATTATGCATAATTGCATGCAAGTAACCCTAACCATATAGTAAGTGCATGTAGTTAATTAATATTACTCAGTACCTAAATGTATATTTACACTGTAACAAGGACACCTTAAAATAAAGTGTTACCATATATTTTATATTAGTATATTCTTTTTTTTTTCTTTCAGATATTTTAAGTTTAAAATACAAGGTTATCAATGGTTAAATAAAAAAAAAGACAATTAAGCCAATTAATCAGTTTCTTTTTACAAAGAAAACTACAATTGTCTGGATCAAACTTGTAGAAGTATATATTTGCTATTTGTTAAGTATCATTTTTACACCAAGTAGATGTTGTATTAAATTAGTGAATTATATTAATCATAGTGTAAAATAATCCAGTATATTATGAGTTAAAATGAACACATTTCTGGTTTGGTGTGGATGAAGTACTTGAGTCTTTTTGATGGCTCTGTGGGGGAACCTAGGCTGAAAAACGCTGGGAAACACTGGTTTAGAAGTACCTTTTATATAACATACATTCATTGCCTTTTAACTTTATTACATGGAAAGTGCTTGATTTGAATTGTAAATTAGATTCTTAGTTTCTGAACTACCACATAACACATTTTGTCACTTCCCAAAGCAGCCCTTACGCTCTCATTGTTTTCGTCAGGTCTCCGCTCAAGGCAACCCTCCAGAGGCCTACCCTCCCTTCCAGACTCCCCCAGGAGCCAACTTTGAGGAGCCGTACTACGAGGACCAAGCGCATAAACGCCCCCCACCCGCCGCTGATGGCACCATGCACCTGGGACTGAAGTCCACTGGGAACTACGTGGACTTTTACTCGGCATCCCGCCCGTACAGTGAACTCAACTACGAGACGAGCCACTACCCTGCCTCGCCGGACTCCTGGGTGTAGAGGCACAGAGGCAGGCTGGAGGCTGGCCTACGGACACCATTACACAGAGACCAGCCCAGCATGTGCATGAACACTAGTAGACATCTCACACACGTAAACCTTCAGTTCGGTTCACTGCTCGCACCACAGTGGGCTGCCACTCGGCCGATGAGCGAGGTTAGGAAAGTGCTGGAAGAGAGAGGATTTAGGAAGGAAGCTCATGCGTTTTACAGAAAGGACCACTTGAACTTTGGTGTTTTTGCAAAGCGGTGGAGGGAATCGACATGTAAACGGGAAAGCGGAAGATATGTGGCGCAGAGATGGGACAGTTACGTGAAGCACAAGAAAACGACATTCGACACAAGCTAAGGAAGTAGTTTTCACACATTTTTTGACATTTCTTTATGTTAAACCATGCTTTTTATGGAGTGCTCCGTTACACTCCTAGCCTTTCTATCTTTTTTTGGTTTCTTTTTTATTATTTGCCTGTTTTTGTACCTCCTTTTTAACTTCTTAAGTCTGGTGTAAAGTACTTGTTGTATATTACAGATGTAGATACAAGGTGCATTGTGTATATTACGCAAAGACTACTGTGTCCTCCCATGTGGCTCAATATATCATTTTATTTTCCTGTATTTTAAAAAAAAAAAAAAAGAGGAAAATACACTCACTGAACTCCAGCATCCTGTTTGATGGGTAAGAAATGCAGCAGAAAGCATATAATTCAGAAGTGTCGTTTGCTCTAATGTGTCCCCCCACCCATCCCATTTTTCTATGCGAGGAATAAACTACTTTTAACTGACGACAGATCATCACTGCCTGGACAGAGTTTACCACCAATAATGAGAACATTTTCAGGCCTATCTGTCAGTTTTTTTTTCTCTTTTTTTCCCCAACTGTACTGACATGAAGACTGGTCATTCCACAAGCCATTGAGAGATCTGTGCTTAGTTATGTGCCAAATGTGGTAATCCCTGACCCAAGGGGTGCTATAGAGCTGCTGTTGAAGTTACGTTTAACGACAAGTCATTGGTTCTCTCAATGCCCGTTTGTAAATGCTTTTTTTAAAAACAATGTTTCGACAGCATTCACACTGTAACGAGAAAAGGAGGGACATGGTCTTTGACAGCTACTTCCCCTCCAAAGATGTACAATTAGTTGACGCTGTGTTGTAAAATAGACATTTGCAAAATCTGCTTTTTTCTTCCAGAAAATCAGTGGTTCTTAAGCTCATCGTAGACAGATCTGTCAATAGAGTATGGATATATATTATATAAATACAAAATATATATACTTTTTATGTGCAGATGTGGATGTCACCTAACGCAGAAACATTGCAAGGAAAAAAATGCTAGTTAAAAAAAAGCATAGGGTTTTGTTCACCTTAATTTCTAATCCAGATGTTGACCTCCTATTGTCATGTTGTTTGCTGTGTAAAACAGGCGAGACCAGGGCTCAGTGAGGGCTGATGTGATGAAGCTTCTAATATTGACTTGAAAAGGTGCTAAAACAATCCTCATACACCTTTTGGCCTATATTGCTACCTTTTATTAATGCGTTTTGAATGTGTTTCATGTCCTTAGTAAAATGGACGCCACTAAAATGAATAGCTTTGATTCCTACACAACCTGTGCTCTAGAAGGAGAGCTGTGCATATAGACACACCTCTTGGTTTTTAATTTTTTTTTTCTCTTAGGTAATTGCCTATACCTTATCTCAGGTCATCTTATTGCAGGAGAAGATGGGTGAACATTCCTCTATTGATTGAACGGAGAACAAAGACTGACAATACCCTATCATTTTTGTAATTTTCAAACTTTAAGCAAGTCTGTCAGATTTCAGGAAGGTATGAAGCAAGCCCTGGTCTTCCCTTCATGTCATTTTACACTTAGAGGTATTTGTCAGATACAAGGATTCAGGATGATCCCCAAACTCGCATATCTTCAGCACCATTGATAGTGAACGTCTGAGAACAAGCAAAATATCTGTGAAAAAGTAGACATATCAGACAACCTGTATTGAAGATGTAAGTAAAACTTTTTTTCTGTTGCTAGACAAAGTGTTTGAGAGAATTGTGAACCTTTTTAATGCCGGGTTGCAACTGCTATATAAACTAATGGAGAATCACTGTTTTGTGATTTATTTTGTCCCGTGTCTGAGTCATTTCTTTGGGTGAATCTGACATTGGTACACATTTTACTGCCAGATTTGGTTTCAAATATAGGTTATATAGCCTATTCACATTATATATCCACGTAGATTAAAAAAGATGATTTTTTAAACACTTTAACAGCACTGATGTATTTTGTGTCTGTTTAGTCAACTGCATTTATTGTGTTCCAGACATCAGCACTAACACACTAAAAGATGTTTTGTTACCTTGTACTGATGTGAGTTTTCAATTCATTGTATTTTTGATCAAATTCTAGATAGCTATAGGCCAGGCAGGCAAGCTGCGAGCTGTTAGGATTTCATCACGACTGTTTCATTACCATTTTCCCCACAGAGAGGTATTTTGACATTGACAGGCTATGTGCTTCTCACTTGATCCTGAGAACCAGTCTGCAAAAGAAAAAAGTGAGGCAGGCGCTAAACGACAACCCGTGCCTCAAACACCAGGCCCTTCACATCCATTCATTTCAATCTCATCAATGCTAATACATAAGAGAGTATTAATCCCTATACACTCGGTTTGAAGCATAGAAATGTGGTGATGGTGTGATGTGAATGTTGATTTGTATTGCTAATGTAAGCGTGTCGTTAGATACGGATACTGAAAGATGAATTTTGAGAGCGGAAATGGCCACATGTCTGGATTGTGTTTTTGGAACATGAGCCTTATCGCAAGTGACTAGATGTAATACTGACCCCTACTGGAAGTTTCCTATCCATTTCACTCTGCATTGCTGGTGCAGGTGCACCCCTTACAAACTGCTTTGTTTATTAAAGGATTTCAGCACTTATCATTTGACATCTTTATGACTGACATAAATGCCTTAATTATCCAACGAGCAGATTTTAAATCAGCTGTTTTAGACGATGTATCTCAGACGTCTAGTAGCCTGTATTTGCTTCTTAGCAATACATTTGAGTCGTTTCATTAGGTCACCTAATTCATCACCCACTTTGAACATGAGTAAACTGCTTGGTTCAGACTCAGAGCGCCTTTTTGCGCACGCGCGCCACATTTGTTTGAAACGCGTAAAAAACCGTAAGAGCGGGAACTCTTAAATTTAAATGTGAAGACAAAACAGTTATGATGCTTGAGGTAATTGCAGGTAATTTTTTGGCATTGTTTTTAGTTTATCGCACTCATAACTGGTTTAAAGCGCAAATATTACCGCATATTTTTTTTATTGTAGTTATGGCAGCAATGAATCAGAAGTCACGTTTACAGGGAATAGCTTCTGTGTGAATATCTTAGAAAGTCAACAAAACTAAGTGATGTTTTGTAATGCAGACTCCTGGATAAATAATACCTTCAAAGAGATAAATAGAGAAGAGAAAATGTCCAGGCCAAACAGTATTTCATTGTTATGAAAGTCCTTCATTGTTTTGTTTAATACGTTTTAGCAGCTTTTTTTTTTATATAACACTCCTTTTGAGAGCAATATAAAAAATAGAAATTAGTATGCATAAACTTTCAAGTATGACTTGGCTTAAGATAATGAACCAAAAAATCTACACATTACAAATAGCTGTTTCTATAAATTAGAATCATTACGCCTTAATGTATCAGTAAGAGCAAATGTTATCAAATTTAGTCCATACGAGTCTAAAAGAGTAGTGTACAATGAGTATTTCTGACCCTCACATGCCTTCACAGTGGAAAACATTCTTAAAAACACTAAGGCATCAAAAGCCACATCACTTTTTCCTCCCAACAGTCAGTCTCAACCTATCCATGCGTTCAGCTTTCTTCTTCTCCTCCTTCAGAGCTTTGTACTTCCATTTAGGGATCTGTAGGTGCGATATGTCTTTTGAAGTCCTGTGCGGCGGCCGCTCCGGGATGTATGTGGGAGAAGCTGCTTTGCACAGCATGACTTTAGGAACCACCATCCCAGGACGCACGCTGCTCCTGCGCATCATGTGAAGCGGCAGGAGGCTGCTTCTCCTCAGGGCCATGGTGGAGGCCATTGCGACGCTTTGCAGTAACTGTGGCTGCAGACTGGCACGCCGCTCCTGCTTCTTCGGTACCAGCAGCACCCTGGAGTTCTGGAAGAGCCGCTTGTAGTTGATGAGGCGCTCAGGCCCGAGGTTCTTCAGTTTAGCCAAGCGCTGTTTACGGAGGATGTCCTGGACAGCAGGGCGACGTTTGCCAACACATGGAGGGCTGCCCGGACACACAGTGTGGCAGGCGGTGGCTATGAACGGGCTGGCCAGCGCTGTGGTCGTGCGCACCATGTAGTCCATGGCACCTTCGTCCACAGGGTTGGTCTTCATGCTGATGGTAAACAAATTACAGATGCACTCGGAGAACTTCCTCCAGCAGGACTTGGGCTCCTTTGGACGAGCTTCCAGTTCGCTTAGCATAGGCCACTCCATGTGGTAAGAGTCACAGAACTGTTCGGCACACGGCTGCTCCATCAGTCGGCCCATCAGTCTGGCGGTCTCGTAGCGGCCCGTGAACAGGGCCCATTCCCGTGGAGTCAGCTTACGGCCAAAGTCCCTTGCTTCAATGTCTCCTCCTGCATAGCGAAAAACATCAGACAATGAGGGGAAAATGAATGCCCACATGAAGGAACAAAATGGATTATTTCGTATGCATGAACTAAATTAGGAACCCATATGAATTTTTCAGCTGATGATAGATACTGTACCTGTCATCATGAGAGACCGTACGCATTCGGCTCGACCCTGCATGGCTGCTTTCATCATCGCAGTGAAGCCATGGCAGTTCCTGCGCTCAGTGTCAAGCCCGGGAAAGTAGTTCAGCAGGTAGTTGGTAATCATACTGTGACCTATAATTCAAAAGGACAGAATACATTTACAATAATGCATTTAGCAAACGCTTATACAAAGCAACATTTTGGCTACGTTTACTGTCAGTTAAATGTGACCCAATTCCAATTTTTCAATTCCGTCATGAAAACTGCAACAATTTGCGGTTCTTCTCTGCGGTTTAATGATCTCATATTATTCTTTGAGCATGCGCGATGTTTTAGATGGTATGACAAGTGTAAACACATGAATCAGATATAGGTCACAATTGAAAGAACGTGTAAATGGACGGTCTAAAAAAATCTGATATAGACAACAAATCAAGACCTGCAGTGTAAACGAGGCCTATGACTTCAAGCGTTCCTTGAGAATCAAATCATGATGTCCACGCTCCACTGTTTGAGCTTCCGAAATACAGATGCAATATAAACAGTGTGCAAGCATGCAAATCTTAATGCCACAATGCTAAGGGTTGTTAGGGCATTTTTATGAAGATTTTTTTAGTGTCTTTCATTCTTTTCTTTTCTTTTTTCTGCTGGGCTTCTCCAATCATTTAGTCCCTTTCTTACAAATGACTGCAAGCTTGCATTCATATCTGTCTGAATCAAGACCTCATCCTAATTTTTTTGGATATATGCCCCAATACCGAAGAAGAGATTTGTTGCTACTTTTGTTTCATCACAACTTTAACCCTAAGTATGATAAAGGATAATATACTGGCTCATGTTTCATAGAACAGCCAAATGAAGGCCCAGGGGGATCTACTGGGAGTTGCTGATTGTAATTTCCCTTACCTGCTTGTGCAGCAGTCATGAGAGCCGTATTCCCTTCGTTATCCTGCCAGTTCACGTCCACATATGGACACTGCGAGAGTGCAATGACCACATCCACGTAGCCCTGGTAACACGCCACTATCAGACCCGTCTGTAAGTGGTGGAGAGGAAAAATATGAGTCATCTCAACTGTCATTTTCCTGAATGTCCATCATTACTACTAAAGAAAATGTTTAACGTGCAAACTGCAGAGACATTGAAGCGGTTGAACCCTACTATATAGCAGTTCATTTAAGGGCAGGGATTGTTGAAGGATGAGTTTCCACATCTATCTCTGGAGGGACTCTGAGGGTAGGAAAGGTTGAGTGGTCTTACTTATGAGGTCGATGAGCTCATGATCTTCAGAGTAAATGCAGAAGCATATTTAGACTGGTAAGTGGAGCCTATAGTTAGATCAGTCGATATTACTGCAAAGATGCTACTGCATATTTCTATAGGTATTACCGATGAAGTGAGAAATTATAATTAAAACATTTCCATAAAACAAATACATTTTCAAATCAAATTTTATAGGCTAGCATGCAAAAAGCATATCGTGCAACCGTGCCTCCCCATGTTTTCAGCAGTGTTTGGTTCTGAAAGTATTTTTGGTAACACTTCAGGGACAAATTCTCACTATTAACTAGTTGCTTATTAGCATGCCTGTTACTAGCATATTTGCTGCTTTTTAGTGTTTATAAAGCACATATTAATGCCTTCTTCTGCATGACCATATTTTAGATCTCTGAATCCTACCCCATACCTAAATTTAACAACTACCTTACTATTAATAAGCGGGAGTTTGAATAGAGTCATAGTTAATAGGTAGTTAATAGTGACGATTGGTCTCCAAACTAAAGTGACCGTATTTTCCCCATAGGGGTTTTAAAGGGTAATTGTTTAAAAGTTATAAGATTATTGCAAAATATGCATATAGCGACTGAGTCAGTTACACCATTCGCAGTGCTTCATGGGAGTATGCAGGGACTACAGAGCTCATTTGGTTATTAATTTGCTTCTTTTAGTTCTCTGATCGTTAGAGGTTTCTGGGCACGATCATGGATTATGTAGTTTTCACCAGGAATTCCACTACTGAACACAATAATTACAAATATATATAGATGTTGAAATGTTGTGGGCTGATGGCTTCAGCAAAAGCATGTAACTTCAATTAAACAACCTTGTAGCTCCCAGTAGGTCTGTCTTTAAAGTTTTTAATGTTATTGTTAAAAAAGTCAATCCCCCTTTGGAGAAAATGAATGGGATTTTTACTTCTGGGGCCTGTTACCATGAAGCCGGATTAGCTGGCTAGCCAGGTAAATTACAGTTTAGTTTGCACCAATCCTGGGTTTTAGGTACCATGAATGTGGCTTGGCTTTTAGCTGCGTTCATTGCCATAGTAACTTACACTCCACGGCTAACCTGCTCCGGGGCAGGTTATGTTCTGAGTTAGAGATCTCAAACTGAAATTGGACCAATCAGATGTGAGCAAAGTGACACATGTCTGACACACACACACACAAAAAAAAAATCACTCCCCAAGTGTCTCTTGCTTCAAATTAAAGGTCACTAGTACTAAAAACTGAGTTATTTTATATGATTTATATAATTATGATTTATATTATTATTAATCCATTGCACACAAGCAATTTTAGTTTAACAGTTATTTTAAATCATTTATTTTAAATGAATGTTAATGTATACAGATCGTATATATTATAAATAAGCTGTAGAATCAATAGATAACGCTATAAAAATGACTGTGACCTTACATGTTCGAGTCTCTATCGCTGTATATTTCCAACTATATAAACTAACTTAAGTTTCACTTGTGACTGCACTTATAAACCAAGATCATTTCTTTTATTTGTCCTCTTTCATGAACAAGTACTTTTTTCATTGTATTTGCATTTAAATTAATCATATTCTTCAATCTCTTAACCTTTAGCTAAGGCTCGTGATTGGCTGTTCGCCAGTGATGTCACACGTTCATGTGCACATGCTCCACAAACTCAGGATCAAAGCCTGAGTTGACAAAGAAAGTTGATGATCAGCATCACGGTACCAACAAAGCCGAATTAGAGTGGTTTGGATTTGTCAACTTGAAACTAATCCTGTAACTCTGAATTAGTTCATCTACCATCATGGCACAGGCCCCTGGAACACCACTGTTAACAATATTTGTAAATAGCCAGGCAACGTGACAGTTCCACCATGTCGACTGTTTGTATTAAAATTGTATTTGTAAAACATACATTATTACCAGTAGAGAAGTAAATAATTTCATCAAATGTACTACATAATACACAATTTTGGAGGGAATGATTGTTACTAGCAAGTTTCCTGAACACTCCCCTCTTCTTCCATTGGTTGGACATGTGATAGCCCCTCCTTTAAGCTCATGCCATTGGTTAAACCAATGTACTTGTGTATGTGAGTCACTCAAACAAACAATGTTTTGAAAGCACCACAGAGCCAGTGTTTACGTTTCAGGTAAATCTGTTAATGACGTTTTTATTGCATAGTAAGAATGTATTTTAACATTTGAAAATGTCATTTAGACTCTAAACAAGTTACTGTATCTAAATACAGTAAAATGAAAGATAAATTATTCTTTGCAATGTCTAACCCAGGGATTCTCACTTCCAGTCCTGGGGCCCCCTGCTCTGCACATTTTGCATCTCTCCCTTATTTAACACACCTGATTTAGATCATCAGCTCATTAGGAGAGAGATCCATGAACTGAACTAACGAGCTGATGATCTCAATCAGGTGTGTTAAGTAAGGGAGACATGCAAAATGTGCAGAGCAGGGGGCCCCCAGGACTGGAAGTGAGAATCACCGATCTAACAATCAAGTGTAACTAACTGTACAGCTGAAAACTCATAGACAAATGCAGTGCAACATGGAGAGACCCGCTCTCTGAGTGTAGTACCACATGAAAAATCACAAAACAATTTAGCAAATCTAAAAAGCACAGATGAGAGAGGGTTACGAGGAAATAAAAACAAATGTATGAGGTCAGAGCCATTACTTCAGTAGTACAGAGCAGTTCGGTTTTCTTGTGTGTCTCCAGATTGTGAGTGATTATAGAGCACTACAGGCAGATGGTAAGCCCCATAAAGACTATTAGCTAAGATTTAGTATGGAGTTCCCTCTGGGCTCAGAGCGCTTGTCTGCTGGCATTTATGGTTCTTAACTCCAGAATATCAAGAAACTGAATATGATTATAGCTATAATGCAATCGATGTGCAGCTAAGGAAAAAAAAATAAGTTTTTTTTAACACGATTTAGGACGCATTGTCTGTTGCTATTAGTCACCAAGGCTCCCTTGCAAATATTGTTTTTTGATTTTATTTTTTAAATATATAGATCGGTTTTAAAGGTTATTGCAGGCCAGCACAATATGAGATGGTGGTGGATCCCAGTGACACTTCATAGGGATCATATCAGCTTACACAACACAGTCTTACAGGGAAGGGAAATGTCACACTGTCGTAAGGTGATTGTAAAGGAAAGCCTCTCTAACCTCCTAAAGCTCCCCCTCCCGGGACCAACAGGAGCTCAACAGTGAGGGTGAATACAAACTTCAAGGTGAAATCTAAAAATTTAAGCTACCGGATGTGCATCCCCACAGACAGCAGGATTCCTCAACCAAAAACCTTCAGTTTTTCTGTTTTAATTATCAGCGCTGCGAACAGGTTGATCATTCCCGAGACTGATAAACACTATCATTAAATATAAGCGCTTAATGGTGCTGTTTAACTGTGCAGCACATATAATTTCCCCTGTGCTAATGGCTGTAGAATAAGATTTGTATTAAACAAATGATCAGGGCTTGGAGACATTTACATGCAAATGGGTCGTAGAATCTTAAAGGACGACTACATGGCTTTTCCTGTCACAGAGTCTTCTGCTTTGGGGAAAACAAGAGTTTTTCTGTCTCTGTGTGAGTAACCGTTTGTTTCCGTGCATGTGTTGTTTCTGTTTGCGTTCAGAACATTGAGTTTTCAAACTGCACCGTCTGAGTTAAGAGTGAGTCACAGACCAAGCATTCAGTCCTAGATAGAGATAGATAGAATTCAACAACGATGAATAGTTAAATGAGATGTTTATTAACAAATTCAATGGTTGTACCAGGCGGCAAAGCGCGGCAAACTATCTTTTTCAATACCGACATGGTCTCAGTGACTGCGGAGGCACAAAGGATGGGGGCAATAGGTGATGCTTCATTTATTATAGCTCTATTTTCAGCAAGACAGACCCGTTTAGCAGTAGTCAATGCAATTTCAGTTCAAATGATTCATTCAGGAAGGAAGTCATCTCAATTCTGGCATATAATTTAGCATGACAATGGGTGGCGGATTCAAATTTAGGCTTTTATGGCCTACAGCCAGACTCCTTTGAGTGGAATTACGCTTACATTATAAGTTCTGCGCTTAATGGACAAATTAGGGTTTCTCTCCTCATATGACATGCAGAAGAAATCCCTGTCTAGGCAGTATTTCGTCGTCTTCGAGAGCCTTTTAAAAGCTCAGGCATGATTACGATCTGCATCTCGGACTGCGGTCCAAACTCCCATCTGTTCCAGGGCTTAGCTGGAGATCAACACAACTGGACATCAAGTCAAGACAAAGATTTGAATTAGAAATCTATTGAATCTTTTGTGAATATATATATAATCCCATTTAGCCCTGGAGCAGTGTTATTTTAGCTATTATATAGTATTTATTAATATCTTGAATTAACTTTTATTTTTATAGTTTCAGTTTTCAACTTCACTTTAGTTTTAGTCCTTTGTGCTTTGTCTTATTATCTTTAGCTTTAATTAATATATTTATATATATTTCATATATTCTATGAAGTTTTTAAATCGAATTGTGTTTAATCTCATGATTACATTATTTAGAAAACACACTTTATTTTCTATTAATATTCTGTGTTCATTTATTTATCATATTTTATCTCTGAACTTTTCCACAGACCCCTTAGCACCACCTTGCAGGCCCCTGGACAGCAGTTTGTAAACTCCTGGACTTAATGACCATGCCATTTGCATATATTGACTATGTGGTGGGTGTCATGTCAATGAAAACGTCACTACGATCTAATATTTATAGACTCAACACAATTCCACCATGTGTCAAGAAGGCACGTTTTGCTTAGGGCTGCCATCCAAGCCAGATTTCTTTCCTTATAGACTGCGCTTTTAATGTCATATTTATGTACGGATGAAAGTCTCAGCCTCACTTCAGCGCAATGTCGATATTTATGGAGGAAGGAGACAGCCTCAGCGCATGAGCTCATTCCCTGAGGAGCACTGCGTGGATCATGCATGCTTAAAGACTCTTTGATATGATAATAGCCTTGCATAAACATGACACTGTTATCAACCACATTGTCATAATTGTAAGCTTCTCAGAGCTAAGGGGAGTGAAAGGCTTTTTGCCAGTCAAGAATGTACTCTTTAAATACAAGGTTTGATTAAATGGATTCTGGAAATTAATATGTTCATTGTTCCAATATTCAGAAAACTCAAAGCAATCTTAAAGACAGAGATTTTCCCACACTGCATGAGTACATTCCTGCAGTTGAATTCTTATGACTGATTATGTTTCAACCTGTGGTGCCAAACCAAAGACCAACTCACTAGATATTTTTACCTTTTAAGACCACTTAAATATATTCAGAGCTGTCTTTGAGCCAAATGTGAGCCTTGATATGCACTGGTGTTTAAACCTGTCTTTACTCTTGCAAATAAAAGATAGCACAAAATTAAAAATCAATACATTTAAAGTTTGTTAAAATACTCTTGTCTCAGCCTAATATGCAGAGAACTTGAAGTAAGCCATCTGTAGCTGTTTCAGCACTGAGGCACTTTTAAAACATTGCTCTGTTTTTGAGAATCTTGACAGCATTGATTCAACCAATGGTGTGAGTTTGGGGGCGGGACTTTCTGTTTGTCCGACTTATGGCAGGTTTTGGGAAACCTGTTTGAAAATAATCATTTTTACATTTAAGTTTGGTGGCGCAGAAAATATACATTTCACAACCATAGCAAAACTTACTCTGTTATTTTTGTCCATCTCTCGCACCTCCTCCTCCGTCACACCTTGTCTTATCATGATTTTGACGATGATGGCATTGTTAGAGCAGCACGCTTTAAAGAAGCTGATTGGCTCGGGGCTCTCAGGATCCTGACATTTTTCAAAGTTGAGCGAATCATCAGGTGGGTAGAAGGAATCATCTGATGTAATGCTCTTGGTATCTGGTAGTTCTGAAAAATCCAACTCCTCGAATTCTTGGTAGACGTCATCGTCGTCGTCATCCTCATCACAAAGATGGTGGTCTTCATCATCTGCATAATAAGAGTCCTCTGTCGGCTCCACAAAAGTGGAGCTCTGTATGGAGGACTCCTCATTGTTGCAGCCTCTCGCTTGGTTGTGGCCGGTGCCGTGTTGGTGATCTTTGACCAGAAGTACACCTCCTGCAACACCATTCTCAGTTATTAGAACCATTTAACTACCCAACAGGTGGAACACAAAAGCAAAAATTGTGTCCGATCCAGAATGAGACTGTCACATAGTAAATGGTAATCCTAAAAACCAGTTATAGATGCAAGTAATAGTATGAAGCGAAGAAAACCACTGAAACCAGAAGTTAAAGATCTCTTAGAGGCACGTTTTAGATATCATATCTTCTGCTCTTCAAGAACCGGTTGCACTTTAGTCCAGCCTTGGTTTCTGATTATCATATACATACCGAAGATTCGTTTTTTTTTTTTTTAACCTAAACTATCCCATTTTTTCTTCACTTGACTTGCTCTGTGATCCAATCTGTCTCTTATTAGAGAATTCGCCAATAGTTCAAAGTGAAGATGAAGGACCTCCATCGGAAAATGCTCTGACTGGCATGGGCACTGTTTCGAGAGAAGGCTCCTAATCCCCTTAGTCTCTTTCTGTCTCTCTCTCTCTCTCTCTCTCTCTCTACTCCTCCCTCCCCTTTCACAGTTACATGTGCTGAACAGTAATCTTACTGTCAGAGGAATCAATGCAGTATATTTCCCAACTGATGCAACTCAAATTTGCATCCAAGAATGAGCATAGCAGCACTCAACACAGCTGATGCCTGTTTGTCCACTGATGACTTTTGTATCAGAGTTGTACTGCTGTGTACCACTATTACTCTTATCGCTTCTATTTTTAGCCGACTTTGATACTCACATGCACATCTAGAGTGACTTTGCACACTTTGATAGCCTGTATTTGACCATGATCCACTGCTGGCTCCACAAGCCACTGGATTAGTGGAAGGTTAATTGGATACAGCAGAAATAACATGCTGCTGTGGATAAGCTGTTCTCTCGTTTGTGTTCCCAAAAAACGATAACAAACATACCTACACAAGACTGTCACTTTCAATGTTTTTGGCTGCGCTAAGACTGCTGCTTTCTAACTACAGTCCATGGATTATGTGGCTTTGGGATGATGTATAAAGGCATGTTTTGTACTGATATTTCTGGACACAGAACATCAGAAACAGCACATCCTAGAGGCCGTTTGGGGTAAATTATCCAAGAAAAACGATCCACTTTAATATCTTCACAAAAGGCCACAGGATCTCACATTTTCTAGTAAATATGAGAAATGAGATAAAAGTAACATGGCAATTAATACAGCCAATTATATTTCAGGATTTCTGCTATCAACTAAACTTAGAAGAAAGTATCAACAAATGTGACTTCTCCAAACAAGCATGGTGACAACTTACTCTACATTAGGGATAAACTGTCATGTCAAGAGTTGAATCATTGAGGTATATGGAAATAATTTACATTTCAAATAAAAAATTATGTTAGGATTATTTATACGTTATATTATTATATATTATTTTGTCATTTCAGTTTTAGTCTTAGTAATTTTAGTACTTGAACATTTTATTTCTGTTAGTTGCCAAGGCAAAATTTCTAATTACGTTCTTTATCTAACATTTATATTTTAATGAAATAGTTTTATTTAACAACACTGATTCACAAGACCTGTACAACTTAATATTGTGGCCTACTAAAGGCAGGTCATTGTGTAGCTCAGACATGACACATCTATTACACAACTGTACACTGTGAGAGATTATGTGACTAACCCACAATAAACATTGAAGGTCATGAACTTTGAGCATCCCGATTGTATACTGGTCACTCAAATGCTTGTTTACAAAAACATTTACTTTTATTTTACTGTGTAAAAAGAAATTTGGTAGGAATACAAATGAACTGTACATCTTGCCAACAACATGTATGATAAGAAATTCAGCTAACAAAATGTCAATGCCAACATCAAACAAATTAGTGTGATAAGAGTGTGATTTGTGTTTCTTCATGAAACCTCAGGCCATCCAAGATGTTTGAGTTTGTTTCTGTCGTCAGGTCAAACTTTGAGAACTTTAGCATTACATCACTTGTTCACTGTCTGCAGCGAACGAGTGCCAACATCACAGTAATCCACAAGTAATCCAGTCCTCAATTAACATCTTGTGAAGTGAAAAGCTGTGTTTGTCCATCATTAAAGGGTTTTAATTTTAAACGATTGCTTACAGCTATAATACACGCCTCCAGACTTCCAGAATACTGCTTTCCCAGGTGCAAAATTCATTTTGTCCAAATAAAGAGATTAATATGCACAGATCGAGCACCACGTACAAGCAAAAAAAAAAAATGACAGTAAACAACTTTTTCACTAGAGGAAGCAATGGAAGCATTGTTTTTTCTTCTTTCTTTCTTTCAAACATATAGCTTTGTGTTTCTCAAGATGTTAATTTCAGACTGGAGGCATGTGCATTACTTGTGGACAATTGTGATGCTTTTATCAGCTGTTTGGACTCTCATTCTGACGGCACCCATTCACTGCAGAGGATCCATTGGTGAGCAAGTGATGCAATGCTTCAAAATTTCTCCAAATCTGTTCTGATGAAGAAACAAACTCATCTACATCTTGGATAGCCTGAGGGTGAGTAAAATCAGCAATTTTTCATTTTTTTTGGGGTGAACTATTCTTTTAAACATTTAACGCGATTAAGGCATATTTAGACAGAAAGCAGTTTGGCTCATAAGATATTGCTAAAAGAGTTGGACACCTTCGTAAGGTTGATGCCATTATTCTACATGCTTACAGGAATTGTCCTGTTCTAAATGTATGCGTTCTGAATGAATTCTGCAATTAGTAGATTTTTTTGGCATTTTGTTGTTTTTGTACCATAAACATCCAACAGGTTTATTAGCTTTGTGTGAATAATCAGTCTTATAAAGTCAGATGTTCCAAAACTTATTATTGTGATACATCAAACATGCTTTAAAAGTCATTTGTATACTAAACATCCTTATATTTCACTGACAGTAATCTTTCGTATTATTAAATTTCTAATTCACTTGGTCAGTGAATTGCATGAAAATAAACACACAAATGATAAGTTTGATTAAAGACACAAAGCACCGTAAATACTACACTTTGTGATTTAATATTTGTAATAAAAGTTTTCAACAAACAAACAAAAAAAAAATTATAAATTGTCTGCCATTATGAGGATGTAATTGTTACAGCGAGAGCCTCCTAGAAAGAGGTTGGAAAACATTCAGAATACTGAATACTTCTCACACAAACATGCGATGAAAAGGAAAAGGCTTAGTAAACCAGACACACGAAGGTGTTTAGTGCTGGACCACTACCTTTACCTAGATTCTAGCTGACCTCAAAACTTCAGAGGAAATCAAATCAATGGCTGATCAAACATGAAAACGGTGTCACTAGTTGCACATATAAAAATAGAACATTTGCCTTTCAGAGGAGCGCAAGCTATCAAGAAGCATACAGTATCCAGTTTCAGTGTAATAAGATACTATAAGGTCACTTATAGAATCTCAGCGCTGATTAACACTATCTCTAAAGCCGTCTGAGACAAATTCTTCGGGAATCGTGAACCTGTAACAGACGCAGCAAATTTGAAATGGAGAAAAACATACTCTGCTACGAACAATCGAAAAGTTACATTATTTACAAATGTGTTGAGGATCTCCTCCTTACCTACAGACACGAAACTCTTCTACCGAACCGATGCAAGAATCATAAACCACATTTCAGCTGAAAATTGGATCAGTTAAACGAATTTTAGTGAGCTCCCATACGTGTAAGGACTTTAAAATTTGGTCTAAAGGGTTTCCGAACTATTACCGCTCTTAAAAGACGCTTTCTTAAATTAAAAAAAGTGAAACAACCTGTGTACGTGCCAGAGTTACATCTATGAGAAAGTGTTGCTAGGCCATGCTGAGCACGAGACGGACAAACAACGGTCGATATCAACTTGAACAGCAAACAAATATGCTAGCTCAACCACTGACGCAATTAGCACTCTAAACGATCTTCTAAGCTACTCGAAAGTTTTTTCAGAGTTAGCAGAGCTAGCAGTAGAGATTGGCTTCGCGGCTCACTGTGAGCCATAAACTCTACCGTCAAACTACGCTTCAGCTGCTAGATACTGACTCTGTGCTTCTACGAATGGGTCAACAACAGTTGCACGCGAACTGTTGGTGAAACGAAATTCCCTCTTTTCCACATGACAGGAAGCAGATGGGTGTGGCGTAACTGTTAAATTCGCCTCCATCCGCTTCTGGTCTGCACATAAAATTAGGGAGGTTAAAGCATTGAGAAATGAAGGTAAGACACACTACCGAAAGCATCAAATCAAACAAGACCCTCTCATTCAAAAACTTCAAGATCACATTTCATTGAAAATTCAAACCTAATAAATAAAAAGGTACTAATGTGACAGTCCAGCTCCATTATGATCCAGACGTTGAGAGAGACTTTTCATCATTGGAGTCTGACTGGCCTCTCCACGAGGATGATGAAAGAAACCATGTGGGTCGAGTCTTGCCACGAACAAATCTCCACAAATAAGGTAACAACAAGATTTAATAAATTAATACACATACTTATTCTTTTTTTTTTCTTTTTAGGAGTGAGACATTCTTTTAAATCCACGGTTGGCTGGCTGTAGGGATTTACTCTTTCGCCCCGTTTATGTACATGACTCTTTCGTCCCTTTTTGCTGGCAGGGTCAGAGAGGCCAGAGGTCAGTTTTTTGAGTCTTAGAGGACGTGCTGGATGTATGGACGCACACAGAGGGAGCAGGAGAGGAAGGTTGTTCAGTCATTCACGCATGCTCACACATGCTCGCTCACTCGCACACAAAAACAGCGACTCCAAAGCAATCCCAAGCTCTTTACTCCTGCACTGAACTACTGTGTGTGGTAGTGCTGGGCTTGCCAGCTTTTCGTTCATAGTTCACAAGTCTCTGTCCAACAAGGTACCTGCATGGACAAAAAAAAGAACAAAACACAAATCAACACAAAGCCCAGATAAACAAGTTTATCAGTTAAGTGTCAGTAAGGTGTGAAGTGACAGACTATTCTTATTCAAGAGTAGGACATAAATTCTATTAAAAATGATCTAGAGCTGGACCAGAATATTTGAATATTCGTTCGGTGGGTTGGCATTCAATTTTCAGTTTTGAGATTCGAATATTCTTTTTTTTTTTCCCTCGAACACCTGGCATCCCCCGCGAAACGGTTCTCATTCGCACTTGAATATGAATCGCCCATGACAGAACGTCATGATTCAGTTCATCTGGAAGAGAAGACAAAAATGCCGAAGACCTCAGCTGTGTGGGAGCACTTTAAATTGACTGAGGACAAATACGTGATTTGAAACTGGCCTACCACAACAGCACATCAAGTTTGAAAAATCACTGTAAGAGTTCTGCAAGTAGTACGCCTATAGTATATTGTTGGTGTAAAAAAACGAGCTGCTTTTAAACACCATGTTAATCAGTAATTTTACAAATGATAAAAACTTGCACTTAATTTGCTTGGAAAATACTTGCCAATACAGCAGTCATAAAAATTGTATTTTATTTAAACTGTTTATTAATTAAAACATGTGATGCTGTTACTGAAAGTACGCTACCGTGTTATTTATTTATTACAGTTTGTTGAACTTCGTTCATTTATTTTTCGTTCTTCTTTTATTTAAATAGCCTACCCTTTCCGGTGTCAGTAATTACTGTGCAGCTAATTTCAGATTTGGGAGTGATTTTGGGAGTTTGTTAGAAAAATGTTACCTTATTAAAAGTATTGCTCTTAACAGACCTGTGTGTTTTGCATCACTAGTGCAGTGTCATCGAAGCATATAAGCCCTGCCCACGTGAGGCTGTCCTGTAGTTTAGTAAAAGTTTATTAATTCTGAACGTGTCGTGTGTCCATATTGCACCAAAATGTGACACTGCACTCCCTTGGGTCCACAGCAACACACCCGCCACATGTGAAGTCGACTGGATGAACGGTTCTTAACATAATAAAAATGCAAACAGACACACAGAGATTCCTGCCTTTATTAGAGAGAAGAATATTTTCAGCCCCCTCCCTCCGAAGCTTCAAATATTCGGTGTTGATTACTACCGAAGCTCAAAAAAAAAAAAAAAATGGTATTCGGACCAGCCCTACAAATATCTAAAATGCAAGTTTTTATGTATCATGCAATCTAATGATACATATGCCATATTACATTATTTTAAAGTGTAATATCTACTAGGTATGATTTTTAGGTAATAGCCATTTAAATAATTTAATTGAAACGTTTGACATGCACTATTTTCAAAAGTTTGAGGGTAGTAATATATTTTTTAATGTTTTATAAAGTAGTCCCTTATGCTCACCCCAGCTGCATTTATTTACTGTAAAATATTACAACCATTTTCTACTTTATTATACTTTAAAATGCAATTTATTACTGCAATGCAAAGCTGAATTTTTAACAGCCATTATTCCAGTATTTAGTGTCACATGAACCTTCAGAAATCAATTTAAAGTGCTGATTTGTTACTTAAACTTTTCCAGGATTCTTTGATCAATAAAACGTTCAAAATAAAATTTCTTTGAAATAGAAATCTTTTAAAACATTATAAATGTCTTTGCTATTAATTTTGATAAATTTATTGCATCCTTGCCAAGTAAAAAAAAATATATATATTTTTATAAAACTAAATCTAACTGTGGCCAAATCTTTGAATGATAGAACAATGTGGTAGTGGCACATTATTGAAAATTCTCTCAAGGTACAAAAAAGGTCTCTAAAATCAAATCCATTAGGCATTTGTATTGGCAAGTATTAGTTCTCAAGAAAGTAGTTAATTTCAGATATTGTTCAAGACTCACTTGTCATTCTTGATGTGCTCATAAAGGCGCTTGAATTGTCGGATTTGGAAAAAGAGGATACCCATCAGCACCACTACCATCAGAAGGAAGGGGTAGATTCTCCTCTGCACCAGATTCTGCATCTCCATAGTGACCCCTATTCAGAGAGACAAGAGCTGGTTAGAATGGATAACTGTGCTAAAGTATTGTAACACAAGAGAAAACCTCTGCAAGAAAAACATGTCTTAAGATACATGATGGCTTTTGACTGCTTAATTACGATTTCAGGCAGAAAGAGTTCTATTTTGGGTGACTGAGGTTCTTGAGAACACACCTGACCTTCTTAAGGCATGCAAGATATCCATAATGTTCGGTAGCACAGCCGGTGATGAGCTAATTTTACCACACTACTCCCACAACAGCCACTGACACAGCCAGAACACTTTCAGTGGTGCAGTAACCGAAATGAGTCAGTATATGTAAACATATGCAGAACGATGGTGATCTGCTCTTTATTGAGCCACAAAGAGACTTGGAAGTGTCCCGATATGAACAAATAGGTATTTATTGGAATCTTAAATGTCACTATACAACTCCTATATGCAGTGTAAAGGGCGCCCAACTGTTCAGATATCATCTGAATTTTTGCACTAAAAAAACTCAAGTAGTCATTTACAATTCAGCTGTTACAACTAGACTTTTTCCTCTTTGATTGAAGACCACTCGAAGCTCCACATGATGAAGCCACTCGAATGAGTGCTAAAACCTCTTCTAAAAGATGAGAATCAAACGAAGTTCAATTGCAACGCTTATTCTGTGATGTCCAGGATGAAAGGAAACAAAGAACTTACTATATATAAATATAAGGGCCAGTGAAATCAGTTTTATTTTTTCAAAAATTCCCTTTTTTTTTTCTCTTTACAAATTGTTCAGGTTTTTTTAATTCCATTTAAATTTTTCTGGACTCTGTTTTAATGGTTAAATTAAATTTTATTAATTCCAATTTTATCATGTCCAGTTAATTGTAATCATGAAATTGACAAAATATAACAGCAATTTATTAAAGGTTTAACAAAAATGACTACTTTAAATGTTTTTTTTTCTTTCTAAAATTCAGTTTTATTTTTCAATAAATTCTGTGTTTTTCAGAAATACTGTGTTGTGCATTTACATTTTTCTGCTAAATAAATTCTGGTAAATAATTTTTCTTGTAAATATTCCTTAAAAATAACATTTTAATCATTTTAATAGTAGTAGTAATACTATTATTACATTAAGTAATATGTTTGTTACATTTTCTTCAAGTTAAACCAAACTCTTATTTTGACGGGTTGCTGTGAAGACCTTTAAGTTTCTGTTTGTATATGATATGACGATAGTTTCTCAAAATAAATGCTAAAATGCACACGAAGTGACTCTCAGAGCACCTCTGGAGATTATGTTTGTGTGTTCATGTACTCATATATTGAGGCAGCATAGGCTGAAAACACTGTCTGCACCATTCATTTACACAGAGACATGCAGGATTCATATTTAAATCATATTTTTGCAGCTTAATATTCATAGACATTAGACAATATTGCGTATTGACTTAAGTGTACTGACATACTTTTTATATCTCTGAAAACCTCACATTTATAATTCATATAGTTCAACTTTAGTGTTGAATATGTGTAATTATTTAATTTGATATTCTAGAAATAAACCAGAGCCACATTTTTCTGGCATAAAAACAGTAAGGTTTTTGATTGACTAAACAATTACAGCATCAAACTTTTGAAAACTATAACAGATAATACAATTAATACAAATACAAAATAATATGAATACAACTAAGACTGATACAAACATGTTCTGAGAAAGTGAGAGCTTTGATGAACACCAGTATTGTTTCTACCCACCTAGAAGGGGGACGATGCCTACAGCAATCACATAAGGGATGCAGAGAGAAAGCAGCAATACAGCAATGACGGGGGCCGCCAACTTCCTGATGATGAAATGAAGGTCAATGTTCCTGATTCCATTGGCATACACCTGAAAAGCAGTAAATCATTCAGTTAGTGAGTGTATCCCTCTATAGTCAAGCATCTATACCCTTAACAGCACCACAGAGATCAAGAACAAGCTATAGTCACCGCTAGGGGTATGCGATATATATAATCTGCGATAATATCGCAACTGTTGTTTTAACGATGTGCAATTTGACTGAGTATTTTGCAAAAACCAAACAAAACACCCATACAGAGAGCACGCATTCATTACGAGAAGTCTAGACTAGAGCGCGTGCGCATTTAGAGTGTGTTCTTTCACTACATGATTCAGTCTATTAAAATGCATTAAGAATGATCACAAAATTCAAGATATGAAGGCAGAAAATGTGTATGTATGCATGCATGCATATATATATATATATATATATATATATATATATATATATATATATATATATATATATATATATATATATATATATATATATATATATATATATATATATATATATATATATACACACACATATATACACACACATAATATATATATATATATATATATATAGATTCGGTTCAGTTGCAATGACTCACTTGTTAACAGTGACTTGCTGCCACCTACTGGCGACTTTAATTTCACATTCAAAGTATCCGTTCATTTTAAAATAACTTCAAATATCAGTATTTAAATGTTTTGTTTAAAATATCAAAACATTATGCATTTGTAACTGCCGGTTAAAGCACTCCATGTCCTAAACTGTTTGTAAATACATCTAAATGACACTTCAGATGCAACTTCTGCAACAATTAATTTTGTTGATACTGGTTTCATTTGTTTGTTAACAGCCTAAATGTCTTATTATTCTAATTGACTGATTAAATGTAACAATTTGACTCAAAAGATGCATACTTTTAGAAAAAAAAATAATAATAATAAAAAATAAAAAATACTTTAAAGGTAAAATTGCCCATAAAAGGTAAAAATCAATTTAAACTTATATGAAAAGTTTCATTTCTATCACTGATGTGAACTGACCACACAGAATATGAAGAATATCAAAAAACTGCAGCTGTCCACGGTAGTCAGATATCAGCACAATAACGCACTCTTCAAAATATCGTCTAATTATCGTTATCGAAAAAATAGAGATATAATTTTTTTTCAATATCGCACACCCCTAGACACCGCAGCTACTAACCTGCTCAATAACGGTCTTTAACCACCACTGGGGACCCATGAGGGTGATGGCAGCAATGATTTTGGCATGCAGCACTCCTAAAGCCCAGTCCTTAAGGATATAGAGAAAAGTAAAGAGTCAATACCACTGACACGGCCATACCTCTGTGCCCCACTTAGCGCCTGTGGAAATTAAGTTCTCCAAACAGGATGGATTAGATTAGTAGGGCAAAAGCAGTCTGTTGAAAAACTGCCTGCTACTGGAGTAAATCCAACCAAAATCTGTTTTCCGGTACATCAGTGACACAGCTCATTAGCTCAAACAGAGAACAGTGCAAGGCACAAAAACAAAAGCTGGGTCAGATAAATACTGACACACAGTGGACATGTCAGATGAGAATACAGTTGCTAAGTCAATGTTATTTTTAAACTGCGTGTATAAAGAACTTACAAACACTAAAGAAAATAAAATTCTCTCATCATTTACTCACCCTCATGCTGTCCAAGGTGTATATTTCTTCAGATTAATTCCAAGACATTTAGAAACATAATTCATCTCTATGAGTCCATGCAAAACAAGCAGGTTTGTGTTCTTCTGAATTCATATACTTTTAAGACAGCGTGAGGGTGAGTAAACAGTGAGAGAATTTTCATTTTTGGGTGGAGTATGCCTTAAACACACAGGTGGCGTCTTAATGGAGAAAACTTATTCAACATTTTCTCCGGTGATGTTCAATAAATGACACAAAGATTGTCATTTATTCACCCTTATGATTAGTGCTGGGCAACGATTAATCGCATCCAAAATAAAAGCGGACACCTCAGAATAGGGAACACAAACTATTAACTGCAACTTTTCCCTCAATAAACTCCTAATTTGCAGCTTATTAATAGTTTGTAAGGTAGTTGTTAGGTTTAGGTATGCGGTAGGATCAAGGAATCTAAAATATGGTCATGCCGAATGAGGCATTAATATGTGGTTTATAAATACTAATAAACAGCCAATATGCTAGTAATATGCATGCTAATAAACAACTAGTTAATAGTGAGAATAGGTCCTTAAAATAAAGTTGTTGTTTATATATATGTGTGTGTACTGTGTGTCTATTTATTATGTATACGTAAAAGACACACATACAGTATATATTTATATAATTTATTATATATAAATATATTTAACAAACATAACATTTTTCTTAAATGTATAACATGCATGTGTGTGTGTATTTATATATACACATAATAAACATAAACAGTACACACATACATATTTTGCACACAAAATGTTTTATTTTGGCTGGGATTAATCGTTGCCCAGCACTATTTCAAATTAATTTGTCTTTAAAAAGAAAATAAAACAAAAAATATCCTTTGAAAGCCACTGGTTCTAACATGCAGTGTGAAAAAAGGTCAACTATGTCATATGGACTGCTTTTGATACTTAACGGTGGGATTTGTGTCATTTTGGAGCTTGATAACCCCAGTCCTCATTTACTTTCATTACATTGAAAAAAGCAGAAAGAATATTCTTTTACAATTAGCATTTTTTGTGTACCACAGAAGAAAGCCATAGGGGTCTAGAACAACATAAAGGTGAGTAAATCATATATCGGTTCTATTCTGGGTGAACTGTGCCTTTAAAGGAACACTCCACTTTTTTTGGAAATAGGCTCATTCTCCAACTCCCAAAGTTCATTCTCCAAAGTTGAGTTTTACCGTTTTTGAATCCATTCAGCTGATCTCTGGATCTGGCGATAGCACTTTTAGCATAGCTTAGCACAGATCATTGAATCCGATTAGACCGCTAGCATCGCGTTCAAAAATGACCAAAGAGTTTCGATGGTTTTCCTATTTAAAACTTGACTCTTCTGTAGTTATATCGTGTACTAATACCGGCGGAAAATGAAAAGTTGCGATTTTCTAGGCCGATATGATTAGGAACTATACTCCCAGTCCGGCGTAATAATCAAGGAACTTTGCTGCAGCAGCAAGCGCAGTGATATTACGCAGCGCCTGAAAGTAGTCCCCAGCTATATTATAACTAGTTACCTAGCTGGGGACTACTTTCAGGCGCCTGCTGCGGCCATGTTACAGCAGCAAAGTTCCTTGATTATTACACCGGAATGAGAGTATAGTTCCTAGCCAAATCGGACTAGAAAATCGCAACTTTTCGTTTTCCGCCGATCTTAGTACACGATATAACTACAGAAGAGTCAAGTTTTAAATAGGAAAACTATCGAAACTCTTTGGTCATTTTTGAACGCGATGCTACTGGTCTAATCGGATTCAATGATCTATGCTAAGCTATGCTAAAAGTGCTATCGCCAGATCCGGAGATCGGCTGAATGGATTCAAAAACGGTAAAACTCAACTTATTAACTCTGGGGGAGTTGGAGAATGAGCCTATTTCCAAAAAAAGTGGAGTGTTCCTTTAAGAGCAGGACTCCTATTGGTGCTTTACCTGCCAGGGGTAGAACAGAGGCGTCTGATCCAGCGGCACTCTGAGAGGAGCTACAATCACCAGCTCGAACAGCAGTCCCAAGAGCAGAGGGATCACTCCAGCCAACAGCACAGCCACAATCAGTGTCTTCATAATCTGAGTTCACACAAATCAGCAACACAGCTCATTATGGAATCATCTCTCTTTGGTTCCTTTGCATGTAATCAATAGTTTTAAAGTCATGTATGTTGCAGTAAAATAATTTATTCCTCTCTTTTTCTATTCCTTTTAAGCCACAATGAAACCACTGCATTCAGTACCATGAGGGTCCACTCCTGAACCTTGAGCAGGATGACTCTCCGCCCCTGAGGCATCCAGGCCAGCAGCACTGTGATCGCTCTGATGGAGAGCCAGCACACATACAGCCCACATGCTGCAGTGTACAACTCATGGATCTTAGCACTGCCCGTCCAGAAGGACATCAGCCAGCGTCCAGTGAACACTGTGACAAACACAGACAGAATTCAGAGCACTGCTGAAAATCTGTGGGATAAACCTTTCTACGCTCTCTCTCTTCGAAAGCAGAAAGATCAGTATGGAAATAAATAAATAAAGATTTTAAGGAAAATATTATTTAATAAGAGCATTTTAGTATTTTTAAATGTTAAATTAATAGTCTATTATGCTCATCAAGGCTGCATTTTATTTTAACAAAAATAAACAGTAATATTACAGTAATTACAAGGAACAGGGACTGAATATTGAAACTTCAAAAACAGCTTTAAAACACCATTAAAATGGTCCATAAGTCTATTGCGCTTTAAATCTTGCAAAGTTGCATGATAGCTTTGATTAACACACACTTTGAAATTTAACTTCACCTTTTTGAATATTGAAAGCTCATCATTGTAATTAAATGGAAAAAAAAATGCAACCAGCACAATTCTTTAAACTTCTATTTCATTTATGTTCTATAAAGCAATATGAGGGTGAGCAAATAAGATCCCAATTTGTTGGACTCTCACCTGGTAATGTGAGACACAGCAAACTGGCCAAAAGCAGCGTCACACACATGAACATTATCAGCAAAACAATCTACAAAGGAGGCCAAAAGAGAAAAATAAACATTAAAGACCATCAATCTGAAAATCAGATTCACAAACTCAAGACATTCACTGAAATATAAGTAAATCGGACAGAGTTGGAGTACCCTTAGAGGGAATTTCATGGGCCGGTGATAAGGCTGAAAGCCCACTGGGCCCCCCTGCTGCAGTATGGCCTGGTGGGCAGCGTGCAGTCCTTCACCCACCACAGGAATGGCATTGTTTCGTGCCTGCTGGTTGTTGTTGTTGGCTTGCTGGTTGGCATTGTTCTCATTGTCTTCCTGGTCTCCCAGCAAGTAAGAGTGCAAGTCTCTGAAAGGTGTGGCACAACGTAGCTTTGATTGAGATTATCATTACAGCTTCAAGATTCAAGAAATTCGAGGAAGAGATTAAAGAAAGGTGAAATAAACCATCCTATTAAAATCAAGGTGTAGGCATAATGTAAATTAGAGACTGATTCCACAATGTGGACAGCTTTACCGATTTTAACAGGAGCATTTGTGAAAGTGCAGAACTCTGTACAAGTGAACTAAAGCTGAACTGCACGGCTCAAACAGTTGCATAAACTCTGAAGTGACAGCATTTATTGATTATAATGGAGTGAGAGCATAAAAATACCACATAAAATAAATTTTAACCTAAGATTTATTCAAACAAAATGAATAATTGTGATTATAACGTCAACGGAAATATTTTACAATTATGATTCATCATGATCGTGCTACCCTAACACAAAGTTCAATTCCAGTGATAGATTATTTTAGGACAACACACAGAAAACCAGGAAAAGTCATTTCAGTCCATGAGGTTAACTGACGTAATGAGCAACAAAGTAAATGTGTGTGAGACTCACAGCAAGTAGCCAGCGGTCACGGTCCACGCTCGCACCAGACCTTTGAGCCACTGCCGTGTATGTCCCTGTTCCAACAGAGCAGGAAGAACAACCTGCAACAATAGCAACTCCAGGGACAGCTCACTCACTGGAGCGTCGCTGAAAGAGAGAGAGAGAGAGAGAGAGAGGAAGTCATTACATTTGTATATAAACTACTGGTATCACTCTTCTCACTTATCAATAGAGCATAACATCAATTTGTAGGTCACCCATAATGCTAAACCTCCAAGGATTCCCTATGGAACATCTAATTGGTTTTTAGAATAAAATGGCCTGGGAGTCAGTCATCTTAACAGATTTGTAGCATTTTTCCAGGCCTTACACCACCCTTTTGGTCCTCTTTAAATAACAATTTCACACCATGACTCTCAGACAAGCTCATTTTATTTCATACTTTCAATTCTTGAATACTAATAAGAACATTTTAAATAGAGCCAACACTACTGCCCCTTTAGCGTGTGCATGAGCTTGCTGTTGTGTAATTTAAGTACCGTTGTAGTCGTTGTGTAGCATCTTGTCAACAATATGCTTTTAAAGCACAACAATTTAAAAATAACCATGTCATGTTTTACAATGGAAAATCTAAAAAATATATAAATAAATAAAAAAAGTGTTAAATCTTAAAAAAAAAAAAAAAAACACATTAAAAGGATAGTTCACCAATAAATGAACATTCTGACATCACGTATTCACCCTTATGACCCATAAATGCATGACTAATGTCCATAAAATGAATGTCAGTGCAGACTAATGTTGTTTTGGACACCAATGGCTTTCATTGTTTGGACAAAATAGCTGAAATCTTCATATAGGTTTGGAAGTTCAAATATTAGCTTTCTCAGTCATTCAAACAACATTTAAACCCCCCAACATGTGAAATATGGCCTCTTTCCTCAGAAGTCAGAGTCAGTGCCCTAACAAACACTAGAGCTGTTCAAAGTACTCGCCTAGTGACGACTGTAAAGCAGGGTTAAATGGGGAAAAATACCCTACACACACACAGAGTGAAGAGACTTTCTATGCCATTATTGTTGTGGACATTATATTAATAGCTCTCTGCAATATCAGACTGTAGTAATGCTCTGTTGGGAATGATGACATCAGGTGTAACACACCTGCCAAATGATGCAACAGGCCTACCTGACACTACAGAGAGTCCTGACACTCATTAGGTAACGAAGCAAAGGTCTGCCATGACAGCAGTAATTAGCACTTCACATGGCCCTTTTCACCATGAAGTCACACAGAG
The DNA here is from genome assembly GCA_036784905.1 of Acrossocheilus fasciatus. NCBI lineage: Eukaryota > Metazoa > Chordata > Actinopteri > Cypriniformes > Cyprinidae > Acrossocheilus > Acrossocheilus fasciatus. Next base: position 20,642,547 of record CM071939.1, on the reverse strand, counting down.
AAAGAACTTTGTTTCCTCTGGTTGTAATCTCTGACTGGATTTACGCAGTAAAACAAGCAAAAGCACCTTGTCCTCAAGCTCTGAATCTTTACACAATGTTTAGGTAATTATCTCAAGGAATATTAAGCTTTAAGACTTTATGATAATGAGAAGGAAATACATTTTTATTTACCTGTAAAGCATCACATTGTAGGGAAGAAATGAAGGGAAGATGTGTTTGATTATCCGGATAGGAAGCCACAACATGAGGAGAACGATTGAGCCAAACACAACCTGAAAAGATAGAAAAACCTTTTTATTTAAGAATATGGAAAACAGAAAAGCATGGAGCACTTAAGAGAGGACATGGTGACGGGAAAAAAATAAGAGATGGAAGGGGAAAAATAATTATATGCTTTTGCACTCTCACACAAAAGTACTGCGTTCCTTGAGAAACCTGAACATTGAAACAGTTTTCCTCCCACCTCGTATTACTTCCATCACAAAGGTTTTGCAAGTGAATGCTAAATTTTCTTGGAGGAAAACTATACTTTTGCAAGAGAATGCGAAACCATTGGATAATTTTTCCTCCATTTTTTTTTTTTTTACCATCACCGTGGGGATCCGTCGAAAAGGGTCTCAAAAATAGTTTAATATTTACTCACCACTGATAATATGAATCGTCTCAAGTGTCTATATATTGGTAGGTGAATCATTTCCTGCACTGGGTTGAAATCTGGATCATTCAGATTTCTGAGAAACCACAAGACTCCAGGCCTTAGAACCTAAAAAATACAAGGACAGTGCTTACGTCCCTCAAACATCTTCTGAAAAAACTTCTGCATGATTAAACTGGTATAGAAAAGCTCACCTCTCTGAGTAGAAGAATGAAAGAGGCAAAATAGAAGACATAGACCATCCCCACCAGCCAGTGAAGGAACATGGTGGTCCCTGGGGCTGACTCAAAACTCAACTCTCTGTCTTTCAAAGAAGCATCAAACATTTCCTACAAAACAGAGAGCGAAACAAATGTTACCCTCTTCTGTATGACAAATACTATGTTTAAGGTTCCTAAACTAAACTTCCTAAGGCTTTAAAAGGTGCACTCATTATTTCTTTCCTCATTAAAAAAAAAAATGAAGAAATGAAGCAGAGCAGCTGCCATTGAGATGAATGGGAATGCTAACCAACAGCTTTGTCCAATTATTACAGACCTTTTTGGGCCAACATGAACAGAAAAGCATACCTTTAATTAGTTTGATAAAATGAAACTAAATACCAGAGAGCAGATATCAAGCCACCAGCCGCAGATGAGGGGGAACACGCCAATCTCTACAACTACTAGAAGAGACACCTGGAAGAAACAAAACGTGAGCCTCAATAAAAGAAGTGCATGACTGATACTAAACGAATAGCAAATATAAAACATATGCATAGCAGCATAAATAAGTATTAGGCCCAGGCCTGTAATCTAAGCTTAGATAATATAACCTGCTTATATAGCATTAATGTGACGGAGAACACAGAATTACAGTAAATCCCCAAGATCTTTGGCAAAACCAGTTGCTGCAACCAATGTTATTAAGTCATTGTTTTCGCCCTTTCTAATTGCTCAACAAGTTTAGCAAACATGACTTTACAGAACAGTGCATGTAAACTGCTGATGTAACTGACCTTTACAACAATGTAGCAGACTCCTAACAAGCGGCGTGATCTTTGAAATCTCACCAGTGCTGCTAATCCCTGAGATCTGAATTAAGGAAAGGAACATCAGGGGCTGTATTACAGAAACAGAGTATTTCTGTGTGGCAATTTCATAAAAAAATAAATAAAAGATGCTAGTCATATTTCATGTGTAACTTCCTGGAAGACTTGGTAAACAAGAGAAGGTAGTTACTTAGACTGAGTGTTTAAGGATACATGACACACGATGAGTGTGATGGCTAAAAGGACATATCCGACTATAGTAGTGATGAGTCCCTCAAAGTGTGAGGCACGAACCTGAAAACAGATGAGAGACAGTTGTCAATGCTGAAACTGCATTTACATCAATTTTTTAAGTCAAATCTGGATAAAAGGTCTAAAACTAATCTGATACTTACATATTCTTCAAATCCAAGTCCAACCACGGAGAAGTGGCCAATATGGTAGGGACAGAAAGCTGAGAAGGGATGATTTTAAGAGTTGAAGTTTGTAATTGAAAAACATAGTCAATAGCTATTTATCCTGCTCAGCTGAGTACATAAGTTTTTTTTAATGCATATTTTTAAAATTTATGCGCATCTTGGCGTTTCCATCCACCTATTTTTATGCGCATTTTGGGATATTGCATAAAAATAATGTAAAAAATGCTGGATGGCAACACCAAGATGCGCATAAATTCTAAAAATGTGCAAAAAAAACGTATGCACTCAACTGAGCAGGATAAATTTCTTATTTGGTAAGAAAACATGCGCATAAACTACGATGGAAACACTTTTACAGAATAAATTCCTTAATGCGCATCAAAAAAGACATGTGACTTTGAGATGGGACAGCATAACTGGACCAATCAATGGACTGACCTCATTGCACAGTATCTGAAATGCTAGTTTTGTCATTCTAAAATGCTTGAGCAAAGTCTCGTCAAAGTGCTCCATTATAATTAACTACCAGAACTGTATTCCCAAACAGCAAGCTCCAAAAATAAGATAACATGACCGCGTTTCGCTTCCGGCTCTGAAGCTTGTAATTTATTGTATACAAACATTATTATATACAGTGCCTTCTCCCACTGCAGCAAATTATTTTTTACTTTGTGATATTTAGCGCAAGCAAAGACTATAGAATACCCAAGAGGTGTCACTCGTATAGTTTTGAATGGGGAAAAGTGCAACGCTCAATATGGCTGCTCTATCAAACGAAGCCCTGCCTTCTGAGCAAAAGAGGCAATCCCTAATCGATAAAGTCAGCGCGTCACTGCAGCTGCCGTTAGAAGTCCTGGTTGCTATAGAAACAGTCATCGTTCTGAGATGTGAGCTCAGGACTGCGCATGTGCACTGGCTGATCTATCCTGAAAATAAGCTTTTTTTTAATGCTATTGGAGCATGATGAACAATATTTATGAGGCAGTTGTCAGATTTCATTGGTGATGATTAAAATGACTTGCCTAAAGGGGACTTTGGCACAAGATAATCAGAAAGTGACAGTGTTGTTCTCTTCAACTCACTGGGTGGAAACGATGCTTTATTCGCAAATGTTTTATGCGATATTCCAATTTTGCACATAAGTTTATTTAGAAATTTTGATGGAAACATGAATGCATTCATGCTATAATTTGTTTGAAACAAATCTGCAGTGATGCTTACCAAACACCAGGATGAAGAGTGTGTTGAGTGAGACCACCCAGAACACATGTTCCTAAAGCATAAAAAAGTATTAATTTTTAGTTCTTTTAAACAGGATGTTTTTTGAGAAATTAAGTATTTGTGTGACTTACCAGAAAAACCAGGGACCCATCAAGCCCGAGCATCTAAAGAGGGAAGAACAGGTTTAATGTTTCTCTGAAAGATTTTGGTATGATGTTTGATACAGTGGCATACAGCACATAGTCTCACCCTTTCCCAAGTGAGCTCTTCAGCTGCACGATCCCATTCCAGAGCATTCCAGTTCATATCATCTGCACAGAACGAACAATGTTGCAGGCCAACAGCTTTTTGCACCTGAAAAAGTTTCTCATTTTTTAAATTAAAGCCGTCATACCCTGTGCTCCATTGTTGGCATCCGCCACATCTTCGGCTGCTCCATCCTCCTCATCTTCATTATCCAGCTCCATCTCTTCCGCAGGGTCAGCGGGGAGGTCAGGAGCTTCAGCCGCTGCAGCATTTTCTGCTGGAGGTTCAGCCGGTGCGGGCATCGGCTGGTTTTCAGCACCCCCATTACCCTGGCCAGCAGCCTAATGGATAGGATATTAATAACGAAGAAAATTGGAATCAACTATGGTGGAGTCTGTACATAAAAGGTTTTTAAGAAGTAGTAGAAAACTGCATTTCGTTCAAACCAAGAAAAAACAAGCAGCTATTTTGGTAAGAGTGCAGTCTCCACAGATTCAGGGGATAATGAGGGATTTGAAAATGACAGAAGGTCAGGCAGGCTACTGTGTTGTGCTCAAATCAAAATGATAATTACAGTAAGCAGGAAGCAAAGTAAACAAAGAGGGTCATGGCGCAACCTGTATAATTGGTCTCTGAAGAATATCAAGCTTTCAGAAAGTTGCGCTGACATAAGCTGCCATAGGAATGTCATTTTTGCTGTACAGAAGTTGCTGGTGTGGAAAATTATAGAAAAATAAAAATGAAAATCGAAAGTTTATTTTTTTGGCTAAGCATATTTAAACAGTTTTTTTTAATTATTTGCACATCACAATAGTGTCAAAAAAAGATATGGAATTTGGAATAGAAATGCTTAAAGTCTACATGTATCACAGTTTCCACAAAACATTGATAATACACAATATTTCCTGAGCACCAAATCATCATATTAGAATGATTTCTGAAGTATCATGTGACACTACAGTCTGGAGTAACGCCTGTTGAAAATTCAGCTTTACCATCACAGGCATAAATTGCATTTTAAAATATATTCAAAAAGAAAACATTTTAAATTGTAAAAATATTTCACAATATTACTGTTTTACTATATTTTTGATCACAATTTTCACACAAACATTTTGAAAAATTCCTACCGACCCCAAACTTGTACTTGCCAATGTAATGACTTAAGTAAAATGAAAGTGTGCTGTAATATGAATTTTTTTAATCATTTAAGTTTAGTTATACAAGAGAATTAATTAAATTTGAGCGTGATATGCATTCAATCAGATGAAAAGTGATGTAATGTCACATAAATATTATACCTCATTAGGTGGTCCTGCGGCATTAGCAGGTTGCTGCTGGTTCTGCTCCAACCATAACGGGGCTCCACCATGAACAATCTGCTCCCGCAGCCACACCAGACTGATGAAGGCGCAGAGGGTGCAGGTCACCACAAAGCAGCCCTGCAGGCAGTCGGCCAGCAAGTTCTCCCTGCAGAGGATGAACATTCACTGATCATCACTTCTGAAATATCCATCCATTACTATTCACCACACAACCACGTCCACGGCTAAACCCGAGACTGCAGCGAGGATTGAAATAACCCATCATGCTCAGAGTTCACAATGAGCTGATCCGCAATATAAATTAATATTTTAAGGAGAAAACTTGAGAGCTTTCCTGTCTGGTACGTACGTGGAGAGCATGTCTAACGGCAGAGTCAGGAGAGAGCTTACGGATCCAGTAAACAGACACTTATAGATGCGACCTACAGGAAATGGAGAACATTATGTGAGTAACATACCATAAAATGCACAACATGGGGATAAAAGACAGTGTACAGCTCACAGCGTACCAGACAGTGATCTCTAGGCATCACTTACATGCTGTTAGAGGTACAACCCCCAGCCAAGCGAAGGCAACAAGCGTGTAATGAAACCAGTATCGGATAGCTGTGCCTATACTGGTGACCAGTCCTGCGAAAATGTCCTGAACTGGGAGCCGTGAAGGCATGTCTGGAGAGTAAACTGAAAGAAAAAGAGATGAGGATGTTAATACATTTTATATTACAATTGTAGATAAACATTTTGGGCTCCTCCCAATTGAAAGTGTATGATAAATTACTGAAAATTAGAAATGTAGATTAGATTAAATTAGAAATTTAATTTAGTTCACATCTAAGATGCTCATTATCCTTTGCAAACTATTTAAACAAATTAATAAGATTATTGGGTTTTTTCAAAGTTGCTTAATAAATGTAACCCTGGACCACAAAACCAGTCTTGGGGTATATTTGTAGCAACAGCCAAAAGTACATTGTATGGGTCAAAATGATTGATTTTTCTTTTATGCCAAAAATCATTAGGATATTAAGTAAAGATCATGTTCCATGAAGATATTTTGTAAATTTCTTACCGTAAATGTATCAAAACTTAATTTTTGATTAGTAAAATGCATTGCTAAGAACTTCATTTGGATAACTTTAAAGGCGATTTTCTCAATATTTTGATTTTTTTTTTTTTTTTTCACCCTCAGATTCCAGATTTTTAAATAGTTGCATCTCAGCCAAATATTGTCCGATCCTAACAAACCATACATCAATGGAAAGCTTATTTATTCAGCTTTCAGATGATGTATGAATCTCAGTTTTGAAAAATTGACACTTAAGATTGGTTTTGTAGTCCAGGGTCATAAATATCTTACTCTTCAATAAAGATCATGACTCTGAAAAGCATTCAAAAGCATAACTCTACAAACAGAATTAAGGAAGAGGCGTCTCTAAAGCATCTCTTCTAAACTCTGAGAATCAAAACAACAATTATTCTTCACATAAACACAGATGGCAACATTTAAGAGCAAACAAAATGTTAACAAGGATGCAGTGCTTGTATCTAATTGCATGTATCTTTCTATTTTCTATTTTACATCAGAATCTTAAAATAATTATTTACTATTATTATTTAATAATTAATTATTTTTTACTATTATTTAAAAAAAATATATTACAAAGAAATATTACTACTGTAGCATTCCAATGTAAAACTGAGTATTTAAGAATTATATTATAATCATTTTATATTACAACTGTAAAATTACAATATTAATATTTGTGGCTGTCATAATTCCTTCATACTCCCTAAACTATCAAGTTTTTATTTTGGTAGAAAACCACAGGGAGCCCTTTAAGATTCTCTTTTGTTGACAACAGCTGGTATATAAGTGCTTCTAATAAGTTTGAGAAGATGGTTGGTCCATATTCCATACCCAAATGTATGTTATAAATGACCCAAACTCAAAGCACATGCAGAGAGGATTTCGTGTGGAGCAGCATTAACTGAGAACCGAGCCATTTTGACATGCTGAAAACACAGGATCATGAGCTGCTCGTGTACAAGAACACAGTGCCACTCTAAAACACACATCGCGTATAGTTATTTAATTCAATCACAAGCTTCATAATTTAATAATCTCACTAAGCCATTTTGGTGCTATTTTGTTTAAACGTGTCATTTTATGATAAGTAATACATTAAGTTCCCACAGAAAACTGGAAGTAATGCTTTCCAAAGGGCTTGTGTTTACATTCGAAAAGCAAAGGCCAAAACTAAATCAAAACACTTTCATTATAGTAAAGCCATGCAACAACTTACTTTAGGTGTAAAAACCTTTTTCCACTTCAGCAAAGAGCAGCTACGTCAGACAACATGAGTGCACTGCTTTTACGTCACATGATCAACCCATAGAACCCTATGGCTCAGAAGCACACAATCGCTGCTATTGAACAGGCCATTCGAGGCTGTTGTGACACTATAGAGCCGTTCGTGGCTTTACCTCCCCTGAAGAATGTAATGAGAGTGGGTTACTTACTTGGCGTGAAAGCAAATCTGTGCTTGCATAATTCGCAGTACTCTTTTCTGCTGTGTTTAAGCCACTGCACCAAGCTGTGAAAACACAAGAGGGGGCAGGAAGCGGGCGTGAGGATGATGTTCTGACTTGTGTGAAAAAGCACAGAAAAACCTGCTTCGTTTCCCATTTCCACAAGGAAAGAATAGCAACAGCTGGAACTGTTACATTGAGGAGGACCCCTGAGCTCATAAGTTACAGCTAGCTGGTTAGTCAAATGGGTGTTGCTGACGCTTTCCATTCAGTAACCGAAAAGAACAAAAAAAACTGAACACAAAGCCTTACAAAAATATCTGGCCCCAATAGAAAGGCTAACCTAGATCTACTGACAGACATTAAGTTCTAGAAAATGCCAAATTAGCCGGTTTAGGGTATTACAGAAATGTGCAATACAACTAAATCACTATTTTCTTTTTTATTTACTTTCTTCTTTTGCCAAAGCAATACACACTACCATTCAAAACGTTGTGGACAGTTAACTTTGTTTAAAGAAATAATTTTTTTTATTCAGCAAAGATGCATTCAACTCTCTGGTTGAAAACTAACAGTAAAGACATTTATAATCTAACTTTTGTTTTCTTCAAATAAATGCTATTCTTATTAACATTCTTTTCCTCAAAGCACCTTGAAAAAAAAGAAACAAAAAAAAAAACGGTTCCCACAACTGTTTTCAATATTGATAATACAAGATGTTACAGGACCAACAAATCAGCAAATTACAATACAATGCAAAATATTTCTGAAGCATCATGCAACACTAAAGACTGGAATAATAGTTTCTGAAAATTCAAATCTCGGGACTACATTAATTTTAAAGGATAATAATATTTCACAGTGTTTTCACTGTGTTTCCGGTCAAATAAATGCAGCCTTTGTGAGCATAAGAGACTTCTTTCAAAAACTTTTTAGAAATGTTATCGACCCCAAACTTTTTAACAGTATTGTATCAACCAGACTTCCACTAAATTATCTTAACTAATGCCTGCACTTGTTGACTTGTAAGCTTACTAATGAACAGCAAGGCCTTTGTCAGATCAGATCATATTCTCTTTTGTCAGAGCTTAGAACTCCTTCTTACATTGCAAGAGGTTTTCCATTTCACGCTGTCCCATTTTTTGCCATTACTGACTCATCTTGAGTAGGACACCTCGAATTATTACTGCAGGACACCAGGCTCAGTGTAGTTACCTGCTTAAATTACATCCTCTGAATTTGATAGCAGGCACAAAAAACTAATAATAAAGTGCCTTTAGACATGAGCCAGCTGTCATCATTGAATGTTACTTCTAATGTCCCATTTCTAAGTCTAAAAACAATGCACTCTAAAAATCTGACATGTACGTAAACATTGTATGACCAAAAAAAGCATCTTATAAAACAGCATAAAACAAGGAATTCGTCACTGAATGAATGAACAAAGCTCTTACCATTCTTGGTGGATGAACTTAATACTTCCAGTACACACGCAGGGATGGTAGAGGGGTTTGTCCTGAGTTCCCTCAGATCGACACACCCTACATATATCAGCTGCCAGAAAAGATGGGCAAAATAAACATTTAAAACAGATTTGTGAAAGACACATTAAATTACATGAGAATAAACTGGATATGAATGTTGCAACAAACACACTGTACCTGCCAAAAAAATGAAAGAATGTGAGTTATTAAATTAGACTTCATATGTTTTATGTCTTTCAATTTATACTGATGAAAAATAAAAGGATAAATGCATCCAAGATTATTGCTTGCTATCTTGGCTATCAATTTCCTGGTCATCTTTGCCCTCTTGCTATAACAACAGTATGAACTTTAACTAGATAGTAATGAATAACACGAGAAACAACTATCACTCCAGCATACAAAGTTCAAAATTCAATGGGATCTCTTTTTTTTTTTTAAATATGGCATGCGTGATTTGACTGACATACTACGTTTCATATATTTCATCATATGTCAGGTGCGTTTACACCTGGCCAAAATACACAAATAAACCATTCTGCATGAGTTACACGTTATGATAATGCCTAAAACTACTTTAACGTGACTAATGTGCTTTTAACAATTTCCATGACGTCCTTTAAAGTCAAAATTAAGTTCAAATTCATGTTATTTGAACGTGTTTGGGGGATGACAGCTGTACTGGAGAACAATCTGGCAGGGAAACATTTAGCTCGTTAGCTTGCAAAGGCCACATCAGCTACAGATGCATATTTGGTTGTGCGCCCCGGCTAAATTATCATATAATGCTAAACATACTTTTGTCAAAGCGCATTTAAAAAGCAACAACATGGAAACAGACAGCAGCCACGATGCCTCCGTGTCTAGACAGTTTACCTTCTTCGGCAGTGTCCATCTTGTACGGTGACGCACTGTCCTCTTTACAGTCAACACATAACACACACCGCGGAACAAAACACAATATCAGCTCACAACTACGCTAAAATACAACATTATGAAATCGATCCAAGCATGAACACCGCATAACCCCGGACCCGACCCCTTTTTCCGTGTAGTGCTCACAGATAGCGCTGATCAAGCTACTTGTTAGTCGACTATATTCCTGCTCGGCTGAGCATGTTTGTGGCCTCTGGATCCGAGTGTGCTGCTGCTACGGTTTCGATTTACGGCAGAACAGCGCGCATGCGCAGAGAACGCGACACTTTCTGGCGTTTTCCGGTGGTGACTGCGCTGGATTGTAGATGAATGAATTTATGTACTACGGCTCGATGCATCATGTTAGCATTTTTTTTTAAAGATCTAATCATTATTATTTTTTTAAAATCAAGAATACAATTCGAATGCATTGTGGTATATGGCAATTTACTATGAAGGGCACAATGCCAGCATAAAATACTGGAGGCAGTTTCTGTGGTGTGCATGTATGTTAAGGGGGTGAGGCATGGGACTTTGAATCTTGTTACACCTGGGCATGTGCAAATACACATACACACCTTTTCCTATTAGGGATATTGACTTTTTATTGGCCACATGTTTTGTAGGTAAAATTTTGTATGAGGATACGGTCCCTACAATGCAAATAAATTGAGTTTTAAGGCTCTGAAAGGCTTTGTGGTGAATGGGATTTTTTTAGATGTGTTAAAGGTTTTAATGTGGTTTTAAGGTTCAAATATGCATGCATCTTTTATCAGTATGAGATATAATTTTTATAATAAATGTGACATATTAATACTTAATTTATCCCAGGAATATTGTTGGATTATTTACATAACATATTCTTCCTTATGAGTACTTAAGATGTACTTTTACTTAATAAAAAAGAAATATAATGAAGAAGCTTTAAGGCCTGTTCACACCAAGGACGATAACTATAAGATAACAATAGGTCTAAAAATCAGCAGAGAAACGATATCATTGGAATAACTTTCAGAATGATTTTTTTTCTAGCTAATGAACAATAAAAAACATGGACACACAATCAGAATCAATCCTGCTACAACAAGCTCAAGAATTTAAAGCGGCAGACGAGCGTGCGTTTAGAATAAACAGATGATATTGTACACTGGTACGGATGCTAATATAGTTATCGTTCTTGGTGTGAACAGGCCTTTAAACAAGAACATAAAATATTCTTATCAGGATATGATCACTCCACATCTCTGAGAAAATATACATAAAACGCTTTTCTTTGTTATACAATACAAATGCAGAAAAAAACAAACCCATCCTTATTTTCTTTACTAAAACACAGGGATATTTAATTAGGAGCAGAAGGCAGCCAAATTAGGCAATGTTTTTCAAGCTTAGATGAGAGACAAAATGTTTGTCAATATTATAAAGAAAGAAATGTTTCTTTAAAGAAACTTAGTTCGTCATTAGTTCTTGTCTTTCAGAGTCTTTATCATTTCTGACGGGAGGTTTGAATGTCTCGGCATTATAAACCCAAACAGTATCAATTCCCTCTCCGGCAACATCATCAGGAGTCCAAGTGGGAAATGGAAAGCGACAAGCTACTACTTTGGCTGAACTCTGGAGCTCTGTTTGGAGCTTGACTTCAAGCTGCTCCATCTGTGGAGAAAACAACAATAATGTCTGTCAGATTGTAAAAAATATTGTATGTACACATATATGTATATATAAAATTAATCAGAAGATTTTACCATTTGAGGAACCCCAAAGATGACCACATTGGAGTACTCTGAAAAACTGACCTATGAAAGAAAGGACACATTATACTTCTAACACATGTGGCATGATTACATACAGATGATCTGTAAATACTTAATAATTTAGGTACAAATATAATGGAAGATTATGATCGACCTGTCCTCACCTTCCAAAGGTCAGAAATATAAAAAGATGAGTTGTGATGAACACCTTCCCTCCAGGCTTTGTAACGGGAGTACCAGACCAGCCATGGGTTCAGCTCAAAGCCAACTGCCTTGAAACCACTTTTTGCTGCAGCGATAACCTAGATCAAACCAGAAACACAGAGGAACAAGACTTTTCTATTAACAGGTTAACACACCGTGATCATCTAACATCAATAATGTCATACAGCTGTATTGCAATGCTGATATATACCAGTGTTGAATGATTTTTATTCATATACTATCGTATTTGCATGGTACTGTTTTTTTTTTGTTTTTTTTTAGCGCATAAAATATTCTCATGAAATACAAAAAAATACTCTTATGAAGATATGGTCACTTTCTATCTCAGAGAAAATTTATAAAAGCCTTTTCTTCGTCATATAATAAAAATGTAAATGAATAAATAAATAAACATATTCTTATTTTCTTTTCCAAAACAAATGGAAATCAAAATAAGGAAACTCACTATCCGTCCATCTCCGCTGCCGATATCCACCAGAGACCCTGATCTAGTTTTCAAAACCTTAAGAACGTTTTCGATTTGAGTCCTTGTTGCGGGTACAAACGGGAGACAAACTTTCCTCAGTGCTGGTGCAACAAACGGACCGGTCACTGCATACAGAGCGACCAATGACCCTCCGACGACACAAGTTGCAATAATACCGAGTCGTTTTTTCAAAGCACTGTCACCAGCTGATCCCTGCTTACAAGTCTCTGTGGAGGGATTTGATTCTGTGCCAAAGTCAGACATCCTACATGAATTTAGAGGAACTCATTAACTGACCTCCTGCCCAATGACAGCACGCAGCTTTTGACAGATCTGCAAAATAGATCAGGTATGCAAGTAATCAGCCAGACATTTAAATAAATCAACGGCATAATCATGTCAACATACAGACAAATATGCTGTCTATGTATTCTATTCTATATAATAAAACAACCACAGAACGTTTACATGTTTCACGAGACGAGAGACATGAGAATCGGTGCATCTCCTTATTTGTCCGACGACAGACTGAAGCGCCATTGGTTCCGCTCTCTTTCGCTTACTACAGACGGACATACAAATATTATTATTTCATGAGATCAAAAAAAAATGACTTGAAGAAACCTATCGAATTGTGGCTTCGAGATTTATAATCTGTTAATTAACTGTCCCTTTATATGTATTTTTATTTATTATTAGTATTTTCTAATAGCGGTGAAAGTCTATCCACTGCAATTACTTTAATATACCAGAGGGAGGGGCACTATTATGCGGATGTACTCACAAACCCCAATGTGTGCGCTCATTACCGCATCTCTGACTGCTGCTGTTCTTCCAACTTTAAATGACAGATGTAATGAAAACAGTACTTTTATAGTATTGAAACGAGGTTGGCAATATTAGAAATGTTCACATGCCTACTACAACCACTCTAGAATGTTACCAATAAGCAAGGAAAGAAAAGGCAATCCAATGGAAAGGCACTTTTTTAAAGAGCGTTTTTGTTCTACATGGCATTTTATAATAAAAATACAATAAAATGACACAGCATAACAACTTGTTTGTAATTTTATCAGTAATGATATGAGAATGAAAACTGGAGCATGAAGGGCAGCCAAACAAAAGTATAAAAGAAGCACAACTTTTCTCACATAGGCATAAAAGCAATGAAAATACAAATAAATTAAGTCACAGCTAAAACAAAATTAAATTAAACCACACAGCTCAAGGAAAGAGAGAAGCCTGTCCCACATTACAAAACACAAAGGTGAAAATAGCCATAGCAGTAATGACGTTTTTTATGTAGACTAATGTTTTAAATAATACCCACACCAAACAGCATGAATCAAAATATTTACATCAAACATATGCAATGATTGAGTTTCCTAATATCATTTATAAATATTAGGATTAAAACAAAAATGCATAACAGTCATCTAGGACTAGTCATATTCAAAACAGGAAATGAAAACTGACAGGAATACAGTTTTATGGTTTACATATCCATTTAATGCACCCATGTTTTTTTTATCCATAATCCTTTATGGATACAAAACAGTGAAAATGGAAAAAAATTCCCAGTGAAGGAAATTTTGTCTATCAACAAACATAATAAACAAGTGTATGACTATTGCAAATAAAACAGAGACAAAAAGGACAATAAAGAAAGTAATCTATCCAAAAAGCTGAGCTGATGTGCATGGAAAACCATCAAAAGTCATTGGATATTGACCGATGCACAGTTCTGTCCATTGCAGCTCGCCCACGACTGGTGGTGGGCCCATCGTAAAGTTCATCATCCAGGTCGCACTCTTCAGCCCCATCGTGCGAGTAGCTGTGCTTCATCACTAGAATGCTCCTGCGGCTAGTCGGGGTGGCTTGCAGAGGAAATGGAGGTTGTATGGTTGGCTCCATCTCTGAGAGAATAGCTGCAGCATCTCGCAGGCTGAGATCGCTGCGGCTGCCTCGAGTGCTGGACACCTGGGAGCCACAGTGGTGGCCGTGGATGCATTTGGAGGAGGTGCGCTGCAGTTTGGGGAAGTCTTCAGGTAAAACATCAGCATCAGATGAGGTTGCTTGCCGTAACGTGCACAGCTCGTAGTGTGGGGGTTCAAAGGCCTCGTGCAGCAATGTGGGGTCGAATTCATCTCTGCGGATTATGTACTTCTTCCGTGGCTGTTTTATTTGGATGATTATTGACACGGTGAGCAGGATAATCACCACTCCGCAGGTCACACCTATAATGGTCACATTAGTGTTGTCGAGACTGTCCAGGATAGTGGCTTTTCTTTTCTCTGTGTGAAAGGAGCATAAATATTGTATGTGGCACATTGTTTTAAATGAAGAAAAAAAAAACCTACTGTTTAAGAGTTTTGAAATATGTCTCTTATGCTTGCCAATACTGCATTTATTTCATCAAAAATACAGTATTATTATAACTTACAATAACTGTTTTCTATTTTAATGCATTTTAAAATGTAATTTATTTCTGTGATGGCTAAGCTGAATTTTCATCAGCCATTAATCCAGTGTTCAGTGTCACGTGATCCTTCAGAAATCATTCTAATATGCTGATTTAGTGCTCAAGAAACATTTCTTTTTAATATCAATGTTGAAAGCAGTTGTGCTTCTTAATATTTTTATAGAATCCATGATACGTTCAAAATAGAAATCTTTTGTATCCTTATAAATCTTTATCTTGATCAAATGAATGTATCGTTGCTGAAAAATAAGGATACAATTGATTACACAAAAGATAAGAGTGAATAAAAAGATTTCTTTAAAAAATGTGAACAGTAGTTTACATGCACATGAAGTGTTTACTCAAAAATGATAATTCTCTTATCATTTACCTATACAACTTTCTTTTCTTCTGTGGAACTCACAAAAAAAGATATTTTGAAAAATACATCTGTGTCTGTCGCCATGAAATAGAAGTCATTTGGTCTCAACTGGATGGACAAAAACACGGATACTTTTTTCAAAGTGTTCCACATAAGAAAGAAAATCAGACAGGGTTTGTAATGACTTGATGTGAGTAAATGATGACAGCATAAATAATACTATTATTTTTTTAATATATTTTATTTCGGAATATGTGACTATTTACCTTTGCAACCATTCTCATCCCAAGGATAGACGCAGTTTTGGATACCATTGCACACCAGTGTGTGGTTAATACACATGTTGCTATGGCAGAAGAAAGAGTCTCCTCCACATGGAGCTGAAGAGCAGAGCAAAATGATAATAATTATAGAAGAAACCACATGAGACACTACTATATCATGCAGCTAAAACTGCTGAAATGACTCAGTAGAGCACTAATAATGTGTTAGTCCAAATATGCAGTTAAAATAAGAGGTAAATCACGACTTTACCGCTAGAAAGAAATCTATATGTGCTACTGAAATGTGTTAAGATAAAAAAACGAAGGAATGACTCACGCTCGTGGAAGGTGGTGAAGAGGATACGGAATCGGCTCCTGCGGCTGGTCTCATCGGCCCACATGCGAATCACACCTAATGAAGTCAGCAGCATCACGTCATTGGCCACCGTGCTGCAGAATTTATTCTTCAGGTGTTCCACCGAGCTGCTCCCATCATAGACTGCCACAAAGTTACGCTTGCACTCATTTGAGTTCTGCATCTCATAATCCAGGAAACGCAAATAGACCTGTACAAGAAAAAACACACATATATCAGTGTTCTTAGGAGATCTTTTTTCATTTTTACTTGTTCATATTTTTTAGGTCCTTACATAGTGGAAAGTAACAAGATCAGCCCTAGGCCACCATGCTGGGCTTTAATTTCAGTTGTGAATGGAGTTTTACCTTCGAGCCAGGAGGGGCTCTTATGAACCACCTGCAATCTACCGCCTCTGTCTGCAATGCTTTGCCCTCTTTTGTAACCATTACTGACTCCACAATCCCCTCTGGCCCGCTCATCTCAAATTCACAAACTACAACATGAAAGCACAGTAATGTATCATTGTGAAGTGGTTTTATTATGCAGATGAGTTCAATTAAATAAAATAAAAAAAACACTTCACTCACTAGGAAGAGGTGGTTGAACTCCAAGGTCTTTGAAATCAGGATCTGCAAAACAGGCAGAGGAGAGTGAGTGATTAAGGATTTTATAAGGCTTTAATCTGTTTAGTTTACAAGGTCATAGAACCCACAAACACATTAATGAATTCATATTCATATAAGCGACATAAAATATGGTCCTAAATATCAAAAGCTATTGAAAAGACAGATCAGTGTGAATTTAAAGGCTGGTATATGCCATGCTGTTTACCATCAAAAAGCACCAGTTATCCAAAATTATTGTTAATAATTATTATTATTAATTCTTTCTGCAGAAGTTGGTTTAGAAAAGTAAGTCATGCCAGTGATGACACCAGGATACACACAGCATACAGTGTATATACAGTACACTACTGTCCAAATATTTGGAATCAGTAAGAATTTTATTAAGGAAGGACACATTAAGCTGATCAAACATGACAGTAAAGACATTTGTAATGTTAAAAATGTATTTAAAATAAATGCTGTTCTTTTGAACATTCTATTCATCTATTCAAAAAAAAAAATGGATCATGGTTTCCACAAAAATATTCAGCAGCACAACTATTTTCAGCATTGATAATAATTAGAAATGTTTCTTGAGCAACAAATCAGCATATTATGATTTCTGAAGGATTGAGTGACACTGAAGACTGGTGTAATGATGCTGAAAATCCATCATAGGATTAAATTACATTTTAAAACATATTGAAATAGAAAACAGTTATTTTAAGTTACAATATTGACCCGAATATAAGACGACCCCCCTTTTTCCAGATGTACCTTTTGGAAAAAGGCTTTTTGAAAACCAAATCTTGTTTGTTTGTTTTTTCTCTGTAAAACACATTTTTTCTTAAATTATTTTCATATTGCATATTTTTCCTATTTTAATTTTTGTTTTGAAAGTATGGTAAATAGGCCCTACTGGTAAAATGTACCAACAATGACATTGAAAAATATAGACTTCTTGATATAGGCTACCATAAAAATAACAGGTAGCCCATCTGAATTATATAACATTTAGACTATCCATCTCATAGTAGCCTAACAAAATTTTATTAACAGTAGAAGTGAAATCTTATTGTAGTCTTCAAATCTGGGTACTGTCTTATAAAATCACTTACAGAGGAAGTTTAGTCCCCTCATGCTAACATGACAGTCACGACTAGTGCCGCTGTAAGCTTTTTTTTTTCTTTTGTTTTCACTCGCGATCTTTACAAAACACATCACATTACATATTTCATGGCACACTCGTTTTATGCGTGTTTGGCGCCACCTACTGTTGTGGGTGTATTATTGGCATGTCAAAGTCTAGACCCTGAATATAAGACGACTGCGTTTTTTCAGATGTATTTCCAAGAAAAAAACATCGTCTTATATTCGGGTCAATACGGTATAAACATATTACGATATTTTTGTAATAAATAAAAAAGAAACTTTTTCAAAACATTAAAAAGTATTACTGACCCCAAACCTCTGAACAGCAGTGTATAGACTGCATTATTTCTTCCTAAGAACATAGGAAATAAAAACAGATGGAAATTTATTTGACTGATGTGTCGAAGACAAACAGACAAATAAATCACATGGTTGACTTTTCTCCCTGACCTTGAGGAACTTCTGTCCCGGCACAATCATTTATTTTCTTTAACCATAATAACTGAAACACATAGGATTAGGGAATGAGAATGATGTCCTGAGGCTTGAGGCATGATTGTACGTGGATTAATAATCCCTGCACCAGCCTCACACAGATTAGGCTGCCCAGTGTGACAGGAAGCAAAGTAATAAAATGTAGGTGTGTTTACAGGAGCCTGTTTGAATTTATTTTATTTATGCACAGTATTTCAGGCTTAAACAGCTAATAGGCTCTGGCCAGTTTATAATTTCTATCTAGATCTAATTTATCGTTTCCAAAAAAATTCACCACAATATTTTTTTAGGGTTTCAATCTAAAATCATTCAGGGATTCGCAGTAATCCTCTCGTGTTTTCTTACCTCTGGTACAGCTTGGCTAAGATTATTCTTTATGCTGATGTAACAGGATGCATGGATGTAGGTCTCTAAAAAATCTCTGATGTACGATGTGCAGAATTATGTTTTACAGTATTTTATATACATTAAGAAAAAACATTGATTGGAATGCCTAGTACAGCTTAAAAAAAAACATCTCTTGTTGGCTACAAATGTAATTTTTTTAAGATGTGAATTTTTTTTGTTTTTGTTTAAATAAAATAAATAAATATTATGTATGTAGACATTATATCGGTGATTTATGTATTTTGTGTGCTTCCTTCATTACAGGGTTGTCAATTCACAGGATAGATATGTGATTTCTGGTCCTCTCCTCCTATGACCCTGCTTCATTACCAAAATCTGAAGACTGGATTTAGCTTTGAGAGGAGATTAGCACTGCTGTTCAGTGTTTATTAGGCAGCTGTAATGAACACTGGTGTAATCAGAATTTAAGTAACATCACATAATCAGGAACACCAGCCAACTTTAGAAAAGACGGACATCGCATCTGTCTTAAACCACAGTCGATTAGTCAAAAAAACACTCACTTCCATTTTCACTTTGACTATTCATTGAATGATGTGAAATATGGATTCAAAAATATCTTGACAAAAGACTCATGACCCTTTGCATCCCAATAATGCATAAAGCAAATTATTTTGTCCATCCCATAGATTTGCAATAGGATTTGGCGAAGCTGAAGTAGGAGGACAGAGCTCAGGACATGGAGCAGACTGAGTGTGCTCCTCTGAAGACAAGCTTTCATTAACTGGGATCAGAGACATCACAAACCTCCCCCACTCAGCTGCTGCATGTGTGCCTGCACTACAAATGCAGGGCCATCTGACCTGAGCACAGAACACAGCATTTACCAAAACATGGAGGATCTTGCTAAGTATAAACCAACTGTACTAAACCAATATTATAACTATGCATTTTGTTTCCAAATAAATACAGCGGAGTTGAAAAGTTTGAGACCACAAAATCTGCTATTTAAACCTGTAACATGTTAAACATTTTAAAGCCAAGAAACTTCAAGATGTACGGTGAATAAGACATTTTAGATTCTGCATCCAGGTCACTTATTCAATCAAATTTGTGACACTGATCATCTGGACACGATCATCAGGTGTTGCATAATCTTGCATAAAGAAACTGATAAATACTTGGTGCATACAGAAAAAAGCATATCCTGATGACAAAAACATAACTCTTACCTTGGGTGAAATTGTACCGAGCTGAAAATCCAGTGGCTTCTAGTTCACCATCTGCCACAAATTTTATCCAAAGGTATCGTCCGCTGGACTTAACATAGGTCGGGCTCTCTTGTCCACAGTAGCGGCCAATAATAGGAGAAAAGCTGAAGGGGCCATCCCTGACTTCAATGTGGTCAAACTTGCACTCCCACGATGGCTCAATAGCATACTTTTCATCAAAATACAGGTCAATGCATTGCCTTGGAGAAGCTATGACATAGTTAAAACCTCTAGTTAGATATGCAGATATTACTCGTTAAAAATGGTCAAAATGGTAGCTTGCTAACCTTCAATTATGTATATGCATTCTCGGTCAGGTGGATATTTTTCAGGATAGTTAGGAGATGTGAAAAGCCCTCCATCAGGTTCTTTGACCCAAGTACCACACAACCCTGCCGGCGTCACACCTGAGTTGTTTTTAACTGCAGAGACAAAGCATTTCTTTTTTAAAAGATGTATATATATATATAAACAATATACAATCAAATCAATGCTACTTTTGCATGTGATCACAATGCCCTTCTTGCTTACTTAATGTTAATGAGAGGTAATTACCTACAGCTTTCTTTGGTGGTGCTGTTGGTGCTCCAGAAAATCCAAGATTGACAAGACTTGCAACAACTGCAAAAATGAATAATGATCTGAGACAAGAATAGTGATTATACAGTTCTCAAATGTGACCCTGGGCCACAAAACCAGTCATAAATAGCACGGGTATATTTGTAGCAATAGCCAACAGTACACTGTAGGAGTCAAAATGATTGATTTTTCTTTTATGCCAAAAATGATTAGGATAAGTGAAGATCATGTTCCATGAAGATATTTTGTAAATGTCCAACCGTAAATATATCAAAACTTAATTTTTGATTAGTAATATGCATTGCTAAGGACTTAATTTGGACAACTTCAAAGGTGATTTTCTCAATATTTTATTTTTTATTTTTTTTGCACCCTCAGATTCCACAATTTCAAATAATATTGTCCTAACAAATCATACATAAATGGAAAGCTTATTTATTCAGCTTTCAGATAATGTATAAATCTTTGTGTCCTAAAATTGACCTATGCTTTTAGCAACTTTATCACCACTATTACAAGTGCATGTTTACATGTTCTATGCCATATTATAGTGATATACTTGTCTTCGTGTGAACATGCGAACAGAATAACACATTAAATAGAAATAGGCTATGGTTTAAACTCACAGGAAACCATGTATGTATTGTTCTCAAGAGGTTACACGGTCGATGACAATAAAATGAAACGTTATATTTATGTTCGTTTCCATTTGCTCACGCATTGTTATATTTACTCACCAACAAGCAGTTTCACCCGCGGCACCATGATTCTCCCCTAGGGTTTCAACTTTGAATTCCATGAAATGCTAATGGAAGTGGCGAAGCGAAGGATGAAACTGAGATAAGATATAACTACGATATAAAGCAGTCCGTCTTTAGAAGAAGCTGCTTAAAGAACGCGATCCAAACTGTGTGAGATTCATCGCAAAAATTGTTGCCGCTATTCCCAGAACTCAGGGTGTAGTTGAAGACTTGTTTGATGGAACAGGTTGAACACATCTGCGTAATCCGCCTCAGTGCACAGAAGACCTGCGGACGCGAAGAGTGGATTAACACGATCCCTTCATTCATGTTTGGCCAGAATATTCTATATGCGATACCCTGCCTCAGATGAAGTTTGTCCAGGTGATGTTAACCCATGGTTTGCTAACTGAGTATGATTAAATAGCCAACTTGAAACTAGCTATGGGACTAAATGAAAACATTGTGCAAAATGTAACGTATAAAAAAGTAAAAAAGTATAACGATCTAAAAAAAAAACTTTTTTTTTTTTTTTTGTATATATTTAGTAGCAGGCTACTTGTCGAAGAATATGACTGCATTGACTACACTCAGTAAGAATAGACGCCATTTTTTTGAGAATTAAAACATGGCTGTAACGGATATCAGTCAGTTGTACAGAAATAGGCTATGTTTTTCCAGAGTTTTTTCTTGTGACCTTGGGAACAGTAGCCTTCTGACTGACCACACAGCCTCGTTTTCATTCGCAATAAAGTGGCTTCTAAGTGGCTAATAAGGTCTTCTTTACTGCGGAATTTGTGATAATATTTATAATTGTATATATTTAAGCTACATGTAGCCTACGATAGGCCTATAGCAAGATATTTTTGAGTAAAATTTAAGGCTTTTAATTTAAGTACTGTTTTTCTGCCGTCTAATTTTCCTTCAAAATCATAAACAAGTGATAATTTCAGGGATTAAACTACATACATCCACAATATTTTGAAACATTATTATATGTTAGAACAAATGACTTAAAATTCCATCTTTGCCATTACAGGTGATAACTCACAATTTCACATTGCATAAAGGACAGCATGTCTGGTTTTGGATAAACATTTAAAGGGCCTTACCCTGGTGCAGCTCTGCAAAACTCCAAGTAACTTCAAAATAATTTTAGGCTAATGTGTGCATTATCACAATTTTCAACTACAACATTACTTATTATTTACTACTAGTGTTTTGGCAGTAGATGTATGGTCTGATAACAACAATATCAATAAAAGTAGGCCTATAAAGGTTTGAAATTAACATGAACAGGGCTTGCCGCTTGTGCATTCTCACCCACCTTGTTCAGACAATCAAAGCAAAGATAATTCAAAGTTAGACTGGTTTTGTCTGTATTTTATCTGATCATTGTTTATGTTTATTAAGAAAAGAGATAGACATGAAGAGACATTCTGTCCTGTGGCATCTGGACAAAAGGTAACCTGCAAAAATATCCCCTTTTCTTTTTCTTTTCTTTCCACTGTATTGCTGTGTATTAGATGCACCCAACAACAAGACTGTGTTTAAATTAGAAACTAGAAGCACAGAAATGTGGAGGAAAAAATGAAATATAAGACACTAATATGGTCCCAAATGCCTTCTGCTAAACTGGCATTCTCTGTGGGGCTGCTTTTCATCAGCATCTTGTTAAAACAGAAGAAAGTATGGATGCTGCGTAACACAGGGAAATATTGCAAGAGAACCTGCTTCAGTCGGCTAAATCTCTCATCTTTCAGCAAAACAGTGATCCAATTAGCACACTGTGTCAAAAGAACAAAATTATTAATTGAAAAGATATGGTACTATAAATTTGTGGTTGTCAAGTGTCATTTAATTAATCTAAAAAATCTGCAGCAAATTTGTATTAAAGAATGAGCTATAATCACACTTGAACAGCATGCAAAAGCTGGTGCATATTACCACAACAAACTTAACGTTGTTACTGTAAGAAGTGACTAAACAAATCTGTCACATAAAAAGCTTTACACTTACAGCTCAAACGTATTTTAGTTTTACAGGGTTATGTGTGAACAAATCTGAATTCTGAAACACAAAGCCATGAAATATGTTGACATTTTGTGTCAGCTGTGCAAATTCTATTATACATTCATAACTTTTAACCTAAAATATTGATGTTGCTGAAAGAAAAAGCAAAAGAACTTGTTATATATCAACTTCCCAGTCTTTTGGACATGTTTATGTTATGATTTCGCTCATGTGCATATTGCATTTAATTAACACACTTTTTGCATGTGTAAATTCAAATTGAAAGTGCTAAATACTTTTAAAGTCTTTTTCATATAAAGTTATGCTTTAATATCTTTTCACAACCACTGGATGGTGCAATAGCACGTCATATTAGTTTTTGAAACACTTCAACACCAAACAATGGGATGTCACCAGTGGACAGAACATCAGTTTACATTAAAATTAATTTTCCATCAATAAATGCTGAGCAGAAGTTTATATAAGACCATTACGATATACTGAATACAGTAATGCTTTTAATTGTTCAATGGGGTTTGTTGGAATATCCATTCAACGCATAAACCCTTCAAGTGACAGTTTATCCGTCTACAGTTTAGATTTCGTAAGTAGGCGATTATGGTTGTTAATGCATCGATTAGTGATACATTTATTCGAATTATTAGTCGTTTTATTTACTGTTTATTGTTTAGCTGTGATGCACAATTTTTTGCCTTTGAACTTGATTGTAGACTATTGCGCAATGGGAACTTAAGCACATGGTAAAAATTCAGGGCGTTTTCAAATAAATCGTGCGCGCGGTGTATGTGGATGAGAGAGAGTGTGTATGTGAGCGAAAGAGAGGGAGAGAGGGAGAGGTGCTTTCGTATTCACTGATCTCCTAAGAGTGCTCGTTAGTATTTTTTGCTCAGAGGTCTTCAACAGTCATGTTGAGAGCGAGGGAACCGGGATCTTTGGCCGTACTGGCCTCCACCCTTCTTCTGGGATTCGGCGTTGCGTTTTCCCTCGGACAGAATGACACAGAACCGGTAGTTTTGGAAGGAAAATGTTTAGTTGTGTGTGACTCGAACCCGTCCGCCGAAGGAGGAGTGACCTCGTCGTTTGGGATATCTGTCCGAGCTGCTGGTGCTAAAGTGGCTTTTTCTGCGGTCAGAGGGACTAACCATGAACCATCAGAAATGAGTAACAAGTCCATGACAATCTACTTTGATCAGGTCAGACCCTGCTTTCACATTTAGGCAACGCGTATCTGTGTGTTAAGTAGGCTTTAACATTTTTTCCCTCGAAAACGTTTCCAAAAACATACGTTAACTAAGTGAACAAACACCTTTTCGCAGGTACTAGTGAACATTGGAAATCATTTCGATCTTAAGGCGAGTGTATTTCAAGCTCCTCGGCGAGGCATTTACAGCTTCAGCTTTCACGTTGTGAAGGTCTACAACCGACAGACAATTCAGGTGAGTCTATTTGTTAACATTCAGGGTTTTTATACGAAACAAATGCAACTTGAATTGAATGGTTTGCCACTGAATTATAACACAATGAAAAATTGATAAGTGCAACATTTGAACTCATATCTGTCTAGCCTTTGTATTGAAATTTCCTGAAATTTCTGCTGCTATCTTTAGATTTACTAATAGGCTAACAATTCATTTGACAGTACCACTCATTCTTTACCTTAATAGTTACAATAAGTTTCAGGTTTCTTAGTAATAACTGAATATATATTAATATTTATTTAGGCTATTGGACATTTCTTTGTATTCCAACTGTAATCTTATCAGTAAGATTTTAATTAAGCTGTAAAGTATCATTCTGGCTAGTCATTTCATATGACAAATAAAAAAAGAAATTGAGATGAGATATGTTACCCATACCATTTAGGATAGATATTTGTATATATATGTACTGTATACATTAAATAGCAACTTTCAAAGCTGAAATAGATGCCAATTGCGATAAATAATCAAATTGGAATAGGTATCAATAACAATTGGAATTCAATAGCTAGTCACAAGAGAATAAGAATATGTAAACCACAGATCCCCGTAAAATGATTACCTTCTTACCAGTAAAACAGAATAGTTAGTTTTCACTATTAGAACAGTGACTAGTACCACATTATAATTTTCTAGTGTGTATAATACTAGTTACTAATTGAATTGATGCTAGTCACTGTATTGGAACAAGGACTATCTAATACGTGTTAGCATTTAAAAGTGAAATGGAAATTATACTCGTCACTATTACTTAACAGCAATTAAAAATATATGTTGCAAACATAAAAACAGATACTATTTAGTGTAGTTTAGTTTAGATCTGGCTTGTTGTTATGCATGTGATCACATCTTGTGTTTCCATGTCATTAGGTCAATCTGATGCATAATGAATACCCAATAATATCTGCATTTGCCGGTGATCAAGATGTGACCCGAGAGGCAGCAAGTAACGGTGTTCTGCTTCACCTGGAGCGTGAAGACAGACTCTATCTCAAACTGGAGAGAGGGAACCTCATGGGCGGGTGGAAGTACTCCACATTCTCTGGCTTTCTTGTTTTCCCTCTCTAATTGAATATAGCCCATTTTAAATGGCCCAGACTGAAGACCAAGGGACATTTCCATATATGCTTTCAAAAATAAAGGTAGCAGAGAGAACATGGAATGCGTTAGTTTATTTTATTTATTGTTAGGATCTGAAGAAATGTTTGTATGTATGTGCGTATGTGTATGTACGCATTTAAGTATTTGTGAGATTCAAAAGAAAGTAGTACAGTGACAATATTTGGACTAATTGATGTCTGCATATTGCTTTGGGAAAGAGTGGTTTGTTACTGTCAATGATATTTTTGCATTCAGGTGCGTATTTTGCACGAAATGTGTTTTGTTCTGTGCTTGTCATTTTATTGATTTGTATAGCCCTTATAAATTTGATGTTCAGTATGAGCGTAGTAAGTACAAAAACAGTTATTTCTCTTTAATCGTTGTCGTTTGGCTTAATGCATAGACAAGCAATGATATCTTGCATTTTTATATTACTTGAATGTAAATATACTTATGTCATAAACACAAGGAATGTATTTAAAAACTCTTTTAGGACTCTGAAGTTTT
Source organism: Acrossocheilus fasciatus (assembly GCA_036784905.1). Classification (NCBI taxonomy): domain Eukaryota; kingdom Metazoa; phylum Chordata; class Actinopteri; order Cypriniformes; family Cyprinidae; genus Acrossocheilus; species Acrossocheilus fasciatus. Next base: position 20,616,503 of record CM071939.1, on the reverse strand, counting down.
ATTTTGCAAGAAGGATATATAAAGGCATGGGGAAAGGAACATTTCATCATTTACTCACCCTTGTGTTGTTCCAAACCTGCATGAATTTCTGTCTTCTGTTAAACACAAAAGAAGATATTTTGAAGAATGTTGGCAACCAAACAGTTGCTGGTAGCCATTGACTTACAAAGTATGAGAAAAAATACTATGGAAGTCAAAGGCTACCAGCAACCAAAATTTCATTTTGGGATGAACTGTCCCAAAATAGAGTGAAAGAAGAGAAGAACTCAACGCTGTCCGTGGTGCTGAACAACAGCTGTCCATCAAAAAATGCCAATCTTGTTGAGCACACATATGAATGATTATTAAATGCTTACATCAAAACAAGCAGTGCAACATTTATCAGTCACATTTGTTTTGGATACATATGTCACCTACAATTGAGTACAGCATAGACCTTCAGTAGTTGGACTACATCTACAGATTCACATGGGGATTTTATCATCTTAAAAGTTGTATTTGAGAGTAATTGTGTAACAAGAGTGTAAACATATATGATATTCAAATATTAAGTTTCTCTGATTAAGTCTCTCAACGGGGCCGGTTTTAGGAAGGATGAAAGTAACACCCACCTACAGAGTTCAATATGTGCAAAAACTGGAAAAATAGAGACACCATGCAGATTTGTTGTCTCTCCATTTAGGGCAGGGCAGTGTGTTTCAAGATGCTGTCTTACACAACACTGAACTTTAAAGATTTAACATTTATAGCTTTATATATTTTTCAAAGCATGGCTGGGAAACGGGATGGAAATTAGGTAATTTTTTTTACCATGGGCACAATTAAAAACTGTGAAGACAGCATTATTTGGAGGTGAAATGCAAATGTGATGAGGTATGAGAATGATGTGGGTGTTAAGTGTTAAACAGTGAAATATTCCTTCCAAGAGTAGAGCTTAAAAAGACGCTAGCACATATTTTCACTCGTCAAGACCGTGTCACATTATGTTATATCATAGTGTGAGTTATTTCAAGGGGTAATCAGTCATTATGTTAGATAATATTGTGCAGTGTTATTTGATGTGTGACCACATGTTCAGTCAGTGAATTTTTAAAAATGTATTTAAAAAAAAGAAAAAAAAGAATCTCGCCACTGCATCATCTTCCTGTCATTTGAGTTGGCATAGAAGTAAACACCGCCCAAAGGCTAAAAGCTGTCTCTTGCCTGTATCTGACCTTTCTTTTCATAAAGATGATTAAGAATGAAAACATGACTCAACAGCACATGTCCCTGCTAGGTCACTAAACATGACTTTGGTTTTGGGGAACAAAATGCAGAAAATGTTTCTTTGCATAATTCTTTCATTTGTCCTTTAAGAACATAAATCTTGTTGCTAAAGTATATCAAACTCTTACTTTTAATATAATTATAAAGGCAAGTGCTACACACATTCTTTTATCATTAGCCATATTTATCATGCTCATGTGTATAAACATGTCATACTATGAGGTCTCACCCCCAACACTCATGATTTAATTATTGTAATTACTGTGCTGAAGTGTCATGATTACCTGCTTTACTCGTGGCTTGTACTATTGGGTGCTGGTGAATTAAACTGCCTTATAAAGAATCTGCCTAATGGCAGTCTTTTATATCTCATTCATATGCAAAAGTGAGGCAAGGTCAGTCTACTTTAACATTAAATTGTTTATGCTATCATTATCATACTACACATATGCCCAATTACATGAACCAGAGCTGAGAAATTAAACTAATGGAAGAATGGGAATTATGCTGTGACTTTAAAATGTTCAGTAAATCAAAACTATTTTAGTTTATTCAAAGCAGCCACCCTTTGTCTAGATTACAGCTCTGGGCTTCTATCATCTATTTCCCTAAGGTGCATCCTGGGATGCTTTTTAAGAATTTGGCCTGGTAAGCTAGACACTTGTTGGCTGTTGCTTTATCACGATCCTGTCCAATTCCATTTTAATTTGTAATTTTTTTTTTTTTTAGTTTTGTAAAAAAAAATCATAATGTGGGCTGAAATTGTCTCCTAAAGCAATTCATCTACTAAACATTCAATTATAAAACCTTGAAATAAAATTTTAAGATCATAAAATAGAAATTAAGTCCAAGCGTGTCCAAACTTTTGACTGTAAAGCTCTCTGAATACATAACTTTTTCTGTTTTTGAAAGAAGCCTCTTATGCTCACCAAGGCTGCATTTGTTTAATAAAAATACAGTAAAAAAAATGCTATTACAATTCAAAAGAATTATTTTCTGTTTTAATATATTTTAAAATACCATTTATACCTGTGATGACAAAGTTTTAATTTCTTTAAAAATATATATTATTAACCCCAAAGATTTTCAGTGGTGTTCATAGTTGCCCAAATGCTGTGTATTTGCACGGCATATAAGGATGATGAATCAGGATGAATTGACAAATTTTGATTCCTGGTTTCTCTACGTTGACCTACTAAAATAGTCCCGATCACATAGTGACTAAAAGAATCCAGCAGAGCAAGAAAATGAGACTGAGTTGTGTAAGTTTAGACATGAAAGGCCACAACTAGAGGAAAAGCCTGATGTGATAATGAGAGCTGTTGGGCTCCTATAGTCTGGCACATGTTTTTTACTTAATTTCTCCAATACCGAAATAGCTTTAATAACGAAATTCTTGCGTGGGCTCATCCTGGAATGCTTCAGATCTTTGGCAGCAAGCATTATGCATTGAAGACGGATCGTCCGGCAGAGAAAATGCTGTTTCTGTGTGTATTTTCGCACTGTCAGGAATGATTTAATGACCGGATTCTATGCTTAACACCCCATTGACAAACACAACCTCATTTGTTATCTCAATTAAACGTGTTACTTCTCTTGTCTAGGGTGAGAAAACCTAAACGACCTACTAAGCAAATGCAAATCAGTTTTCCAGCTCTCTTTTTGTCTCATCCTTTGCCATCAACAGGAGCAGATTTCATGTCGCTGCATCTATCTTTGGGCTGTAACGTGTGTCCCCGCTCGGATGGTAAAGGCACAGCCTCCTCGTCTCTCCAGCATGAGTGCAACACAGGGCCTTTTGATGTCCGTACCCCTTGTGGGATGCATGCTGGGAGAGCCCGAGTGGCAAAGTACCGGTCCAATCTGTGACCCACTGACACATGGCATACGCGGCTCCGTAATCAGCCCAAGCGCTGCAGACTCACGCCAAGCTGCCCTTTACAGGCAAGAGGGACAGAAACGTCTCCAGAAGAACCCACGGCCATCTCTGCCGGGCATTTAGCTGCATCAGGATATCAACTCGCAGCCTGCTGCCTCCTGTGCTGGGGCACACAGTTTAAGTGAGATATGAGACAAAACTGGAGGGGAACAAATTAGTATGAGAAACTAGGTATTGTCTTCAATCAGTATGATTTTACTGTAAAGACGATGACAAAATGAAAATACGAAAATGCTTGTAAGAGGCACATATTGTGCTGATGGCACGATGCTTACAGTTATTGTAATTAAAGCATAATTAGTTGCTAGGCTCCTCTGTGCCTCCATTACACCTGGAACACAACCATCAATCTTCATTACAGCCTAATATAATACTGTATTAGCTGACTGAACAAGCACAGGACTGATCTTACAATGTTTCTCATGCAACGTTTGTTTTTATGCTAGCAGTGGATAATCATTCATTTATTTACATTTTACATTGTATTTTTAAATAGTTTTAAATAATGTAAAATTTTAAATATACATTTATTTAAAGTAGTTTTTTTAATTAAATGTTAGATACATAATTAACATTTGTTAATTGTACAATGAAAATGTAAATAATTAAATATCGTCCTATGGGATTTTTAAAATAAAAAAGAATCTATTTTTTCACATACACATTATTATATTTTTATACGTATATGTACATTATTATATTTACATGTATTTTTAATTTTATATAATTTATTAATAAAATACACACACACACAAAGAGAGAATTAACATTTGTAAATAACCTTACAATACAAATGTAAATAACAAATTATCTTCAAATGGGATTTTCAATAAGAAGAATTGTAATGTTTTACATTTATATTTATTAATAATAGCAATAAATAAGCATTACATGTAGCGTTTTTAAATAAAAAAGATTTAATCTTTTATTTTATTATATTTTATATATATATATATATATTATAATTAAAAAGATCATGTATTTATATTTAAAAGACCATATGTGTGTTGGTTTTCAGTATAATTTTGTATAAAAGTAATATAAAAGCATATTGTAGACCAAACTGACTTTAAGTTTGATCTTTAAATCCTCAAGACCCTTAATATGGAATATTGTTCAGGAACACAGTGTATGGATATATCAGTGTGTATCCTTTGTCCCTTTGCTCCGTCCCCTTCTCACTTTATGGCCTCTGAACAGGTTGTTTGAATGCAATAGTTCACTTTGCATGCTGGCTCCATCGCAGACAATGGTTTATTCTGTCAAACTTGGCCAGAGCATATTGACATTACAGCATTTACTTTTCTGCATCTAAAGCGTTTTTTCGTAGCCCATCTGCTGTGATTTTCAGACTGCGTAACAGAGTATGGCCCATAATAAAATTTATGTCCAATCTGTTGAAAAAGTTGGCCATAAATTTGCCCTGGTTTAAAACGTGTGGGACAGCGACTCTGGGAGAGTAATGTCCAACAATCAGTTGTAATATTAGATTTTTTTAAAATAGTCCTCAGAGGAGCAGTTTTGAACGGTAGGACAATACAAACAAAATCACTGTCTAGGACAGAGTGTCAGGTATTCAAATAGAGTAAACATTGCCTCAGCAATTTAGTTATTTTGTCAAATGCTTCAGTTCAGAGAATCTTTAATAACCTCACAACTGACTGCACCAGAGAGCAGTTTGAGCATTTGTCCTCAGTTCCTAGAGCTTCCAATTGTCTTGTAAGCTGTAGACCTTGATGCCAACTCTTATGAGAAGCTGTCTCTAAAGGATGTCAGTGGCTGTATGTAAATAATAAATAAGAGCATCTGCTGGTTCCTGTTATGTACCCTTTACTTACTTCTCATTAAGTCAGTAAGCCTGAGCGAAGAGCGCGCTAATCACTTCTAGTTATTGTCACATATTTGATGTGCCCATGGTGCGCTAACGATGCTTGAATAATCCCATACTTTCAGTTTAGCTCACTGGTTTTCATATTAATGGAAACATTAAGGTTTAATATGGTAACGTTATTATTACACAAATCTCTGGAATACTCTAACTGGTCAATCGTGTCATTCAGCGGTCAGATATTTCCTGGCACTCGCCATCATCCACTGCAAAATGATATCAGTCCGCTCACCCGGGTAACAGAAACTGGCACTACTTTCACAGCTTGTATCACACCGCGTACTTATGCTCCACTAAAAATAAGTAAAAGGCTGACTAATTTTTAATTTCTACACTGAAGAAAAAATGGTGTAGAAACCACTTTTAATGGCCTAGTGTAAATACAAAGAATTGGCAATTAATGCATTAATAAACAACTTAATTTTGAAGTAGAAAGGCTAAATTATTTTCTTGTAAAACATATTCTGATAATCTTGGTTTTATTTACAAAAATCTTTTCTTTTCTTTTTTTTTAAGTGTAGATCTATACATTTTACAAGCTGTATATTTACAAACATGACATTTATTAAATAATAAACACCTTCAATGAACAACAATTTCAATTGTTCATTATAAGTTCAGTCTAATGCTCAAATAAAGAAATGATTGACAATACTGTGTTAACTCACCATCACCCTGTGGATTGTTTAAGGCACCAATGATACATGTCTATGTCTACGTTTTGTCGTGCTATAATATTGTGTTAAATAAAAGCAAAATTGCAGGTAAGTATTTGATAGTATTTGATAAGTGTTTTAGATGTCCTTTAAATGAAGATAACCTCTACTTGATGCTGTCAAACTTAAGGCAAAGGAAAGATCTCCTATGGACGAAACTCAGCAGGGGATACATTAAATTAATGAGACCACACATTTATTCTTGCCTAGAAGTGTGAATCTCAAACACCTTCAAAAATGGCAGCACCAAATGAATGTCTTTTTATAAAGAAGGATGCTTTCACAACTTTGTCATGATTGATAATTTCAGACCACCTCATTTAATCAAACTTAGACTACAGCCATTTTTATTATCACTTGTAAATACTATTTTATTCAATTTAAATGGATGCATTTGAAGTCACTTTTATTAAAAATGATTTACACTGGATTAAGGGCATTCGTTTATTCATTTTTATTTATTTATTTTGAAGTAATAAAATCCATGACCTTGTCATTGTGCCATACTATAGTACAGAAATGCTATAGAAAAAGAATCAAATATCATATATTAGCTTGATATTTGTCATATCATTGAGATATGTCCACATGAATTGAGATTCATTATTATGTTTTCTTAGAGATTACACATTTATATGTTATTTATTGAGAGATCACATCTCAGTTTTTGAAAAAAAGATAAATTTTTCAAATGCAAAAAGCGAGGCTGCACCAGCCACAAAGGACATTCTTTACTGTATCTAGTGCATTACGGATGGTGCACATTCTTATTTCATCAAAATCACAAGCAACAAAAGAATTCACAGAAGGGATGCAGATAATAAAAGAATTAAATTAAGGACTTTCTCTAGCTGGTTAAATAAGCAGATAGGCTATTTAAAAAAGAGAAATCAAGGCCATCATCTCTTTCAGAAGTTTGAAAATAATATAACAAAATATTGTTTGTTGCTATAGATTTTGTATGACATATCTGGGAATGGTTCTTTTAAAACTAGTTTAATTACAACAAAATGAAAGGGAGTAAGAGATAGAAGGATAGAACAATGGATAGATAAATAGGCAGATAGACAGACAGATAGATAGATTACTCAGTGTGACTTTGTGAGTTATTTTGCATGTATGATATTTTCCTGTAATCAGCATCTCTGTTTAATCGGCGCAGGCATCGTTTTTAATGTGATCAAGAAATATCCCTTGCTGTAAATTTCAAGTAAATTAGCAGCAAGCAAAGCAGTGTGTTGTGTAAATGCAATCAAACCGAGCAAGAATCCTCATGAGACACGACTGCATGCTATCCCACCAATATGCTATACCGAAACAGCTCACCTGAAACCAGAACACATCTGGAAAACCACGTCTAAAAATTCACAGCCCTTCTGATCTTCTCACATTTTCTTTTAAGCTTAACTTAATTTAATGCTAATGATTTAAAGTGTAATATCAGCTATGCTAACATGTATAGTACCAAGAACAACAGGTGAAGTCTAGGATATATAAAGCCACATCTGGAAATGCCTTTAGGGTAATCTCATAGAATAATGAATCTTCAAGGGAGTGAGGTATGGTGCTGCGCAGTACTGTTTGCTTAAGCCACCCTTTTATGTGGAGACACATGGTGTGCTCAGAAAGAGGTCTTCTGGGGTTTCTGACAGATGGCATGGCTCACAGATAAAGACAGCGTCAATGTGACAAAAAGCTCAACTCTGCAGGTCTCTAGTAGAGACCCACTGTAAGGCTGCATATGCCATTGTGATTTCTTACAGGCTTGATTCTTGCTCTTTATGCACTTAATGAGACTGAATCAGAGGCGTTGAAGTGTACTAATACATCAAAATGATGCTGATATGATGTTCAGCAGGCTGAACTACCTTTAAAGGGCCCAAAGGGCCTAATAAGTAAGGAAGAATTGACGACGGACCGTTGAATTATTGAAAAATAATGCAGTCCAGCAACGTGGCTGTTACACCTCGGGTGTGCATTATTATTCAATAATTCAATAAACCAGAGTGAATTATTCTGCATTTACCATGTATTTCAAAACATTTGTCAGGTTTTAGTCATTAAAACACATCTCTTAACAGTGTTCAGCAGCAGCTGCATCTTGACTTGTGAAACCGTAAGTTTAACTGCCTCAAAAATAGCCAAATTACCACCATCCAAAAATGTCATGTAGTTTCTCAGCTGCTAAAAGCTTTTCGGCTTTTTAAACGTCTTTGCTGGTCAGTGTCATTGTGGGTTTTGGTCCATTACTTGTAGGGACTTTGAAATAACTGAAATAAATTGACAAATTGATATGGAACTGTAATGAGGTTGACAGACCTAGAACTATACTGTACATTTGTGTGTTTATTGGAATATAATTGCACAACTTAGAATGTTAGTCAATCAGTCAGAACCAAGCATTCAACAGCAGCCATGGTATACAAAAACAATTAGATGCAAAATATCTTGTGTATTAATGATCTAAAAAATTATATATAGGAAAAAATATATCAACATGAATGAGCTGTAACTGGCTTTTCCACAAAGGCTGAGGTTGCATAGTTTCAACTGAATACCTATCAGGTGGTTATTTATTGAGCATCAAGCGACATTCGTAGGAGCCCGTGCAGCTCTGATAACATTTCCTCATCATCTATCCAGGACAGAAACTGCACCTCAGGCTATAGGAATGTGATTGGATTGTTTCATCTGTGACATTTTGCTCCTCTGTGAAATATTCAAATGTTCTCATATGCTTCAAAAGGCACTTGGCCTTGCCAGTCAAACTTGCATGAGTTTTCCAGAGAGGACAGAATAAACCCTAATTTAATCCTTAATCTCTGATGTAACATTTAAGATTACAGAATGTATCCCAATATTAACCAAATCAGCATGGTGAACAGAAGAAGCATTTCGTCTTATCGTGTGCTGAGTAGTTGCCATTAGATGAAGCGAACAAAACAGACTGTGGAATAGATGAAATTGTCAGTAACCAGATAGGTGTACACAGGCCGTATTATTTATATCAGGAAATGAGATAAGTGAGAATTACATGTTTGAAATTCAAGGAAGACTGAGCAAGATGAAAGAATTAAATTACTTTGAAAAACACGTAATGATGGATGTTATAAGCGTTGGTGGATGCATGTCAGAAACCGCAATCCTGCAGGGCTTTTCATGCACAGCAGAGTCAAAGGTTGAAATGCAAGTGGTGGGCTACTATGGAAAAAAAAGAATAAATCCAGCAACAGCACTGATTAATAAGAGGCTGAGGAACAATAGTATGACAATGCATTAAAATGCCATCAAATATGAAAATTCATGTCATGTCCCCATTATTTTATATATTTGTACATTTAAATGTTGTAGTTAGATTTGATTCTCAGATTACTTGAATGACAAGTGGATTTATGAAGCCTATGTTCTGTCAAAACTTCTCAATTACCTCACAACAGACAAACAGATGCAAAGAGGTAATTTTGATTAAAACATAGAAGGCATTCACACCGGTAAGTGGAGTGGAGAAAGCTCTCAAAGGAGTCTGATGTGAAATTCCAAAGAAACCAATTAAAAAAGAAGGGAGGGAGTAATAAACAGAGCCAGAAATCCTTCACCACCTGTAATAAAGTGTCCTCCAGAGCCTTAACAGGGTGGATTACAGGAAGGGTCACAGCGATGTAGGGGACTGACAAATCATGCATTGACAACATAATAGCCAACATATGATGAAATGAAATAAAAATACTTCTGCAGCTTTCCAAGTGAATGCTTACTATTGGAGTCCGTTGGTGGGCTAAAACACAATGCAAGCAAAATGTACACTGGTTATGAAGGATCCATATGTGTCTTGTTCAGAAGATACTTGAGGCAGCTTACTGAAGATCTTAGATGCCTTCTCAACTCCAGAACGTGTAAATGTCACGTCCCGTGACAAACACTCACCTCCACCAGAGCAGCTGTTGGCCTTCAATCTATTGATGTCTTTAAATGGCAGAGAGATGTAACAACAAAACATATGGTCCATATAAAATCACTGCATTACAAAATTAAAAGATTTTAAGAACAGACAAGAAAATCGGGCATTAGCAAAAAACACCAATTCTCCCACAACAGCATGAAATTAAACTTTATTAACACCATGAGCTGGTCTGAAAATAAGATGATTTGTCCAAATAAACTGTTTAAAATAACAAAAACCATACTAAAAAATTATTTGTCTCTGGAGACTTACAGAACTGCTCAAGTAATTTATTTAAGTGTGTTCAGTATGTCTTTTTGATGGAATGTGACGATGCGTTTGCAAAAAAACGTTTCAATTCAGCCAAAAAGTTGTTTTAAGGGAGTTGTTGGCCCTGTGCTGTCTTTCACTTACTTAGCAGTTAAAAACAAAAACTCAAAATATAAAAATGTAATCAACCTGTCTCAAATAGCTTGGTAATAAAAATATTTAACAAAGAAAATAAGGAAAAGGTTGAAAAGTCTTAAAAATGTGCATGTGTGCTGAATGGAGAAAACAGTGCAAAGCCTTTGGCAACAAATATTAAAGCCTACACTCTGCCCACTTGTATTGTTATTTCCAAAACCATTAATTCAAGTGCAGAAACATTAAAACAGCACTGCTGTGCCGAGCGTGCCATCAAGACTGAAAAACAGGGAACGTCACAATTGATCATCAATCTAAACCCACCACATACTGTATGTGCAAGAGGGATGATCGTACTACACCAAATAAGCCAAATCACGATCCTCGGGTGTATCACTAAAAATATTAACAGCACACTGGATTGAGCACTGAAACCATGAAAAAAGTCTGTATCAAAGACATAATGATATTTTACAAACAGGGTTCTTACACCTTTCTCAAATTCAAATTCAAGCATTTTTCAAGCACTTTCAAGGTGCATTTTCAAGATGTTCCAGCACTTTAAAATGTGGTAAATTACATGTTTACACACACACACTTGAGTTTTTCACTTTAATTCAGATGTTACTGTGCTATTAAAAACCACCGGTCTGTATCGCGTATAGCATTGCATAATATAAATAGCCAACATAAAGTATATAAATTATAAAATAAAAAATAAAGAAAGAAATCATTCACAGGGTACCACAAGGATTTTTTTAAATAAAATGTAAGGCTTTTTAAGACCTGCACAAATCAAATAAATAGGCTACTACATGAGCGGGGAAGGGTAATGTCTACGGTAAAATATTAAACCATAAAATGACTGCGAAAAACATGGTTTTCACAAACAGAGTTTTATAAAGTGACAAGCTTAACATTTCAGCCTTTAAAATATTTTTAAGAAATAACTAAAAGGGTTGAGTCAAAAGGGTTGAGCGGTTTCCCTGGTGACGGCTGAACACAAAGCAGTGCTGCTCATAAATGATACTACTTCAGACATTATACTGTATGTCGATGAGATAAAACGAAAATGCCAAGGCAGTCGGTTCACTTCAGAGATAAATTAATATTAAAAACACCCGCCCTGAATTTTTGATCGTTGAAATGTTTATTTTATTATTTCACTTCAATCGTGACAGTCTTAACATATTTAATTTAACTGAGCATGGGCATTTTTGCTTACCTTTTACACGACTTGAAAGCGCAGACTCTCCCATGACAAAAAGCAGAATTTACAGGAGACTTTACATTATTTCAACCATAATTTGTATGTTTTCAAACCAACTCTAACTGAAGCGGCTACATGTTTTTATCTCCCGCTCGGTTCCATCAGAGGGCGCGCGCCAGTAAAGACAGACGAATATATAAATATATATATATTATTCTTAAGTATTCCTTAAGAAAATGTTTTATTTTTGAATATGAAACCAATGCATTTTCAAGCACTTTATCCAAAATCCAAGCACTTTTCAAGGATTTCAAGCACCCGAGACTCATTACTAGGTATGATAGACCTATTGTAGAGAATAGCTAGTTACTTATACCGTATATATTTAGTCATTGTAAAAGGTAGTTTAGCCACTACTTAAAAACATTATACACAGTAGTTACTTATACAGTACTTTAGTTATTTTAAGAATCATATTTAAGCCAAGAAACTTGAGAGAGAAAACTAATTTGCCTGCTTTGCAATTCATTATTGAAAGGGTGCAATTCTCCAGGTAAAAGATCAAATACAACATAAGCATATAAATAAAACACTGACAAAGGAGAAAGAATATCCATTAATGAATGTAAAAATCAAACAAAAATGACGTCACTGCATCTGTTAAAACCTTTTTACTACCATAACAGGATTTGAAATTACAGATCGAATGAACTGAGAGAGATTAATCATATAAAACTTTTATTTTGAACTGGAGAACAAGTTCAAGTTACAACATATCAGTAAGCAAATTCTGTTCCCAAAAAGAGATGATTTTAAACTGTACCATTGACATAGTCCATAACAGGAAACCTTTCCATTTTTAAACAATGATATACAATACTAATGAACACTTAAACAATGCAAGGGGAAAAGACCAGCTGTATTTATAATGTAACTGCATGCCTGTTAAAAGATGACTGCTATAAAGAACAAATCATACAGTCCAAAATCAATTAACTACAGCAAAGATGACTTTCAGTGAGGCACCTAAACTTGGCATTACGTGCTAAAGAATGCAAACAAAAAAGGGGTGAGAATATGATCTGACAAACATGAGCAGCTAATATAGCTTATTAGATTATCTCCACAGAAGGGTAAGATCATATGTATGGTGAGAGGACATCATTTGGCATATTGTATAATACATTTTCCCTTTGAATAAGATGATGACATAACAATGGCTGGTACAACAAAAGTTATGTGTTCAAAAAAAGGGGCGAGGAGGAATGTAATCTACGCATTCACAAACGTGCGGCCATTATTAAGGCTTCTATACTCTGTGCATTTTTGCCAAGAACCTCTAAATGCCCTAAAATAAGCAGGAGTGGTGTGCTGATATTTCATAGTGTGGGATATGAAGAAAAATACTGGACTGTCTTTGACTGTAACAAAAACTAAATGCAACAGCACTACGAGAACATGCGTAAAATGCTCCAACATTGAAATCCAAACACTCTTAACGACATTCTGGCACCGCATCTCTTCACAAACCACTGAATTATCTACTCTACCAGACCGACAAACATCATCATTATTCCTTTCAGAAATATGCGTAATTGAATGGTAACAAAACTGTTGAAATGTTTGCAAAACCTGCTTCGTTATGTCTTCCAAAAAGTGCAAGTAGCAACCGAGTCAGGATTTACTGCATTCAGTAGTGCTTCTCCTGCAGGTAATCTTTCATTTTGTTCGGTAAAGGCAATTTCTGGATCAGATCTATCCGCGTGTACTGGCGGATAACAAAGCGGCACAAGTACTGCAGTGAGCGCACTTGCATAAACCTCGACACGGGATTGGTCAGTCTAACGGGGTAGGTGACGGACCCAGGCAAGCGGGATCTGGAATAGCAGAACGCTCCGTTCTCTGAATCCTTGACCGAATTATCAATGAGATCCACGATTGACACGTGGCCTTCGATGTCAGGTTGCTCGTAGAAGCTGAAACTGCCGTTCGAGTGCTCGATTCGCGTGTGCAGAGTTTTACCCTGTGAGCGAAAGCTCAAGCTTAGAAGATATCGATCATCGGAGCTGTCGCGGACTAAAAAAGAACCGTCTGGAAGATTCGTCAGCTTTTCTTCGGCCTCCCATCTTGTAATGGGACCCCAATACCAGCCCTGCTTGGCTAGTTTCTTCAGTTCAGCCGTGAGACTAGTAACCACCATGGGTCCGCTGTTCTGCACGGCATCGTAGACCCGCTGCACCCCTGGAGCCGAGTTGGGGTCAAAGTTGAGATGGTGCATGACTCTCTCTGCAACCTGAGCATGTGTACCACCAAACCCAGAGAAGCTTCTCTGGAGATAACTATCGGGCAACGGAGGTAGCAAGGGGGAAAGTGGGGCTTCCAGTCTGGAGCCCTGCAGCAAGACATTTGCAGTATTTAAAAAGAGCTGGTTCACCGATGACGACTCCATGAAGATGTCTGGTGACAGGAGGTCCTGGTCAATAGGTTCCTCATCTACATGAAGAGATCTGCATCCCTCTGACTGCGGAACAACGTCCATGGGTGTGGTGCCATCCAAGCAAAAAGAGCGCGAACCTTCATCGTCAGGAAAGAGTCCATCGTCTAAAGGCATTGTGTATTGAATATAATCCTGAGCTGCGAGACCAATGACTACAGGCACGTGTTCATCCATTTCAAGGTGCAAATCGCCATTCTGAGCACCAGAATGGTGGTCTGGCACACGTCTGGTGAGTTTCAACGAATCGCTAGATTCTTTGAACTCTCTCTGGAGGTCTAGGAAGTCTTGGCGCACACCGTTGAGAGCCGGACTTGGATCTGAGGAGTTCATTAATGCCTTAACGTCCATTTTGATGCACGTCTCCTCCGAGTTCACTGGTCTGAGAGGCCACGGGGTGGGACTGTAATGATGACTATGGATGGATGTGGAGCGAGAGGAACGCTGGGATTTTATGTCACTTAGAGTAATGGGTGCCGAAGAAGAAGAGAAGGTATCATCATCTATAGAGCACACAGATGGAGAACCACCCTTGACCTTTGGTTTCTGTTTCGCTGAGAGTCTCCTTTTCAAGGTGCCCATGAGACCCTCGCTCTTAGATCGGACTTTGGGTCTTTTTTCGTCCTCGTTATCCAGGTCGCTACTGACGAGATCTTTGCTGTAGCATCCTCCAAACAGAGAGTCTTCAGTGGAGAAACTGGCTGACAGGTCCGGCTGTGATACGGCAAATTCATTCTCTTCTTTGCCTTTTATATTAAATGACTTTCTTATTGTTTTCAGACTGATCTTCTTCATTCTGAAAGATCCCCCTTAATGATTTGAAGGGGGATTATGCGTGATGTTCTTGGGATGAGGGAGATGACTGTGAACACTTACACATAGCTGATCACATACGACCCACGACTGCCATACCTACAAAACAGAAAAAGACATTAATAGACTAAAAAAAACGAAGTAATCATATATACATAAATTCAATACATTCAGAATAAAACAGCAATCGCAACTCATGTTACTTTTTGCAATTTAAGACAGAAAATTCAGTGAGATTTTTAAGGTTTTCACCATTTTATATACCTTTTCACCTTGACTAACTCATCATGAGTGGTTTGACAAATATTCTGGGAAGTGTCTCAATTTGTCCTAAAACCTAGAGACTGATATCCCCATTTTAAGACCAATTCTTGACAAGGTAATAATTAATTGATTATTAGGCTACATTCAATGATGGGTCTAAATGATCCAATGTATTAGTCCTTGTTTTGGGTTATGTCTGATTGTTACATTACTATTCAAAAAGTTTTTTGTTTTTTTTTAGGAAATGAATAGCAAGTAAGCATTCATTCAATCAAAAGTGACAGTGAAGACAATATTAAATGTTACAAAATAGTTTTATTTCAAATACATGCTATTGTTTTGAACTTTCTTTTCATCAAAGAATCCTGGGAAAAAAAAACTGTTAAAAAAATATTAATATTAACATTTTTCAACACTGATAATAATAATAATAAGAATAAGAATAAGAAATGTTTCTTGAGCACCAAATCTGCATATCAGAATGATTTTTGAAGGACCATGTGACACTGGAGACTGGAGTAATGGCTGCTGAAAATTACAGAATGAAGAAAATATTTTAAAAAATCTGTTTTTTACTATTTCACCATATTGCTGCATTACTGTATTTTTATTCAAATAAATCAGCCTTGGTGTGCATAAGAGAGCACAAAAAAAAAAATCTTATCGACCTTTAACTTCTGAATGATAAAGATAAACATTAAGCTTTTTTTTGTTGTTGTTGTTGTTGGAAAAGACATGCACAAATAAATCACACACAATGGGACCAGCAACATGAACCAATAAAGTAAACAGGGTTTTATAAATATGAATTTATGGTGATTTTAAAAGCTATTTGTTCAATAAACAGTACAGGGTCACCAGATTAACTTCAACACAATTAAAACCATATTGTATATTTAACAAACACATGGTACCAAATACCACATTTCTAGGAAAAGGTATAGGGTTATCAAGGCTGACATTCACATGTGCTGTGTATTTCAAAATAATGACATTATTATATTACAGTAGGTTACACATTTATGTCTGATTGTTGTCTGGCAAGTCTAGTGCGCATTATGAATTCATCAGATAATAACAGACATACAACATGAATTTGCCATTCTATAAACAAGTTATACAGTTCAAAGTTCAAAACACTCCTTGAATTCATAAATATGAGCGTGCTAACGCTTTAAGAGCTGTTAGCACTCAGGCTAACCTGTACAGGCCCTGTATATTAAACATCACTTCTGTCTAATGCTACAACGCTAACCATCAATATTCACATACAAATATTAACTATACATTACCTGCCGTGGCTTGAATACACTGTCAACTAACAGTAGTTTTCATATCAGTGTCCGCAGAGCTATGAAATCACATTAGGAGACATTATTACTTCACGGCTAGCTGATACCTGCACTTACAAAAACAGCGCAGAAACGAGCTCAATTTCTGCAGAGACGAGGAATAATGGGCACTTTATGACCGCGTTTTGCGATAAAATGACACCGTACGCTGTGGACGTTTTGAATTGTGCCTATTTTCGGCGTTTGAAACTTTTCTCTAGCTAGCTGCCGTTTTTCCCTGTCCTGTCTCTTTTCTCTGCCCTCTTTGTTTGCTGTTGCATCATGGGAGTGAATGTGAAGGAGGGGAGGAGATCTTTGATGCTCGTCGGAGCACCACTGACTGTCTGCTTTATCACCAAAAACCGCACATTATTGAAATAATAGGCTTTTATTTAATTCATTTTATATTCATATCAGGTCCGTTATTACTTGTTTTATAGCATATTTGGTCATGTTCATTTTTTTGTAATTTTATGTAGGCTACTTCCAGTTCCTATAATTCCAATTTCTGTTGGCCAACACAATCATATTTTTGTAATATCACCTTGTACTTTAGTGGTTTATTACTGTTATACTGATTAAGTCTCTCTAAAAAGTTTAAATAGCACTTAAATACCAACCTTTAACTTAGTTCCTCTGACAAGTTGAAGTAAAAAATATAAATATAAACTACAATTTTCACTGGCATATAATGTGGCAACTGTCCTCCATTATTTTTAGTGGTGAAGAGGGCAACTGGTAAATATGTTTCATTATGGGGATTCATTTTTTTTACTTCACATTTCCTAATATAACAAATGACTTTATATTAGTTTTTGTGCTTTTAAATAATAATAATAATAATGATAATAAATGTAATTCTATGAAGTAAAAGCAACAGTTAAGGGTCTATACTTTTGCAAGGTCATACTGATTTACTCTAAAGCCTTGATTCTGAAAAAAATATTATTTTAAATATTTAAGTTTATTGCTTTTACATATTTAATAAAAAATAGATTTAATAATATGCATTACCTGTACTTGTGTGATATTATTATAATCATAACTGGAGAGCTGTCTATTGTTAATTGTTTAACTGTCTATTGTTTGTTTACATTTTTTGGTCATCTTTTTGGTGTGTGGTGCTGTAGAGGTGCTGTACGTGTGTATTTATTTGTTTGTTCATTTGCACAAATTTTAAACAGTGCAAAATGTATATTCAGGTTTGCTTTTATTTTATTACCCTACATTTAAGTTAAACTTTGTTCCCAAGATCATTTTTTGAGGATTTTTATGTATCCTCCTCAATATACTTTGGACCTTGGAAAAGCAAACCAGGCTGCACACAAGAAAAATGCAAACCCTCCTGCACTTTTGTTGTGCTTTTGCACATCAGACTTTTAGATGATTAAAGTGTGGTCTAATTAGTGTCAGTAATATTTTAAAGAGGGCGCCTATGCATGCCAAGGCCAGGCTAATTGATGTCATACTCTTTCTCTGTGTTGTTTTTTCCGCCCTGTTTAACTGACAGAGCTGTGGGCTGTCGTGGTCAGGTGTACTGAAAGCTACAACAAGGAGACAGATACTCTGCAGAGGGATAATTACCTTCAGCAACAAGGGTTAACCAAGCACCTCTTTCACAGACAACACAATGTATTCTGCTTTCCCTGTAATCAGTTTTACAGCAAATACTTAGGACGGTAAGCTTTATTAACTTTAGCAAATTTTAATTTTGTATTATTATTTATGTAATAAATCCTTCTACTCTTTTACCCCCAGAATTTTCACATGCAAAATTTGGTTTGAATACAAATGACAAACACTTGGGTATTTTTATCATCTACTCAGTGAAGTTTAATTTTCCCTAATTAAATAAAGTGATGTAATCTGTAAACAAGCATGAGAATTAGACCTACATTATGTTGTCTGTATGTCAAACAAATCTCTCCAGTGGTTCTGAACAGTGACGTGACAAAAACCCGCCATGACAGCTCACATTACTTTCCCTTGATAGCATAAACTGCCTTGAGACTCAATGTCATCTGACATGTTTTCATGCCTCGATTGGCGGCGAGGCCAGATGGAAAACATGAGCAAGAGTGATTGACATGCTCAGGAGGGTCGGAGGTCATATTAAGCAGTCATGACGGGCCATCCTTTAACGGAGACGTTTAACAGGTGCACGCAGAGGGCTGGTGAGCAGCAGGACAATGAGTTTGATTGGGGGCGATGGAGCCCAGTGTGAGAGTACGTGTGATGACTCAACCAACAGGCTGTTCTCATTCACTGCAGAAGTCTTCCCGTGTGATGGAGTGATGTGAATGATGGATCACAAATCAGGGCTGATTGTCGACATAAGGCTTTATTTCGTTCTTCAACGGAGAGAGCTGACCTGAGTCTCCTTAACAGCTCAATCTGTTAACATCGGAGGAAAAGGGCTTTGTCTCCACTTTGAGGCTCTAAAATATTAGATTCCTTTACATCTTTTAGAGATTAAAAAAAATGCCCGTGGATTGATGAAAATTTTAATGGGAAATGTTAATGATAAATCTTAAATGAGACCAGTGCTCATAAAAATACACTGGAAATCAATAAACTGACGTGCCTGTAAAAGTCAGAACAAACTGCCTACTTTAGATGATATTTTGGTGCCCAAATAGCCTATTTGGTCGATTGGTTCTCTTCAAGTGGTTTGACATTGTTGCTGTAACAGTACGTTGAAGAGCTGAAGCACAATTCAAATAATAGGACTGAGAGTTGTTAGTGTGTGCCACAACTATTGTCATTTGATTCAACATCATCGACTAAAAATAAATTAAAAATAAAATGCAATAAAGCTTTACTATCAAACAAAGTGGTATGAATTGTAAGCACATGGAAAGTGCTCTCGGCTGGTTTATTTTAGCAGCAGCATGCCAGTCATTCTTTGATATGTCTCTCTGTTGTTATAGATTTGATTGATTTCTTGTTTTCCACTTGGCCTGCAAGTCAAAATAATGCTGCAATTAAGATTTCACATATATAAGTCATAATTGTGAGGTATAAAGCCACACTTTGTGAGCTATATAGTCATATTGTGAGATATAAACACGTAGTTGTGAGAAATGTGGTGAAGCATTAAATTTACACTCAAAATCACTGTTTAATCTCACCATTGTTAGCTTTTCTGATTGACTTCTTGCTTTCTACTTCGTCTGCAAGTGGAAATAATGCTGAAATTAAGATTTCACTGGTACCTCTCATTATCTCCACCAGACGCCAATAGTATCTCAATCGCCTCCTACAGCTTATTTTATTCATTCCAACACAACGCTTTAGGCTACAGTTGAAAGTAACTAACATCAGCAGGAATGGACAAGCTTCATTTTCATAGCTTCCTGTACCGGTTCCAGGGTTTGTTTGTTGTTTTGCCCCCCTTGTGTATCCGTTTCCTCCTGACTGGCACTGTTACCCTGGGGCCTGTCTGTTCATGATATTAAAATATCTAGGGAAAGGGGGATGCTGCCATCAAGAGGTGTGATAGCATCTCCGTGGAGGAATTAAATATTTAAACTGCATAGGAATATGGTGTTATGCACTGCTGCGAGACCGAAAAGCTTTTGCAAACTGCACAGTTTTATGCGAAGAATGTGCAACGTTTGTGCTAATGCAAACTGAAGCAAATGTACAAAATTATGTAAAAAGTAAAAAAAATAGTCAACCATCTGTAGGCCTTTCGCACAGTCAGTACCTTTCAGACATAACCTCACTGTAATGTTACAATGACAAACTGACTAGTCTGTTTACCGAGCTGTTACTGAATTTATTTCTAAATAATGAAATCAGGTTTAATTTTATGGAGAACACACATCGATTTAGGGAACATGTTAGGGCAATATTTGGATTGTGCATAACCAAACAGTTGATGATTCATACTGACTTCCATATTATAGAGAAGAAGAAAAAAATACTATGTTCAGCATAAGAAAGAAATAACATGATGACAGAATTTTCATTTTTGACTTTAATTGCTCATTTAATATCTACTTACTACATTAATGCAACATATCATGAAAGTATGACAAAATGAGTGACAGTAACTAATAGTATTTGAGACCTTTACAGGTTATGCCACGTTTAAATAAGACATCCAGAGGAAGTGTGCTGAGGTCACAACTGCTGAAACTGGCATTAGTTCAGGTGGTTACAGGCAGGAAAACATGTCAATCACCACTGAGGGCCTCCTGCCAGACATGTTTTCCCCAGGGGTTTAATAGGCACACTGATGCATTGCTGTCCATAAATGCAAAAATCAGGTTGCGAGTAAATAATCACAAGTCATGTGATTATTTTGGCTGTTTTTAATGGGCTGTTTGTACATGCCGACCTCAAGATTTTTAATATCTTCAGTGGCTGGCCTAGAATTGATTTACCTAATGTAATATAATGACCTAAGTGAACTTGCACAAATGAGACACTGCATCTCTATGCTTGAGAGACATGGAAAGGGGGAGAAAATGAGACTTAAATCAATATGCTTTCTTGTTGGAAAATTTTTGTAAATGCACTTGTGAACGCAAATGCATCAAAAGGTACACAAAAATATCATCAGCACCCACAATGAATATATTTTGGAACAGAACGAGTAGCTCAGCTGCACATCTGAGGTGCCACAGTGGGTCTATGAGGCCATAGGCAGCCAGTCTGTTGAAATGGGGTTTATTTTCTTTCTGCTTAGCTTAACCCCACTGGTTCCCTGTGGTCTACGCACACGGTTCTGCTGCATTTGCTCTTTCTTTGATTATCAGGAAGAAAGCAGTATATATTGTGCCAAACTTCCCTGAAGCGAGACGAAATTTGGCTTCTTCCACACAGACCTGCTTTGACTATGCCCCCAGTGTCCCCTTATAAAGGGCTCCCTTGTTATCGGAGACTTGATGAGACTAAATTTAAAAGGTTGAAAACAGGGCAAAAAAGAACATAATGTTTCGTCAAGTGTATACACTGACTTGAAAAATTGAGCACTTTCATTACATTCCTTTGTGGAACAGGCATGAGTTAATGCAGAGCAGGTTATGACTGTTCTCTTTGGCTTTATAATATGAAACTTCGAAAACATACTGCAATACATAGTAGTAAGATACTTTCTTTTCCTGAAGTGATGTGTAAGTTTGAGCATTTCAGTAGTGCTGTCACGGCTGGCTTATGAAATATTGCTTGTGGGATTCAAATGGAATATTTCCAAAACACCCAGGGGGTCCTGCTTACCAGGACGTTTTCTTTTGATAATGAATTATCACATCTGCAGAACAATACGAATTTTGTGCTTAAGGCTAATTGAAATGAAAATTGCAATGACAACTGGAGGAAATGAGGCCAAAGAGTCCAGTAGAGGGCAGTGTTGCTTTTAAACAGCTGGTGGAAAACCGAGAATTAATGACACAAACACAATGTTTTATACTTTTTTTATGTTTTTTTTTATGTTTTAAGACATAAAAGCATAAAATTAAATAAATTATTAATCATACACTGTCAATTTTCAAGTAATTGTTTTTTTTTTTTTTTTTTCAGGTAATATTTACTGTAATTGCTCTTGGCTGCAGTACTGTTACAATGTAAAAATATAATTTTAACTAGGCTACTACATTTAATTTTGAAAACAACAGGGTGACTTTATAAAATCAGGCTGCTTATCAAATCATCTTTCAAATGCATTCATGTAAATATGAAGACAGAAGTATTGCACTACAACAGAGATGGCACTCACATGTTGTCCTGAACTCTTGGAGGAACAGATCAGGCAGGGGATACAATAATTTAGCATGAAACTGATTTTACTGGCTGTATAAACAGGCGTTCGTGTTGGTTGCATGCCATTTTTTGATGCCTTGGCTGCCTTACCTCCATCAGATCAAAACAAAGCTGCTATTTTACACTCACCTGCTGTCCACAATGGTTTATGTGTGAACGTGAGAAAAAAAGAGGTGAAATCAGATACCTCCTCCAAACAGAAAAAAGGTCAGAGATGACGTGAACAGTGAGAGCAAGCCCCTCTCCTGACTGTATCATTAAGCAGCCCAGTTCTATAAGCAGCACCTCTCGCTGTTTACCCTTGGCAAAAGAAACCCCAGCACCCACATAAACACCACAACTTGGATGAAATCATGTCATCGCAGTGTACACACTGCACAGTGCACTTATGTATGTCCTGCGCAGTCAGCATTCAAAGTCACAGGGCATATATTTGAAGACAGAGCAACACATCCACAGCAAATCATTTATGTCTTCTGAAATGGTTAGTAAAACTTCTGGTGTAGAATAACTGATAGTGTGGTTTGAAATGCTTCCTTGCTTTGAGTACAAAACCTATAATGTTTTGCCAGTGGTTTGAGACCTCATTAATTCAAAACCTATGTGAGAAACCTACTGTATGCCAGTGATTTTATAAGCAGTTTGACTTGTTTTTCCTAATGAAAAGAATATTGGGGAAGTCTGTTTCTGCCTCAGAGTAAAAAATAAAAAAACATGTTGCACATGTGGGATATAGATTTGTGATTGTGAGATAAAGTCATAATTTGGAGATATAGTCAGATTGTGAGATATGAAGTCACATCAGGATGAAGTCATAATTATGAGATATAAAATCCAAATTTTGAGATTTAAAGTCATTGAGATAAAGTCATAATTATGAGATATGAAGTCACATTTTGAAATTAGGAGATATGAAGTCCTATTTTGTGATTAGGAAATATGAAGTCACATTTAAAGATATGAAATCACAATTGTGAGATTTAAAGTCACATTGAGATAAAGTCATAATTATGAGACATAAAGTCACATTGTAAGGTACAGTCATAATTAGGAATTTTAAATTCACAATTGTGAAATATGAAGTCATAGTTCTGAGATATAAAGACACAATTGTTAAGTATAGGCACAATTGTGAGATATAAATTCATAATTGAGAGATATGAAGTCACAACTGTGAAATGTAAAGTCACCGTCACATTGTGAGATATCAAGTCAAAATCAAAAGTCAGTTAGGATTTAATTAGTTTAAACCTGTAGATCATGTAAATGTTTGCGTTGCTGATTATTGTAAGAACATTACAGAAAAAAGTAATATATAATAAATGCATGAATTATGACAAAATATTGAATAACCATATCAAATCAAAAATCATACAAATCAAGTGCATCAAAATGACCCACTGAAGCATCCAACCCAAACAAACCACTCTCTTTCGGTTTGCTTCACATTAGCTGACAAAAACGAACCCTCTGTCGTGATTTCAAGACACGGTGTGTACTCCCAATGAAGCAAAATATACATTTTAATGAAATTTATAAATATTACGATGAAAATAGTAGGCTCGGTTGTGTGCACTCTGCTCAGGTCAGCGACAGGAGGGCACCGAGGGCTCGTGCCAAACGTTAGCATGCCGATTTTAGCCATGGCGGAAAATTTTCCTCAGGTTCTTCGAGGACATACAGTGGGGGTACAGGGGAGTGGGCAGAAAGCTCTTTGCTTTTACGACTGCTGTGTGAACATAGGGAAAACTTGCACAACCACCACACTGGCACAATCTCAGTGTGTGTGGGATCTTGACAAATACACCTTAGAACACAGCCAATATCAAAACCGGGAGGGTGAAACGCAAAAAATTTAGGGTACTGAGAAACGGGAGACCTGGCAAAGGATGTGTGTGTTGTGGCTTAAAAGGCAAAAAAAGACAAACCTCTAAGGTGAATAATATTTCAGCATATCAGCAAGTGGTGTGGCCTTAGTTTGAAAGATTTTCAGAAGAATTCCCTCTTTGTGTATGAATGAGAAAACTATGTAATCATAAAGACCCATACTTACCACCCATCAGAAAGGACATCGACATCTGCAACCAGCATTTTGGAATCATAACGTATCTCAGATCAAGTTACAGCCATTTTCCTGTAATTCTGTCCCAAACAAGCCCATGCACAATGTCTTATTTTCAGAAATACACTTACATGTATAGAATGAAAACATCTGGAACCAGATATGACACTTCTGTGGGCTGTGAGCTGGATATTTATGAATATAAGCATGGTTAAAAATATTCCATTATCATTATACAAACCAGCAATGCAAAGAAAAGCAAGTTCCTGCTGTAAGTATGTTAGAATAATACTCATTAAAATCTGCTGTGGCGGTGAGCTCGCACACGGCCTCTGCAAGCCCTTATGTGAAGGTACTTATTGTCGACCGCATGCACATCATATACGTCTACTCAAAGCGAGCGGCTTCTGAGGAATTCATATGAATGTGTGAGTCATTTCTAGAAACTGGCTTACAATGACCAGGCTGTGGATATCAAAAATGGATTGGTCGCAAATAGACATCCTTACTATTCAGTGCTGTGGTCATCTCTCTCTGGACCACTGGATCTCAGATCTGTTCTGAAAGGATTGTGGGCAGCAGGGAAAATCCCATGCTAAATACGAATAATAAAATGCAACTGTTCATAGTCATGCATAGTTAAGATATAGTGCCTTCCATATCATATCTAAAGGCTGTGCAGTGTAAAGAAACTAGAGAAATACGCAGATGCAAACATGGGCAGGTTGCGTGACGTCCTCATCCTTGAAAACCAAGAACAAAATCACACAAGGTAAATGAAAATTATACCCAGGCTTAGATAAATGTGGTTTGTGAGAAGCACAATGTGTTTTTCACTGTGATTTATTAGCTGCTGAGAGTATGACACAATTGAAATTTGTGCCATAAACAATTTCAGCACTCTATCAGGTACTCAGAAGATGCCCACCTATAGACATCCATTTTTATGTAAGAAGACACATTTAACTGTGAGAAACATATCACTGGCATAATATAGACAACATGTTGTGACAATAGTTTTTGAAACATATAGTTCTATACAATATTAGAGTAATGTAACAATGTAATGCAACATTTTCCATTTAAAATGTATTATTCACAATTTAAATTTTGTGATGTTAAAAACTAGGGTCATCAATGGAATAAAATAATCTTAATTAATCTCATGGTTTCTGACTAATATTTAAATTTCATTTAAATTTATATAAAATTCAAGAGTTCAAATATTAACAGTTTTAAATAGTAGATATTTCAGTTAATAACAACCAAACATTTCCTAAATATCCCTAATATGTCCTAAATTTATGGCAATGAACCACATTACTAGGCATAATGCAACTATTATGGTATGCTCATAACGCTTGGTGGCATACTGATCATAATTCATTTTGACCGCAATATGAACCACAGAAATTTTTCATTACAGTTTATAAGGATCCAGCCAATAGTCTGTTGGGTGCAAATATAAAATATAAAGTCGCACTGTTTTCAGACATTGGATCTAAACCAAGAACACATGAGCATGTGAAACCTGTGTAGCTTCACACTCACTGCCCATGATTCAAAGGTCCGCAACGTATCTTGAGAGTATAGACATGTATTTCCTTGAGATGACATTTGAGAGACTTGTCAACATGCAAATGTTGAAATAAAAGAACACCAGGCACAATACCACTGTGTTTTTGTATTGGCACTGATGCATTTGCAGATTCAGTTCTCTTATTCTTATGCCACCTAGGTGTCTTGAGTACAGACATGTCCTTATCCCGTTCCACCTCCAACGTCTGCCACACTGGCCTGTGAATTTTGACAGAGCTCTGATGCATGCCTCTTCTCTCTGGAGACCATCATACACATCTGCTCTGGGTCCCCAGCCTTTCCTGGGAAGTTTCTCCACAACACAGCTTCCATCTCCTGCTAACTGTGATCAAACAAACTGATAAACTATTGTTCAGAAGGCTTGCATCAAAGTGTGGGTTCACAAAAGATGGGTATCTACTGCAGTTTGGAAAATTTATTTCAATTTGTTTTACAAAAGCTGACAAATAGAAACAAGTATACTATAGCATTTTATGAAAGAGAGATCTTTGACTGTGAATCTGTTTTTTATGTTTTCAGTCACAAATATTTTTGTAGAAGCCATCATGACTTTATTCTACCATCAGACGTCTTCAATAACACGGGGTTACTTGCTGTTCATACGACACTACGGTGGCCCAGTAGTGCGCAATACAACCAAATCAATGGAAACCAGCTGCAACACAGTGAAATTAGCACAACACAATGGAAAAAGCATAATGAAATTAGCACAACACAACGGAAACAAGCCACAACACAGCAAAATTAGTACAACACAGTGGCAACAAGCCGCAACACAATGAAATTAGCACAACACAACGGAAACAAGCCACAACACAAAGAAATTAGCACAACACAATGAAAACAAACCTCAACACAACAAAATTAGCACAACACAACAGAAATAAGCCACAACACAATGAAATTAACACAACACAACAGAAATAAGCCACAACACAATGAAATTAGCACAACACAATGGAAACAAGCCGCAACAGAATGGCCACAACACAACGAAATTAGCACAACACAACGGAAACAAGCCGTATCATAAAGAAATGAACACAACACAACAGAAATAAGCCACAACACAATGAAATGAGTCCTATGTGTTGTGGTGACTTCATTGTTGTGCACTACTGGGCCACCAGAGTCTTCCATGAGGCAACCTGCTCCATGTAAAAAACAAAACAAAAAAAACATATTTTAATTTTATGTCAGGATACTTTTATGACTGAAGCCTTATTATCATGTGAATGTAGAATTTTTCACAACACAAAATGTGCATGCTACATTTCTTCAAAACATAAAATTATATTCAAAAGTTTGGGGTTGTGAGATTTTTAAATGTTTTTGGAAGAAGTCTCTTATGCTCACCAATGCTGCATTTATTAAAACAGTAAAATTCTGAAATATTACTGCAATTTAAAATGACTGTTTTCTATTTTAATATATTTTAAAATGTAATTTATTCCTGTAATGGGGAAAGCCATCAATATGATTTCATGCTCAAGAAAAATTATTATAATTATTACAGTAGTGTTGAAAACATTTGTGCTGCTTAATATTTTTGTGCAAACCATGATACAATTTTTCAGGATTCTTTGCTGAATAGAAAGCTCAAAAGAACAGAATTCATTTGAAACATAAATCTCTTTTTAACATAAATGTATTTGCTGTTATGCTTCCTTGCTGATTAAGAGTATTATTATTATTATTATTATTTCTATTATTTTGTTACAAATATCTCTCTCTCTATGTATACACAATATCGTACTGACAGTAGTGTGACCAAAGTACTATTAATTTATTCATGAGTAAAACTTTCTAATAATGGAAAATTTACTGAGTGCACATTGATGGCTATATGAACAAGGCAGAAACATACTTGTGATTTAGTGATAAACTGCAAGGGGTAGTGAGCCTGGAGGCAATGATCTTGAGAGAGCCTGAGAAGGCAGACAGGAAATGAGAGAGGTCAAGGTGAGCGACAGAGAGCTCACTACTACCACTCAACCACATCTGTGCCTGACATGGAGGAAATGCTCTCCAGGAAGTGAGATTGAAATCATCACACACACCAGCATACACACAATGTCCTTCTTTGTCTGTGGTGCCTGTGCACCACCAGCAGAAGTTGAGTGTTTTCACATGAGGCACGTTGGGTTTTCATTCTTCAAGGTGCAGAGGCTCCGTCTGCGCCTTCCAGAATCTCGAATTTGAAATAACCTCACAGCTGTGTTTAGCCAACAATCACAGAAATTCAAATACATAATACATCAAAACTGGACATTGTGATGTGACCACATGGAATATTTCAATATACTTGCTCTGCAATAAGATACACTCAAGATGTTCATAGTCAAGGTCATGGCAGGATGGTGATATTTGTAACAGAGGAATTATGAGTCTAAATATCTTTATTTTAGATTGCATGAAAATAAATAACACAAAAATGTGTCTCCACTGCTCCTTCTGTGGTACATTTTTCAAATTTTTCTAAAGCAATAATGATTTCCTGGCCTGCCAGGTTGTTACAGTATCAAATTCTGAACATATGCAGCATAATATACTGTAAAGCGCAATACACCAATGAGCAGCGAACACTGATATAAAAATATGTTTACAAAAATATAAACTGTAATATATGGCCTTTTCTACACATTCAACATGTTCAGACATTAACACTTCTGTGTTTGCATGCACAATTGCCTATTTTGTTATTTTAAGGAATGCTTTATATCTTTATGTGCTTAAAATAACAAATATATATACGTTTTATAAAAACATACAAGAATGAATGTAATGGATAAAATTCACTATATTTACAACACATATATACATGACATTTACACGCAGAGAAAAAAAATCATGGAGACTTTGTTTTCTCAGGGCCAGATGGTGTCAAAGTCAATGTCTTTTCTTCCTGTTGAGGAGATTTTTCGTGACAGCACTGGCCTAAAATCCAGCCCAGCAAGACCAGCAAACCAAATGCGTGGTAATTACTGGCTGTTATGTTACCAAGAGCTCTATTTCCTTGCATCTGTCCTTGGACGATGGTTTCAAATGACCGCAAACACTCGGAACGCTTTGCCTCCTGAGGGATTCTGTAGGCTAAATGGAAAAATAATGGCCAATATTAATCCAGAACCAGCAGGATAGAAACATATATGGTTTAAATGCTAGTATAATTCATTAATCACCCTTCAGATGCTCATGATACCCTCAAAATGCTATGTAATGAAGCAAAACAAAACCAGACTGTGTAGGTGGTCTGGTTTTATTTTGCAGAGGAGAAGCAGAGTTTATAAGATTACCGTTCAGCCACCCACTAAATAAAATGATTACGTTATCCAACCAAGCTCATATGGAGGGATATTAGATAGTTAGTCTGAAGACCAGCTGAAGCCAAGAAGGAAAGATCAGCTACAGCAGTGGTAGCTCAAAAGCTGACTCAACACACTCAGTACCTCTCTGAGGTGATGCCATTCTGGTAGGAGCCCTTGTACTGCTTCCTCTTGTCCACAGGCATTACATCCAGATAACCTCCTGAGTCACTTCGAATCACCCCTGCGTGGATAGCTGCCCTGCATATACTGGAATTCTGCTCAGTGGGACAGAATAAGAAAAGATGGCTCATTTTCCACTGCAGTGGTAACAGAACAGTGACTTCCTAATAGCTGCAATAGAGCGACCCAGAGGAACATATTATTGTCCTTTTACAGCTCAGGAGACTTATGTGAATGATCAATTATATTTAAGTATCATCTTCGTTTCTGATGATTCTCCTAAAGTTCATTAGGGGAACAGAAAGATCATTTTTGCCATATAATAATAGTATAGAGCTATAAAAAATCATGTGAATAGTTTGAGTTAAATTAAATTGAAGCAGAGAAAAATACAAAGCAAATCTTAGCAGTAAATCTGGTGAATAAATCATGGGCTAATTTTCATTTTTGGTTAAACTATCCCTTTAAATGGCATGAAAACTTACATCTGAATAATAGCGGGTTCCGATCACTTGGGCATAGCTGTTGTACAAGCAATTACGAGGACAATACAACCTGAAAAAACACATCTTGTTAGCTGTTGTGCTATTAATGGCAAATTTACTGCATTGTATTTTGTGTAATCCATCAAGATTATTTTACCTGGGACAGTGCCGGACTGGTTTCTTGAAAGGGCAAAATTGTGCAACCGTAGTTTCACAATTAACTGCTTTCACTGGAAGTCATAAAACATTTATTACATTTATTTTCTGAAACTGAATGTTTATCTCATTAAAAATAATCACATATGCACTTACCTGGAACATTTGATACAGTGAAGGCATTGGCACTCTGATTTTTCCTGAGGAATAACATGGAAAATGTGAGAACATTGTTGAACCCACATTCAGCAGCATGAAACGTATGTGTTCTGTGACTTACGCCAGAGTCTGAACTCCATTTTTGAAGGACTTTAAGAATCGTTGCCTTCTGCCCACCCTTGTGACATCCAGCCAGCCTCCATCGTCATCTATTATTCCAGCATGCAAGCCGCTACCACAGATGCTGGATTGCTGGAAAAACAGCAACATTAATGAGAGAGACCCTGAGCTGACCACAATCCATCCAAAATTAGATATAGCATTTAAATACGTAAATGGAAAATTTTTTGTAAATCTTCGCGATGCCACATTGATATAAATAAAATGCAAAGTGAATGCATTTACCTACCATGTCATAATGTCCCGATCCAATTACTTTTCCATAGTTGTACAAGCAGCCTGGTGGGCATTCGTACCTGATTAAAGATTTACCAGACATGAAATTATTCATAGCAGAATGACCAAATCACATTTGTTTGTAGCTGATGTGCGAATCCACCCATTTTACCTGTTACAAGTAGTTCCTTTGCACTGATCACGTAATCTAGTATCGCATGCTACTTGCTGAGCTGCAAAAAATAATAGTAGATGTCAATATATAAACACAGGAGTCATACATACAGTATCTCTGCAAACATACTTTCTGATGGTACCCAGTAAAGACTTTACAGCCCTGTCTAGTTAAGTCAACCAATGAAATTTATCTCGAGTCAACCAGTGATGTTATCTTACACATCTGGGAAGTACTGATGATTTCGTTCCTCTCAATGTTCTCGTTGGGAGAAGGTGTCGGGGTCTCATCTCTGTATTGGGTGTCATGGCTTCGGACTGGCTCGGGTTCTGGTTCAATGTAGTTATTTTCCACTATCTCAGGGGTGTAATGATAATGACTGCCATCATCTGAACAGAGCACAATTTAATTGCATTTTTCAAATGATTCAGAACCTACAGCCTTCACATATTAGCTAAATGTTGTTTTCTTATCTAGTTTAGGGATGTCTAACATATTTTAATCAAATTAACTATGTGATACGTCATAATAATGAATCAAATTTGTCATCTCAATATTTGGTCTATATACTATGGTTTAGTACCTTTATAGCAGAGATTGTTTCTGCAACCGCCGCCATAGCTGGGTGGGCAGGCAGAGCAAGGGGTCCCATGCTTGTATGGCGCATGTCCCCACCAGTTACCTCTGTGAAGAGGATACCACATGACAAAAGCTAATAATAGTGCTTTATTAGAATTATATCTTACTGCAAATGACAAAAAAATCTTAACATTCTTACGGGGGAGAGTAATTGCAGACCAGGTACACAGCTTTGGCCCAGATCATCCCCCATACATTCATGTTATAGCACACATTGATGGCACAGCCAATTTTGTTGGTTGTGGCCCAAACCAGCTGTGACAAAAAACATAATATCGCTATTACTGTATAGCACATCTCAACTGATACTGCTTGTATCATCGCAAAATGTAAATTGTTAAAACGTGAATGTGGTTTTACCTGTGTGTAATGCGTGCAGACGGGTCCAGAGCATCTGTAGGGGCAGTGAGGGTTACACTCTTGTGGATAGGGGTAGCTGAAATCTCTCACTTCATCATACCAGGCTTGGACATGAAATGTTGGAGGTCTGTCTCTAAAGACAATCACATTTAAAGCAAACAGTTAGTGCACTGTATAAGAACTCAATGAGATGCAACTGTTATTTGATGTGACATCAATATTGTTTTTATCCATTTGTAATACAGCACCTGCCCCAGTGAGCTCCCAGGTTCTGGCCAATCCTGGTCAGCAGGTGAGACGGTCCATGTTCCCACAGACAAGTGTGTGCCCAGTGCTCAGCGCTCCTCTCCAGTTCAGTGTCCCACACCTGTCACAGCGAAGATCCACAAGCTATGTTGTATATGCAGCAAAATACGGTTATCAGTTCTGTATTTGCGTGCATAATAAGCTCACACACAATTTGGTGACAACCACCTTCTTATCAAACTCGAACCTGACATTTTTCAAAAGTATTTTCCATAAATTAAAATGTTGTCATCATTTACTCACCCTCATGTAATTCCAAACCTGTACAACTTTCTTTCTTCATAAAATAAATTGTGTCCATGCAATGGAAGTCAGTGGTAACCAACAACTATTTCGTTATCAATATTCTTCAAAATATCTTCTTTCGTGTTCAGCAGAAGAAAGGAAGTAATACAGGTTTGGACACAATGGTGAGTAAATTACAGAATTTTCATTTTTGGGTGAACTATCCATTTAAAACACAAAAGTAAATATATTAAAGGGCAAAAGCACGTCAGAAAAAAAAACTTTTTTTGGCAAATTGTTGAACCTTGTTCTGCCTACAGCATGTACGTCAATGCATGGTTGTTTAGTTCTGTCCAGTAGATTGATATAAATCTACAAGTGGGCCAATTAGAGTTAAAAACCATAAAGAATTTCTGTTTCACTAACTTGGGACAAAACAAAGCCATATTAACACTGCCATTAGTGTAAACTCTACTGGTTTAAAGTGTATTGTATGAAAGAATAAGCAGTGTACTGTTCTGCACAGGGTTCTGATTATTTCAATACAGAGAAGCTTAATTTAAAATTACATATGCGTAGTTTGCTGCCCTGTGCTAATCTGTTCCATATGTGCAGAGCTGGTACATTCCATTCCATCAGTCCTCAACAAATACTATTCCTCAACCACCTTGATAACTCTGATCTTTTATCCCGCACAGTATATCACCTGAAAAATAGAAGATTCTTACTGTTTACAATTATGTTAATGCGAGCTGTATTAAATATGTTATGTCGTCAACATGTACTTGAAATGTTTACCATAAATGTGAATGTAATACTGGTCTTTCAGGTGCATAAAATTGTAGCAAGCTTTCTGCATCTGAGCAGAACATGCACAGATATGCAAAGCCCGCTGGCAATTTATGTGGCCTTTGAGACCCATCTTGACATTGTTTATTTGTTGCGATGCCTAATTTGCTGTTACAGCGACCATCTGGGTGCATTCCAAGGGAGATATGCATCCTCTGTGACTCCCTCTATTTCCCTTTCAGAGTAATTACCCAGAGGACTGTGTAGCATGGAGGTAGCTAATGTCTCCTCCCCTACCTGCGCCCCACACAAAGACACATTCTGTTAAACTTTGCTGTGGGATACAGGGCTCTGGGATTTGACAGATTTAACACTGAATTGTTCAGAGTCCCAGAGCGCCACAGATGTTATCAACTCAAAAGTAATTGTCTAAGAAGAATGCTTTGAAACTCTTCTCTTAACAGCTGATTGCAAGTGTCAGTCATATAAAATCATCCATGTGCAGTGCTTAGAAATGCATCATATATTTTAGGATTAAAGAAGAACTACTATGTTGTACACTGGACCTAAGAGCTAAAATAAAAGGATGGTCTCTGTTGATTTAGAGTGTTATATTCTATTCTATTCTTTGATGTCTGAGTCAATATTTGCCATCATTGTTGCCAACTGCAATGCAGCGGGAAAAAGCAGCAGCAGCTATAGATGGTTCTAAGAAGTATCAGGTCATATTTGGCCAGAAAGCAATGAGAGGTCTGGCTGAGCGCCACGTACAGTAGGTGAGCCACAGAACGTGGGAAGGAGAAGCTGCATTTTGGCCTCCCTGATGGATCTGATGAACTGTTTGTTGTAGACCACAAACTTGACTGTAGTTCAGTGTGTTCTAGTGCATTTGTGCAAAGTGCGGTTATGGTGTGGTACCCAATACCGGTTGGCAGAGCCATGTGATACATTTATAAGCCCCCTCATGACCCCACCAATGTATAAATAGCCTTTTAACTCACCATTCAATGGGAAAATTGTACTTTAGCATGATTTTACAGGTTTTCACATTTTAAAATGTATTTGACTGATTCTTTCTGTGCTTCATGTTGATTTCAAGTAGGGATGCACAATATATTGGTTCCATGTCAATTATTGAACGATATCAGAGAATTTTAAATGTATTTGAAATATGGTTCCAGATATTGCATATTTAATTTTACATTTACATTTTTTTTGCATTTCGATTACTCGTGCTGTCATCTAACGCTTAATGAATTATACTATTAATAACATTACTAAATCTCAAATCTTATTTCGACAAATAAAGTACTATTTTAATATTGGCCATGACATATAAGTATGTATTATATGTTTATTTATACAATTTATTTTTATTCACTATTTGGCAGGTAAAACCACGACTGACCCTTGAATTTTGTATGACATTTTGCAGAAAATATATTTTTGATCATAAGTTAGAAACATGATTCTGTTGAATTGTGAATTAGAATCATGTGATCTTACCATGTACTCCATATTTGAGGCAGGGGGGTACACTTGACCCCTCAGCTTATTATGTAGGTCAAGAATCAGTTGCATATCGCTCTGTGAAATTGCTCTTTTGCCCCTTGACTTGGATTGCCACCACGCCTCATCCTTATCCATGTATTTTTCCAGGATGGCTTCTAAGTGGGTGGCATTGGGAATCATCATGGAAACCACAGTTTGGACAGTCACAAGCAGCACAAACCCACTAAATAAATCTTCATGTCCACACTTCATGTTTCCACAGCTGACAGTTACAAAATCCAAAGTTGTATATGTCCTCTGCCTGTGAAATCAAAATCATTTTAATCAGATTGAAATCATTTTAATGCACACAAATGTATAGGCTACTTATATAATTTTTTATAGGCTACAGAATTTTTACATAACGCAATATAACATAATGATGATTTGTGTGCATTTGCATGGATGCTCATAGATCATTTCACACAAGCCTGACTGAAAAGTGCAGTTTCAGCATTTTTACAACTGAGCTGATTGTTTCTCACTTGTCAAAGACTTGTGTGCGCCTTTTGCCACACACATGCAATATTTCATATGGTCGTGTCTTGCATTAAAACTGACCACACAAGTCTTTGAAGTCTGTAACATCTTTAGTTATATGAGTAACTCTAATGCTACCTTTAAAGAAATTAATATTATCTTTACTAGACTTGCCGTTATAACACTTGTAGTAGCTACTATGAATTCATATGACATATTTTAAAATAAATGTTAAGTGTTATTTATATGAAAGCATTTTAAGCAGCATTTTACCTTTTGCCGTTCCGCGCGTGGATGTTTACCTCCGGTGTTGATTTGCTCAAATAATTATTCGCTGCTGTTTTGTATTTCAAATACACGTGTCCGCCTGTTTTGATCTGCTTGAAGCTTCTTTATGAATGAGTCATCATGAGTCATTGCGCGGCAAAATAATGTACTTTCAAATGTTTCAAATTGTGAGGCTGCTTTTCTCATTTATAGTGAACTTTTAAGCCACGCCCACACGCATATCGACACACCCACAGCACAGAAGCATTCCGGTGAAAATACATGCATAAATACTGCTGCATTAGCCTGTGTTTCTGCTCTGCATATCTAGTCAAACTCAACGAAGATTTATGCTATTTTTATTTGTGTGCGTGTAGTAGGTAGACCTCCTACAAAGATGGAAAAATCTTAAATGATTCCATGAGTAAATCTTTACTGTAAACATTTTTTTTTTCTTTTTTTTTTTTTTTGAAAATCCAGGTTTTCTGTGATGGTTAGGTTTACGGGATATAATAGTATATTGTATAGTTTGTAAAAAATCTATCTATCTATCTATTTAGAACAATGGACTGTACAGCATACTGTGTCACAGACCAAACAAACACTAGATGGCAGCATTGAGTAGTTTTTTTTCAAGCCTTCACTATATTGATAAAAACTTTGAACTCCATGAACTCTGAATGCTCTCCACAAACAGGACATTTTAGCTGAACAACTTGGATTTATTTATACATAACTAATTCGTCTTGAATTTTGCTTAATTTATCAGATAATAATCTGGTATTTATGGCAAAGTCACATAATTTTACAACCCAAATTCCGGAAATGTTGGGATGTTTTTTTAAATTTGAAGAAAATGAAAAATAAAAGAATTTCAAATCACACAAGCCACTATTTTATTCACAATAGAACATAGATAACACAACAAATGTTTAAACTGAGAATTTTACAATTTTATGCACAAAATGAGCTCCTTTCAAATTTGATGCCTGCTACAGGTCTCAAAATAGTTGGGACGGGGGCATGTTTACCATGGTGTAGCATCTCCTCTTCTTTTCAAAACAGTTTGAAGACATCTAGGCATCGAGGTTATGAGTTTCTGGAGTTTGGTGTTGGAATTTGGTCCCATTCTTCCCTGATATAGGTTTCCAGCTGCTGAGGAGTTAGTGATCGTCTTTGACTTATTTTTCATTTAATGATGTGCCAAATGTTCTCTATAGGTGAAAGATCTGGACTGCAGGCAGGCCAATTCTGCACCCAGACTCTTCTGCTACGAAGCCATTCTGTTGAAATAGCTGCAGTATTTGGTTTTGCATTGTCCTGCTGAAATACACAAGGCCCTCCCTGGAATAGACGTCATCTGGAGGGGAACATATGTTGCTCTAAATCCTTTATATACCTTTCACCATTCATAGTGCCTCCTAAAACATGCAAGCTGCCATCAGGGATGCTGGCTTTTGAACTGAACACTGATAACACGCTGGAAGGTCTCCCTCCTCGGCGTCCATGATTTCCAACAAGAACATCAAATTTGGACTCGTCTGATCATAGAACACTTTTCCACTTTGAAACAGTCCATTTCAAATGAGCCTTGGCCCACAGGAGACGACGGTGCTTCTGGACCATGTTAACATATGGCTTACTTTTTGCATGATAGAGCTTTAGTTGGCATCTGCAGATGACACAGCGGATTGTGTTTACCGATAGTGGTTTCTGGAAGTATTCTTGTGCCCATTTAGTAATGTCAATGACAGAATCATGCCGATGAGTGATGCAGTGTCGTCTAAGGGCCCGAAGACCACGGGCATCCAACAAAGGTCTTCGGCCTTGTCCCTTACGCACTGAGATTCCTCCAGTTTCTCTGAATCTTTTGATGATGTTATGCACTGTAGATGATGAGATTTGCAAAGTCTTTGCAATTTGACATTGAGGTTGTTTTTAAAGTATTCCACAATCTTTTTACGCACTCTTTCACAGATTGGAGAGCCTTTACTTTATCTTTACTTCTGAGAGACTCTGCCTCTCTAATAGCTAATTGTGTTACAGACCTGATGTCAGTTTTCAGCCCTTTGTTGCCCCCGTGCCAACTTTTTTGAGACCTGTAGCAGGCATTAAATCTGAAATGAGCTCATTTAGTGGATAAAAGTATAACATTTATCAGTTTAAACATTTTTTATGTTCTCTATGCTCTGTTGTGAATAAAATATTGGCTCATGTGATTTGAATCTTTTAGTTTTCATTTTATTTAAATTTAAAAAATATGTCCCAACATTTCCGGAATTCGGGTTGTAATCCTCTAACCTCAATAGAGAAAGAGTTAAAACTTACCTTTAGATGTATACTCTACAATGTGCACATCTGTTGAAGAAATTGAAAAAGAATGGTCATTTCAATGTATCTGTTGGCCAGGAAAGCCTTCAGCAGGCCCAGTTAATGTATGCAGTGGTTCTGACCTATATTTTGCTGAGGTAGCTGGGTTGTTATGTTTGTTATTTGGTGGTGGTGAGGGGGAAAGTCTTTCAGTTTCTTTCTGCTTACATCCATTGCCAATACTGATGGTCTGCAAAATTAAACAAATAAGGGTGTGTTGTTTTTTCCCTGAGCAAACATACTATTGGTTCACTATTTCTCATATTTCAGCTTAATCAACATACAGAAATGCTGAGAATGTTTTCACCAGATCAGTCTTGCACAGTGATCAGGAATATTTTCAGGTGACTCAAAACTTGAGGCCTGCAGATCTTTGGACAGCTCTGAGTTTTTCATCAGAAACAGAACAGAGAGGCGTATATTAAGCTAAACAAGAGGTAAACAAAAAAAGAAATAATACAAAAGAAAATCTGGAAAGTGGATTAGAAACAACGCTGCAAAACTGTCCAGGAAAACTGGAACCATTTAGCTTCATAGACAAACATTTACACAATCAATAAAGGTCATGCAGTGCAGCAGCCTCTGAAAGACAATGAGCAACATGTGCCAGGAAAATCTTAGAAATGTCTTTGCAAATGAACTCAATACATCTCTTGAATTCGAAGAAATGTCAGTGTATATTTGCAAAAGCAATATTTTAAATGCAGTGTCAACCTCATGTAAACTGTACCCCAAAACACACTCACAAGTAAAGACTTCTTTATTAGTATATTTTCAGCACAAAAACTGCATATTGGGCTGAAATAATTAATCTCAGTGCAATATGTGCTATCCTGTGTAAGGAGATTTAAGGGCATGTGATCTACCTATCCCTTATTTAAAAGAAAAAAAGAAGAAGACAACAATACCACTATAAGCTGGGAATGAAGAACTATGCAGTTAATAATTCTCAATGAGCCACCAATTGAAAGAACAGTTTGTTACAATATTCTGGCACAAAAAAAATGTTTATATAATACAAATTTATATGAGATTGTATAATCATTTAATAGCTTAGATGCACCTTCTCTCTTCCAGAGAACTAGCTATAAAATAAGGATGTGGAGTTGGGGAGAGGTCACAATCTGAGGTCATGTAAGCGTAACCATAGCTATGTTACTGTTCAGCAAACATTATGTAAAGCAAATCAAATTCAGAATAACAATCCTTGTCATAGAAGAACACCATTTCATGATCATTTATCATGAATTGCCACTACAGGTAAAAGCATCACGCACACAACAACATAAAATATATCTAAGCATATAAAAACTTTACATGATCAAATAAAAATGCTGAAAATACATTTAACTTTATCATTACAAAAACGTTGGAGTGGTTTTTGCTATTGAAAATTCATGGACAGCTTTAAAAACTTCATTACCAAAAATAGCTTGAATGTTTTTTGTCTAAGCACCTTGGGAAAACCCTGATGAAACAGATTTAAAAAAAAAAAAAAGAAATGTATGTGTATAAAAGTGGAACATAAACATAGTTATATAGAGTGATCAGCACAGACTTACTCTGTGCACCAGAAGAAAATATAACTAATCTATTCATGAGCATCAATATGATGGCTGATTCTAAAACAGTCATATTAAGATTGTATTAACATTAGCACCATTTCTGGAATCAACAGTATCACATACAAAAAAGCAGCTATATCTATAGTACAAAATCAGTATAGATTTAAAAGGTATACATCACGGTAAAAATGTACTCAATAGCATTAAAGTAACAGTTCACTCAAAAATTAGCTGGAAATGTACTCACCTTCAGGCCATCCAAGATGTAGATGAGTTTGTTTCTTCATCTGAACAGATTACATCACTTGCTCACTAGTGGATCCTCTGCAGTGAATGGGAGTATTCTGACGATGTTTTTCATACTTTTCTGGACCTTGACAGTGTAATTTACTTGGCAGTCAATGGGACAGTCACAAGCCTCCTGGTTTTCATCCAAAATATCTTAAATTGTGTTCTGAAGATGAACGAAGCTTTTATGGGTTTGGAACGACATAGGGGTAAGTGATTAAATGACAAAATTTTCATTTTGGGGTGGAGTAACCCTTTTAGGCTTTTAACTTAAAAATGTGGTTTCTGGCAAAAATACCCGTAATCCATAATAACGCTTCCTCAAGTGAAAAAGTCCATCTCCTGTTGTGCTCTCACATTAAAATCCACTGACATATTTGTTTAGAACTGCTTTTGCTTGTAAACGATGCTTTATCAGTGCATATTTCTTTTCTGATACAGACTCTGATTCTGATTTTTCACTGGAGAAAGCAATATTTTGTATAGAGGACTCCTATTTTAACCAGAAGCAAGTCTTTTTAAAAATCTTAATGATGAAATTGTTTGTTACAAACACGCAGGTTTTCTTGTCACAAGATGTTTTTGATCCAATGGAGTCATGTGGAGTACTTGTGGATTAGCATGATGTTTTATCAGCTGTTTACACGCTCATTTTGACGGCACCCATTCGCTACAGGGGATCCATTGGTAAGCAAGTGATGTAATGCTAAATTTCTCCAAATCTGTTCTGAGGAAGAAACAAACTCATCTAAATCTTGGATGGCCTGATTTTTCATTTTTGGTTGAACTATTCCTTTAGACATATGACAGACAGCTTATTTAAACCAGTACATGAAGTTTGAGTTGATGGCAGGATAGCACATGTTGTTGCTGCATGAACCTCCGTAGCTTGGAGGACAGGCTGAGCAAGGCACACCGACTCTGTAAGGTGCCTCACCAATCCAATTGCCCCTGAAAAATAGGACGGTTTTAAAAATATACCATAAAGATGAGCATGCATAACACCTTAGTCATGTGCTGGCATTATCAGACTGAGAAGGGTACACTCTGTGCTCTTGTTGGGTGTAATATCTGGCTAGGGTTGCATGAAAAGATAAAAACATGACTAACTTTGGAGAATAATTGCAGACCAAGTATGTTGCCTCCCTCCACACAGCACCCCACACTACCATATTGTAACAGGTTTGGATGGCACATCCAACTCTGTTTGATGACGCCCACACCATCTGTAACATTCAGAGAGCGTCAGACATTTTACTGTTTGCTTAATCTGAATTATGACTTGCAACCAAACTCACTTGTGTGTAATGTGTGCACATGGGTCCGTAACAGCGCATCGGGCAGCGAGGACTGCAGTCATGTGGGTATGGAAACACATAATCTCTGACCTCATCATACCAAGGTTTAACCAGCTGAAGAATGGAGCGGTAACTGGCAGGAGAAGAAACAATGTGGGTGCAATTTAGAAAACAAGAGAGAGAAAACAAGAAGTATTATCCACTGGACTGCATCCAAAACATGAAACTCTGGTCTGGCCCATTGCCTTGATTCTTGTTCATTGTTTGTAATTGGATAATGCTGCCAAAGTGACATTTCAAGCCATTAAATAAGCACAATTCATCTTTATTCTAAGAATAATAAAGATCTGACAGGTTCTTCTATCAATAGCAAACAACTGTTCACCTGCAAGACTTACTTGCCAGTTCGGACTGAGAGGTTTTGACCCAGATATCGGAGAAGGTAAGGAGGTCCATGCTCCCAAATACACGTGGCTGCCCAAGCTTCTGCTGACCTGGCCAGGCCTTCATCCCAAACCTAAAACAACATAACAATTGTGTGAAGTAAAAATGAAATTATTATCATTTTACAATTTTTACCTTGCACGAAATTTTATGCACGTCAAATAAAATGCCATTTAATCATGCACACACACACACACACACACACACACACACACACACACACACACACACACACACACACACACACACACGTTATAAATGTCCACATGAAATCAAGAC
Source organism: Acrossocheilus fasciatus (assembly GCA_036784905.1). Taxonomy (NCBI): domain Eukaryota; kingdom Metazoa; phylum Chordata; class Actinopteri; order Cypriniformes; family Cyprinidae; genus Acrossocheilus; species Acrossocheilus fasciatus. The sequence continues at coordinate 20,575,087 of CM071939.1, read as the reverse complement.
AGTGTGATTGTAAAATACTGTGTGCAATAAATCAACAATTATTTTATACCTTTTAAAATCAAAAGTAAATTTATCTTTGGGATTAAATGACTCGAAGCTATTATAATAGGCTTTTATAATATTTTATTGTATCCAGCAGGAGGAGCTGTCGAATGACATAAATACAGGACCGAATGTCAATCTAATCAGTTTTTATAGTTTTGCTATTGAGATGTAAAATGCTGCATATTGTTTATTTGGTAAAATGGAAAGATGAGAGGGATGAGTTGGTTGCTTACCATATACTCCATGTTGGCTGCAGGTGGGAAAACATTCGCTCGCACCTTGTTGTGATAGTCCAGAATAGCTATCATGTCACTTTGCGAAATGTACCGTTTTCGCCTTGATTTGGGCATGGATGCTAATCCGTCAGTCCTCGTTTCCGATTTATTGATAGTGATATTGGTTCCGGTGAGCGTTTCAGTAGCATTTCTGATCATCCAAGCGCTCGCGTCACTGGCTATGAATAGAAGCAGCAAGTAGGTAAAAAAGTTGATGCTCTTCATCCCTTTTTGATAAATAATCAGTGATAATCTGCAAAGTAAATAATACTCATGAACATTTTCATCTCAAAAATATATATTATTAAGACAAAGACCGAAAAATATGACATTTGAAATGTTTAAAATGACATATAAAGTATATATATATATATGTATTTATTTATTTTTATAAAGGTTTATATAAGTTTTCTGCATCAACATCGTACCGTTGAAGTGTTCGTAGCTGTTTGAGTGTGCGGTGAAGCAGCAGCTCCGTGAGTCTCAGTTATCCTGATGGAGATCTCTCATCCTGTCCACTGCTGCCTCTGGCTTTTATACTGTGCTGCTGTGATTCAGGAGGCAAGCGCAAGGTGCTCTGCCGGTTACCTGAACAGGGCACGTTTCCAACCAGCGTGAGGCCAGCTCACTATCTTTCGCTCTTTGTATAAGGCTACTGTTTTAATAGGCTAGTAGTAATAGTGAAAGTCTATCTCCATGTCCTAATCAACCTGTGTTTTTTCTTTATTTTCTTTTCATTATGTACACTGTTGCTCAACTAAGAAATGCATAAATGGACAATTGATTTTTTTTTAAGAAATCATTTTATCGGCTTCCTTTTAGACCTTGATCAGGTAGGCTACGTGGGATAGACGCCATATTGAATTGAACGCGGATGAAAACGAAGCTGTGAGGTCTTTGCAATAGCACGCATATAAAGTTAGATGCAATATTCACAGCACACAAAATTGCTTTGTCATTATGGTGTATGGAGTGTTGATGTGGGGGGGGGGGGGGGGTAATTTAAATCAGTTTAACATAAGGCAGCAACATAACAAAATGTGGGGGGGGGGGGGTGAAGCTGTATGAAAATTTTTTATAGGCACTGTACATTGTAGGCTTTATATTGCATATATATATATATATATATATATATATATATATATATATATATATATATATATATATATATATATATTCACAGCACACAAAATTGAATATATATATATACATACATATATATATGTATATGTATACATATATATATATATATAAATAAATATATATATATATATATAAATATAAATAAATATATATATGTATGTATATATATATATATTCAATTTTGTGTGCTGTGAATATATATATATATATATATATATATATATATATATATATATATATATATATATATGCAATATAAAGCCTACAATGTACAGTGCCTATAAAAAATTTTCATACAGCTTCACCCCCCCCCCCCCACATTTTGTTATGTTGCTGCCTTATGTTAAACTGATTTAAATTACCCCCCCCCCCCCCCACATCAACACTCCATACACCATAATGACAAAGCAAAAAACAGGTTTTTAACATCTTTGCAAATTTATTACAAATAAAAAACTTAAATGATTCCATTGCATAAGTAATCATACCATTATCTGGGACAGTTGACATTTAGCTCAGGAGCATTCCTATTGTTTGTAGATGTTACTACACTTCGAGTGGAGTTAACCTGTGTCAAATTCAATTGAATGGGTATGATTTGGAAAGGCACACTCATCTTAATAAAAGGTTTAACTGCTGAAAATGCATATCAGAGAAAAAATCAAGCCCTGAGGTAAAAAAAAAAACTGCCTGTAGAGCTCAGAAATAGGATTGCGTCAAAATAACACATCTGGGGAAGAGTTCAGAAAAAATGATGCTGCATTGAAGGTTCGCAGAAGCATATTCTCCGTTACCCTTAATGGAAGAAGTTTGAAACAACCAGGACTCTTCCTAGAGCTGGCCTCCTGGCCAAACTGAGCAATTGATGGAGGGGCTTTGGTTAGAGTGGTGACCAAGAAGCTTGATGGTCACTCTAGTTGAGCTCCATGATCATATGTGGAGACAGGAGAAACCTACAGAAGAACAAACATCACTGCAACACTCCACCGCTCTTCAGTGAAGACACATGAAAACACACTTGGAATTTGCAAAAAAGCACCTAAAGGACCCCCAGACTCTGAGAAACAATATTCTCTGGTTTGATTAAGCTCATTTCCAAGCATCATGTTTGAAGGAAACCAGCTCTACTCATCACCTGCAGAGTACCACCCCAAAGGTAAAGTGTGCTGGTAGCAGCCTCATGCTGTGGGGCTGTTTTTCAGTGGCAGGGGCTGAGGGACTCGTCAGAGTAGAAGAAAATCTCAATGCACCAAAATATTGAGATAGCCTTAATGAAAACCTAGTCCAGAGCATTCAGAACCTCAGACTGGGCAGAAGGTTCACCTTCCAACAGGACAATGACCCAAAGTACACAGCAGCTTGTAGACAACTCTGTGAATGTCCCTGAGTGTCCCAGCCAGAGCCTGGGCTTGAATGCAATCAAATATTTCTGGAGAAACCTGAAAATGTGCGTCTGCCCCCATCCAACCTGACAGAGCTTGAGAGGTGAAGAGGTAAGGAGAACAATGGCAGATAATTGCCAAATTCTGATGTGCAAAGCTTATCGTATCATACCCAAAAAGACTTGAGGCTGTAAAGGTGCTTCAACTAATTAAGCAAACTGAGTCAAGGGTATGAATACTTATGCAATGTACTCATTTCAGTTTTTTAAATTTTATTTTTAATACATTTATGAAGTTGTGACAGTTTTGTTTTTGCTTTGTCATTATGGTGTATTAAGTGTAGATGGATGTGGAAAAAAGTAATTCAAAGCAGTTTAACATAAGGCTGCAACATAACAAAACGTTAAAAAAAGAATACTTTTTAGGCATTGTATATAAAAAGTCATAAATGTCAAAGTATAACCATTCTTTGTGGAGATTAAAAGTTTTTTTAATGGACATAACTAACTTTTCTCAGTGTATTTAACAGCTTAGGTGAGATATGGTTTATGTATTATGTTTTTTTCTTTTCTTATAGATACACTTGTTCAGTGTTTGAATCCAAAGAGCCCATTTGCCAGCATGTGTGTAAAGCCAAGTTAAGAAGCCCTTCAGAGGCATATCGTTTTCTTTGGCAGGTGGAAGCTGAGTAAGAGCAACGTGACGCACATATGACCCCACTCCCCCTTCAACTCTCCTCCCTTCTTCCGCTGAACTGTGAATTTGCAGGTTTTCTTGGAATTGAATGTTACTGCTTATGCATTCTTCGGTCCAGAAGGGAGATGTTTACTGTGTCTAAGCAGTAATTAGCCCTAAGTTAGAAGTTTTTGGGTAAAATTGGGTAAAATAAAGGAAATGTCTGGCATTATATCATGTCTTTGCTACTTTTTCAGTGGGTCTTCTTGCCACTGGGCCTAATAATGGTTATTTTGTTTAAAGAAAAGCCATAGGGACTTGAGATGCAAATTAGCATATGCTGTATTCTCTGTGTGCAATGTGTTTTTCAGTTCTTTGGCTGGAGTCATAGTTTTTTTTACTGTCCGTAAATGAATCAGCGGCCACTGACCTGCAGAGTTCAGCTCCAGTCCTAATTAAACACCCTTGAACCAGCTAATCAAGGTCTTCAAGACTCACTAGAAACTTGTAGGCAAGTGTGCTGGAGCTGATTGGAGCTAAACTCTGCAAGACATTTGTCCTTTCAGGAGCAGAATTGGACACCTCTGAAATAAACCAATAATAATATGAGACCTTATTGGATCTCCCTCTTACTGTAACAAGGCCCAGGACAATGTTCCTATTTAATACCCTCAATTATAGCCTTAATAAAATGGACAAATGTTATTTCAAAACTTCTTCTTCAGTTTTGCAGAAAGGCACTTCAATAATGTGTCAGTGCACCAAATTACTTCATATACTGTGTAAACAACAAAAAGTGTATAAAGAAACTTTAGAAAACTGAAAACTGAAATCATTTTAAATTGCATAGTATCTGTGCATGCAAGAAACCAGATGAATAAGGTGAATGCATATCTGGAATCTTATGCATTTCCTTTCACTTGTGCACAGTATTTGATTTGTAATGGAGGAACTATTTGGGCTGATTTTTGAGTTTAAGTATACATTTCACACAGATTGAGCTTCAGCAGTAGTAAAATGATATGAAAATGCCTGCTTTTGCATATTTTATGTATGTTGGCCTAGTATTATGCTGATTAAATTAATTATTACCTTATTAATATTTGATAATTTTACCATGCATATTCAAATTTAGGGGACAAGTACTGTTTAGCTATAACTGAAGCGTAGGAGAGAGAAAAAACGAAGGTCTACTGCCAAACCATCCATAACCTTGCTGAGCATTTGTGTGCTCCACCCAATGATGTTCTTGCAAACTGGAAGCTCATAGTCAAAGAATAACGACTTTATTACTCTGTGCCCTCTTTAGGAGGTAATACCATCCCAGTGAAACGTCCAAATGACAAACCTGTAATCAGAGGACCAGTTCACTCAAGCCAATGCTTCTTTAAATAACTGTTTATATTCCTTAAAACATTATTTGCACAAACCTGCTTATATGACTTGTATACTCTGAGTTCTCCAGCAATTAAAAGTAAAAAATTACATATAGCCATGCTTGCTATGTTTATATGCATTGAACCTTCATTTAATTTTCATTGTTTTCAATGTCCTATATGGTTATTCACACATTCAAAACTACTCTATTAAAAAAAACACTTCAGTCAAAAAGAAGTAACAAATGACCGTCATGATTAATATATACAGGTGTGTGCGTGCATGTGTAAATCCATTTTGTAAATGCATCACGATTCATTCAATCTTGAAATGTAGAACTGAACAATTTTGGCTGGAAAAAAATAATGACAAGAAATATACTATTAAATTATTCTTTAGGGAGCCATGAAAATCTCAAACAGGAACATTGTGTTCATTCATCTTCTATCACATGCAGAACCAGGCAGTATTTGTCCATATAAAGTGACAGTTTTTTTGTCTGGTCACTTTTTGTTGTAACAAGTTGTCCTTGGCATTGTGAATGAAATGCATTTGCAAACATACAGTTCAAAAGTTTGGGACCATAAGAAAATGTTTTGAAAGAAGTTCTCAGTAAGGCTACATTTATTTGCATTTTATTTATTTATTTAAAAATACAACAAAAACTGTAATATTGTGAAATAGTTTCACAATGTAAAATAACTGTCTTTAAAATGGAATTTATGGCAAAGCTGAAATCTCAGTTGCCATTACTCCAATCTTCATTGTCAGATGATCCTTCAGATATCACTTTAATATGCTGATTTGTGCTCAAGAAACATTTCTGACTGTCAGTGTTAAAAAAAGTTGTGCTGCTTGATATTTCTGTGTAAACCGTAATGCATTTTCAGGATTCTTTATGGATAGAAAGTTCAAAAGAACAGCATATATTTGGAATACAATTCTTTAATAACATTATAAATGACTGTCACTTTTGATCAACTGAATTCATCCTTGCAGAATAATAAAAAAATACATATATATATATTTATTAAAAATAAATAAATACTGTAAACAAATGAAATCTTACTGACCTCAAACCTTTGAATGGTAGTGTTCATTTGAAAGTTACATTGACTCTACAAGCAGTTTGGAAAATAAATAATGGATGAAAAAGGGATCCAACCAGGACTCTTCCTAGAGCTTCCTTGTGACCCAAACAAAAACCCATTTGCATCACAAAATGAAGTACATATTTCTTCTGTAAAAACATCTGTCACCTGATTGAATAACTTGTGGGATAAATGCTATTAATAAGAACATCTGAGGCATCTGTGCTATCATAGAAAGACCAACAGATCATTTGAACCGGTCATGGTTAACAAAGACAAATTTACAACTTCATTTGTTAAGAAATATTGTAATATAACTGTGACAGGGTGATGTGTTCCTTGACAAAAAACAAAGATCATCCAAAATACATTTATTTCTTCAGAGAGCTTTGTTGCATAAGTTAGGGTGGCCGTTTGTTATTGTTACAAATGATTTGTGAAATAATGCAACATTTCTGTAGAACATGTGCCAAAACATTGTCGGAGTTCACCAATTTTGTTGAAAAAAGAACATGTGTTTAGCAAAAATACAACATTAAGTCATCTTTAACATGACTTATTAAAATAAAGTTCAGCTGAACATTCTCTTTCACATTAAAATGTATTAATAAAAAATAAAATGTAATCATTTTTTTAGTCTGTGCATCATTAATAATGTTTTTAAATGGATTTGCAAACACAAGACTTTATTTCATGCAATATGTAACGGTGCAATGGGTTCTTGCACTCAAAACCTGAACTGTCTGTCCAGGGGAGCTGTCACTGCAATACATGTCATGTAAAAGGTTTGGAAAAAGAACTATGACGGTCCTGACAGCTTGTAATGAAAAACATTTAACTAAAAAAACATTTGTCAACATGCACTCAAAGAGTGTGTCGGCCGTGGCAAGCAATCTTGTGTATCTGATATTTGCTTAATCAAATACATCTCCATATTCCCTGAATAGTCTTCTGTTGCAGAATTTCAAAACATCTCTGACATCATTTCTTGCCTCATTGTTTACTTACTAACAATTGGGCTCAGATTAGACTCTAGCCCAAGAATTATGATACAAGGCAAATTCTAGTAACAATTAAATCCTTGCTTTCATGTTATTGACATATAAGATTATGTCAGAGTAGGGAGGGGAAAACAGCCATTCTCCTCTGAAGGACACTTCAAGCACAACAACCCTCTCAAAACCACTGGACTACAGCTTGTATATGAAAAAAAGTGATTGAAGACCTTGCTTACTATCGTGAGTCACTCAACAGAATTTTCTGGAACACAAAGAGAACAAACCTCTAATGCATGTTTACAGGAAGATCATAGCATCATTGTAATGTAATATACACTTTTTTTGGCTATTTATTAATGTGCGATATTTATGAGCACTGTAATAAAAACAATTGTATTTCAAATGAAGCACAGTAATGTCTAAAACTAGGGTTAAAGCTCATGAAGCACTGTTGGGAGATCACCAAAATACATCCTCTGGAGTCTCTATGCCGAAATTCATTAACACTAATATATTTCCTTTAAAAGAGTCATGGTTCAGTGTAGTTGGCTCAGCCAAATGCTGTGATTAACTGTCTGTTTCATATTGTGTCCACGTGTAATCCTTGATTTACTTTCTTACAGTGGTGGACCTCAATATCAGCTGTCATTTTGTGACCACCATGATGCAGTGCAGTGTTTTTCTCATCAGGATTTTAATGGCAAATGATTTATAAGATGACCTTAAATTTCCCACCATAGATGAATCTCACACAACCTAGCCTACAAAAAAATAATTAAAACCATGTGTGGGAATCTATACTCAAATGAAGAAATCTAAATATAGTGTGGTTTTTATAGCAATAAATGGTTATTTTGTGGCTTGGCACTCTTGTGTTTTTGGCAAGATGCAGATAATGGAGGTCTAACAGTGTGGAAAAGGATTTCACACATCAGATTTATTTACTGGGCATTCCCTGTAAACTCAATGGCCCCGAGTATAATCTGTTTAACACAGATATACTGACCAAATGGAGAAACGGCGTATGTGCTACATTCTTTTAAATACTGAATATTTGTATACAGAAAAATACAGAAAAAAAAAATAAATAAATAAAGGCGAAAAGTCCTACTACTTTTGGCAAATTCTTTAGAAAGCCTTTCTTCAGAAAGTCTTTAATATCCCATGATGCCACCACAGAGGATTTCTGAATGGCAGTGAAGCGTGGCAATTGATGCTTGTAGGTCACATGACAGTGACAACACAACGAATACATCCAGAAAACAATCATAGGCTACTATACATTCATACTAGAACTTTTTTAATGGCCACAAAGTACTTATTCATAGAAGTACCTACTCAGAGATTATGTGACTTTGAAAACAGCTGCTTTATGTCTTTATAAACGAGCCATTGAGTCATTTACTCAACCAATTTGCTCAAAACACTGATTCATTCAGAAATTAAACAAGTGACAAGTGAGTCATTGAATCATTTGTTGTGATCGAATGACTATAGCTGTGTCTTATAGCTGCATCCTTTGAATGCTGCAATCCAAGACCGAATTTGTCACAGCGGCTCAACAAAGTCCCAATTCGAAGGCTCCTATAAATGAGGCCTCAAAATGCATCCTTCGTTTCCCAGGTCATGAAGGAGACAGCAGATGGATCCTTTGCAGCTCAGATTGACTGCACACAGGTGACCACAGGATTTGTTTTTATATGCACTTTTATATTGGGTTTTAACATAATAAAATGTCTAACATTTAATAATAATAATAATAATAATAATAATAAATAAATAAATAAATAAATAAATAAAATGATAGATTTTTATATAGATTTTGTTTTTTAATACTTTTTATTTTGTGCATAAAGAAATCAAGGTAATCATTTAAATGGATTGTGAACCCTGTTTTGTTTTCAGACTGTTGAATATAATTTTTGAAAAATCCAGTACAAACGTTACTGTCACTCATCAACAAGAGCAATCCTCCATGGGCTGTCCCATTTAACAATGCTTGATTTGGCCTTCACAGCCATTGAAAGGGTGTGGCTTTTGAAGTTTCCATCCTTTCGAGGATTCAGCCTCTGAATTGGGACACAGCTGTTGTGTGATATTGCTTACACACAATATGTCAGAAGAAACTGTATAATTGAATCACACTCTGTATTAAATGTAAATCTGACTATTACCAGCATGTCACGAACATCAAAACCCTGCAAACATGCTAAAAATCATGAAATTACAAAATATTTAAAAAAAAAATTAATAAATAAATACACTAAAGTACATTAAAAAGACATCCGGGACCAACTGCCTCAGTCAAGCAATGAATAACCATGGATTGACCTTTGGGACAATCTCATCCTAAACCTTATGTTAAAAGCGAAGGGAAATTGGAACACAAATTGGTGCTGTTCTGGCCAGAGCACAGCAGACTGGAAACCAAAGCACTTTAAATAAATGTGAATTATAGTGTGCAGTGTGGAATAACGCACAAACTAATGTTGAATGTTGTAAAATGTCATGTTGCATCAAAGGGAATTTTAATGTGGTCTAGACCGAATGGAACAGGAGCTGTATTTTTTGCAGTGATTAAAGTGATGGTGCACTGGGCTGGTCAGTTGTCTGGTTTAGACAGGAAGTGGCAATGGCCTGTATTTTCAGTGAAGGAGGAACATATGGACACTTGTTTTAAATCTTACATTCATTACAACACCATATTTTCCCCAAAATTAGGATGTCTTTAGCATTGCTCCAGCAGAAAACATGCATACATTAAAAGCATTGTAAATTGCTTTGGATTAAAGCCAAATGCATAAATGTAAGCGTCTGAATCTGTCTCCAGAGCCATTCGATATATCATAACAAAGGGTTGCACTGTAGGTATGAATTGCAATGAACTGTATGTGTGTGCGTGTGTAACAATTCTTCCTGGATTCCAACATTTTTTTTTCTTCCTCAATTCACATGTATGCCAGAAAAGAAAACAGCTTTCAGTACCATATATAGAATTACACCATAAAAATAGAACTAACAGACGGCATTTACAAATATTCAAACTATTAATGCAGAAGATTATTACATGGCGATATCATCATCCACCACTACAACTGTTTATAGGAATGACACAATACGATGACATGCAAAACCTATAAAATGAAACTGTGACTAAAATGTATCTAATAAATGAGCAATAAAATTTCATTCTCATGCGTCACAGCATCAGTGAAGGAAGAGGGTAACTAACAGCCAAACTTTGCTTTTAAAAAAGCCTTGTTTTAACAATAACAGCTGACATAATGGCAGGAGCTCATGTTGTACTGGCTGAAATCATAGTTTCGAAAAAGAGATGATGTCATGCAACCATGTTTTTCAAGCTGATATAAGGGGTGCGATAAGGAGCAGCATATCCAATGCAATTTACAACTGCACTTCCCAACCAGATTTCATTCTGTCTTTGTGTTGTGCATAATTATGGCAGCATTGTGCTGCTCTGTTGTACTTTTCATGCACATGATGAATAATTTGCCCAAATGGATACTGACCAACTTTACAGAGAAAAAGAGAATATTTTATATGTCCTGTTCTATCTGTATGTATTCTTACAATACATGTATGCTCTTGCTCACTTACATGGCAAATCTTACTTTCACACACGTCAAAACCCATGCCAACAGTACAGTATCAATTACATTGTTTTGCAGGGAAAAAAAGTGGTTAAGCACTTGCACTGTCTGAGATATTTGAGCACCCAATTTTTGACGTCTTGACCTTGATGAGGGGTTACATATGAGCTTCGGTGAGTTGCTGGGGAAAATCCACTGCAATGTGGCATGTAAAATTGTCTTGGTATGTCTTGATAAGACTATTTCATATTTCTTAACCTGTCTATTATGCAGTGGAAAATAAACACATTTTAAATGGGTTTTCTGCAGAAAAGGCACTAAGGTATTTTGTTATTCATGTCTCTTACAAAGACTCGTTTTGATAGCGAGTGCACTGATGGCTTTATCTATAGGAATATAGTTTGGCTTTGCAATGCCCTCTGGGAAATACTGGCAGCCCTGGTTTTGTCTTTGTTCCATCTAAGTGCTTAGCAAGTGTTATTGTTGGCTTGCTGTTCCGTTTCCCTCCCGTTTGAGGCCTGAGCTCTCTGCAGTGCCCCCAAACAAATACTGAGGGCCCAGCCTTTGTGAGAACCACCACGAACTTCTGCCTAGAGAGGCACGAAACAGGTCTTAAATGACCAGCTGGTGTGCTTTATTTTGTCAGGTGGCCATGAATATAAGAAAAATACTGTATTGGATAACAGTGCTGCCAACTATTGGATAACCATGATGCAACCGAATTTGCTCCTGATGCGAACAATCATGTAAGCCAATGCCATTTTGCAAGTGATTATAAATTATCATGTTTGGTTTATGATGCAAGGAATCATTCAACTGTTCTGCTGTAACCCCACACACACACAAACACACGCGCACACACACACACACACACACACACACACACACACACACACACACACACACACACACACACACACACACAAAACTCCAGTTAGTTAGAACAAAACAGAGATGTGACTAGTGGATAAAGCAATGTTCTTATCCTAAAATAGACTTCTTCTTTTTTTTCTTGTACTTAATTTAATTTATTTTCTGTTGCTTAACCTACCAGCTTTAGGTATAAGAATCTGTGCTCTGTTTTAGGAGTGGTTCTGTCTCTGTATGTTTATTTAAACACAGCTGCTTTTTTAGGGAAAAGGACACTGACATCATAACCATGTTTGCCCAAATGGAACCAGCGAGAGGCCTATTTCACGTCATATAATTTTTCAAAATGATTGGAACAGTCATTCGGACATGCAATAAACCAAATGTGTATTTAGAACCAATGGCTGCATCCAAAATGAGGCATATGAGATCTGTATTTATAGATTTTCATACTTCATAAAAGAGATGTACTGTAACAAGACATTTAAAGTGTAGCTATTCCACGCACAATGGGAAATGTACCAAGCACACACTGACATCTTGTGGTGTGTTATGGTAAAATGTCCTTCTGGGTTCTGGGGTTTTTATTTTGAATAGGGATTTATTTTAATTTTTTTGCATTTTGCTAATTTATTTCGTTTTTTTTTTATGTGCATTTTTGTATATCTATGCTTTGCTACTGTTATTTTATTTTTTATTTTCTGGTGCTGAAAACCAATAAACAAACCTGAGGGGAAAATGTCCTGAAGCAAGCTGTTACTTTTCGTATGGGCCATAAATCTTCTTCTTTTTTCTTTTTTTAGCAATAAAATAACTGAATCACGGCACTCACATTAATAAATGTAATGTTGTGGATTCACATATTAATAGTCTATTAATAACCGTCTTGATTTTTTATTTATTTACTTATTTTTTTTCAGATACATTCCATATTATGAATGTCACACTGAATCTTGACTGCATTCTTACCGAACTCTAGATTAAATAACTGAGCCTTTGAACAAGGACACTGCATACTGAGGATTGAGAGCGTAGTAGATGATGGATAGACGCCAGAGGTCACTACTGGCATTCATTTTTTCTCACATACTTTGTAAGATTTATTTCATACTCATTCACAACACCTGTTACTAATAATAATTCAAAATGTTAGCAATAGGAGGAGTCAGAAAATACAACAGCATTCTATTGGGTAAACATCTGATTCAAGTTAAATCAAAAGTAAATATTTGGTCACACTAGTTTAGGGACCAGTTGTCACCAACTACAACTTTGCCTCAATAAACTCCTAATTTGCTGCTTATGAATAGTTAGTAAGGTAGTTGTTAATTTTAGGTGGTGGGGTAGGGTTAAAGGATCTAAAATATGGTCATGCAGAATAAGTCATATCAATAAGCAATTTACCACAGGAGTAGGCTATGTACTTCTGCATTCATTGTTTTAGCATTGTTGTAAAATACTGTCCACATGGATCAGTGTTTCTATTCTGAGGACTGATGACGTTCTTTGTCACCTTTTGCATGGCACAAGTTCATTCATCTTTCAGCAAGTCAGTGTCTGACATCATCTGAGCATTCAGTCTATAAGGAAACTGTAGTCTGCAGGGCAACATACAGCTGAAATGTGTTCAGATGGTGCACAAGGGTCTTAGCAGTTCTGTAGCCTGTAAATGACTTTGATGCTGCTGAGAAATGATACATTTTCAGGATCTATTCTTAGTTATAAGAACAAAGTGGCCAATCATTACCACCACTAAAGCTGTAATAAATCCAGCCGGGTCAAACGTGGCAACATCTGATCATGAGAGTGGTTGGCTATTTTGTTGTGACAACATTACCTCTGTTTTCTTTACTAGTTACAATGATGTGGCACAAGTTATGGCCAAGGTAAGCTGCATAATTATAGACTTAATTGTGAACTAAACTGGTCTGACTGTTGGAGGGAGAATTTAGAAACAATAAAGGTCTATGCCAGATCCATAAATCTCAAGGTCCTTTGGCAGTCCATTTTGTCACAACAAAATTTATTATGAAATTTGCTCAACATAGCTGTCAACATTGTGATATCAGAGCTTTGCTACATAAGCTACTAGGATATGTTTGACTGCTCTGTTTACAATGTTTCTATCTATCTATCTATCTATCTATCTATCTATCTATCTATCTATCTATCTATCTATCTATCTATCTATCTATCTATCTATCTATCTATCTATCTATCTATCTATCTATCTATCTATCTATCTATCTATCTATCTATCTATCTATCTATCTATCTATCTATACACCAGAAGTGGCATGTAAGCAATTACACTATTGCTAATATATATAATTTTTTTTTTTAAACATCTCCAAGATGCTTCAAGAGATACCTGTAAAACTACCTGAAAAACTGTGCAAGTACACATAGGGCAAAAGCTGCTTTAAACGCAAAGAATTATCACACCAAAAGTTAATTTCATTTAGTTACAGTTTTTTTCAGTCGCTTTGGTGCATTTCTTGAATCGTCCTTAATATTTGCAAAGAAGTATGTACATTTCTCAAAACAATTTGTACAAACAGCACCACACAATAGATTTCCTGCAAAAGCCTGCAACTTACTCAAAGTCTTTAGTTCATCTCTCAAAAGTAAGTACTTATGTCAATGAACATATCAGTCCCATCAGAATGAAAAGTCCTTGTGTCATTGTTCACAAACAAGACAGTCAAAACGCTTAGTCATGTTGTCAATATAACAGTGCACTCTGTTAGTATTACCTGATGTAAGCTATGGCAACAGTTTGGATTACAGTTACTGTACTGAATTGCAGAAGGCTGTGCTTCTTATGTATCCCATATATCCTTTCAAATGTACAAATTTACACATTACTGTATGTGGGATATTGATCGAAAGAGACTGTTTTGAAATGTTTGAATTATCGAGGATATGGTCGATCTCCCAAAATTTAACTGCACCCTTCAGCCATTGTAAGGCCATGATTGACAACATGGTCCACAATAGTGGCCTTTATTTCATCTGATATGCGCCTCTGTCCTTGGCCTCTTCTGCCTCTTCCTCTGCTTTGCCTCTGTACCCTTCCACCATGCATTCTTACTCTTCTTCTTCCTCTCAGCTGTTGACCCTGATTGTTTTCTGGATGTTCATCCACTGTCAGAATTTGTAACTCTTGTGTTGTCCTCAGTCTATATATGCTATCCAATTGAAGATTCATGAAATGCACCTTTGAGCTATTTCAGAGAACTGGTTTATAATTGGTTGATCTATATTATCTTCATTAGTGAAAATGCATAATTCATGACAAATTTACAAAAAGTCTAATAGAAATGTGTAGAAAATATGCTTGACAGTTTATGATGACTAGATCAACCATTTTGCATTTAATGATGTTTACGATGAACTAATGACTAGAGTTCATAATGTTTTGAGGGCTAAGACTATTGCACGGAGAACTATATAATACATTCTGAGCAACATGATATTAACAACTGATAATGTAGGAAACCGCAGACAAATGTACATAATCAATTGCATGAATGTACCAAAGCAATCGCAATTTGTTCAAAAGAATGAGAAACTGCTTTTATGATGTGCACAAGTGACTATAATGTGGAGGTTGAACAAGTTGTTTTGAAAATGTCATTTCTGATCTGAGAAATGCACCAAAGCGACTGAGAAAAACTGTAACAGAAGATAATTGATAAATAATACCTATTTATGGAATTATTTTTGACAGCATCCTCATTTTACAGCATTTTTACGCAAGTGCCTAAAACGTTTAACAGTACTGTAGCTTTGCAGGTAATGTCTCACTGGATTATTACAATTAATGGCAAAATGAATGTTTGGAAATGTAAACTGATATTACCTACTGACACACTACAGCAAAAGATAGAAAAAAAAAACTTAAAACCATTTTTAGCTGGTGAAAATATAGTGTTCTAATAATTTTGACCACCACTGTAGCAATTTAAAGTAGGCTAAGTAAATAAAACAAATAGGCAAAGAATAATATTCAAATGGATGTAGCCTAGATGCTTAGAAAATGTTTAAAAATAGAATATTTAGATAATATGTTCTTGCGAATCCAAATCAGCCTATTTCTGATGATCAAAAAGTAAAACTTCCATCGTTCGCCCATCTATAATGTGAAACGATGTGAATGTGGTACAACGCGAGGGCGGGCTTGTAGTACTGACGTCATCAGCTGGGTGTCTCTCGCCCGGCTTTGGGCTTCTGTCTCCTCTCTCTCTCTCTCTCTCTCTCTCTCTCTCTCTCTCTCTCTCTCTCTCTCTCTCTCTCCCTGTGAAGCGAACAGGGGGGAGAGGATCATAAAAAAAAAGCCAGGAACGGCGACAGTGACAGCGCCTGCGGCTCCGGCGCCTGTGCGCGATCCTCCCTCTCACTCACCGCCAACACTCGCACCAATGCGCGCCCTCAGCCATCTCCAGCAGACACCACCGCATCACAGCACTGCGCCCGCGGTCTGAAATTCACTCCCCCCCTTTTTTTTTATTGTAGTTGTTGAGCATCCGACATACGAGCAGCCATCGAGACGCAAACACTTTCTTTTCAATCCTTCATCTGAATGACGGGCGGACGGTTCGACTTCGACGATGGCGGCACTTTCTGCGGTGGATGGGAGGACGGAAAAGCCCACGGACACGGCATCTGCACCGGCCCCAAGGGCCAGGGCGAATACTCCGGGTCCTGGACCAACGGGTTTGAGGTAGTCGGGGTGTACACCTGGCCCAGTGGAAATACGTACAAGGGCTACTGGGCGCAGGGGAAACGGCACGGGCTCGGCGTGGAGTCCAAGGGGAGGTGGCTGTACCGCGGGGAGTGGAGTCACGGATTTAAGGGTCGGTATGGGGTACGCCAGAGTCTCAATACACCTGCCAGGTATGAAGGCACATGGAGTAATGGACTGCAAGATGGATATGGGGTCGAGACGTACGGAGATGGGGGTGAGTTCATCGAAACATCACTTGACCTATTTAATGTTCTTTAAAGTCTTGCGTGTTTGTGATGCTGCTGCCGCTGCCGAGTGAAATCGGGTCTTTGTTTTGTAATATATCATTATAAAACTAAGGCCTTATATGTAGAATATAATAAGGATTCTTTTTTTTCCTTCCATTTTTGTGGAAGATCAAACAAGACTGCGTCTTGAAGCGCATGGGCTATTTCTAGTGCCTAGATTTTGCCCCTAAATCATGGTCTGCAGATTTATGAAGCAGTTTGTCCACGCAGTTGAGTTGATGTATGGCATATAACTGGACTGGTCAGCAGAAGTTGCTCACAGAGGTCAGGGCTAATAATAGTTACATCTGCAACATGTCAAATCAAAGCTCTTCTAGCAGACTAGTAGACCAGCAGACAAGTTCTTGTCTCAGCTTATTTCTTTTGCAAACAGCATTTGTGCTATGTGAAAATTCTGTGCTGTCACTCTTCATTCAATGGAAGTTAAATCGTGAAATGGACATTTAAAAATATGTACAAGTGTCCACCTGTTATTTTAATTAACTATTTCGTGCCATGGGAGGGGGGGGGGGGGGGGGGGCTCATCCATGTCGAACCAAACCTGTATAAATGTCTTTCTTCTGCTGAGCACAGAAGATATTTTGAAAAATGTTTGAAAATGCATGTAATGCAGCCATTTGATGGTAGCCATTGACTTACATAGTGTTTTTTCCATGCAATGGAAGTCAATGGCTACCATCAACATTCTTCAAAATATCTTCTTTTGTGTTCAACAGAACAAAGAAACTCATAAAGGTTTGGAACAACCGGAGGGTGAGTGATGACAAGATTTTCATTTTTGAATATCACTTCAAAATATAGTGACCATGTTAAAAAGAAAAGAAAAGAGAGACATTTTGGTGCTTATATTTTACAGTTTATAACCATACTTAATACATAATTTATTAATATTATTTTAATATACAAGCGTACTTAAATGTGCTTTTGTATTGGTGGTAAAATAGAAGGCCACAAGGTGCATTAAAATGAATAAATATAATTCTATTTACTAATCGACATAGGAGCCATATAAATTATGAGACAGCAAAAGCATAATTTTAGCACTAATTTGTGGGGGAAAAAATTACATTTACATTTAGTCATTTAGCAGACGCTTTTATCCAAAGCGACTTACAAATGAATTAAATGTATTGCCTTGTTAAACAATCTTACACTGTTTTAAGATTTAAATATTTAATATTATGACATTTTATTAATAAAATTAATACATGATAGTGAATATATATATACATATACATATATATCTTTTATTAAATATAACTAAATTACATGATTAAGTGATTAAACAGCATTGCTATTCAAATAACTTTTAGATTGCATAATAATATATTATTAAGTCTTTTAAGAAGAAATTTAAATCCAAGGTAAATTTAAATTTGGCAAGGACCATGAAGTTCTCTTGAAATGTGGTGGCGTCAGAGAGTTGGGCCTGCTGTTGAATTTATAAGGCAGGGTCACACATTACCGCTTACCCATAACTCACTTTCATCTTCTGCAAAGAATCCTGAAAATAGTGTTATAGCTTAGCTGGACTGCTGAGACAGAGGCTCTTTTGCACTCTGTATATCATAAGTCACTTTACCTATAATTGGAAGATTAGCTTATCAGCATTACTGCTGTAGAGGCAATGGCATATGCAGAATCATAAGGAATGAGTGGATAAATAGGTAAATAAATAAGAGTTATGGTTGGCTGGAGTCACAAACTTCACAACAGCTCAGATTACTTCCATGTTTTAAAATAGTGTTGGCTCTGCTGTTGAAGCTGTTAGGTCTGACAGGCCGGCATATGAGATATAGGAGGGAGAGCTGTACACTTCGTCACTTCAGCGTCATAATGTGGATTGGATTACACCTGTATATTACTAGCCTGACAATAATTTATTTAGTTATAGTCTGATGTTATTTTATTTATGCATCTTAGCACTTTGGATATTTGCTGAAAGTGAGATTAAAAAACTTTTCACCTAGATGGGGACCATGGTGGCACTAGGGCTATATCTACTGTATATCTGTATGTGTATCTACTTTACTATGAAACTGTTGAAAGTTTTGGGTTCAGATTTCTATTTCAAATAAATTCTGTTCTTTTAAACCTTATATTTATCAAAGAATCATGGTTTACACAAAAATATTAAGCAGCACATCTGTTTCAACATTAATGATAATAATAAGAAATGTTTCTTGAGCACCAAATCAGAATATTAGAATGATTTCTAAAGGATCATGTGACACTAAAGACTACTGAAAATTCAGTCTTGCCATCACATGAATAAATTACATTTTAAAATAGAAAATAGTTATTTTAAATTGTAATAATATTTCAAAATAGTTTTTATTGTATTTTTAATCACATCAATGCAGCCTTGATGAGCATAAGAACATTTTTTCAAAAATCTTTCAATGTCAAATCCTACCAACCCAAAACATTCGAACAGTATTATGTTTTGAAAGGTTATAATCATAGTTGCTGATGGTAACTTGTCTTTGAAGTGATTTATCACTAAATGGATGCTTCCATCCAGCAAACTGTCTTTATTCTTGAATTCAGAGAATAAAAGACATTAGGGTAATATTTAAGAAGGTCTTTGATTACTGATACTGTTTTTGGGATTCATGGAATGCAAAAAATAAAAATTAATTAATTGATCAATTAATAGCTTATTTTAATAATCTATTTATTATAATCATTTAAATGAATTTGTCATTTAATCTAATTAGCTTGGAAACATTTTGACGCCTCAATACAAAAATTCTAAACATTGCTTAAAAACATCAAAGCACCCAGACATGGCGGTTCCTCTGGTGTTTTCTTTTGTTTGTAATCCCTGTATTATGTGTTATGCAACATCTAGACTAAAGTCTCTCTAATCCCTTTGCCAGGTACGTACCAGGGCCAGTGGATGGGCGGCATGCGACATGGCTATGGCGTACGTCAGAGCGTGCCTTACGGCATGGCCACTGTCATCCGCTCCCCGCTGCGCACCTCACTGGCCTCCCTCCGCAGCGAGCAGAGTAACGGCTCCGTTCTTCACGACCACATGTCCGACAGTCCTGCTGGCACCCGCGGCGGCTTCGTCCTGAACTTCCACAGCGACAGCGAAGTGGGCTCCGGCAAAAAAAAGGGCCTTTTCAGACGAGGTTCTCTGTTCGGGAGCCTCAAGCAGCTGAGAAAGTCAGACTCCCGTTCTTCCATATCCAGCAAGCGCAGTTCGGCACGAAGCGACGCCACCATGAGCCGCATCAGCTCTAGCGACGCAAACTCCACCATTAGTTTTGGCGATGGAGAAGTGGCTGACGAGTACATGCCGGCTGAGGACAACGTCGATGCCACCACCACCGAGTCGTACATGGGCGAGTGGAAGAATGACAAGCGGAATGGATTCGGTGTTAGTGAGCGCTCCAATGGGATGAAATATGAAGGCGAGTGGATAAACAACAAACGCCACGGCTACGGGTGCACGATATTCCCTGATGGGACAAAAGAAGAGGGAAAGTACAAAAATAACGTTTTGGTGCGTGGCATCAAGAAGCAGCTTATTCCCCTCAAGAACACCAAGACGAAGCAGAAAGTGGACCGTGCCGTTGAAGGAGCCATAAGAGCGTCTGCCATTGCCCGAACAAAAGTAGAAATTGCCACCTCAAGGTTAATACTTCCTCCAGATCAATCCTACACCACATGATCAATTTCACCTTAAGGGCATAATTACAACAACATTTTATCTCACTCTCTTTCTTTCTCTTGCAAGTTCCTTCATCTAACCAACAGTATTGCTCACAATAATTACATTCCTCCAACCAACATAGCATCTGCATGCTGTATCCCAAGCTGTAGAGGAGTTGAAGGCTGCTCATTCGCCCTCATGTGAATGAGTGAAACGCGGCAGGGAGGTGGCCAGGCAAACAGCTATTGTGCAGAAGAGCCCCGTTGAATAGTCTGTTTGCATGAGTGCCATCACATGCCCCCCGGCCATAGCTCTCATACTGATCACATAATCAATGCAGGGCCAACAGGATGTGCTGAATGAAGTCACAGAGGAATCGGGGTGCCAGTCATAACATTTATAATCATTTAAACATTTTAGTGGAGAAACGGCATGGTATTTTTATGTATTGCTGGACATTACTACAATTAAACGGCCTATACGTTCCGAAGAGAAGTTAAGCGTAGATGTAACTTGCTTAGAGGAGATACTTATGTAACTTTGGTGGTATGTGTAAATCAAACCACAAATTTCAAAGGCAAAGCTGTTTCATTCCTCTGGGATTGAATTACTGTCAGTTCTTTTTATATCTGTTATACATAACACATAATTATCGATTAAGTCACACATGGAATGGTGGAGGAAATGCCTGATATTGTTTTCTAAACACAACAACACGTTTTCCCACTCCAGAAAACCACTAAAGCTACTTTTCTTAACTCTTGTAATTCATCAGAACAGCTGGCTAAAGGCACACATCGATTTTTGCAAGTTGAAGCAGGTTGTGAAGATCAGTGTGTTAAACAGGGACTCAATAATGTTGTGTGAGCTGAGTGGTACCGCTGATTCATGCGAGGACATGTGAGCTTATTTGCTAGTGCTAGTGCTGATGTAGGAGAAGTTTCTCACTTGTTTAGCATTAATGTTCCTTCAGTTTAAAACACACATTTAGTTATTCGTTTTTGTTCTTTTTCCTCACACCTTTTTTTGCTCTCATCAACATGCATTGGAGAGTAGTTAGGATGACAGTATTATGCTTAAAGGGACATTTCACCCAAAAATGAAACTTTACATCATCATTTACTCATCCTCATGTTGTCCCAAACTTCAGTGGAACACAACATTTTGAATGTATATATTGATATAGAATATCCTGCCACCTATTTTCAATATGAGTGAGTGAATGAGGATTGAGGCTTGCTCAAAATTATAAAAAAAAAAAAAGCATCAGAAAAATGTTTTATATGATTTGCATGCTGAAAATCTTTATGTTCACCAAGATTTAGTAGTGATATCAGATTTGAGAATGAATCATCTTTTCAAATGAATCAGTTCAGAAAGCAGATCTGACTGATCTTCTATAATCGGACTGATCTTCTCGATTTCAGCAAACTTAATCATTGATCTGATCTTAGTGGTTAACAACTCACTGATGATTATCAGTGAATAATGACCTTAATTTTTGGTCTGTTCATTAAACAAAGCTATTTTAAAGCTTCATCTGAATCATTTTTGCATTCTTTTTAAAGCTTAAAATTCCAGTCCTAATTCCTTGTAATTTCAGGAGACACCTCCTTACACTGTTGTGCTTCCTTTTGTGTTCTATGAAAGAAAGAAAGACAACTGAAATGTAAATAATGACATAGTATTCATTTTTTTGATTGAACTGTTCCTTTAGTGATTCTTTATTGTGTTTTTCATGTGCAAGTTTATGTTTTTAGGGCTTTTTACTTAGGAAGTGTTTTGCTTTGCTCTATTAATGCAGTTATTTACTTCTTTCTGTCAGCATGAAACCCGTGTCCTTGTCCTGTTCATTCATTACCATGTGCTTCTTTCTGATAGCTGAAAGAGTATGAATTTTAATGAAAGCTGCTATAATGAGCTTGCACAGTCCACGTAGCTAATGAAATAGTAATATGTCCCAGAGCTGCTGGATGAATTAAATATCTGTCAGTGCCTTTGAAGATTGTTACGCAGAGAAGTGATAAGCACTGTGAGGGTTCAGAGAATGTGTGGAGAGTCTGAGAAGGCTTTTGATTGCCTTGAAGGAGTCTAGAAAAAGAGCAAGAGAGAGAGAGAGAGAGAGAGGTGGGGGGGTTCTCAGGCCTGTGCTCTCTCACACATGTGTGCACTGTGTGTCAGCACTGAGCCTGACTAAATAAGGCAAGGCAGGAGTTGGCTTCTCAATCGCTGACAAGAATATAGTCTTGCAGCCGTCACTGATACAGTAGCCACAGTCTACGTCCTGTTATCATCTGTCAGAGCACTTAGGTTTAGAGCTGTATGTGTGCACGTTCATCCTGTCAGCACTGACTGTCTCTTTACCATGGCAATCATAATCCCTGCCGAAATATTAGAGTTTCTACAATTACTGTAGATTATAAATGGGATCTCTATACAAGTATTTCTTTGTCATTTCATTTAATACTGTTTTGAGGAGACTAGAAACTATGATATTTTGTTGGAAACTGTTTTTCCATGGTTCATTTTTTGTAAAAAGTTGATTTCATATCTGAGATTTATGTGTCCTGCATATCTGGTCAAGGTTTTAATGGATGGGATTACCTGAACAGATTAACCATTTTTCTTAATCTTCTGTTTGTCCTCAACAACAGTTTATGTAGAGGATTGTTTCTTCTGTGGTAATCTACTTTATACGCTGCGTTTTGTAGTGATTTGTTGATTGCAAAATACTTTGATGCCATAGGCATACTTATTTTTATTTGATTTATTAGTCCTCAAATTATATATTTTGGGTTCATCCGTATTATTCCTGTCCATTTTATGTGTTTTAGGGCTGTCAGTCAACGTTTTAACATTAATTTATTAAATTAAATGAATTAAACCATTTAACTACCATTTAAAAGTTTGATTTTTAAAATGTTTTTGAAATAAGTCTCATATGCTCACCAAGGCTATGTTTATTTGATCAAAAATACAGTAAAAAGAGTAATACTGTGAAATAATATTAAAATTCAAAATAACAGTTTTCTGTTTTAATATTTTTGAAGATGGGATTATATTCCTGTGATGGCAAAGCTGAATTTTCAGCAGCCATTACTCCAGTCTTCAGTGTCAGTTTTGAAAACAGGTGTGCTGATTAATATTTTTGAGGAAACCGGGATTCCTTTTTTCAGGATTCTTTGTTGATAGAAAGATCAAAAGAAAACATACTTAACCCCAAACTTTTGAACAGGTGAACGCAGTTTAATATTGTTAACACATTTATTCAATTTCATTCTGTTCTGTGGTTTCTAAAAACTCATCAGAGCACTTTGAGCTGATTGAAACTGATCAGGGGTGCATTTCCCAAAAGCAACTACCGTCACAAGTTCCGTCGTTATCATTAGAGTTCAGCAGAACTTGTGACCATAGTTGGATACCGGTGCTTTTGGGAAACGCACCCAAAAGTCCACAGCACAGCAAGCATTTTGCAGAAAGACAGTATTTTAACCAAGAGTCATTAACATTCTCTGAATTGAATTATAACTGAAGTGAAATATCACACACCACTGAAATGCTGTCTGTCATTCACAGACATGTTAATGCAAACAGTCCATTAGAGGGCTGCAGGCCAGTGAAAAAAACGTCTTACACATCACAGATTTCCTCTCACTGCTGTGTGTTGTTTCATTTTGAGAAATTTGGAATTTGAACTAAAGAAAAAATATTAAATTAATCATGCTTAAATATTTTTAATGATTTGCATCCCTAGAATGTTTATGTCGTTATTATCAGTGTATTCCGACATGTCACTGAAAACATCATATAATCTAGCAGCGTAAGAATACGTACAGAAATATACATTTGTACAGGCTAACTGGACAGATCAGAATCAAGACACGTGTTGAGTTGCTGTGGGCTCAAGCGGGGAGGATGTGCTCCTCTTCACATCTTTATCTGAGCTCTTGTGTGTGATAGAGTGGGCGAATGTGAGGAGACACTGCCAAATTAAAACCCTTAGAATTTCTGCAAGTGCTCCATCTGTCGCCTAGGAGATGTTCTTTGGCTCAGACTCCAAAGAATATCACATTAGGTCCATTAACGCCTAGGGAAGGTGCTGCTTATTACTTGGCTGACAAATAGTATGTAGATGCTCTCTTAATATTGTGTTAATATTATATATGCCTTGTGTGTTTAGAGGAGCCATGCCTGTAGTTGATTTTAAACAGTTTGGAATTCTAATAAGTAGTAAGTGATAGATAATGTTTGATGTGTATTGAATTCAAAGTCATATATTTAAAGGGACAGTTTACCCAAAAATGGATTATCACTCACCCTCGTGTCATTTCAAACCCATAATGTTATTTATTTATATATATATATATATATATATTTGGTGCAACACAAAAATCATAATATTATACACTGTTAGACATTTCAAAGGGTTTTTACAGTAACTTACTGGCAACACTGTTGCCAGTAAGTTACTGTAATTAATATTTACAGTAGCAAACTGTATTTGATTTACAGTTGCAAACTGTGCTGTTTTACAGTAAATTACTGTAAATGAAATCCAATTCATCAGTATACTACTGTAATTCATTTTAATATAGATTTCATTAGATTTTTATATGGAATTCATTTTATTTTTACTCTACATAGGTACTACTGGCATTCAATTAAAACAGACACAATAATTACAAAATATCAAATTCTTTATTTAAAACATTGCATGTATAACACTTAAAAATACAGACTTCCAATGCTGGAACAGTGCATCTTCACCATTTCTCCTGTCTTAGGATGTTTTGCAGTGCATTATGTTGTGTCCTCTGGATTCATCCTCACAAATAGTCTTTAGGCAACAGAAACATAATGGGGAAAAAAGACAAGCAGCTAAAGAATAGATAGCTATCTGCAAAACCCAGGTGCTGCTCCAAAACGTGGCCACCATCTTTGCTCACCATTCACTTTGTTATAAATGTCTTCTTTGAAAAACAAGAAGTAGAAATAGCACACTTTTAAAAGGCAAACCTCATACAGAATACACAAACCTCTCAAAACCATAGCTGTTCTCTTACCATGAATTATCAGTCTCAGGGTGACTGGCATGCTCATGTCTTTCTTGATGCTTCATTGCAGTTGCCTTTAAAACACAAATACAAAAATGCAGTAAATCTTAAATTCTATTAAAAACTATAACAAACTAATTCTAAGACAAGAAAGGCAGCTAGCCATAAAACTAGTTTAACCTAGCTAATATACGCTTTTATTTTATCAGGCTACTGACCAACATTAACTACTAACACCTGAACAAAATTTCTCATTAGTTAACCTAATGTTAATATAAGATAAGCGTTGCTCGTTAAAAATAATTTTAATTCGGTAACTTAATTCAATAAGATGACAAAAGTCGTTTGAAACGACAGCGCAGTTTACCATAGTAAAGTTCTGTAACTGCCATGTCGACGAGTAAATGTTACTATGGGTTAAACTGGTGTGCAAAATTCTGACACAAACACAGACAAACGTACATATATTTTTACCTTGCTTGCTGGTCTTATTCTATCGTAAAGTGCATCGACACACAGCGTAGATGTTCTCCAGAGCTCTTCCACTCTCCTGGGTTCATCCTCGGCACTGCCGAGCAATAACCAAAAATACATTGTATGGGTCAAAATTATAGATTTTTCTTTTATGCCAAAAAATCATTAGGATATTAAGTAAAGATCATATTCCATGAAGATATTTTGTAAATTTACTACTGTAAATATATCAAAACGTTGTTTTTGATTAATAATATGCTTTGCTAAGAATTCATTTGGACAACTTTAAAGGCAATTTTCTCAATATTTTGATTTTTTTGCACCCTCAGATTCCAGATTTCCAAATAGTTGTATCTCAGCCAAATATTGTCCTAACAAACCATACATCATTGGAAAGCTTATTTATTCAGCTTTCAGATGATGTATAAATCTCAATTTCGTAAAATTGACACTTAAGACTGGTTTTGTGGTCCAAGGTCACATATGTAATATGTTTCATTGGCTACAGAAATCCAGAGGCCCAGTGAACTAGATGAATCTCCTCAGGAGCTGATCTGTGCAGGCTGGTTTGGGCTGAACCATAATAAATCATTAATCCCGTTCTCACAGGGCTACTTTTGCTCTATATGAGCACCAGACACTCAGTATATTTGTGTTAGTGCTACCACACTATGACATGACTCTGTAGATCAAGCTTACAGCATGTCTTCCTCCTGTTTAAGGTTTCATTTATCACCATTATTGCAATTCTCAGCAGAGGACAAGTGCTATATATCACAATTATACTGTACTAAGTATATATATATATATATATATATATATATATGGTCGCCGTGATTTTGCCAAGTAAGACATGTTCCTGGATGAACATCTTTTGTTGATCCTGGATCAACATTACTGTCCAAAGATATAAACTTAACCCAATCCCTACCCCTAAACCTAACCCTACCCATAATGTATTCCTAAAATCAGTGGGAAATGATAGCTGATTAACAAAGGTGTAGAAGCACCTAACCCTGATCATAAGCCTAAAATAGATATTTCCTGAAAAGTTATATCTCAATTCTGATTGGTTGATTGTAATGTTGTTCCAGGATCAACAAGGATGTTGATCCAGGAACATGTTGTACTTGGTGAAATCACGCTCACCAATTCATTCAACCAGAGCTTTAGATTCAATTTAATTCATTCACATAGCTCTCCTTAGAATGTGATTAATACAAAGCTCCTCCCCACAGTTAAAGACTATGATCCCTTAAAAGCAAGCTTAGCATAACAGTTGTAATGTGGATGGACTTCGAAAGATACTTTGTCTGGAATGTTTCATGACAGCCGGCTGACACTTATGTCTTCCTTCAGACTGCATGGTCTGGTGCAAAGAAGAAAAAAATAGTATTGGTTAAATGTTGAACAAATATTGAATGATGAGAAAGCACTAATTTTCATATTTTACTTTGCATATGTGATGGGAATTTTAAGTAGGCCACTGCCTGAAAGAAGAACAGTCTAGTTTTACTGATAGGAGTGAGCAACCCTTCAAAAGTGTTCAAGGAATTAAATGCCAAATGTAAAACAAACTAAAATTAGGTTTGGATGGCCTTCCTGTGCTCATGGCACTGCAAATCTGTATACCTTATACTGTAACATACATCTGTACTCTCTCTTCACTCACTCATGTGAACATCCTCTTAACAAGTGTTAATCCAATGGGTTATTTAAGGCCTTGTTGGGCTGATACAAAATACTAAGTTATATTTAAAAGTTTATGGATTAAATGTGGTGTATATTAAATATTTATATTTGCAGTGGTTTTGAAGTTGGCATAAATCTTTGTGAATATTTCAATGTTTTTATTTTTTAATGCTCTTAAAGTTTCCTAAAAAGTTTTTTTTTTTAACTACAGCATTAAGACTGATATATAATGTGATGTGTATATATACATATATTACTTGAAATATATATATATATATATATATATATATATATATATATATATATATATATATGGAACAAAAATATTAAGATACACTACTGTTTAAAGGTTTAGGGTTAGTACGTTTCTTATGCTCACCAAGCCTGAATTTATTTGATCTAAAATACAGTAAAAACTTAAATATTTTTACGATTTTATTATATTTTAAAATATAATTAATTTTTGTGATGCCAAAGCGGAATTTTCAAAGTAGCCATTACTATAATATGCTGATTTATTTTTCAAGAAACATCTGTTGCTTAAAAACATTATTGTCAATGTTCAAAACAGTTGTGCTGCTTGATATTTTTTGTGGAAACCATGATATACATTTTTTATTTATTTATTTTTCTTAAATAAAAAGTTCAATTGTTAAAAAGTAATAACTGTTTAATAGTTAATAAAAGCTAAAACATAATTTATGTGAAATATAAATATTTTGGAACATTTCACATTATGTCTTTACTGACACTTTTGATCAATTGAATGCATCCTTGATGCATAAAGGCATTCATTTCTTTTTTTAAATATCGTGCAGACCCCAAATGGTAGCGTATCAAATATTTTTATTTTATTTATTTTATTTGCGCTATGTCACTCAGCCCTATGTTTGCATATTGACAGAGGACAATCCTGTACTCTTTCAACTGATCAATGCCCACATTTTGCTCTATTTTTAACACTATTAGCTTTTCGTGAATAGGAAAATGAAAACAGTACACAGCATAGTAACTTGTTTCTTAGCTTCTGTTAATGAATGCATCTTTGTGTGCTTGTTGTGAGCGGCACAGTGGACTTGCAGCCACTGCAGTGGTGGTGGCTGATAGTGCCAGGAGCATTGTTAAAGTGATGTACCCTCCTCCCATATCTTATCGTCCAAGCTGTCTGACTCCAGCTCTGTCTCTTTGCTTTACCTAGAACCGCACACGCCAGGGCCAAAGCAGAGGCAGCTGACCAGGCGGCCCTGTCTGCCAGCCAGGACGCTGATATCGCCAGAGCAGTGGCCAGAGAACTGTCCCCCAACTTCTATCAACCAGGTATCCCACCATCCATGCGCACATCCGCTTTCTCTCATGCGCACACACACACACACACACACTTTTTCTACGCCCTTTCGCCCCTCCCTAATTACTCCCTTTGTGTCCTTGTCTTTGTGTCTGGGTCAAGTGTCTCTTTTTTTGCCTCCCTGTCAAGCAAAGGCAAAGAGAGCAGATGCAATTGCAAATGAGTTGTGAAGGGGAGGAATTTCATTTGCATAAATTACTGCTTCTCTGAGCCCAGCTCCGACCGATTTTAATTCCTGCAAATTATTTAAAAAACTCCATCAGGGTCAAGTATTATAAATGTGTGTGGTAGACTGTATATTTTATTATATAACATTTAATTTTTATTCTAACCAATTGATACGTTAGCTGGTGAATGTCACATGGCATATGTATGTATGATTTATAATATCACATTAACCTCAATTCAGTGAGGCAACAGTTTCTTCAACCTCTTTCTGCTCATATAAA
This sequence comes from Acrossocheilus fasciatus, assembly GCA_036784905.1. Lineage (NCBI taxonomy): Eukaryota > Metazoa > Chordata > Actinopteri > Cypriniformes > Cyprinidae > Acrossocheilus > Acrossocheilus fasciatus. Next base: position 20,545,905 of record CM071939.1, on the reverse strand, counting down.
GCCTTGTTAAAGCCAAAAAGCCTTTGGCATTTGTCCATACATTACCAAATGGTTTCGGGATAATTCCTAAATGCTCCAAGTGGAATCCTTAAATCCCCACCCCAACTCAATCGCAGGTCTGCATGGCTGGCCAGTGACGTCTTGCTTATGAAGCTAAATATGTTTTACATATTGTGGATTATTATGTTGTGCTCAGAATCCTTGTTGTTTCCTGAAGTATTTTAAATAATTAATATAAATAAATAATATAGAAATAATTGTCTGTTACATTAGCTCAATTGTCAGTTAATTGCACACTAGCCAGGTTTGACAGCACAACCTCAGTGGGATTAAAGCTGCTGGGTGGGTGCAAAGAATCCCTACAACTCTGGTAGCCGTTTGTGAATTATAATAATTTTTCTTATATCTTTAATTTATGAAATACATGCACTTTTCTAAACAAGATCAAAATGTTTCTGCTAACAGGGCTACCAGCTTGAGTAGCATATCAATTTGTTAATTTATTTGTTTACAGTAAATCTGTTACCTCTGGAGTTGGGCATTATTTAGAATTGAGGTATTATCTCTGCAGATAGATTTACATTAAATTTATTTATTTCATCACATTTAATAAATGATTTTTTTTAGACCAGGATGGAAGAACACTTCATTTCCCAGAAAGCATTACCTGTGGGGTATGGCCAATTGTACAGAGAATAATCAAAAGTATTGTGTTTCCCCCAAAAATGTTGTGTTTGCTTGCAGAGGTATTGAAATATATTTTTCCTCCACACTCATATTATTTTTTGAGTAAATGCAGTTTAAGTTTTTTTTTTTTTTTTTCTGGGGAACACAAAATATTTGCAAAAATTAAAAAAACATTGGAATCGACGTTTTCCTCCCATGTCATTTTTTTTTCCCATCAACCATGTCCCTTTAGTTATTCCATATTCCATTTCATTTTAAACTCCAGCTCATGAAGTGAAATGTAGTCGGTTTTTCAGTTCTGGATTTCACACAACCTTGGTTGTCTGCACATGTTTTAGGTAAATATTGCCCAGGATTATTCAAGTTTAATTCCATTTTATTCAAAATAACCTCACAGAATTTTGTTGCAGAAATTATGTCTTGGGGATTGGGATAAAAATGACAAATGTTTATATTTGTCAGTCCTCTGTCATGTGTGTCATGCCATGTGTTCCTGCCTCTTGTTTCCTCATTTGCTTTGCTTCCTGTCCTTGTTGAGTGTGATTGTCTGTTATTCAGTTCAGGTGTGTGTATTATCTGTGATTGTCATGTGGATTTAGTTCCTGCCTGTTTAGTTAGTTGTCGTTTGGTCTACATGTTATTCCCTGGTGTTCCTGTCGATGTCAACCTTGCCTTGTCTTGTTTGGATTCATTAAAGACTGTTATTTGAGTTATCCTCGTCTCCTCGTTCCTTCCTGCTGTATTTTATTTCTAGTGCTGTCAAATGATTAATCACATCCAAAATAAAAGTTTTTATTTACACAGTATACAGTGGGGGAAATAAGTATTCAACACTTGAACAAATTTTTTATTGAACACATTTCCAGTGCAGCAATTCACATGAAATCAGATGTTCGTAAAAAAGAAAAAGAAAAAGCAGTACACCAAGGCAAGACAAAGCAAGACAACAGCTGATTTCACTAATTAGTTCAACCTCCTATCTGCCACGCAAAGGAGCTCCTTGAAAGATTTCTGATCAGGGAGTCAGAATGTTAATCAGAAGAGTAATCCAAGAGCCAAGGACCACTCGGAAAGAGCTACAGAGAGACTTGGAAGCAGCAGGTACAGTTGTCACAGAGAAAACTATAGGCAATGCACTCCACCGCCACGGCCTCCATGCATGCTCACCTTGGAAGGCTCCATTTTTGAAGAAAAGGCATGTTGAAGCTCGTTTGATGTTTGCTACAAAACATTTGGACAACCCTGTGAATTACTGGGAGAATGTTGTCTGGTCAGACAAGACAAAAATTGAACTTCTCGGCAATAATACCACACACCATGTTTGGAGGAGAAATTGCTCTGCGTATGACCCTAAAAATACCATACCAACAGTGAAGTTTGAAGGTGGAAGCATCATGGTATGGGGCTGTTTTTCTTCTCATGGTACTGGCAGAATCCATGTTATTGAAGGGAAGATGAATGGAGCCATTTACCAGGAAATTCTTGAGGTGAATCTGTTACCATCCGCCAGGATGATGAGGATGAGACATGGATGGACATTCCAGCAGGACAATGATCCAAAACATACTGCAAAGGAGACTCGGAATTGGTTCCAGAAGAAGAAAATAAAGTTGTTGGAATGGCCCAGTCAATCACCAGACTTAAACACAATAGAGAATTTATGGAAGGAATTGAAGATCAAGATTCTCAAGAGGGCCCCATGAAACATTCAAGATTTGAAGACAGTCTGTTTTGAAGAATGGACCAAAATCCCACCTGCACACTGTGAACGATTAGTTTGTTCATACAGGAAGCGTCTTGAAGCTGTTATTGCAAACAAAGGCTTTTCCACCAAGTATTAAGTATAATCTCAGTTAGTGTGTTCAATACTTTTTTCCTGTGTCATTTCATTTTATTACACATAACTTTTTTTTATGGATTGTAATATTCAATATTTTTTTCTCTGTGTAAATTACTTGAGTTAATACCAACATCTGGTCAAAATTTCATGTGAATTGCTGCATGTTTATATATTAAATACATTTATATATAATATAAGTGTATATACAAACATGTAAATATATATTGTGTGTGTGTGTGTGTGTGTATTTATATATACATAATAAATATGCACAGTACACATAAATATATTCTGTAAAAAAATTTAAAAAAACTTATTTTGGATGTGATTAATCAGGATTAATTATTTGACAGCACTATTTATTTCACAATAATTAGGCTGCTGCTACTTGTATACGTAAAAGCCACATTATAATATACAAGGTTAAAAATCCTCCATCCCACAGACTTTATAAAAATCACCAGGCTCATAAATTCTCATTTGTCCTCCTAGAAATATCAAAACAAAGTGTCAACACAACTTACTCAAGGGAGCAATGTGGACTGAAAGTTTTTTTCCTGAAATGTACTCACAGTTTTGTTTGAGAGTGTTTGGTGTCAAGACTCTCTGCAGATGAACTGTTCTTTAGCTTTGTAAAAAGGCTGATAAAAACAGTGTGATTTATTTGTAGTCTGGGCCTGGGCACAGTCCAGTGCAAGTTCTAGAAAGCCCATCTGTGTCAGCTGTGAGGCCACTCTGGCCATATCCGTGGTCTGGAGAATCTGGAGAATGACTGGAAGCTCAGACTTCAATCATAAAGCAAGTGGCAAAGTTCTTAATGTCCGTCCCTGCTTAAACACTAAGAGACTGAGACTGTGAAAACGTGAAATTGCATCTGTTATGCTGGCAGTTTATTCTGAGCTTGATATTCACAAGCAGCACTCTTGAGATGTTTTGTTTCTGGGTTTGAGCCGTATTTAGATGTATCAAGGTCTTTTCGTTGGACAGTAATAATTAGATTTTTCAGACTGTATAAAATGTAACCTAATAAAAATGTAACATTTTATATTTATATAAAATAAAATGTATTTATATAAAATACATTTTATATTTATATATTTATATAAAATGTAAAAATATTAATCTTAAATTAATTAATTAAAAAAGAAAACTAATTCTGAGTTTTTTTTTTATACCCTTTTAAGGTCCTGACTATATCAAGCAAAGATTTTCCAGTGAGCCCATCGAGATTAAAGAAGTACCAGAAGAAAAGAAAGAGAAATCGCCTTCAGGAAGTCCGCACTTTTACCGCAAAGGCACGACCCCAACCCAGTCCCCTTCCCAAAGCCCCGGGCCCACACCACCTCCCTCCCCCCCTCTCAGCAAGAAAAAGCCCTTCTTTAACAGAAGTGCCCCAAAAGCCATCAAAGAAAACAAGCCCCCTGCTGCCGAAAGCCTGGCAGCGGGTGTCACCAAGGCTACTTCCAGGATATCAGACAAACAGGAAGTAAAACAGGAGGTAGTACCCGTAGCCAAACCCTCCAAGCCACCGGCGCCGGTCGCCAATGCCTCCAGCCCTGGGAACGGTGAGCTGCACTCCCAGTATCACGGATACTATGTGAAGGCGGAGGTGATGATGCCACCTGATGATCTGGAGGACGAAGAACACCATGCAACATCAACTGCTCATACCAGGATGCCCCCACCTGCAAAGCAGTACCGCGCACCGACCCCCAAACCAGTAATGGCCAAAGAGAGCAAACCCGAACCCAAACTGAAGAAACAGGAATCACTGAAGCCAAAGAGCCTAGCAGAAACTAAGAAAGCCAGCATGGAAATTACTACTGACATTGTTGAGGAGGAGTCAGTAAGTAGCTGCAACATGCATGACATTTATCAGTAAAATGACTATTTTTGGCTGTATTTAGCACTATCAATATAATATGTAATATGACTATGTTCTTTTCACAATATATTGCATAAAAATGCATTTTATTCACAGATGCATAATCATCTATATTCTCTTAGTAGTAAAATTTTATATTATTTATTTAATAAAAAATAAAAGCAATCAGTTTTAATTGCTACACATGAATTTAGGCATCACAACATTATAATGTTAAGTATGAGGTTGTGTTTAAAATTATTAGTGTTTTTAAATATTAACATAAGGTGCGCTAAGCGATTTTTGCCAAATAATGTTGATATTTGAAAGCTCCAAAACAAACATACCCATACCCCAACAGGACCTCACCCCTATTTTTATATCTCCACCCCACGCACAACGACGATCACGGAAACAAGCGAAGATGACACATTCAAACAAAAGCCAACACAGATAAGTTGTGTGAAACAATACAAAATCAATGCAACCTCGGCGTCCGATTCAAGCCCTTCCCGCTCCTTGAGTTCTCTCCACTAGTGTTGTAGTACTCGAGACCGGTCTTAAGACCATTTTTTGATGGTCTTGGTCTTGTCTCGGTCTCGACCACATTTATACTCGGACTTGTCTTGGTCTCAGACTAAGAGGACTCAGGATTTTGTTTCAAGACCAGTCAAGACCACAACTGCTGGGATATCACTAAATTGCCAGTACATTGTCTGGTTTATTTACAATCATCATTAATGTGACTGAATGTAAAACTTCCTGCTTCAAATGCAATCAATAGCTATTTAAAAAACTATTTGATTCATACCAGTGGATCTCAAAATGTTTGACTTCAGTGCCCCCCTGTTGTTCACAACAATATTTGAATATCAATATCACTCACTCAAAATATTCTATAGCTTAGCATGACTACAAAGATGTATATTCATTATAAAAATAACCAAATACCAAGACATATTTTGGATTTTTAGTTCATTTTAATGCTTGGTTTGTCTTATTTTAAATTATTTTAAGTCATCTTGAGGCCCCCTTGAAAGTTTGTTGAGGCCCCAAAGTGGGCCCCGGCCCCCAGCTGAGAACCACTGATTTATACTGTTATGATCAGAAACTATTGAGAGATTGTGTCAAAAATGCCACCAAAATTAATAGAGACACCCACAAAATTCAAGATATTGTTGCAAAAAAAAGTGATTGAGAGTCTAAGTGCTTGAGTGTATGAGATGTGGAATTTTATATTCTAATATGATATAATTAAGCAATATCACGAGAACTGTTTAAGAAAAAAATTTGTAGCAGCTCTGTAAGTGTCTTATTATTGTATTTAATTATTAAAAATAAGGCATTTCTCGGGCAGGGTCCTAAATGTGGGTCCTTTAGATGAATTTGAGCAGTGCTGGTCTGGTCTTGGTCTTGGTCTTGTCTTGGTCTCGGATTAGGTTGTCTTGACTACAACACTACTCTCCACCGGTGGAAAGCTGCTCCGATATTTACGCAGGTCTTTTTAATATTTTGTTTCTCCGATATTTTCCTCTTATTTATCTTCCAATTCTCTCTATCTGTAGTCAATCTGCTAATATCCATCTGTGCACTGGAATTGAGCACTCTCTTCTCTCTATCATTACAAAACACGCCCCTTACTGCTGATTGGCAAGTATGTTTTGGGACTCCTTCCCTGCTTGAAGCGTTTTTCAAAAATTGCTTAGTGCACCATTAAAGTAAATAATTGAAATGATCCTGCACGCTTAAATATCCAATATCGACTGATACTAATAAATTTGAACATTTCTAATAATGGAAAATAAACAGTATGGTATTAAAATACTGTATCACGCATGCTTATATAAATGTAGTTTTTAGTTTTTCGTATCTAATTTAAAATGTATTTTTTTATTTTATATTTAAACAAATAAATGAAATATTGGCCATTACTTGAAAATAATTATCAGCTTTTCGGTATTAAAATTCCAAATTTAATATTGGTGCATGTCTAATGTTTTCATTTGCTATATGAGAGCAGGTGCCATTCAATTGCTAACCTCCAGCTTTGTCTCTTTCGCTGGTTCTTCAGGGTCCCAACTCAATATTGGTCATACTAGTGATGCTGATAAATATTGGACTGGCAATTATTTTTGTCCATTTCCTCACTTGACGGCACACTAAACTCAGGTAAGACTCTCGCATTCAGATGGAGGATTTTGCAGGTTGCCATAGGCCCTGATCTTTGCTCCATGTCAGTCACCAACTAATGTAGTCTACCTTACTCTTGCCATGTAATGCAGCTGTGCCTGAATGTTATTCAACATAATTACTTACCCTCTAACTGTTTCGACCCTTCAGTGAGCTCATGAAAACTAGGCCCTACATAGGCCCCTAATTCTCCGCACTTGCGTCAATGGCCTTTAAAACAAAATGGCACCAGTCAGACTCAGACACAGGCAAAGGACTGGACGACTGGAATTAGAGCAAATCATGGGAGAAAGACGAAACCCGGACCATTCGGCCTGAGCCAACCCAGTTCCTCTGGCGATGATTTGTGACTCGCTTGGGCTCTGAAAGCTGAAGCAAGCAGTCGTTGGGAAAGAAAAAGAATCTGCTGATCCAAGCCGTACCCAGTCAAGTGCATGTCCACCCCGCTGCTAAGGGGAGGGGTGGAATGGGGGGACTTAACTGGATATGTTCGGAGATGCACTTTTAGTTGACGGAAGCGAACAGCTGCCTTACTATTTTACCAACTGACGTTTTAAAGGGGAGATGTGCAGTGGGTTGCCAGTGTGTTTGGGCAGCAGGAGTGTGTACCAGTGTCCGCTTTCCGCTTGGTTCGAAACACCATGCACATTTTGAAAGGGTCACTTGCCAGTCTTATTCCATTACCCATCTCTACAGCCTTGTCTAACATCTCTTGCTCCTGTTTTAGGAGATTCATCCTTGACATGCCTGTGCATGGTACTGGTTTAACGACTTTGTCTTGACTTTTTCCATTTGTTTTCCTTTCTGTTGTGTTCTTTATTTCTACACCTGTAGCTAAGGTTGATGAAAAAATATCCAATGTAAAATCAAACCTGAAAATAACAGCACGTTACAGTTTGAACTGTAAGATTTAACATGTGCTATGGAGAAAAAAAAATCTAATCAATTTTTTTTAGATTGGCTTTTTTTTTTTTTTTTTAGAAAATAGTGCGTGGTTTGATTTAAAAAAAATTATATATATATATATATTTACACATATATATTTATTTATTTATTTATTTATTTAAGGTATTATTGTAAAATTGTGCGTGTTTTTTCTTTTGAAAGATAGGCAGTATGTTTGACGTTGTACTAGGGTAAAACGCATGGCTTTTATTTTTTGAGAAATGACTAACTGTGACATTTTGCACCTTTAATCTTCACGGCCTGAGACTCTGCCCTCTAACCCCCCAAACCCCTCACACTACCCCTTAACTTGACATGTGCAGAGCGGTACCTGCCTCAATATTATGCCTGCTAAATTGTGTTGAATACATTCAGGTCGACCCACTGGTTATAAATGCGAATGTAGAGATGGTTGCCTTTAAAGAATTTGTAACAGTGTTATAGTTTACCTCAGAAAATGTGGTTTTTGAAATGCTGTCTTAATTAGGAATTTTTGTGGAAATCTGCTGTTATTCTCCATTATTTTGGTCTGGTGGTGCATGAGGATGTGGTTGCAATTATTGTGCACATGGTGCATTCGCACCAGTATTTAAATGACAAATGTATACATATAAATAGATCTATTTTATATACAAAGTCAGAATATATTTAGTCAACAGTTGGACACTAAATGGCCTTGACTAAAATTACAGCACCGCATCTTTTGCTGATTGATTCAAAGATCCTGCGTGCATGGTGTATTTGCCGGCTATGGATGTGTCGTGTGAAGCATGAATTTCAGCAGTAACAGGGTGACTGTTTTTACAGAGGTTTTGTCAGACTGCGAGAGTATGTGAGAGGGAAGGAGGAGGGAAGAGAAGAGCATCAGAATGGATGATGGCTTGTCATTTGACAAGAGAGAATAATCTTCAAATATAGAACAGACTTATTTTTAAAGAAATAATATCTTTTAAAGAAATATTTCTTTTTTTTTTTTTTTGTGGCGGGGTAAACATCTTTGATTTACACTCATTGGCTATGTAAATGGCTGTTTTTTTTTCTGTTTTGTTTTCTATTTCTGTTTATATTCCATCCTGACATGATACATATTAGATGTAATTAAAATTTCCCCTTAAAATTTGGCATTTGTTTAACCAGTAAAGATTTTTTTTGTCATTTTGTTTCCACTACCAAAAAAACGTTCATCTCTATACCAAGAAAAGTTACAATTTCTGTATTTTTCTAAAAAAAAAAAACAGCTAGTATTTAAGATGTTTTATTGTAAAACAGCATTCAATTTAACTCTTTTGTGCTGTTATGATTTCAGATCTAGCGTAGCTCTTCAAATTGACCATACAAAAATTCAGAACTGAAGAATCAAAATCAAGAAAAAACGTTGCATTAAATCTATGTTAAAGCAAAAAAAAAAGACATGCAACAGCACGAAAGGGTTAAATACGGTATTTAAAATGGCTTGACTCTGTCATTGTAATATCTTAACATTTTTAAATTGGTTTGAATGTATTGTTTTCATTTTAAAGGTTGAACACATGGAAAAATGTTGCTGAAAGTTTTGATATGAACTGTCCCACACACCTTAATGATACTGAAACGTATATATATAGATATATATTATTTTTTGGAAATTATTGATATAAATTATAATTAAAAAGGTGACTTTTCAAAGTCTTGAAGCATGTCCTGACATTGTTTTTTTCCCATTTCATTGACCAACACCCAGTCCAAATCACGTCTAATAACCTATTATTAGACAAAGAAGAGTTTTGAAATGATTACACACATTAAAGCAGAAAATTATTAGACAGAGACGAGATCAGACAGGGGGCTTCCATTACTTCCATGCCGTCTCTCTAGGCTTACAGGTATGTTTTATTTTAGAGCAGTCCTTCCCCCTTGAGTGTGAAAATTGTTTCTTGTCTGGAGGATTGCTGCGGTGATCCTAAGACCAAAATAGTGCGAAGCAGCTGCTGTTGGCTGGGAGAGGGTTGTATTTGAGCACCATGAGAGTTGCGCCAGCCTATGTCGTCTTTCTCCTCCTCTGAGCTCACTGGAGAGAGTGGAAGGTCACCCACCAGCTGCTTTGTTGTTCTCTTTTAGTATGTGAACATGGATCCCATGGTGGACTACAGTTAATATAGAAAGAGCCTGAAATAGAGGCTCAACCAACAGACATAACACACAAAGTTCTGTTTCTCAACAGCCGCAACCATTAAGCATCTAATCTCACGTGACATTTTACCTCAGTAACACTCTGCTGACGCACAAACAGGAAGAAGATCACTCCGAGGTACTGTATGTCACGTAGTTACATGACATCGCTCAGTCAGCACTGATGGACTTTCCTCCACCTTCGGTGTGTTGCGTCATTGTTTGCATCATTTCTGAAAAATGTCTTCCGCCCCGATTGGTTGAGACCAACTTAGATCCTGTATAGTTTGAGAAATATTTTCGTGGGAATTGCCAAGGTCAAACAATATCGGTTACACAGAATTTGTGGCATGTGAATAGGAGACAGTGAGAAACCTCAACCATCTCAAACTACATACGCCGGCTCATATTTCACAGGTCATCACTTCTTCTAAAGAAAAGGTTTGCTGTAAAGAGCCATTGTGAACAGAATGGATCTGAATTTTTTTATTTTTAATATTTTTAAAGAAATTAATCAAGTACAGTGCTCTTCTAACCAGAAGCAAATTCTTTTATGTTCATATATGCCTCAACCCTTTTTTTGTGCAAAAATGTTACATTGTTAAGTAATTAATATGTAAAGTAATTAATTTAGAGTCTAATCAAGTACTTTGTTTTGCTGCTCGAGGACACAGAGATGATCATTTATAAATTCAAAATGACATGTATTCCATTAATGTTTTCAAAATTAAAACATTTTTACCTCATCTTCCCTTTTTTTTTGGATAGGGAGGCTCCCTAATTAACCCTGTATTCTTACCCCTCCTTGCCCCCTCCCTGCCATTAGATCTAGATTGATAGGCCCCCAGGGTCAAAGCTGCGAGGTCAGCCCGTCCTGAGACACCTGCTCTCTCTTGTCAGGCCTGCGACACCCACACTCCCACTGTGAATATGCCACCTCACACCCAACCCTCTTGACAAGAGCTGTAGTCTTTCCAGCACACATACTGTGTGTATCACTCCGACGAATTCACTTGAAAGATTCCTTTGTTTTATGTCATACGAGAAATACACAGAGGGCTATAGTTCATGAATCTAACTATCTATCTATCTATCTATCTATCTATCTATCTATCTATCTATCTATCTATCTATCTATCTATCTATCTATCTATCTATCTATCTATCTATCCTGTTAAAACAATCTTGAAAAAATACCTTTTTTTTAAGAAATTAAATAAATGTGACAGTAGACTTTTATAACATTACATAGAATTTCCATTTCAAATAAATGTTGTTTTTAAAACATTCCATGCCTTGAAGAATCCTGAAAAAAAATTATTATTACACATATTATTATAATTTGATAATAATAACATTTTTATTTGGCACCAAATCAGCATTCAGAAAATGCAGCATTCGGCTTTGCCATCAGGTTTTAAGTTATATTACATAAAACATTTAATCTGTTTTTGAATTGTAATAGTTTCTCAATATTACTGTATTTTTACTGTATTTTTGCTAAAATAATGCTATATGTATAAATATTTAATTTTTTGAAGAACTGTATTGGCATGTTTGTTTTTATATATACTTGCGAAGCATATACACTCAGCTTTTAAGTTAGTACTTTATGTGGTTACTCATGTTTCTGTGATCAAGTGGCAGGTCATGTCTCACAAAACACACATTTACAAGAAATGAGTGAGAGCTACTCCCGGCTGATGGCAGACATTGTTGATAAGGCTGTTATTTTAACCTCCTTTAACTATTTCAGTCTGTCCAAACTTCAAACAGGAGGCAGTTCTGAATGAATGACAATACTCAGCAGCTGATAATGCGCTATGCATCCAGGAAGAAGAATCAAGTTCCTAATTGCCAGGCTGCTGGGTGGGCTAAAGGGGCGGCCTTTCCCATGTGGCGGAACCGAAATGTTCTTAAAAATACTATACAAACAAACAGTGTGAATATCAGTCATTTGAGATGGATTTGCTAGAATGATGATCACTTGATCTGGTCAGAAAGATGAACCGAAAATACAGAATAAATAAAAAAAATAAATAAATAAAACTTGTCTTATAGCCCTCCCAGATGTGGAAAGAATTTGTTTTTCTTATTGCCATCATTTTTCACATCCATAGTGACGTTGAATTGTATTGCCAGTTTGTTTCCAAGGTCATCAACAACGTTTAGGGTCAGGTAAATCTGATACTCTCCCTATAAAGTAAAATAGCAAAATCTGTTTTACTATACGATTATAGCTTTTAATATTATCTTTATTATGTATTATTATTTATATATTTTAATTTATAGTATATATTTTAATACATGTCATTTCTGTGGAGTGGTTAAGCATTATGTTGATTACTCACCTCGGGGCCAAAAAACTTTTTCACGTAAAATGGAAAAGTCTCATGAAGTGTTTCTGAAACAAGGACACAACCTCATCAGTAACTCAGCTGCATCACCACGGAAAAATATAATGCAGTAAACATATTCCAACAAGTCGTACCTCCTTTGATGATGTAGCATAATTTTAAATCTTCACAAGGAATATCTGGCTGAACGTGATCCAACCACATCTGATTATTGTAGTAAAGAATACTATGATATCCAATACGAGTGATCGTGAACACTAAAAAACAAGCAAATGTCAACAGGTCATGTCTAAGTTAGGTTGTTAGGCTATTTTAATTTCATTAAAAATGTTTAATTAAACAGAGGCTGTTCCAAAAATAAAGCCATGTTATATAATCAACACAAACTTACTTGGGATTACTCTATAAGTTACAGAGTAAAAAAGCACTCCTAGTTTGCAGGGAGAACCGGTCATTGACAGGTAGTACAATGGGCCTGATTAAAGAGAGAGTATTAGCTGTTCATAATGAAATAAATTTGTTTTTACATTATCATGTATCACCTTTTGTAGGTTACTAATATGTAGGTTTCCAACAATAGTTTTTGTATGTACACCATACTGTTCAGTAAGACATTTTTATTTTAATTTTTTTGGAAAGGAAGTAATACTTTCATTCAGAAAGGACATGTTAAATTGATCAAAAGTGATAATAAAGATAGTTATAATGTTGCAAATTATTTTATTTTACTTTTTATTCATTAAAGAATCCCCCCAAAAATGTATCATGGTTTCCACAAAAATTGTAGGCATCAAATCAGCATATTAGAATGATTTGACCGAGCCCAGACTTATATGTATATGTATTAAGTGTGTGTATATGAAGTATTTGATATTTCACTTACCATCCACGGTGTACCATATATCAATGCTTTCCGAGGAGCATAATAATCGTCTCTCTGCAGTCACAGATGGCATACAAAATAATGCAATAAAACAGAGAAAAGCTGAAGGGCACAAAAGCACCATATCTGTTATCCAGTGGCAAACTCTCTCTCAGAATAGTTACGTACAAAATTCAAACTACAACAAAATTTACAAACTATCCATTCTCTAAAAAACAGTTCTTGCTTTTGACAATGCACTGCATTTTTGTAAAACACCAGTGGTTTGAAACCCGCCGTATGTTTTTTTGGGGGGTGGAGTGCCAGTGGTTATGTGAATAGGGAACTTTTGAAAAAAAAGGAAGTTGTCATGAGATGAAATTACAAAACAAGCAGGAATGAAGTGTTTACAGTAAATGATTTAATTTACAGTTTCATATGTTTCAAACATACTGATGACATGACATTTCTGCAAATATCTTGAAATACCTGAAATTACGAAAATGAAATTTCTTGTATCGCTGTTTTTTTTTTTGTTTGTTTGTTTTTTACACCAATGCCTGTTTCATAAGCAAGTATGGCAGATCACACATACTTCTCACCTAAACAAATGAAGAGTTTATTTATGTCATTAGGTTATTTTACAGGTCCAATACAACGAAATCAACAAATCAGAACAATCTAGCAGTGTATGTATACCTGCCAGTGCCCAGGCAGATCAATTTCTCTACAATTAAAATGCCATAAAAACACTATGCACCAATACTTTTTATGGGTTTGCTTTAATGAGACTAAATCTCATACAAGAACTCAATATAAATATGAATTATTCACTTGAAAAAAAAAAAGTACCTCCCATGTGTCAAAATGTTTTATTAATAACATCTGGATTTTTCACTTGCAGTGATATCAAAACATATGTTTTGCTCTGTTTCAAGGTCATCAAAAAATGTCAGATTCATATAAACCTGATATTCACCCTGGAAGGTAAAACTAAATAAAGTCATTATTTATTTATTAGTTTTTTTTTTTTTTTTTTTTTTTTTAAGTGTCTTGTCATTAATATATATCTTTTTATTTTGAAGTGGGTGAAAAAAGTCTCATATAGTGAAAAAGTGTATATTATTATAAAATTGTATATGTTTTTATATGTCGGATTTCTGATCATGGAAGTAATTTATATTGGAAAAGATATGGCATTACTGTTGATTGCTCACCTCAAGGCCGTAATATTTACTCACATAAATTGGAACTGCATCATGAAGTGTTAATAAGAATGTGGTCTCAGTGAGATGCATTAATACACTGAACCACTATGTTTTAATGTAGTAAAGTCCAATATGTTCTACCTCCTTTGATGATGTTGCATATTTTCAAATCTTCACAAGGAACATCCGGCTGCACGTGATCCAACCACAGCTGATCTTTATAGTAAATAAGAGCATGAACGTGAACACTGAATGAATAAACAAGGCAAATTTAAAAAAAAAAAAAGTATAATAAAAATAAATTATATTATGTTATATTAATTATAATTGTTATTTTTATTATTAGATGTAATTATATAATATAATATAATATAATATAATATAATAATATAATATAATATTATATTATATTATATTATATTATATTATATTATTAATAGTTAAGAGTGCAACATTGGCAGGTCCATTAAGTATACATTATATGCACAATATAATTAATATAGAGCATTCATATTTCATAAACTTACTTGGAAATACTGTATGTGTTATATTGTACACTGATATTTCTAAAAAACAGGGGGATGCAGACACTGACAGGAAATATAATGGCCCTGATTGACATCAACAGACCGCAATTTGTATGTATATGGAAATAGCAAAAGAGTCAGTCAAGAAAGAATTGCTCTGAGCAAAATTGTTACCTTTTTAATTATCTACTAAAAAACATCCTTTGCGTTTTAACAAGTGTCACTTATCTTTTACTGGCACCTGAGGTTCTGAGGTAACAGATTAAGTAAAGTGTTAGTGTAAAACTGATCTTTACCAAATGCTAACACTTTCTGAGGAACAAACCAACTGTTTCTCTGCCGAGGACACAGAAGACAATGCCACAATGTAGTAAAGAAAAGCTGAAGGGTACAGAAGCATCATTGCTGTTCTTATTTAATGAAACAAACTAGTGGCAAAATCTCTTTGTCTTTTGTCTATGGTTTTTCTTCCTGAAAGCTGGGATATGAACAAATCACAATCTAATAACAGCAGGACACAACAATGTATTGCATTATTGCAAAACTTCTCTTTCGGATTGAACTGTGAATCATGTTTTTTTCCCTTTAAGTAGGCCTAACTGTAATTATGTGAACAAAGAAGTGCCAGTAAACGGAAGTTTGGCCACAAAATAAAATCTTTCAGTACATTCAGAGGAGATTTGCATTTAAATGTAATTTATTTACACTTTCACAAACACTTCACAAACTAAAAACATATCACGACACTCCAAAATGAGACAATCGCTTATTATTATTAAAGAAATATTCTAATGATAAATCATTATCTGTTCTTTGATTAAAAATACAGTAAAAACTGTAATATTGTGAACTATTATTACAATTTACAATTAACTCTTTTCTTTATATTTAAAAAAATATTTTAAAATGTCAGTTATTATTCCTGTGATGGCAAACTGAATTTTGAGCACCCATTACTTACTCTTCAGTAATCATTCTAATATGCTGATTTAGTGCTTAAGAAACATGTCTCATTATCACTTTTGAAAACAGTTGTGCTATATTAAACAGAAATCTTTGTTACATTATAAATGCTTTAATGCATCCTTGTGGAATAAATGTATTTATTTCTTTCAACAAAAAAAAAAAAACCTTTTCGAAAAAACTTATCTTGCCTTTTCTGTCTTACTAATTAAGAACAGGATTTTATTGTCCTATAGTCCACCCAACTGCTGAAAAAAATGATTCTTGTAATTAGCACTTTTAATTTGTATGGTGACGTTAAAATGTAAGGTCAGCATTCTTTCAGCATCATCGACAATGTTCACTTCTATGAAAAGCTGATATTCTCCCTGCAATGGAAAATAAAATGAATTAAATAAATAAAATTTCATATATTCCAAAGGATCACATTTTTATTTGTCATGTGCTTGTGTCCAAAGCAACACTACATTAATTTATATATATAGGAAAACTTTGATTAACTTTTTTGGTCCACTTCAAATGTTGACTACTGTGTGTGTGTGTATATATATATATATATATATGTGTGTGTGTGTGTGTGTGTGTGTGTGTGTGTGTGTGTGTGTGTGTGTGTGTATCTATATACATATATATAAACGAGACAAAAAAAATCTGTTTTTAGTGTCCACTCAGTTACCAAAATATAACATTTTTTTTTTTATAAATGTTTTATATATAACGAAAATGTTGTTAAAGAATTTTAAAATTCTATATATTTTACCTGTCAGATTTGCTATAGGTTAGTAATATTAATTTATATTGGAAAAGACAAGCCATTACTGTTGATCACTCACCTTCGGTCCATTAGATTTTCTCACATAAATTGGAACTGTATCATGAAGTGTTTCTAAAACATGAACGTGGTCTCAGTGAGACGCATTAATACACAGCGGAATCCCCAATTTAATGTAGTTAAACAGTCTAATATGTACTACCTCCTTTGATGATGTTGCATATTTTCAGATCTTCACAAGGAACATCTGGCTGCACGTGATCCAACCACAGCTGATCTTTATAGTAAATAAGAGCATGAAATCCCACACGTCTGATTGTGAACACTGAATTACAAAAGTCAAATAAACAATCATTTAAAAACGGAATTAATAGAAATAATAAATTATATTGATGATGATAAAAATAATTATTATTATTTATTAATTATTATTATTATTGTTAGAAATATTATACAGGTAGTGAATAGTGAAGCTTGATTCCTATGGGCAGGTCCATAAAGTATATGCTATATAATACGCATAATATAATCAATATTGAGCATACATCTTTCATAAACTTACTTGGAATTACTGTACACGATATATTGTACCCTGACATTCCTAGAGAGCAGGGGGATGCAGACACTGACAGGTAATATAACGGCCCTGATTGAAGAGAGCATTGGCTTTTTTAAATTGCAAAACAAAGACATCAAACAGAAACATGAAAAGAGATTCAAAGCCCACAAGAGGCCATTTATGAGCATCATTTGTAAAATTAACAGTAATTAGTACATAAATTGAATTAGCAAGAGTCTCGGTGAAGAAAGAATTGTTCTGGGCGAAATCTATACATCCATTGAGTTTTCAATCACTTATCTTTTGCTCGCACCTGAGGTTCTGAGGTAACCGATTAAACTGAATAAGTAAAGTGCTGAAAAAACTGATCTTACCATTGTAGCTGTACCAAATGCTAACACTTTCTGAGGAACAAACCAATTGTTTCTCTGCCGAGGACACAGGAGACAATGCCACAATATAGCAAAGAAAAGCTGAAAGGTACAGAAGCATCATTGCTGTTCTTGTTTAATGAAACCGTGGCAAAATTTCTCTGTCTTTTATTGGTGTTTCTTCCTGAAAGCTGGCATATGAACAAATCACAAACTAATAACAATAGGACACGATGCATTACATTATTGCAAAACTTCTCTTTTGGATTGAACCATGTTTTTTTCCCCCTTTAAGTACCTGCAAGTATGTGAACAAAGAAGTGAAAAAAAAGAAGTTTGGCCACAAAATAAAATTTTACAGTAAATTCAGAGGATATTTGCATTTAAATGTAATTTATTTACACTTTCACAATTAAAACCATATTATGACTCTCCACAACAGTCCAGACTGAGACAATCAAGAAAATATAATCTCTCTACCATATCACACACACAAAATTTGACTCTGACCCTAAACTATTGAACAGAAAGCTTTTCTTCTGTTTGCTGGGATTTTCTTTTCCTACAGCCCTCCCAACTGTCGAACAATTGCATTCTTGCTACCAGTACTTTTTACATGCAAAGTGATGTTAGCACGTAATGTCAGCAGTCTTTCAGCATCATCAACAATGTTCACATCCAAGTAAATCTCATATTCCCCCTGCGAAGGAAAACAAAATAACATTTGTTCCACAGCTTCCAAAGCTTCCTTTTTTTTTGTTTTGTTTTTTTACTGGGAATCAAGAACGTGACTATTACATTGCGACTGTATACTAGTAAAGCTACAGGAACGACAGGAAGATTATAAAATCTTGTTTATAATAAAATGGGTACAGCATTAATCTTGAAATCTCACCTGAGGAGCCAAAATTCCTTTTCTTTTCAAATAAAATTGACAGGTTTCATGCAGTGTTTCTGAAACAAAAGAGCACTCTATCATATCCACAACCTCATCACAACAACAAACAACAAAGTGCAGCAAACATATTCATGTAGTACCTCCTTTGATGATGTAACAGATTTTGACATCCTCACAAGGAACATATGGCTGTGTGTATTCAAACCAGAGCTGACCTCTGACGTAAACACGAGCATGATATCCGGCACGAGCAACTGTGCACACTGAAAAACAAAAGTTTAAAACAAGAAAAATGGCATTATATAGTGAGCTAAAACATTATTCAGTATAATTCAGTATTATTATAGTATAAAACATTATACTTTATTCATTGTACACACTTCCCACTCATGGAAAAAGAGACAAAATGTAACTATTTACTTAATTTATTATTTTTTTTATTATTATACTTGAATGATACATACTAATATATTATTTTCTCTTTAATCCTTGTCTTTATTCACACCATAATTAAATCATAAATGTCCAAGAAGTCTTTGAAGGCCTGGAAAATGTTCAGTGGGAACCCTGATAATGTATATGCATTGCTCAATGTAATGATTCAGGAGTAGGGCTATTCAATTTCCATCAACTTACTTGGGATTACTGTATAAGTCATAACGTGCCAGGCCACTTCTTGAGAGCAGGGGGAACCAGTCAGAGACAAGTAATACAATGGCCCTGATTAAAGAGGGAGCAAAGAGGACCATGGAAAGAGTAAAAATGCCTTCTAACAATCATTGTGCAGAACTTAGTACACATGTGTAGCTTAGAGGTAAAATCCTAAAAGGACATGGTAATGGGGAAAAATGAGATGGGAAGGAATAATATTTCAATGTTTTGACATTCTCTCACAAAACTTTTGCATTTCCCTGAGAAACTTGGCATTCCCTCTCAAAACATTTGTGCTGGAAATGCTAAGGTGGGAGGGAAAACTATATTTCAATGCTTTTGTGAGAATGCAATAATCCTGCAAAAGCAATTAAATATAATTTTCCCACCTATCTCATATTTTTTGCATCACCGTTTCCATTTAGGGTCTCCGTATTCCAAGAAGACAGCCATTGTGATAATCCAAATGACCAATTATTTGTAAAATTAGTTCTAAGTAATAGTCTTGTTGGAAATGTTTGTCTTGTTGAAAACATCTTTCTTTTTTCTGAAAATGATTTGAACTACAGAGTCTCTAAGTTGAAATGTCAAATACTAATACAAGCTTTAAATATATCAAACAGAATAATTCAGCAATTAAGTGTTGTATAACAGCAAATTAACAAAATATGTTATTCAACTCACCTTCGTAGCTGTACCAAATGCTAACTTGCTCTGAGGAGCAGAATAACTTCCTCTCTGAAAAAACAGAGGACGTACAAGGCAATCCCACGATATAGAAAATAAATACCGAAGTATACAAAAACATCATAATTGTTATTTTTTGGGGAATAAAACTAGTAGAATATCTCTCTGTTTGAAATAACTAATAAATACCAAAATTATTATAAAGTGTCAGACTAATGCACTGCATAGCTGTGAAACTTCCCCTTTAGATAGAGAGGTCACTGGATTTTCCCCTATAAATAGCACTGGATGTAAGAATAAGGAACTACTAGAGACTAATAGAAGTCAGACCATAAAAAAATATAATGAAACAAGCAAGGAATTTAGAGAAAGGGAGATGGTAAGTATGAATTTTCATTTATTTACACTTTTGTTGCATCACAACTACACTGGATGACATGCCAGCCTGCCAGTATTTAATACATTACAGTAGTCCATGACGATGAAAAGACATTTTGGTTGTCCACTAACACTGGACAGATTTAGCTTGGACAAGTTAACTTTTATCTGGTTTGTTCAGGTCATCTGTGTCAAAAGAGAAGGGCCGGTCGTAACCCATGAGGTGGTTGTAGTCGTGGGGCAGAGGAAAAAGCATTGGGTTAACCAGCATTGAGTGTTTCTTGGCATAAAAACTGGTGAACATCCGACTGACATTGGGAATAATGATATCGCTCTGATGGAACACAGTCTGTTTCTCCACTAGAAGAGCGCTGTAAGTGATGGCCGTGTACATGTCTGTCTCCTTGTTGTGGTACAGACGCACCACATAGCCTTTGGTGATCAAGTGGAGGAGAACAGGAGTCAGAAATGTGAAGAAACCTATAACGCCACAAAACGCCACCTGCAGTGCCAAGCTGTTTACACCAATGCCTGTTTTCATGAGGACATATGGCATCACACAGAGACTAAACATGCTGCTGGAGTAGGAGAAAAACTTCACACCTACAACAAAAGAGCAAATTTAACTCATTAGATTATTTCAGAGGTGTTTTACAGGTATAAATACTATATGTTCTACATGCCAGGTAATTTACCAAGGACAGCTTTTCCCAGGTTGCCTGTGTAGATCAATTCTCCATCTTCGGGCTGGACTGGTAAGGGTTTATACCACCTAACAGCACAATATGGCAGGACCTACAAACATTCAAATCTATTAAGAGTAGCACTTCTGAAAAAAAAGAAGAAGAAGAAGAAAAAAAAAAAACACTTCTCAAAGTGTAGCTGATTTTAAATTGTTTAATTTTTTTTTTTTCTTAGAATAAAATGAATGCACTTGTATTTGGAAACATAAAAGTGCATTTTTAAAAACTGCAAATGTTAAGCTTTTCGAGCACAATAAATACAATGTCGTAATACTTTTTTTTTTTTTTTTTTAAATAGCACCTAAATAGGTCACGTGGATGTACATGATGTGGATTTACATTTTCTTACATTTACATTTTATATATTTGTGCATATTATTTTATATGTTTATACAGGACAGGACGATTTCATTTTAAAAATAATTTTATATATTAAAATTGGATAAATAAAATAAAATACGTATCTTTTTTGGACTCTTCTCTGATGAAAACATAAATAAATAACAACTGTTTTTTTTTTTTAAGTCCAGTCAGTCGTCCCGGTATGGACAGTCTACATAAACAATTGCACAGTGTTCAGAAAGGTTAACATCAAATGGCATATTTGGTAGTCTTCTATTAGGTACCTTTTTTGCATGGACTTTCAAAAATGACCTTCGGATGTCATGCAGCAAATGTTCCTGCCTCCTTAACAGTAGAGCATGAGTGTGGCAAATATTCCCATTGTTGTGTAACGTCGGACGAACAGCGACTTGGAGGTTTCTGATGATCTGTTGCTGGATTTTTGACAGACGCCGAAACCCCAGCAAAATCCCAAACTGATACATCTTATCATGTGGAGTTTCTCCACTTCCTCAGACAGCAGCAATACGACTAAACACCGGAAGCAGTTTGGTCTGCGAGCACACATGTAGTACATCTAATGATGGGCTACTCAAAAACCTCACAGGTGTGAATAGGTATATATCTTACATATTACAATTGAAAGACACTTCAACCGAAAACACGCAATTCTGATGTGTTATTAATTATTAAAACATATTGAGCAGGACTCTTATTGTGTAATATATACAACGGAAGTGCATTGATTCTCTGCCGAACAAATGTTTCCTGTTGTCGGCAGTGACAACAGAAGAAGCAGTTGCCAGAAGCTAATCGGAGAGAAAACTGAAAAAATTTCCCTGACCAGCTCGATCTTAGTGAGGTGAGACATTATATCGTGTATTTAATTATGACTATTTAATCTTGATTTGTGCGAATGCTGTCTACTGGAATATTTACGGAAAAATGCGATTTGTACGCTGTGCTTGAGCTAACTGGCAAGTTAACTAATTGCCTATGATTTATTGTAATACATGCATGGCCCAGACTTTCACAAGACTAATGGAGCTGTTTTATTTTTGTGCCAAATGCCAATATAAATAACTGCTATTTTTAAAATTATAAAGCAGATTACATAGATATTTGGTCCTTGGCAAGCATTTTCATGAACATCTGTATGTGCTGTTACTAACGTTACATTATATTTTTGTGGGGTCAAAACTGTTCTCTCATAATTTCTCTCATAATATTTCAGAGACTGACAAGGGAAGGTGGTAAAAATGGGTAAGTTTTTGTAAACAAATTAATAAAGTATTTATCCTGGACCTAGTGAGTGTGTGTTATTAGGAGAATAAACCATGTGGTATTTTTTTAAAATACATTTCTTAGATTAAAGGATATAAATACAGTTTTTTCCCCCCTGAATGATATTATGTTGGTGGCTTGAGCGTATAATCAAATTAATACATTTTAGATGGAGAAGAAAAAACCTATGGTGGCTGTGAAGGGCCAGATGCCATGTACGTGAAATTGATCTCCTCTGATGGCCATGAGTTTATTGTGAAGAGAGAACATGCTCTGACGTCTGGAACAATCAAAGCTATGCTTAGTGGACCTGGTGAGTATTTGTTTAAAAATAAATGAATAACAGTGGAATACGTTAATTTAATTGAAATCTATCAGTATTTTCTTCGACTTTAAATGATTAGTGCTGCATTGTTTATTTAGTATTCGGAATTTTTTTTTTTATTGTTTCCTGGTATTGTAGGATAGAGCCCTGCATTTCAACCTGGGCCCAAACTTTTTTTAACGCCGCTAAGGCCAGGCCTTAGGGCTGTTTTAGGCTTCTCCTTATTTTTATATTTTAGACATCCATCAATTAGTGATGAAAAAAATTGCCATACCGGTGGAAACAAAACAAGACCGTGCTACCACGACTGTCAAGAGTGGCTTGATAGTGTTTAGTGTCCAGCAGCAGCAGAGAGCGCACCGTCAGCGCAGCTGAAGAGTTCTGCGTTCAAATGCACGCAATAGGCTAACGCTTGCCACAAAGCCCCAGCCAAAGTAATTACCATGAACGTGTCCGGGGGAAATAGTAAGGAGATATTTGAATTATTTACTTATAAACTAGTGTTTTCTGAGTCAGTGTCGCAAAGATGAAGTTGCCGATCCTGACTCGATCTCCTCATTAGACGTGCCTTTAGAGAGAAGTGCATCTTTACGGATTATGATTATAATGAAAGAGTTTTTGTTTTCGATTTTGATTTATTTCGTTAAGTAGTAATTTAAAGTTTTCTATAGATATATTTATCATGTCTGTGAGGCATGTATTCACTGAGTTTCGGTCCATTTTGGGGAAGCGCTCCTGTTCAAGACCGAGACGACAGAAAGCGCATCATGTTTGTTTTCTTTATTTTATAAAAGTACAACGTTTTGTTGATATTGTGAGTGAACTCAAATAAAAGTAGACCCTTTAGTAGTCCTGCTTCCTCACTCGGCACAAACTATCGGATATAGCGCACATTTATCTAGGTTTAACGTTTAAACATTGTTATATGCTTGAATGGTTTTATATCTATAGATTTAATTTTAGGCAAGTCGTGATGATTTGCGAAGGCTAAATTGATCAAACAGGCTATGATCAGCTCACTGTCTTCCGCTGGCCGCTTGGTCGTTACTTTAAAAAACAAAAACTTATATTTAACTAACAAAAATGCTCCAAACATTTTTCTAAATTAACTTAATAAAAAAATGAAACTAAATATAATCACTTTGCCATTACATACAAAACTGAACTATTTTAATAGCTGAAACATAAGCTGTTTTGGGAGAAGGGGGGGAAAAAATATGGACTCGGGTCGGGCTTGGACCGGTAATTCTGATAAGCTGTCGAACACAGGCCAGGCTAGGGCCTAAATTTGAGGCCAGTGCAGGGCTCTACTGTAGGATCCTTACTGACTTTTGCCCAACAGTAGTTCTTCAACATTCTCTGTATTTCTTTACATTCGATTTTTTTTTTGTATGTATTGTAAATGTGGAATTTTTCTTTTTTTGTGTTTATCTTAATAAAGCATTAATGTGATAGTAACATAGGTTTATCTGTTTTTCAGGCCAGTTTGCTGAGAATGAAACAAATGAGGTCAACTTTCGAGAGATTCCATCTCACGTTCTTTCTAAAGTGTGCATGTACTTTACATATAAAGTCCGCTATACTAATAGTTCAACAGAAATCCCAGAATTTCCTATTGCCCCAGAGATAGCGCTGGAGCTTCTGATGGCTGCAAACTTCTTAGATTGTTAAACATAAAAAAGAAACACTCATATACACGTCTGAATGCAGAATAAATATGAAAAGCAAAATATTATTGGTTTATTTTATTGCTTTAATACATTTAGGTTTGCAAACAGGGATACGGTGTGTTGAATTAGAAGTATAACTGTGTTTGGTCATTTGTTATATTAACCTGTAATTTTCCCCCGTCTTTTTTTTTTTTTAATTAGTGGATCTCTTAGTTATTTTGATTTTACTTTTTATTATTTTAAGCTTTGACCCAGTATTAACTTTATAATTTATGTATTGCAAAATAAAGATGCATGAAATGATGCTCTCATATTAAATATTTTAATGACTAGAGTCAACCTGACAGACATGTAATTTTATAATGTATCTGTTTGTGTTAAGTTAAAAAATCAGTTGAAATAGATTTGTTAAACCTTTTCTGCATGTGGATTCATCAGACAAAAGTCATGTAATTGTCCGCAGTAGTCATTCATCAGTTGTTTAACGAATAAAATCAGCTGTTCTTGGAAATATTTAGTTCATTTTATTCTGCTTTGTGGATTACATATGTGCACGTAACCCTGGGATAGCTTGCCCAAAATGAAAATTCTGTCATCAATTACTCATAAGTTGTTCCAAACCTGTATGAATTTATAAAAAGAAGATATTTTGAAGAATGTGGGTAACCAAACAGACTTGTGTATTGACTTTTTTTTTTTCTTAATGTTTTTCCATACTATGGAAGTCAATGGGGGCCAACAAATGTTTGTTTTGGTAGGCAGTAAATGACAAAATGTGAAAATTTTGGGTGAACTATCACTTTAAATCAAACAGTGACTTATTAAGCATAAAATCCTAAAAAGAAGTTTCCTTCAACAGTTTAAATTGAATATTTCTTTTGTTCTCCATGGGGGGCTTGGCATTTTGTTTGCTTTTTTGAAAGTAAATGACACCAAGTGATAATTCCAGCTAGGTTTACTATGATATAAAAGGAATATCCTGCAGATATAAATGATGAATTATCAAATTTTAGGAAAACACACACACACACACATATATATATATATACAGTCATGGCCAAAAATATTGGCACCCTTGGTAAATATGATCAAAGAAGGCTGTGAGAATTAATCTGCATTGTTAATCCTTTTGATCTTTTATTTAAAAGATTCACAAAAATCTAACCTTTCATTGGATAATATGAATTTAAAATGGGGGGAAATATCATTATGAAAGAAATGTTTTTCTCAAATACACGTTGGACACAATTATTGGCACCCCTAGAAATTCTTATGAGTAAAATGTCTCTGAAGTATATTCCCATTCATATTCACAATTTTGAGCACTCCAGGGTCATTATGCACATGAAATTATCCGGCCATGGCTTCCTGTTTCACAGAAATATAAATAGGAGGGAAAACAAAGCCCAAATTCCCTTAATCACCCATCACAATGAGAAAAACCAAAGAATATATTTCTGATGTGCAACAAAAGATAATTGAGCTTCACAAATTAGTGAAGTGGCTTTAAGAAAAGAGCTAGAACAGTGAAAATTCCCATTTCCACCATCAGGGCAACAATTAAGAATTTCCAATCAACATAAAATGTTACGAAACTGCCTGGAAGAGGACGTGTGTCTATATCATCCTAATGCATGGTGAGAAGGACAGTTTGAGTGGCTAAAGACTCTCCAAGGACCACAGCTGGAGAATTGCAGAAAAAAGTTGAGTCTTGGGGTCAGAAAACCTTAAAGAAAATTGTCAAACAGCACCTGCATCACCACATGTTGTTTGGGAGGGTTTCAAGAAAAATTCTCCTCGCTCATCCAAAAACAAACTCCAGCATGTTCATTTATCAGACACGACTGGAACTCCAAATGGGACTGGCTTCTATGGTCAGATGAAACTAAAAAATGAACTTTTTAGCAGCAAACACTCAAGATGGGTTTGGTGAACACAGGGATAAAAAGTACCCCATGTGTTCAATGAAATATACTTCTAGATTTTTGATGTTGTGGGCCTATATTTCTGCTGGAGGTCCTGGACATCTTGTTTAGACGCATGGCATCATGGATTCTATCAAATACCAACAGATAAAAAATCAATAAGTTACTGACTCTGTTAGAAATCTTATAATGGGCCATGTTTGGATCTTCCAGCCGTACAATAATCCAAACACAAACCTCAAAAACAACACAAAAATGGGTCACTGAGCACAAAACCAAGCTTCTGCTGGCCATTCCGGTCCTCTGACCTGAACCCTATAGAAAATTAGGGTGAACTGAAGAGGAGAAGCACCAACATGGAGCTGGGAATCTAAAGGGCCTGGAGTGATTCTGGATGAAGAGATGGTCTCTGATCTCGTCAGGTGTTCTCTAACCTCATCAGGCATTATAGGAGAAAATTTAGAGCTGTTAAACTAGCAAATGGAGGTTTCAAAAAGTATTGAATAAAAGGGTGACATTAATTGTGGCCAATGTGTATTAGTGAAAAACATTTCTTTCATAATGATATTTCCCCCCATTTTAAATTCTTATTATCCGATGAAAGGTTAGATTTTTGTGATTTTTTTAAATAAAAGATCAAAAGGATTAACAATGCAGATAAATTTTCACAGCCTTCTTTGTTCATATTTACCAAGGGTGCCGATATTTTTGGCCATGACTGTATATTGTTTACATATATATACACACATACATTCAGAGAGAGAGAGAGAGAGAGAGAGAGAGAGAGACATTTAAATGTATAAAATATGACATTAAAACATTTTTATTTTAATGTTTCCTTTAATGCTTTCGTCATTCTACTTGTCACAGAGGGCCCTGCCAGATAACACAGCTAAATGTGAAAACTTATCCTACATAGCAGGGCACGTTGTCACAAAATGTCAAAGAACTTTTTTCTGCTATAACGGAGAAAATGAAATTAATTCAAGGTATGTACATATAGGAAATTGACTCTTAAAAATAAAATCACCCTGAGTAATATTTACTAGAGAAAATAGTGTGGCAACAAGCGCAGTCTGCGTATTTAAATGATGCCTAATTCAGTTAGTTAACACATAACAATAAAATAAAATTGTTTTGTATTTACTTACGTAAAAAAGAGGATTTTTAGAGTATTTCGGCTAGTATAAGTGGATGTTAGCATGTTCACCTGTAGTACCTCCCCCTAAACATTGTTGCAAACTGTTAATGTTGTTGCATTGCGGTTCCGTGAAAAAAACCCTGATCAGACGTCATTCGGCCAATCGCCTCTCTACAGGGGCTTTCCATCATGGCGTCTATGCAGGTGAGTATCTCCCGACACACACAAGCAACTATTTTCAAATAACATTATAAATAATTTTTCACACATAGCTGTGACATGTACCGGGTTTCGTCCAGAGTCCTTGCCAGTGCTAATCTGAACCCAGGACAGTCAGCTGTTTCATTTGTACGCACATTTGTTTACTTTGTAAGCTAACGTCCAGTCAGTCTGACAACCCAGCAAACTCTATGCTGTCACATCACATACTGTTGTGGCGGTGGAAGAAGATACTTATAAAGAGAAGTGAAACTGGAATTATGTAGTAGAGTTCTTCCGAAGCTGTAAATAATGCTGTTTAATCGCTAGCTTCTATAGCAACGCAACTCGTTTGTTTGACTAGCTCGCTGTTAGCAGTCTGTTTGCTAGTTGTATTTTTCAGTACTTTTCGGGCAATACGATTTAATTAAGTGTTGTTAAGTGTTTAAAATTACACACTTTGTATTAAAATGATGAATTAGTGGTTTAGAATTATATAATGATGGCTGTCCTGTTTTTACTTTTGAGTTATCCCTTAAATCAAGTTATTTTCACTTTCCAGAAGCGATTACAAAAGGAATTGTTGGCATTGCAAAGTGATCCACCTCCTGGAATGACACTTAATGAGAGAAGTGTGCAGGACACAATCACTGAGTAAGTTGCGAGATGTGTAAAGATGCAAGATCGAGCAGTCAACAGTTGAGGCTGGATTATATTTTGACAACCTGTAACCTTTCCTTAAAGTTGGCATGACATGAAAATTCATGTATTTTCTAAATGCATGTAATATATTTATTTGTGAACAATTAATTCATGCTTTATTTTATTTTATTTTTTAAATGTTTTGACCTAAATGTTTGTTTAATCAGTATGTCAACTGGATCTTCCAGTAGAAATGACAGAAGTGTGAAGTATGTGGACTTCTCCAAAAATGTAATCATCTTAAACTCCGCCCTTTTAAGCCCAGGATTATCTTCCTCCACTTTTGAGTACTAAATTACTACTTCAGTTTCATTTACTCACCCTTATGTCATTGCAAACTCATGAGACTTTAATTCATCTTTGAAACACAAATGAAGATATATTTTAATGAAACCTGAGAGATTTTTGTCCATGTAACCAAAACTTTTACTAGTAAAAAAAAAAAAAAAAAGTTTATAAAGAGATTGTATTTGTTATCAGTATTAACAGTTTGATCCAAGTCTTTGAAGAGACACGATCGCTTTTATTCACACATAAATATTGATTGACACATACATAGAACACTTAAAAAGTAGTGAACAAATGCTTAAACATATTTGCATCACATGCAGGTTTTTATACACCTTTAAAATCATCAAAGTCTTGGAAGGAGGGACAGAATTCCCAGATTTCATTAAAATAGATTCAATAGTGTTTTGAAGATAGTGTTTCAGGGGTTTGAAATGACATGAGGGTGAGTAAATGATCAATTTTCATTTCTGGGTAAAGAAGTTATTATATATTATATTTAAACTATTTAATTTTCTTTACTGAATGGGTTAACACACACACACATATATATATATATATATATATGATTTGTATTCTCCATTGTGTTTGTCCAGGTGGTTTATAGATATGGAAGGTGCTCCAGGTACTCTCTATGAAGGAGAGAAGTTTCAGCTCCTCTTCAAATTCAGTAGTCGATATCCTTTTGATTCACCTCAGGTAAACTCTGAATCTTTTAAAATATATTGGTGTTTTTTTTTGTCTACGTGAAAAAGCTGAATGCTTGTTGCTAATATATATACTGTTTCTAGGTAATGTTCACTGGAGAGAATATACCCGTCCATCCGCACGTCTATAGCAACGGTCACATCTGTTTATCTATTTTAACGGAGGACTGGTCACCAGCTCTGTCTGTGCAATCTGTTTGTTTAAGCATTATTAGCATGCTTTCAAGCTGCAAAGAAAAGGTAAATTTAACCTTTAAATGACCCAAATTGGGGAAGGTTAACGAAATTAATTTATTACGGTTGTCTAATGAATTACTTGCTTTTCAGCGACGTCCTCCAGATAACTCCTTTTATGTAAAAACATGTAATAAGAATCCAAAGAAAACCAAGTGGTGGTATCATGGTGAGTGTATCCCGTTGTTCTTTTCATGAGAGTTATTTTAGTGTCAGATATTTTAGTGTCTGACCAAAGTTCAAATCACTTTGTTTGCTCTGCTCTCTCTGCATGCTAAATTTCATGTCTTCTTCTTTTGTTTTTCAGATGATACATGCTAGTATCCACACCATTTTGATACATAAACAGACTTTTCCAAGTACATCAAGTACTTTATAATACAGTCTTTGGGTTAAGACTGAACCAGCAGACCCT
Organism: Acrossocheilus fasciatus; assembly: GCA_036784905.1. NCBI lineage: Eukaryota > Metazoa > Chordata > Actinopteri > Cypriniformes > Cyprinidae > Acrossocheilus > Acrossocheilus fasciatus. The sequence goes on along the minus strand of CM071939.1, from coordinate 20,516,024 downwards.
GGAGTGGTGATTTATGTATGGATTAGGCGTACACTTCTGCTGACTGGAAAAAGTGCTTAAAAACTGCAGGAATGTAACCCACCCGGCAAGTATATTCTGATGGAAGCAAGATGTGGAGCTTTTTTTTTTATGTTTGATTTACATTGTATTGTTTTCTTTCATAAGCCTCTAAGGGTTTGCACCGATTGTGCAATAATTACATCAATTTGCTTTGGAATAAAAGGAAAGTCAGTGCAAATCAGAAAACCAGCTACTGTAATGGATCAGTCATCAAAAACAGAGACAGATGTCTGTCCTTGCTTGGTTATGCACTGTGAAATTCGAACAGGGCACATTTTTACATGTATTTAATGTAATATTTTAGCTGTATATTTTAAAACCATAGTTTCTTTTAAAACGTAAGCCATTTTAAGTTGAATATTGTAGCTGGGTGTGGTGTATAGTACTATTCTGATAAACGTCATATTTACGGATATGTACAGATTTAATGCAGGGTGTTCATCATATGAGATGATCTTAAAGGGTATTTGGAATTACACAAATGCTTTATGGGTTAGGATTTAAGCACTGGTTTTATAGATAGACCCCCATTTTGTGTAGTTAAAACGAGATAACTTTACGCATAATCACTTTTTCTTTTATGTAAAGCTCTATCTAGTAATATTAAAATTGTCTGTTTGTTTCATGATTTATCCTACTGTGCTTGGAAAGGTTCTTTTAAAAAGATGACTTTTCCATGCCATTAGCATTAGAAAAAGTAAAGTTTGTCTTCATTGTTTTGTTAAAACTTTATTTAACTTTATTTAAAAGAAATGTTCTTATTAAAGTAATATATTTTGAAATGCTGTCATGTATTTCAATTAGACTACTTTGTAAATGTATATTGTGTGGCTTCAAATATTGTTTGAGTTATGAAGTTATCCTCAAAACTGTAGGACTCTGATGGTATACAAACAGTGTGTTTTATAAAAGTCAGTTATGTCTATTACACACACCACCATTAATGCTCGTTTGTGATTGAATGCTGTCCACTGTCTGTCCACTAGAGGGAAGCACAGTAATGTGAATAGATATGCTACATTCACGTTCATGTTTGTTGCAGGCACTAACTAAACTACTGTTCATAGGTTTAGGGTTGGATTTTTTTAATGCAAGGCTGCATTTATTTGATTTTAAAAAATACAGTAAAAGAACAGTGATATTGTGAAAAAGCATTACAATTTAAAATAACTGTTTTCTGTTTTAACACTTTTAAATATGTCAATTTATTCCTGTGATGGCCAAGCTGAATTTTCAGCAGCGATTACTCCAGTCTTCAGTGTCACATGATCCTTTAGAAATCATTCTGATTTGGTGCTCAGGCAACATTGCTTATCGTTTATCTTGAGAACAGTTGCGCTGCTTAATATTTTTGTGAAAACTCTGATGCATTCAGGATTTTCCCATGAGTAGAAAGTAACAATGCAAGTCACTTTTGAACAATTTAATGAATGTTTGCTGAATGAAAGTATTAATTTCTAAAAGAAAAAAGACATGTTTTGAATGGTAGTTCAAGTCTTGATGCTAGGCCAATTTCCGTTCTAAAAAATGGTATCAGAACATTTAATGTGCTAACAGTATTAAGATATTAGTAGGTTAAACCATTAAATGGTAATAGCATAGTAATAGTGTAATTGTAGCACATTTTACCATGTATTTTTGTGTATTATATTGTTTTGAATGAGAAATGGAGGCCATTCAAATAGAGCCTGAATGAGTAACTGGGAAGACTATTCTTAAGGTTATTCCAGATAATTATTTTCTTCTTATTATAAAATTGTGAAGAATGAAGCTACAAGAAGTTGTTACGGTAGTTACAAGGCGTCAGCAGGGGTAAACTAGTCATCATGAATAATTCTTACTATTTGTACAGTGTGTCTAGATTGTAAGTCTAGATGTAAGTTTTCTCAGTGAATCATCTATTCAAAACTAATAGCAGTGAGACATATTATAAAAAAGTCGTCTGGAATGTTTATACAGTTTATACACATTCCAAAGTCCTCAGACTGATGAATAATACAATCGTCGGAATTTTCTCCTCCGTCAGCCGGAAATCCACTTGAGTATGAATGCTTTAGGATCTTCCTCATGGGATATCTGTTCTCTTGAAATGTGTCTGTGACATCACCGTTACGGCAGTGTAATGGTATCATCCAAATGAGCATGGTGTGGGAGTGGGTGTCATTTCCTGGTAAAGGGAACGGGATTGAATGTGTATCAGTAATCTCTCATGCCTGTTTATTTTCAAGGAAGTTAACAGGCCAAGGCTAAACCTGTTAGTCAGAGGGTCTAGATTTGGGGGAGCCCCACGCAGGAAAGCTCTCGGCTTTTCTTGGCTCAGTGTAATTGAGTTACCAAACCAACTGACCATTACTGAGATAACAGGGCAGTGATGCAATGACTCTGATATAAACTGAAATTGAGTTTTTCCTTTTGATAAAACAATCTGCAAATATAAAAATTAGCAGAAAAGTTCAAGTTTAGTAATTTGATTATTACAAAACATAGCTGAAACTAAGAAAGTAAGTGGTTTCGTAAAATTACCTGCTGTATATAAAGAGCTATAGAACGTATAAATGATAGAGGTTCAGATATATAACTTGTGAGATGTAAACTACAGTCTCACTCAAAGCAACTTTTGGTGAAGCAAAATAATTGTCAGTGCATAATTAATAACTGATACTACAGATTCCGGTGAAAGCACATCACAAACACCTTACAATGGGCTGCTACACATCAACCGTTCTTTCTTTTATGCTGTCATCTCTAATGAGGAATATGCTGCATACTTTTTGAGTTTGTACAAGGGGCTCTTTATTGTTTGCTGGTATTTAGGCTGAAAGTGGAGTTATCTAATCCACAGACAGGCGTCACTTGTTGGCTTTTATTCACTGAGCTGTCAGTGTATGAACTGTCAGGTTTTTGTAAGGCAGTGCCATGAGTAACACTGGCAGCTTTCTTAATAATCTGTCTGAAGTAAAATTACATAGATGTCGTTTTGATGATTTCAACACTTGTTAAACATATATAATGCAGATCACTGCAAAGGTATGGACTAAAGGCCGGACTCGATTGTGAGCCCATTCCTGATTTGACTATCAGACTATTGAGAGGAATCCCATTTTCCCTCTGGCCAGGAACAAGCATATGTATTTTGAATCTGTTTTATGGCATTTGAATGTGATTCCCTTATTTTATCACTCCATTGATAAATATGCCTGATACTTCTCTCCTACAGTCACTGGTATTTCCGCAAGTGAGTGGGCAGGGAAAGACTCTGCGTATCAGGCTTTCCATAATGTAGTCACATTCTCTACTTCATACAATACATTCATTTTAAAGTGTAGGTGATAGGACCATTGGAGGGGCATAAATGACTTGTACATAAAATTAATAAATAACATTGTAATTAATGAACAGATATACATTTATATCAGCATTTATTTAATTCTCTTATTTCAGCAATGTTTTCTCTGCATTAATTTTCCCCCCTAGAAAATGCACATTAAACACAAGCCTCGTCCTTTCCCTAAGAAGCCCTATCATTCTGTTAAAACTTCTCATGCATGTTCAGTTACGTAATATTTTCAGATGTATTTTATACACATCTCATATCCGCACCTGACTATTCAATTTATATAGTAGAAAAGAAATGTATAATATACATAATACTTATTTTTACTGCTTTGTGCTTTCAACTGACCTCAAAAATTTATTAACAAGGCATATATTCACAGGTTATAGTGGTTTATTAGCTGTTAAATGCTTTGGAATGTTTCTTGCAGTTGAATGCATAAAGAAATGGGATCTACCATTCAAAGTGGAGAAAATGATGGATTTTAAGCATGGATTTAACCTCTTAACGGTCACTCACATTTTTGGACATAGATAAAAGTGAACTATCCAAACTTAATTTTTTTATAATTCATGAACGAAAACATTTTCTAACATGATTTTGATGTTCTATTTTCATGGTAATGCAATATCTGATTTTAAAAAGCTTTACAAAGGATGAATTTTGAGATTTTAAGTTTTCAGTTGATATATAATTTCTCATGATTTCTTAAGTGTGATAGAGAAAAAGGCAACGAATAAGACTTTTTGTGACAAAGGTCAGAACTCCGGTTATGATTTAGATTTTTCAGGTGCACTCTTGCACGCTAATGACTAGTGGGGCAGTGACAGTGAACAGGTTAACCTCCACACTGTTTGGAAATCTGCCATGACTCTAAAAAAATAAAATCACCTTTTCCATCATGTAGCATCAAGGAAAACGGAAACAGTACATAATTAGTTTAAAGGCTGTTTATTCAACAATAAGCATCTGTGGCAATTTCTGCTAATCTTTTGCTTTAATCATTGGTGTTATCCCAAATCATCAACACATCAAGACCACAAAGGCAACCAGAGGAAATACTTTCATTACATAGTGCATTTCATAGTGTTATTGGGAGGATAAAACCTCTAAAGTGACAAAGTCTTGGAATGTTGAGAGGAAAGCAACAATACTCGACAAATAAAATGTGAATACATATAAATAGGTGACAGGCCTTAAGCAATGTTACAGTAACGCACAGCATTTCATAATTAAAGCCAATCGCTACATAGTGTTCTACATTTGAAACAGCAAAATGTCATCTGAAAAAAATTTCAATGTACAGGTTTCAGCGTTCCAGAGGAACTAACAGACTTTAGCAGCGCTGCTCAGTCAGAACCAGTTAGATTCCAGTCTTTGATTCATTGTTGTTCGTGGACTCCTTGCGTTGAGCCAGAAAGGGGTACATGCATTTATCAGCCCCGATAAATCTGTACATGCACACAATGGCATCAAATGGCAGAACACTGCAAAATATGAGAGATTAAAGACCATTATAAATACATTCGATAAAACAAGAATATTCAAGTTTTTCATGACATTCACTTACGTTTTCATGAAGGTGACCATGTACATGACTCGTGGCGTGCAGATCATTGGTTGGTCTGTTAGTATGGCTCTCATGGCTTGTTTGACACAGTACTCTGGCTTTAGCGGTGGAAACAATGGTGCCATTTCTTTCCTGTTTAAAAAGAGATAAAATATTGTAAGAGACCAATTAAATTAATCAAAATTAGAACATGTCTTGCCATCAGAATTAAATTAAGGTTATGCAGTAAAAACCACAAACCTAATTTTGCAGCCGTTAAACATGCCAGTGTCAACTAAAAAAGGACAGACAAGCGTCATCTTTATTCCATCCTTATCAGCTGCTTTCAATTCATGGCTCAAAGACTCATGGAATCCTATGGCTCCAAACTTGCTTGCACAATAGTCCTACAATGAAAAGGAGAAAGGTGCCTTTGTTACATACTGTGGTACATTGTACTATATAGAAGAAGGAAAAAGTGAGAATTTCTTACCTCCACGCCAGCAGTGGTGAACAAGCCCAGTGAGCTAGCTACAGTTACAATGTGTCCGTGATTCAGCTCAAGCATCTTGGGAAGGAAAGCCTTTGCAGTCTGTGAATATAAACAAATACACAATCTGAAGATGAACTCGAGATGTGAAAAGAGAAGACTGTGCAAAACATGACATTAATGGTGTTGATTTAAGCCACATACTGACCCAGAAGTGAGCATGGCAGTTGACCATCATAGTCCTCTCGATAAGCTCATCAGGGCACTCGAGAAGATGATGTCCTGACACAACTCCAGCATTATTGATCAACAGGTCGATGTTGCCCACCTCTTTGCGCACCTTCTCTGCGGTCGAATACACACTCTCGCGTTTACTGACGTCGCAAACATATGTGTAAACTTTCGGCTGGAACAGAGGCAACTCTTGAACACTATCTGAAGACCCTTTAAAAAGAAAAAGATTATGTAAGAGTACTGCACATTTTTACCCATTTAAATTTGTCTTATCCCATTTAATCTCAGTAATAATTACACTTTGATTTTGAAGGGTTGTTGATGTATTTAACACAGTTGTCAACTAAAAATAAAACCACTAAATTCTTACAAAGTTGTTAACTTACTATTTATAGTGTCTTAACTGACCAACTGAGGAAATATCAATATCAGTTATGATTAATAAAACACAAAGTCTTTAAAAACTGTCTACTTGGGTTAACTAGGGAGTACATATGTTTACTTAAAAAAAATGGGATTAAATGTGTTAAGGAAGAAAAAAGTATACTGTTAACACTTTCCAATAAGGTTTCATTTATTATTAATTAACTGTATTAGTTAACGGAAAAGAAAAAAAATTAAAAATTCTTCTTAAGCACTCATTAATCTTTCTTAAAATTAATTTCAACATTTACGAATACATAACTGAAATCAAAAGTTCTATAGTTATTTAATGGACGTGAGCTAACATGAACTAACAATGAACAGAATGAATTTGATTAAGTAACGTTAACAAAGACAATTAACGTTATTTTAACAAATGTATTGCTACATGAGAAGTTGACCGTACATTATTACAAAAATAATAGTAATAAAATAAAACATTTGTGAAAGACTAAAAATAGGGGGAAAGGGTCGTTTACTATTAAACTCACCAGCGGAGGGCTTCGTTTCTCGGTAGATTTCACGCACCATCTCCGCGGTCTCTTCGTTGCTCTCTCGGTTGATGTCCCACAGCACAAGGGTCGCTCGTCTCCGGGCAAACTCCTGCGCAAAGAGTCGCCCGAGACCGCTTCCTGCGCCGGTAATAACACACACTTGGCCCTCCACACTCTTTTCCCGTGGAGGAATAAACCATTTAGCACCGGCCAGTAGGAACGACCATGTTATTTTAAAAGTAACCACGAATAATTCAGTTAGGATATTCATAATGTACGCGTGCCTCTTTTTCCACTTGCCAAACTAAACAAATTACGTTACAGCGAATTTCAAATACAACAGCAAAGAAAGAAATCAAACCGCAAATGTGCTCAAAGAAACACCCCGTCGAGGCTTGAATAAAATCTGGATCCCCTCACGACAGGATGAATTCTACCCATAACAATGCATTTTTGTGGCTCGCCAGCTCTTTAAATATGATCGAACTAACTTGACTACATAACTTTCCACGCGTGTTTGTGTCCGCCTGCTATGCAAAACCGTCATAGCGTGTGCTTCATATCTAATGCACGGTTTCCAGCCTATCTACATCTCAACATAATGAATTCAGAGGACAAAATTTCAGCGCAACCAGAAAGTCTCTTAAAAGTAAAATAATTATTACGCTTTTATTCTTAAAATGCAGGCAATAGACCTGGAGAACTAATACATAACCGGAAGTCTGAAGGACCTCGCTTATAAGACGCCACCGCGCATGCGTAGAAGCCTCTTTTACTGTAGGGATAATGGCGGGTGAAACGTAAGTTGGATACCATGCTATTTAAATCCTTTTCCATCGGTTGTAATATTGCTCATACGGCATTGTTTGGAGCCTAAGTGAGCAATATATGTATATTTAAGCATTATGATTGGAAAATTGGGAGCAGCGGGGAATGATGAATCAATACATTTGATGTGAATGTCGTGTAGTCAGCCTGGATTGAATCGGCTCAGCAACGTGTGAAAAAGCAGTTCATGTAATAACAATAAAACGTGTCTGTACGTAAATGTGGTATTAGTCTGTCAAATACTCTTCTTTCGTGCCAACATTTACTTGCTGTCATTAGCTGACTGTTAACTTGAGGCAAAGACATGATGCTATGCTACACGCTAGTACTGTTCCTATTAATAAAAGTATCCTAGTAGTCTAAGGTTATGTTGTTATGTACTGTTTATAATATAAATTTGGGTTGTGTACTTTATACGTAGAGAGTGTTTTTTTTTTTTCTTTTTTCAAATGTGACAGTTGCCATTATAGCCTGGTCTGCAGGCCTGATGTGGATACCAAGAAAATGACAAATGTGCAACTTTTTGGTTTCTCATCAGAAAGAAGAAGGTGCCCTCAGTCCCTGAAACCCTCTTGAAGAGGCGACAGCGGTTTGCTGCCATCAAGGCTGTCCGGCAGAAGAAGGTGGCAGCTGACAAGAAGGTTAGTTGTTCAGACTTTACCTGCTTTCCTTGTTGAATCCAAAGAGAGGTCAAAATAAATTTGAAAAGCATCAGCATAGAGCATCTCTTCTCATGTCCACAGGCCCGCAAAGTCACCAGGAAGCTCATCTTCAAGAGAGCTGAAGCTTACCACAAAGAATACAGGCAGATGTACAGGCGTGAAATCCGCATGAGCAGGATGGCTCGCAAGGCAGGCAACTTCTACGTCCCAGCTGAGCCCAAACTGGCTTTTGTCGTCAGGATCAGAGGGTACGTTTTTGGTTTATCTGCCGTGCTGCAGGCAGATGTCACCAGTTGTGGTTAATGATGTTGCTCTTTTTTCCCCATCTTATCGACCATGGTGATTCCTCTTGAAAATAAGCCAAATCCTCTGAAACCACCACCAAGTATTAATCTCATTGAAACTCTCTATTGAAAGTTGTTGACGTAATACCTTGTTTGTCCTCAGTATCAATGGTGTCAGCCCCAAAGTCCGCAAGGTGCTTCAGCTGCTCCGTCTCCGCCAGATCTTCAACGGTGTCTTTGTGAAACTGAACAAGGCCTCCATCAACATGCTCCGAATTGCAGAGCCCTACATTGCATGGGGGTACGTAAATAAGTTTTGGGTTGAGAATATATAAATTGTGAATGTCCATGGTGTATTTACAGCTGTCTTATGGTTAAAGGTACGATACTGCTTGTAAGTTTGGGCTCAAAGATTTGTTTTTAAAGAAATGAATAGTTATCCAGCAAGGATGGTTGGGGATCAGTTTTCACAAACGTTGAGCAGCACAACTGTTTTCAACATTGATAAATGTTTAAGCACCAAATCAGCATAATAAAAGTGATTTTTGAAGGATCATGTTATACTCAAGACTAGAGTAATTTGTTATTACTGGAATAAAATAACATGAATTTTATATAGCAATATTGTGAAATTTGTACACATTACTTTGTTTTGGGTCAAATAAATGGCTAGCATGAGACGTCTTTAAAAGCATAAACTTTTAAAGCATAAGCTAACCCCTAATTATAAACAGTAGTATATACTTTGCTCAAAAATTACAGTTTCTAATGTGCTCATCTTCACGTTACTCCAAACCAATTTAAAGGGTTACTTCACCCCAAAATGAAAATTGTCATTACTCACTTACCCCTATTTCGTCACAAACCCGTAAAAGCTTCGTTCATCTTCAGAGCACAATTTAAGATGTTTTAGATGAAAACCGGGAGGCTTGTGACTGTCCCATTGACTGCCAAGTAATTAACACAGTCAAGGCCCAGAAAAGTATGAAAAGCATTGTCAAGATGCCATCAGTGGTTCAATCTGATTTTATGAAGCAATGAGAAGACTTGTATGCAGAGAAAATAAAAATTACGACTTCTTTTATTTATGCTTTTCATACTTTTCTGGGCCTTGACTGTTAATTACTTGGCAGTCAATGGGACAGTCACAAGCCTCCTGGTTTTCATCTAAAATATCTTAAATTGTGTTCCGATGACGAACAAAGCTTTTACGGGTTTGGGACGACATGGGGGTAAGTGATTAATGACAAAATTCTCCTTTTGGGGTGGAGTATCCCTTTAAGGAAGACAGTTAATTTATGGGTGAACTGCATGTCAAATGTGATGTGTTGTCACTTAAATGCATTTTCTATGCTTGCTAAAATTCCATATTGCTTTTGTTTTCAGTTACCCCAACCTTAAATCTGTGCGTGAGCTCATCTACAAGCGTGGATATGGCAAGATCAGGAAGCAGCGCATTCCACTGACAGACAACTCCCTTATCGAGAAGTCCCTAGGTAAGGACAAGCCAGTGCACACCCTGATTGAACATTAGGTATTACAGTAGTAGTGTGTTTTTTTTTTTTTTTTTTTTTAAGATTTGGTTGCATAATTTGTATCTCTCCAGGTCGTTGCGGAATCATCTGTGTTGAGGATCTCATCCATGAGATCTACACCGTTGGAAAGAACTTCAAGTATGCAAACAACTTCCTCTGGCCATTCAAACTGTCCTCCCCTCGTGGTGGCATGAACAAGAAGACCACCCACTTTGTTGAGGGAGGTGATGCAGGAAACAGGGAGGATCAGATCAACAGACTCGTCAGGAGGATGAACTAAGACCATTAGGTGAGAACCTGCCCTCAGAAGTCTGACATTTAGTTTAATTTGCATTCAGCTTGTTCTTGCAGACCATATCGGAAATGTGTGTGTTATTCAGGTTATTAGTAGATTGTAGGGGAAAAAGTGTTATTACATAGTCTGAATGATGTGCTATAATTAATCAAGTAAAATTAACTGTAATAGTTATAGTACTTTGTTCATTTGCATACTGTGTACTATGTGCTGTATGTAAACCATTGTATTAATATATATATAAAATGGTCTTTAGGCATTACTTCTACGGTAGTCATGATGTTCATAATTTTACTGGTTAACCACATAGTAGAGGGGGGCTCTGAAATTGTGCAAATGTAAGGCCTGTTGGGAATTAGACCCATTTAAAGCAGATGTCGGGGTGGGGGTCTTTGTACTTATGACTAACTGCCCTTCTCAAGTCAAACGTTTAATCTACAACTTTTTTTATTTGTCTCTTGCAGGTTTTTGGAACATTTCTGCTGTTGGTCTGTGAGAAAATAAAATCATTTACACAAACACTGGTTTTGAAATTTATTTCTTGGCATCTCTTTATTGTGTGACACTTTAGTCTGCTAATATGATATACTGTAAAGCCTCTGAAGTCTCAACTGCATTGAAAAGGTGCTACATCTGTGTGCCCACATCACATCTAATGAAGCGTCTCACCTTTAAACAATGTAAGGATGAGGTTGGAGGTCTACTGATGTTTAACTGTAAAGAATGTGCTCATAGTGTCCTGTACAAACATTTATTTTATTTAATGGTCATTCTAGGTATCTGGAACAATGCAGTCACTATTTCAAAGAAAAGATGTACAACTATAAACAATATCACATTGATATATCAACTAGGATCCAAACTTAATGAAAAAAAAATATGCAGGAATGAAATTGGAATGTACATACAATAGTCAAGTTGTATTAAAGATAAATCTGCTCAATGCTTGTGCAAGTAGATGATCATGCAGCGCTTTAGTTATGTTCAGTGCTCTGTTCCATCACCTTTTGATTTGATAACGGCAAACCATGAATTTCACATACAGAAACATTAGGGCTTTAAGATTACATTAAAAAAACCTGAGAACTCAATTATATTTGCATATTTTACTCTATAAAAATTAGGACTTTCTGTACATACTTGTCTGAACCAAACCAAAGATCTTAACGCCTTCTCATAAATGACTGTTTATGAAAAGGCACCGATTTGAATAATTAAAGCAGGGCTTGTGTTCCTGCCTAGTTTTGTTTTAAAAATCATTTAAGTATGATTGACATCACAACTTGTGTACCTGTGTTTCTACACACTAAGTGGTCGTAGCCGATAATGTCTTGAATGTACAGTTAATATACAAATCATACACTCAAGGTTCTGCATTGAGCTGTTGACATCCAATGACCTTCTTGTTCTCGGGGTGTGTTGTACCTCGAGAGAAACGTTAAAATGACATTCTTTGATGTACAATGTTCTCATCCGGTCAAGCTGACGTCTCGTAGAAGTAAAGTGCCGTTTCCTTCATCCAGCAGAGGGCATAGTTGATTTACTATGGCCGTCATGGGTTTCCCTCAGCTGATTCTGAATCGAAGGCAATTTAAAAACAATGATCTTTCCATACAGTTTCTCAGATTCACTGATGTGGAGAGTCGCCACCGCAGTAACCATGCTAAAACTATTTATTTCAAGAATGTATGTATTTCTAAGTAGACTATGGCTCAACTATAAAGTGATGCAAATGGAAACACTTGAACCTGTGTTTCGCTGAAACAGACATGCTCATATAGATATCAGAATATTAGTACTGACGTGTTATATTTTGGTACGTTTTTCCTTTTCTGTTACTTTCTCAAAGGGATGGTAAAAGAAAAAAAAAAGGAATTTGATTTGATCCACATTTGCAGAGAGAACTGAAAAATTTGTGTTGCTTCATGTATGACCACTGAGGGATAATATCAAATGAAGGCATATTTTGGTCAAAAATATTATTTCAAGTTAAATGCTGAAGTTAAATTTACACTAGTAGCACTTTGGTCAGAACTATTAAACAAACCCAACAAAAATGTTACAGTGGTTAGTCTTAAAAAATAAGTATGCACAGCATCTGCTCAGTGGGCTGTAAATGACAAAGAACGATTTGTGGTATCTTATCACAGTTGTCTGAATCAGCCTATGATTTGAAAGATATGTGATTCAGCTAACTAATCCTTCGCATGGAGGGTTGTACTGTTACAAAATAATGATAGAATAATAAGAGTATGGATTTGTTTTTTTAATGTCCTCCCTCTGTATGAATATCACTCAGCTCTTGACGCTGAGAGCAGACCTTCTCTCTCAGGATCATAAAGTCAATCTCTGCGGCTATGCAGTCCAATAGTGTCGAAGAAAGACAAAAGAAAATCCCCTTCACTACATCAGTATGCCTCCTTCTGTCCACATACTTTGATGCATTCGTTCTGTGAAAGTGAACATGTTAATGCAACCCATTGCATCACATGCTAGTTTCACACGGTGGTGAGCGACCTCCCTCTCCTGAAGACTTGAGAATATCAGGTGAAAGGAGGTGGTTGTCCACCTTCTGTCCACTTTGAATGTTGTCTTCTGCTCCAATGGCACCAACCGTGGCAGAAGCACAGTTTTGTGCACTTTTAGGGGAGGTGGGAGTAACAGCAGCTCTATCGATGTGGTTTCTCCCTCTTTGGCTATCGGAAGACGACAGGCTGAACCCTGGAGAGCTTGTGGCTCCTTCACCTTCAAAGCCTTTCCCTGGGGATCTGGGACTGTGCCGAGGAGAACCCGGCAGCAGTAATGGATCAGATACCGGTAGCTTTGGTGTCAGTGTGGCTGTGTCATCCGTCACGACTAAGTGCAAGTTGGAAGCCCCCTCGTCTGCAGATTCGGTGAAGTTCACTTTGAGTCCCTTGGCTTTGACTTGGTTTCCTCGTGGAGGGCTTCTGACGTTTTCACCGCTCGGATCAAAGCTTTGGTTCTCCTCACCCTGCGACATGGTGCTGCTGTCTGACTTGCATTGAACAAACTCGTAGAGGCCCTCTTTTATGATCAGGGGCTGCTTTGCTTTCTCAGGAGCCCGTTTCTCCAGGGAGGTGATCTGGCTAAGGTCAAGTGGCGGAGGAGCGCGTGGATGCCTTGTCTGTGCTCCTGCGAAATTTGGCAGGAGCGCGCTTCTCTCTACCTCACTGACGTCTGTGGCACAGCTGGCGAAACTGTCAACGCTGGACAGGCTTCTTATCTCAGTGATGGGTCTCTCTTTGTGCCGTGATTCGCACTGCACTACCTTCATCTCCATCTCTTCTTCTTTTGCTATAGTGCTCGCTTTGGAAGCCGAAGGTCCGCTGCTGCTCATGGATGAGGCGGCCGTCATCTGGTTGTACATTTGCTCGAGGGATTTCGCGTTCAGACGTTGAGGGCTTGAAGTAGGTTTGAGTAATCGTTCTGGAGAAGCCAGCTGACCTATTTCTTGATATTTTGCGTCATAGCCTTTGGTACTCAAGTCAGAGTTTGGGTTCTTCTGATAGTTCCAGCGACTTGGTGAAAGATGATTGTCTGCGCCCTTGTCCTCATTCTTTTCTATCACAACATCCAATAGTTCCATATTGCGAGCGAAGGCATCTTTCAAGTTCATCGACACAATGCTTCCGTTCCTCTTGGCCCTCTCAAGTGCTTCTCTTCGTTTGATAGCCTTTTCTTGTCGCTTCTGTTCTTTGTAGAACTCAGAGAAGTTGTTCACAATAATGGGAATGGGCAGAGCAATCACTAACACTCCAGCGATGCAACAGAGACCCCCCACTATTTTTCCCAGAAGGGTTTGGGGATAGATATCTCCATAACCTACAGTTGTCATAGTAATTGTTGCCCACCAGAATGAAGCGGGAATACTGGTGAATTTCGTAGCATCCTCATCTTTCTCAGCAAAGAACACCAGACTGGAGAAGATCATGATGCCCATGGCTAAAAACAATATCAGCAGTCCGAGTTCATTATAGCTTCTTCTCAGCGTGAACCCAAGAGACTGGAGACCAGTCGAGTGTCTCGCGAGTTTCAGAATTCTCAGGATTCTCATGATCCGGAAGATCTGAACTACCCTGCGCACATTCTGAAACTGGAGGACACTCTTGTTGGATTCTGTGAGGAATATTGTGACGTAATAAGGAAGGATAGCCAGCAGATCAATGACATTCAGTGGCCCTTTGAAGAACTTCCACTTGTTGGGAGAAGACAAAAAGCGGAGAAGGTACTCCATAGTGAACCAGGCGATGCAAACGGCTTCAACGTGGGCCAGGTTCGGGTTGTCGTTGGATTGTCCGAATTCATCAATCACTTGTAACTCAGGCAGGGTGTTCAGTGACAGTGCAATAGTTGAAAGAATGATGAACAGAATTGATATTATGGCCAGAATCTGCAAAAAACAAAAACAAAAAGAGGAGAGCACTTAGTGACGTAACATCATTTACTCCATACAAACTCTGAAGTGTCCAAATAATTGTGACCAGAATATATGTAAATCCACATATCAAAATATAAAGTGTCAGTGTAGGCTCTTAATTCGAAATCAAAATAGCCTAAAGGTAGTTTTGTAATTGTAAAAATAGTGTTACAGGTATTCAAAAGTTAAACAAATAGTGACATTTCTTGGAATATATAACAATAATAATATAATAAAGCAAAGGCTAATGGGACTAATAGCAAACAAAATGAGAGAGTGAAAGAGACTTTGCCCTCATCCTTATTAGGATAATGTAATCTGCATCGTCTGTTCTCTCATTCTCCTTCTGCACATCAATTCACAAATGGCTTTGACAAGCACTTATTGATCAGCTACTTTGTTAGAATATGGAGGTTGTCTAAATCTTCTTGCAAGGTAATCAAATAACCCTGATCAGACTGAGTTACTTGTCTGGCTATTATATTGCATTTCATCAAATCAATTTCCCTGTTTGCTGCATTACAGGTAGAGGAAACATCACAATCTCACAAAAAAAAAAACATTAACAATGCAAAACCTTTGAAATTACAGTGTCAATCTGTGAATGCTTTCCAGGTAGGCGTGAAGTCTGACCCTATTTCTGCTGAAAATTGGGACAAAGTTTTATCTCACTACCATTTATCAATGTCAAGAAATGTATTAATCATACTTTTGGAAAAAGTACTACTTGAGTTTCTTAATTTAAACTAAAAAATGGACATTGATCAAGAGATGTTTATAAACCGAGTGCCTTAAAATTGCTGTATCAATTTTAGGCCTCTTCAGAAATCCTTCAATAATATGAAATGGTTTTCATGACGCCACCAGCTTCCAGTTACACCACCCATCTACTTACTTTTCTTACCTTTTTACTTTCATGCTTTGATACAATACACATTGTATGTTTTCACACAGTTTATATATTATATATTTCAAGTCTGAGTTTTAGGGAACGTCTATTGTACTGCCATTATGCCCTTATAAATGATATTGTCATCCTCAAAGAAGTAACAAACTATAACATACAGCAAAAGACAATGAGCAACAAATTGAGAAACCGTTACTCATTCACTGGAACTGCATTAAGAGGGGATTAATAACGATCCTGGGTGGAGAATAAAACGACTGACCTTGACACGATCCTGTCATTGTGGGTGGCGCAAATACCATTATGAAAGAGATGTCATAACACACTTCTAGATATTCAGCCCATTTTATCAACTTCATGATATTACACCAGAATTAATCACACCACAGACACATATCAAGTCATAATACGTCCAATCAAAATTGTTCAACTCACCTGAAAATATCAATGCACTAAGGAATGGATGTTTTCACTAATTTCACACAATAAGCACCGTGACACGATTTGCCAGCCCAATATTCTATAATAGAATGCTTAATGTTACAATGTTTAAGGAAAACTAAAGAGATTACTGGTTGATTCTTCCCTTGTGGGGGGGGGGAGGGGAAAGACTGAGTAACTGCTCCTAACCTTTCCATATCCTTACTATAGATAGAAACTCAATCCTATTACAATTATCCTGAAATGTCCTCCCACACAGACGACAATGTGAACACCTTTGCAAGGTCCATACGTTCTTAAACAAGAGTGAAAAATGCCACGATGTTCTGATTGCAACAGTAGGCTAACATTACATTACAATGGATGCTTTTTCAGTGAGTTTATATAGAAGGTTAATTCAGGAGTCTTGGAGTGGGCTTCAATGATGCAGTGCAAGGAAAACCTATAAAAAGACAAAATCTAAAGCATCTAAACAGTGTAACTTTGTTTGCTACATCAATGTCATCTGTGTAGTAGAAGAGAGTGCTTTGTTGTCATTGATTACCCAAGTATTGAGTGTTGCTAGAGCACGTTAAACAACTGATGAGCCAGGCTAGACAAATGTCGGGGTCAACAGGAAGGCACAAATGAATGTGTATGTTTGCTGCTAGAGGTGTTTGACATTGTGTAATGCAGTAGAAGTATAAGGAAAGGACTCTGAATAGCTCCCAGGGAGCATGTAATTGCCATCGCATGACGCAGGGATTGTCCCCGCCAGGTAGGGTTGAGTAGCGTCTGGCTGTGACCAAGAGACCTAAAGTCCAGTCAGAGGTTGACTGATCAGGACCCACGAAGATAAGAGTAAAAAAGAGCTGATTTTAATCCCTGGGGAGAGGGTCACTGAGGTAACTCTCCAGGACATGTTATATACCATCCATCTGAGATTCATTTTTGCATGATTGTTTAGTTTTCCAGTAAGAAAATGCTTCACATTATTAGGAAAATATTGCTGCATTAAAGCAAATTCCATAGCCATCACATACTGAACAAAGGACTATCTATAAGGACTGTATGTAAACATTTTTAATACAGTACCAAATATATATATATATATATATATATATATATATATATATATTGCGCTAAAATAATGGCATAAACATAGACTAAAAATACTAAAACACTCAATGCACATTGTCAAAGGCAAAAATAACAATAAGCTTATTTTCTAAATAAAATCCAAAAATTCTGGAAAAGCAGAATGCATTTCCTGTAATTTATTAGTTATTCAGACTTTCATTTTAACGATATTTAACAATGTTTTAATGATGTTTTACAGTAAAAAGTGTACATGTTGCCTTTTTAATAATATCTACCATCCATAATTATTAAAGTAACTTACAATACACCAAATAATCAGTATTACAATCTGTATATACATGCTACCATCTGTTTCCTACTATTCATTTTTCTAAAAACATCACAGTCACCCTGCTATTATCAGCTGTGTCAGACCTATACCAACTGATGGAACCGCACTAAAATCAGAGCAGTTTTCTGACTTTCTGGTGACTTTAGGTTTGAAGGACATGAATTCCCAGCCTGATGTGTCGCTGTGGTCAGCTCATTAATCAGTTTCACTGAGGTTCTAGGAAAATCATTTACATTGAGGTACGTCATACAGGCCTCAGTTTAATGCCTCTGCTGACACATGCAGTAGGGCTGTATTTGTTCTCAACACAGGAGAGACAGGAGCGATAAGTACTGAAGGAGAGAGGCAGGAGGATTAGTTAACTGTCCTCATCTGGGGATCTGTATAAACGTGATTACAAGGGCAGTGATCTCAACACAGGGAGATTTCTGGCATTGGGCCCGGGCTTATGTGTATAGGGAAGCACAGGAAGCACCAAGAGATCCTTCAAGTCACCTAACCCTAATTTAATTCTGTCGTAGAGAAAGGGTACTACCTTGCTGATGTCACAAAGTCCTTTGTTTACAATTATTTAATGTGTTTCCTAAAGGACGAAGTGCGTTAATGATGTTCTTTGAATCTGTGGCACTGAGAAGCATTGGCATGTTCTTTTTCTGTTTTCAGAATGACATGAAATGTAAAGAAAAGTATTAAAAATTGCAAAAATAAAAGTTTAAATCTAAAAAATAAGTCTAAAAATAACTTTTTGGAACCTTTTGAAACTTTCTGTAATGTTTTAAAACCACTGAAATGTATGTTGTTGTTGTTTTTTTTTCTTTCTGGCAGCTAATGTTGTTAATAATGTTCTTGTATCATTAATTAAAATAAATATAAGTATTGTCAAAATTGTAAAATGGTGATTGGACCAATATTATCTTAAAATAAACCCAGACACGAAATGATTGCTACTTGACAAATAAATAAATCCACTGTAAAAAGTGTATTTTACAAGAAAATACTATTTCAGATACTATGTCATCTACTTCAAAATGTAATGTTTAATTCAATGTGTCATTTGCCATTTCTTTGTAATTCTGAAATTTATAGCAATTTCTGAGTGAAAATTGCTTTTTTCAATGTATGCGGACATGAAATAATGTACAAAACTATTGGCAAAAAGATAAACGCTGCAACAATATTAGGCTAACATTAATACTTAAGTAATTTTCTCTCCAATTTAAGTAATTTTCTCTCCAATCTCTCCACACAGTTGCATTTGTATGAAATGAGAGAGTGAATCTATATGAAGTGATTCAAGAGACATGAAAGTAGAGCCAATTTCATTTACTTGGATCAGCAAAAAAATATACAGCACTTCCATGGATGATGGGATTAGGAAACATCTGACCAGTAGATGGTGCTATAGACCAGAATCGAGAATTGCATTGAAACTATATAATAAACACATAAATCAATACATATTTGTCTACAATGTATAATTTTACATGATCTTTTATCCCCTTTCATGGAGTTGCATTATCTCATATCAAATATGTCTAATTCCAAGAGACTGCCAAACCAACAATGTACATGATGTAAAGGGAGCGTGAAATGAAATGTGAGCCTGGTATGTATCTGCTAGAGTGTGGAGCTGAGCTGCTTTGGTCCTTGGAACATCTGACTTTTATGGCGAGATTGGCCAAAAACATCTGGCTGATTTTTCTCATTCAAATTCACTGCCCACAGAATTATTGTCTTGGCACTGAACCGAGGATCTGAAAATAATAACAAATAACATATATATGGAAAAACTGTTTACTGAAAGCAATCTGGCCGAACATGAGGATTTGCCTTTTAATCTGCAGGGTGAGGTGGATTTACCTGTATTGCAAAAAGTGGAAGGATCAAATGTGAGTCAAAGACCAGGAAAACAGAACCATGAAACATTTTTCTATGAAAAAAAATATATGAGTGAGCGATTTTATCTGCAAAGACCTAAAGAATATTGGGTAACGCTGATTCATGTTTCAGAGCAGCACCATGGACAGCTCCTTCACTCTACAAACCACTAATCCAGCAAGCGGCCTGTGATTCAGGAGTTAAAGTGTTAAATCCATCTTCTTTTATCTGCAAACCTTGGTCGGATGCTCGAATGACTCAGTAATGTGTTCTCTCAGAAACAATTACAACAGGCCAAGCTTTCAGCTCTTCCCTCAGAGTAGGGTGAAGTGTGTTGTTTTCACAAACAATATTGGCATCTATTGCTTGATAGGCCATTTTTTCTGTTTTCTCCTGTTGAACGATTTGAGAAACACCTTACTGATGTATGGGAAGGAAAACATTATGAAATTTAAATAAACTAGGATTGAGATACTCATCATTTGATGTTTCAACTGTAATGCAGTGTCCCAGAAGACACCACTCTTCCTGAGAGGAAGTGAAGGTTAAATTATTTCTGGAGGACACTGTTTATCATTACAGCCATGAGAGGAAGAAGAAACTCTGTCTGGAAACCCAAGAATGTCTTGATCGATACAGAAGGGTTATTTATAAAGGAGTGTCATGGGATCTGTTTGATTGTGTGTTTTTTATAGGACAGGTTCATTTGGAGCTTAACTCCCACATTTGTCAAGTAGCTTCTGCTGAGTAAGAGACACACTATCCAGCTCCTCTATAATGTGCAACGGAGTGTCGTGAATATGCGAAACGAATAGATGCTCCAACATGCATAAAACCAGCTGAGCTACAAGATAGTAAGATGACTACTCTGTGTTTGACAGTGTCTTTGCATGCGCGGGGGTGGGAGGAAGCAGGGGGTCGTGATTATAGTGATTAGTCATTAATGTGGCCCTGATGACTGCTTGTGATTTACAGGCTAGCCCTCAGCCTACCACTTACTCGCATGCAAAATATTCAGCCGCACAAGTGGGGTAGGCAGGCAACCTCTACTTAAACACAGTGTACAGCCTGCTATTCAGTCTGTCCAACTGCCACTGACTATTTTTAACACAATCTAAGACATTTGCACTCATACTAGATCCGCGAGAATTTGTCCGACATTTGTCCCCCAAAAAAGCATTTCACAGAACGGAAATCACAACTGGGTTCAAGGTGAGGTTGAGCTCAGAGGATAAAACTTTAAGTCTTATCCTACAAGACTGGCAGTACTCCTGCCCATGGCAGGGTTTTAGCTCTTGTGGGTTGGGTAGGTGGAGCTAATAGCATGTATTTTGTTGTCACACTGTATGAATAGCACACAGATTGCCTAAGAAAGAGCATCATTAGCACAACAGCATGAGATCTGATCAGCTCATACAAAATCTGGCTGTCTGCTTTCAGTATAGTGCTTTCTTTAATATCTATGTTATTTAAAAAAAATAATTCTAAAGAAACAATAATTATATTAAATAAAAAAGAAAAAATATAATAAATAAAAAAAGATTGATTATCTTCTGTGTGTGTGTGTGTGTGTGTGTGTGTGTATTACTTTTAAGATATCTATTATATCTTACCAAAACTGAATCCTGAGACACAATGAAAAAGAATCCAATTACTTGATCACTGACCCAAAAGTCAATATAGATTATAACATGAAGAGACAGGAGGAAATCTTCCATGCATACATGCCCTTAAAAGCACCAGTCCTCCATAACCAAGATTTCACAGAAATAGAATTTTTTCAAAAATATCACTGTATTTGTCAACTGATAATATTTGTTAAACATCCAGCATTTTAATAACTCTAGTTTTGATTCATAGTCTTAATATTCCCATTGACTATTCTGATATAAATGCAATATTCTTCTAACATTCTCAGAATTGATCAACCGCACTGAATTTAGTTAGTCTATTAACTTTCAGCTTTGTTACGTAAAAACATAATTTTGTTGGCAATACTTTCATGGCTTAAACTGAGGCTGTTTGGCAGATTCATACTCTTGTGCACCTCTGACATTGGCTTCGCATTTCACTAAATACCACAAAAGGAGCTTTGTTACACCACAGCTGATAAACCGTCTTTGAGACACCCTTTAAAAGTTTTCCAACTGCTTAAACTCAAACTATAGAATATCTGTGTGTAGTACAAACATCTGCATTTGAACATTCCCATGTATGCAGTGCATTAAAAATGTTACTGCTGTAATGAAATTCATATTAAAATGAAGTAATTTCAAGTCATTGGATTATTAGAATATGAACGTGACACGGTCATACATGCTACAAAAATGCTAGACACACTACTGATAGACACAGCAGTTATTGATTGTAGGTCATGCTACATTAGTAATTGGCTTTAACCCTCAATGAAGCTTCAATTACAGGATCAGATCATGTCTAGAACTTGGGCTTTTATCCATCAGAGTCGAATCAAAGGTGGAACTGTAGCTATTTTGTTTGTTCATTACTCCGATTAAAGATAAATCCCTTTAGGTTTGTCAGGCTTAACTACATAATTGTGTGACATTGTGGGGGATGGAAACTCCTCTGAGTCGGCAGAGAGGCTAAAGGACTTGTTCCACTGTTCAACACCCACGTTGGGCCTATGTACAGTACTTTGCTCCCTTTGGGTCACAAGCTCAGCCCTTCCTTTTCAAAGCACTAGATTACATAACGTGACAATTACTTTCAATTCAGAGATGTCTACTCTCATTTGAGGATATCTCAACTTTTGAATTTCACAGTTTTAGCCTTTGTCTAAACTCTCACATGGATTTAGTAACTGAAATGGAAAAATGTTCAGCCATTTTTTTCTAGATTGTGTCAAAATATATGAACATATACACTTAATATATAGTTAAAAAAAATTTTTAAGATGAAGTGTTTAATTGTTTAGGAAAAACTGTGTTTTAATTGTAAATGTAATTAACACCATTAACTCATGTTTGACATATAATTAAATTGAATAGAAAGTATATAGAGTTACATACCACATCTGTCTCTACAGCACATTATTCACATGAAAATAGTTCTGCTTAGTCTAAATAATCATTCAAGGAGATCGATTTACCATCCTCACTCTATAAGTACATTGAGAAATAATGCCTTTACTGAAGTGGACAAAGGGTGAATTGTTTTAAAATGATTAATGCAATCTCACTATAGTTAATAGGATCTAACAGACTCTTAAAAGAGCACTGGATGTAACCTTTACTCATCTTCCCATTTACTTTGTCTGTTGACCTCCATGGCTCTTGCTGTGATGGCTGAGAGGGGAATTCACCGGGTATCTCCTTGCACCCAGAGTCTCAGCCAGAACCCAGGCCTCTTTATTTAGTAACAGAACCTCCACAGACAAAGAGCTTTGCCTTCTTTTTCCCTTTCTCCCCCTTTCCCATCCATGTGTTTGGCGCAGAGATTTTCCACTCTGTCCACAGAGCTGAGAGCATAGAGTATCATGTCATGATCAATTACTGTAAATACACATAAATTATTCACACCACAGACATTTCAGTTCTGAGGAACAGTGATCTCATCAAAACAATCTGCAGTGAACACCTCTTTACAGATTATGATATCTGATAAGATGTCTCACAATATCAAGTACGGTTCTTATAGCTTAAATAAATATTTTAAGTAAAAATATATTTGAGATTTATTTTTATAATTGCAATTTTTTATGAAAACAAATATATATTTATGCCTTTTAGTTATATATCATGCATTATTTTTACTGCTTTATAAAAAAAATGTTAAATGCATAGTATTATTTAAATGAACTAATCTTAAAAAAAAACATGTTTATTTAAGATTTTATAAATTGTATTTTATGTGAAGTGATATTTTGAATGAATAGTTTTGCATTTTAGTATATCTTATATCTTAAATATATTTAAGCATTTTAATCATATAAAATAGTCACTCAGAAGAGAAACGCTTCCACAGAATGACTCACTTTCTCTGTGGGCCTCATGGAGAAAAATAGACATTTTTCCTTTGTAAAAGGCTGATTTAAGGCAATTAATCTCATATTTTCAGTAGCAAAAACTCTGTATAAGATTCTGAGTAGTAAGGAAATATGTTTTTGTTTGTTTCTTTCTTTCTTTTTAGCCAAGACTAGAAAATAATAGCTTGTCTACCAATTGAAATAATCAAAACATGAACATGAGAGTGCAAATTCAACCAAAAATAATGAGGTACTAATACCCTCATCCATTGTTATACTGTATCATGATGTCTCTTTGCATTGCTTACTAAAGGCTCAGGAGGTTTACAAAACAAAAGAAGGTGATGTGACAGACGAGCTCTTTAAAGGAGCTCGGTCTGGCCATGTGATGGAAAGGGTTGGAGTCCTCTGACCTTTCAAGAGGACGTACACCACACAAGTCCCCTGAGATAAGCAGAGAGTCAATGGGAAACGGAACAGTTAAACAAGAAGGAAACCCCCAAATACACCACTTCACTTCTCAGCCAGCACATCAAACCATGCAGATGCTAAAAAAATAAAATTCATTAAAATAATTTAAAATAAGTTAAAATGCTCATTAAAATAAGTTCATCTACCCAGGTGATTCACAATGCTCATCCTGGCATTTTGAAACAGCAGAAACGGCGCAAAATGTCAACGTCCCCTGCCGCTCTTAATAACTTCCGCAGGGTGGAAAACTGCCTTCACTAATTGATTAACTGCTCTGGCTAAACACGTGACCACATTACACACTGTAGCCATAAGCCAGACAAGCCAGGCCCTCAGTCTATTTGTAGGAGCAGACTAGGTAAATCACCAAAGGAGATTAAGTCACTGCCTCACAGAGAGCGGTATATGCTGACCGCTAAACTAGCCACTGTTAACTTTATCTTTTCAACAACCCAGCAACTGTCCAGTTGCAAATATCTTCTTTTACAGCTTGATAGAAAACAGCTTATTTGCTTATTTGAATGGATAAACACATTGTCAATTTACTAAATAATTTCACGAGCTCCGCAAAGCATGTAACGGCTGAGTAGTCCATCTCAACCAATAAAGCAAAAATCTATATATTAAAATATTTCAAAATGTATTGGTAATATAGTAAAATATAATTACATACATTTTGTTTTTAGGTTTAGTTACTCAATTTTCTTCATTTTTGCCAATTCTTCCAAAAAAAAAAAAAAAAAAAGTTTGTCCAAAATATATTTAATAATTACATATTGCATTTACCCCAAACATATATTTCAACTGGATGTATTTTCTTACTTCTCAAAGTGCATTTTGTAATGTATTTTGATATTTGAAACCATATATTGACATTTTTAAAACTAAAAATACATTTCCTTGAACTGTGTAGTTGGACTAGATTGTCTATGTACTATATGTTTATATATGTTTTATACTATACACTTAAAAATATTTTGTCTGTTGGCTGGAATATATATATATATATATATATATATATATATATATATATATATATATAAATAAATAATGGGAATGTACTGAAACACAATATGCAATTTGCATCAATATGCATTGGGAAATACCTCCTCCGTAGCCCACCAGTTATTTCCTGCTCAAAAGGCAGTGTCTAATAACCAAACCACTGAGCCCACAGATGTGAAGGTGGAGGTCAAGGTTAGGAACTATTTGCCATTAATCTTGCAGCTCACATGCGATTAATTATGACTGGACCCCTGCAATGTAAAGGGGTTTGCTCTGTCCTCCCTTAAACGCAGACCCAAGATACAGTAAAGTGGGGTTTACTGAAGAGAACTGCTTTGTAATTTAATATGCTGCTATATATTGTTAGCACACGCATACCTTCTAAATAGGCTTGTTGCAATCCTGCCAGTTTTTTTTTTCCATCTCAAACCTCCCTCCAGTGAACAGTGGTGATATGATAAACTGAACTAAGCTGAAGGTGATTTCGGTCAATACAAAGCAGCTTCTGGCCTGTCAGAGCAGACATTATAGCTGATAGGTGTAGGCTGAATGGACGCTGTGTTTGTGCTGACTCACTCAAACGATTGACTGGCAACAAATCATAGTGGCAGTGACTCAACCTTCATCTTCCTCTCTGAGAGCAGAACGTGCTACTCCACCTGCCCAGTCCCACTACCACACATAATGCCAATGTAAATCAGAGTGAGATGATGTACCTTGTCCTTTGGTAACAGTTGTTGACAAATATGCCCAAGAAAACGTGGATAAAGTTTAATTTGATGCTAAGAGTTCACTCAGCTGGCTAGTGGGAATGTTTATGAGTATTACAACCTGTCTTTTCTCTCCTCACTTTTGTCACTTTCCCTTTATTTCAACCTTCTTTTTAAGACCTATCGCATCAGCATTACTTTTAGTTAAACTGAGTTCAGTGTTCTTCTCCAAATGTTGAACATTAAATGCATGGAATAAAAGGCTAATGTGATTTTAATATATATTTAAAACATAAAAAATATTTTTAAAAAAGTTCAAATATAATCTATAATCATTTTACATATGATCAACTTAATGAGAATCTTAGTCATCATAATTAAAATGCTAACATCATTACTGTTATGATGATAGTTATTATTATTATTATTATGGCGCAAAATGCAGCTTTGTTCAGGATTCTAGTGAGTTTTATCAAACATATTTGTCAACTTTTTTCCATTTCTTTAAAATGCTTTTATTTACCCCTTGGAAAGTCTCTTTTCTCAAGAGCCAAAGGGCAAGAGGAAAAAATCCTGTACATTAAAGCATTTCACTAATGGCTCTTCTGACTGCTTTCCCTGTCTGTATTCTGGGAAGTAGGCGATCTGTGTATTGGGACTGGGCAGTGAGTGGAGACAAAGCTCCTGAGCAGCTGTGAAAAAGCATTTTAATATTCTCAACAACCTTCTACCGGGACAATCTACTAACGTGTAAGAAAATAGAATTAGTCAAAACTTACTTAAATCCACAATGAGAGATATTTAAAGCACCATCTTTAAATTTAAATTTGTTATTTATTTGTCTTTGTTTTATTGATTCATTCTTAATCATTCTCAATTAAGTAACACATGCGCATATCAGTCATCCGTGCAGCATCTCACCACATCGGCAAAATAAAGAGCAATAGCAAACTTCTCGATTTGAAAATACAGCCAAAATAGTTTCACACTGACATGCAGGAGCATAAATCTTCCCTCTAGCAAGCTATATTCCCACAAAAAATATGCCTCTTCTTTTGTGGCATAAAAGCCTGGGCTAATATGTCAATCACGACAGCCAGGGAAATGCATATGGGATGTGTGTATTTATAAATTCATCTTTGGGTTTCATATTTCATCATATCACTGCTGGCATCAGTCTTAGAATTTTGCAGTTCAATCTTTACCCTTGAATTTGCCCCTAGTCATTGTAAGACAAATTAATAATTCATTTCAAACTGAATATTTGGGCAAACTCTCTTCAGTTTTTTTTTTAAGTGTTCTCTCAGATGCTCAAATGAAACATCCTAAGTGAAAATGTCATAAATTAATAATTAGTGTGGCTAATAATTAGACAATTAATGTGGATACACTCTGATATTTTGTACCGTGTATGTGTGGGTCATGTGCTTGCCCTACCTTGGCCGCTACAGAAGAGCTCGGTTTCTCCAGCAAATCCCAGAGCTTCTGCCTTTTGTCTGGACAGCAGCCCGTTTCCACCTGATCTCCTTCCTTCTCCCTGAGAGTTTCAGCCTCTCTCCTCAGCTCTTCATTCATCTGCTCCTTCTTCTGATGGTACCGTGCCTGGCAACATGACTCCAGATAGATCTCATCGATGCCCCAGTAGTCAAGCTCCTGACCAAAGGACAGAGCGCACATCTCTTCCATCATGTGTAGCTTGCCAGTCCGGTAAAAGTTTAAAATGGAGGAAAAGGCACCTGGGTGCCTGTCAAAGAAATACTCATTATCATTTAGACTGTAGTCGTCGCAGATCTCCATTAAGGTTTCATGGGTATTGCAGTCTCTGAGTTTCCCCAGACGGGTTCGTGGCAGTCGGTCCAGGGTTCTCCATAGCACCTCATGGACCAGTCCACCCACATTGATCCGGACTCTTCTGGATCTGGCTTTTGTCCGGATAATATCGATAGGTTCTGGCGGGAGTGAGCCCTGTGGCCGTGAGACCTTCTGAGCTCCGAAGTTTGCCCTCTCAGTCATGACTGCTACTACTCAAATGTTATGCTAATTCAGATGTCAAATAGGAGTACTATGATGAATCCAACTCAGACAAGGCCCTCCATGGTTGCTCCTGAAAATCAAAGACATTTCAGGACATCTTATCATGTAACAGTAAAATCCCTTCAATAATATTTTGAATAATGCATAGGCGTATGATTAGAAAAAAAAGTGGAGTTCTAAATAAAGCCATTAATAAAATAAAAATATCATTTTATGGAATTCAATGCATTCAGAACTCCAACACTATAATGACCCTATTTTATGCTCCAAAAAAATTAATGAACCAACAAACTTTGCCGGCTAAATCAAGTCTCCAAAGCACACAGTTTTTAGAAAGTAGAGGATTATGAAAGGAGGAATCTTAACAAGGGCCCTGGACTTAGTTCTGCTGTAATGGGGTCAATGAAATCATGCAGAATACTAATCATGTTCTCAGCTAAGGAATAAAACGTGTTAAAATATGTCTAGGTGGTGTAACTGTCCAGAGATCATTAAAGACTAAAAGTAAGTCGTGGAACAACTTTGTTTTAAAATCTTATAAATATCTGAATATGTTTTATCCAATAATTCAAAGTTCTTGTAGCATATATGCAGGAGGTCATTTTGTTGTCATGTGACAAGAAAAACAGTGTGTGTGTCAAGGTCATGAAGTTTCTGACATATTCTGACATTTTTATGTAGAGGCATGTTTTGGGAGTAACATTAAGAAAACTTCTTGATATTCAAAAAAATTGTAATGATATTTGTAAAAACGACAACAACAAAAAACAATAATAGATCAATTATAAAATACAAATCTCGAAAATATCCATATATTGTTATTATTATTCCACTTGACATTACTATGACATTGCCAATCAGTTCATGTGTGTTAAGTTTTTCTTAAATTTGTTTGCAAATTTGCAATCAAAAAATTATTTTCTAAGAACTTAGCACATGCTATTTCTCTCTCTTTTTTTATCATCTTGAACATGGAAATTCAACAATGACAATTGAAATGTTCTTGTGTAGCATTTGGATGTCAAGTAGGCTATACTTTTGGCTCTGAGGACAGACGGTAATGCGATTGAGTATTTAAGAATGTCTTGATGATAAATCCCGGTAGGACTATTTAGCGGGCTTCTATTTCCTGCTCTTAAAAGACTTCGTAACAGCCGGCTATTTAAAACTCCCAACCAGAGAGGAAACTATATAGGCCAACATTTCATAATGCTGCAGCACTGCGATGTATCAAAACTATAATGTCCCGTTGTGTATAGTTTGCATGGCGTTACCACCCTGCCACATAATATATCCGCAGCTTTATGCTTTATCCCCACAAGGTTAAGTTGGTGTGCCCTGATATTACAAACTCACTATATAAAATCTCATTTTTGAGGAAAAATCAACTCAACCGCGGTGCACGAGATCAATGGTCAAGAAAAACACAAAAATATTGATGCGAGACAAGTTTGTTACTAAAAAGATGATTCTTTTTTACAAATTAAATAGCCTACTAGAAACTATATACTATCTAGTACTCAGCCCTCGTGTCAAATTCGAGTCTTCTCCTTACAAACTTTGCATTTCAAGCTGTTCAGGAACGTTTATAAGAGACTAATCCTTAATCAGGAAGGTAGAGGCTGTACTTTCCAGTGCACCTGTTCCACGACAGCTGATCAAACACTTTTCTACACGAAGGTTCTTCATCTGTTCTTATTAGATAATCAAGAACCACTTTTGCTGTAAAGAAAAAAAAAGAAAAAAAAAGTCTAAGTTCTTGTAAAACAATCTACATCAAGCACCAAAGCCATTTTTTTTTCTGTCAGGAGCTTTTATCTCTGAGAGTGAAGTCTAAATAGCTGGGACACGCTGAGAGCAGCAGAACTGTCGAGTGTTTTGGCATGCCTGTCTGTGGAGTTTACTGTGCCTGATGAAAACAGTGCAATCTTGCACACAACTATCCAAACGACCTTTTTTAAAGCGAATAAAAGCAGCGAAATCTTACCTTCCCGCCGTTCACCTCTTGTTCCTTTACCTCTTCAACCAAAAAGAAGTCAATTAGCCTCTAATTTCCCCCTCCATCAGCTCAGCGAAGTGAGGCGTCAGTGGTACCCATGCCGAAAGGGCAGTCGTTCCTCTTCATTCTGTATGGACCGAATTTCACAAACAACTCGCGCGAATTAAGCAGAAAGACGAAGTTGGACAAAACCCCGAAACTGCTGATTATTCTCGCCACGAAGCCATGATAGTGTGTTGAAAGTGGAAAGCGGCGCGCGTAAAGACAGCGGAGCAGCGACTGAGCAGGAGTGTTCGCCCCGCGCGCTGCATCACAGTCCGGAGGTGAAGCCTAATTGGATTGAGCTGTACATCACCAAGGATAGCAGCAGCATCAGATCCCTCCGTCCCATACAGGAGTCAGTGTCACTGATCTCTAGCTCTCTGTCATAGCAAGTTCAGTCGAGGTGGGGACATGACACAATGGAACACGATGATCCACATTTGGAAAAAAGCTTAATATAGAGCATATCAAGGAACCTGATATTAGTTGCGTGGCATTTAAGATGATATTTAAGACTGTCCTATAGAACCTAATCAGGGATCACTTCATTGAAAAGATTAGAGGATTTAGATCGCTAGAGACCTATCTATCTATGACTATGTTATTTTAATATTCATAAAAAAGCAGGCACTTTGACACTGTCCTAAAACTTTCGAGAACTAATGACATGGCAAAAGCGAAATCCCCTCTGCAGAACTTTTAATGAGTTGCACACAAGACCTCTATTATGGCCATTAGTTGCAATTATAAAACAGCATGGGGGAAAGTGCTGTATTTCAATTGGCCACTGGATGGGGATATAATCCTTCTTCTTTATCTCTGCACTTTCTCACCCCTTCACCCTCCCTGCACTACATTTGCACGCAACACTTCCTGTCAGCATTCTTCTGGGTAACTTTAACTGAGTGGGACAATTGTTCATTTGGGATTCATGCCCGTGCCCATGAGCAGAGAGACTGTCCCCTTCTACCTCCTCCTTCTGGTAGACCTACTGAAACTCCTAATAGCAGCAAATTCATTAAAAATACAGAGGATATGGTTTTAGACCTGCAAACCAAACACTCACAGTTAATGAAGGTCAAGTGCAAAGTTTTGAGAGGTCATGCTAAGAGAGAAGAAGAAAGCATTTCAAGTGTCACGTTAAAATAAAATTCAAAGTGTGCAATGTTTTTCGATTTCAAAGTTAATGACTTTGTAAATACAGAAAAAATATTGTATAAATGCTAGTTTTTACTTCTTTACCTGTTACACCTGGTACACTACAGTTACCTTAGCATGACGAAAACATTATATTATTATTATTATTATAAATGTTTTAACATTGATCTATGAGAAATTTATATAAACAGTGGTTTAAAATCAGATAGGATGTCATTGTGCTGTAAAATGCAATAAAATACAGGATTTTTGGAAGTAAAGATTTATTAATTATATAATGTACAGTTCAAATTTGTGCACTTTCACAGTAAATTATTGTTAAAATTGCAGTTATAAGTGAACAAACCCTAAAAGCCTCCTTGTGACTGCATGATTTATAAGTATTAAAAAAAACAGAAAAAAGACATTTCCATAAGTCCTTGCATAGTAAATCATTAATTATTATATTTTACTTATTTTTTATTAGTATTATTGTTATCATGTGTGTTTTTTGTTACATAGATTTAAAATAATATATTTTTACAATCTTTTGCTCCTTCTTCAAAAAAACAAAACAAACAACAACAACAACAACAACAAAACACACACACAAAAAACAGGCCATTTAAAGTGTAACACTGAGGTTATTTTTCAATTTGGGGTTTATTTTTTAAGTTTAACTGGGCACTTTAATAAAATATATTCAATTGAAAAAAATATCATTCTATTGCTTCAAACTACAAAGCTATTAGAGACCAGAAACAGTTTAACGCTTTCTACATTGTGCCACTAATGCCATTGGAACAAAACCTTCAGGCAGATGGTCACCGTCTGTCTGGTCTGAGAGGTCCCAGTCCCTCCCTCTCTCAAACTGTACATCAGTAATGCAACAATGGAATAAAAAAGATGCAAGGACCATAATGTCTTGGGTGCTGATTCTGACAAACTAGAGAGACAAACCTACTGTACTTGTAACAGTAGAGCCCCATGAGGTGGTGAGGTTTCACCCAAAGCTCTCACATCCTTGAGGCTCTGAAAGAAAATCAGAGATTATGGAGAGTAACTCAATACCACCCGCTCTCTGAGGAGAGAGAAAGAGACTGTAATTAGTTAAAACAAGATGAGTCGGCATGAAAAACGTGATGTAAATATAAATATCAACTAAATGAAGTATATTAGATTAAAGCAGTATGGTACTCTATATACACATAAAATTCCATCAAATTAATGTAATTAATTTAAAATTTTAATTATGCTAAATTAATTTAAAATTACAACATTATTGTGATTTGGGATTTTTGATGCTTCCAGAAGTCCATCCAGTTCCTGTCTGTATCATGCATCCTGCTATTACGTGCTGGATTGTCTCAGGAGGACCGTCCCTATTGATTTAGAGCTGAGTGCTTGTTCTTGTCCTGCCATGATTAGAGCCTCATGCTTTCCACCGGTCCTGCTATTTTAAACCAATTTCCCAGAGTCAGCCATACCAGCTATAGTATCTGGCAGTGGTTCATCCCATTGAGAGGTTTTCTGATGGCACTTCCTCAGTTTTTCTCAAAATCTGCTGATGTGTGAGAGTCCCTTAACTTCAACACTGGAGGCATGATGTGTCAGGATGGTGGTCTCGATACTTTCCACAGGCTTGGACCCTGTAAAAATATAACACAAATATGCATTTTATTCTTAGTAATTGTATTTTTTGGAATGAAAATGTTTTGATGTACGCAAAAAATGTTCTTAAATTAGGAACATGAATAAAAAAATAATGGCAGTGAATCAAAATCCCCTGTATATAGTTTTTTTTTTAAACAATAAATAATTAAATGTGCTAAATGTGTTTATAAAGTTCAGAATCCTGTTAATTGTATTAAAGTGATGCTAATAGACAAATGTAATTCACTCTTAGTTTTTATGGATCATATATTCACTGAAAAAGCATTTGGTAAAAAAAAAAAAAGGTTAATAAATTTCACAAATAATTACAAAGAAACAGCAATTAACATTCAATTGTATATGAAATTTTAAATAGAAAGACTGAAATAGTATTTTCTTGTTAAACTTTATACAGTGCATGTCTGTTGCCATTAAATCACTAGATTAAAAATGCAAATGTTTACAATTAAGATAAGATCAGATCATAAAACCGAGAATTATCATGTAACTAGCTATAAAAAAAAAATGATACAATACCTTTTAATCCTGTAATTGAAAGAAACTGAACCGTATTGGACTACATGGACAAAAAACTCAATGTACAAAAAACTCAATGTTTTTTATGTTTAAAATCAAAAACCTCCAATTTGTGCTTTGAAATTGAAGGAAAAAAAATGATGCCCTAGTGTCTCTGAGTAAAGCAAACATCTACATGTTACTAAACATCACACGCTCATAATTAGATTAGACATGAGCTGTTTGCTTTATCAATAAAAAAACTAAATCCTTATATGATTGGTTGGTTCTGCTCCAAATTACATAGTGACTAAGCCTATTGTGGATTTAACCATATGCTACTTTACAAAATGTTTGTATGA
Source organism: Acrossocheilus fasciatus (assembly GCA_036784905.1). NCBI lineage: Eukaryota > Metazoa > Chordata > Actinopteri > Cypriniformes > Cyprinidae > Acrossocheilus > Acrossocheilus fasciatus. Next base: position 20,482,847 of record CM071939.1, on the reverse strand, counting down.
AACAAGTTTTTGGTATATTTTGTATGGAGTCACTACAATGTTGTATTGCTATAGGCTAGAATCATCACAAATAATTATCTTCATGAGCAGTAATGGCCCATGAATATAACCAGGGGTTTATACCTCTTTAGTACTCACAGGAAATGATCTTAGACCTGAAATGGACCACTCTGATGGTAATATGTAACCTCTTAACTCTTAAATCTCTGATTGATGTTTACAAATCTCACAAGTAATGCTTTATTTATTGAATTACCTGAAAAAAAGAGGGATGATGTAAATAAAATATAATTAGCATGAATTATACGGAATCAAAATTATATCATTTCATACATAAAACTGAATAATGTAATATAGTGGAACTTGATTCATCCATAAACTTACGTTTTTGCTCTTTTCTAAGTGCACCCGAAAGTCTCATTAGGAACCAGTTGGCTGCATCAGAAAAATAGTAAAGGCTCTATCGCTCTCTCTCTCTCTCTTTTAGTGAAACAGTGTAATCTGATAACCAGCACACATCTAACCACACTATAAAAACCCACTCGCTGATAGCGAAAAAGCCACACACAAGCCAATACAGAGGAGATTCCAAATGGGTAAGAATGGACCTCATCAAAAGCCTCTTCAAAAACTTATTTTGTTCGTGTGTTATTTATACCTGATGTTCTGATCGGTTTCATAAAATTAGCCTTTTGTTTGAAGCTTGTGTGTATGAAAGGCAATCAGATGCTCTACTCTTTGTGTGTGTGTGTGTGTGTGTGTGTGTGTGTGTGTGTGTGTGTGTGTGTGTGTGTGTGTGTGTGTGTTTTAACAACAAATGACAACTTATCTCGTTTTTCATAGTTTACTTGCAGGATGACTAAAAAAAACTACAGAAATGACAAATATCTCTAAAACGGAGTCAAAATCTAGACAACAGTCATACGACAGCGTGATGGATGGGGACGAGAGCAACCAGATATCTGTAAATGTTTTTGAGGTACTCTGCTCATCTAAATTCACTCACTTATTCAGAAATTATACATATACACTACTGCTCAAAAGTTTTGGAAGAAGTCTTTTCTTACCCAGGCTGCATTTATTTGATCAAAAATACAGTAAAAACAGTCAAATTGTTTGAAATGTACACTGTTGTTTTTCAAATTTAAGAACAAATTTAAAATAACATTTTTATGTTTTATTATATTTCAAATGTATTTTTTTTCTTTAATGGCAAATCTGAATTTTTTTAGCAGCCAGTGTCTTCAGTGTAACGTGATCCATCAGAAATCATTTTAATATTTTTTGCTCAAGAAACATTTCTGATTATCAATGTTGAAAACAGGTGTTCTGCTTAATATTTTTGTGGAAACAGTCATATGTTTTCAGGATTCTTATTCAATTTAACGTGTCCTTCCTAAATAAAAGTAATAATTTCTTAAAATAAAGAAAGAAAGAAAAAAGAAAAAAAACTAACTCCAAACTTTTGAATGGTATAGGACATAAAATGCAGGACAAAATATTTAATACATTTTTAGAGAGAGAAAATCATGTGCCATGCCTTTAGTTTCCTCTGTCTGATAGTACTGTGAGATGACAGCTTGTGCAGGTGGTCTAACGTTCCTCATGACTGAATTTTAAACTCAGTGGACTAAGCAAGGAAACGTAGTCGCTCTGGAGAAGCACACCAGGTACCTGGACATACGCGACAACATCGGTGCCAGCCCAATGCACTACGCCGCATCCATGGGACACTTTCGCATCATCAGACTAATAGTGCAGAACACTGGACAACAAGGTACACAGAACCACACCTTTAGATATTTATTAGTTTGAATTCATGAGAAAATATGAATGTAAATATTGCTGCAAAAATCTCATTTTTGACACTGCAGAGCTCAATGCCAGGGATGAGGAAGGGAATACACCTCTTCACTGGGCTGTGCAGAAGGACCAGCCAGGAAGCTGCTCTGTGCTTCTGACTCTGGGAGCAGATCCTAACATCCTAAACAACAGCCAACTGTCACCGCTACATATGGCGGTCAGCCTGGGTAAAAATTTTGTGTTAGAGGTGGGTCAGCCTGCTCACAGCATCATACAGTATTAATATTACAATACAGCCTCACACCGTATTGTGTTATTGTTCATATTTGTATTTGTTTCTCATTGGAAGCTTCTCAACGTAGATAATATTATTACACTTTTGGGTTTAAACAGCAACTTGTCTCACATAAACAAACTGATGTGAACCTGGAAGGGGACTTGGCAAACACCCCTGTCATTTTAGCTGCTTCTTTGGACAACCATGAGGCTCTGGTCATACTGGTAAGTTGGATTGGATGATTTGAAATATTCTTTCTTTTTGTTTTTGATGATTATATAACCATTTTATCATTATCTCTACTTTAGTACAAACATGGTGCAAAGTTCTGTCGTCAGAACAAGCTTGGCCATTTTCCGATTCATGCTGCTGCTTTTGCTGGAGCTAAGAAATCCATGGAGGTCATTCTTCTGAAAGGTGAGATGTGTTACCGAACCAACTGTGTATTCTGAGCCTGAAACATTATATTAGTACTTTGAGCCTGAAAACCTTTTCTCATTTTTCACAGGAGAAGAAGTTGGTCTTTCTATTGACAACCATATAAACTATGTGGATAAATCTTGCAGTAGTCCACTCCACCTGGCCGTACGTGGAGGAAATCTTGACATCATTAAACTCTGTATTGCATATGGAGCAAAAATTGACCAGCAGCAGGTAATGGAGGATTTTGTCATAAAATGGACAACAACAGACAATGTCTAATCTGGTACTTTTGTAACATATTTTCCCTTTACAGTGTGATAAATCCACTGCTCTCCACTTTGCGTGTAGTCAAGGTGCCACTGAGGTTGTTAAAGTCATGTTCTCGGCTTATCATAAAGTGTGTGACCTTATCAACATCACTGATGGGGCCAACCAGACACCTCTGCATAAGTACTTCAACTTTACTAAACCTGACTAAATGAGACTAAACAAACCAACATATCTGAGATATCATTCCTTATTTGCTTTCCATTTGCAGAGCAGCCATTTTTGATCATTTTGAACTCTCCGAGTACCTTATCTCACAGGTATGGCAACTGCAGATATTTGTAAGTGAATAAACTACACTGTAAAAAAAAAAAAGGTTGAGCCAACTTAAAATTTTAAGGAAACAAGCTTCAGCAGATTTTTGAGTTTTCTCAACTTGTCATTTTAAGTTTTATACACCAAAAATTTGAGAATCTCCCACAAAAATAAGTTGAGCAAACTCAAAAATCTGCTGAAGCTGGTATAAAAAAAGTTCGCTCAACTTTTTTTTTTTTTTACAGTGTGTGCTTATAAAATTAAACATGAAATTCTGACAATTACTGTAAATCTGGATATTATTGTTCCAGGGTGCTGACATTGACTTTGTTGACTGCAAAGGCCATTCTCCACTTCTTCTGGCAACAAGTTGCGGAGCATGGAGAACTGTCAATCTGCTCCTTTCCCATGGTAACCTTAATAAATGAACATCAATAATAATATTTCATTATTATTTATAATAATAATAATTATTTTTGTTATTATCATTATTTTATATATTATAACAGTGGTTTTGTCTTATTTTAACCCTCATGTTATGTTCCTGTTTTTTCTTTGACCTGGAGACAATAATATTTTATTTTTTTCTGAAAATGCTAGTTAATGTTATTGAATTGGACTAAAGCTTTGCTCACACAGGGTATAACAACTTCTCTCTTTGGGCTTCTTTTCCCCATTTTGTTACACTTGTGATCACAGTCAAAAATAGATGGCATTTTAAAAATTGCTTGTAAATCTCTCATTTAAAATAATAATAATAATAATAATAATAATAATAATAATAATAATAATAATAATAATAATGTGGTTCATAAGCTCAAATCAGTGAGGCCTATGACCCATCAGTTCCAAAATGAAATACAAAATCTGTGCTAATTACAAGTGCCCTATTATGGGTTATGAAAGGTTCATATTTTGGTTTTGGGAGTCCAAAACAGCAGGCTGACATGTATGCAAGGTCAAAAAACACTTTCATTCTCTTATAATATGCATTTATGTTTACCTTATTTGTTCAACGACTCTCAAATGATTCATTTAACGATTCATTTTTCCAAACCCTTCCTTTGCGTGATGCTAATCTGCGGTGATTGGTCGATTTCATTTAAAGCAGTGTTTGTGAGCTTTTAACGCTCCAAAAGTGGCACCTAGTGGCAAAGAATAAATTTTCATTTTCATTCAGACCAACACAAAAAATCAAGTTTTCCCAGGTCTGTGCGCGCAATATGTTAATGTTTCATGTTGACGTCAACATGAAACGGCTTGGGATTCGTTTTAAAAATGATTCAGAGTCGACTCTTTCTTTTGAGAAACAATAACGTTATACACGTGCACTTTCAGATTTAAAACGTTGCAGGAATGTTTTCATTCACTTAGAGCTGTGTTACACACTGCATGGTCATTTTCAAAAATCCATAATTGGGGCACTTTAAAGAAAACAAGAAGATTGAATCCAAGATTTGGTGATAGCAAAATGACAGAGTTTTTACACTAACAAACACTAAGTGTTTTGTAGGAGCTGATCTGACGAGAAAAGACAAATCCGGATGCAACTTCTTGCATCTGGCCATCTTGCAGCCCAGGGGTCTGAAAAACCTGCCCACAGAGGTACTGCAGGTAAAACATACAGGGCTTTACGAGACTCTTCCCATCCTTCAGTGAATTACTCATTCTCACAGCTTCCTTAGAGATCCTAAACTTAAGCCACTGCTGCCCTCTTCTGGTAGTTCCACTAAAAAGAGGTAGGAGATTGTGTGTGGAGTTCACCGAAAGTCTCTTTTGGTTTCTCCGCAGCACGAGAGTGTGAGAGTGCTTCTCAACGATGAGGATATTGAGGGCTGTACTCCTCTCCATTACGCCTGCAGACTGGGAATACCAGAGTCGGTGAAGAACATGCTGGGATTAGAGGTCTCGCTGGACCATAAATCCAAACAGAAGAAATCTGCACTTCATTTTGCGGCCGAGTAAGTCTGTTACTGTGAAGATTCATGAATGGCAATGAGAAAACAGTAAAGAGCATTTGCATTCGTCTTCTCAACAAACTGAAGGAAAGCTCCAATTACATATTATGTTTATGTATATTATTTTCTGTCTCTGGAGAGATATGGGAGGATCAACACGTGCCACAGACTTCTGGAGATGGTGACAGACACCAGACTGCTGAATGAGGGGGATGAGAAAGGACTGACCCCACTGCACCTGGCCTCTCGTGGAGGTCACGTTAAAGTAGTTGAGCTTCTCCTACGCAAGGGGGCGCTGTTTCACAGGTACAAGTGCATCACTTTTTGTTCAGGGTAAAATGTACAATGTAAAATGTAATAGTATCTAGCTCAAGGCTATATTTTCAAGCATAATTTTTTTTTATATGTCTAGTGACTATAGAGGATGGTCCTGCCTTCATCATGCTGCATCTGAAGGATACACACAGACCATGGACACTTTGCTGACATCTAACATCAAACTTCTAAACAAAACAGATGGAGATGGAGTAGTTTGTCTAATTTGCTAAAACACTATTTTGACATAATTTGGTCACAGCTGCTGGTTTGTTTAAATATTGATCTCTTTCAGAACACAGCTTTGCATCTGGCTGCTAAGGCAGGTCATGTGGCAGCAGTAAGACTGCTGTTATACAGAGGGGCCAAGATCATCCTCAACAAGAATGATGCCTCTTTCTTGCATGAGGCCGTACATAATGGGAGGAAGGAGGTCACCAACACTGTGATCGAGAGCGACAGGTCAGCCAATTTCTAGAAATGTTTGTTTCCTGGTTTCTTCATTTATATCTCATCCTTGTTGAATACAGATGTGAAGAGGCAATGACAACGTACAAACCTAACTCAACAAAACGTTGCATCGTCATGGACATGATTGAGTTTCTTCCAGAGTCCTTTAAAGTGAGTTTTTACTGTTGCTTAAGCCTGACACTTAAATTAAAGGTTTAACACTCTAACCAGCGAGGCATTGCATATTTCCCCAGCATCTTCTAGACACTTGCATAAAGGAATCAGAGGAAGATGTGAACAGCACCAATTACTACGTAAGTTTCCTTTTGTACTAGATGCTTAAAGTAACAACCTCTTCAACTAACACTTTGTATGTTCTCCAGATTGAGTACAATTTCAGGTGGCTTCAGCATCCACTGCAAAACCTGAAAAAGACAGGCTTGGAAAAAGACAACACCTACAAACCTCTCAGCGCACTAAATGTTGGTACTTCACTAAAAATTAAATCTAAGTGTGTTCATTGCGAATGGCCACGTTCAGAAAATGTGTCTCCGCTACAGGCTATGGTGAATCTTAATCGCATCAGTTTGCTGACACATCCAGTATGCAAGAAATATTTGGAGATGAAATGGTGAGTTATACAGCTGAAATTGTATAAATTGCAATTTTGAGGTCTCAGCATCCTGAGCTAAAGTACGTTCTATTCTACAGGAATGCCTACGGGATCAAAGCACATCTTCTCAATATGACTGTATATGCGCTGGGGGTGTTTCCTCTAACGTATCTCATTGTGAACCTGAAGCCCACACTGGTCACTGCAAGAAATGTCACATCAGTCAGCATGGTCTGCACGTCCCTGTACAAGGTACAATATAGGCTACTAAAGCAATTTGTCGAAAAATGGAGATATAGTTTGTTGTGATGTTGTATACACCAAGAAAGAAACAAAAAAACTATGACCCAACTTCTCTTTCTATACAGCAATCCTATATAATCACAACATGCATGCTCTTGGTTCTTGCGATGAATATGTATGCAGTTGGGAAAGAGATCTTGCAAATGATTCAACAGGTTTGTATATACTAGGCCTACTTTATATTTCCAAACTTAATAAGTAAGTAGTTGCGGACGGTCTGTGAGGAAATCTGCCTGATATGTAGACTGATAGTGATCAATCAAACCGATAACTCATTGAAACCGGTTTGATTATCGTATAGGCCTATTTGATGATAATTATGAACCCGTGCACAGATATTTTTTGATTAACAAAAAATTATAATCCCAAAGATCATCAACACAACATTTGTGAATAACTTACTGTACAACAACAGAACAAATCTCAACAAATATTTATAATGACAATTATAAACATTTAAAAATGAATTTTATCTTACATTTAACGTTACTCACCTGTATAACTTCATCATTATGGTAAAATTTTACCTCAAGAGGTTTTACAAGTTTAACGTTAGTCGACGTGTGTTTTGTCAAGTTTACCTGAGAATCTGGATTTCTTTTCAATTTCTAGCGCGAAAGCTTGAGCGGTTACCTGATGATAATTATTTGTTAAATATATTATGTGGAAAGACGCAAATTAAATTTAGCTCCTTTTTTGTCAAAATTTGGTCGTATGTAAATTACGCTGCATTATTTCAATATGAATTCTGATTGGTCAGTTGAGCAATGAGAAGAGCGACGCGACTGGGCGTAAATTAAAAAATAAATAAATAAAAATAGTGCAAAAACTGCAATAACATAATATAATATAATAGGCCTAATATGGTTTAATTTTGAGGATGCTCATCTCCTCTGACAGACGGCTACTCTTAGGGTGAATTCGGGTAATCTGGGACACCTAAACTCCAGTGTGTTTATTTCCTGTTCTAATCAAATTTAGTCAACATTACTATAATTTTAGCATGGATGTCATGTGACTGAAATCACGTAACTTCATGGGGGGGATTCCACAGAAAGGGGCGGGGCACCTGTCAATCAAGAAGCTCACCTGGGAATTGCATGACAAGGTCAATGACAGGATTCTGACTAGATTCATGTTAACTACGTAAATCTGTCATAAGACAATGTTCCTAATTGTTGTCAAATTATGTTTGTGATCTATTCAAGCAACAACATATGTATTAAAGTGTTAAAAATGTTTTTTTTTTTCTTTCAAACATTTATTTGTTGTCCCACATTATCAAATATGATTGAAAATGTGGGACAGCATGCTTTGGGGTAATCTGGGACAGTCTTAAAATGGGGGAAATATGCATTTAGGGACTTTATAAATCTAATGACAAGGGCTAATATATGCCATAATGAAAAATCTGTGTTAATGCTGGAGGTTATAACATTAGCACAAGTTCACAGAAGCTAGCAGCTAGCTAAAGCAGCTAGCTAGAGAGATGCTACAGAGACGGAATCTGGGAAACGTATTCCAATAGCAAGCAAAGGTATCAGGATGAAGTAAACCGTTAATTTCATTTCCCAAATTCCCAGTTAGTTTAGTATATACAGAGGTTCAAATCACTGAGCAGGAGGGGGATCTGCGCCCAGGCCAGTTCCAAATGTTCTGTTCACAAACGCTCACTCACACACACTCACTCACTCACACACACTCACACTACACACACACACACACACACACATGTTGGTTTTACTATACTTGTGAGGACTTTCATAGACTTCTATTGTTTTCATACTGACCTAACAATATTTTCTATTGCCCTACACCAACCCTACCCCTAAACCTACCCCTTACAGAAATCTTTTTGCATTTTTACATTTTGAGATAAACTTCATTCAGAATTTTTAATAATTTATTTCCCTTGTGAGGACCGGCCAAATGTCCTCACAAGTCAAAAATGTCAAGTTTTACTATCCTTGTGGGGACATCTGGTCCTCACAAGTATAGCAAAACACGCCCACACACACACACACACACACACACACACACACACACACACACACACACACACACACACAGTCATTAGTCAGATAAAATATGAAAATATCCATGGCCTTTAATTAACTCAATGAAATGTATTACAAAATACAATGGCACCACAGCGTCAGGAAAAGAGATGGCAACAGAAAGAGAAGCTAAACCAATGGAATGAGAGTAGAATGAAGGGAGCTATTGGTGATATTGTGTTTGGCATGCATAAAGTATGGTGAATATAGGCTTTTTTTAGGCCTAATACATATGTCCCATATTATCAAATTCCGGCAGAATTTTTTTTTTTGGCACAAAAACACTTAATAGGTGTGGCATGTCTCCTCTGGGCATAATATCTACATTATTTTTTCTGGTGTGGTTAGAAAACATCTTAGAGATTTCAGAAAAGTGTAATGTGTTGATCTAATGTGTTCAAAATAGATATCAAAATAAATCACAGAAGTCAAAATTGGAAAAAATATCCCAGATTATCCGAATTCACCCTATATCTCATCGCTTGAAAAGATTTGCATCCTAAAAGTAAAATTATGCCTAATCATGTAAACTGTCTTGCTTGTGGAAGCGGATGAATTATTTGCGGGATCTGTCTAACTACATGGACTGGGCCGCTGCGATCTGTTCTCTGGTGTTCGTGGTGCCGCTGCTGCTGAACGTGAAGAGCTCCTGGCACTGGCAGGCTGGAGCACTGGCAGCTCTGGCCTCCTGGATGAACCTCCTCCTCTATCTCCAGCGGTACTGGACTGCTAGAATGACAGTTAATACACCTACAGAGCAGAATTATTTAACACAAGCATGTCACAAGATTTTTAAGGACTAGTCTCTCATGTCTTTAGGTTTGAACGGATTGGAATATATGTGGTAATGTTTCGGGAGATCTCACGGACGCTCTTGAGCATTATTCTGCTGTTCTTCTACTTGATATTGGGATTTGCTTTGGCCTTCTATGCCTTGATGATCGAACAAGTGTGTATATTAAAGATTAATATTACAAATTGTGGACATTTTGGAACACTAGCCTGAATGTTTAGTTTTATAGGGCAAGTTTAATGTATGAATTTATTTTACAGCAACATTTTGGAAGGATGTTCCTGTCACTGCTGCAGACCTTTGTCATGATGGTTGGAGAAATCAACTACCAGGATAATTTCTTGAAACCCTTCCTGCAAGGAGATCTTCCTTTCCCCCTTTTGACACTGGCAATCTTTATTTGGTTTGTCTTACTCGTGCCTATTCTTCTCATGAACCTTCTGGTAAGTCCAAATGAAAACAGGGTCTGAATTAAATATAAAAGAAGTCCACTATGCTGGATTGCATGAAAACTCCTCTATGTTGAGTTTAGATTGGTCTGGCTGTTGGTGACATAGCAGAGGTTCAGACAAATGCGTGTTTAAAGAGGATTGCAATGCAGGTAATTCAACTCCAACACTCATAATGTATCCTAATAATAAGAATAGGTATCCTTAAAAACAATGGTTTGTTGTTGATGTTCTCCACAGATTGAACTTCACACTAATCTGGAGGAGCGTCTTCCCTATTGGTTTATGAAGCGGGTGGATCAGGTCACCATCAAGGAATTCCCAAACAGATGCTTCAGTGGAAAGGTCAAAACAGTCCAACACAATAAGATAATGTTCATGTTTCAAAGGGCAAAGCAACTTTGGTAATTGTGCAGTAGATGGTAAAACAAGAAATGCTTTCGAATAACAAACTCAAACATATTTTACAAACACAATACAATTCAGAAATGATGAACTAACTAAAATTAGATCTTTGTGAAGAGCTCTAAAAATGCTGAATATTTTGAATGTTTTAAAAAAAAAACAATTGTTAAAGCAGATTTGATGTGCTTGTGAACAGAAAAGATGGTTTTCCTGTGTGAATGAGGTGAGGAGGTCCAGGACCCGTCTCAGTCCTACCATCCACCAGTTAACTCCACTGGAAAGGGAGCTAACCAAACAGAAATACAGGTAACACCAATTTGACAAAAACAAAACCCTTCATTTAATAGCCAAAGTTAATCGGATTCTGAATTAAATCCAATCGACCTTAGGCAGTGTAGCACTAGATTTAATTTTTGAATAAAATGAAGGCTGTGAGGCATAGAAGCAGATTAAATGTTTTGTTTTTTTAATGAAAAAAGCAGACAGAAGTAGACAGAAACTTCATAAAAAGGTATTGAAAGTTGTGAGTTGAGTAAATAACGTGATCTAGGACCTTTATACTGTGTGTGCCATTGTCAAGTCTCCTCACAGCCCCGTTTTCGTGTTAAATTCAACTTTGCATCTAACCTGACCATATGCTGTGAACTTTCTCAGGCTGAAGGAAATGTCAGATACTGTGGAAAAGCAACACAACCTGCTAAAGCTTGTAGTGCAGAAGATGGAGATCAGCTCTGAGGCTGAAGAACATGACGGACCCCCAGTCTTTCAGGAGCTGAAAGAGAAACTCCTCACCAGGAGCAAATGGGGTCCACTGCTCAGGGCAGTGACCGCCAGAAAGAAGGGAGTCTGCAAATTCATGAAAACGGCATGAACAAGCCATTGTTTTAACAGAGTTGTTGTATTTACTCATAAACTGTGATGATGTGGTTAATGCTTCTATACAGCAACCAGGGCTGAAACCAAATATCAAGCATCTAGCATCGTGTTTAAATGGAACTTGTTAAATGTTACAAAGTTTGACCATAAATTCAACCAAAGGCAAGTCCGGTTTTATTACTGAAAAATCCATGTACATTGGTTGTGTTGTGTTTATTCATTAATAAACTGTGTGGATCATGCGAATGAGAAATGCTTGCTTGCACAGATTTTCATTAAAACTATTCACTTTGATTTTTTTTTTTTTTTTTAATGTATGTATCAGTCACAGTTCTTCAGAGCAGAGCAGATGATTTACTATTTGTTATCGATTAGTAGCGGCATAAAAAAACTTAAAATAATACATTTTACTTTCGCATCCAAAAAAATAAACAAAAAAATAATAATTGCTAGCGAGTTTTTCCAACCTCAACACAGAATATCCACAGCTACAGTATGTCAGACTATCAGTACTATGAGTTGCGATGCAGAGACAAATTTAGGACTCTTTGGCCTTTTTGGTCTCTCCCTTCACCGTCATTCTCTTCCTCTTGACTCCAGTTTGCTCTGTTGAGATACATAACTTTTAAGTATCAGAAAGATCATGCTCGAGCTGCTGGAATCTCACACGAAATATGAAGAGGGCTTCTGACCTTTGCCTGTAGTTTTATTTTGCTCCTCTCTCTGAGCTGACTGCCTTGCCGAATGTGAGGAGGAGGAGGAGGAGGAGGAAGAGGAGTCAGGGAGCTCCTTCCTCTGTCTGTGACCCTCCAGCATGCCTATCTCCTGGGCATTTCCTAGAGAGAGGGGTGTGGTTTAGTTTAGAAGGGGGCAGAGTACTATTTTAAGGAGTGTATTAATATCTGCCTTTAATTTAAAAAGATGTTTTTCCAACCAATTATACTTTAGATTACCAGCCAGTTTCCCCAAACTGTTTTGATGATGATAATTCTGTGTGATGCATACTACACCTCTGACATCCAGAGATAAAGATGCATTTAGAGAGCATAAAACAAAATCACAACGCTTGTTAGTTTTGTTAGGCATGCATTCTGGTAGCACCGCAGCCAGCTTCATTTGGCAGAGTTGGAAGGCATTGATCAAAGACATTAAAAGGCAACAGCTATCAAATGTTATTCTGCATAACAGAGAATTCAAGATACCTTTACTATCCATAATTTAACAAAATTGTTTGAGACATTGTTTCAATTGTTTTTACTTTTTTTTTTTTTTTTTAAACTCACCATAGTTATCAAACCCTTCTCTCTACAACACTTTTTTTTTTTTTTTTAAATTACACTTCCATGAACACTTTTGTTTATTAATGAAATATATTACTGAATGTTGCATCGCATCACAGCTTATTAATCTACATTATAATTGTTAGAAATTGTATCCATATCAGAATGTACATTATTTTAATCTTTAAGTATATTTGTTAAATGGCATATTAAGGAAGTTACCACTTTGTGAGAAACTGCCCACTGTTTGTAGCAAGTTTCTGGTTTGAACGTTAATAATGATCAGTATAAATTGATCATAACTGAGTTGAGATAAAATGATTACTCACTCTAAACTCCAAAAGATGCAGAGAAAACTAAACATTTTGGTATAAAAGAGTAGAGCATTGTTAGTTTAAGCAAACAAGCTGCAACACGCTCCAGTAATGATTGGATTTGGAAGAAAATCAGAAAGATCACTCTCAGTTAAAGCAAAACTTCATAGACCGCAGAGCTGCCACATCCCCAAAAAGGATGAAACTCATTTATTTAGGTTCAAATTATTTTACAAAGTACACAAAGTTACTTGAATGGTCATAAATCAGTTATATTATTAACTCCGATTCTCATCAGGTCATTAAGTAATAACATTACAACTATAAACAACATTTGTTGTCTCACATGCAACAATGAGGGGAAAAAAAACAAAAACATTTTCATTAATTAAAAATAATAAAAATTGCATATCAGTACAATGAATCTAGCACTCTACCAGCATTTACAAATATGTTTAACAAATGAATTAGACAAGTTGCCACAAGGTTTGAACAGTAAGTAACGTACTCCAATTCCACACTCCACACAGTTGGTAAAGTCATGCACAATGCACAATCCTTTTTCTCCTTTCAGCCCAAAGCACTATTCAAAATGCAATGTGCATTCATGAGGACACTGCAACACAAAGTGCTCGCGGGAAGAAAAAAACTAATCTCACATTATGTTCCCAAATACAAGTAAAATTACACGTATCCTGCGCAAAATAGTGACAGTCCCCATTTATAAATATATAAACAAAAAATTGTTCAGAAACAACAGTCTAAAAAATGAAAAAGGGAAAAGTAAAACACAACAAACAAGCAAAAAAACGGAATGTACAGACATCTGAACGACAGTACTAACATTGTTTGAGCTCAAGTTTGTGCTGAAAGGGCTCCATTATCTTACTTGTGTTCCAATCGCAGCAGTTGTTCCTTACCATTTATGGTTAGAGATTTTAACTGTCCATCTTCTTCCACTTCTACACGTTCCTGTCCATTCTCAATGATTCTATAGAAACAAATAAACGGCACATCGATGAACTTCAGGAAGGAAACATTTAAAACATTGTTTTAGGTCGTGTTGCTTATGTAGCTGTTTTGACATTTGACAACTTTCATATCTTGAACCTATCCACCTTGTTTTGCAACATGAAGGGAAGCTATTTCCTGTGAATGTGCGAGACTTCCGATTCAATAGCTGCTGTAGGCAGATAATCGGAAGAATATCAAAATGCAGTAAAAGGTGAAAAAGGCTGTGTTTGTGATTACAACAATACATACACACATGGTCAGAACTGTTGGTACCCTTGGTAAATATGATCAAAGGCGGCTGTGGAAATAAATCTGCATTGTTAATCCTTAATGGCACCCTTTTATTCAATACTTTTTGAAACCTCCATTTGCCAGTTTAACTGCTCTAAATTTTCTTCTATAAATGCCTGACGAGGTTAGAGAACACCTGACAAGAGATCAGAGACCGTTCCTTCATCCAGAATCACTTCAGACCCTTTAGATTCACAGCTCCATGTTGGTGCTTCTCTTCAGTTCACTCCACTCATTTTCTATAGGGTTCAGGTCAGAGGACTGGAATAGCCAGCAGAAGCTTGGTTTTGTGCTCAGTGACCCATTTTTGTGTTGTTTTTGAGGTTTGTGTTTGGATTATTGTCCAGTTGGGAGATCCAAACATGATCCATTATAAGATTTCTTACAGAGTCAGTCACTTATTGATTTTTTATCTGTTGGTATTTGATAGAATCCATGATGCCGTGTGTCTAAACAAGATGTCCAGGACCTCCAGCAGAAATATAGGCCCACAACATCAAAAATACAGCAGTATATTTCATTGTACACATGTGGTACTTTTTATCCCTGTGTTCACCAAACCCATCTTGAGTGTTTGCTACTAAAAAGTTCATTTTTTAGTTTCATCTGACCATAGAAGCCAGTCCCATTTGAAGTTCCAGTCGTGTCTGATAACTGAATATGCTGGAGATTGTTTTTTGGTGAAAGCATTTTCTTTTCTTGATTTTATTCTTGAAACCCTCCCAAACAACATGTGGTGATGTAGGTGCTGTTTGATCATTTTTTTTTTTTTTAAGGTTTTCTGACCCCGAAACTCAACCTTTTTCTGCAATTCTCCAGCTGTCGTCTTTGGAGAGTCTTTAGCCACTCAAACTCTCCTTCTCACCGCACATTAGGACAATATAGACACACGTCCTCTTCCAGGCAGATTCACAACATTTTATATTGATTAGAAATTCTTAATTATTGCCCTGGTGGTGGAAATGGGAATTTTCACTGTTCGAGCTTTTTTCTTAAAGCCACTTTCTAATTTGTGAAGCTCAATTATCTTTTGCTGCACATCAGAAATATATTCTTTGGTTTTTCTTATTGTGATGGGTGATTAATTTGGAATTTGGCCTTTGTTTTGGTTTCCCTCCTATTTACATTTCTGTGAAACAGGGAGCCATGGCTGGACAATTTCATGTTCATAATCACGCTGGTGTGCTCAAAATTGTGACCATGAATGGGAAAATATTTCAGATATATTTTACTCATAAGAATTTCTAGGGGTACCAGTAATTGTGTCCATGTATTTGAGAAAAAAACATTTATTTCATAATGAGACTTCCCCCATTTTAAATTCTTATTCTCCAATGTAAGATCAATTAAAAGATCAAAAGGATTAACAATGCACATTTACAAACCCGATTCCAAAAAAGTTGGGACACTGTACAAATTGTGAATAAAAAAGGAATGCAATAATTTACAAATATACTTATATTTTATTCACAATAGGGCTTATTCGCAAACACCGGAAGTAGCTAACCGCGGCCATTTTGTTGACATGACATTTGCCCGCCCCTAGCCGCCCGCGCGTAGATTTGAGTTGAGGGGAGAAGTAAGTTAGCCTAATGGCTTCATCTCATCGGTATCAAGAGAAGACAAGCTTGATTGGTGTGGACCCATATCAAATAGACCCAACAGCCTTAAGTAAAGATCCGTCCTTATTGCCAGCCGTCACTTATCCGGATATTTATAACTATCTCGTTCATACAGTATCCGCATACACTTCGCAGGAGCTGAAGGCCTTCAAGTCACTTGAGTCATATAACTACTTCATCTCTGGCAAAGTCGGCAACCTTCTTACTTTTGTTCCACCAACGACATCGTCAAACATTGCCGTGATCGCAGAGGTATGTAAATGTTTTTTTTTTTTATGTGATGCTTAACGTTAACTTACTACTTAGTAACTACTACTTAGTTTGTAACTTATCTCCGTGGTGCAACATTTTATTTTAGTGAAGCATAAATCACAACTTTGTAATAATTTACGTTGTAATTAAGCTACCTTTGAACCTATACACAGCTGGTGTAACAGCTGTCTCCTTCCCTTCGCATTTTCTGACAGTCGGTATCGCATAAAAACTATCTCCGGGGTTCTTATTGCTGCTGTTAGAACAGCCGTGTATTACACAACACACCATCGCGCTGTTTAAAAAAAAAAAAAACAGCGATAATACCATGGATAATACCGAAGCTGCCTCACTTGTCAATTGACAGACTGACAGTTGCCGTGGTTTCTATGTCAACAACATGGCCGCCGCGAACATTGATGACGTAGATCGAATAACATCTATAGAATATAGATAACATATCAAATGTTGAAAGTGAGACATTTTGAAATGTCATGCCAAATATTGGCTTATTTTGGATTTCATGAGAGCTACACATTTCAAAAAAGTTGGGACAGGTAGCAACAAGGCGCCGGAAAAGTTAAATGTACATATAAGGAACAGCTGGAGGACCAATTTGCAAACTTATTAGGTCAATTGGCAACATGATTGGGTATAAAAAGAGCCTCTCAGAGTGACAGTGTCTCTCAGAAGTCAAGATGGGAAGAGGATCACCAATTCCCCCAATGCTGCGGTGAAAAATAGTGGAGCAATATCAGAAAGGAGTTTCTCAGAGAAAAATTGCAAAGAGTTATCATCATCTACAATGCATAATATCATCCAAAGATTCAGAGAATCTGGAACAATCTCTGTGCGTAAGGGTCAAGACCGGAAAACCATACTGGATGCCCGTGATCTTCGGTCCCTTAGACAGCACTGCATCACATACAGGAATGCTACTGTAATGGAAATAACAACATGGGCTCAGGAATACTTCCAGAAAACATTGTCGGTGAACACAATCCACCGTGCCATTCGCTGTTGCCGGCTAAAACTCTATAGGTCAAAAAGGAAGCCATTTCTAAACATGATCCAGAAGCGCAGGCATTTTCTCTGGGCCAAGGCTCATTTAAAATGGACTGTGGCAAAGTGGAAAACTGTTCTGTGGTCAGACGAATCAAAATTTGAATTTCTTTTTGGAAAACTGGGACGCCATGTCATCCGGACTAAAGAGGACAAGGACAACCCAAGTTGTTATCAGTGCTCAGTTCAGAAGCCTGCTTCTCTGATGGTATGGGGTTGCATGAGTGCGTGTGGCATGGGCAGCTTACACATCTGGAAAGGCACCATCAATGCTGAAAGGTATATCCAAGTTCTAGAACAACATATGCTCCCATCCAGACGTCGTCTCTTTCAGGGAAGACCTTGCATTTTCCAACATGACAATGCCAGACCACATACTGTATCAATTACAACATCATGGCTGCGTAGAAGAAGGATCCGGGTACTGAAATGGCCAGCCTGCAGTCCAGATCTTTCACCCATAGAAAACATTTGGCGCATCATAAAGAGGAAGATGCGACAAAGAAGACCTAAGATAGTTGAGCAACTAGAAGCCTGTATTAGACAAGAATGGGACAACATTCCTATTCCTAAACTTGAGCAACTTGTCTCCTCAGTCCCCAGACGTTTGCAGACTGTTATAAAAAGAAGAGGGGATGCCACACAGTGGTAAACATGGCCTTGTCCCAACTTTTTTGAGATGTGTTGATGCCATGAAATTTAAAATCAACTTATTTTTCCCTTAAAATGATACATTTTCTCAGTTTAAACATTTGATATGTCATCTATGTTGTATTCTGAATAAAATATTGAAATTTGAAACTTCCACATCATTGCATTCTGTTTTTATTCACAAAACAGTGTCCCAACTTTTTTGGAACGGGTTTGTATTTTCATAGCCTCCTTTGATCATATTTACTAAGGGTACCAACAATTCTGACCACGTGTGTAATGTAATAATAAATAATATGATTAAAAAAATACCAGTTTGCAATATCAAGTAGCATAATGAGCTATTTTGTACAGCTAAAAATAATTAGTAGCAGATAACGGAAGCCTTGTAAAAATGGCCACACCCAGTCTAATGTTAAAGGGATAGTTCACCCAAAAATGAAAATTCTGTCACTAATTACTCACCCTCATGTCGTTCCAAACACCTTAGAACTTCATTCATCTTCAGAACACAAATTTAGATATTTTTGTTGGAATCCGAGAGCTCTCTGACCCTCCATAGACAGCAATGATATTACCACGATCAACGCACAGAAATGTAGCAAGGACATCAGTAAAATAGTCCATGCGACATCAGGGGTTCAACTGTAATTTTATGAAGCTACGTGAATACTTTTTGTGTGCAAAGAAAACAGTAACAACATAA
This sequence comes from Acrossocheilus fasciatus, assembly GCA_036784905.1. NCBI lineage: Eukaryota > Metazoa > Chordata > Actinopteri > Cypriniformes > Cyprinidae > Acrossocheilus > Acrossocheilus fasciatus. The sequence goes on along the minus strand of CM071939.1, from coordinate 20,464,351 downwards.
CTTATTCAATAATTATGCTCCTCGAGTTACCATCTTCCGCCATTTTGGAGAGTACCCCAGAACGTAATCAACGTAATCAGCGTCGTTTACGTTCAGCATGCTCACGCTGTCTACTGAATGTAAGCAACGTTGATAACATTGTTCCATCAAAAATATCTTAATTTGTGTTCAGAAGATGAACGAAGGACATGAGGGTGAGTAATTAATGACAGAATTTTCATTTTGGGTGAACTAACCCTTTAAAAATAAGATGAATAGATTAAAACGCTGGAAAGATGCCTACCTTTTTGTAGTAATTTTCCTGCCATTGATGAATTTAGTGGAGGTTGACACAGAGCGGAAGCTGCCCATGCCTCCGCCTCCGCCTCCGCCGCCACCGCCACCGCCACCGCCACCCCCTCCCCCTCCACCTCCACCAAATGAAGTCGAAGAGAAAGAAGTAAATCCACCTCCTCCCATATGCCCAAATGGGGAGAAACCTAACAAAAAAAAAGAAAAAAAAAAAGAAAACAATACTATGGCACCAAAAATACATTTTCAAAATTCTTCTAATCCACGAGTTGTCCTGATGCACATTGATGTAAACATATAGGGCCTGACCCCTATAAAAACATATTATACACCCTGATGTTTGACTTCTTGTACAAGTTTCAGAATTTTTTAGGCTAGATTTTGGTCTTTATATTGAGCAGTTTGTGTTGCACTTTTACATCAATTAAAAAAAAAAGATTCTGAATTGAAGCACGAACATTATTTTAAACATCTAACCTGCATCAAAAGATGAAAATCCTGCCCCAAAAGGTGGGAATCCCCCAAAGCCCCCAAAGAAGGACCCTCCTGTCCGGCTCCTGCTCATGCCCCGCTGATGGTGGTGGTGGTGGTGGTGCTGCCGCCGACCGCCACCAAAGAAGTCATTACCAAATGGATCTCCACCTAAATATGTAAAGAATTAAGCATTTATTGACCTTATGTAGCTCCGCCCTTTTTCAGCGCTGTGCTTGTTGACTTGTCTTCCGGATTGCATTTCCACGGCATGAAGGTCAGATCTTATGGATTTCTGAATGAACCGCTTATTTTAAAAGATTACCGATCTACTGACATTTATGACATCCAATTCAAACATTACAATTCTCATGATACATATTGTAGAGTTAACTATAAGTAAATCCAATGCACCAGCTAATTACTCTGCGAAAGCAATGCTACAGAAATATACACATAAGGTCTGAAGAATTGCCTTAAAAAATAAAAATAAATAAAAATAAATTCTAATTTGACAATGAATGCAAAACAAATAACACTGAGGTAAATACAAACTCACCAAAGAAGTCTGCAAATGGATCTTGTCCACCAAAGAATTCCCTGAAGACATCCTCTGGATTGCGGAATGTGAATCCTCCAAAGTGGTCATTATTAAAGTGTCCTCTTCCTCCTCCTGTCCAAATGATTCAAAGTGACAGGTTCAAACATACCATATCTGTATATTATTTATATACATATATTTATTCCAAATTAGGGATTAATAAGAGGACCAAACCCCATGTTATTAAAATTCACTGTAGGATGTAATTTACCTCCACCTGGAGTTAAGCCTTCTTTTCCATATCGATCGTATAAGTTCCTTTTGTTAGCTGTAGGAGAGCAAACCAAGAGTCATGCAACTATATTTTGTTAATGAACTCATAGTAAAGCTGAAAATACTAACATAAAATGTGAGAGTACATAGTTGCATAGCAACTGTCAAAAAACGAGTAATTGTATAACACATGCACCAGCCCTGAACCAGACACTGTGGTTGCAGTATCATCAAGTTATTAATATTTTGGAATTTAAAAAAAAAAAAAAAAAAAAGGCCACCATAAAGAACAGCGGCTACAACTGCTGAACATAACCTCTCCAAATGAGTCTGTACAAGGCTGATAAGGCATTGTTTAGCATGCATTGAGAGTGTGTGCAATCAGCTGTGCTACATTTGGCTAAATACAAAAAAAAAAAACCAGCTTGTTTACAGTGTATTGAGAATCTACAGCTCCTTTGATATAGCCCATTTAAAAAAAACATAACTGATACTACTAGCACAAAGTGTAGGGGCGGTAACAAATAAACTTTTTTTTTTTTTTTTTTTTTTAAGAAAGACAGTAACGATTTTTTTTTGAAGGCCCAATCAGGCCAGTACATCAAATTTTCACTGGCTGTGAGGAACAATTAAAAATGCTGATATTTTTAGTTAAATTTTTTAAATGAAAAGAATATTCGTGTTTATTATCTTAAATCTTTATAATTATTTAATTATCTTTATAATTTAATATCTAAAATTCCTTATGCTAAGACTTACCATCTGACAGGACTTCATAAGCTTCTGAAAGCTGTTTAAACTTCTTTTCTGCCTCTTCCTTGTTATCTGGATTCTTATCTGGATGCCACTTGAGAGCTAGTTTCCTGTAACTACAAGGGAAATACAGCATGACTAGGTGATTAATGAGACAAGACTGGCAGAATACCATAGTAACACAACTAAAAAAATCATTAGTGCTATTATTTTGTAAATCTGAATTACTATTAAATGTAGAATAAGTATGCACTGTAAGGGATATTGACAGGACTAACTGAAACCAAAGATTAAAGGGATAGTTCACCCAAAAATGAAAAATAGCCCATAGCATAGTCTCAATAGTTCTTACTCTATGCCGACATCCTACGTCCGGCAGAACAGCGTTCTATTGTGAATGCATGTACAACAGTTGCCGGAAGTTACAGAAAAGTGTTTCTAACATAGTTACAAAAACACATCGATTCACTACACGAGGCCTTTATTCACCCCCCGGAGCCTTTCTCTTTTCAAGAAAGTCATATACACCTAGAATGGCTTGAGGGTGAGTGAATAATGGGCTAATTTTAATTTTTGGGTGAACAAACCCTTTCACTTACGCTTTTTTAATGTCATCTGGAGACGCATTTCGCTGCACCCCTAAAATCACATAGTAGTCGTCATCCATGGCTGTCAACTTCAATTGCTGCAATCAAAAGGGGAATAAACAACAAAATAATAATAATTAGAACATATCTGCAGGCACTATATTAGGGGTGTAATGGTACACGTATTCGTACTGAAATTTTTCAGTACAGGTCTTTCGGTTTGGTACACATGTACCGAAAAAATCATTCCGTTTTTTTCATTTTGGCGCTTTTTGATGAGGCGTGACAGCTCGCTATGTAAATGCTTCAGTTCAGAGTGGAGCATGATTGTCCCTTTATCCTACTTCTAGTTTTACCTCAGGCAAGTCATTAGCGTCCACAGCTTGTCAATTCACTAGAGAAATGAAGTCTAGAGAAAAGCATTTCGCGAAATAACTACAGCCTAATAGCTACTCATATTTTTTTATTTGACCTGTTAGTGATGTCTTAATCATTTAATGTATATTTAAATAAATGTTTTATCAAACAAGTTATGACAGCCACTGTGTAGCCTAAATGATTGTATTTCAACAACAGTGTTGCTGCAGCTCAAATTTAAGACCTGCACAAATAAAATGAATACCATATGAGCAGGGTAGGGCAATGTCTATGGTACACTATTAACGTGTAAAAAGCATGATTTACAGCTCAGATACAACTTTTAAAAAAAACAAAGTTCTTTAAAATGATACACTTCACATTTCAGCCTTTATATCATTTTTAAGAAAATGGATGAGTCAAAAGTATTAATTATTATATTCATTTAAACAAGTATAATCAAGAAATGATATTAATTAAATAACATACAAACACATTTTACCGTTTAGATTTTCATAATGAATTATCTTCTTATCGATCCACCAGTTCACATTTACAGCTCTGCGTGTTTGCAGGGTAAAAACGTGGGTTGATTTTCGCATTGGTCTGAACAAAAAAAACAACTCAATGTTCCTGCAATACCGGAGGCTGCAGTGCTAGGACCGCATTACAAGGACCTTATTTTTTGGGACAGCGCCATCTAGCCAATTCTATTCCAACAGAGGAGACCTGATTCAAACATCAAACAAACAGATGCAAAGACTACAACCATAGAAACTATTAATTTTCTATCTTTCCATCTTGTTTTTAATGTAAGGGCTAGCGTGAACTTTAGTGTTCGAGAGGGTGTTAGCAATCTCCATTTAGCCTATTTATCTGTGCAAAACAGTTCATTGTCCTGCTGGATGTTATAAATTAGTCTTTTTATTCAAATTATTTTACATTTATGAAAGAACAACGGGGAAAAAAATATTTGATCCCCTGCTGATTTTGTATGTTTGCCCACCGACAAAGAAATTAGTCCATTTTAATGGTAGGTTTATTTGAACAGTGAGAGACAGAATAACAAAAAAATCCAGAAAAACGCATTTAAAAAAAAGTTATAAATTGATTTGCATTTTAATGAGTGAAATAAGTATTTGAACCCTTCGCAAAACATGACTTAGTACATGGTGGAAAAACCCTTGTTTGCAATCACAGAGGTTCTTGTAGTTGGCCACCAGGTTTGCACACATCTCAGGAGGGATTTTGTCCCACTCCTCTTTGCAGATCCTCTCCAAGTCATTAAGGTTTCGAGTCTGACGTTTGGCAACTCGAACCTTCAGCTCCCTCCACAGATTTTCCATGGGATTAAGGTCTGGAGACTGGCTACGCCACTCCAGGACCTTAATGTGCTTCTTGAGCCGTGTGTTTTGGGTCAATGCAAGGGCTGGGTATTGTTCAAAAAAATTGATACCTTGACTTCGATATCGGTTCTTGAACGATACTTTTTTCAATATCAATTTTATGAAATCAATTAGAAAACAAGATTATATTATCAAAAAAAAAAAAAAAAAAAACTTTTGGTTTTATTTTTCAGCTGCTTAATGTTTATACAGACTCATCTCCTGAGCCACTGCACAAAGAAACAAAATGTAACCAACACAATAAATTAGTTTTAAGTTAAAGGGATCCCCGGGTATTAAGACATATATAGCTTAATATATAAATGTCAATGATATCTCTTATTTAAATATGTAGTAAAAAACCCATGAAAATGTATGTTATTTAAAAAAAAACACCGTTTTTGGACTATGGGGGGCGCCATTATTTTACGTGCACAGTACATTCTGCGTTGATGACGTCAAATGGTTGCACTTAGTGATCTACTGGCGCTTTTTACCGCAACACCTCAGAAAATAAAGATGCCTGTGGATGAATAAAACTTACTAAAGACCCGCTTCTTTGTTCTCTCCACTTTATCCCTGATGCCTCGATACCATAGAGTATCAGAAAACGTTTCATCGTTCGGTACCAAACTTCGATACCTAGGGGTTAATCTCTTCAATGTCAGTGAGCCAATAAGCCTGCAGCACTAGGTGAGTTCGACTTGAAGCAGCGCCACGCAGTTCAATCGGTGTCTGAGGCAATTCGGTTGGTGCCTAAAAAGTATTGAACTCGATACCCAACCCTAGTCATTGTCATGCTGGTATACCCATCCGCGACCCATTTTCAATGCCCCGGCTGGCTTCAATGCCCTAGTGGTACATGGCCCCGTTCATCGTCCCTTTGATGCGGTGCAGTTGTTCTTTCCCCTTAGCAGAAAAACACCCCCAAAGCATAATGTTTCCACCTCCATGTTTAACGGTGGGGATGGTGTTCTTGGGGTCATAGGCAGCATTCCTCCTCCTCCAAACACGGAGGAGTTGAGCTGATGCCAAAGACCTCGATTTTGGTCTCATCTGACCACAACACTTTCACCCAGTTCTCATCTGAATCAATCAGATGTTCACTGGCAAACTTCAGATGGGCCTGTACATGTGCTTTCTTGAGCAGGGGGACCTTGCGGGCGCTGCAGGATTTCAGGACTTCACGGCGTACTGTGTTGCCAACTGTTTTCTTGGTGACTATGGTCCCAGCTGCCTTGAGATCATTGACAAGATCCTCCCGTGTAGTTCTGGGCTGATTCCTCACTGTTCTCATGATCATTGAAACTCCACGAGGTGAGATCTTGCATGGAGCCACAGTTCAAGGGAGATTGACAGTTATTTTGTGTTTCTTCCATTTCCAAATAATCGCACCAACTGTTGTCACCTTCTCACCAAGCTGCTTAGCGATGGTTTTGTAGCCCATTCCAGCCTTGTGTAGGTCTGCAATCTTGTCCCTGACATCCTTGGACAGCTCTTTGGTCTTGGCCATGGTGGAGAGTTTGGAATGTGATTGATTGATTGATTGATTCTGTGGACATCACTTCAGTCCATTTACGAGTCGTTGGTTTTTAAGAGCGCGCAAGCAATAGTAAGTGATTCAAGTCATGTTTTATTTTCAACATATCAATTACTGCCATCAGGGAAGCGTTATAGAGTTCCATTATGTAGAAGTAATCGCTATAAGAATACTTTTATACCGGTATCCATTAGGATTTTAAATAGTAAATTGTAGTAACTGTGTTGGGTTTTTTTTAACTAACAAAGTGTTGTTGTTGTTGTTTTTGTGTGCTTGTTGTATGTATTGCTGCAGCTTTCAGTCCAAGACAAATTTCCTGCAAAGGACAATAAAGTATAACTCTAACTCTAACTCTATACAGGTAAGGAGCTGAGATTATGAGCACTCGTGCTCCTTACCGTGCTCCTAATCTCAGCTCTTTACCTGTATAAAAGACACCTGTGAGTCAGAAATCTTGCTGATTGATAGGGGATCAAATACTTATTTCACTCATTAAAATGCAAATCAATTTATAACTTTTTTTAAATGTGTTTTTCTGGATTTTTTTGTTGTTATTCTGTCTCTCGCTGTTCAAATAAACCTACCATTAAAATTATAGACTGATAATTTCTTTGTCAGTGGGCAAACGTACAAAATCAGCAGGGGATCAAATAATTTTTTTCCCCACATCACACTAATTTGTACTGCAATTGTTTTACTGTTTACTGCACTTTAAGTGGGTCACAGATCAGATGTGAAGCGCTGTGGCTAATGAACTGAAGTCTCACTCATCCACAAATCTTTCTTTCCAAGAAAACTGAATTTAAAACCAGAATATATACTGAATATGTAAGCAATAAGGTACTCGAGGCCGTGCTGTATTGTGAACTAGTGTTGTCACGGTACCAAAATTTCAGTATTCGGTACCAATACCAGTGAAAATCCACGGTTCTCGGTACCAATTTTGGTACCACATGCTAATTAAAAAACATTTTTAATAACACAATAAAAACAAAAATAAAATGTACAAAAATCAATGCCATTCTTTATACTTATTTAAATTGTGTTTCAAGTTTTTCCGCAAGTAATAAAAGTATGAAAAACAGTAAACAAGTTTCACCCAAATTTAATTTGTCTTTTAAATAATGAAATTTAAACATTTTATTTTTTTGGTAAAGAGGATTTACTATTAAAATTAAAATATGGAAGAAATAGTGTGATTATTTCTTTAAAAATAAATATTTATTCATTTTTTTCAACAGTAGTAACAGTATCACATACATACTACTAAATAATAGTAATATATTTCTGGCACAATGTCTTTAAGATAAACTTTTATTTTGACGGGTTGCCGTGAATACCTTTAAATTTCTGTGTGTAGCTATGATATGAAGCTGGTTTTACTCAAATGAAACGGTAAAATGCTCGTGAAATGACTCTCAGAGCAGTTATGTAGACGTTGTTTATGTATTTATGTCCTCATTGAGACAGCAGAAGCTGAAATCACCGCGAGCGTCACGCGCGCTGCAGTGTGTGTAAAAAAAGACGCGCGTCTCTGCCATTCATTCATTCATTCACACAGAGACTCGCAGAACATGCGGTATTCATATCTGAATCGACTTTTGCGGCTTAATATTTACAGATACTAGTCCGTATCGCGATTTGACTTAAGTGCAATGACCTACTTTTGATTAATTCATCCAAACTTTGACAAATTCCGTGCCAAACTCTAACTTCCGTTTTTATAACTGGATTCCGAGATTCCGTCCGCGTTTTCTGCATCGCGGAAATCATAGGGCCGTACGCGTCAAGGACCGGGTTGACCGGGTTCTCGGTACCACCGGTACTTAAAAAAACCTGGTACCGTGACGTTTTCATTTTTTTAGTACCGGGTCTTTTGACAACACTATTGTGAACAAATCATGACTGAAGGGCGTTAGGCACGACGCAAAGCGATCTTCATTCATCTTCTGAACACAAATTAAGATATCTATGATGGAATCTGAGAACTCTCTGACCTTACATAGACAGCAACGCAACTGTAATGTTCCCAGGTCCAGAAACATATAAGGACATCGGTAAAACAGTCCATGTGACATCAGTGGGTCAACTTCAGTTTTCTGAAGCTTAGAGAATACTTTTTGTGTGCAAAGAAAACAATAATAATTACTTTATTCAACAATTTTTCTCCCCCCGTGTTACGTCTTCCACCATTTTGGAGAGTACCCAAGTAGGGCTGGGAATCGATTCCAAAAATATTAGATTCCTCGATTCCAAAAGTTGGAATCGACTCCTCATTCAGAGCCTTTTTCAGTTCAACAAAGCTTCAGCAAACCTATGGGTGCCTCTCAAACGGAAGGCTGCATCCTACGAAGGCTGCGCACACATAAATTCATGAAAATAAACTGAAAGAAATGAGTCGGTACTGAGAGCATCAGAATTTGAGGATGCAGCCTTCCGTTTGAGAAGCACCATTCGCCTCCCTCATGCGCAATAAAAGCCGTAATTACAAAAGTTGGGAGATAAAAGTTCAGTCTTTTTTTATATATAAAATATCTATTTCATTTTAATATTTTTATTACCCTTCACCTCATGCTCGCTAAAAGTGATTAGAAGTCTGATTCGTTTCCAAGAAAAGGTTCTTTCGGATAGTTGTAATGAACCAGTTCAAAATTATTCCGGGGTTATTTCAGTTATTATTTTACGGTGGAACTGGCTTATATGGTCCACAATTTTGAGCGCTGCACGACAGAATAGATCATTGTGTGATCAAGGGTCTTGGTCTTATTTCCATCTAAAATATATTTTTTTTTTATTTCTATCAGCCAATGATAATTCTAGAAGAAATCATCACGAGCATAGATCAGTGACCGAGAGCGCATCTGATTGACAGATAAACCACAAGCTCCATCAGTGTTATTGTTAATATTCTGGTTATTTTATTTCAATGTACAGTTTGTTAATTTTGTGCAAAGCATACAATCAAAGTAAACTTCATCATTCAGCTGAACTGTGCACATTTATTTTCTTAGAATCGAATCCCATCGATTCCAGAACCAGGAATCGGAATCGGACTCGATTCCAAAAATTTCAGAATCTTACAGCCCTATACCCAAGAACGTAATCGGCATAATCAGCATTGTTTACACTTAGGGTAAAGCGTGAGTATGTGTTGTGATACTCTCCAAAATGGCAGAATCATTTAAACGGCTGATTCATTCAGGAACAAAAAACGTCAAGTTGCTCAGAGATACAAAACTGTTCTGTGGTAGCTGTTTGGAATTATTTTTGGTTGGCGAAACAGAGCAAAAACAGGCAATATGGTGTCTAAAACGTAAGTCTCTTAATATCAACTTATTGTTTATTGAACTGTTGTACAAAATCAGCATCACATTAGTAAAAAATGGCACTCTTCTTGAATAAGCGTTCCCAATGTGGCTAATTGAACCCACCCTGTGGGGCAGTCACTGCAGCGCCTGATACTAACAGGCTGTTATCATTTCAAAACCAAGACAGCAGCATGTGACGCCTCTATTTTGTCCCTCAATGACCCAGAATCAAGCTCAGCTCTCATTCTTGTGTGGCAAACACCTTGGGGCACTAACTTCATATCATGATGGGTTTGTTTTCACACAACACATAATATTTTGAGTGTTGGTAGAGAAGAATGCATGTCCAAAATAAGAGACAGAATGGTGCTAGATGTCACATTGTCATTATCCCATTAACAATATGACAAAACATACATTTATGAATATAAGCAATGATTTTAGGTGCAATGCAAATAGATGGCCACTAAAATACACTGAATAAACGCGGTAGAGGCATAGTTCACCTACAAAAATGAAAGAACATTCCGTGATGATTTAATCATCCTTATGTTGTTCCAAACCTTCATGACTTACATTCTTCAGTGAAACAAAGAAGAAAATGTCAGGCAGAATGACAGTTTCCGTAACCATGCACTTACATTTCATGAACAAAAGATGTAACGTTAATCAAAGTGAACTGAGGCTGTCATTCTGACAAATCTCTCTTTTTGTGTTCCGCAGAAGACAGAAAATCATGCAGGTTTCTAACAACATGAGGGAGAGAAAACTGACAATGATTGTTTATATTCGGGTGAACTATCTCTTTAAAGCTTCTCTATGTCAACAATCTAGCCAACCACCAACAATGCTATCAATAAATCCCATTATTACCCTCTTCCTGACTAATTAAAATCTTAGCCCCTTTTTTACCCACACTTTCAACAGACCAAAACATCGAAACAGCGATATAACTCGCTGTTATTTATATTTCGACCTGGCAACCTTGGCATCTTTTAGATGAGCTAGCCAGCTAGCATCAATGCTATGAGTTGGCGAGCAGGTATTATTAATCTTATTTATCTCAATATTAAAGCTCTGGCGTAAGCCTGGACACATATTTAACGCTTAACCTACCTTGTGTTTTAACTTTTTGGTCCACTATCCTATGCCAGTGGGACGCTGTGTCGAGCTGATGTGACATGCAACGAAGCGTCCGGAAATAACACGAATCTTCTGAGGGGGGGTTTTCTTTGCGAGATTTGACGTCACGTCCTGTTTGAGGTATTCAAAGCATTCGCGCCTTTGGCTCTTGACTCTGTGATGAAATAAATCATTTTAGTGGACGAGTTTGACAGCTGCTTTATGAATTCGGCTCTGTGCGTTTTCGTCTGCTGTATGAAAAATGTTGGCTTGTTACAATTGCTGCATTTCATATCATAGAGATGTCCAAGTAGCCACATATGAGCGCTTCTTTTCCTGCGGACACGTTTGTCCCAGAGGTCATAATATAAAATAAACCCCCCTTTTATCAGAAGGTGACGTTAAAACTTTCTTCGAACATGTTATATAATGATTTTGTCTTTTATTTGCGCTGTTTCCAAATGCCTTTCATATAGTTTCACAAACTATGAAAATACATTACGATAAATTTGAATTAGTGTTTGAAGCCACATAAAAAGAGTGATTTAAACAATTTAAACAAAAAAGCCAAAGACCACGATAACATAAGTGAATTAAACCATTTATACAAAAAGCCTGAACTTATTTTCTGAAAGTTCACTGATCCTGTTACCGCTCATATGTGCATAATTAGCCTACATGGAGAGTTGATATCACATGCATATTTACTACAAATGACAAATTCAATCACGTTATTCCTATACTTATTATTATTTATTTATCGTGATTCCTTGGGTCCCTCTGCTGGCTTGTTGTTGTATTGCGCTTCGCAGGTGCACAGATTACTGACTGTCCACTGCAGAGTTTCAAACGTTGAGGAGTTATAATTTATAGGTTAGAACTCAGTGTCAGTATAACAACTCTAATAATGATGATAACAAGAACGAAATAAACATGATTACATTATTAAATAAAATATTTGAAAATAAAAATACATATATAGTCAGACTTGCATATATTAACATAACATTAATAGAGTTGAAGATTATTAGTGCCAGATTCAAAAAATGACATTTGTTGTGTGTGGCTTGAAGGGCACCTCTGATAACAGGTGCTGGTCTTAAGCCTTGTCACTGACATTCATCTGCTTCTCATTAAGCTAAGCCTGTTAGTGCCCTGTCCAGACCCAACAGCTAGAGTCCATATGTAGATAGTTAGTGGCTGTCCCGTTTCAAATAAAAATTATGAATTGGACGTTCCTCTTGGCGTTAATCCAGGTACGAAGTGCCAGAGAGATACAATTAGGATACTATCAGAAGTTAATCATCCCAGTTGTTCCAATAAAATTTATTGCAACGATAGCTTAAAGGAAAACAAACCGGCTAGGTGACAATGCAGTTGTCATTTTGGCAATGGGAATTTGCATTTTTATACTTAATAAATGGACATGATTAGACATGGGTGCAACAGAGGTAACTGTTAACTCCAGTCTCTTTTATGTCTGTCTGTGCCTTGTTTTGTTTTTTCTCGTAGCTGTTTCTGCCATGAAGGGTGAAATAGAGGAAGTGCTGCTTCACGTTAGCTACACATCCAGGTACTGCTGTCCAGCTGTGCAGGATGAAGAAGTTTGTCAACTTTGGCCTGTTGAGACAAGGAAATCTTGACCTGTTAAATCACAGCCATACATGCTACAATCTCTCTCTCGCTCTGTGCCATTTGTCCCCTCAGGATGGTAATGTCTAATTTTATCCATGGTTATTGAATAACAGTTCATGAGAAGGCAGAATCAGAGTCAGGTTGAATAATCGATCGTGCCGCTCTTGCTGCTATAAATAGAAGTGGGCTAAGTGCTTCATCAGAGGGATGGAGAGGCCTGTAAAAAAAAAAAAAAAAACTCATCACTGTGAACAAGGCTCAATGCCTTCAAGTGTAAAATCAAGAGATAAGGCTGATAAGTGAAATTTGTGGCTTGATGAGTGATATATCGATTTTAAAGATTATTTGGAGGAATATCATCACATATAGAGTCACTAGCTCTAAAGGAGTGATGTCTATTTAATCTTATGGGTTTATTGCATGGCAGAGGTGAGAGGTGTGTTTTTAAAGTAATTTGCACCTTAATGCCTACACTTCCTCACCTCGCCACTTGAGGGCTTCACAAGACCTCAGACATCAGTCTGGCTGACAATCAAGGTTATAAATCACTGCACTGTGCACACCCAAGCTTGGCTGGTCCTCTTCCAGCACATTCTAGAAGACGGTATGACAAGGAAGGGTAATGCATCTGTGGCTTCATCACTTACAAGTTTTATTAAAGCTGATGAAAGTTGTCAAAAAAATAAGTAATTTTTAAAATTTAGTTTATTGGTAAAAGTAATCCATTCCCAATGCAATTTTTGCAATTCAAAACTTAATTTCTGATTAATAATATGCATTGCTAAGGACTTAATTTGGACCACTTTGAAGGCAATTTTCTCAATATTTAGATTTTTTTGCACCCTCGGATTCCAGGTTTTCAAATAGTTGTATTTCAGCCAAAAATTGTCCTAACAAACCATACATCAAAAAAAAAAAAAAAAAAAAAGACCCTTATGAATGGTTTTGTGGCCCAGGGTCATGTCGTTAATAGAATGTCCCTGAAAATCAATTACAAGTGGCAACCTGAACAAATTAAATGGGTGGCATCTATGTCTTCGATTGTCAGTTTAGGATTGGTAAGTTTTTAAAAAATATATTTTTATTTTGTTGTTTTATTTATTTTTAAGATCATTTATTTAATAAAAACCACGAAAGCCCGTTTCTACCACTGAATAAAAAATAAAAAAAGGTTATTGCGACTTTTATCTCACAATTCAGGCTTTTTTTTCCTCAGAATTCCAAGCTATAAACTTGCAATTCTGACTTTTTCTCGCAATTGCGAGTTTATAATTCTGACTTTTTTTCTCATACATTTTTTTTATTTGATAGCATGTGTTTGAATATAAATCTTTTGTAACATTACAGATATCTTTACTCTTATTTTTGATCAATTTAATGCAACCTTGCTGAATGAATGTAATATGTCTCTTCTTCAAAAAATAAAAAAAATAAAAATTAAAAGAAACTTTTGAATGGTGATGTAAATGCGAATGAGAAATGTTTTCTTAATTTGAAGTGTTGACAATACAAATTGTACATTATGGTTGTATTAAACAATATGAACTTTCTTTATGAATGATTCTCTTTGTCCTTATTCATGATTTTGTGCTCATTCACGATTTTGTGCTCATTCACCCGCTGCAGGAGGAAATGATAAGAGAAGTCCTGCTGTTAATAGACAGCCCCGGATACATGCATTAAATTAACTGTACAGTCACATTCACATATATGGGACTCACATCTTTGAGAGTCCTGATTAAACTCTGCTCTGCTCTTTGAAGGGCTAATGAGGTTGAATTACTGTTCGTTTTTTATCCCACAGAAGAAATGGAAGGAATAGGATTCCGTTTTGTTCATTTTGACATGTTCATGAAAACACTCAGGTTACTTTTCAGGTTTAAACAAATGAACAGCTGATGACTAATTCCTGTTTTGTGCCCCAACACAGCATTTCAGCAAGCAGGACAAGGATAATACAGTTTATGTGCACAAACCGTATCTTTATGTGTATTTTATCAGTCAATTACACGGCGACCATACATCAAAATACGCATAACCTTTGTGCACGGAATGAGATAGAATTCATGAAAAGGCTGCAGCTGTGACTGAATGAAATGGATTAATCAACTATACACAAGATCTTGTGGTGTTCCACAGGAATCCCCTTTTATCTTCACTTAACAAGTCACTACAAGCATGTTCCTTCCAGAAAGCTTACAAGACACAACTCACAGTTTTCCATTAGCCGTTTGGAGTCAAAAATCAAGTGATCTATGGAGTGATTTCAGTGTGAACTGACAGAAAAGTTCTATTTTGGTTTCATCTGTGTGTAAACCTGTTACCTGTTAGACAGTTCAAATGCACAGTGCTTAAAAAAAATCATCAGAGAGCACAGTCACCTGGATCCTGTACAAAGTGAGGAATCTTCTCATTTTGACACTCCTCTCTCCTGAGTTCGGTGCTGCTCGCTGTAGCTGGCCTCCTCTTTTGGAGGTGCATTATTGATGGCTCTGTCTCACTCTGTGTTGCTGTTGCTTAGAAAGGGATACAGAGGCACTTAGGAAATTGAACTAGATGCAAACTTCATTGCACCAAACCTTTTAGTGATGTCATTAATTAAACTGCATTGTGAATATGGAGTGTGTTTGGCAGGAGACTGTGACAGCCATCGGCTGCTGGACTGACTGCTTCAACTGAAGCACTTAGACAAACACGCAGAGTGATGTCATCCACTGCTGAGAGTTTTGGGAAAAGTAGTTTTTAGTCAGCTATGAATTTATTTTTAATCTGAAGCCAAAAATGTTCCTATATTTAAATTTAAACCAATTTTAATTAAACCAAAGATAAATAGATTAATATATCTAAGATTAGAAAGATTAATAATTTAAATTTTCTATATTGTGAACATTAATATAATCAAAATGACAGATGGACTGACGGATGGACTGACAAATAGACAGACAGACAGACAGACAGACAGACAGACACACACAAGCAGACAAGCAGACAGACAGAGAGAGACAGACAGGCTGACAGATAGACAGATAAATAGACAGACAGACAGACAGACAGATAAATATAGATAGACAGACAGACAGACAGACAGATAGAGTCAATGTAATTATTTTTGTTATGTGATTTTTTATTATCTCATAGATTAGACTTCTCATAATTATGACTTTTTATGCCATGCTAATGATTTACCAATCCATATTTTTTCTCTTTTTTGCCAATTTAGGATTTCCTTAATTTTATATAGCCATAGTAATCTCTTGAACAGTGCATGTAATTGAATGCTCTTTTGAAGAACTTAAAGTTATCTGAAGGGCTCTTTGAAGAAACTCTCTGTTTGTCATAAAAAGCTTTGCAGTACCACTGGAGCTCTAGGTTTCATGCGGGAAAGGTGATTTGGCTGTGGCCTCGGCTGTCTCTAAAGGTGTTGGTTAGTTTACAGTCACATTGCAGGTACCTGAGGAAGGTGTGCTGTCCTCCGCCCACACATTGACTTGTTTCTCTACATCGTCAGTCTGACAACAGAACTGACACCCTCATAAAAGCCCAGAGCTTGTGAATTGGCACTGGGAGAGTTCCATTCTGCACCTCCTTCAATCCCTCCTCTATCTCTCCCTCCCCTTTCTCTCTGACCTTTCTTCAGGCTCTGAATGCCTCATTTGATCTGACCGATGTTTGTTTATGGTCTGCGCAAATACAAATTGAGTTTTCCCCCCTCCTTTTCACCAAAGATGTGAAAGAGCAGGAAAAGGATGTGCTCTGTTTGGTTTGCATGGTGCCCCATTCATTTGTAAATGGCTGTGGATTGGAGAGGCTTGTCCAGGAGCTGTGACAGTTCAGTGAAAGGACTTATCCACAAAGAAGAGATCCAACTAATAAGCAACTTCAGAAGGACTAATTGCATGAGGAATGCATTCGGCCAGATGAGGTGTGAGGAGGTACGTGTGTGCGCATCATCCATCAAGCTGCCCTGTGGAAAAAAAAAGAGGGAAAAAAAGCTATTCTTTGTGAGAAGCTGCAGGCTTTCAACATTATAATTTTCAAATGTACACATCTAAAATGTTTATGTAAAAACACCAGATCATTTTCAGTGGAATAATGCTAAATGAAGTCCACCAACACCAGATCTTCATCTCGAAAAACTGAAGCGCAATGAGAATCACAATCACCTCAGCACCGAGCCTCCACCCAAAAAACTGTCTAGCCGTCTGTTCTATGACCAATTTTTGGTAGGTTTGTCAAGAGCTTTCCGAACAAGTAGGAAAAGCGCAGGATGGCAGGATCACAATGGGCCTGATAAAAGTGTGGAGTGGAGATGCAGCTGTTCAAATAACAAGCATGTTGCATCTAGGCTACGATGAGTCATATAAGCCCCTTATGGGATATCAACAGGTTCTGCCTCCCAGGATTTGCCTGCTGCAGTTGAATAGATGAAAAAAGGGCAAATACCTTAAACAGTTTCCTAAAGCCTCTGTGAAAAGCCTACTTGAGAGAGGAGAGGGTGGTCGGCTGTGTTTTAAGTGTGATGGGAAAGATCCACAAGCCTTCACCGTCGGTCCACATGCATGTGAATTAACTTGTCAAAGGATAAACAGAGAGATATAATTGGTGACAGACAAGCCACCAAGGAAGGAATTCTGGGTTAAATGAGCAGAGTCATTTTTAACAGTTTTTGACAGGGCTAAGTCTGACTAAATGTTCAATAACAAAGTTTTTTTTTTTTTTTTTTTACAGATAATATTTCCAAGATGGAACCAAAACGTAGATGTCAACACAAACTGAAGACCTTAAATGGGGTCACATGCCAAGACACAAACATATTTAAAACAAACACTACACTGAAAACAATTTGGTGTAGGATTTACCAGAAAAAAAAAAACGAAAAAAAAAAAAAAACTATGAAACTATTTTGACTCAGAAATTGCTGTTAATTTCACAAATAATTACCTAGAAATAGCAAGTAACACATTAAGCGTGAATTTTCGAAATCGAAAGACTGAAAGAGTACTTTCTTGTAAAGCATACTCCAATCATTTTAAATTTTTAAATTTTTTTATATAGTGTATTTGTATACTTGGAAGACTTGGAAAATGTAGAGCACATATGATCAACTTATTTTGACTAACCAAAGTATGAAAAAATGCACACACTGTGACTTTTTGAGGTTGCAAATAAAGATTATTGGTGTATGTTTTACAAGAAATACTATTGTAATCTTTCTAGATCAAGAATTTCAACTTGCCATTATTTTGTTTTTTAATATTTTTTGTGAAATTACAGTTTATGCGTGAAAACGGTTACTACACTAATTTTTTGGTGTAATTAGACTTTAAACAAGGCTTTTTCTGTACAGAGAAAGAAAGAAAGAAAGAAAGAAAGAAAGAAAGAAAGAAAAATGAAAGAAAGACTGCCTCTTCTTACACTGCACCTTCTCTAATATTACAAATGCTAAAAACCCAAGAACAATGGAAAAAGCTTATCCATCACAGCCAGTTCAAATCCCAGTGACTCCAATAAACATCCTTGGCTGGTAAAACAATTCAATCAACATCAACTGAAACATTTGTAGCTCATTAGAAGAGAAAGTATCCATGGTGACTGATTGAACTTTTGACTGAATAGGAGTGCTAGACGAGTTTGTTTGAATCCGGCTGGGTGACCCTCTGTTTGCTGTGCAGCTTTACATTCCCACAATCCTTCCCATGCGCCATCCTCCACTTTGATACAGCGGCATAGCAACCGTGAGGACTGGCATTTTAGTAACAAGAGAGGCCAACACCAGATACAACAATCTGCTACCGACTATTCTCTTGCTCCCTCTTTCTCTCTTATACCAGGGTCATTTCAAAACGGCATTGCAACCTTTTTCACATTTGAGTCAGTAAGCACTCAGGCAAATCCTAACCACAATAATCCATCTCTGAAACGGCTGTTAATAGTTGCACAAGCTTAATTTCATTAAAGATCTATTGATTTTTGCTCTGTGCATAAAATACTGTGGCCATAAATGTTTTATTTCCTATTAATAGTTGTTTCAAAATCTATTAAAACTCATTCCTGAGAGGTTAACTTGTCGTAAAAGCCAGATCAATGCTTTCTTGTCTTGCGTGAGGCCAAGGAACCATTAAAACAGGACTGACTGTTACTTTGTCATAAATCATCTTTACTACTGCCTGTGACCTGGTTTCTTCTGCTTCATTGATGACAAATAGTTATTGGCATGACTAAGAAAAAAAACATATTGTCAAATATTTATTAATCTGACATGCTCAGTGCTAGCATTCCCAGTGGTGGGAATCTGAATGCATTGAAAATTCAAAAGGCATTTAGCCGTCCTAACGGCTGCGGCAGTGTGACACCTGCTATTTGCAAAAATCTTTCTGTTGGCTAGATATTCCAAAAATGCAAAGTAATGAAATTGACCTTGTTAACACGGCAATAGTTTCCTTTATAAAAGCGGCACAAGCTTAAATATACATGCTCCCCTCTCTGCTCTGAAAACAGCCTGGGGAGACTGATTCATAAAGAAGTTAACCTGGCGATGACAGATAGCAGATCTAAGAGAGAGACACCTAATCCTCACATTCTTTTTTCTGTCTGTTCATATTACCATTGCCACACTGTAATAAATAAAAACCATGTCAAAGATATACTAGTAAATTGAAAACCAGAAGTATACATGCAGTTATTATATCATTTAAAGGTTTATAGTGACTAAATTAAGATGTTTACACTATTGTTTTAAAATTTGAGGGCATTAAATTATTTGAGCAAATTCAATATTGTGAAACATTACTATTTAAAACTTACATAATTTAAAGTGCAATTTATTCCTGTGAAGGTGAAGCTGAGTTTTAGCAGTGATCCTTTAGAAATCCTTCTAATATGCTGATTTGTTGTGCTCAGTATCAATATTTTTGTGGAAAATATGATTATGACTAGAATATGATAATTTGATGACTAGAAAGCTCAAAAGAACAGCATTTATTTGAAATAGAATTTTTTTGCAACCTTTTCAAAGTCTTTACTGTCACTTGAGTTCAATCCGATGCATCCTTGCAGAACAAAAGTATTCGTTTCATTCATAAATACATACATAAATACAAAATCTTGACTCATACATATCTTGGCTAACACTCTTAAAAATGAAGGTTCTTTATCAGCATCAATAGTTCTATGAAGAACCTTCCATGGAACCTTTCAAATACAGAAAAGGTTCTTTATAATCAATTTTTAAAAAATGTTCTTCAAAATGGTTCTTTTAGGAACTGTTCACCGAAAGGTTGATGGTTCTTCTATAGCATCACTGCAAAAACACCCTTTTGGAACCTTTATTTTTAAGAGCGTACAATGCTTTTGAAGGCAATGCCACCTTCAGCTTTTGAGAAGCTGTTATTTTTTATTACTTCTCCTGTTCTGAATTGGTTCCCATCCACAAGGTGACCCAAAAAAGCCTGACACCTGAATGGCCCTGTGATACGGGTGCAGATGAACTATAAGCGAGTGTTATGAGACACTTCAAATGAGTGATGGATCAAGTCAAGTGACTGAGGGACTGGAGCAGGGTATTGTGGGTAATTATCAGGATCCATAAAAAGTTAAATATTACATCTGTCTGGGCGATATTAATCAGGTTCACTATGACTGTTTCTTTTATTTAAGAACAGAATAGCGTAAAATAAAATCAATACTGATGTATCATTCTCTTGTGAAATAGCATAATAAATAGTGATAGTAATAGTATAAGAGACTAATAGAATAACAAAAATGCTAAAAACAAACTGGTCCAAATTCCAAGAGATGTAATTTAATATTGAAAAGATATTGTTAAGATCTTAGCATCAGAGCTATTGTACTATTCATAAGCAATATAATGGACAGCGAGGCCAGGCCCTGAGCCAAAGTTAAGCCTCCATTTCTGTTCCATATGATATGGCATATGACACTAATGGACAGAAAATGACATAACTGCATTCACAGCTTGTTTCATGATGACAGGACCAAGAGTGAAATACATCACAAGTGAATAAAACACACGCAATTCAAATCAGACGGATGCCGGGCGACCGTACGGAGGTAAGCAGACCAGGTTGAAAGAGTTCAAATGAACAGACGTGATGCGACTTCTGTGAATTAAATACAAATCATAAATTTTAATAGTAGACTTTGGTTTTACTTCATTTACTAAGTGCTGCATTACCTCATGCTCTCGTCCACACAATGGATTTTCGATAAATCTCGGCACGCTCTAAATGCTGGAGGGCTCCACATATCACAAAAATATGACAGCACTTATTAGCCTTTGAGAAGTTATTGATCGGACAGTTTTGATTAATATTTTACGGCCTTCTGTAGCACTGGTGCCCAGAGACAGTGGTAAGGGCTGGGCAAAGTTGCCAGTCGTTTGGCACCGATTGTCCACAGCCTTTGAGACCGAGACTACAGCATACAGCCCTCTAAAACTAACTCAACATGACTTCTTTATCGAGGAGTACTTGTGACGTCACACATAACACATAATATGCTCCCAGTTACTTATCAACAGAGAATTATTAATGATTTTGACCACTGACTGCTTAAAAAAAAAAAAAGTCATGAAGAACAATGCTGATGTTGTCAAAGAAAAAGTCTGACAGACATTTATAATATAAAAAAATAAATAAATTTTATTCATCAAAGAATTCTGAAAAAGTAGTATGACAGTTTCCACAAAACACCTGTTATCAACATCGATAATAATAATAATAATAAGTTTCTTGAGCACCAAATCAGCATATTAGAATTATTTCTGAAGGATCATGTGATGCTGAAGACTGAAGTAACAATGCTGAAAATTCAGTTTTTTCATCACAGGAATAAATTCAAATTTCAAATACTGGTTATTTAAAATTGTAATAATGTTTCACAATATTACTGTCAAATTAATGCCACTAGTGTACCTGACGTTCTTCAGAATCCATTCATCTGTGGAGGTGAGAGGTCATCCAGTTTAGAGCATTTGGTCCTGCACTCTGGTCCATGGAAATGTGGCTAGGCAAAAAGATTATGAAATAGAAACAAATCTTATTAGTGACCAGTAAGCAAGAATTAGGACTAATTCTTGTACACATTTCCCTTGAAATCCTCTTTTGTTAGTCGTTCAGTTCATGGGCTTCGCACCGCTCCTTTTCACAAGTTATTTTAATGACTTCAAATTCCCACCGATGTCAGAGCATGTATTTTAATGTCGAGTCTCGCTGAGCTGTTTCCACATGGTCAAAAACCGCAAAGATCAAAATGACATACCGCATACAATATTTTCAACAACAACAAGATCAAAAAGTCACATCAAGATCATAAAGTCTAGCTGAAAATGTCATATTGAAGTTTAAAGCAGCCCTAATTAGCCTCAAAACACAATGATTTTAAAGCTCAGCCAAGCCATCGTGAGCATGTTGCAATTATAACTGCGTCTGTGAATGAGGCCTTCTTGTCTAATCACGTTTTAAGTAGCTTTGTACAAAATGTGATCCCAACTAAGCATTTCCCTTTAACAATTCTCCATTGTAACGTTTTAATGTCATGCATAGCCCCTTTTCTAACAGGCTGAGACAAATCATACAAATATTACAAAACATTAATGAGGTTCTATCCAACTCATGTTGACTTTAAACATTGTGCAGCGGTAAATCACGTTGCTCGGGTTGCTTTATCCTTGGCATCCATTTAAAATCATGCATTTAAGCAATGAGGCGGCAACATGATCGTGATTCGGACTAATTCAGAAATCATTTTGGGGGCAGGCTCGTTTATGTAGCTTAGACATAAGCTCTCAACTGCATTCTTTATCGTTTACTACATTCATGTTTTGCAGCCCTGAGGTCACGTCTCTGAAAGCCACAACCATTGATGACCTGAGATTACCTCTTAAACATTGAAGACAACCTTTCTGTTACACATTCTAAACTGCAGTCTAAATATTAGACACCCTTGAGGAACTACATTGTTTGCTCCCAAATGATTCTTCCATATTATTAACATAGACTGCATCCGCTGCTACAGCACATTACCTAGACCACAATACAATATATCAAGGAAATGTTTCACACTGTGAAGATGTTTATCGGTAGCATTTTGGCATCACACATCCCTTACATATCTTTAAACATTCGCACTCAGTTTTTCCTCATGTTTTCCTCCTGAACCCATAAAATAATTATATTTACTTAGCATATTTTGAATTGCTGTTATTTTTGTTGGCTTGACATTGCAAAACAGTAAGTATCTCACCACCGCATTAATTATTCTAGTTTTTTTAACAAGGAAAAGTGATTGCAGACTCACTATGCAAATATTACTAGCTTATACATAACCTTGTAAGTTTCACAACATTCTTGATTGTGCAACACAACATAATAATCAACAGTAATAGGATAAGTACGATATTTTAGGTATTTTGCTGTAAATATCACAAAGCTGATTGTTTCTAACACACACACATACATACATACATACATACATGTATACATATACACACACACAGGTGCTGGTCATATAATTAGAATATCATCAAAAAGTTAAACTTGTATATTATATTCATTCATTACACACAGACTGATATATTACAAATGTTTATTTCTTTTAATTTTGATGATTAGAGCTTACAGCTCATGAAAGTCAAAAAACAGTATCTAAAAATATTAGAATATTTACATTTGAGTTTCAATTAATGACCATCCCTACAGTATAAATTCTGGGTATCTCTTGTTCTTTGAAACCACAATAATGGGGAAGACTGCTGGCTTGACAATGATCCAGAAGACGAACACTGACGCCCTCCACAAAGAGGGTAAGTCACAGAGGGTCGTTACTGAAAGGTGTGGCTGTTTACAGAGTGCTGTATCAAAGCATATTAAATGCAAAATTGACTGGAAGGAAGAATTTGGGGAGGAAAAGGTGCACAAGCAACAGGGATGACCGCAAGCTTGAGAATACAGTCAAGCAAAGCCGATTTAAACACTTGGGAGAGCTTCACAAGGAGAGAACTGAAGCTGGAATCAGTGCATCAAGAGTCACCACGCTCAGACGTCTTCAGGAAAAGGACTACCAAGCCACTTCTGAACCAGAGACAACATCAGAAGCATCTTACCTGGGCTGTGGAGAAAAAGAACTGGACTGTTGCTCAGTGGTCCAAAGTCCTCTTTTCAGATGGAAGTACATTTTACATTTCATTTGGAAATCAAGGTCCCAGAGTCTGAAGGAAGAGTGGAGAGGCACAGAATCTGTGTTGCTTGAAGTCCAATGTAAAGTTTCCACAGTCTGTGATGATTTGGGCTGCCATGTCATCTGCTGGTGTTGGTCCACTGTGTTTTCTGAAGTCCACAGTCAACGCAGCCATCTACCAGGAAATTTTAGAGCACTTCATGCTTCCTTCTGTTGAAAAGCTTTATGGAGATGCTGATTTCATTTTCCAGCAGGACTTGGCACCTGCCCACACTGCCAAAGGTACCAAAAGCTGGTTCAATGACCATAGTGTCACTGTGCTTGATTGGCCAGCAAACTCGCCTGACCTGACCTGTCAAGAGGAAGATGAGAGACACCAGACCCAACAATGCAGATGAGCTGAAAGCCACTATCAGAGCAACCTGGGCTCTCATAACACCTGAACAGTGCCACAGACTGATCGACTCCATGCCACGCATTGCTGCAGTAATTCAGGCAAAAGGAGCCCCAACTAACTATTGAGTGCTGTACATATATATATACACACACACATATATACATATACATATATATATATATATATATATATATATATATTCACAGATATAGGGAGTTTCGATACATTAATTAACAATGATTCTTTTTTCTTTTTTTTGATCCCAGAAGTTTCATGAAACAAATGGTACTCAATAAGAACAATATTAAAAACAATAAGAAGAGCAGTAAGTTAGCAAAAAAATAAATATGATTGCAGTATACAGGTTTATTTAATTAATTGTAAATATAATTATTTATTGATATTTATTTATTTTTAACTTGGAACCAATTTAAATATAATAATTTATTAATTGAAATACATCTAACTCATCCTGCAACCCCGCACCCCTGTAAGTTTGCTGAGGCCCTCTAGTGGGCCCCGGTCCCCAGGTTGAGAACTAGTGTTACAAGTGGTGATTACTGCCTGCACTAATTAAGCTACTTTTATAATACACTACATTAAATGCACATTTCATTTACTACAATAAAATAATCCTAAACAACCAACAGTTCAGTAGTAAACACATGAGTAGTGAATTCAGTCATGATGGTGAAAAACATGTCTCTTGACTTCTTAACTCTCCTTCTTGTTTTCTTAAGGTAGTTTGATTGTAATTTTTAAGGTTACAATTCTGGCATCTGACCCAGATAGACAAAGGCAAGACTCAACATGGCTCCAGTTGTGGTGGATGACTCTATGTGTGATCTCCATGTTTAAAAAGAAAAGGAAAGCATGGGTTTTATTAACATTATCCTATGAATAATGATGATACAGTCATACATATGTACTGTGGTGAATATATTAACTGTAAACTTGTGATATACCGTACAAGCATGAGGTGATGTTTAATCAAACCAAATGGCGCTTTGGTAGCAAACCTGTACTAAAACCACTATTGGGGTAAAAAGCAAAAGCATCACACCGCAACAGCTTAACGCATTGGTTTAACCTCACACGGGAGAATTTCTAGCATTCCTCTTCCAGTTGTAATCTTCTTTCATTGTTGCTTGTAATTAGACTGAAAACACCGTATTAATCTGGAGAGGTCAGGAGATCTGTGGCTCATTTGCTATGCCAAAAGTAAAAACGTACACAGGGAAAAAAAAAAAAAAAAGTTTTCAACCTGAAACGTACATCCATCCTCCTAATGTTAGCAAACAAGATTTACTGATACAAATTCACACAGTTCTATTAAAATATGTTCAAATAGAAAACCATTACAATGCAGCCTTGGTGAACACAAGAGACTGATATATAAGATGTATATGGTATATACACAAGCACAAGGGTTAATACCGAAAGCGTTTTGCACTCTTGCACCTTTGCACTTTTTTGCACTATTTAGTGACCTCTGAGTAATAAATGATATAAGCCTTTTTGGACTGTTTAGATGAGTGTGGATCTCCTTTGTCTATAAACCTATGGTAAATACAAGAAAATATCATGAATTAATTGATCAACTTTTGCAGTTATTTGTCTACTGTGGAGCCGCTATCCTGAGAGAGGCAGGACTGAGGGCTGGCAGGATTGAGCATTCACACTCATTATCTTGGGCCTTATCGATCCTGTCTGTCTTTGCCACCTCACAGGATCCTTCCCCTCACCTTGTGGAATTACCCATCACTTTGTACCGGTTGCCATAGCGACAGACCATTGATCCACTCCACACCCGAGGTACTGATTGATAAAAATTGCATCTAATGGAAAGTCTACTCTTCTATAAAAGAAACCGGCCACCGTATTTACTTGCCCAGCCATTTCTCTCCTATCTGCTCTGTGAAAGAAGACAAAAAAAATCACTTCAAATGAGCATCATTGCCAAATTCAATCGAATGAACAACAGAGCAAAGGTTGATTCAATGAAACGATTTTTCGATTCTAGCAAGCTCGCCTCCATGTCTCCGTTTCATATAGTAAAGGAATGTCTAAAAGCTAGTGCTGTACAGTACGTGAAGGACACTGTGAGCAAGTTTATTTATTAAAAGGGTCTGATAATTATTGCAGGAAGGGAGCGACAGCAAATCCAGTGGAACAAAACCTCTGTTCATTGTTGAGCGAGAAACGACGAAATCCACGGCAGAGAGGCCTACTGTTTCTTGAGGTTTTCATTCAGTTCACATTCTAAGTATAGATTGCCCGATGTCTCACCAACTAATTAGGGACTATTGGACACATTTGTCTAAGAGGCCACTATGGGCTGCCAAGCAGTGTTCTCAATTACTGAGACATGTGAATATGGTAACTGCTTTCCTGTGCAAACCTCAACTCCAGGAACCTCAGGCCTGAGGGGTGGGAGAGGAAATTCTCAGATAGCACCTCTATCCTATTAGTATTTGATTGTATTCTTCATTTAATAAACCATGAAAGGATAGAAACAGCAGGAGGTGTGGAATATGATTTTTGTTTTTACTCTTCAAGTAGGAACACTTAATTCTGCAAACAAAGATGATCGCATAGTTTGAGCTAGTTTTGTGCCAATCATACAAACGCATCCTCAAACTCATTGTTATTATTGTAGTGTTCTTATGGAATCACATAAATAAAGCGAGTTAACAAAAGCTAAGAAAGAAAACAAAGAAAATCGAATTTAGGCCAAGAAAATGGCAGGATAATGCAGCAGTTTCCGGGCGACTCTGTCTCTCCATACTTCATGTCACTGAGTCACCAGAGTGATGCTGGTAGAAAGATGAGTGAATTAGAGGGCTTTATTGGCATCAGAGCGTTCATTAGTAGTGAGACCCGCTTTGGCAGGGAGAACAGCGAGTCTGCGTGCCAGGTGAACAAATGAATTGATATTGTATGTATGCTGATTCACCAACAGAAATTCAGTTTCAGTGCTACCGTTTTACAAACATACTGCCATTCTCATTAGGAACTCATTAGTTAATCTCAGACAGCTACAGTTATACTCATAGGGATAATAGTAAGGGATTTGTATGCTAGCTATAAGTCACTAATTCAGATTTTTACATACCTTGCCAATATTTTCATTGACCCCACGACAAAAAAATACAATTAAATAAATAAATATCAGCAACATATTTGTATGTGTCTGAAATACATTTATATTCATCATAAAATTACTATATATTTTTTTTTATACAGCTTAAGTCAATCTTAAAGATTTATGCACACTATATGTTTTAACAATTTTCAACCTATTACGATGCTTCCAATACAAAAACTTCAATATTATTTTTAAATTAAATAATTTCAAAAGTTAATTTAGGCACCAAAACATAAATATATTTCATTTACAATATTGCGCCAAAATTCACCTTTAAAATTATTCATTTTAGTTTGTAGTGTTTTTATTGTACTGTATGAAATATGGACATTCATTTTTAGGTTTTCTGAAGATTAAAATAAATATCTTATTATCTTATTTTGAAGAACCTTCTTTCACCACAAAGAACCTTTTGTGAAAAGAAAGGTTCTTCAGATGTTAAAGGTTCTTCTATGGCATCTTTATAGCACCTTTATTTTTTAGAGTGAATACGATGAATAACTCTTATAGAACCAATAAGTGATATGGAACCGATAATGTGCATCTTTAATATTGTTAACTGTCCTGAAATTCTTATGCAATGGCCCTTATTAATGTTAAGCCCTGATCTGATACTCAGATAATGAACTGTATATTTGAATGTGGGAGGTACTGAATGTTTTTAGCTTATGGAATAAAAAAAGAAAGTAACAGATCTCATGCATAGGTCCAAGTCATACAACCTTACAAAATGAGCATAAAAATATCAGATTATTACTATGGAATCTGCATTGCACTGCACATTCAAGGGGTCCCTGTAACCATTGTCAGAAACCCCTACAAGTCTCACCACCAGATATTGGAAGGCCATAACATTTACAAGGGTCCGTCAAAACTTAAAAAGGAGGCCTCCCATTAGTAAAGCCAGGTATTTCCTGAGGATGCGAATGGCCTTTTGGCTTTTGACTAGAATAAACCATACCTATCTGAAACAGCTTAACTGGTCCAGTGACCCATCTGTCCACAGGTATTTTAAAGGACTAAAAAGAATGGTTCAAGTATGCCTTTCAGACCTGACCAGATGGATGCTCGGCACTGAGCATTCACATAAACCATCAAACAACTACAAGTGATGCACAGATAATGTTTTCCTTTGAATTCCTGTATTTTCAAAAGATTAGAGGGGTTGAAAACAATTTCAACAGTTATTATGCTAATTCTTGCTCTTGTTTAATCTGAGTATATTGTGACGAAGGAAAAGTTAAACAATTAATATTGTTGTAGATAAAGTTAACAACAGACATCCACTGATATATAACATACCTTGTCCTCCTATTTTGCTATTAGTTAAAATACAATTTATACAATACTGTGTGTGTGTGTGTGCGCACGTATGCTGCATGTATATATGTATATGTATGTATGTATGTATATGTGTGTTGTATGTATGTATGTATGTATATATATATATATATATATATATATATATATACACACATATATATATATATATATATATATATATATATACACACATATATATATATATATATATATATATATATATATATATATATATATATATATATATATATATATATATATACATACATATATATATATATACACACATATATATATATATATATATATATATATATATATATATATATATATATATATATATATATATATATATATATATACATACATACATACACACATATACATACATATATACATATACACACACACACACACATACATACATATATATATATATATACTTAAATTTCTGACAAGAGGGAACTAGCACTGCTGTTAAAATGTGCTGTTAAAACACTGCTGTTCAAATGTTCTGTTAAAACACTGCCGTTTCAAAATATTGTCTGATTTATTGGACTAGCCTACTGGTCTGTACATATTGTAACTCAAGTTTGTCTTTTTCAAAGGGAACTGAGACTTCGGTAACTTTGAAGAGCATAACCCTTCTGTTCTGTTCTGTCTGTTCATTAAAGCATGTCTCACTCAGAGCTGTCAGGACAGCCAAATGATGTAAGGATGTCCTTTTCCACCATCATCCCATCTAAATCAAAAGCACGAATGGTTTCATCTAACAAATTGAGCTTTTGTTGAGTTAAGGTCACCTCATCCTTTTAAGAGTGATTGCGGGACTATATATTTTGAGAGAAGAGGACAATGAAGAGTATACAAGTGTACAGTTGTGTAGCACTGGATAATATTAAACAAATGGATTTTCTTTTATCTCATTTTAAGTTGAACATCTATAAAAAAAAATCAAAGTTTATTAAAGGTTTTTTTTTTTTTTTAAAGATACTACTTATGATTTCTATTTGAAGAGATTAAATGGCCATTTCATTTATCATGGGACACTTCAAAGTCACCTGTTGCAGAACTGATCTCATAGTCTGACGTATCCTGTTAACAGATCCTATGAATATAAACATACACATCATATAAACTGTGTGTATATATGTATTCAGATCACCTAAATAGATTTGTTTCAGCAAATGAAGACACAAAATGTTGTATAAATATGTGCCTGAAAGCTTCATAAATAAACAGTCGAGCCAATTAATTCTAAGAGTGGGACAGATTTAGTGTTTTCAAGTGTAACTGAGTCATCTGTGGGACAAATCATAGAGTGGCAAGAGGGTGAGTTTTTGCTCACTCACATGCCAATTTTCAGAAGCCCTTGAAAGTCCAAACCAGGTAGGTGTTACAAATTCAGAGATGCACCACTCATTCATTTTGCCTACCAACAAACCCCCTCCACAAAACAAAATGCAGGGTCAAAAGATATCAGATCAAGTCAGATAAGAGGATGAGATATTTAAGGCAGCACAAACAACAACAATCAACAAACTTAACACGCAGGAAAGTTTTCAGCAACTGAACATGCTTTACAATCATGCATGTCAACTTTTACCTTATAACAATATTTTCTATTAGCAATTCGGTCCCAGTTAATATAAAGTTGCCTTAACTACTGTGTACTTACCTTTCAATTAATAATTTGGTACAATGCACTTATTGTGTACATACATGTTTTTACATTGTACTTATATTTCAAAAATACCTATATGTAATTACATCTGTAATTACATTTATATTTACACTGTTGACCCATCACTTACACCTTAACCCACCCTTAAACCTACCCAGACCACCAAACCTGTCCCTAACCTTACCCGTATCCCACCTCAATAACAGTAGAAGTGTTTTGCAATACAGTATGACCACAATAAGTACATTATACTTATTTTTTGATGTAAGTACATAGTAGTTAAGGCCACCTAATATAAAGTGTGACCAGCAATTCTAATAGTTTTATTAGTAATTTCTAATAGTGTTTTTTTTTTGAGTGCATAAAGACAAATAGCAAATAGGGAGAGTTGGTATAACCTTTCAGATGTCATCACACAAGATCTAAACTGTAACTTTAAGACAGCAATGCATGACTGGACTTTGGATGCCCTGATTAATCCCTACCAAAGACAAATAAAGGATACGTACACTCTTAAAAATAAAGGTGCTTCATGAAGCCATAGAAGAAACTTTTTGTCTAAATGGTTCCATAAAGAACTTTTAACACCTGAAGAACCTTTCTGTTTCACAAATTTTCTTTGTGGCGAATGAGGTTCTTCAGATTATAAAAACGTAAGCAAGAGATGGTTCTTTAAAAGAACCTTTGACTGCATGGTTCTTTGCGGAACCAAAAATGGTTCTTCTATGGCATTGCTTGATCGTAGACCAACAGATTTAGGGTCCTGTGCCGCTGTTAGCAGCTTCATGAGGTATACACCAGTCTTGAAGAGAAGTTTCTAAAAAGAAAAAAAAAGAAAGAAAAATAAATAAATAAAGTCATTGGGAATGGATAGACCGCACAAGGAGTTGTTTCATTTTTCATTTCAAAATCTAAAGATCTTATTTTAATTACATAAGGATGTCTAATTTGCCAGATTAACCTCAAGAAATATATAATCTGTTAAAAAAGGGTGCACTAAAACCAATAAAAGGGCTGATTCTGAAATACCACATATTTTTGTTTCTTTAAAATATCATTTTCATAACCACTCCGCTTATATTAATCGACACGTTTACCATGGCAACGTGAGAATACGTTTGTGTCATTTCTGCAGAAACGAAGGAGGTAAGGAGACCGTCTTTGCTTGGATGGCATCATAGTTGGACGGCACTCCGTCGAGTCAATAGACTCCCTCCCCCTGCCATAGATTTGCTCTGTAATTCATATGGGTAGACTGCCTCTACTCATAAGCGTCTGACCCTACCTCCCGTCAAACTAAGTCGCTCTTTCGTCTCCCACTTAGCTGTGACAGCCAGCCTCCAATGTGCTCAGTCAGTGGCTATCGAGAGCGGTCGTTATTGCACCTGCTTCGGTAGTGGTCGTTGGGTAGCATCCATCCGGTACGCGCGAGAAGACCCTGTGAGAGACTAAACTTTAAAGATCCGAAGACATCATTTAACGTCATGGACGTAAGGCTGCATCTGAAGCAAATTGCTTTTCTGTGTTTTATCAGCCTGCTTCTGACGCCTTGTGGATTAGCCTGTGGTCCCGGTAGAGGTTATGGAAAACGAAGACACCCAAAGAAATTAACCCCGTTGGCTTACAAGCAATTCATTCCCAACGTTGCCGAGAAAACGCTCGGGGCCAGCGGCAAATACGAAGGCAAAATCACAAGGAACTCAGAGAGATTTAAAGAGCTGATTCCGAATTATAATCCCGATATCATCTTTAAAGACGAGGAAAACACAAACGCTGACAGACTGATGACCAAGGTATGGACCCATGCGTGCGTAACTGCCCAGACTTACACTCTTATAAATAATGGATGCCCATGTTTGCTGTAAAAGGTTTTTGAGTTTCCTATGGTTTTTGGGAGATTAATTAAAAAATAAATAATAATAGTGATGCCGCATTAATGGTACTTTAGGTCAGTGGTTTTTGGGTTCTTTAACGCGCCAGTACAGAACATTTTAAATAAATAGAAGATAAAAGTTATTGATGTAACTCGAATAAAATCTCATATTGTATTAGGCTGTAAAAACTTGTGACGGGACTTTGTTTCCAGGTACTTTGGAGACACTGACAGCGCGCGGGAAAACTAAAACTATAACTGCATGTATAAATTTTTTTAAATCAAACCGCTGAGCTATATTTGCATACTTTACATGGAACGTGTGAGCTATATTTTTGTATTTTGACTGTTTAATTTAAATCAAAATGACCATTCAGCGCTCGTTCGGATTGTATTGCTTTGCCATTATACTGCAAAATTGGCACCGTTGGATAATTTAGTGTTAGTGGTTGAAAGCATGTGCTGAGCATAAGTTTTTTCTTTTCTCCAAACAGACCTTTGACAGTTAATAACATAATTAAATACACGAAACACCCCGCCTCCACACATCGTAAGCATTGCGTAATATGTATTTTTTTTCTGGTGCGCCCTATCAATTAATGCGTTTCCTCAAGATCACATCTGCGATTCTTTGTGAACAGATCTCATGACCTGCTTTTATTGTGTACTTAATGGAAAATGTGGGTCACAAGTGATCTTTGCCACTGATTTTGCGCGTCTAGTACTGGATATTACCGGCTCCCGCGGTGAGCGCGCTTATTCCAATCAGCTGCTCGACTGCTTTCTCTGATGACAATGCTTTAAGAGAATTATTTGTAGCCAAAGTACAGTGCACGTTTCCCTGACAATGTCCAACAAAAAAAAAAAAAGCATCTTACCCTTGTATAGTAAAATAATAGCACATGTTCACAGCGCCATAGAAGATACTGACATTTAATTAAAGCAACATCAGCGAATCATTGGCGGCAACGTCTCTGTAATTGATTGCTGCCGCACAGGCTGAGAGAAAGAACTTGAATTTTCAGCTCTATTTACTCCTCTCGGTTATCGATCGGTCGGTCTGGAGTCTGCGCTCTTGACCTGTGGCAACAAACGATTTCCCCAGCGCACACATCTTTTACGCACAAACTCAGACCGACAATGTGCTTAGTGATGTATAACTCCGTATTGTTATACTGCGTTAAGGATCAATCTGATTTTAGATGACATCTAAGATGACAATTCAGGGGTATATTCAGCATTATGCAAGCAAATGTGAAGAAGAAAAAACACAGAAACAATATACACGTCACTTTAACAGTCGTTTGCTGATATGTATGCAGATACTCCAACTTTTGTTGCAGAAATTAGGCTACTTGGAGAGGAGGACCGACAGACCTTTTGCGCACGCTTTCTTAATATCTAAACATTCAGTAAACCTTCCACGCTTTAAAAGGAAGGTCTGTGTTGTAAATACTGATAACCTGTCTCTTTCACTCATCCAGCGGTGTAAGGACAAGTTAAATTCGTTGGCGATATCCGTCATGAACCAGTGGCCAGGTGTGAAACTGCGCGTCACTGAAGGCTGGGATGAGGATGGTCACCATTTCGAAGAATCTTTGCACTACGAGGGACGAGCGGTGGACATAACTACCTCAGACAGGGATAAAAGCAAGTATGGGATGCTATCTAGACTTGCAGTGGAGGCAGGATTCGACTGGGTCTATTACGAATCCAAAGCCCATATACACTGCTCTGTCAAAGCAGGTGAGCGCAATGTCATCACTGTAACTGATATGCATTCACCATACAGCTTATGCGATAGTTGAGATGCATAGCTTAGATATTTGTTTCTATGTATGTGTTAATGTGTAGCCTCTATGAAAAACATCCAAAAAGACTGGCATACTGATGGTTTTCAAATTGCCAAATCGGAGAACCTCTCAGCACCCTTTGTCACCTCACACATTCTATCAGGAAAATTAAGATTTTGTTTTGACAGTCTCTAGAGTTATTTGGGATCTTATGTCAAGACTCCAAATGGTGCCTCATGCATGTTTTCATTTTTTAACAGTAGGCCTATGCTATCAAGGGAATAATTTGTGGATATGGAAACGGAACACAACTAGTGTTAACACACTAAAAAAAAGAACCAAAAGCAGCTGAAATAGTAACTGAACCATTACAAGAAGTGTTAAATGCGACAAATTAATTATGTGCGCAAAAGGCCAATTGGCACGTTGGGATCTCTTGCACCTGTGCAAACAGTTATACAAAACTAAAGGGATCAGGGAAAAGCAAAGTCTGTAGGCTCAATTTAAATGACAATGTCTGATCAGTTTGTGTTAATTCAGGAGCCAGAATGGCCAGACAAGCGTTTCAACACTTGCTTCTTTACAGTCTCTACACGAGTTTGGATCATTTCCATGTCAGCACCATCATGTTTAAACCTGTGTCAATGCATCGATTTTTGCAGAGTGCTTTATAAATATCCGCCTAAGTTGTCTATCTTCGCTTCTATCTCAGAAAATTCAGTGGCTGCTAAATCAGGGGGATGCTTTCCTGGATCTGGCACGGTGACACTCGCAGACGGGAGGAGGAAGCACATCAAAGATCTTAAAGTGGGCGACCGGGTTTTAGCAGCGGACGAGGAGGGAAACGTCTTATTAAGCGACTTCATGATGTTCATGGACCACGATCCGACAACGAGAAGGCAATTCATCGTCATCGAGACGTCAGAGCCTTTTACAAAGCTCACCCTCACAGCCGCGCACCTCGTCTTCGTCGGAAACGCCTCAGCTAGTTCTGGGACAACAGCAACATTTGCCAGCAACGTGAAGCCTGGAGATACTGTTTTAGTGTCGGAAGGTACAGGCAAGAGCCTCAAGAGCGTTACAGTGAAGAGGATTTACACTGAAGAGCACGAGGGCTCTTACGCGCCAGTCACCGCTCACGGAACCATAATAGTGGATCGGGTGCTGGCTTCGTGTTACGCGGTTATCGAGAGCCACAAATGGGCGCACTGGGCTTTTGCCCCGGTCAGGTTAAGTCACAAGTTGATGACGTGGCTTTTCCCGGCTCGTGATTCAAACGTCACTTTTCAGGAGGACGGCATCCACTGGTACTCAAATATGCTGTTTCACATCGGCTCTTGGCTGCTGGACAGAGACTCTTTCCATCCACTCGGGATTTCACACTTAAGTTGAGACTGCAGCTACAGTATCACTATGTGGGCATCAGACTCAAACGTATCTTTATTTTCTGTAAGAAAAGCCTTAAAGTGTTCATTGAATAATTTATTTGTATCGGATCATCTGTCTCTGGAAACACACCGATTCAAGCATGATGTGACCGTTTTTGCGCATTTTTGTGAGATTATACGTAATAAGAGAAAGCATTGAATTTACAGGGCTGTACAGTGTGCAACCGACTGATCTATTTTATTGGATAAGCATAGGATGGCGCTCAAAAATTATATTTTTATACACAGATTTGTATAATAGATTTTTGACGGATCTAAAAGTATTTCCAGAATCATATTTCGTTATTTGAAATAGTGCAAAGTTCAATTTATTTAAACAGTTGCGATGTATCAACGAACTGTTCATGTCATTATGTCAAATATGTCAAGTGTCATTGTTTTGACCACTGTTTCAACGTTTGTGTATTCACTACACTAACACTTTTTGTTTAAATGTACATTTCTTGACAAAAGTACTCAAAATAAATTCATTGTACGCATTGTGCAAATTATTCGATGACCTTAAAGGAAATTGAAAGGAAACATTTTGTTATCCACGTGGAATACCGCAGCCTACATATTTTTGAAAGTGGTAAATAAGTAGCGGATCCTCCCCCCCCCTTTTCACTTGGACTAATTTATAGGCTAACCTAACTTTACTGAATCGCTCGTATAGGCTACACTGCTTACTAAAAAAATTTAATAAAAAATAAAATAAACATTAAGACCCTCCCCCAAGCTCTCCATAAATTGCTCTCGCGTCAAAGGAGCTAAAAGTATTTTTAAAAGTTTTAAAAATAAAAAAGCCAATTCAGAATTTGGATTAGAAATAGCAAAGGACTAGATAACAAAATATCTAATTGAATACTACAAGTCCATAAATGCTGTGTACTTCAAAATAGACATGAGACATAGCTTATTTGTTAGCATGAACATTTGGCCTCAACCCTTGAAATATTTTTAGTAAGCTTTCTCAGTTTTTTTTTTTAAGTAAAAACCCTTATCACCAATTTCAAAGCGTTTGCGTTCCCGTTCTGATAACCAATACTTTATGGCACACAATACCAGAAATTTGATATCACAACAAAAGGCCTTTTACGCTTGATGATGCTATGATGCTTTTAATATGTTTATTATGCTTATAGAACAAGATTATCTCACACAGCTGATGTTGTGCGACATCTACTGGCTTTTTACGGCTCTGACTCACTGTGTGATCCAGGTTTGCTTACGATATGATTTTTTTCTAAAATCCTATAGAAACAGAAAAAGGTTATCCTTCTTATTAAAATGCTCAGAATTTACATTTTTGTTTTTTTATTATTATTTTCAAATCATCCTGTCAACAAAGTATATATAGTTAGATCTTAGGTCTTTACATTGACTTAATCACTATATTAAAAGCAGCTTGCTTTTCAAATAGCAGATCAGTAGCTAAAATAAAAACAGAACCCTGCACAAGTACATTCAAGTTAATTAAAACGTTCTTTCCTATGTAACCTTTGACATGATTGTTAGTGCATTCCCGTGGCAGTTGGCCTAACAGATGTTAAGGGAGCACCAAATATAAAAATCAATAATTTTGTAGTCTCTCGGTAGTCAAATCAAGCTCTACAAGCTCAACATGAGCAAAACGTATTCCTGAAAGACCTGAGCAGTCTTGGAAAAAATATGTTTAATGTAGAAAATAGCTACAAAAAGGTCTTACTGAAGAAAGAAACGCCAGAGTTTTAACTGCAAGTATTGGTAAAGTACTGATGTGGATGATTCAAAGGCCATTCAACTCATTCTACAAGAGCTTATGGAGAGATGTAGAAAGGCCCATTCACGTAAAGCTCTAAAATAATTGAAAGCAATGAAGCTCAACTTTGGCACAAGTTCAAGCAGTGACTAGCTCAATAACACTGCCCACCTGAGTCAGTTAATCCATCAGACTTCAATCAGACACCAGGCACAAAACCTGCGATGAATGATGCAGACAGGCCGGGAGATACACTGGTATGCTGATCTTTTCCCCCTCAACATTTTACTCAAACACAACACTGGTAGACGTGGGGAGGGGGACTCAAATTGCTTAATGAGAAAAGTAAGTAACATTTAGAGAGTGTTGCGACAAGGATTGAAATTCCACTCACATTCTGCTTTTGAGGAGGGAGCGGTGTTGACTCTGTGTGGTTGAGACTTGCTGGAAGACACAAAAGGAGCTGCGTGGAGACAGAGGGATGACCTTGGGCCCGGCCCAGGTACAAAAGCACTGCTAAAGGAACATTCCAAGGGACCAGGAAAACAAACTAGCCCCTAATCCTCTCTCTATCCCACAGTCTGCCGGATTAGAGCAGGGCCACTCTCTGCAAATGTTGACATTCCCTAACACAAGACGTTAGCGTCTTGGAAAATATTTCAGAATGAAACGTCTGTTGCAAGCAAAAGACCAAGCACAATAGGCGAGGCGGTCTTGTTGTATCTAAGAAGCAGTGAACCACATATTCTTTCAGTGGTCTGTGTGATTTTAGATGGAAGGTTTTTTTTTTTGTGTGTGTGTGTGTGGGGGGGGGGGGGGGGGGGGGGTAAATCAACATCTCCATCAGACATAACTGTTTGAATTGGTTAAAAATTGAAAATTCTTAAATTACTTAATTAGGATTAAACAAGAATTCACAGCTTTTTCAAAGCAAAATCAATAAAAGAAATATGATTTTAAGTTAAAACACAAAGCTCATGAAACATGACTATTAAAAATCCAAACTAAATATTAACAGCCTGCTTAAAATTTCAAATTGTTTGCAATTTTAAAAAATAAATAAATAAATCAATACAAAAGTCCAATTTATTAATTAACTGAAAAAAAATCAAGCAAATTGGCCACTAGATGGTGCCGGACATCTGCATGAGTAAAACATGCTGCCTAGGCACACTTTTGTCAGAGAGATGAGGGAAACATTTAATATTCAAAGTAAGTCTAAGGTGAGTGATTGTGCTTTACCTAATCATGTCGGGGGGGGGGGGGGGGGGGGCATAGAAAACATTACTGCTTAAAGCGATAGTTTACCCAAAAGTGAAAAATTCTGTCATCATTTACTCACCCAAGTTGTTCTAAGAATGTATGAATTTCTTCATCAAACACACACAAGATTTTTTGAAGAATATGGGTAACTATATCACTATATTTACCTTACTGTTACTTTCTGTCTGACCTAAGATAAACCAAATAAACGTTAAAAAAGACAAAAAAAAGAAGAACAACATGGGTAACTGAACAGTTGATGGTCCCCATTGACTTCCATAGTATTTTTTCCTACTATGGAAGTCAATGGGGAGCAACAAATGTTCGGTTACCCACATTCTTCAAAATCTCTTCTTGTGTGTTCAGCAGAACAAAGAAGTTCATGCAGGTTGAGGGTGAGTGAAAAATTCTGGGTGAACTACACCTTTAATGTTTATTAAACCATTACTGGCAGTTGTCAACAGGCTATAATTCATCATCATGATGCCACCTTTGTTTTTAATAGGTCATTTTTATCTGCACATTCCACAGAAACAGAACTTAACTAAAACTGAAATACAGTTATGGGGAATAATGAATCAATATGAGTGACTGTATAAAAGTGACTCAAAATAAATTATCAATATATAAAAAAACATACAAATTGAAGGATTTCTTGCTAAATAACATGAACAGCCACGCAGGAACATGCAAGCAGTGTAGGTATTTAATGGAAACCAAGGAGCAAAATGCCAAACCACTGTCTTCAACAATCACAAAAAAGGCAAATATTGCATCATAACAAAAACGTTGCCAAACCTGTGAGAACACTGAAAAATTTCAACTCAGCATGTTGTTGCATAAGGCTTGATTTCCAAGAGGTTCAGTGGTTCAGTCTTACTATGAAGTTGACATGGGTTTGAGCGGTAACAGACTCTGTTCTCAGGCCGGAACTGAAGGGTCTATAACAGCCGGGAAAAAAGAGGGCTTAAGCATCATGGTATATGGTACCCAATAACACATAAACAAATATGAATGAAACAGGAACATGCTGGGAAACTATGGCGTCGACTTACATGAAAGCGCTGCGCTGGTTTCCCCTGACAGCCACCTGTGTCAAAAGAAGGTTATAAAGGTCAGATCAAAGGTATGACCCCTGAGGGACACTCATTAAAAAGTAATGATGCCGGGCTGGTGCCCATTATCACGTTCCAGTAGCGTTCTCGGTCCATTTTTATAGGGTGACAGTGGGCCTGCTGCCTGTCAGGGTCAGCGGTGTTTTTGTAATGCTTGTGACATCATAAAACCGCCAGCTCATTAGAGGCCACTGAGAAGCAATGTTGCATGTAATAACTGCTCGCTTTAACATTCCAGGTAGCCGTTTGGTCACTGCAGGACACTGTGGGTGGTATAGATCCTAACGTTTAGCAAATACTTGGACATGACTTTTGTGTAGATCTCATCCTGTCACCACGGATGTTGCTAAACCTTTTCATTGATCATCTACAGTGAATTCAATCAAGTGAATGCTAAAAACAATGGCTACTCCAACCTACCGTTCAAAAGTTTAGAGTCAT
Source organism: Acrossocheilus fasciatus (assembly GCA_036784905.1). Taxonomy (NCBI): domain Eukaryota; kingdom Metazoa; phylum Chordata; class Actinopteri; order Cypriniformes; family Cyprinidae; genus Acrossocheilus; species Acrossocheilus fasciatus. The sequence continues at coordinate 20,424,687 of CM071939.1, read as the reverse complement.
TAAGTTTTTTTTGTTTTTTTTAAGAAATTAATACTTTTATTCAGCAAGGATGCATTAAATTGATTAAAATTGACAGTAAAGACATTTATAATGCTATAAAATATTTTTATTTCAAATAAATACTAATGCTATTAATTCTAAATATTATTTCTATTAAATCAACAATTGCTGAAAAAAATGTAACAGGAGTTCCACAAAAATGTTAATCAGCACAACTGTCTTCAACATTGATAATATGAAGAAACATTACTTAAAATGATTTGTTCAAGTAATGGCTGCTGAAAATTCAGCTTTGCCATCATAGGAACAAATTACAAAATATATTTTAAATTAATATATTATTAATATATAATAAAATGTATTAAAATAGAAAAGTTAAACTGTAACATTTCACAATATTACTGCTGTATATTACTTACTTTTGATCATATAGACCTAAAAGCAGAAATAGCTTTAATACTGAATTATGATTCATTTAAGCTCTAGGTTTTACAATAAGAATTAAAAAAGGTATACACATACTGTTTTTGACCAGGTTCAAAACTAACATTTAAAAAAAATGGCATAATTATTTGTTTTAAATTAATCCACATCCATAAAACTTACAGATTGTTCCTCTTGACCTTTCTGTATTCAGCTTTACCTAGAGCTCAACAAGTCGACAAAGGCTGCCCTCTAGTGGACCTTTATAAAATTATAACCTTAAGCAGCCTGGGAAGATTTAAAAGATATGCCTTCATATCTCACCAAGACTATTCCAAATGATGGGACAAGCAAAAAGAGCGTTAAGAACACAAATCCTAGTAATAATAGGATTAACATATTATGCAATAATAACACAATGATAATACTTTTCTTCAAAACTAATTTCATTATCATTTTGTTGTTACACTGTTATTACATTAGCCAATTAGTATATCAGATAACCAAATATAATGCACTGTGACAGCCACAGGAAAAAGGGCTAAATCGTTTAATCTGGAAGAAAGAAAACACACCCACTCACACACACTGAGTAAAACACATAAAAAAGCTGTGATTCAGATGACTGCCGTGCAAGCGTTGCTCAAGGCAATGCTATGATGCCTCTGTGTCAGCGAGTGAACAATCACCTCTCACTCTCTGTGCAGTAATGCACAACATGACAGCCGAACGCCTCTCAACCCCGTCAAGCCTTTAGATCTGCGCACACCAGGGATAGAGTCATACTGTGCAGACAGGCACATCAACAGACCAGGCAACAGCAGGTGATTGGCTGCAGTCAGGATGGGGAACTATGGGGGAATACTTCATCCTCAGAGCCTCCTACTTCCTGCTCAGCCATCTGAGAGGCTTGTGCATTACAAGTAATTACATATCAATGCCAAAAATGCACTCTGTGGCATGCTCTCAAAACAGATAAAGTAGACGTCAGTAATGAAAACTAGAGAAGATGCCACATACTGTTAGGTCAAACATGATTAACTTCCTTTCTAAAAATGTATTATAGTTTCTTTCAGATAGTGAATTTTGTGTCTCTATTTAATGTTAGTCTCACTTGTGGCCACATTTCTCACCTCTTCAAGTGTTTTTGTGTTGCTGTAACTTCACTTTAGCTTTCTAAACTGTAAGATTTTTGTTTTTTGAATCAATACAACAAAGATAAAATAAGTAAACTGAGCAAAAATGATCATAAATACGTGTATTACACACACACAAAGCTCAGATGCAAAAGCCTGTAAGTGCCATTACCATTAAAATGAAATTACTGAACCTACACATGAGAGCCTGAGGGAGAAATTCTCATTTTAATATATGTAAATATTTTCAAAACATATGCTGTATGTGTGTGTCTTATATATATATATATATATATATATATATATATATATATACACACACACACACACGATAAATATACACAGTACATAGACATATATTATGTAAACAAAAACTTTTATTTTGGATGTGATTAATCGCGATTAACCGTTTGACAGCACTAATATACACATACATAAATAAAACAACATACAAACAACTCCTATTTTAAATTAATGCTGTTCTTTTGAACTTTCTATTCATGAAAGAATCCTGAGGACAATGTATCACAGTTTCCACAAAAATATTAAGCAGCACAACTGTTTTTAACACAAAAAAGAACATTTTCTTGAGCAGCAAATAAGCAAATTAGAATGATTTCTGAAGGATCATGACACTACGGCTGCTGAAATCTCAGTATCGCCATTACGCGTTAGAAACTTCTTTCTTTCATCTTACTAAAACACTAATATAAACTATATATTAATATTAAACTACTACTAATCCATAGAACACACTGTACTTGCATTCCTCACAGCCTCGTTTTCATTTCTGTCAAAAATTACACATGGCCCCTGCCCGGACTACTATCTAATGTTAACAAACTGAACCTACAGTTTTACCAATTTAGAAGATACTTCAAACAATGAGAAGTCGAAGATGTTTCCAAGGAGACAAACACCAAAGGCAGAAGAATGCAGGGCCAATCTTATGAAACTGCCTGCTCGTTTTATTTCAAACGTCTGCACCAGGACAGCACATCATTAACCGCACTAACTTTCACAAAGGGGTTAAGCTGTTTCACAGTAAATTGCACTGATCGTATCAGCTTTCCAGGGTGAGTAGACGGGCCTGACAGTGAGTGGTGGAGCTGGGAGGGGAGCGGGGATTTGACCTACCTGAATGGGTCTTACTGACATCAGCAGGTTTTTCAGATGGACCCCAGCGGTTGATGAAGAAAGCCCTTCAACTGACACCAGGTCTGCAGCCTTGCCCATTCTCTCCCCCCTCTTCCCGCTCTACTGCTCGTCTGTTTGCCTGGCACCAAGTGGGCACTGCCCATCTGGCCCTCTCCGACTATACCTCGCCCCTGAACAACAACCTGCAGTGAGCGCCAGGCGCACGCCGAGACGACCAATTTAGTTTGCCCTTCTGGCGTCTGCTGATGTTTCAATACGGACGAGATGCCGCAATGTTGTTTGACTCTATTGACTAACAAAAGAACAGACTTTTGTGAGGGTAGACGCCATATTTCATTTTACACTAATGGAAACAAGGCTGTAAGGAACGGACATACGATCTGGTCAATGGATCTTACAGACCTTAAGCTCTTTGCACACTAAGTCCAAAATTCTCGTCTGAAATTTTCACACATTAAAAAATAAATACGACGATCACGTTTACACACTGCCTTCGAAACCTTCGTCCATCATAAAAAAAAAAACTTCAATGCCATCAAGTTAAATATGGCATCTACCCAGACCAAAGATGCAGTCACATTTACCACTGCTCGGCAAAATTTCATTGGCGACACAGTAATTTAAATAAGAATCCATGTAATCAGGAGTTTCGCATGAGAGTGAAAAAGTTCCCAAAACAGATTTCTCTCATGTTCAAGTTGATCACGAAAATTTGATGAATTGACCACCAGAATGTCGCTTGGTTTGACAGTGACTTATGGGCTTCATAAATTGCTACACTATTGAAAATGTACCTTTTTGTTGCCCATGAAATATCACTGAAATGTAGTTGATGTGAGGTTTAAACTCCCAGACATGCAATTAACAAGTTCCATAGGAACTACAGAACAGAAATATGGACAATAAATGATAAGGATTAAAGAATATAGTATAGTACTCGCCCACATTCACAACATGATGAGGACAGAGACACAATTACCTCATCCTGGGGCTGGTTTTGGCCGGATCCCCTTCCCTGTTTGGGACAGTTTAACTTGAGACTGTGTTGCAGAAATGAAGGTGGCGATGAATCAGGCATTTTGAAGGTGACAATTCTGGGCTTCGTTTTAGTCACTGCGTTAGTCTCTTTGCTCATCTGTGGTGTGAGATCACAACTCACACTCTGTAGCAAAAAACAACAACAACAAAAAAAACAAACAGCAACAACCACAAAAACAGGAATGTTAAAAATAGGAAAGGAACAGTTATAACTTAAGTCTTGATTCATTAGTATAGTATGGAAAAAATACTATGGAAGTCAAAGGCTTCCAGAAAGTGTTTGGTTCAAAATATCTTCTTTTGTGTTCAGGTTTGGAGCGACATGAGAGTGAGTAAATGATGTCAAAAATTTTCATTTTTGGGCAAACTATCCCTTTATAATATTAATCTTTTCCCCGCGTATTAAGTTCTTTTCTATCTCCAATGGTGGTATGCAGGTCTAAGGATGGACTGGAGCTCTCAGTGTATTTTTAGTCCACTTCCATGTGTCTTCCTGACCTTCCCATGCTGCATCTACCTTCCTGTTATCCTGCCGAGAGTGTCCCACCTCCCACCTCAGAGCTTAATGAGCATAAACAAATCAGGAGTCCCAGTGACTCTCTCTGCTTCAAGTTCCGCACCTCTCTCGGCTGGCTGGGGCTCAATGTCACACCTGACCACTACACTGCTGTGAAAGCAGTGGGCATCCCCAGGCCTACAGTCAAAACAACTGGCCTACAGTGATGTACAACAATGGCACTCCCACAGACTATGTTATGATGTTAGACAACATCACAACATTTCCTGCAGGAGAACAGACCTGAACATAATTGATTTTTCCCACATGGTCTATGGGACAGTCTGTATTGTATGTATTAGGATTAGAGTTGTCAACACAATGCAATTATTTATTATTTAACACAAAACAAAAACACAATGAAAATGCAAATAATTCAAGATTTAAAGTTACACATTCAGGTTTTCTCTAGACCACAGTAAACTACAACTCCTTCCAAACAACACCTACTGAGAGCAGCGGATACAGAATGTGCCAAGAGCTGTTTACAACGGACACATTAAAAAACAACAGAAAGGTCTTGAGAGCTGAACTATTTTTAACTATTAACTTCAACTTCCAGTATAATATAATCTTTTTGAAGTTGTTTATTTGGGGGGGCAAATCTTTGTTTCCTCTGCAAATATCGATACATGTGATTAATTTGATTACCTAATCAGCATCTCATGCAAATAATTTGATTACAAAATTTTACCTATTTGACATCCTTAATTAATACAATACCATTCTATAGTTTGCAGTCAGTCAGCAACATGTTTTTGAAAATCTTTTATGCTCATCAATGCGAGTAAAATCCTGTGATGGCAAAGATTAATTTTCAGCAGCAATTACTCCAGTCTTCAGTGTCACATGATCCTTCAGAAATCATTCTAATATGCTGATCTGGAGCTGAAGAAACATTTCTAATTATTATCAATGCTGAACCAGTTGTGCTGCTTAATGTTTTTGTGGAAACGGTGGAATACATTTTTGAGCAATATTGAGCATTTATTGGACACAGTAACCTTTTGCAACATTATAAAGTGTCTTTAATGTGTCACTTTTGATCAATTTAATGTCACCTTGTTGAATAAAAGTAAAAAAAAATAAAAATAAAAAAAATACTGAAACTTTCCAAAAGTAGTTTATGTGTTAAAGGATGTGGAGCTGCAACAGCTGCATATGAACCAAAGAAAAAACTTGTTGCCATAATGTTTGTACCCAGTGTGAATCCATACAATTACAAATGCATACTTTCTAGTCAAAATCTTCACTTTACATTCATTTAGCTGCTTTGGGTGGGATGAATTCACCAATGAAACCACTTTTGCGTAAAGTCAAGGCATTTAGTAATTATCCAAGTATGAAGTTCTATTGTATGGAGGTTTAAATCCAATTTGGTTTACTACTCTGGATACACCTGTTTTGACGCATTAAGTGTGAATGCGTCTTTAGACTATAAACATGTCCCAAGGACATCCAAAATCAAGGCCGCACGATCTGATGCAGTGAAATAGTGCTATCTGTATTCTGCTGCTCTCAGCACAGTGTAAAGTGATTAATCCCCCTCCATAGAAATCACAGCCCTCCATTACACCAATCACACACTAAGCAGTATTATCCCGGGGTGACAACACTTGACAAATTCCCCGCTCGCCCTCACTCCTGCTTTGTGTTCCCTGTTGGCACGCCTGCTATTATTCCTGATGAAAAATTAATTTCCCTTATCTGTGGCTAAGCTCTTCAATCCAAATCCGCCATACTAGCAACTCTCTATTTACAGGTATTAAGAGAACGTGCCCACACACACACACACACACACACACACACACACACACACACACATTCTTGCCTGCAAACACACACCAAAGATTAATTGCACGTCTTCAGGGGGTGACATCCAATTCTGAACACCTGAAAGATACTTGATACTTGAGAGAGGGAGCGAGATAACATTGTCAGCGCGGAAGAGACTGACAGCGGAACAATGTCCCTGGGTAGCATCTTGCTGATCTGTCTTTCAGCAGGCCCGCACCACTCTGTCAAATGCAACCTCATCGATTCGGCTGTCTGCAGACATTTCTCCGCAAAGACACCCCCCCCACCACCTCTATTAAGACTGACACCCTGTTATCTTCATCGGCCCGCAAAGCTCGCATGCCTCTCATCTCAGGACGGGTTATGGAGAGTAAAGAAGGGAGAGAAAGGGCGGCTACACAGGAAAGACAAGAGATGAAAGGAGAATGTTGTGTGATGTCGCATGGGGAAGATGGAATTCATATATGGGGCGAATTATGAGCTTGTTTTGAAAGGAGAAATCATAGGAAGGAAATATTTTACCTCGATATCTAATCATGTACATATTGCTCTCACTTATATATGCAATACTATATGTACTGTATATACAATCTATATTGTGGAAACAGCACCAACAGGCAATGTGTTGTAGAGATAAAAATATGCCGCAGGTAGCATGAAATAGATTTCATTGGATTGTCTGACCAATGGAAGAGGAAGATATTATATTATATATTAATATAATTGTATTTATTAATTCAGTTGGGAAAATTAAATATTTCATTAAGTCACCCCGATGTCCAAAAATTGTTAATTTTAATAATTAATTTTAAATAACAGCCATTCATGCTTACATTATAGAAATCCTTGACACATAGCAATAAGCTAAATAATAATCATATTAATATTAATAATATGAATTATGAATACTTTATATTTTATAATAATAATAATAATAATAATAATAATAATAATACTACAATAGTAGTAGCAATAATAATAGTATTAAAAAAAATTGCATTATGAATGTTTGAATAATAAATTATTATTATTAGAACATTTAATGCATTTGTTATAGTTTAATGCTGACATGAACTAACAATGAAAAATACATTTATTACATGATAATGTTAGTTAATAAAAATAGTCGCTCATTGTTTATTCATGTTCGTTCACAGTGCATTAACTAATGTTAACAAACACAACTTGGGATTTTAATAATGCATTAGTAAATGCTTAAATTAACATTAACTAAGAACAATAAATGCTGTAGAAGTACTGTTCATTCTTAGTTCATGTTAACTAATGTAGTTAACTAATGTTAACTAATGAACCTTATTGTAAAGTGTTACCATTTAGTTACTATTGTGTCACTAGTGCAGAAACAAAACAATATTTAAAAATCGGTTCTGCACATCAGTTATTGGACACTTCAAAATAAACTGTTTTGTAACAGCCAATAATAAAGCACATATCTCAAACCATGTCACACCATGTGTGATTAGTTTTTTGTTTGTAGAGATTTTGACCATTTAATTCACAAGTAATAATTATAGCTGGTATTCATGGGAAAGAACAGTACTTACAACTGGGCTGAGGTGTTTGACCACTCTAATTTTGGTGGGAACAGGCCCATCAGAAGTTCTCGGCTCACACTTCCTCTTGCATCCTCGCCAGACTTCATCAATACTGTACTGTTGGTTCATCTGATCTGGGACTTGCTCCATTCCCTGTAACACCACCCTGTCTGTGCCCCTCTGATGAGGCGGATTGTGCTGCAGCTTTGCTGCATGGCCTGATGGATTCCCTCGTGTCGGTGGAGCTTGTTGCCATGGTGGCTGAAGTGGGGGCACTACAACCTGGTACTGGTGCTGCTGTGAAGGCAAGGGCTGGATTTCTGGATGGCGCTCCAGGACGAGACAGTGAGGGGGATTATGGAAGGGCTGCTGGTGCGTAACCTTCCGAGGGCAAGAACCCAAGACACATGGCTGTTTCTGTTGATTTTGGTTGTTGTTCCAGTGTCCGGTGGAACTATCAGTTTGGAAGCGCTCCTGCCGCAGATGCTTCTTGTTTGCGGCCCGTCTAGATCTCATCCATTCCTTCTGTTTGATAACCTGCTCCCTCAGTCGCATCTGCTCCTGCAGCCTCTCCATGTAGAATGCCTCCTCTTCACACTGTTGTAATAAACAATTAAATGGTATAATCACAGCAAGCTTGGACATTTATTAGTACATAATTTGCTTTATAAAGAACACTTCATTAAAAAGAAAATCACTATAAGTTCTTGTGTTCTATTATTGCTTAAGGCACAGACATTCTGCTAAATATAATTAAAGCTTTTTTTTTTATACAAAAATCCTTGCTGATATTGGCAAATGTCTGCTGTCTGAACATGACTGAAGGAGGAGAATGCAGATAGAAGCTGGACTGATTGATTTTCAGAGCTGGGCTTTGAAACAGCCCCGACAGTGGCTATTGATTTCCTCCTGACTGCATTGTTAGAGGTAATAATTGGTCTAATGAACAGCTTTCACACAGACTGCCTGACCTTGAGCATGGGGTGAAAGGCTCTATTACCACACACTTTCATATCAAAGTCCAGAGAAAATGAGAGCGAGAGCCGCTATAAAGCCTTCAAACGTATCGACCCAAAAACTGTGAAATGATGCTAAACAGTACAACACAGCTAACATAAAGGTTTTTAATTTAATAAAGTTGTGACTGTCACAGACATCACACTGACCTCTTTGTTGTGTGTCATGTTTAGCGCCTTTGCAGGAAGTTTTTGAGTAGCTGGAGGAGTTTGGGGCTGCACCTTGACCTTCTGACCCACATTTCTTCCCACCATCCCTGGCGCTGGTGGAGTTTTGGCAGATATCTTAGACTTGGCACTTGCTGGCTGCCTTGCAGCAATGGGCATCCCCCTGGCAACAGCCATTGGCTTGGCACTCTGCACCATCCTGGCAACAGCTCTTACCAGCACAGCAGGTTTCTGAGTGGGATGGAGGCTGTTATTAGAAATGGATACGTGCTGCAGTTGGTAATAAGAGATCAGCCATTCTAAGAGGCCACTGAGGCTTGCTGGATTAGAGAAAGTTATATAAAGTTACATTATGTCACATGTAGTGAAACACTAAGTGAAGAAATGGAAAGAGGATCTTTACCAAAAAATTGTTTAAATTCCACCAGTTTGAGGTTAGGATGCATTAAACTGATCAGTAAGCATTGATCAGTGGCAGGAAAGACATCTAGATTTCCATTTCAAATAAATGATGTTCTTTTGAACTTTCTATTTATCAAAAATATCCTGAAAAATGTCTCATGGATTCCAGAAAGATACTAAGCAGTACAACTGTTTTCAACATTGATAATAATAAGAAATGTATCTTGAACACCAAATCAGCATACAAGAAAGATACATCATGTGACACTGAAGACTGGAGCAATGGCTGCTAAAAATGTCATAATCATAAGATCATAAGAATTTCTTTTTCAAAAACAAATAAAAAATGTAAAAAATCTGACACCAAACTTTTGAACAGTAAGTGTAAATTGCAAAACAAAAAAAAAGTATACATTTTTAGAATCTCAATTTACCAATCTTAATATTTCAGCCAGCTTTTAAAAAAAAAAAATCTCAATACGTTTAAATAAAAACTAAACTAAAAGGGTTGCAGCTTAACCAATGAAATTCCCTGCCACTCGTGGTGAAGGCAGATTGACACTGTGATTTGCTCTGTGTTTGGTGATGTGGGCAATCAGGAGGGGGCCTGTAAAGAGTTGGCAGCCAGTGATTTTCTTTGATTGACAGGCAGAGGAAGAGTCTAAGTCAAAGGGCACTGTGCTTAATAAAGCAATTCGTGCTAGGAAAAGAAAATATCACACAAACAAGGTCACCTCCACAACTCAATTGTGTATAAATGTGTAAATATAAATAAAAAAGATAAATAATACTCAGATTATATTAGAAGTGTGTGTATAGATCCATTTAAAAAAAAGAAGAAAAAAAAGGAAATGCTAAATCTAATGACCTTGATGGTGAAATAATTCAGCTCAGCCTACTGAAACCAAAGTGGGAACAGAGTAATTGCCCAAAACTGCCTTTAAACACTAGAGGGCAGCGTAGCCTGTGGGTCCATCTGTCCATGAGAACACAACAGGCATACTATAATTCATCTGATTACTACAATGAAGTGCATTGATGTATTTAGAGTAGACATTAAATGTATATACATGGTATTTTGTCTCTTCTATTTGTGTCAAAAACAGATTTAAACTAATGTTGTCCATACGTGCAACAGTGTATAATGAGTAAAAGCAATGTGAACCACTTGGCTACAGGTTCAACAAATAAAATAACTTATAAACAGGGCAAATAGGCACTTGTTACTTAATGTGGCGAAGTACACTAAACCTAAAGATAAGGTAAAAGTATTTATCTTATGAAAGCAAAATTCCTTGAGCATCAGAAGATGTTAACAGCCTTCATAAGGCACACATTAACCAATCAAATCACAATGGACAGGAGTGGCCATTATGCTACGTCCTTGAATATTACCTGTGCCTGTGGTCCAGAGGGAGCAATAAAGGAGCAGCCAAACTGAGCTGATGGATGTTTCTGGAGAGGCTTTTGCCCACAGTGGGGAGTCCCAGGCTTTGACAGATCCGTGGGCCCCTGCAAAGCTGGACTGGGCCTCCAGGGGTCACTCTCATTTCCTGGAGGCTGAATGGAGCCCATGGGAGTAGGTCCAGCGAGGAGCGGATTAGTGTCCAAGACTGAAGCAGAGTGTTGTTGATCAAACATATGCTGTCCTGGGAACACTGGCTCTTTGAAGGAGGGGTGAAACAAAGACAAAAAAAGAGGGGAAGTGAACATGCGGGTGCCATATTGCCATATTTCCGCTGATCTAATGTGACATCTCTACTTCTGTTTGCACCTTGGGTGTCTGACGGCATACAGCAGGTGCTGAGGATAGAGCAAAAGTCAAAAAGGCAAAATGGCCATTTCGGTGGAAATCAAAACATTGTAAATACATGTATCTAATTCACACTGAAAGTCTCTTATGCTCACCAAGGATGCATTTATTTGATCAAAAATGGATTGTGTAATTCTACAATTTAAATCAGCTGTTTACAATTTTAACATATTTTGAAATGTAATTTATATTTGTGAGAGCACAGCTGAATTTTCAGTCTTTAGTGTCATAATAGAAACATTTCTTATTATTGTCAGCAATGACAGTTCTGCTGCTTTTATGTAAAAGCTCAAAAGAACAACACTTATTTGAAATAGAAATCTTACAAACGTCATTTTGTCACCTTTTATGTGTCCTTGCTAAATAAATAATATTAATTTATTTAAAAAAGGACTACCAAACCCAAACTTTTGAACAGTAGTGTATGTATTTAGGTTACAAGATTCTAACGGTAGAGTAGCATAGTAACAGATGGTTTGGTTAGAAAAAAAAAGGGTGTATGCATCTAAACATACACCTTCCGAGACCGGATGTGTTTGTAGCCTTGTTTGCTCAACCGTCTGGAGCACTGTATGCAGTTGGGATATGTGGTCTCACCAGGACTGCGGGAGGGTCCAGTGAGGGTCTCCTCTGGGGCAGGCTGTCCCCTGCAGGAGTGTGCGAGATGACGCCCAGAGGGTTGAGGAGAGAGACCCTCTCGCAACTCAGATCCACCCTAATCGAGACAAACACCAACAAATGAGCACCAAGGAAAAACGCATATTTCATTCAAATAAACAATACATGTAGAAATGTAGAAAATTAATGCCATAGTAATATCTTCTATAAACTAGAAAATTAATCTGCAGTTTTTCATTTCATCACCTTTCGAAGCAAATTCAAAAAATAAAGCAAATTTGGGAAAATAAAGAATAAAATAAATATACATTTTTAAAATATAATATTTTCAAAATATAACAAATAATTATATATACCACTTTTCAAAAAATGTTGATTCAGTAAGATACTTTTTAAAATAAATTAATCATTTTATTCAGCAAGGATGCATTAAACTGATCAACGGTGGTGGTAAAGACTTTTATAAAATGTTACAAAAGATTGCTATTTAAAATAATGCTGTTCTTTTGAACTTTATATTCATCAAAAAAAATTTTGAGCATCAAATCAGCACAGTAGAATGATTTCTAAAGGATCACGTGACACTGAAGACTGGAGTAATGGCTGCTGATAATTCCGCTTTGCCATCACAGGAATAAACTACATATATATATATATATATATATATATAAAAATTTCATTTTGATCATCATGATACGATGATTGTCCGCTTATTCTCACATATTAGCAGAGATTTCAAGTGTTTCAAAGTGGAAACTTTGCTGGCACTCTGGCCATTATGATCATGCACATCTGCCATAATTGCACTGAGGTTTTCGGGGGGGGCGCACGATAACAATCCACTAATCCTTTCAAAGAAAAGCTAACCACCCCGATTTCACCTTTATCCTCTTAAATATCCATCTCGGTTCTCAAATAAGCCCTTTTTCACTGTACTTCACGTACGAAATGCCACCCTTACCCCTGTTAATTACCCGATGCTATCGCTCCTAATCTACATTCTAAACCAGAATTGATTACTCCTTTTTTTTTCTCCTCTCCTTGGCCTGTGTGTGAATGAGATTCAAGCCAAGTCGTCCTAAACAGAAAGTTAATCAGTGGCTCTATGCAACAGACTGTGGTTCAGAAATAACTGGCCATTGTGCACTTAATCAGTTCTCCACTCAAAAGGTCAGTTCCAGCCCCCCAGTAGGATTTAATTAAAAGCACTACACAAAAGCAAAAGCCGTTTGTATGAATTTGATAACCAAGAATGCTCTTTCAATGGCTAATCCTGCATTTACAGAGAGAGAGATGGAACAAGAGGGAGAGGGAGAGAGAGAGAGAGGCTGCCGAAGCTCTCCAGGGCTGGAGCCAGGTGTGGATTGCACCGCATTCAATAACCGAGATGATTTAGAGGACAATGGGAGGATGTTTCATTAGAATCATGCTCTGCCTGTTGTCTTCCACTCTCAGTGTTAGAATTGCCATTGAAACTGCACCGACAGAGGGGGAAGACGGTCACGCCACTGGGCCTCTTTCCTGGAGGAGAGATGCTGTTGTGGAATCAGAAAGTCATAAGAGGGATGTTTATATTCAGCGCACTCTAAATTAAAAACTGCTGTAGGGCTACTGCTGAAGAAGGTCAAACGAGGGCAAAATTATTCACTTAAAATTAATTTCTGAGTTGTCTACATAATTTATTGCGGGATAGGTAACTTATTAATCACCTAAATATTATAATATGATTAAAATCAAAATAGAAAAATGAATAGAAAGTGTATCGCTTTGTAAAGCGCACCTCTATCAGTCAAATGACCTGGATTATTTGTGATGTGTTTTTAACAAGACAGCAGTCTGATGTTTTTCTTTTCACAAAGAGCCATTTAAGCGACTTCTGACATCACGGAATTAAAAACTTGCGGGCAATCCACTGATCCATAGCAAAGAGCCTTTATCTGCCTCACTCACTATCAGAGCTGTCATTCAGCCAGTGCAAACAAACAGCAGCCAACCCATTCTCTGCTGCAATTAATGGAATTAATGAGATCTTTCACTGGAGGCAATTCATCCATTTCAATTCAATGGAATACTCAATGCAGTTGTAAAATGAAGTTTAAAATGATAGACAGGATTAATATTTAAACACCTTTCTTCACAGAAAATATTCCGTACACACACACACACACACACACACACACACACACACACACAGATGGGACCCTGCATGTACGATTAGTGTGTGATTGTATGATAATGGTATGATAATCGTGATTAATCAGATGCCCACTGGCAAATGGAAGTTTCCGGGGGGCATTTTGTCACCTGCATTCTAAACGGCATCATACCAAGCCTTGGCTCGACGACACTGCTGATTGGCTTAGGCTGAGCTGCTCTCTGAAGTGCTGCACTCGATTGAGATTCACATTTGAGAGCGGAAAAATACACATCACATCATGGGCTTCCAGAGCACATGAACCTAACCGGCTTGGAAAACATTTTGTGAAGAACAGAGATGTGTGCTTGGTCAAACGCCCGAACCTTGCGGCCAGAAACTGACAATTTTCTCCTCCTTTTCTCAATGATCTGCCCGTGTAATCATGTCAAATGTGCACATACAGATTTACGAAGGCATTTTGAAGGAGGCAACAACCAATTTTTGTGGAAAGTGGCGAGTTGATTGATTACTACAAAAAAGACTGAACGCCATCAAGTTAAACGATAAAGACTCATTTCTAGACTTCAAATGTGTAAAGCAGAACTAATTTAAGGTAAAGATATTTAGGAATGATATTTTGATGTATTATAATGAATATGACTTCAATTGAATAGAAATGTTGATGCTGGGGCATATGTCCCGAGCCCGTGACCTCACATCCTATTGAGCATTAAGTCCCCCTCCTCCCTAGAAATGAAATAAACATGTGCCTAAAGCCCATATCAAACCTTTCCAGTTGCACAAGGACTACTATCAATGTTTACAGATTCAACTCAAACAGTGTTTAGCCAGGGCACTCATGATTAATAGCAGTAGAAAACATATACACACAGCCGCGTCTATGAGCACACACACATACACACACACACACACACACACACACACACTGAGCGAGCAGCTGCTACTCCCTTGGATGCTCAAGGGATCCACAGCAGGCCAGGCCTGGCTTTGTGTAGACATCAAGGGCACTGCAATAGAAAGGATAACGCCTATTTGACACTTAATACTGTACAACTTCCTTTAAAGACAGGAAATGGAACTATTATTACAATAACAATAAATTATTTAACTAATTTATGTATTTTGTATTTTTGAAATCTATTATTATTATTAATATTATTATTAACAACAAATAATAATAATTGTAAGTATTAAAAATACTATTAATTTATAATAATAATAAAGCAATTTACTAATTTAAATAATTTACTTATAAATTATTATAGTTATCATTATTAATAAAATACCAGCATTCATTGCATTTTATTATTGATAATAATAATAAGAAGAAGAAGAAGAATCAATATTAATGTATACTGTAATCTGGAAATTGTATTATTAACAACAATATAATGTAAATTCTTAAATATTATTAATGTTATTATTATTATTGGTATTTGAATATATGGAATTATGTATCTGGGAATTAATCATTATAAACAAATTATTATTATTATTATTATTATTATTGAAAACAATAAAAAAAATTCCAGCATATTGTATTTAAATGAATGAATAAACATTTAATAAATAAATACATAAATATTTAATAAATAAATAACATTTCTAAATAAATTTGAAAAATTCTATAAACGTTAAAACGAAACATCTAAACAAAAATCTAAACCCACAGCAATATTTATCAACTCATTATTCCATTCACAGCCATAACAGCTTGATGAAATGAAAGTAAATTTGTGAAGCCCTCAGGCAGAAAGTGGCTGCAGGCCTGAGCCTGACCTTGCCGAGAGAGGCCTCTTCTGGTTCCAGGAAGGTGCCGATTGGCTCGAAGTATTGTGGGGGCTCAGAAGGAGAGAGAGCTAGGGTGCTCTGGAGGGTTTGGTCTGTGGGTGGATCGTACTTGCCTGAGGGGTGCGACAAGAGCGAAAAGGCCACGTTTGATCACATCATCTAAAATAACATTTAATGATACTGTATACCTGGAACAATAGGGTCAGAACTATATGATGTTCTTCGTTGAGAGATGACTTTATCAAATGTGATATAATTTGAATAAAGCCGGGCAATTCGGCACTTTACTCCACCGACGCCAGCAGACAATAGGGCTGCCACTCGTGCTGCAGAGGGAGGAAGGAGGGGCTGTGATACCTCTCCTCCGCCTGTCTGTGTCTATTAATGCCATGATCACAGATTAGCGTGACTTCAGGATAGAAAGAGACAGGGGCTGAGGGGAACATGGGAAGAGAGACAGAAAGGTGAAGAAAGGGATAGACAAAGAGAGGGCACAACACTTAAAACTGAACAATTTCCTCCAGTGTGAGTAGCCACTTGACTCATTTTTACGGTCAAATACAAGTGTTTCAGAGGAGAATCGCGCAAAGAGAAAAAGCCAGTAAAGTAAACAGAGAATAATTAAAACAGCATATATTCATTTATATTAATTACACATTTAACATTTTATAAATCAAAGAAAAATAAAAACGACTGTAAAAAATAAATAATAAAAACTAATGTTTATTTAAAAATTGATTTGGAATGTTTTACATGAAAGAAATTTAGAGATAAACATTTAGCTGTCCATTTAACATGCTCGATGTTAATATAGCAATATTCATAATGCAGTCTCAAAAGGCAACCTTGTAAGATGCTATAACATCAAGACACTACAGAGGAGTTTATGTTAGAGCGAATGAAGACATCCGCAACTCCAGTCAGCTTCTTGCAGATGACATAATGCTAATGCGAAGCTATGCATAATTTACACTCACTCTACTCGCTCTCGACATGCTAAATGAGCAGTTTCAGCCAATCCTACACCAGCAACGCTTCATTCATCATGGAGTCAAGAGGAAGAGGCAGAGGTTTCTCTTCATCATCAATTAAACAATCAGAGGGGCGCCTTCACAAGAATACTGCAGCGCTATCAGGATGTACAACTGCTGTCTTTTGCATTAATTAAATATGGTTTTGGGCTTTACAGTAATCGCCCAATGCAAAAGATGTTTTTACCACAAGAGAGATGCTAAATCCAAAGCAAAACACAAAGCTAATTTCGCATGATTGACTCAAAGTGGAAAACTGCCAAGTTATTTTGCATAATCCAAATATCAACACCAGTAGGAGGAGCAATAACCCTTGGTAATTGAAATAATTTCATAAAACAAACTCTCAGATCTCATCTCACATACTCGCATGACAAAAGGACAAAAATCTTCCTGAAGTTTATACTGCTCATACAGAAACGCATGCAGTTCCTCATAAAAAATCCACAATTACATGTAGATAGTAAAGTAAATACATGCTAATAGTTGGCAGGATAAGCATTTTATGTTTAATAAATTCATAAATTCCCACAGAGTGCTGGTCTGCTGGGGCTGGGGGTGTGTTGATTATGTTAGTATGGAGCGTCTATCAATCCCCCATACTCTTGTCTGTCTATTAACCCCAAGGTCTTTCATTCCAAAGCAGAAGATCCCCGTTTACCAAAGCAGCCCTGCTTCAATTCCCTTTGGTTCCACACTCCACTATTCTCAAACAACCACAAAACACAAAGTGGAAATTACATAATATATCCTGAAGTGCTCTAGAATGCTCAACAGATCAGCTTGTTAATAGCTGCTGCCGTAAAACAAACTGTGACAAAACTGCTGAAGAACCGAAAACCAGCACTAAAAACTTGAGCCAGTGTCGCACTAATGGTCAGTGATGGCAGTTGTGAAATCTATACATCAAGCATCATATCGAATCCTCCATTTTAACCTGTCTACCTCTCAACAGGCTATGAATCAGCAATTATTTCCTTCACACTATGTGTCACAATCAATTTCACTGCTCTGCGTAACAGAATGGTTTCGGGTGACATCTCCAATCAGTAGGTAGAGAGCACATCCTTTCAATGGAAATAGGGTGCTGCACAGGGTCATAACTTCTGACAAAATGCAAATTACATTTGTAACATAAACTGAAATGTCAATTGAGCTTTGCTAGGGCTGCTCCTTAGGTTTTTCTACTTGGAAATTTATAATGCATGGTGTGCGCTGGATCAAGAGTCGAATGGTGTGAGCAAAATTGTGGTTTCCTACACTTGAAAGTAGTCAAGAATATTTTCTTTTCATCACTTCCCAAATGAGAACACTATGAGTTTTGGCCAACTAAGAACTCTAACAGAAAAAAAAAATACTACTTTATTCCTGAACATTTATATGTATGTACGTACATATCATCAAGAGTAAACAACATGATTTTCCTATGGATTAGCTTCCTCTGTAAAGCTACAATAGCACATGACCGAGCGTTAAAAAAAACAAAAACTGCTGAATAGGCTCCAGAGCTGAAATTATGTCAACTTGCATATCAAAACTGAGAAGTGACCAGAGTGCCAATGGGAATCCCAGCCCCCACAAACGCCACCCCTTCTAGAATTAAAAAAAAAAAAAAAAACCGAGGAAAAAGCCCTCTGTCCCTCATGTGTCTCTACTCCTGACACAAACAATGTGACTCAGTGCCATAAACAGAGGCTAATACTCTGAGCACAGAGATGTAAACCTAACAGCAGACACCATCTGTACTGCAGGTGTATGATTGTGTTTACAGTCTAGACTAACAGACTCTTGTCATTAAATAGAGAGGTAGGTTGAAGGTGACAGACAGATTTAATTACCTGCAATTCATGATATCAGCATCTATTTAAACTGAATGGTGAGGCTGGCAGATAAGAACTTGGATATTAAGTTCCAATTCTCAATACTCAAATCTAGAGTTCAGAAAATTAATTTTTATTTGAATATATTGTTTTCTATCTTAATATATTTTAGTATGTAATTTTTTTCCTTCGATTGCAAAGCTGAATTTTCAGAGCCATTACCAGTCTTTAGTGTCACATAACCCTTCAGAAATCATTCATACGCTTATTTTAAAGAAACGTTTATTATCATCAACATTAAAACAGTTGTGCTGCTAAATATTTTTGTGGAAACCACAATGAATTTTTACTGGATTCTCTGATGAATAGAAATGTTTAATAGGGACGCATTTATTTGAAACTCTCTTTTGTAATGATGTAAAAGTCTTTACTTTCACTTTTGATCAATTTAAAGGGCCATTTTGGTGCCAGGGTGATGCAGAGGAGAAGAATTGTTAAATAAAGTCATTATTTTTGTTTTTGTTACGGTTGAACCACTGATGTCACATTTTAAACACTATTTTAACAATGTCCTTCTTTACTACATATCTGTACCTTGATCGTGGTAGTACCCTTGCTGTCTATGGAGGGTCAGAAAGCTCTCGGATTTCATCAAAAATATCTTAATTTGTGTTCCGAAGATGAACAAAGGTCTTACGGGTTTGGAACAACATGAGGGTGAGTTAATGACAGAATTTTCATTTTTGTGTGAACTATCCCTTTAATGCAGCCTTGCAAAACAAAAGCATAAACTTAAAAATCTTACTGGCCCCAAATTTTGGAACAGTAGTGTATACAGTATTTTTTTTTTTTACAGCAAATGATCAACTTTAAAAACACTAGGCCTATGTACAATAAATGCACCTCCTCTTCCAAAATACCAAGACAACACAATACCTCTCTTGACTCCTGCATGGGTAAACTGGACACCACTTTAACACCATCCTTAACATCCATCTTTATGTCGGCCTTCTGATGGTCACTATAGTCAGCAACTTCCTGCTAAATACACATTGCAGCATTTCACAACAGGCTTTATTGATCCATCATCTAAACATCTAATCAGCTGACATTTGGATAAAGCTGTCCTTTTATCTGATTACCATATTCAATAGCATCGAGTATTGAATTATTCAGTCTGGCTTATCCAGTGACAGCTTATTTGACCCCAGTTTGTATTGCTCTCAATCACTTATGAAAAGGCTGTGTCTCTATCTAACAACGAAAGACCAGCCTTTATTCAGCAATGTCTTAGACGTCCTTGAAATAATGATACATTGACTTCACAACACATATCACACCATTATTAGGGATAATCTCTTTCTCTGGTGGACAGGAAAACAAGAGAGGAGCATCAGTTATGTCCTCCATATTTAAGCCACAGAGATATCTTTTAAAGGGTCAATAATCTTTTCACCTACACAGGCGTTATCAGATTTGGTTTACGCTTTGATAGAAGCCTATGCATTATCCGAGGCTGATAATTGGCGGGGAGTCTCTCCTACAACACAAAGAGTTCTTTTCCGCAGGGATGCGGGCCTCAAGGTCAGAGCTCAATTCTGCCATGGAGACAACAGGGGGGCATTACCTTCCACCAAACAAGCTGTCAGCACTAACTTTGTCAGGGCACAGACAAATAAACTGCTAGAGAGTGATAATAGATCTAATTTCACCTCCCTGTCACTCCTTCCCCCAAGGGAGCCAATTCCAAAGCACCGAAAGCTTAAGGAGCGAAAAAAAGACAAAAAAATCAAACGACAAAACCAATGCTATCTAAAGAGATAAAGGGGTAACTCACTTGAAATTCATCTCCAGATGGAGCATTGATTTCGATGTCTAAAACTTCACCAGGGTCTACCTCCACCTCTTCTTTAGGACATCTGGCTTGGTCTTCAGCAAGGTGTGGAGTTTCACAAACAAGGTAAGGCTTTGCAATCGCCTGCAGTTTTGGTTTAGGAATGCTTTCATTGTGACATCTGCAAACGAAACACAACCTGTCAAACACAAATATAATTGTGCTCAAATACAAACATAATTGAGCTCAAAACCACAATCAAGGAGCCAACTGATATCTACCCATTTTAAAGTAGTGTAAAGATTATTGGCCATGTCAGAACATCAGTATTCTTCAAGCAGAGCTACGTAATTCTTGTTTGGAAATTTGCCAGACGGAAAAAGAGCAAGATAAGGGCATTTTCAAACAACATTCCCATTATGTGCAATGTGCTTCAGCGATGTTTGCTCTAAGCAGAGCTTACCTGAAACAAAGGCTCTGGGGGGCATCAAAAATCAACCTTTATCTAACAGTTCACCTATAGATCAGGCTGCTACAGAAAGAGGAAAAGTTCACCCTACCTCATAGTTTCGTTCTCATCATCGCTACGCAAAAGGTCATCGTTCAGCTCTTCATCTGTTGTGTCCAATAGGTCCTGAGAAATACACCCTCAGTTTAAGCTCTTTTCAACCAACACTGTAACGAGTCATTCATTAGAGAATTGATCTTTGCTGATATAGTCCTTCAACACAGATTCATGTGAACAAGAACCAATCCCCCTTCTACGCTAATGTATATTTCATTATATTGGTGTACCAGTCAATATTGTGGTAATATTTTACATCTATAAATATTAAATAAGACTTTTTTTGTCAGACTCCAGTTGTCTGTTTCAAATAACCCAAAAAGAATGCTTACTGGTATTTTTAAATAAATAAATTATACATCTGTTGAACAGTATGCTCAGCTCTTAAATAATCTAAAAGATATTTGTAAAGCCTAGCAAAAAGATGAAGAGATTCAGCTCCCAAAAAGTACAAAATAAATATTGTTGCACTGGTAAATCTTCTGCTTTCAATGATGAACCAGAGCTTGGACAATTTAGCTAGTCTTCTCAGTTATTAAAGCAAAGTGAAGACTTTATATTTCATCTCGTGTAAAATCTGGTCAATCCTCAAGAGACCTCAAACCTGCCACAGTTAAAGCTATTTCTAGTAGTAAGGTCCTTTTATCTGCAGAACACCTTGTATTTGTGCCGTAGGACACATTTAGCAGATAATATACCATTAACTGCAAAAAATAGGACAGCTGGCCCTGTGAAGAAACCACCTGTCACAATCCTGAGGCAGAATGTGACACCATCACCTGAGACCTGGCATCTTAACAGATATTTACTGCTGTTTATCAGCATATCATACTGTGCAGAGAATGCAATCACTCCACATGATCTCCATTACAAGATTCAGAGATCTAGGTGCAAGACAGCAGACGGAAATATATTCAAATATATATGCAGTGTTCTGGATAAACTCACTTGTTTGGATGTCAGCCAGTCATCCACCAGAACGTCTTCCTCTGAATCACTTTATAAAGGAAAGAACATAACCAAATGTTCATGTGCATGCATAACAAAAATGGCACATTTATATAGCCTCATAAAGGCCATATACCTTTATTTAGTAGGCTACGGTGTACCTCATACGTCTATATGGAATATACAATTAATAGATAGAAATACAGGATTATTCTTTATTTCTGGATAGTTATTAAACTATTTTTTTACAGCTTAAATAACATATGTCTATTAGGGAAGACCCGTTTAACCCAGAATGAGTTCAGAGCAGGATTACCTGTTCATGTCTTGACATTGATACTTTCGTCTGAAAAACCTCTCTCTGCCAGGCTTGTCATAAACCTCATTGTTCTCTGTGAAGAGAATAAATCACGTTTTGTTTGTTTTGATATTATATTGTGTGGTAAGATTAAGGTGATTGCAGCATTTAGTGCACACCAAGAGTTGCTGTAATTAGGCTATTATTAGTTCATTATTTAAATGTACCAGAGCAAGTGTAGTGTCGCAATACTAATAATGCCTTTCTACACAATATTCTGTCTATTTCAGAAAGAAATAAGCCACAATTGCTTACGAAACATAAACTTGCGCTGCAATATTTCTGGCACCAGTAAAATGCTAATGTTCTACACTCGTCGCACGATTCACAACAGCTTTTTCGCTGCGCATGCGCAGCACACTGTGAAAATTGTTTGGTTTTTTTTTTGAAGTACAGCTTTCTTGTGCAGATACCGTTATCGTTCCAGTTAATGTTGTGAATTTTACACTTTATATTATGTTAGCGTCGATTATGGTCAAGTGCAGCCACACATGGAGAAATACAGGTTTAGGATTTAGCTGAGATATAGGTCAAGTGTCTCCAAACTGTTCGGTTTTTCACATGCAATGTGCTGAATAACGAGATAAACAAATAACGCAGAAAACATCAAAATAACTTCAAGGAAGTGCAACGTTCAGCATTCACGTGACTTTGGAGCAACGTGAACCACCTGTTGACGTACTGCTATGCACGGAGAAAAAATATATATATAAAATTTAAAAAATAATAATTAAAGAAAAACCTTGCACGGTAATAATGTAATGTAGAACAATTTGCCCACCTTGAATATTTTCCATTATAGATACACATGATACACAGCCTAACCTGGTGTAACGTAAAGTTTCAAATGTGAAAAGTTACGAAAATTAGTTATGCAAGGGATTGTGGGTAATAAAAAATGAAACCCAAACAACTTTTGGAAATACACTTGCATATATTTGAGATTAGTTTTCTCGATTCCTTTACACGCTCGATAATCTTTCATTTTAATCCATATAATTTGTTTATAACATATAGTATTTCTCATAACACAAATGAAGAGGTGTTTTAAAAATGGATTTAATTATTTATTTTACAAACGATTAATTGAAGTCATGGCTCAAAAAGAATCTATTATTTTGTGAAACACTTGTTTTATCAAGGTTAAGCACTGTTTTCAATTACATATCAATTAGGACTCAATTCCTCGCGTACCCCCGCTCTGAATATTTTGCATGTCTCCCTTTGTTAACACACCTGATTCAGATCATCAGCTCGTTAGAAGTGAGCCCAGTGCTTTTTTACAGTCTATGGCCCAGTGCATGAACCGTGTTCCAATTGACATTCTCCCTACACAGTGTCCATTACTCCCTACTCCCTGAGCAGGGAAATCCGCTGAAGTTTACTTCACTTCGGAACATTCACTCACGGATTTGCGCTGCGCCGCTGCCTCTTCACACACAGACGAAACTTACTAGAGAAGCGTGAAGTGACATAATATACCTCTGTAAATAAATATAATTTAAATTCATGTCTCACACACTTCTATGCCCTTTGAATGGAACATATACGTTCGTTTCGAACTGGAATCATGACGGAATATCCTGTGATGTCCACTTCGCAGGGCACTACAAACGACTGAAGCAATAAGAGAAACATCCAAAATGTTCTTCCACCTGTTCTAACACAGGTAAACCGAACCCACAGTTTAGTTTAGCCTGAGAGTAGTTCTGTTATAGTTCGCAGAAAACAAAAATAAAGGATGTCTCATAAATTAACTTATTTTATCGGAACATTTTCTTTAATGATATGATTCATATCAGTGCGGGTACAACAGATGATTCCTACCCATGCTTGATTGTCACATGGCTGGAATGTTTCCTATTATCTGGTCGAGTGGTGTCTAGGAACTTTCTAATCCGGGTATTTAATGTCTAGGCATTCTTTGCGCTCATTGGATAAGAGTCAGTATTCTTGTGATTTCATTGGATGTCGCGGCTGTCAATTCTCAGTGCGGCCAGCAAGGTTGCTGGTCGTGGCAGCAGGACAGACCGGCACGTAGGTAGTCGTTACTTTTTGTATAGGAAGCGCATTTGTAATTCATTTTTCAGACGGATTGTTGGGAGTTTTTGTGTAAGCCACCTGGTGCCGAGATTGTACCCATTTTTGCCTCAGTCATTTTTTGTAGCAACGAAAACTTTTACCCGTGCTTCACTCACCTCTTGTTGTTCACACGTAGCGTCTCAGGTAAGACAGTAAACACTTTGACTCTTCATAATATGTTAGTTTAATAAACTTAAAACGACAGGTTGACCACTATACCCTATCCAATCCTAAATATGCACATTTTTTAGTTTAGTATCTTTTAGCTGCTCATTTACTCACACGCACCTGAACAAATGAAACAGGTGGAGCAGGTGAACCAAGTTTTACTGAAGAGTATTCAGAGCTCACACTATTAGGTGACACCTACTCCTATAGGCTACATGTATTTAGACTAGTAATTAGTTTAAAATCCATCCTAACCTATTTAAATAACAGGGATGAATATATTGCCATGAGTCCGTTAACATTAGTGTTAAAAGGAAATTACACAGTAGATGGACAAAAAGAGTGGTGTTGGTCAACTGGGGGCGCTAGTTCATTCAGAACTTTATGAAAAGTCCCTAAAGTTTTCAAAAAGTTTAACTGAATGAAGAGCAGCAATACGTATTATGCTTAAAATACACCTGATAAGTGCTTAAAATCCTTTGAACACTTTAAAATGCTACCTCAGAGGTGTTTTATAACTTGGTCACTGTTCCAGTTCGTGTATTTTTGAACTCTCTCTTGAGGAAGATGTGGCATACTTTATTCCCTTTACACACTATTCTGTTGTTATTCATAAGTGTTTAGTAATGTTGACACACCCCGTTATTGTGTCAGAGAAGCTTCGTGTTTGTTTAAAAAGTTATGCCAAATGAGTACTTATTGTAAATGTGGCATTTCAAAGATTTGTCATTCTTAAGACACCATTGATGTATTAGGCTATGGTACCGTATTCATTATTCAAATTCTTTATTCATTAGTTCCATATTTTTGTCCATACAGGGTTGTGTGAACATCAGACACTGTTTTCAATATATGCAAAGCCAACACACTCAAACCGTTGACTGACTAGTGGGTGCCAATTTGGATACATTTGTATGATAGCTAAGTGCTTGCTTAAGTAAGATCTTTTAGACAATTATACAATTTGTTCACTCAGACTGGGCTTTCTTATGTTAGTTACCATTAGCTTTTTGTGATGAATATTCAGTATAATTGTTCTGTGAGTGTGTGTGTGTATATATGTATATGTGTGTGTGTGTGTATATATATATATATATATATATATATATATATATATATATATATATATATGTATATGAAATTAAATGAAATAATGCAATTTCAATTACCTTTACAATGTTTTCCTCATTCAGGAGATCAGCATGTCACCGTGGATTAAACAGGTTTGCCTTGTTCTTGCGGCAGTGTTCATGTTGTCCAGTACAACGGAGTCAAAGAAGGATGAAGCATTGTACTGTTCAGGTAAGTTGATGTTACATGGAGTTTCTAAATAAATTAAACGCATATACACACACATGATTTTTAATGATATTTCTAGTTGTTTAATTTTTTTTTTACAAGGAGTGTAATTTTTCTCTCTTAATATTCACTTTCTTTTAAACTGCCACCGCCATGTTTTTAAACATTTTGTGACATCAGTGCAGATAAAGGGGAGCATGCGCATGAATTAAATGGTAATTTATTCAGAATCATGAAGTAGTTTGATCAAGCATTTATATGGCTAATATTTTCTAAGTGACTGGTTAAACAAAGATATTCAAGGTTGTTTCAAAAGGGCATAATTCAGAATTAAGAATTATTAAGATGTATGTAAAGAGTCACTTTTGAGGAATTTCTGTTCTGTCCAACACCTCATGATTCTAACTGAGCAGTTTTTCACTTTAATTTATCCATTCAACATTTGATTTGACCTTTTGAAAAGAAAAAAACGATGGCTTGCTAAATACCAAATTTACTAAATATTTTAACTGGGATTTTTTTTTTTTGGGGGGGGGGGGGGGGGGTATTTTTCATAAATGTTACACTCAGGTTAAAATTTTTACACTGACTAAAACAATTCAAACCCTTCCCTTTGTTTTATATATTTTTTTTAAATTGACATTTTAAGAGTTTGAGGCAAACAACCACATGTTCAGTGGTAACTAATTGTGCTTTAAAAAGTATAGTATTAAAAGAAATGTAGTTGAGCCTGCTGAGTGAAGAACTTAGTTTTTAAAATGAAAAAGTACTATGGATTTCCTTTTATCTCTTAATATCGTAATAGAAATATTTGTTTTTAAAATGTTTTGTGCTTTTAAGAGCTGTCAGATTCAGTTTGATAATAAGTACTTGAAGTGAGCTCTAAATAATAAATGAATATTTTCATGTTGCTTTAAATTGGATTGGTAATTTGGAATGGAACATACTGTGGTCGTTTCCAATAACAAACCTTTTGAGTTTTATATACATCGCACCTTGCAGTATTTATTCTGTTTTCTATATTTTGGTTTCACAGATTACTTGCAGTTCTTCAAAAGAATAAAACTCAACGTAAATCACATTTAAGTGCTATGTTGCATTGATGCAGTTTGTGCAAGTTTCGCTCATTTTTTCCAGGCGTATATAGATCTTAGTAATGATGACTACAGTATACAGTGTAGGTCTTTAGTCGATTTATTATACATATTAGGTTATTGCACTTTATTTTTTTTATTGTTTTTGTTTTGTTTTTTGCTTGCCTTCAATTATGAATGTCCAATCTAGATTTCTAAATCTAAATTCTTCTTTTCCATCCTAAATTAAGCTATACTAAACTAAGATAAGATAAGCAAATATGTCTCATAGGTTATTAATTTTACTGACTAGTTTTTCATATGAATCATCGCTATAAAAGGCCAGCATTAAACCAACATTGAAACTATTTCTACTTACTATCTTGTATGTGAATAGATTTCATTTCTTACTTTCAGAGGATTCCGAAGTTAATTTGAATGGTAAATGTACAATTTAAATATGTATTCCATTCTGGTCACTTTGCAGGACTAAGATTCTTTTTCAAAAAAGCCCTGTTGGTTTCTATTATGGAATAATATTGTTAGTATTACAAAATAATAAAACTTTGTGAAACTAATGCTAGGACCAAGCCTTTTTGGAGAATCAATGGGTGCAAAGCTTGGTTCACATAAATCCTACTTTAAGCTCCGCCCAGGCTTGGCAGTTGCCATGGTAATATGGCAAGCATGACTAAGCACCAGTAAACTCAAGATTTTACCAGAAGCATAGCTGGTGCATTTTTTGCCATTGCCATTTTTCCATTAAAAAGTACATGCAGCAATGCAGGTAAAAAAAAGTTGATACAAATTTGATTCTAGCTCAGATGATTTAAGTACAAGCCATTATTAAAAATCTAGGCCTGATCGTTAACTGTACAAGTAGGTATACAACATTATCTTATGGGAAATGTATATTTAGCTGTATTTATGCAGTACAACGATAGGCTGCTACAATTATTATTTTTTTTTTTTATTATTATTTTTTTTTTTTAATATACGTTTCCTTCTATTTCCTGCTGGTAATGTTTTAATTTGTATATTGTTCAGATGTGTTCATAAAAAAAAAAAAAAAAAAAAAATTAAGCCGCCTTTTTTTTTTTTTTCCCAAACTTTTTTTTTTTTTTTTTTCAACTTTTTCGCTACCATTTGATTTTTAAATGATTAAATCGATTGTAATGACTTTTTTTCTTCTTCTTTCTTTCTTTTTTTCTTTTCTAGCCTGCATGGCAATTGCAGAGGAGATGAACTATTCAATCAGTCAAACTGATCCAAAAAAGATGATTCCTGTTGGTGGATTCAGACTTAAACCCGATGGAAGTCTTATGGACAAAAAGGTATGATTCACTGTCAAGTGCTCCAGAATCAATTTATCGCATTTATCGTTATCAGTGCATTTACAGTTTCCTCTAAAGTCATTTCGTCTTCGTCCAGGATTGTTCTGACAGGCAACTTGGGGTTTGTCTTGCTCAAGAGCACAACCTTGATAGTGATAAATTGTGAAAAAGTTCATCTGTAGTGAAGATAGAACTTGCATCATTCCTGTTTGTGCCCCAATTTTTCAGCCTTTACCACCACTATATTTATTATGAGCTTTTAGTTACATTATTAACACAGACTAAAAATACTCTACAATACTGATAAGAGCTGAATATAAGTTTCACTTTTAAAAAGGATTTTTATTCAAATGTAATTGTAAATTGAGGGTTTTATTTTTCTTGGGATTTGTGTATTTATTTAGGGATTAGGTTAGTTGTGTTACATAACTCTTTATTTTTCCCTGGTGTTTATAAGCTTGTTCTGTTTACTTGAGTAAAGGGAGCCATTTTTACTGTTTCCTTCTCAGCAGTGGTGTCAATGTGTAAAGGTCAGACCCAATGAACTCTAAGCCCTGACCCCTGGTATCCAGGGACTGTCATTAGCTCCCCGACTCCACTATTGATTAGGGGTTAATCCCCTTTTGATTGTAACTGCTGCCTAATAACAAGTGTTTGTTCAGTTCTGACTTTTTCCCTCCCCTATGAGGCCGTTTCAACTGTGGGTAAAATGTTTGTCAGCCTGCAATGCAACAAGAGTAATGCTCTGCCCTAATTGACGATGGGACTTGAATGGGATGCTTGAATTTTACTATTGATTCATGTACACTGTTTGAGTAAAAAAAATGGAAGGAAAAAAACACACAACCCTTACAGGTATTGTTAGGGATTGAGAAAGAAACCTGTTAAATCTGTTATGTCTTGCTTCGTTGCAGATGAAACAGTTGATTAATGAAGTACTTAATTTTTTGTTTCATGCATCTGTCTTTTTTCTTAATTTGTCATTTATCAGCTCATTGAGGTGAAGTCAGGAATTTGGGTTTTAATTGAATATTATGCTTTAAATTGCGGCTCAGAGAGCTGTAATAAGATTTTGGTCAATATAAAGTTTTTATTTTTTATTGCAAGTTGAAAAAAAAGCTAAGAATGCAATACAATTTTTCAAAACTGTGTAGCTTGTAACAAGTCTAAAAAAAGCCATGGCTCTCAAATGCCACTGTGAAGAGCGAAACCGTTTTGTGCTGTACTGAATTATGTTTAGCATATTTACTTATCGCATGTAACCACCATAACAGTGGTGCCGTAAAATGATACCCGATCCATGTGGTTCCTGAATATCCCATTTCTCTTCAATAATAAGAAAGCAAAGCAGGAGCAGTGTAGCAGAACTCGCTCACTCTTCCCTGAGAGTGACTTCACTTAAAAATAAATGCTAATTAAAGCTCGCCAAATCCCTCCCCGTTTCTCTTTTCATACTTGGCTTGGTTCACTTGCCCAGAAGCTGTAGGTGAACCCCTGCGACGCGCCCCATGTTTTTAGTAGATTCACCAAAGATAACCTTCAACAGCTTTCCTGAAAGGTCAATTTATGTATAAATAATCATTCAACAACTCTCGATCAGATCCTATATCTAATCTATATGTTTCTTTTGTGTGCATGTTTAGACTTTTTAGCCATTTTTTAGGGAATTTAGGCAGTAAAATGAAATGCCCTGAGTCCCAACACTACAATGATGCCTGGCTCTCCAATGGGAATTCAGTGAAGGATGGCATCCCTGAGAAGCCTTTTCTCTGCCTGGGCCGCCTTGCCCCCCCCCTCTCTTTATTCCTACAGAAATTCTTTATTGACAGCTTCTATTCAAACCCTTCAGACTGTTACGGGGAGGAATTTAATTCCCCTCCATTTTCAGGATTGCATGATAAGCACTCGGCAGAGGATGCGGCACACAAGCCATCCTCCGCTAGATCCAAAGGCGAGATTTTTATTGCTTTTGGACTTTTGTGCACAACAGAATCTCTCTTATTGTTCTCCGGTGGTTAGCCCGAAGTCTTCTAAAGTTTTGAAATGAGTTTGGAGTGTAATTGGTGAAGATCTCAAATATGATAATTCCGTTTTAATGCCGAGGATGACGTTGTACCCACATTGTTTGATATTGATAGGGTTTAAACGTCCTGTACCGATCGGCTCCTTCGTTTGCTGATTTTCTTGCTCGTAGTTTTTCCTATATTGTCTTATCTTGCGGTCCATCGAACCGCATTCAGCTTTTTAATTAAAAAAGATGGGGGATGTGTGGATAGGTTGCTGTCCTTCCATGGGACCTTTTATCTTATTTGTGACCAGATGGCAGCGAGCCACGGAAGCCTCTTTATGTCACCGAGCCTCACAAGAGTGGAGGGGGTAGAGAGACGCCCTCATAATGTAATCAGTGAGACCGGAAGGGTCCATACTGTGTCTGAAAGGGGACAATGGGGTCAGGGATATATCTACATCGCAAGAAAATCCAGCTCATCTGCAACCTGTCCCCTTTCCAATAACCCCCTCGCCCCCAACCCTGCCACCCTTTGACTGGCCTGACAAGGAAGACTTCCTGCTTTGATCATTGGAGGGTGGAAGAGATGAGCCGCCCAAGAGAACCAAAGGATGGAACTCCACTGTTTACCCTGCACTTGGCTGCTGTTGACAACTCCCCTCCCCACTGCTTACCCCCCGCTCTTCAGCCTTTTCACTCTCTCCGCCCCCCGTCACCCTTTCCCCTTTCTCCTTCCGGGGGAGGCCAAAGGGGCGGGAGCAGGGTGCACCTTGACCTGTCTAGACACCACAGTGTGTTTTTGTTCTGTTGCCAAGGCAAGGGGATCTACTTTTGCAACTTTGGAGATGCAGGTTAAAAGTCAGCGTCGTGGCACAGGGGATGCGTTTAGATGGGAACGGAAGGAAAGGTCATCTAAGTGACCTCAGTGCCCTACTTCTTTTTTTTTTTTTCTTCTTTTTTTTTTTTTAAGAAGGAGAGGTTAGGTTTGGTAACTTGGTCAACTAATTTTTCTATAATTTTATTCTGAATTCTTTTTCTGATAGGTTCCTCTGGCTAGGTCTGAGACTTACTTAACTGAACTGCTGGAAGAAGTTTGCAATAGCATGAGCGATTATGCTCTCTATGAGGACCCGGACACCAAAGAAAAGAGCTACAAGAGATTTGCACCAAGAGGAAATGATGGTGTGAATTTTCCCGATTTCAAAAATTTTAAGTTTGATGGACCAGAGAGTTCCAGTGCCTTGAAGTTTGCTGTGAGTATAAATTTGATATGTCATTGTGTATATTAGTATTTTTGATAGGCCTACATGCACACAAAAAAGGGAGCTTCCCACATTTTTTCAGAATTTTTATTTTATTTCCTTAAATTATTTTGATTTAGTTTTTTAATCATACGACAGTTGTGTAGTATCAAACTACAAATTACAAGTTTAAAAAAGTAGTAGTTATTTTTATTTTTTTCCACGAAGTTTTATTTCTGAAGGCCTTTGAAACATTTACATAAAATGAGATATTTCATGAATCATCAAAACTGACATCTTCTTCCTAAACAAAGTGACATGGCCGTACGGTAATTTTAGATTTTTTTTTTTTTTTTATTTATTTTTTTTTTTTTAATTATAAATGTATTTATTTGTTATTTAATTTTTATGATTGCTGTTCTTTTTTTTCTGTTTATTGCAAAGATAATGTCTAGGTCATATACTGTAAGCTTTTATATTCAACTGAGTGTTTTTGTACAAGATGGCTGTATTTTTAGACCACAGTAAAATGACTAAATGTCATTTGCCTGTAAGTTGCCTCGTGAACCATTCAAGATGGCAGACTTGCCAACTGGATAGTGCTAAAGATGGCTGCCCGTTACTGTATTTTCACTGTGATTGGCCACTGCTTATTTCTTATTTACTGTTCTTAGAATGCTCATAACTATATATTTAAAATGTCTTTTGCAGTGTGAAAGCATTGCGGAAGAGTTGGAAGATGATATCATCTCCCTCTTTGCCAGTGAGGCAGACCATGTGGCTAAGACGTTGTGCAGTGAAGTATCAGGTATTTACGTATGATGTTGCATACCTTCTTTCATTCATTAGTGTTAAACATAGTGTTGTCTTCATTTGCTTTGTGCATAAACAGTGTTCCAGTTTTTAATGCACTTCTCTAGTGGTTTTCTGCGTACAAATATCAGTGCAGTTTTTAAATAATCTCTTTTTTTTACCTTAAACTTTTTTTTTTTTAAGTCAACAATGGTTTTATTGTTTTTATTTTTTACTTTCTGCTTTTTAAAATCAAACCTATAACCCTATGAGATGTATGATCTAAATGTAGCTTTTTATTTTCGATTTTATGCCTTAAACAACTTGTAACCTGTAAAAAATGCATTGCAGTTTAGTTTTATAAAATGAAATTCCGCCAACACCGTCTTTAAGCAAAATAGTGTTCATTTTGCTGAAATTCTAGTAAACTTAGACATTGATTACAATATGCAAGTATGTGATATACCGTTTTTGCTAGGCAAAGAATGTGAAAGTGTACAGTTTGTTATAATTTTCTTTTAATGTACATAGTAAATTTAAATTCAATGCATATTAAATACATATGCTGTTAAAGTTTTTTTTTAACCTTGTGCCTGCCATATTTAAATCTTAGAGACTTGTTTATCGGGTTATGCAAGTAGTTGTACAAGTGGTCACTCTGAAATAGGATTTCAAAAGTCTATCAAACAAGTTTCTATGATAACAAAATTCAAAAGCAAAACTGTCAACGTCAATTTTTTTTCTAAACTTTTTTTTTTTTTTTTTGGCAGTCAGAAAAGATTTTTGAACATTCAGGAACCTCGGTTAAAAGCTTAGCCTTTTTTGCATGAAATTTTTGCAACAAATGCTTCTGTAATTCTATGCCTTATTTTTTTTCTTTACATATCCAGGTCACTGTAAGAGCTCCGTTTTCCAGCACAGCGAACTTTAGTTCTGGATTAGCATCTGCTGAAGAACACACAAAAACCCGGACCAAAATTAAGACATCAAATATTTTCCTAAAGTATGTTATTGTTTAGAATTTTTTTTTTAGTAACTTCAAAATTATGACATTCATAAAGCGCATTACAACTGCTTCCACTGTTGATTAGTGGGCACACTCTTCCTGTATTACCTACATATATATAAAATATGTGTATGTGTGTATATATACCTGATTTTATTCCGATGAGTTCATTTTAACCTCAATTTAGTTTCATGGCATTAACTATGGTATTACCAATGTTATTTATGAAACGTTTACCCGTGATGAAAGAAAATAAAACACTTCAAATATAGTGGTTAAATGAGTCATTTGTTTTGATACTTGGCACTTTTTTTCCTGTTCAGAATAATTTGTGTGATGAACTGTTAACAGGCATGTAAGATGCAATGGCAAAAAGACAGACTTTATTGTCCCAAATCGTTTCGCAGCACAGTCTGCTTGTTTCGTTCTGATGTCCCATGTCTGTCCAAGTCTGGCTTTTGAACATGGCCGCTGGGTAAGCATGATGGCATGCCTTTCGCACCCTTCCCTCACAGCTCCCTCCATGCAGAACTACGCATGCGCCGCTGTGGCGGCAGCACAGGGGCAGGTCCTGTTTTGGGAGAGTAAAGGAGCAAGAGACGCCATGATTGCTTAGCTCTGTGAGTTGGTCTGGATATGGGTGTCAGCCAAATCACTGAGGGGGAAAATGACAATGCTCACTGCTTTCTCTGATATTGTTGCATTGTTTAACAAGTCTGCTCTCTGTGCGCAGTGGGAGAAATGTTACATATCACAAGGATGTATTCAGGAATCTACATGATGCCGGTTTCTTTTGGGAAATGTGATGCCTGGGTGTTTCCAGATGATCAGTTGATGTAAAAGAGTAATATTCACACTTCTGCAATTTATGAAGTCATTTCTTTAGGGTTTTGCCTAAATTTAATGCATAATTATTTAAGTAGTTTATTTTTAGAACTCAATATGATTTATAGAGCAAACCTACAACATTCTTTTTGTATCAACTTTTAATGAGTGTAGACTAGTATCCTTGGTATTAAATGTCTACACTTGCAAGGTTTTTGGTCCCAAATGTGCTAGATCAGCCAATGAAGAACACCATCATAAGTTCAAAGTTATGTTAATTGTTGAAGGCTGCGTACCTTAAGATGATCTTTGCTGTTCTTGCAAGATTTTCATTTCTCAGGTCACTTTTCTTTTTTTTTTTTTTTTTTTTTCATAAACTGAAATTTTCTGTGCATGTAACCAACCCTAATCAGGAAACTGCTTGCTGTTTAGAAAGTTAGTTGTGACTTTACAAAGTAGCTTATTTCTATTGTGTTTACCCAGCTCTGTTTATGTGCTTTGAGCTTAAGTATAACAGATCAAGTGTTACCAAGGTGCAGTGGGCTGTGACTCGAAACAAAGGGAACTGGACAGCTAAACATCAATTTCCCGTGCATACAAAATGCTCTCATGCTAGCTAGAGCTACTTGTTTGCCCTAGAGTGGAGATATCCTCAATGAACGCAATGTTTTCTTTCTTTGATCGCGTCAGCTGGATGAGTAACCATTTTGTACAATTACAAGTCACTCAGAATGGACCTGAAGTTATACATACTGAAAAAAATGTAAGTGAAATTTGATCTCACCCTTAAATTCGCTATAAAGTTCAACCGCTGAGCTGTGGCGTTAACTTGTATTCTAACAAGATTAAAATATATTTGTCCTGGAGATTAGCATACTTAAATCCTTTTTTGCTTTTTCTGAACTGGCAGTGTGCTTTGATCTGTGTTGCGTGGCAAGAGCCTGGCTTTGGCTTGGCCATCCGAGTGCCAAGTGTGAAATTGGCCTGATGTCATCCCCATTCTTCACCCTCTACATCTTTCACTGCCTTAATTATATTTCCGCCACAAAGCCCCAGCTCTTCATTGCATATTCAAGTTTGACTAGGAAGCATTCAAAAACTATAGATAAATGACTCAGTTGGAAAGGGGACAAGATAGGCCTTTCTCTGATGCGCAGACAAGGGAGATCAACAACATTCTGATATGTATTTTCTTTTCTAGAGTGACTGGCCTCTGGAACCCCAGCCATTCAGACTTTGGAAAGACCTGTTTAGGGAGAGGAGAGTATCAGTGTGTGTTATCAGTTCATCAATGATAAATAAAAATGGAAGAATTCAAATCCAGATCAGAACCTCTGAGGTAACCTATAATAGTGTGAGTTATGGGGAACTGGGATGGACATCGAACTTTTTTAAAAGCTAGGCTTTTAGAGCTTCATATTTTGTTTGTCCAGACAACCAGCCAGAAGTTAGCGGTATGACTTCTTGGACAAAATGGTTGAAGCAAGAGTGAGGGTTCTTGGGAATTTCTGGCTGTGAGTTCTAGGAATCTCCGACGACCATTTCATCCCAACTTCGATTGCAGAAATGTTCTGTTGGTGTATGAAGTGAAACCAGTTAATGAGATGCCTTTAAGATCCGTGCTGAATTCGGAGGTGATGAAATGTGGGCGAAGTGAAACGAGCCACCTGCAGCTGTGACAGGAGGCTTTGACCTTCAACGGGGTCTCCCGGCCACAGACTTCATTCAGGAGCCTCGCTGCGCGTCTGAGCGGCAACTGCCTTTTTCTTCCCAGTGAAGCTCATCAAGTCAGTGACCGTTGGGCGTTACTTCCACATACAAGCTTGGCAAGAATAGAAATGCAGATGAGATTCTCTGGCATTGAGGAACAGGTCAATGCTGGGAATGGTTCTCAGAGATAGCTCGCCTTTTGTGCTGGACCTTTTCAGTAATACGACTTTTCTAGAAATGATTTCATGGCGTCAGGTAACATGAAGTAGGCTGTGTGTAAAGTTTCTGGTAAGAGTTACGAGTGCAACCATGCCAACTAAACACACATTTACAAAGTTTAGCTCAATATCGATAGTCTCTCGTTTATTTTGAGTATTTGTGCAAATTATGCATAGGTTTACTTTTTAGACGGATTAGGTGCTAAATGTATCATTTAAGAAGTGATATTACGATTTCTGGTTATAACGTGTGTAAATTAGAGTAGTTGAAACAAGTCACTGTTTTTAAAGTGTTTATTTATTTATTTATTTTAATGCTCGGAATTTTACAACTGAAATTAGGCCTACATCTATTAGCAGCATTTGGACTCCCCCAAGTGTTGACAGTTGGACTAAATTTGGCTTTGCAGCATAGTTTATTTTTTTGTTTATTCATTTTTTGTTGTTGTTGCGACCAAATCACGTTATACGCCAAATAAACCTTTGGACGAAACCAGATGTGCAGCATGTCCCATAATAAAAGGAAAATGACTTTTGATCATTATAGACTGAGTTTTATCAAATAGCCTACACAAGTTAAATTGGTTGTTGCTGCAGCCCGTGCAGTAGGCTAGGCTGTCAATGTGGCCCTGTTTTGATAGGCTCAAACTTTGTTACCGTAATACGAATTTTAAATTTTATGATTGGCTGTACAATATTTGGTGAATAATAATAATAATAATCTTTTTTTTTTTTGAACATTGCTAAGATGTTTATTTCTCAAATGTTGCACCGCAAAGTTGTGCCAAAGTGAATTGTATTTGTGCTTTCCAGCTGAATGTGAATCAAGGCCACCTTTTGGCTGCGTAATCACTGTTTCATCATATTTACCTTAATTTTAGATAAAGAACCTCGTGCTCTGTGTGCCCCGCCTACTTTTAGAAGCTGAATTTAATTCGATGAAAAGGACAATTCACCATTTAAAGTTATTTTGCCTTATGTTAATTAATGCCATGTGCTACATGCCATTGCCTTCTTTTCAGACATTTCAGACCATTTGAAAACATTATTTATTTGCTCTGAAAATAAATTTTATTGCGTTCCAGTTCTCTTTTGAAATTGTTAGCTACACAAATAAACGCTATACAAATGATCTACCTCTGTTTAATGTTACACTAAATCCTTTTTATATAAAATAAATAAAATGGTCCGTTTACTTTACGCCTGTAGCCTACTGTCGCTTATTTGTCTTTCAGTGACTTTGTTTCAGTTCTTTACTTTTGGTCGTTCTACTTAATGTATTACAACACTTGTGGGCAGATCTTATAACTTTTTTTCTAAATAATTATCTGAGTTTTTTTTTTTTTTTTTTTTTTTTTTTTTCTAAAATTTGAGGCAGTGGTGGTGATACTCCTTTCACAATTTGTATTTTTTAAAGGGGAGAATACACGACAATTGCAGACTTTATTAAAACATCCACTGCTGACAGATTTTAAATGCTAATATTCAAATAACCTTTAAGAGTTGCTTTTTCAGCTAAATAACAATTGTAATTTCATACTAAAGTAAATGGGTGATGAAACGAAAATGCTTCTGTAAAATAAACTTGCCAGATATCCATTTGGAAAAAGAAGATGAGAACTTTTATTGTACATTCCCAGCTAAATTCAACAGACAACAACTTAAGTCAAGTACTTGCATTAGAAGTGTAGTTTTGAGGTTTACTGATTCGTGCATTCAGATGTCTGATCTATTTCCTGAAAATGTGAGGACATTGGATATGTAGCATCCTTGCGAATAGTATTTTAGACCATAGATCTTTTAAATACAATATACTGAATCATTGTAAGCATGATATGATGATATGCAATGTTGTCTTTTTTAAATACCATGTCTCTGTAACACAACTCCAGTCAATAAAGTAAAACATTCATCCAGTAATAAAATTATGCATGAAAACAAACGTCTAAATCAGATAAAACATTTTTACCATTTATTTTAAATCACAGTCGCCTGAATGCAGCAGGAAAAATCTTTGGACTTCAGCATGGATTTAACACGTTCACTTGTGGCTCAACATCAAGTGTCAATCAAATCGCTCCCCCTTTTTTAAATAAAGAAGCGTCCTTTTCTTCGCGCGCTATATCTGAAGTTTCAGTAGGTGTACAGCAGTGATACTAATTGAAAAAGTTTTACACCACTGTACACGTAAAGTAGGCTATATATACATATAATATTGCAGAATCAAATCTCCTACATATAGTTTTCATCCGTTTAATGCTGGTATTTTGTACACTGGCCCTTGCTTAGAATTATTGCATTTCAGATGTCCTCTCCTTCACGTTAATCACTGTCTGATTTGTCGTCCTTTGTTGTTGTGGCGTGATTGTATAGTCCCTGTGCCATCAGATGCAATGCAAGTGAGTTTTTGCTCCCCGTAGCTTTTTTAATCTTCGCTCTTTTGTTCTGAAACCAGATTTTGATTTGAGACTCGTTGAGGCCGAGTTCCTGGGCCAGAGCTTGTCTCCTCTGCTCCGTCAGGTAACGGTTATTCTGGAATTCGTTCTTGAGTCTCTGGAGTTGCTCGGCTGTGAAGGCTGTTCTTGGACGCTTGTCTTCCTTGGTTGGATTATTCTTCTTTGGTTTGCGCGATCTTGGTCCTGCATTTCAGAAAGTAACGAAAGAGATTACATGTTGCTTGTGCCGTAAATGCATTGCCTATAACCTATTGATGTTGTATCAGTAGCCTATTTTCAATATAGCTGCTTAATAATATCACTATTAAAAATAATACAACAATTAATAATGCTGTTTCAATAATAGTATTATTTCGAGTTACTCTTTGGATCAAGGATTCTTTCAGATCGAATCTTTCAGGGAGTCTGCTCTAGTTTTGACTATGGAAGCATGTAGTAGTAGTAGTGGTGGTGTGGGTGGGGGTGGGGGTGGGGGTGACTGCCAGAAAGGGAGGGGTGAAAGAGGCTTTCCCCTCTTTCTGTTACCATAGGAACTACATTTATAAGAGAACGTTTTTGTAAACTTGCTCTAAGAGTAGCACCGTTCAATGCTAGTATACTACTTACCCATTGCATATTCTATTTTTAGTTGATTCTTAGGTAGCCTACACCAGTGTACCCAAAGGTTCCGCGTGGTCTGAATGCTGACAATAGATTGATCGGCAGCCTATGAGATGAGCTCTTGCAAGCACCCTATTTTACACCTTTTATTTAGTTTAAGCCGAGTATGATTTCGATTGTAGTCTGCAGTTATGATACAATATTAATATTTTCTCGTTGTATAATCGAAAAATCAATTTAAGGAACCAATAAACGTACTCTCATCATGACAAGAGGTTTATAGGCTATGTCTTTTAAGTTAGTGTGACCTTTCCAAATATTCATCCCTATAGCTAACAAGGTTATTGTATTAAAAACTTTGGTAAAATTATGTGTACGGACTGCATATTAGAAATGGGTTTAAGATGTATTCGCAAGATTATTGTAGAATATAATAATCAGAAGTTTAGTCGAGACAAAAAAACTTGCGTTGCCACTTTTTCGGAAGGCCGTTTTGTGCGCAATTTGAACTTCATTTGAAATAAGTTCATTAGAAATGCTGAAATACTGTCTAAAATTGTCCCATTTTTTTTTCTCTCGTATATACCGGTAAGTGCAGGTATAGCATATTTATTTCAGAAGCTAGTTTTGAAGAGATCTGATTTAGCATTTAGCTTCTGTGGTGCGTCCAACTCCATTGTCAAAAATATGCTAATTAAATATCAACAAAGACATCGAAGTAACAATGGCGCAAAACTACCCGTTCCTTTTTTGAAAATAAAGGCAAAAATGTACCATAATTACCATTCCTAAAACTGTCAATTTTTTTTATCAGTTCTTCCTTTTCTTTAACAACTTAAATGTCAAATCAGATATAGACGAAGGGGCATTGCACCGTATACGAAACTAACGTAGTTTTTTGGGGTTTTCTACTGATTACATTACTGGCTACGACGCCTGTAAAATAATATTTAATAATAATCATTATTCTGATTCTGATTCTGGTCAAAATAATATTAAAAACAACAATAAAAAATATTATGAACAATTCTACACCATGTAGCCTATCATACAGCAGCAATAGCCTATTTTATATATTGAAAATAGGCCTATTTGTAAATATTAGATTTAAATGAAGAATAAAAATAATGATATATTCGTAGTTATTCCTTTTAATTCAAGAGAACAGACTCCATAAAAGAAAACTCTCTGAGTCTTGGCGGGCCGTTTCACATTCACGAAGAACATTTGTTCTTCGTTTTCGTGCCCCCTTTCCATCGATAAATTTCTGTAGTTTAGTGTTTTGTTTGCTCACATTCGAGTCAAAACACATGCGCACTTTTATAACGGGTAATAATTGAGTACATAAATTGAACTTTGAAGAGAAAATAAATTCTTACCTGATGAAGGTCTGTCTGAATATCTTGTGCAGTATACCCAAGCCGGCCAAAGCATTGGTTGTTTCGTCTGCGCAGCGTTACTTTGCGAGCAATCCGAATCTGAGCTTAAACACTGATCTCCAGTCTCTGCACGGGTTTTCAGAGGTGCGTCCGCGGTAATATCAGTTTTTTTAGACGCGCTCACAGGGTGAGGGCTCGAGGTTCCTTCCCCCGACACTGGAGCTCCTACCTGCCCTGATCCGGGAGCCGATGGACAGCGGTTCTCTCGTTCAACTATATTAATTTCGTCGCCCCTGGTCCCTTCTTTCCTGCGACCAAAGTCTGGTCTCAAAATGTTGTCGATGTAAAAGTTGGTGATTCTGTGAGGGAGTAGGTTTCCAGGAGCCTGCAACAGGGGTAGAATAGCCCTATTGGACTCGTCGCCCGAATCCTGGCGCTCCACATCTCTGTTGCTATGATCATTTTCTTCCATAGTGAAACTCTCCAAATGTTCTTTTTAACCCCTTTCTCTCTCGCACACACACGTATGTTTGTGTTCCAGTTTTTGTGGTATTTTCCTTATTTCTTAGTTTCACTGCAAATAGAAACAAACAAGAAAAAAGGACAAATCCTTTTTTTCTGATTCTTTTGTCGGTTAAATACGACGAAACCGCCTTGTGTGCGTAGAAAGAAAAAACATAGTTTTAGAAATTAATTCCACAGTGTGCCCCTTGCAATTGTTTTTATATCTACTTTGTAAAACATACAGTCAAATTTAATCTGTGCAGTATCAAAGCAGTAGACCTGCTCTAGTAAATAAGGAAACGCAAACTGGCTCTAGAATACTTTCACTACGGATTTTTGTTCTTATTTTTAATACGAGTCCCCCGGGTGACGTCGCAGTCCGGTATCCTAGACACGTGCCTTTGACCAATAAATGGAGCGAAATTTTATCACATGACCCAGTGACTCTCTAGTAAATGACAGCACCCAACCTCGCCTTATTCTCAATACTTAAAGCGATAGTACTCTATTAGCTCAGAAGTGTTCAGCATCCCAATATTTTGCCTTTTCAAATCACTAACTACTGAAAAGATCAACAAATTATTTGACAAAAACATTTAGTTATTTGCCTGTATGTGACACCCCTGTCTCTTTGAGTAGTCTCGTAAAACTAAATGGTTTATAAATCGCACTGGGGGAGGGGTGTGTTCATTTTTACGCGTAATTCGGTGGTAGGTCACACACTGTCCAATTTCGTAATTCTGCAGACTTCTTATTCCACAGTAAGCATTGCTATGCTATTTTTACGGTACAATCAATAATGTAAGTCTACACCAGTGTATTTAGGCCTGCATACGATAATGAACTAACTAATTACGCACTGCAACTCTCTATGGAGCGTCACTCAAAACAACTGTTATCATTTCCCATTCGTTTCCATGTCAGTTTTTAATGTTTTACATGCATAACGTTCCTTTTTATAGGCTAAAACAAACCGTCATCATTTGAAATGTTAGTAGGCTATGTGGTGTCTCTGTTGGTCTGGTTTATGTATGTTTTGATGTGAATAGGGTATTTGTATCCAAAAATATTTAGTTAAATCAATCGCTTTATTGTATCGTTATAACGGTTCGCAAAGACTTATCGTGAATCGCCGAAAAGCAGTTCACTTCAGTAATTTTAAATGGGAGTAGCTGACGTGGCTGTGGTGCTTTAAAAGAAACCAGCGAAGCAAACCAACAGTGATCTTTGGAGCGTACATGGCGTCCTGGAGCGTCAAAATGAAACAAACGACCACTTTAGAAGTGAGCTTATTGGAAAGTTTCAGTACAGGTTTTTGGCCTTGGTGCAAATTAGATGGGCTAAAGGGGACGCATGGCCCATGGTATTTGGCTACAGAGTAGCTATTAGCAGAGCTAACGTATCCCTCTCGTGCTCACTTTTTCGTCTCTGGAAAATCGTGGAATAATAAAGTCAACTTTTCGTTTTCATTTTCGACTTTACTGAGGGATCTTCGGCTTTATTTAATGACCGTAAGTTTAGATAAATCTATGTTTGCATATCCAAAGTCGTTGTTTAAAATAGACAGACACATGCCAGTGACACAACCATTCTTGTGGTAACAGACACATTTATGAATATATAGATATGCGGTACGCAGTTTTCGAATGGAATGTTGACAGAATACTACTACTTGTTTAGAATCGTTGAACTTGGTATTGGTGGGACGTCTGCATGTTCAGTGTACACGGTGATCATTATGTGAGGGCATTGGCCACAAAAGAGCAGGGGTTTGGATAATAATAATAATAATAATTAATATTATTATTTATTTATTTTCAAAGTGCAAGTCTTTCATTTCTGGGTACTTGTGTGTACCTGTGATCATTATAATTGCGCTCGTAATGCTTACGTCTATGGTTAGCCTACTAAAAGGCTCTTCAATTATCATACTCTCAAGTATTTTATATCTATCATAATTAACTTTTTTAAACATATTTTAACTATTTCTGAGACCTTAGGGCGCTAGCAAAGTATGCCTTTGCTTTAAATGAAGGGCTATTTCGTAGGCTATAGGTTTGTTTAAATTAGGCTACCTATCTCGCTATAGTTTCTGTAGGCTACACAAAGACTCTATTAAGCTATAGTCTACTTATAAAGGCATGTTTTGGGGGGGGGAAATGTATTTTAGTTATGATAATAACATTGTTATGAGCAGGAGTGTCATATGTGACATTAACTAGCCTATAGCTTAATGCAATCAAACGCCTACGCTCTCTCCAATTCCTGATTACAAGCTAGTGCAATGCCCCCTCTAAATCTTGTTTCAAAATATTTTCAAATGTTGACATAAATAGGAAAAACAGTGAGATTGAACAGTTTCTTCCGTATTATTATTATTATTATTATTATTTTCGGTTTACTGTTTTGTAAATGTGAGTTTAATATGATGTTTATAACATGACATTAAAGCTATTGTTTTGTAACTACAGGGCAGAAAAAAAACATTTAAGTTTTCCTTACAAAGTAAAAGTCTTAATTATAAAGTAGGACTAATTGTAAAGTAAAAGGTAAACCTAAAATGTTTCTAAAAGCCCCTGTGCCCACATGTGACATTTTTCACTTTCCCAAACCAGTCATAACAAAGAAACGACAAAGAAACTCAAAACTTTTAAAAGCTGTCATATTGCGGCTCGAGGTAATTTGATGCACCATTTTTATCCTAGAGAAATCCTTGAGGATTAACACTCTTGAATCACGTTAGCTTCCTTATGGTGGTATGCAGCCCGCCATAAATCAACCATTTAACAAAACGGGAAACAAAAGCTCGCGCGTAATGGCATCGGCTCAAGTTCAGGATAAGTCTTTTTATGAACATACTTTGAATCCTTATCATTATATATTACATGTCTTCATTATAATCTAAATTAATAATGGCTCACGACCTATATTAAAAGTCGAACAAACATGTTCTAGTTCTTGTAAAGTATTTCTGTTTCTAGTAGGCCTATTCTAGAATTTCTAGTTCTTGTAGTATTAGCACTTCTCAGCATTATTTAGAATGCAGCCTGTTTGTGGGTTTCCGAAACTTTTCTCATTTCTGTTTTCTCCATTACAAAAGGTCTCGCGCAGAAGCAAAGAGGGATTTGTGAATGCGTGCAAGAGCTTTTGCCAGCTCACAGATCATAGAGCTCAGATCAGCACAGATGTGACCCAGTCAATGGATGTGATATCGGGCCTAGAACAATGCTGGGGTCACACGGGATCCCCCAGCTTCCTGTTGCCCTTTTGAAAACAAACTGAAGAAATAGGGGGAAAACCTTGAGGGACTCAGAGGATGAGGATAAAGGTTACTGACCATTTCCTGTTTGAGACTGTGGAACAGTGATACATATTCATATCACCATTATGTTGTGATGTTCCATTTCTGAAGGTTTAAATGTTTTTGTATAAGTTGGGGCTTTTAAATCTGTTCATCATAGCTATGACATTATTTGCATATATATGCAAATTATGCAGTCTTAAGTGGTAATAAAGTAGCTTTTCTGGGAAGGACGGTCTAAAATCCCTGTTTTGAAGCATTAAGTGACTACTCAAATTAACCTAGCTACAAACTAGTGTTTGGTTATTTTCATGTGAATAATTTTGTGTTTTGAAATATTACCGAACCATTGACCTTTTCCTAGTGGGTGAATGATTCTAATTAATATCACATCGAATAAGGAACAACCAATCTATGGCCTGAACCAGTTTTAAAAAAAATA
This sequence comes from Acrossocheilus fasciatus, assembly GCA_036784905.1. Classification (NCBI taxonomy): domain Eukaryota; kingdom Metazoa; phylum Chordata; class Actinopteri; order Cypriniformes; family Cyprinidae; genus Acrossocheilus; species Acrossocheilus fasciatus. The sequence goes on along the minus strand of CM071939.1, from coordinate 20,380,063 downwards.
AAATAAATTCTATATATATATATATATCAGATGCAAAAGCCTCTATAATTGCCGTTTGAAATTTTCTTTTAAAATGAATTTTTTTTTATCAGGCTCCAGTAATTTCACTTTCATGGTAATGAGGTTATTTTCATTTCCATTTAAGTGAAATAACTTAACATAAACATGGAGCCTGATAAAAATGCTCATTTTAGAAGAAAATTTCAAACGGCACTTAGAGGCTTATGCATCTGAGCTCTTCATATATATATATATATATATATATATATATATATATATATATATATATATATATATATGACTACACTATGACTAATATGTATTTCACATGTTCCGGGCTCTTTGGATAAGTTTGCATTATGACAATGCGACCTTCGTTGTAAGCAAATAACTTACAAAGCACTGTAAAGGAATTGAATTCACATTCACATTAAAGAAAAAAATCCCAAATGAAAACCACAGTCGATTCTCAGTTAGTTGGCCAACTTCAGATGTTCTTAAGCTTAAGGATGGAGCGGGAGGGGACAGCTGTTAGGCTCCCTCAGATATAAGCGACTTGTCTGTGCAACAGGTGTATATCGGATGCTGTTCATTCAGTTCTCCAAATCTCACTTTACATCACTGTAATGTCGAAAACGGTCTCTTTGCGCAGAGTTCTCAATATGCTGTTTTGATTTAGGCTACTTTTTTGTTCAGCAAAGAAAAGACATGTCAAACAATTTTCTACCTAATCATATTTATATAACATGTGCTAATCCTCCTCCTTCCTCGAGTGACCTTAAGACCCAACATGCCTTAAAGATATATACAAAGATCTTGACATTTTATGAGCACAATTTCAGTTTAGCCAAAATTGTGGGACCATTTGCAATAAACATGAAAATGAATTAGGATCTCTTCCATGTGTGTTTGTTGCAACACACCTTTTCTTGTGGATTTGCCTATGCCGCATGAGTTTTTTCTTTTTTTTTCTCTAAACAACAGCATCCATAAATTGTAATCTCATTGGCAAAGTAGGTATAATAAAATACATATTATTTCCAAAATGTTTACACTTTTGAAAAAATAAATAAATAAAGGCATATAGACCTCCGGAAGTTTGGAAGTAAAACTGAGATCACAAGGTCTGGTTAAATCGTTCAATTAGTCTTACTTTTAAAACATCAAGTGTTTTGGGCAGAGCTTTGTAGGAAACATTGTAGAAAAGAAGTGCACAGGGTATAGGAGGTATAGATATAGATTATATATATATATATATATATATATATATATATATATTAGTAGGCCTGTTACCATGCCCTCAATATTTTAGTTTTTGCTATAAAGCTTAATGTCTTTTTTGTCCCGCTGTTTTTATGAAAACATCATAAAGACTTTTAAAGGACTGTCGAATAAAGAAACAAAGCATAAGGTCCATCTAAAATAATATTTTATAGTTTTTTTTGTTGTTGTTATTTTATTTTTTTTTACTTCACCATTGTCCGTGCAGTATCGCCCTTTGTTTCCCCTCAGAATCTTTTCGATTTGGATTTTTTTTTTCTTTTGTAAAAAAATCGTGTGCATGTTTTTTGAAGAAATAAAGAGCAAGACGGAGATAAAGGGAAGCGTGAAAAGAGCGTAAGAGTAAAACTGGGCGCCCCGAAATCCTTTCTCGTTATTGTTTTGTAAAAGTTTGTCATTGTGAATCTGAGGTCAGGCATAACCGACTGCTGCACAATAGCGTCAACGCTTTGTGAGCACATAAAATAGAAAGTTCCAGCCAGTCAAAAAGCTGTGTTTTTGTTACGTTCTCTCTTCCTCAAGTTTAAAGTCATAAAAATATGTGACATTTACATGAAGCTCTATTACAACAAACGTTTTCGGATTTTCACTATTCGTCTTGACAGTCATTTGATCTCAAAAGCCACTGCTCTTGACTGCCAGCGTGATACATCTGCATCTTATGCTATAGACTCCTTCTGCAGCTCGAACATCTATATTAATGTATTTCAGATCAATATTCAAAAAAGCTCACAAGGAGAGGAAATGCTCTGTCTCCTTCACCCCCCTCGTTCGTTTTGTTCTGTATAGACTACAATAATGACTGACCCAGATGCTAATAATATCGGTGAAAGGACTCAGCGAGTCTCAATGGGGAGGAAATGACATGGTCATGTCATTCATACAACATCACACCAGTGCCATTCTATGACACGAAGCCTCTGACAAACATTTCGATTTCACCTAGAGACCACCAGAACAAACCGACCGAGTAGCTTCAAAAGTTCGTAAGTTTTTCTTATTTATTTTTTCATGTTTTTAATTGGTTAGGCTAGTTGTTAAAGCAAAAAACAAAAACAACAAAAAAAGTTGAAACAACTCTCGTGCAACTCGTAGCCTATAAAGAGGGAAGAAATCTATTTTCTTATTTTTAAAGCTAAATTGGCAAAATAATAATGTATGTTTACGTCCATTACAGTGAGAGAAAGTATTTTAATAGGGATAGGTCATGGCTTAGGGCTCAGTGTACTTGATCTGTGGATTACATTAGCCTATTCATGATGTCATTGTGAAGAGATATTTCCCACTGAGAGAATATGTTTGACGTAATAATTCAAATGCTGTTAACTTTAACAAAACAACATTAACACAAATTTAAAAAAGCACCACATTCAAAATGTGGCAGAATATTCCTTATTTGTGACTTTGTGTCTTTAATTAGGCTAATTACATTTTAATGTCCAACTCTTGATTAAATTTGGTGGCTTTTTGATGGTGGTCAATCTGCAGCTCTTTTGCTCGTCGTGTAATGTTGTTGAACTCACATACTGTAATCATTATATCGAACAAAATAATATAATATTTAGGTTTGTATAAATATTTTATACCGTGTATTGAACTATTTATGTAATAAAAAGTAAAACAACAACAGTAAAGTAATATTTCACCTAATTTACCTGAGTGTGTGGGATGCCATGCAAGGTTTGGAAGTGTCAGAATGTCATTTGGGACGAGCCTTTAATTGGATGTTGCACTGTGACATCACAAACCACCATTAAAGTAATCCCAGTGGTCTAAATCTCGGTTAAAAAAAAATTGCTGCATGGCTGGAGGAGCTCTATACAGCCATTTTGGTCTGAAATTTTCTTGAACTTTGACAGATAAACCATGTCTCTGCTGTGGTGCCATGTCCCTTGTGCCAGGAGTGAAGGGCTGAGCTTCGGCTGAGAAAACACGCATAAGCAGTTACACAATTCAAGATAGAATAACAGTTGTATGTCGTTAGGATTATTATTATTATTATTATTATGAATAAGATAATGTGCTATTTAGCTGCAGTCCTGCGTTAAGACAATGCTGGCCTTATCCTCAGTTACGTCTGTTGATGTTGAAGTTTTAATAAATAAATAAATAAATAAAACACTGGCCATCTCTTGGGAAGGATTATTGAAGCACCATGCTGCAACAGGCAAAACAAAAAGCGACGACACACCAATAATTATTTTCCTTGTGATATTTGTGACATTTGTTATCTGGGTGAGTTTAATAATTACTTCTGGTCCTTCCTTTAAATAATTCCTCAAAGATATGAAGCCGTTTGATTATCTGTCTCCAGCGTACCAAAATTACAAGGTATAAAATACATTTTCATCTCCTTCACGATTAATCTTTATTTAAACTTTTATCAAATCACCAAACCTCATTACACCTAATGTTTAAAGTGTATGCAAAACGGTGTCACTTGTAATACCATATGCATTTAAATTGGATATTAAGCGTGCGAATGAAATTAAACTTATCACTCAGATGTAAAATAACCCTGTAAAACAATGTTGATGACAGGTGTTGTCGCAAAAGTTCCACATCACTGATTTATTCATCCAAAAGAAGACAGCTACACAGATCTTATGTTTGTTTTATCATGGGAATTAATAATAATAAAAAAACTTTATAGAGTTTAGGTTTTCAGTTCTCCGTGTTTTTTAATAGGCTGCTATTATTATTTTGCTGCGCTTTGTCTTCAGCAATGAATCATGTTCGAATCAAGAATTATTTTTTTTAAGATTTTGAGTTCTTGATGGTCTTGATTCTTTGGAGATTTAAAATGTTTTGTTTAATGTTATGTTTATACGTTTTTCATTCTTCAGAAAACTGAATTCTGGGCTCTTAAAGAGCCAGAACATAGATGTTTGATTGTATTTGTGTAGATGTATTTTAAAATTTCGTCACAGAATGTTTTTAATTCATAAATTAAATCAATCTGGCATCAGATTGAAACGCCCTTTATTGTTCTAGCCAAACATTTATTAAATAAAATCTGTTCTGTTCCTTCTGTTTTTCAACCAAATTTATTTGATTTCAGTAGCTACTCCACATTTCTTCCATTTTACTGAACGTTTACTGATGGTAACTTTTGATAGAAAGTTAGTTTAAAAAAATCAAGGATTTAAAGTTTGCTTTTCAACCTAATTAGCGTGATTAGACACCGTAACTTCAGTGACTTGAGCATGATATTTGCCAGCTGCAGGGAAACGCATCAGCGGTGCGTCGGCTTCATTTTCCTTTGTTTTAAACTGACATTATGCATTTAGGGATGTAGCCATGTTCATTGGTGGTTCACGACCATATGGGTCGATGTTCTCATCTGTAAAACCCCAACTCTCAAATTATGCTGCGTTCTGAATCTGACTTCGTGGCTGTTTCTGCCGTCCAGGAAAAAAAGAAAATATGTGATAGCACTATATAGTCGTGACATTATAAAGACACACTCATTTCCATGAATTTCACCTGTTAGTTTAACACGATGTCAAAAAATGTCAAACTTGGACAAATGTTGCAAGTTCCATTCTGTGTCTTTGTGTCAGTACCAAATGTGCACTAGACTAGAACGTTTTGAAAATTCGAACTGAAATTAAAATTTAAACATGGGCGGTCGAAAATAATCGCACAAAAACATTCGAATTCGTCTTTCTCGCGTGAGATCGGTGACCTGTACAGTAACTATATCACTTTGTTTTATAAATTCTGGAATAACGTTGAGATTCAGCTGTGTACAAAGAAAAGGAGACCTTTTCACCCTACTTTCGGTAGTGCCACCCGCTCAAGGCATGACTGAAATGTGAGCTATGGAGAGGTGCACTGAGGGACAGGGATGTATCTTACTTATTAAAGGCTCAGCGGAGCTGAACGCGCTCTTTAGACTGCTCTCTTATGAGACGTAAGGCCCTTAAGCTCTTTAAGAACCCTCTCAATTGAGGATTTGGGTAATGGCCCTCTGCAAATGTTTTACTGACAAAAAACTCTAAAATGTTGCCAGCTGTTTTTATTATTTTAGTGTAGAAAGAGTTCTTGCGTTGTTTAATATATGTTGGTTTTTACTTAATTGTTTTTAAAATTAGTGTTAAGACTTTAAAGAAATGTTGTGTTAAGGAAAGTATATCTTATAGTTCCTTTAACCGTTTCTTATGTCTTTCACAAGTTTAGTTTTTATTGATTTATTTTGCCTTCATTTATTCCTTTTAAATTATCCTGCATTGTGGCAAATGATTTTTTTTTACAAGAACAAATATTCCATAGCCTCTCAATTAATATGAACTAATTAAAGCTTACATGCATAATAATTAGCAAAATGCTGTTTAAAATAGTTTTAGATTGATTAAATGGCTTTTGATTTTAATTGTGTATCGAATTAGGACAAGTTGCTCCAGATGGTCTTCTCTGACAATGATTTCTTTTCTGTGTGATGCTTTTCCAAATCATCCTAAGTTTGACACTCAGCAGGACATTATGATTCTTGACCTTGACCTTACATGGAGTCATTTTTGTAGGTCAAAACCAGCATAATACCTTACACTCTGGGTATGATAATCTCACTCATCAACTTGAAGTATGTTGTTCTTAGGGATGACTGCCCTAATTAAAAACGTTGCCCCGTTTTTTCATTTAACTCTACTTATTAACTCCCAATGTAAGTACTACTGTAAATCAACCCAAGGGGCATTTTTGTTAAAGGCACTGCTAAGAAAAAAGTCTGTTCCAGCAGGTCACTCTTTGGTTTTCAATTAATGTCATATTATTAAAGTATAATAGTCCTAATGATATGATCTCAATTTCTTTGGGGAGCAAGCCCTTAATTTAATTTTCAAAAACTGTTGAACCTCAAGACCCTGTATAGTTTTTCCTTGTGATGTTTAAATTCTTTTTCAGTTTTTTAAGAAAAATTGAAAGTTTTCATATCTAATAAGATAATTTTTTATGTGTGTGTGCAGAAAAGCAATTAATAATAAAAGAGAGAAAAAGAGAGACTCATTTGCCATCATAGCTTTTGTTATAAGCTCTTTGTGCGGTGACAAAGTGAACTGAAAAGTGAAATGAAAATTACAGTGTCACTTAAAAAGAAAGAGAAAAAGGCTCTGACCCACTCATTATAATTACTGTATTTTTAAAAAATATAATAATGGTTGGCTAGTTATCATTAGGGCAGAATGAGAATTTCAAGACACAACATTGCTAAACTGACCTAATGGCTCATAATTGCTATGGATAGTAATCCCTTTAATTTATTTGAATTAATTATTTTGTAGCTCATTCTTTGTAGTTTCTCACAGCTGTATTGTGAGAAAGGGAAGACAGCTCTGTAAGAATTAGTAATTAGCATAGATTCATTATCTTGTGTTTTTTTACAATATTTAAAAATTTTCAACGGTAAGACCAAATTGTGCATGTATATTTATTTATTTATTTATTTAGTTGTTTTTATTTATACTCACTCCTTATATTATGTTATGTTATATTAGTGGTGGAACTCTTTTCATTTGGCCTCATGAATTAGAGAGACAATCTCAAATCTGCACACACGAATGGTGACACCTCTGCACTCCTGGCATGTCAGAAGGCAGCCTGGTCTCCTGGTGGGGTGTCTGTCTCTGTCTCTCTGTGATCTCCTATATACCCTGCAGTGACTCAAGCACCCCTACCAGGCATCGCCCCCGCTGAGCCCCTCCTGGCTTTAACCCCACTTAATTACCAGATTGGGCTACAGACACCCGTACTGTACCCCAGATTCCCTGCGTCAAACACCATTGTTCCCTAAGTCTATGGGTTCAACAATAGATCTATCAAAACTTGGAGGGGATCAAAAGTTCAGAGATGTCTTATGATGTATGTCATGTATGACAGGATATCCATTCATGTGTCCATTGGCATACTAATGCCATTGTACTGATGCTGTGTGCAGGAGGTGAACAGCAGGAGCAGAGAAAGTATGGTGTGTTACTTTTTCAGTATTATAAAATGGGAAATACCTTTTGTTTCATGTAACGATAGTTTCTAATTTCCCAATAATGCGAACTATGATGTGCTCAAACTTACGGAATGCCTTGTTGGGGGTATTTCGAACTTTAAAGAAGAGCAATACACTGCACATAAGAATAAAAGAGGATGGGGAGGTCATCATCTTGGTTCACTCCAGCAGAGGTTGCTAACAGGCTCGTTATCTCTGTAGGTAAGCTAATGTAGCAGAGGTAGTACACTGCTCGGGATGTGCGATCTGTTACGTTTGCAGCTTTTCTTAAAAAGCTATTCAGGGTGGGAAAATCTGGCAGAGCTCCCAGAAATCTCTGAGCTAAAGGTTAACTGTCAGTATCCCAGCAGGCAGGAATGGCCGCCTCTCAGGAGGGACTTGCCCAGGAGGAGAAGAGAGGGCCACTTGCTTTTGAGACTGACAGTGTGCAAATAGATAGAACAGTGTCTGGCCTGTGAGGGGTGGGACAGGGGAAATGGGAGGGATGCGGGCAATGGTGCTTCACAGCAATGACATTCAGACACACGTCATTTCCATAGCACCGCAGTTTCTGAATAAAATATATTCAAATTTACTGACAAGCATGATGTTTACAGAATGAAATGCACAGATGGAAATGTTTCACAAGACATTGGGAAAAATTCTATAAAATATGTGTATATATGGCAAAAATGTATATGGTTTTTGCAAAATAAAAATAATGAATTAAATAAATAAGAATGTAAGTAATGGAGCAAGTTAAAAAAATATTTTGGCCCTTTTGGCATTTTAATATTTATAATTTGAGTATTCTAAAATATTTATTTTTATATTTCTTTTTGAGGTCAGATAACTTTCACATCTCTGGTAAATCACAAGCATGCACTTACATATTTGAATCAGAGGTTGTAGGCATCACATGACATTTTCATCAGTTTTTAATTAAAGTCAATTTGATGTAATTGTTGTCTGTCAAATCCCCTGATACACCACTTGTTTTTATTGCTTTGTGTCTAGTTATTCAGGGTAATATCACATGAATGCCAAAAAATGAATATTTGATGGATAAATGCTTTAGGGATGAAAGTGGTTCTCTTCCAAGTCCAATTTTGCTGCATGCCTTTCTGATTTAAATATTGTCAGAATATCATAAATCTCTCTTCTGTTTAGCAGTTGGTGATGCCAAAAGCAAAGTAATTAAGTAATACAGGATGTTGGTAAAGATTCCAAAATGTTAATGATAGGTTTTAAAAGAGAGAGAGAGAGAGAGATGCATGCTATCACTAATAAATGGCACCAAATTAATAAAATAAAATAAAATAAAATAATAACATATTTAATTTTATCGTGTCGCTCATGTCACACTTTCAACATAAAGCTGATGGCAGAATATCAAGAGTTTAAATCAACATTTAGCAATCTGGTTGACTGAGATAATGTTTCAGTGGAGTGACTGAAGACAGAATACTGAATGCAGGCCTCCTGGTCTGAATGTGCCAACATGCTCATCCTCTGGCTCTGATATTGAAATGAAGAGACTCATTCCTCAGAGGGTGCAGTGCCTCTTTTCTACCCCCCGTTTTTTTGTTTTCGCACATAATTGGTTGGTGGTGGGTGGAGGCACAGATGCAAGGGATGGTGGGAGTTCCCATGATGCCGAAAATGGGCACCTCTGTATTCTGTCTGCAAACAGAGGCACAGAGTCCGGCCAATGACACCGGAATACATTTCCTTGAAGGTTACTGTGCTCATCCCAGCGGCAGTCTGGGCACACTGAGAGAGCTGGATGCATGCCAGCATCTCTGCTGTGCTCTAACAAGATAGAGAAAAGGAGGGAGTGAGAAAGAGAGTAACTTAAAGGGAGAGAGCAATGACAATGTATGTGTATTGATTACACTGATACCTTATTGCAAGAGGCATCACCATTTAATTTGATAAGATAAGCCTGTAAAGATATAAATGACAAGGTGAAATGCTGTGAAGGGCTAGTTTTTATATGGTCCCTCTGAGAAACTGTGAAGACAATACTTTGATTTAGTTTTATATATATATATATAAAACATATCCAAATAAATAAATAGTGAAGTGAATTTATTTTGTTATCTTAAAGCTTCCGCTACATTGTAGCCTACAAAACAACGAGCCTATAGGAACAATTAAGGACTACATCCATACGATTTTACAGTAACATTAATGGGACGTTCTCTGAGGTCAGTTCCACTACATTTAATAACAGTTGCTTATGTATGAAATGAGAGAGAGTTAGCGGTAGGCCTACGATAGGAGCGAAATTAGCGCAAGTCCCGATCTCATGAAAGTGCGTATAGCACACCAAATAAAAACACACTCGTGGTAGGCTATTGATACGCAAAAATCGACTTTGGCGTGTATATGCTACGCAATGGGTAGGATTAGGGTTGTGGGGTAGATGCGTATCATATGTAGGCCTACGCGAAAACTACTTATCATATGCACGCGAAAACTGCGTATTATACGCACGCCAAACACATGCGTATCATATGCACTCCAAAGTCAAATTTTGCGTATCAGTACCACGAGTTTTTGTTTTCATTTGGCGTACTAATACGCATTTTCATGAGACCGGGCTACGCAAGTTTTACGTAGCCAAATGAGCGGAGTGATACCCTGCGTCCCAATGTGCGTACTATCCACCCTATCTGCCCTAAATAGTAGCCTATTGAAAATTACTAAAATCACATAGAACTTAGGATATAGTATGCACATTGGGACGCAGGCATAGCCTACTGCGTCGCTTTGACAGTGACGAATATTACGAAATCTCAGCAATATGGCGCAATTGACCAATCAGAATTGAATATTCAATAGAACGCGTAGGGTGCAGTCACATTTGCCTTTGAAATTTGGCGAAATCCATTTCAGTAGGAATCGGAACGTTAGGGAGTTTCGCGTGAGGGCGAAACTTCGCTCATGTAGCCTACAAGTTGGTCGCGAGAATTCGCGGCTCTGGCCAACAGAAAATTTACTTGGTTTGAAAGTGATTTTTGTGTCATGCTTCATCCATCGCTTATTGACAAGAAGGCCTTTTTAGTTGGCAAAATGTCGCTGAAATGTCAAGGGTGAAGTCTCGGAACAAAAGAGGGCATTTCTAAATTTGTGGGTATTTTTCAAACTAGTGGGTGTTTCTAAATCAATGAAAATAATGGTCCTAACCTGATCCACCCTGAACACAACTGTTATTGGTTGTTGTTTTAAACATACAGAGATTCAAAAATGTTAAGCACCCTTTTTTCTTTTCTTTGGGCTTTTTCAGGTAAATTGGGACACACATTTTTATCTTGTCTGTGCTTACAAAATGCTATTTCCTACAGCAGGACATTGTAATCTTTTGCAATAGAATTTAAAAGAATAACTTCTTAAAAATAGACATAGCCTACTAGTGGATTGTGCTATTGACTGTGAACTCATTATTGAATTAAAACGCTTCAACATTCATACATTTAAAGAATTATTAAAGCAGTCTAACAGAAGTACAAATGTAGGCACTTAAAACACTCTAACAGAAGGACCAAAACAGAGAATTGAATCACTTAAACAGAAATACAGTGTAGTGTAAAAATGTGATTTCATGAATGATGTGCCTGCTCCTGTGTGTGTACTATAAGTGTTTCTATCCAACTGTGTGCTTTGTGTGTGTGTGTGTGTGTGTGTGTGTGTGTGAGAGAGAGAGAGACATATTTTCATAACTGTGTGTGTAACACATGCTTTCATATTTGTGTGTTTATGTTTTATGTGTAAGTATATGGATGAGAGCAGGCATGTGTTTGTTTACAAGCACTTTTTATACACACAAACTTAATATTCATAAGTTTCTATTCTTATTTTTTTCTTACCTTTCTTCTGCCTATACAGTTTGTGACATTTATATATATATATATTGTCACATTAAGCAATGTATTATCTTTTAATTTATAGGATGTCCTACTTTAGCTGAATGCCACTGTCCCAGTTTATCTAACATGTTCAGGTAATTTGGGACAGTAATAAAACTTAATTCTTAAAAAAAACAAAATAGAACTTTTAGAAAAAGAAACTGAATGATCACATGAACACATGTAATTCAAATTTATATCATCAGTTGAAATACTGTTTATATTAGAATTTAAACCTTAACAATTTTAATAGACAAACCATGTACCGACACTTAACGTACTTTCTCAGACCTTCCAATATTTGAGTTTTTACCACTCCTGTGTGATTTACATTTGACTAATCAAATGTTGATATTCAAATTATATTGAATAAAAAAAAAAAAAAATTTAAAAGCAGCACAACACCAAAACCTTATTTGTCCCACATTAGCTGATGTCTCACTTTTGCTTACGTCACCCTATATATATATATATATATATATATATATATATATATATATATGTGTGTGTGTGTGTGTGTGTGTCACTCTTAAAAATATAGATGCTTCAAGATGCCATAGGTAGAGCCAAACGGTTCTTTGTGGTGAAAGAAGGTTCTTCAGATTAAAGGTAAGAAAGAGATGGTTCTTTAAAGAACCTTTGACAGAATGGTTCTTTTGCAACATATGGTTCTTTTATGGCATTGCTGTGGAGAACCTTTTTCAGCACCTTTATTTTTAAGAGTGTTGGAAATATTGCTAGTCAATAATATCGGTAGAAAATATTTTGAAAAATGTTGGTAACCAAACAGTTGATAGCCACTGACTTCTATAGTATATGGGAAAATAGTATGGAAGTCAATGGCTACCAGCAACTGTTTGGTTACCAACATTCTGCAAAATTTCTTCTTTTGTGTTCAACAGAAGAAAGAAATTCATACAGGTTTGGAACAACATGAGGGTGAGTAAATGATGAAAGAATTTTCACTTTTGGGTGAACTATCCCTAAGGCTATAAAACACATTTACATATTTAGGTAGGCTACCAAATCAACTACAGAGCAAGGTGCCTTCAAATTCTGTAATCTGAATGTCTTCATTGATCAACGAAGATATTGAATTAACATCTTTTGGTGCACTAAGCCAAAACAGATAATCTCTGTCATGTAAAGTGTGAACAAATGTAAACAAATGGCTTTTGGCAGTAATGAATTCATCATATAGGCTACCATTCTGCTTGAAATGTCAGAATGCTTATTGGCTGTCAGAGGTATATCATAACACCTCTCGGTGAGTAATCTGAATCAGAATTAATTCATCATGTCATAGTGTGTTATATTCTGCTGTGTTGCCAAGTGATTTGATCTGTCCTTCGTTAGCTGTTAACCTTTAATCATGACTAATTTGTGCTGATGGAGGCTCTGGAGCTAGATTAGATTTTCCAAGGATCCCGTTTTAGTCGAATATGACATCAACTGGCCGTTTCATGATATAAAATGAAAGATTCAGAATCTTTCTCAGGATGTTTGCCTACAAATTAATGAAAACCTTCACACCAATTGTAGCATGTGGCATATAGTCCAGAAATCAAAGCTTGTACACAGATGTGATGGCTACACCTGAAAAGCGAGTGGCAAATGTGACCACATGGGTAAAATTGGTCTTAATCAGCCTGTCACGCTGTGTCAAACAGTCAGGTAAAGGGATGTCAAAGCCTAATTCTCTCAGGTCACAAGGTCCCATCCCTGCACTGAATCTAGCTGTCAATTAAATGATCTAATTATGCTTCCGATTGGACGCGTTTCAGAGTTTGTCAAGGTCTTTTAATGTTGATGTATTTGACCATACTGATGTATAACCATTCATACCCTGAGAGATCTTTATATGGATTCAGAGAGATAAAAACAGAAAATGTACCTCTACGCTCTTAGAAAAAAGTACAAAAGCTATCACTGATGTGGTACCCTTTCAACTTTACCCATAAATGGTGCAAATTAGAACATTAAAGATACACCTGAATACATTTTGAAAAGGTAATGCCCCAGTGACAACTTTTGTACTTTTCTTTCCTGAGTGTACCAAAATATTAATGCCATTTCATGGTAAATATATCCTATGTTAGTGCACTTACAACATGACCTTATAAGCATAACTTTAAGTCTGTGGAAGGTCTGTCTGTCTATTGTTTTGCTGTCTAGTCTGCCCTCACCAGGACAAAAAGGAGACAACAGGTAATAACTACATGGGAAGGGAACTAATCCACAACAGCATATCAGAGGCATCAGGCTGATTTACATTACATTTACACAATGGCATGACACAGTGTAGCATAGACGATAATGTAATGTAGACAATATTCAACATATAACAAGCATCTAAAATATGTGTTATTATAAGAACATAGAATAGTATAAACATTTACAATAACAACTTTTTTTCTTTTTCTGAAAAGAGATTGGTTGTTTAATGATAGGTTCCTTAGTGACAACTTACACCACTAATGCTAAACAAAATAGTTTTAAGTGTTTTTCATGGGCAATATCAATGGAAATGTTTAATAGTCTTGTTGGAGTCTTGTTATAAGAAAAACATATAAATTGACTTTCAAACATGAACCTACTCTTGAGATTTAGTAAAAATGTGTCAACTAGTCCTCAGTCTTTCTGGTCACTGAAACTCAGACAATCATAAATTATTGTAAACCACTAATTATAATAACTGTGTTAAATATTGCACCACACTAGTTAAAAATTACACTGCATAATGCACATATTCCACTTTTTTATTAATAGTGTTCCAGTGCTTTTTTGCAGTATTATGTTGTGTTACTTATTAATATTGTACAGGCCTTCTGCCTTTAGCTTTGTGCATTAGCAGCGTATCAGCTACACGTGCCTTCAATTTATATAATAATGTTGAATTGTAAATACTTTGCTTGCTGTGCTGTTTTTATTCCTGACCGATAGAGAATCTTTAATCCTCAAGCAATGTATTTCCCATGTTTGTACACCAGGGGGCAGGTTTGCATAAGACAGCAGCTAAACAACGTTGTAAATAATGCCTTGCAAATAAATAAATAGCTAAAAAATAATACATAACTGAAAATAGGAATATGTCTTTGAATTGCACATTCACTGTCATGTTCCAGTCAAAGTTCTGGGTAGGCAATCTGTGCTTGTTGTAATAATATGGGTACATCATTGGGAATCAATTTTGTAATTGTCACACAATTATATTGCATTAACTTATTAAAGTTCTGTAGAGTAGTTAAAAATTCAATCAAATGACAGTTGAGCAATAGATGGGAGTCAAACACTTATCATTGTTCTTGAATGAAATTTAAAACCTAGAGAATCTTTCTCATTAATCAAGCTATATAATATCAAAAATTATTGTGAAATAATGCTTTGATAATAATTGAAAAATTAATTGCTTGATATCTGCAGGGAAATAACACTTAATGACATTGCAGTTAGAATGAGAGCAAACTTTTTGGGATTCTTCTTGACCGGAATGCTGTTTTGAAACACACTTTATTTATTTTGTGATAGTTTCATTCTGAAAGTTTCTATCTCATACACATGTAATTATGAAAATGAGAAATATGTCTCATTTTGGATTTATCTGTGCATCAGTTGTATCTTCTTGTACCATTTTAATACACTAGCCCTGCCAAATCAGAATATAACTGAACAGCTGTTCAAGAGAAGAAATGTTATTACAAATAAACACAGCTGATGCAACTGTAACTATTGGGATTATGAATCCAAATCAGATCCAGATTAACCATAACCCACGGAGCACCATATAATATGAGTTTTGTGTCAGAAACAAAATGATTCATGAGTTCATTCGGTCTACTAAAATTATCCCTCGAAAGCTATTTACTATTGCTTATTTATTGCAGAAAAATAGTTTCTGCACAACTTTTTTTTTTGTTCTTGTATCCTTCCTGTACTCTGCATGTAAAACGTGTGCTGTCGTGTGAGAATAAAGATGATCTACTGTGTATGTATGACTAACCTGTTTTATTGAATGGCTTTCTAAAGCAATAAACCACACAGCTGTGGTCTGCCTCAAGATTTTTACTTACTTCAGTCAATTTATTATGTAGAGAATCAATGCAAAACACAGAAAATCTGTGCAAGACCTGAATTTATTGACTTTCACTTAATAAAGGTTATAGATCCCATTAAAGAACCTTTAGCCATCGGCGCCACAGAAAAAGCAGCGACCCATAAACTGCAGTGAATGAATATCAGATGTGATATTTCAACAAATGGATCTGATTCCTTGCTGCTTTCTCATCATTCAATAAAATATGCTTTATATTTGTTGAAGCAGATACCGTTTCCCTGGTTACCATCCACAGAGGCATTTTCTTCCGTCTCTTTGTGTTGTCTCTTTATTTCTAAAGGCTGAAGAATATGAACATTATGAGAAGTTCATTTCTGAATTCCATGACAGAGCTCTGAAAAGGATATTAAAATGCTGTGTTCTGTCACTCTTCTAAAAGACAAATGTTTTAGGTGTATCTGTCCTTGGTTAGCAATAGGAATTTGCCAGTAAACATTACCCCACACCACTGGTTCAAAAATAGATTTGTATTACTTACATACAGCTCATTTCATTCTCATCTGCTTGAGTATTTTTCCCGCAGGTAATGAACGTATTCAGATATTAGAGCCAGACATTGAAAACTTTCACCTGTGATCTTTTGTGTTTGGTCATTACCATAATTTATTACATCATGTAATGTGTAAGAGTACCTGCAATAGAAAAAAAGGATCATGTATCTGTTTATTTCCTCAGTGAGTCAGATGTTTTGCTGTCTCTTTCTATCACTTTCAATCTCTGCTAAAGGGGAAGGTGCCATTTAGGCAGGTGTCACATCCATTATTCATGTATCTACTCCACAAACAAATTTCTTACCTGACACTTCACTTCAATTAGCCCTGAAAATGTCTCTTTTTTTTTTGTTGCTGCGTGTTGCGAACTCAAAAGCACTCGATAGAGCTCCATTTGCAGCCAAACTGAGCCTTTGGTCTGTCAATCTCTTGTCTGTGTATTCATGGCTTTCAAAATGTGTTTAAGTGCAGCGTGATAGAATGAACAGCTAAATCAAATAAGGTAAAGTCGATTCACAGAGACATCGTAATATGAATCCACACAGCCTGAAGTCTAAAGCATCTTCATTGATAGTGAACAAGAGCATGGTTTTGGACTTGAATAGAGCTGAATCCTTTCAACAGCTGAATTATTTTCTTTAAGGCCCAAATATTAGGCAGTATATCTACAGCTCTTCATCTGTTCTTCAGTATTTTGATCAAGATCGCTTCTATTGATATTGCTATTTCCTCTCGTAATGACGAACACTTCATATTCAAGTGGGAGCGTCATACACAGATGGGAGTGAATGAAAATGTAGCCACTTTTAAAATGTCAAGTAGCCCAGTGTAATTTTCACTGACATTATGAAAGAAATAAGTGCTGTTAATCCATCATTTCCAATTTCCAGAAGCAGAGATGACTTCAGGAAAAGTCTAAATTACACAGATGGAAAGGTTCTGGCTTGGTCATCAGCATGCTCTATAAAATCTGCCATATGAGAATCTAATTCTCACGAACTCATGTAAAATGACAGTTCATATAATTCGGCAGTGGAGCTGTAATACATTAATCCCATGTTCACGCTCCTCGAAACAGAGACATTACTTTTTATTTTTTATATCAACCTGTATCTTTCAGGTTAACAAACAATGACAACACAAATAATCTGTACCACTCATTTGAGTCTGAGCATTGTAATTAGGAACAATAATGATCCACAATGAATGACATAAAATGTTACCATATGCAAAAAGGCAGCCTACACAAAATGTACAATGTGTTTGTAAATTAAAATGAATCAAAATCCTAAAACAGAGCTATAGGAGAAAGCCTAAATCATCTTTACCAAAGGAATACCACTGTCCATAATTCTGGGTCTTTTTGGATGTGTTCTCTCCTAAATAAGACAATATCCCATATAACCTTCCAAGAAGAAAAAAAAAACAAAAAACATTGGTATTTTCGAATCTCAAAAGTCTAAAGTTATGTTAATTAATTAATTAATTAATTACATGGTTTTATTCAAGTTTAATATTGACATGTTAAAATCTTTAACATTAAAACATCGAAATCTTTCTCTTTGTCTCACAGACATTTATTTTTATATATGCACTACTATGAAAAACTTTGGGGTCAGTTCATGATCATATGATGTATGTATGCATATATATATATATACATACTGTACACACACACACACACACACACACACACACACACACACACACACACACACACACACACACACACACACACACACACACACACATGTATATGCTGATTTTCTGCTCAAGTAAAATAAATAATAAAACAACTGTGCTGCTTAATATTTTTTTATGCAAAAACACATACTTTGTGTGTATATATATATATATATATATATATATATACATACATACACACACTGTAAATATAAACTCGTATAAACTGACTGCTAAAAGCCAAACATGGGACACGGTCTATATTCATTTAATGCAGGGGACAGACTGATATTTTAGCTGAGCATTCTTCACTGTCGACACTGGGTCAAATCATCACTTTGCCTGACAGTAAAAGCCCAGACATCATTCCATCTGTACTTGAGCTCTGTTTCTTTGTGAATCTGTGCTTTTTGAAGAGCACAGATAACCACACTTTCCCAAATCTTAAGGGTGGCTTAAACTGGCATTTGTGGTAAGGCCAAGATTCCTGATATCTCTCAGCGCTGTCGGGAGAAGAGATTTCTGAAAGCGTTATTATAGTTCTTGTTGAAGGCTGTGTAAATGAGTGGGTTGAAGAAGGAGTTGGAGTAGCCCAGCCAGAGGAAGACACTCTTCCATATTGGTGGAATGTGGCAGGAGCACAGCGGGGTGATGAGCTCGGTGAGGAAGAAAGGGATCCAGCACAGGACAAACACTCCGATGAGGATGCCCACCATCAGAGCTGCTCGCTTCTCTTTCTGCTCTCGCCACGTTTCGCTGTCGGTCTGGAACGTCACCGTGGCATGGCGTACTGTGAACACCATCTGAGGCTGCTGCCTGGAGGCCTCTTTCACCTGAAGGAACAGATGTGTCTTGAGCATTACTGCTGTGAGTGGATTAAGGTCAAATAAACCACAGTATTTAGTACATAAGTAGTGTACATCCCTACCAGGTGTAATTTTATTAAGATTTTTTTCAATAAAATAATTTATTTATACAATATTACATGTATTCCTCATGGATTATATGTGAGCCTCAGCAATGTACACTTACCATTTAAAAGTATAGGTGTTTTAGAAAGAAATCTCTTATTCTCACCAAGGCTGCATTTATTTGATCAAAATATTGTAATATATTTTAAAATGTAATTTATTCCTGTGATGAAAAAGCTGAATTACAGAAGTCATTACTCTCACATGGTTCCTAAAAAAATCATTTTAATATGCTCATTTGGCTCTGTCGTAAATATTTGTTATTAATATCTATGTTGAAAATATTTACTGCTTAATAGTAACTGTTTGTGGAAAACATGATTATATTTTTTTCAGGATTATTTGTTGTACAGAAAGTTCAAAAGAGCAGCATTTATTTAAAATAGAAATCTTTTGTAAAATTTTTAATGTCTTTACTGACATTTTGATCAATGTAATGCATTCTTACTGAATACAAGTATTAATTTACATAATACTGAAAACAAATTTTGTGAACTTTTGAATGGTATGCACATTTAATTAAATTCATTACACTGATAATATAGATGAAAAGAAAAAAAAAGAAAAGAAAAGAAAAGAAAAGAAAAGAAAAGCAAAAGCTACTGAATTCAATACAGAGATTTTGATCCTCCTCATGCATGCCGTTTTTTTCGAGTCATTCTTTCTAGGGTTAAGATAACATAATATAAAAATGCATAGAACCTTTGCAGCATTGAAATGGCCATGAAAATAGCCATTTAAGCATAAGCTTTTAAACCCTTAAAGTTTCTGTATCAAACCTTTGACAATCCCTCTTAAACCCACTGAAGTAGAACAGGATGGTAATAGAGTAGAAAATAATGTAGAACTTATCTAAGGGAGGTGTCAGGAATACTATTTGCTAAAGTGTTGTGACATGCTCAGAGATTACACCATGCTGTTCAAGGTAATAGAGTAACATAACGGGACATTCAAGATCAATCGGCTATTGAATTGCTGTCTAGTAACATTCTGTAAAATAATGACAGGTAAAATAGGAACAGTCCGATCTGAAACAATAGAATACATTCAGCAATCATGAGAACAACAATTCTCTGCATAGTACAGTATTAAAATGCAGTACACTGGTGTGTGAGGGATAAAGAACCTAAAAAGTTCTTTAAAAAAAAAAAAAGCATATCACAACATATCATCTGTACCTCTCCAGCCTCTGCAACTGGAGTGATGGTGTTGGTCCTCTTTGATCCAATACGGAACTTAGCAGCTTTGTATATCTTCCAGTAGACAAACAGCACAACACAAAGAGGCAGATAGAAGGCCCCGAATGTGGAAAAGATGGTGTAAGACGGCTCCTGGCTCACCTGGCACTCCATGTCCTCCTCTGAATACGTCTCACCCCAGCCAAACAGAGGGGAGAGGGAAATAACAGACGACAGCAGCCAGGTCAAGCCAATCATCACATTGGAGATCTTCTTTCGGGTCTTCAGCGTGTACTCCAGGTGGCGAGTTATGGACCAGTAACGGTCGAGGGCTATTGCGGTCACGTTCCAAATGCTGGCCGTACAGCACAGGACGTCAAACGATATCCAGACTTGGCAGAGAACTCGGCCCAACTTCCATCGACGACCGTTCAGCTCATGGACTAGACTGAGAGGCATCACCAAGGCAGCCACCATAACATCAGATATGGCCATGGAGGCCACCAGATTGTGGGGCACACGGTGGAACGTTCTGACTCTGAGAATTGTGACTAGGACGAGCATGTTCCAGAAAAATGTAGCCACCACAAGCATGGCCAGAAGGGTGAATGTCAAGACGCTGAAAACTGTCTGTGGTCTGTAGACATTTCCATATTCTGAGCTTTGATTAAAGGAGCTGTTCTGGCTGACATCAGCCATGTTTTTGAGTGCTCTTTTTGTCCGCTTTACACCACTTACAAAATAACAAGAAAGATCTTCACTGGACTGCAACAGCTGTAAAAATGAGAAAAAGGACATTTAAAAATGCAGCTTCTACAGATATTCAGTGCTGTCAACTGGAAAAAAAATTATGATATCCAGGCTACAGTGAAAGACTTTAAAACCCAGAGACACAATGGAAAATGCAATGGAAAGAGAACTTCTTTTTTTTTTTTGGTGACAGAATGTGGATTTGCGTTTAAAAATTAGTCTAGAGTCATTTTTTAATGAACTTTTTTAATTAGGGGGTGTTTACATGACACTGTTTTCAACTAAGAATTGAAAATTTGGGTCATTTATTTATGCAACAAATGTGTTTTGGGAGCCTGAAAATGCTAACTTTTGAAAATGGGTTTCAAAGTTTTTGAAAATGATACTTATCGTCTATGAAACTGTGAAAATGGTTGGGATCATTTTATCAACATTGTCATTTGTATGTGAAACTTTTCCATTTTTAGTGCAATCTTTGTAGAAATAGGACAATAGAACAATAGAAAAAACACCTGCAAATTAAGAAAACAACTTCATCAATTTGACAACAGGCACTGCAAATGCTCACGACACAACCAAATAAAGAAACTCACTGCAAATAGAAAAAAGCACCTGCAAATTAAGAAAAAACGCTCACAACACAACCAAATAAAGAAACTCACTGCAAATAGAAAAAAGCACCTGCAAATTAAGAAAAAACGCTCACAACACAACCAAATAAAGAAATGCACTGCAAATAGAAAAAAAGCCTGCAAATAAAAAAAACAAAACAACTTTATCAATTTAACAACACACATCGCTGCAAATGCTCAGGACACAAATAAAGAAATACACTGCAATTAGAAAAAAGCACCTGCAAATAAAAAAAAACAACAACTTTATCAATTTGACAACACATGCGCTGCAAACACTCACGACACAACCAAATAAAGAAACGCACTGCAAATAGAAAAAAAACGCCTGCAAATTAAACAAACAACTTTATCAATTTGACAACACATGCGCTGCAAATGCTCACAACACAACCAAATAAAGAAACGCACTGCAAATAAAAAAAAAGAAAAAAAAACTTTATCAATTTGACAGCACACCAGCTGCAAATGCTCAGGACACAATCAAATAAAGAAAGGCACTGCAAATAGAAAAAAAGCACCTGCAAAAAACAAAACAAAACAAAACAAAACAACTTTATCAATTTGACAGCACATGCGCTGCAAATGCTCTCAACACAACCAAATAAAGAAACGCACTACAAATAGAAAAAGGCCTGCAAGTTAAGAAAACAACTTCATCAATTTGACCACACAGGCTGCAAATGCTCACAACACAACCAAAGAAAGAAATGCACTGCAAATAGAAAAAAATGCCTGCTAATTAAACAAAACAACTTAATCAATTTGACAACACAGGCGCTGCAAACGCTCACGACACAAACAAATAAAGAAACACACTGCAAATAGAAAAAAACCCCTGCAAAAAACAAAAAAAAACAACAAAAAAAACCTTTATCAATTTGACAGCACATGCGCTGCAAACGCTCACAACACAACCAAATAAAGAAACGCACTGCAAATAAAATTCTTTATTTGGTTGTGTTGTGAGCATTTACACCCCCTGCTGTCAAACTGATGAAGATATTTTCTTGATTTGCTGCTGCTTTTTCTGTTTGCATGTGTTTTCTGAAGTTGCCACCGTAAGATGCAGCAAACGACGCAAGACACCTTGGTAATAACAGTGCAGTAGAATGCAAAAATGTGTTCTGTGTGAACTAAGTAAGTGAACCACCATGGTCAGGGCCATTGCCTTTCATCACAGAAAGGTGGACTACTAGTGAAAGAAATAAAAGTCATTATACATAGCCTATTTGTGAAGTGAAACTCACGGTGCAATACGGGAGACATGAAAGTGCCGTCAGTTTCAGCAATACCAATGGCCGATGGCACGAATATGAAGAAATATCTGACCACTGTACAGTCTGCTAGTATTACCACATGTAGATGACCCAGAAAAACAGTGAAAAAGACATTTACCACAGATTCTTGTCAGTAGACATTGTGTAATAAAACATATTTTTAGCTGAAATGACATGCCAGAGAAAATATGCCATTCGCCATCTCTGGAGTGGCAGGGCTGGTTTTGAAATGGCAGAGAATAAGGTAGATTCAGGCTGGAAACATGTCAACGTTCCCGACGAGTCCTGTGTAACATTTCAACTTAGTAAAAATGTTACAGCCCACTGGCAGAGAGTTACAATTATTAAATAGTTATTTTCTCAATGAGGAAAGATCTAATAGATTTTTTCACTGTCTGCTCAGGGTCAGCAGCCAAGAAGTGTCATGTACTCTATCCTTCTGAAGTCTGAATCTTCAGAAACATACTATTTTATGCAACAATTTGTGCTGATAATTAGATGTAAAATATAGCACCGCTTGTAACATTTCTCCTTCACAAATTGGATTCTGGACTGTTAAATGATCCTTACTACAACTACTCTGTTTTAATGATCAAAGTGTTTGCATTTTGATATGCATCTTGCTGGGAGCGAAATCTAATGAAGTCTTTGATAATTTATTCATATTTAATTTGAGCGAAAAGCTTAAATGCATATTTTACTACAGGTGCATGCATCAATATTTTAGAACATGTATTCCTTCATGACACTATACTTCCATCATGCTTTGTGACTGCATAATGAATCTGCCACTGGAAACTGTTCAAGATGTAATTGTTCGAAAACGTAATTGCGCTTTCGAACAATGTCTGAGTGAAAATTGGCCAAACTGATTAAGCATTCATGTATGGTTTAGGGAAATCCATGAGCAGAAACAATAAACATGTCAAACAGAAGAGGTGAAATATGGAAAGGTAGATTGCTGACCAAAATAGCCCTTCTTGTCTTCCCATGCCTTAAGGGGAAAAACAAGTAGGGGTTGATATATGCCTGATGTATGTAAAACAATAAAATATTCATAACACCTCCAGCTTGAATACACAATAAATCAATAGAATATTTTATTCTATTGGTCTACAGCCTAAATCAAACATCGACTCCAAGTGTCAAACAGTTCTTATAAAAATGAAATGCATGTGTGGGAAGTTAGGATTTTCATAAACCACATAATTTCCTTTAATCAAATATGAGACATTCAACAGACTGTGTCATCCGCTCTCACATAGCTAATGCCCTCATCTTTGAATCATTACTTTAATGACAGTTAAAACAGTGCCGCATCGGAGGGCTCATCCTAATCACACTGGCACTTCTTCACTCTTCACAGCAGATTCCTTCAAACGTAAGGTGACGAGGGTTCATTTTAGTGCACTACAGACCTGTACTTGTTTCTGGCAAGTACATATAAATCACCAAATGTTTTGTGTTGTATGCATAATATGTAACCTACAGCACCTTATTAGTTCTCACTTTTAAAGGTGCGCTCAGTGAGTATTGAAATTGTGCCTGTATGGTTTTGGACTTAATGTCACCTATTGCTGTTGATACATGATGTTTGTTTTGTTATTTTTGTCTCATACATACATCACTAGTAGACATTCTTGGATTCAATGCCAATTAATTTTTATGCGTTGTTGGAGGTTCATACTGGTAAGCAGTTTGGCTGCTGCTCTGTACTGTGATCAGACTGCCATGAGTTCTCTTCCCTGTGGCCGCTGTGCGTTGAATAGAGGCATTTTTCCTTGATCTGTGACATGGAAGCTGCTGGTCGTCACAGTTTGTTTAAACACTCCAGCAGAGACTGTTTGTTTGGACATTTTATATCTACACTTTACTCATTCTGTCTGAACTATCTGGTGGACTGTGCACATGCTGATCCACAGAAGTGACTTCAGGTAAATTGGGGGACATTTTTCTCCTGTCATCCTAATGGGAAAATGTGTCCCAATTTACCTGAAGTCACTTCTGTGGATCAGCATGTGCACAGTCCACCAGACAGTTTCTCAGTTCTTTCAATTCTCCTCTTCTGTGTGATGTTGTGTACACTGTGTTTGTTATTGTTAGATTTGATGTTCGGTTCATGTTCATGTTTTATGTTCATTCCTCATAAATCATCAGCCATGAGCACTGACTGAAAGCATAAAGAAACACTGTTGTTTTTGTTATTGCACTATTAATTATTATTAACTCAACTGCATGATGAGGCTGGTCATGTGATCTCCATATGGCAGCAATACATGTCCCTCTCTAAAACAGATTTTTCTGCAAATCTGCATTTTAATGATATTTTTAAAAAGTTCTGTTCATTTGCAAAATGTTATAATTTGCAACATGAATCTGTACCTGCATCTGTGCACTTTAAATCCATCATGTGGCCAAAGTAACCACATCAAAAGGTACATTGTGCACTGAACTGCTCAGTGAAGGCAGTTTATATGCATTGACTTACATATGCTAAGCATCCCTATTACTTGTCAAGATGCCCTGCGATTAACATATGCAAAAGCTATGTAAGTGCATGCGTATGCAAAAAAAATCTGAATTCTGCACATCGCGCGACTCACATTTGTAGCATTATTTCATATATATATATATATATATATATATATATATATATATATATATATATATATATATATATATATATATATAAACAATAAAAACATATATATATATATATATATATATATATATATATATATATATATATATATATATATATATATATATATATGCTATGTGTGTGTGTATAGCCTACATTGGAGGCAGATTTTCTTAAAATTATGGGTGACAGTTGAGTTGCACAAAGTATTGAGTAAAGTTGTAGTTATGATTCGCAATATTTTTGGTAATAAACTTAGCCCACTAATGAATTGGAAAGACTACTACTTTCACGTGATATTCACATTACTTCAACTATTAGGCTGTATCTCCGCGGATACAGCATCATTCAATGGCATATAACGTTACTCTGCGAGATTTACACGCGCACATATTCACGGCATATCGTATTGTTTTCCTCCCCTTCCCACTTACCTTCAGGCAAGAACACTTTTGCTTCAGTGAAGGCAGTATCACTCCATTCGGTAGAAAGCAATATCCTGAGAGAACACTGTCAGTCTCTGGATCTTGTGTTCAGAGGAGTGACCGCGCTCCTGCAGTTTCTCAAGTCGCCACCTCGGCGCAGACCACATGGATGCAAGGTTAAGAACGTTACCATATCAAATCCCAGCGAGACAGACAACAGCACTGAGCTGTGCTCTCATGTAGGCTACAGTTAAACGTTGCGTAGCTATATGTGTACATTGTTTCTTCCATTTTTGATTGTAGCTTTCTGCAGTTTTTGTAGCCTACAGGAGAAATTACATTCTAAGGCAGCTATTTCAGCTTGTGAAAAGCTATGTATAAGCTATATTAGTGAGGAATGATTTTCTAACTAAGCTTCATGATATTTACTCTGCCCCTACACATAACCCTCGCACAAACTCACCTGTTGACATTAGATCTAGAACACTAGTAGTGATTTTCGAGCATTTCAAATTGTGAGGCGAACTTCATAGTATTTTATGTTATATTTTTAAAGACGTTTTCAACAACAACAACAACAACAACAACAACAACAACAACAACAACAACAACAACAACAACAAAAAATTGGAAAAGAGGCTCTCACAAAGCTATATGTATGCTACAGACAAAAAGACAGGGAATAAGCAAACAAACAAACAAACAAACAAACAAACAAACAAACAAACAAACAAACAAACACACAAACAAACACACACACAGACAGACAGACAGACAGACAGACAGACAGACAGAATACCTCATTAGTTTATTGGTTTTGGACACCTAGATAACTAGGAGCAGAAAAAGAGAAATATAGGCTATCCTGTCTTTGCAAATGATTGATTTGTTGTAACCTTTAGCCTATTTATTGACACTTTATATGAATATAAGTAATTTTCCTTTACATACCAACAAAATTCCCTATTTTTATACATATCTTATGCATAAAGATGTCTTCTGGCCTGTCCCCTGCTAGCCAGCGCATATTGAAATGAAAGATTTATTTATTTTTATACATATTTTATGTAGCTTTAGTTGCTTGAAGTTTCAGTAGGATAAATGTCACTGTCAACCCTGTTACATAATATTGATCTTATTAATAACTTAAAAAAAAAAAAGTATTTGATGCCTTAACTTGAAGGTAACTAAATAGACCTATATGATGATAAAATATTAAGTTAAAATTAAAATAAAGTTAAGTGTAGAACCGTGTAGCCAAATCACAGATCCGTTTAAATTAAAATTCAAAGTTACATTCCTTCCTAATTAAAATGTGTTGGTTATACAGATGAAACAGTAACATACAGACAGAAGTGTTTCATATTTGGCGCTTTAATTGATGTAAATAAGCACGTAAAACATGACGCTCCGCCCACAAATGACATATTGCACAATTATAGGGGTGTTATGAAATAAGCAGCACATTTCGTTTAATAAAACGGCATAATTCAAGTCCAAACATGATATTAAAAACTAAATAATTACTTCTGATCAAACAATTTATAACGTTATGCTTGTATATTATGTTTTTACCAGGCATAGTTGCGTAAAGATATTGATCTCTCCCCACGAAAGACATGTAAGGGTCCGGAGCCCGCCGAATCCTCTTTGGCGCTTCTGTACTCTTTTCCTATGAGGCCGGTTGTACGCTAATCTGACAGCAACATAATGCTTACTTTCTGCTGTAAAATTAATTAAATTAGTCAAAACAATGTCGGAAGACGACTTAAAGGTACCGGAAGAGCTTTTCAAGGACGTGAAGTTCTATGTGGTGGGAGACATTGATCAGAAGGTACATTTAACAGTAATAGGCTATTCATTTAGCCTTTTGGCTAATACTGGATACTGACTGGTGTTAGCATGAAGGCTAATCCACAACAACTCTCATAACATGGTGAAACCTAGAGAATACCTATGGACAAATTGTATTTAATGTTATTCTTAAATACAATTGGCTTTATTTATTCAAGTCGCCCCCTTCCGTATATCTGCTGTTAGCGAAAGAACTGTCTTCAGTATGTTAGCCATTGTCAGTGACAACAATGCGACACTGCTCACGTTGGTCTCATCTTTGAGTTGTGTTAGCGATTTATTTGCGACTGTGTGACTGATCCTGCCCCTTAAGTGTGTGTAAACAATTTTTGCCAACGGTAGCTTGTATCTCACATAGGAAGTCGAACAAATGAAATAACGTTAGCATGTGTAACGTTAGCCCTCCTTTCTGTTTATCATAGTGTCTTTTGGCTACGTTATGGACCTTTGCTCTCAGATGTCTTATTGGGATTTGTGTAGTATTCATTTATATTTAGATTACATTCTTGTATGATTTGTATATAGTTCCTGGTACATCGATTTAAGATCTAGCAGCAAACAGATAATGTTTTGTTTTTTGTAAATTGACTGTTATTTGACTGATATGGTAATGATCAATTCTTGACATTTGCTGATAGGTTGTGCAACTTCTGAAAGCTGGTAAAGGAAAAGAAGTGTCATACAATGCCCTCGCCACCCATATTATAGCAGAAGATGGGGACAATCCAGAGGTTGGGGAGTCCAGAGAGGTCTTTGACTTGCCTGTTGTGAAGGTAAACACACATAATATCGCACTGGTTATACACACATGATATTGAAAGGCAATAATTTAGACTGATCTCCTGATTGTATTCAATGTGATCACTTACTGTTACTATTGGAAATATGCTGCAGTGTTGAACATTCACAATGCTTTCTGTTTCAGCCGAGCTGGGTGATCCTGTCTGTCAAATGTGGAGACCTGCTACCGTATCCTTCCATGATTAATGGGTTTGAAAGTCCGTTTTTGTACACGACATGTCATGCATCAACTTAATGCAATTTTGCAACTGATGACTCGTTAAAGATGAATAGCATGCTGTTTAGATGTTTATTTATCTTGACTGGTAATCAATCAGAGTTACAGGATTTTCCCCAGAGTCAGGACAAGTGTTCTTTGGTGTTACAGCTTGTCTGCCACATGTAAGTTGCGCCTACATATTCTGCCAATTCATTCAAATCTACATATTGTCATCTGTCATTGTCAGGCAGCAGGATTGATTTTAGTATTTACCAGTCTTGTCATTTTTACAGTTGTCAGAGGATCTCAACACACTTTGGGCCTTTGTAACATTCTATGGAGGAGACTGTCAGCTCCACTTCAACAAGAAGTGCACACATCTAGTTGTGCCTGAACCAAAGGGGGTAAGCACATGTCTGTTTTAATGCATATAATCAATGTTTACTAATGATAGTTAGATGTCAGTCAGGCTAGGCTGTTGTGTTTTTACTAATACTGAATGCATGGTGCACAATAAGGCATGGTACATCAATGCAAAGTCTTATGCTCCACTCTCTCTCCAAAGTAAAGTGGGGGAGGAGTGTGAGATCCAGCGGCTCAGTTAAAGTTTACGACTAATAGAGTGCCTTTAACAGCTGCTATCTGGAAGACTCAGTCTTGGTTTATGTCTGTGGGTTGTTTGCTATTGGATCAATTGAGGGATGGATCTGGATTGCTGGCTTTATTTTATTGGGTCTGTTTTTGAGGTCTGAGTGCTGTATTGAAAAAAGGTTCAGTTTTATAACCCACCATCTTAACCGTCTAGGTTATCAAAGCCTGCCTTTTATAGGCTACTCTTAGTAACCAAACAAATGTAATTGGTTTTATCTAGTGAGCACGCAGAAACCTTTCTGATTTGACTCATAATATTGAGAAAACCCTTCTGTACTTCAACAAATATCATGAAAATATATAACCACTGCAGTGATCAGTGATGAAGTTGTGGATTTTTCAGCATGCATTAATGTATCTGTCAAACACAAAATATTTGATCACTTTCATGCTGCAATGTAAGGCTTCAGTTTTTCAGATAAAAATGGTTTGTGATATAAATTATTATTATTATTATTATTATTATTAATAATAACAAAAGCTCCAGGTTTGCTTTGTTTGTTTGTTTGCTGGTCTGCACAATTTTGCCAAAAAGTTTTTATAGCTATATGATTATATAATAATAGTAAAATTAAAATAGAATTAATATTAAGCAAAATGTGTAATATTTAGTGCTGTCGATCGATTTAAAAAAAATTAACTAATTAGTCGCATGTTTTTTCTGAAATTAATCGCAATTAATCCCACTTAAACTTTTTAAATATACTTTTATATTGCAATAATTTCACATTTAATCTTCAAATTAAAGTAGAAACAACATAAAGACAATATATTTTTAATATTTGTTTAATGGCATCTTTTTTATGACTGAAGGCCATATCACTGACTCCAATACTACTGATGCCTCTGAATTGTTTTTTCTTCCTAATATTTAACCATTGACTATAGCCATTCAACATTACATTACAATTGAGAGCTAACAATTTTAATATTTATTAGACTTTTAAGAAATAACTTTAAGTGAACTTTAAACAGTCTTCATATAAACCCATTATAACCAATGTCATATTTAGCTACCTGTGCCCTTCAGCAAGTAGGAAATATACAGTAATTGAATAAAGTTGTCAAACACTAAATTCTAAATTAAATATAGATTTAAAGCTATAACATTTATTGATTTCCTCTTTTTTTTTCTCTGTTCTTTGATGAACAGACATCACAGCAGCTGGGTTAATAGGTTATTTTGGGTGCTGTACAGTACCGTTTCCGCGCTCGTTTGACTTGCACCTGGTGCTGGAGTGAAGTGGAGTGTGCGTCTGAAACGTCTCCTGTTTGATGTGCTCCTGAAGACGTTCTGAGACTAAATTAGCAAGAAAAAAGAGACAGAGGCAGCAGTTGTGAGTCGGGTGGCCAACACTAGCCCCGCCCCCTGCGTTAACAGCGTTAAATATTTTTAACGCATTAAACTGAAAAAAATTAATCGCCTGCTTTAACGCGCTAATTTTGACAGCACTAGTAATATTACTTTTTTAATGTTTCACTGTAAAATAAAATTTAACATATAATGATTTTATTTTACAGTATAAGTATTGTATTTTTATTTTGGCAGAAAACAGCATGCGTCTTTTGTTGACAACAGTCAATTTATAAGAGCTTCTCTTTACAAGTTTGGAAAGATGGTTGGCAAATTTTGCGTTCCCAAATGCACGTTATAAGCAACCCAAACTTGCTGCACATGCAGAAATGATTTCATCTGGAGCAGCATTTTTCTGTGAACCACAGTGCATATAATTTATCTAATTCAATTGCTACCTTTGTGATCTGATAATCGTACTGGGCAATATTGCAGTTTTTGTTTAGTGTTTAGTTTTGATTAGTGTAATTTGTTTCTAATGTGGGTTTTTCTTTCTTTTCCAGGCCAAGTATGAATGTGCTTTGCGGCATAGCAACATTAAAATAGTAACCCCGGAATGGATTTTGGACTCTGCAAAAGAAAAGAACAGGAGGGATGAGACACTGTATCACCCACGTCTTACAGTATATGAGGTACCAGAAGAGGAAGGCAGCGAGTATGAAAGGAGCTCACGTTCTGAAGGCAGCTACAGTGACAGACGCTCACCTCACAGCCGGCGGTCCAGCCCTACATCATCCCGTGATGCTTCCCCAGTAGGCAGGCCTAGTCGTTCACCCTCATCGAAACATGAGCGCAAATCAGAGTTGATGTTCGATGACTCTGATGACTCGTCCCCAGAGAAGGAGGACCGTAACCTGAACTGGACCCCAGCTGAGGTGCCACAGCCTGGTCCCGCCAAGCGTCGACTACAACCTGGGAAAGAAACTGGTTTGATCAATCTCTGTGCAAATGTCCCACCTGTACCTGGAGGCTTTGGGCCGCCAGATGCTCGGCTGGTCGGTGCAGGTGGAGGTGTGCCTCTAGGGGTGGAGAGATCCGATGTCATGGGTAGTTGGAATCCAGCTGCTAGGACTCTGAGGAACATTACTAACAACACAG
The DNA here is from genome assembly GCA_036784905.1 of Acrossocheilus fasciatus. Taxonomy (NCBI): domain Eukaryota; kingdom Metazoa; phylum Chordata; class Actinopteri; order Cypriniformes; family Cyprinidae; genus Acrossocheilus; species Acrossocheilus fasciatus. Next base: position 20,348,769 of record CM071939.1, on the reverse strand, counting down.
ACACGCAACAGGCCTCGCGACCCTCCAATGTGGCACATGTAAGAAGTTTGGTTTTGAATGTAGTAGTGTTGTCAAAAGTACCGACCGCAATACTGTTTGGTACTGAAATTTTAAAAACATCCATTTCCTACTAAGATTTGAGCGCTGTTGAGCAGATTCTTACACAGCGCTGTAGGGATGTAACAATTACCGGTTTGATGATAAATCATGATAAAATTCCCCACGGTTAGTATTACCGTTTCATATTTTAATTATCATTAAAACCGTATTCGATTACCGCGATTTGAACAACTCACGATAAATAAAAACTGTCCGGCATAAAGCACAATTTTAAGTAACAGTCTCACATGCGCACAGCACACAGAGTAGTTTCATTTTGAGTGAAAATAGGGCGGTTTTAAAAGCAGGGAGGTTTTAAAAGAGTGCTGAGAGAATTATACAAATTAATATATGAATGAATTAATTATATGAATGTACCTCTGAAGGTTCTGACGGTCTTCGGAAACGTTTCGATGGCATTTTGTTTTCATCTTCGCTCCATTCAGCTTTTCCATATAAAGCGCCACCTGCTGTCAGAGAGTGGATTTACAGAGACTTATATTTACATTCAGCCTGTGTGCAGTTTCTGTCTGGACAAAAACGGACTTAATTCGCATACCTTGCTGTAGCCTAAATTTTGACCGGTTGATGAAAAACAAGCTTAAGTGGATTCTACATGTTTAAACAATTCAGATAAGTTATCTAGAATTATTTATGGAGCAGATAAAATACATATGTGACCCTGGACCACAAAACCAGTCTTAAGTCGCTGAGGTGTATTTGTAGCAATAGCCAAAAATACATTGTATGGGTCAAAATGATTGATTTTTTTTAAGCCATAAATCATTAGGACATTAAGTAAAGATCATGTTCCATGAAGATATTTTGTAAATTTCCTACCGTAAATATATCAAAACTTAATTTTTGATTAGTTATATGCATTGCTAAGAACTTCATTTGGACAACTTTAAAGGCGATTTTCTCAATATTTGGATTTTTTTGCACCCTCAGATTCCAGATTTTCAAATAGTTGTATTTCAGCCAAATATTGTCCGATCCTAACAAACCATACATCAATGGAAAGATTATTTATTCAGCTTTCAGTTGATTTATAAATCTCAATTTCAGACAATTGACCCTTATGACTGGTTTTGTGGTCCATGGTCACACATAATCATTTATTAATTATCATTTTGACTTAACTCTTTTCTTTATTTAAAGGCTGAAATGTGAGGTTTACCTTTTTATGACACTTTTTCAAAGCTTTATTTGAACATTTACATTAGATATTTGAACATGCTATTAAACTGTCGTCAGTCAAGTTGTCATTTAAAATCCGAACATCATTGGTAAAGTTATTGTTAGTGATTATGCAAACAAAAAGTCATTTTATTTGTTGTTTGTTGGTTTTCAAATATAAAACTTGGTGAATTGATTTATTTATCGCTTCTTTTTGAACATCTCCAGCACATTTTAACAATACCGTGATAATACTGATAACCATGATAATTTTGGTTAGTATAATCGTGATAAGAAATTTTCATACCGTTACATCCCTACAGTGCTGATTGGTCGTAGTGTTCATGCTCTCCACAGTTATGACTGTGATTGGCTACAGTGATAATTGCTTCACGTTCTTCACCGAGCGCTCACACAGAAGCACAAGGGAGCGTTTGCAAGCCGCGTCTTATCAGCGGATCCGTCCATGTGCAGATATATTAGGGTTTCGCTGACAGTGACTGATCCGCTGATAGATGCGGCTTTCAAACGCTCCCGTGTGCTTCTGTATCCAATCACAGTCATATCTGTTGAGCGCGTGAACACAGTGACCAATCAGTGCTGTATAAGAATCTGCTCAACAGCGATCGAATCTTAACGGGAAATGGCTGTTTTTAAAATTTAGGTACCTAATGGTATTGTGTACTTGTATGGTATGGTACTTTTGACAATACTAGAATGTAGTTTATATAGAAGTAGAAATTCTCCTCAATTTATCAGTTTATTACTTATCAATTTATTTATTAGGGCTTGTTCTATGGCTAGTTGTAACGTGTGACAATAGAGATGTGTCCACTTGTAGAAATTCTGGTATGTACTCTACTGTTCAAAAGTTTGGGGATGGTAATTTTTTAAAATATTTGAAATACATTTTTGAAGTTTCATTTATTTGTTCAGAAATACAGTAAAAACAATAATATTGTGAAATATTATTACAGTTTAAAGTAACCTTTTTTCTGTTTTAATATATTTTAAAATGTAGTTTATTCCTGTGATGGCAAAACTGAATTGTATTTTTTTTTTTTTTTTTATTCTGTAATTTCAGATCCTCCAGAGTCTTTCAGCCTCCTCTAAAGGTGTGGTGGAGCACTTGGGAAATCAAGGCCAGCCTGGTGTTCCCAACCAGCTTCTGTTTAATTCAGTTAAGACCCAGCAGCAACTACCGCCTGATGCACAGCAGCAGTTAATACAGCAGCAACAGTCACATCAGCTACCACAACAGCAACAGCAGCACCCGCAACAGATGGCACAACAGCATTCTATGATGCTACCCCAGGTCATGCAGATGCACCACCATCAGCAGCAGCAGCAACCGCAGCAACAGCAGCAGCCGCCGCCGCAGCCACCGCAGCCACCACAGCAAGGCTTCCCTCAAATGCCTCAGCAGTCCCATCAGTTCTTACAGCAGCAGATGCATCAGCAGATGTATGCACAACAACAACAACAACAGCAGCAGCAACAACAACAACAACAGCAGCAACAACAACAGCAGCAGCAACAACAACAACATACATTCCCACAGCAACAAATGCGACCACAGCAGCTCCCAAGGCCACCCTTGCAGCAGCAACATGCATTGCAGCAACAGTTGCAGCAGTTACAACAGCAGCAGTTACAACAGCAGCATAGGCTCCAGCTGCAGTTGCAACAGCAGCAGCAACAACAACAACAACAACAGCAGCAGCAACAACAACAACAACAACAACAACAGCAGCAGCAGCAAAACCAGCAGCAGATGCACCAACAGCATTTGCAGCAGCAACAACAACAACATTTCTTACAACAGCAACTCCAACAGCAACACATGCAACAGCTGCAACAACAGCAGCAAATGCAACAGCAGCATCTGCAGAACCAGCAGTCTCTACAACATCAGAACCAGCAGGTTACTCCACATCAGACCCAGACCATGCTGCAACCTCCAGTGATGCCTGCACAGTTACACCAACTGTTTGGGCATGAGCCTGGCCAAGACAGTAAGTGCAGCGGCTGTTGCTTTGCGATAACCTACAGGAGCACATAATAGAAATAGTTTGTCTTTGTTATTGAGATGTATGTGGAGTCTCACATTTTAGCTAACTGGAACAGTGATTTCTACTGAATGGATTGACAATACGGCAGGGGAATTTAACATCATGCATTTTATTTTCAGTCCCTGAAGAGGGATTCCTGGTTGGCTGTATCTTTGCAATTGCAGACTATCCAGAACAGATGGCTGATAAACAGTTACTGGCCACATGGAAAAGGGTAAGTGACTCCACCGCACCTCAGACAATACTGAATTAGTCACTCCAAAATATGTTATTTTTTTCCATATTTGTACCTTAAGACTAGAGCCCGGCCGATATGGGGCCGATGCCGATACTGATATTAGGGAGTAAAAGACCGATATCGATCGATATTCTTTATGTGTAGGCTATATTATAGTGCAGTATAGACAAAAGTTTGGACACACTTCCCATTCGTGTGTCCAAACTTTTGACTGGTACTGTATATAGAATACAGTATATACATAAACAGACTGTATATACAAAAACACATTTTTTGCAATGATAACTCAAATGTGTTGATCAAACACTTACAATGATGTGACAAACATATTTAATGGAGGCAGGGTATTTAACAATTTAACAATAAACTTTAATATTCAAAGTGAGTCTGACATCAGTGCACTTAACAGTAAACTTCACTTATTATTAATAACTTAAAAAACACAAATAGAACAAAACATATATAACTTGAATTGAGAAAATAAACAAGGCAACTGTGTAGGGCAAGCAAGCTACTGCCAAACCAACAGGGGCAGGTTTATGCAGGAAGCACTGCTTTTCCAAATGTTAACATCTAAAGTGAATAAATAATAATAATGAATAATATTTCATATAATATTCACACACACTAGTCTATATTGCGATTTGATTTAAGTGTACTGACCTGTTTATTTATTTATTCATGAAAAATATGACAAATTCTATGAAATTTCGAGTTATACAGTAAATTCCATCTTTACGACTGGATTTCACGATTCCGTCTGCGTTTTCCACATCGCGGAAATTAGAGATGTTCCGATACCCTTTTTCCTTCCCCGATACCGATTCCGATGCCTAGGCTCAGGGTATTGGCCGATACCGAGTACTGATCCGATACCTGGGTGGGTAACTTACTAGCCCTGTATGAATTGATATAATTATTTTATGGTGTGCTTCACCATAGATAGATAGATAGATAGTCTGGCGAGTAAACAAAAAATATAATATATAATGTTTGGAAAAAAGAACACTCTTAACATCAGTCAGTCAAGCATTATAAATATATTATGACAATCAAGTATTATTTAATGATAGAACTTTAGCAATTAGAATTAAAACTTGGTAACCTTGTATGAACGCATATTAGTCAACTGAAGTTAGGACTGGTGGTGGTGCTTTTTTGGTCATTCAGAGTTTCTGTAAAAATGGGGAAAAAACTATCAATAATACTGATAAGATAATAATAATCATACTATGAATTCTACTAAGAACAATATAAACGCACTAAGGATTAAGGTGCTGCTGGATTCATGAATATTAATCACGTTGTCTGCGTTGGCTCGAACTGATTTGCTGAAATCAAAACAGGGACGATAATAGGTGAGCGCCAGCCAATGAGATTGTCGTTTGCGCATTAGCTCCGCCTACTACCGGAGAACCCGGCAGTTAAGCTGAAGAATTCCAAAGGAACTCTGTTATTTTGACAGAAAAATACAACAAAGAATATCATTTACATACCATTCAGAATTGATGCGCTACATGTCTCTCTCTCTCTCTCTCTCTCTCTCTCTCTTTCTGCGTGTGAGAAAAAAAGCAAAGCGACGGAGAGTCGTGCGCTTCACACTAGAGCTTACGGTGTGTCAAATACAGGTGCTCTGCGCATTCATTCAGATGATCTTAAAAATAGCACAGATCGCTTGACGGAGGGTGAAACTCTGAAGCGCTCAGTCAGAGTGTTCGGCAAGTGACAATATATCTGTGCTAAACTTATACATAGCCTCCAACTCACACACTGGTGAGTAAAATCTGATTATTTATCAGCCAGTGGCTAATATTAGACATCATTTAGTCGCCCAGGGTGAAGATTTAGTGGCATATGCAAGTGATTTACTGGCAATGTGCTACTACATTTGTACTTCTTCTTCGCTGCTCTAAATAGTGGTTGCTTGTGGCAACACAGCACAGCTTCCTGTGTTTGCATTCTGAGCAGCGAAGAAGAATTGATTTCCGATTTGCAGCGTTAAGCAAAGCTAGCGCGCATAACTATAGGTCTTATTTAAGAAAATGGTATCGGATCGGTACATGGGTTCAAGTACTCGGCGATACCGATGCCAGAATTTTTTGTGGTATCGGTGGAATTTCCGATACTAGTATCGGAATCGGAACAACCCTAGCGGAAATCACAGGGCCCTACTAATGTAGCAAAAGAGTTTTGATAAGCTCATTGTGAAAGTAAAAGACGGGGACATTGTTTATTTACTTTATAGCATTGAGTCTTTCCAATTAGGTGACAGCGTAGCGTTAAATCACCATTCAACAGACTCAAGCCATCACCGCACTGTCGTCTATTGGACTGCAGAAAGAACTTTTCAATCTGCTACATTACTGACTGTACTGACAAACTATGCTGACACACTGTGTCTGCGCCAGACGCGACAAAGCGACTGTTGAAAATAATTTGAACTTTAAACTGATTATTGTTCTTTCTTAGTTCATGTTAACTAATGTAGTTAACTAATGTTAACTAATGAACCTTATTGTAAAGTGTTACCATATTAGTATTTTTAACGGGTCACAGACACTTATCCTTTCTAACTTAATTCAATTCTAATTTAAAATAATCTTGTCGGTTAATGGTTAATAATCGGTTAACGAGCGTCAGTTGTTGGTTAGGAAAAATAATCAAAATGAACATCCCTAATCACATTATGAAATAGTATTTTAGCTCTTCAAATTCACCTCTCACTTGAACATCCCTTTTTTCTGGCAGAATGCAAATAAGACCTTGTTATTTTGCACACAGATCATTCAGGCAAATGGAGGGACTGTGGACTCTGCTCTCAGCCGTTGCACTCATTTACTTTGTGAGAGTCAAGCCAGCAATACCTATGTCCAGGTAAACATAAAAGCTTGTTTTGAAAAGAAGCATACATTATACATTATCCTCATCGTCTGTTCAAATGCATAGTAGTTTAATTGGTGGGAAAACGTCCCTAATGTTATGTCTGCTTTTTTTAGGCTACTCTGTCGTGACATTTACTAATGATCTGTTATTAAACTGTTTTTCCTGTGCCAGGCTCTGAGAGAGGGAAAACGTTGTGTGACGGCTCACTGGCTTAATACTGTTCTCAAAAAGAAGAGGATGGTTCCCCCTCACAGGACCCTTCATCTTCCTTTCAGCTTCCCTCCAGGGGCCAAGCCCTGCTCGCAGCATGTAAGAACCAGTCCTTTCTGTTCAGTGGCTGTAGAACAGAATTGATTTTCATTTTTTAATCTATTCCTGCTTGTCATAGGATGAGTGGAAGTTGTTATTATTGCTGTTGTTGAAATGAAATAAACTCTTAAAAGATTAGGATTATTTAAAATCAGGACATGATTTTTAATTAATCTTAATATTTTCTTCTTTTTTTAAAAACAATAAAAATTACCTAATTTTAAAGAATTACATTATTTTAAATAATAGTATAATTGATAATTATAATAAAATTTACATCTAAGACATAAATGTTCACACATTTTAGTGTGTGAACTATACTTCTTGTTATTGAATTAATACAAACACTGAGTTAATTTCAATCTGGAAATTAGTGCCAATACCCAATCACGTGCTGTTATTCAGTTTATCATACAGTACATTTGAGCTGTGTATAAATGAACTTTAGTGTCATTATCTGATATTGTGTTTACTTTTTGTTGTAACAGATCATTTCTGTGACTGGATTCGTGGACAGTGATCGTGATGATTTGAAGCTCATGGCCTATCTAGCAGGAGCCCGATACACAGGCTATCTTTGTCGTAGCAACACTGTACTCATCTGTAAAGAGTAAGAACCAGTGTAGTCTCCAGTTGTTGCCATTTTTCAACTGGTTCACTTCTGGAGATTTTTAGCCTTTCCTGTTTCTTTCTGTAGTAAATCTAGAGTTTTTTTTTCTCACTATGACAGTTTATAGAAGTATAGTAAACTGTTGTTTTTCTTTCAGTGGTTAATATCAGTACTTTTATTTATTTATTATTTTAAACAATGCCTCTCCCAAGACGGTTTAATTTTGAATTCTCTTATAAGGCAGTTATTAAAGTTTTTACTGTAACAATTGAGCAAATGTATTAAAAACGACAAATCACATTAATTATTTCATATCTTGCTGAAAGCTCAGTCTTATTATTTATATATGCAATGCCCCCTCTTTCAATGGAATCAGACCGAGTGGGCTGAAATACGAGAAGGCAAAGGAGTGGAGGATCCCATGTGTGAACGCCCAATGGCTGTGCGACATCCTACTGGGGCACTTTGAAAATCTGCGGCAAATCCAGCACAGCAGATACTCCCAGTTCAATTTGCCTGAACCGTTGGCGCCCAACCCTCATCTTGTGCACAACCTTCTGAGTAAGCTTTATTCCAAACAGCAATGTAATTTTGAGTTATTGCGATGCTATAGCTGCCAGATTTCCAAGCTATTGAGGAGGTAGAACATAACATGCTCTCATTTTTGCGGTCAGGTGCTTGGCGTATTCCTGTGAAGATCTCACCGGAGGCGTTGGCGGTGAGTGGGCTCTCACACGGACACACTCTGATTGCTTGCTCTCATTTGTGATGCTTGAGCCTTGCAGTGAAAGTCCTCAGCGGATACACATGTAACAGCATGTCTGGGCAGAGGTGTATGTGTTGAGACTCACAGTCATCTTTTTTGTTGTCGCCTCACACAGAGCTTACGTCTGCAGCTGAAACAGAAACAGGCTGATGTCGGCTCGCAGCCGCCCAACAAGAGGCCCAAGTGAGTTCAAACAGTGAAAGATTGTTGGAACTGTAGGTAGAGCTGTATGGTAGAATCCAGATTGTGCTGTTTCCAGATCCAGTTTTTCCCATAATTTTCTGTCTCTCAATGTCTCTATAATGTCCAAATTATTTTGACTGTGAGACTAATTATTATTAACCTTTATTTATTTAACCAGGCAAGTCCCTTATGAACAAGTTCTTATTTTCAACATCAGCCTGGCAGGAAAATTAAAATCTCCTGGAGGACATACAAGCATATATTGCCATGTATACACAATAGTGCAAAAAAGAAATTGCATAAAACATTAAAGGCGCATGTGTGAGCTGAGTGTACAGGGCATACGCAGTTAGAGAAACCTGTATGTGCATGCTCTGGTGATTGATAAAATTTGCTTCATGCACATACACTAGTTTATGCATACTTTAGGCTTAAATAGTTAAAATAGTGTTATATATGGAGAACTTTCCAGGCTGAATGCTGAACAAGTAACGCTCTGTCTTCTTTTGCAGGTTAGAAGAGTTGCCAACACCTACTAAAAAGCTTCCACCGGAGTCTACACCTTGCGTGCTTTTCACAGGCTTTGAACCTCTGCAGGCACAGCAATACATAAAGGTAACTAAACACATGCACACTTTTTGTAAGCAGTACAAAAAAAATAATGACACTGACCTAGTTTTAAGAAGTAATAAAATGTCTCCAGCCGCATTGTGTCTAGCTGGCAGCTCTCAAGGCTGCAGGAAAGCTCTGAAAATGAACATGTTTGTAAAATGGTCATGAGCTCATTTCCTCTGAACTGTTTGAGAGCACTGAGAAATATATTGCTCCATTCAGATGCACTTCAGTAAGTAACCCTCATGGTGTTCTGCTCGCCCTTCCCTGCATCCTTTTATCATCTCTCTTTCTCTCTGCAGAAATTGTATGATCTTGGAGGGGAAGTGGCTGACAGTGCTCAGAAGTGCACTCATCTGGTTGCTAACAAAGTGACAAGAACTGTGAAGTTCCTCACTGCCGTATCTGTAGTCAAGCACATAGTCACACCAGAATGGCTGGAGGAAAGCTGGAAAAGCCAGAAATTTGTGGGTGAGTCAATGTGGAGTCTAATTTATGTTTCAATCGATTATTACTGATTTGTGGACGCTCTGAGGAACCTTGCTTCATATTCCAGCAAGAAATGTTTTGAGATTAAAAAATTAAATATTAATGTTACGTAATGAAAAATGGATTGGAATATAGTTGGTTCTTGAGTTCACAAGCAGTTTCCATAGAAATGGACAAGCAATCTCAACCCACCTCCGACTTGGGCGTTAAGTCATTTCTATAGCTATTAGGAATGTGCTGGTGTGGAAATTTTCATTGGTGCTGCCAATTTTTTGACACCAATGCCAAGCTCACACTTGTCACAAGAGGACCAACCTGTCACCCTGAAATATTTTAGGTTTGTTTAAAATTTTTCAGACAGGTTTGAAATGATTTTGAATATTTCAAACTGGTTTGAAATTTGACCACTTGTCAGGGTTGAGTACTGTCCCAATGAGCAAGAAAATAGACGACAACATAGAATGAAATTGGCAGAACACAAAAGAGTGTAAGAGGAGGAAGTGGGAATTAGTCTGTCTTATTTCCATTCTGTGCAAATTGGTGTAAAACATATCTATTTCTCCTTGTATTTCAAAAACAGTTCTAAATTTGAAATCAGTCTTTTAGTGTATTTTCCATAAACTCTGATCTAGAACGTTACAACAAATGGGGCAAAATAGGGCATGATATGATCTGCTTCGAATAATGTTTCAATCACACCAGTGGCTGTAATTTAAAGGTATATGTCACCCAAAGATGAAAGTGTGTCATTTACTCCCATGTCACTCCAAACCTGTATGACTTTCTTCTATGAAACATTAAAGAAGATATTTTGAGATTTTCTCCATACATTTCAAAGTCATTGGTCATCAAAACTGTATTGTTACCAACATTTTTCTGCATTTTCTGCAACATGTTGTGCAAGAGAAAGTTATACAGGTTTGAAACAACGTGATTAAGTATCCCTTTGAGAACATTATATCAGTCAGTAGATAAAGCTGTATTGTGCATCCATAATGCTAATTTGATTTGTTCCTCTTTGTGTTTGCAGATGAGCAGAGCTACATGCTGCGAGATGCAGAGGCAGAGGTGCTGTTCTGTTTCAGTCTGGAGGAGTCACTGAAGAGAGCTCATGCAGCTCCGCTCTTCAAGGTTAGGAGCTTTGGGATATTTATGGCGCTTTTCCACTGCATGGTACGGTTCGGCACAGTTCACTTTTGGAGGGGGGGTACCACTGGGTAAAGTATCTGGTACCTGGTACTTTTTTCAGTACCACCTCAGTTGAGGTTCCAAGCTAACCATACCGTTACCAAAATGTGACGTGTAAACTCTGCTGATCGCTGATTGGCCAGAGAAAATAGACACTGCCTGCATCATTGAACTTGCGACACGAGGCACAACAGACTCGCTAGATTTAAATCAGCACAGCCAGCGAAGGATCGAACGCAACTGTTTTGAATGAGTGCACCTTTTTTGTTAACAGCCAAAAAAATGGCTGTTTCGTGGTCTGTTGAGGAAGTACAGATGTCCTACTATGTATCTCTGACATGTGGCCTAATTGGATATCACAAGGAAGTATGTGTTCAGTTGTGTCTTTCTTGTTTTACAGGGGAAGTATTTCTATATAACTCCAGGAATCTGTCCGAGCCTCAGCACAATGAAAGTTATAGTGGAGAGTGCCGGAGGGAAAGTGCTGTCCAAGCAGCCCTCCTACCGCAAGATCATGGAGCACAAGCAAAACAAGGTACCCTAATCAGATCCCCAATACAGAGGCGTGTGGGGCTGTTGTATTGATGAGGATGCTGAGTCAGACTCGACTGGCTTACTTAATGAGCCCCTGTTTACCGCCAACACAGCTGTTCTTTTTATTTTGTGCTCTTTTTGTTTTGTTTGGTGATTGGAGTCACAATGTGAATTCAAAGTACCACTTAAAGGGAGTTATGCTAGTAGATAAACAAGGATGCATTACACTGTATTTATTGCCTCGTAACATAATACTGAAAATATATACACTGTGGTTCAAACGTTTGGAGGCAGTAAAATTTTGCTTTTGAAAAATTAATACTTTTCTGCAAGGACACAATAAATTGATCAAAAGTGATAGTTAGACCCATTAATAATTACATAGTGACAATAAATACATAATTACATAGTTATAGAAGATTTCTATTTCAAATAAATGCTTTTTTTTAGTTTTCTATTCATCAAAGAATCCTGTAAAAATAGTAATCATCATGTTGGTCAATAACAGCTCAAGCTGATGGCATTTAAGCAATCAATAATCATTAATGATAAATGCACTAGTGGCCAAACAATGCTTTAGCACAAAGGCTGCCATAAAGAAAAAAAAAGTACGATATATAATATAAATATGTGCACAAAATAAAAGTAATAATAAAAAAAAAGTAATTGTAATTAATACATTATATTTGTAATGTTATAAAAAACTTCTATTGTAAGTAAATATTCATCAAAGAACACTGAAAAAAAAAAAAAAAAGGATCACAGTTTCCACAGAAATATCTTGAGCATTTAAATTATTTTAAATGAATTAAAACTGTTTTTGGTGCACAAAAGAGACTTTCAAAAACATTTAAAAAAAATGTACCAACTTCAGATTTTGAATGGTAGTGTATAATTTAGCAGATGCAATAATTATTATTTATAAGGTGTTACTTGACTATGGGCTGGACATGCTGTGAAGTACATGTAAGAGCCGATTTAAAATGATAACAGTTTGTTCTGTTGGTGTCTGTCTGTGTAATTATAACTGACACTCTTGTGCCATTCATGTTTGTTTTAGAATTTACCGGAGATCATTTTAATAACCTGTGAAAATGACTCCCATCTGTGTCGAGAGTACTTCCTGAAGAACATTGGTAAGAGGGCATATCCTTCAGGCCCAGTTCCCATCTCAACATTTACATTTCTCACTGTATAATATAAAACCACTGTAGTAGGAAAATGTAACGTACACATTTCAATCAGCCATCAGTCAAGCACAATCTAATGATTTTTTGATGTCTTCATTTCAGATGTTTACACTGCTGAGCTCATATTGACGGGGGTGTTGACTCAGACCTTGGATTATGAATCATATCCTTTTGAAATGCATGCAAGATTTAACAGACACATGAAACAATCGCTTTTGAATGATTTCTGAATCGACATCTGAGTGAAATGAAGCAAGAACTGTTTTGTGTAATTAAGCTCGTTCATATGACAGCATGTTGTTACACATTTTCAGCTGTTTTGTAATAAATTTGAATGTATTTATTGATTTATGTATGTATGGTTTATTATGCTCCTTAACAATCTCACATATAAATTCACATGATGTCCTTGTAAGGACACGAATATTATGTCTGCTGGTGCCCTGTTCTGGATCAACGCTAAAGGTTACTTATTAAATTTGAGTGTACAGTCATGTTATATTTCAATGTTTGTATTTTATTACTTGATTTAATAAATAATTTGTTACCAGTTTTGTAAACAAAGTAACAGTGAATTTAAATAAATTACTGTTATTTGTAATGGTTGTTTAAATGAAGGCAAAACTATGTTTTTACTGTGATAAATGTTTGCCCCTTTTATGGTTTTGGAATAAAATCTGAATTTGATTGTGTTTTAAATAATGAATCTCTCAGTTTATCTGTCTGATTTGATTCTTGACCTGAAGACACAGAGTAGTATTCATAAACGTCAGGTCTAGAAGAAATAATGTTTTCCTCAATGACAGAGCTTTTATGAACTAAAATACAACCACTTTTGGCAGGTCGCAAAACATATTTACACAATCATGCCGTCTCACCGATGCTTTTGGGAGTACACAGGGTACTCTGTTCTCATTGAGGCATTCTTCTCTTAAAAGCATTATTCCTGATAGACAAAATTCAATTAAATGCTAATGAAGTGTTAGAGTACTTACCGGTGGAAGGCAATTGTGTGCTGTCAGACAGTTCGCCTGGGGTGATCCCATGGCTCCTGAGCTGGGTTGTGGAGTGGAGCTGGCAGTAATGCCCTCTAAAATGGGATAAATTAAAACTTACCCAGCCAAGGTCATGTGCCAGAAATGCAACAGGGGAAACAATAGGTGGTTTGCTCAGAGCTTGAGATCACCCACTGTGGCGAGGAAATATTGATCCGTACATCTATGCTAAGATGCTTTTGTTTTAGAGTCTAACGTACTACATCAGGGAATGCTTACAACTGTAGAACTGTACTACACAGCTTAACACATGAATCCATCGAGGTGGTTCTTTATATAGCTACAAAAATCTTGAATCTATTGTTGCACGCATCTGGCTTTTTGACTCAACACATGCATCATTCATGCTTCTATGGCTACAAAATGTGTTTTTAATCTTTGGTTATCTGGATATGTTACAGTAAATAAGCTCTAGCAGAAGATTGAGAAGCACAACGTGATTTTTCTTTTTTTTTAGAGGTGCAATAAATAGGACTACAAAGAAATTGTAAGCAAACAGCAGTAGCTTGAATAGCTATCGCAGCCGCCTTAATTTCCTATCCAATTGACACTCTCGTTAATTGCGATGAATTAAAAATGCAAATTAGTGACCAGATCTTTGATTAACTTACACAAGTTCCTTGTTGGTTTGTTAATGTCCTCAAAGATTTATGATGTTGATGCTCTTGTACCATAAAACATCAGGAGACACAATAATTAATCTTAAATGCTAAAAGGACTTGCGCTTTAATTACTCTTGTTCTCCTCCTCTCTATAGCATTGTAGCATTTGGACTCCTCACTTCTTAATGGTAAATGTATTATAATATACAAATTACATGCTAATTAGATGGTGCAAAGCTTAGGGATTCAGTCATTCTAAAATTTGCATATGAACTAATTATCTTTCATTAAAGCTGGCTAATTACAAATTTGAGGACGTGGAATGAAAAAAAGAAAGGAAAGCGTTCCTTTGTCCAGACAGTGTTTTCATCTCTAATTAACGTTGGGTTGTTTATCCCTATACATTTGGAAAAACAGATAAAATCTGAAAATGAATTCATAGAAATCATTTTTTATTAAAAAAAGACCTTGAGTGAATACCATGGTGCTCAGCATGTGAATGGCAACAATAAAACTGGCGTTTAACATGATGATCAACTGCACCATGTGTCTGAACAGGTACGCTAAATTAATTCTTTAAGACTGAATTGAACTTGGCATTAAAAGTAATGCATATCTAAGCGCGGAGGAGAAGTCCAAATTAATAGATGTGCCAATCATTTGTCTCAGAGGAGTTTTGCTGTCCACATAATAGATATGACTCTTACATCAATCAGGTATTAATTGCTTTCATGTCTCATATAATGAAATGACTGCTAAGGGGCATAGGCACAGTTCTAAAATGGCTTTTCAAACCCATTTTTAAAGACTTTTGTTTAAGATCCCCACTTCAGTTTATCTGATATCTCAATATAGCCTTTCTTAAATTGTTACTTAAAGGTCTGGAACAGTAATGGGCTACTCTGGCAGCATCACGTCCAAATTATATTATAGTAAGGCATTTTACTACTAATACTATTACATATTAAGTGTTAAAAAAAAACTATTGTCAGGTGCTGTTTTTTTTTTTTTTTACTTTGTCAATATTTTATCCACTACAAAGTCCACCTCTGTTAAAAAAGAAAAAAAAAAGCAAGATTATAAATTCGAAATCAACAATTAATAAATACTAAAAAATTCTTCCTATTGAACTTTAGATTATTACAGAATGTCTCTTTTCACTGAAAATTCCTGCAAGTCAGTGCTGCCCTCTGCAGTTGACTACTGAAGTGATAGAACTGATTTAATCAGCCCTTGAAACAGGTTAAACTGATTTATGTTTGCTAGAGAGACAGGTGTGATGTTTTTACATTTGCTTTGAATTCTGTTCTGCATCCTTGTTTTACAATATGTATTTGTCAGGCATTTCACACATTCGCAATACACAGCATTTAAATAAAAACATGAAAAAATAAATGACAGTACACTGGAAGCCCTTTATTTGATAAACATCTCTGGCAAGCATTTTCTTCCAAACAATTTTTGTACAATTTATACAGTATTACAAAATCAGAGGTAATATTTACAGCATTTACCTTTGTAGTATCCATGGTTAAATATGTGAAAAGCATGCATAGGAGTTAAATTTGGCATTTTAAAACATTATTTTCATAGGCCAATATTTTTGAGAATAATATTTCGCATGTAAATCACTATATTGTTTGGCATTTGACATGAGCTATTTGAAGGAGTACAAGAATAAAGTAACACAAAGCTAGGGCTACAGAACCACTCACACTACTGTATATACATCTTTGTTTTTAAATGAAAAACAAAACTTTGGTCGTATGGCAAAACACTAGAAACTGCATATTGTTAAAACTGGCAGTGCACTGGAGCCAACAACAAAAAAAAAACACTTTAGATTAAATTGGGCTAAATCCCTTTCAAACTGTCTAATCAATCACCACAAACCTGTTAAACCATTTCTGATATATATAAAGTGGGCTCCAAAAGTCTGAAACATCTGCATTTTTAATATTTATTAAACCATGTTTTACATAAAATTCTAAGTATAACGATTAAAGTTTGTGTAAAACCTGATAATCATGTTCTGCACCTTGTGCTTCAACAGTCGCATGAGCATCTGATGTGTACAGTTACAAATTCGCATTTGCTTCAAATGACCTAGAAGAACAGCAGAATCCTACATTTTTTAGTAGAAACCCTAAAGAAAACAAAAAAACGATTTTATGAAGGTTTTGTTTTCATCACTACAGACTTTTGGATCCCACTATATACGGCTACTTTAAAAACAAAACACTCTACAGTATCATATATTCATCTAATTTCCTTTCTCTAAAATAGCAATGTATATCATATATAGTTCATGTAAGTAAACAAACGCACTTCAATAAAATAAAAAGCCAACACTGTCAAGTTTAATCCCTCACATATACCAAAACAAAATCCATAATATGTAGCTCTAGATTCTGAACCGCTTATGGATTTCAGTGGAAGTGCACAAAGACAATAACACCACCCCAAATACACGGCATAACTAAATCAGTATTTCTGTTACACCTTAAATACCACCAGAATGAGTGCAAACAGAATGAGTAAAAGAGAGAAACGGACAGCTCATGCCATGTTCCCGGTAAAGGATGCTGGTGTGATAGCGGCTTGGCCACTGCTGGCCTTCAGAGACCTGCGGCTGCTGAAGCTGGGCATGTGTACAGCTCGACCTCCCTGGCACATGGCAGTGGGAGACAGGAGGGATGGAGAGGAAGGGGAAGACGAGGAGGAAGTAGAGGTCGGAGAGACAGAGGAGGAGGAGGAGGAAGAGCATGAGCTAGAGGATGATGAGGATGAGTAGGAATAGGAGCAGGACTGGCCATTTTGAGTCTGCGGAGGGAGGGTTAGGTTTTGACCTTCAGGCTGCTGAGAGGGCGAGACGGGTCTACAGCTGGGCCAGCTCAGGCTGAGACACGGGATAGAGGACTTAGAAGAAGAGGAAGAGGTTTGGTTAGTAAGCCTAGAACGAGCAGCACGGGTTGAGCTATGCTTCCAAGAGCTAGGTATAAAAGCTGGGATCTTAGAAGCAGGCAAAGCAAGGAAAGCATGTTTACTATTCCCACCAGCTTTCATAGCACTCCCGTTAGCCTGTGAACAAAGATGCCGGAAGACATGGAAAGTCAAGTAGGATGATAACACATACGTGAAAATATAGAGCTCTATATTCCATAAAAATATTCTACAGTACAACACCAACAAAAATATTAACTCTTGTAACAAAAGGCATAATTTTCTTTCTTTTCTCTCACAGTCTATTTCACACATTAAGTGGTAAAGAGAGAAAAGAAGGACTAAAAGGAGGAATTTGGGCACCAGGTTCTTCTAAACATCTTCATAATCCAAAGAAATGGAAATATAAACCAGCGCTCCCCAACCAACACAGTAGTTCCTATTGTTTGCTCTTACTGGATAACAACATTGACGCAGTTTTCCTGTATAGCTCAATTGGTAGCGCATAGTGATAACAACAGCAAGGTCGCAGGTTCGATTCCCAGGGAGCACAACAAAAAAAAAAAGCATATCTTGAAAGTGTCTGTGTGTAAATGATAAACATGCACAAGGAGTTGGTTGTGATGAATTGTAGGGGAAGAGAGATCATCATATTGGATCCCTGTGTGTCCTCAATAAAACTGCCCTACAGTAAAACTACCTGACGGAATTGCCTCTGGGAGTCCTGGAGCTTTTGAGGTTTTCCGGGTTTTTCCACACTCCCTGCCGGCTGCTGGCGAGACTTGGGTGAGGAAATCCGACTCGAAGCTGGAGAGTCACCAGAGTTCTGAAAAGATCAATAAGGAAACAATGTCAGTGATGGATTGAGGCGATTGACAAGTACAAGACAGAATGGGGACATAGCTTTTAAAGATTTCTCATTTGTAGACATGATTGGGGAGAGAAAGATACAGGCAGCATGCTCAAGTGTACCACCAATTTCCCAACCACAGTACATGCACTTTATTAATCCCAAAATAGATCGGAGCAAGACGCTCAGAGAGAGAAACGGTTCGTGGATTCAAACTCATTGAAAGTCTGAATAGTGAAAGAAGACATAGTGGTTTAAAAGAGAAGAACACCAAGTCCGTAATCATGTTCACTGAAATCACACAGAGCCCTCAAAACAGAGCGTTCCCAAGTGCGTTCACCCGAAGACACCTACAAAACACATTCAAAGTTGATTAAAGTCATCGGTTAGAAAGTCAGGCTTTTAAAGCAAACCCAAGCCACCAGCAGAAGGGTGCAAAGGAGTTGAGAAAGACCTGTTTACTGCTGGAGGCACTGGAGGAAGTGGATGTGCTTGAGGAGGATCGAGATCTCTTTTGCAGAGATGACTTGTGGGGTTTGGGCTTCAGAGGGGCTGGCTTTTTTGTGGGACTGCCCTCCTCCGGTTCTGCATCACTGGCCATTCTCTTTGCTTTCGATTCCTCCTTGCGGGAGACTTCAGAAACCAATGTAGGTCCAATATCGCTTATGGTGCTTTCTAACTGCTTAATGGTCTGCTCAAGGCTGTCTAATGTTTCATAAGTTGTCTTACGGAGTTCCTCGGTTCTGTCTTTGGTGCTCTGTGGTGTGGTGGTCTGGTTTTGTGATAAAGACCTAGGGGTGGTAGAATCAGAGTCTGCGTGGGACTTCATCTCAAACCTTTTAGCTTCTTTGACCTCCGTCACGGTTCCATCTGGTTCCTCTTCATCCTCGTAGACAACTACCTGCAGTGTCTTTTTGCCAGTTTTTGTCCCCGTACGAAGAGCCTGGCCAATAGCTACAAGCTGCTTCTTGGGGAACTTAAATTTGAATTTCTTTTTCACATCTTTAGGAGATTCAGTCTTGTCTCCTTCCTCAACAGTAAGAGCAGAACTCTCAAAGGAACTCTGCTGTTGTATAGGCACTGGAATGCTACTACTTCTCTGATTGTTTACCCTGTTCTCAGTTCTGCACTGATGTAGATTATATCTAGGTGTTATCTGACCGACCTGACTCGTTGAGTTGGCTTCCAGTTCCTCCTCGTTCTCTTCATCTATCCTCTCCTCTGATAGCACCCTCTCCAGCTCTTCTTCACACTCAAAGATGGTGGACAGACGCTTGTAGGCCTGATGGATATCCATAGGCTCGTCAAAAATGATGATAACCGGCTTCTTGTCAAATCCAGAGTCCTCAGGGGCAGATAGGGTTGGTTCTGTGCCGACTTTAAGAGTTTGGACATCTGTGCCTTTACTGTTTACCAGCTGTTGGTACTCTCCAGTTGATAGAGCCTGTACCTTGGTTTTAGTGATCCTGAAGGCAAGGTTATTTGGTGGAGGAGGACCTTCTTCTCCTGGAAGGTCTGGACTTAGACTGGCCTCCTCAGTGTATCTGGCTTGATCATCAGATGATCTCTTTGTTACATCCTGCTCATTGTCATGGTTATTCGGTTGTGTTGAAAATGAGGCATCAGTGTTGGGCTGATGGACTGGTGAGTGAACTTGAAGTTCAGCACTTTGTGGACATTTGCTAACAAGTGTAACTTTAACAGTGGTTGTGCGATGTCCATGCTTTACGGACTTATCCAGAACAGGTTTGACTTGCTCAGAGGAAGTACGCAGTATCTGCTGCTCTAACTTCTCCTCAACAGGTGAAACTTTCTCAGAAGGTGTGGGAACCACCTGCTTTAGGGACTTCAGCACTGATTCAGTGTTGAGCTCTTTGGGATTAATGAGCGATGCCCTTTCTTCAGCTTCAGTGCTGTTCTTTAAAGAGTTAAATGGGCCAGATGGCACCTTATGAATATTATTTTGGACCTCCTTGACTGCTTGGCTTGACTGAAGTGAAATTACAGATAAGTCATTTGATGTTAACAATTTTTGCTGCTGGGAAAGGTCAGAAGCATTCTCAGGTGCAACCTTTGAAGGAGAAAAAGTTGCTTCCTTGGGTTCCTTTAGGTCATCTGGCCTAGAGGTGCTCTGCCTTGATGTTTTTGATGTTCCAGTGATATAATACATGACCTGACAAAGAAATCAAGAATTCTTTGGACTTCAAACAATGTATTAAAGTCAAAGTGAATGCAATGTGTATACATGCTCTTAAATCACACATAGAACTAATGGAAACAAATGATATTTACCCCAGGTGAAGCAGGTGTTGCACTATCTCCCCTACTTTCAGATAGTGCTCCTTCTTCAGATAGGTGAGAGGTGGTCTGCTAGGACAGTTTGTTAGCACAGAGACCTTTATTTACATTCTCAAATTAATATCCAGCCAGTCAGTACAATGCAGAGAGAAACATTACAAAAGAGATCAATGGCGCCATCTAGAGTTTAGTTTAGCATTCATCCTTAATTTACTAAGGACTGCTGTTTGTTGTCAAGCATTGCTTCAAAATAACATATTTATGGTGAGGGAGCAGTGAAACTGTATGCATAGCATTTTCCATGCAAAGATGTTTGATGGTGATAGAGCTTGCTGGAAAACACATGCTTAATTTTTTTGTTGTTTATTTTTAAACAAAATATTTTAATAGAGAAAGTGACTTGTATAGACACTCGATGACCCAGAGTATAGAAATATTATCCTGTTTTGAAAACCCTGACACTGTTGGTCTGTAAGACTAAAAATATTATACAAATCTAAAGTTAAACGCACAAATACATACATTGCTTGCACATTAAAACATGCATAGTGATGAAAATAGTATATATATATAAAATAGTATATATGTTTGTAGAGCCCAAAACATCACATATAATTTTTTAAATATTTAATTAAACAGTATTACATATTATTATTATTATTATTATTATTTTTTAAATATTATTAATAATTACAAATATTTATTTGTATAATTCTTTTAAAACTTTAAAAAATATGTAATGTTTGGTATCTACAAACATATTTTAGTTATATTTACAAAACAATAATATTATATCTTTATGGTGGACATTCTGGTCCTTTTTCAAAGTGAACTCTGAATGCTAAAAAAGGAAAAGGTCAGAAGTCAGAGCGCTGAATAGCCTTTCCAACGCTCCAGTCACTCTGACCCACCCCATCTTCTACAGCTGTATCTATTAGCATTCAGCAGCAGAGTGTGAGTGACAGACCAATGTTAGACACATTCAAACGTATTACGCCCTCTCTTGATGAGGGGCTACGGTCAGGCATTGACATGCACCAGTATGTCAGTATATCAGTATGGGCGTTGTGTATTAGTGTCAGTAGAGCGTGAGGTTATGGGACTTGACTGCTCATGTGAGCACTGTGGTTAAACTGCGATGGGAGTTAGCACACATCACGTCCGTTACCTTTGTGTGGTAAGACAGGGAAAGCCCTGGCTCCATCTCACTGTCTGAGGGCCCACGGGTTGTGAGATCAACAATGTATCTGGGCTGTAAATCTTTAATTGTGCACTTCTGAAACACCTGAGGATGGGTAAGGGTACGGACATTAGGTGCTGTGGCTGTTTATGGGTGAGCTTTCTGTCCTGGGGTTGTGCAATTATTAGATGTCAAACACACCGAACACCTTGATCCAGACAAGGTACAGGAAATGTTCCCTAAATATAAAATTATTGTTGATTTTTAGAGTTTATTTATTAAATATATATATATATATATATATATATATATATATATATATATATATATATATATATATAAACGTCACTGCATTAGGTGGAACCATGCGGTTTCTCTTCTCAGAACTTCACTTTTCATTTTTACAATCTAACAAAGTAATCTTGTTAAAAAATGTATTAATCTGAATAATAATAATAATAATATCATCATCAATCATAATACAAATACTTCATTTCACTATAAGCCCATATACATACAGTATATTTATACAGTTATATTCATGTAAATGTATAATCATTCATTCATATATAATCGCTATTCAATACTTCTGTTGCACAATATACACAATCCTATTCACACTACTTTTTGAATATTTTATTGCAAACATTATAATAATATTTACATTTTTTGTGCTATTTTTTAAATAAATTGCACTGGTTTCCTTTAATATTTTGTTAGCTAATACAATGGCATTCATACATTTTTCAGTGTGACGTTTACAAACACTTTCTGAGGCCACTTTATGCTGTTGATTTATTAATTTTATTCCTAATAAAAAAGAAAATCGAATTTAAAGATTTATAGTAAATCTTACCCATTCTCAACAATAGAGGGCAGCACAAGTCAAACGTCTGAGGCAGCCATAGTGCCCTCTTTTTGATGCTTTTGTGTAAATGTTGACACTGGTGTGGCCGTTTGAAGTTTGTATGGGCTCAATATTTGTCCCTTAACACCTCTGACATGTCTCAGACTTCCCGCGTGTTTGTAAAAGAATAAGTGTGCGTTCATGTCTTTGTTTGAGTGTCTCCTGTGAGGACGATTGTGGTTTGCTCACCTGTAGCTCAGCCATGATCTTATCTCCTTCATCCTCTTCATCTTGTAAGGTGGAGGTGTTGACAGGAGGAGGGGTGCGGGGCTTGGGCTTGACCTCTGGGGGCACACGCAAGGGTTTGGGCTTCGGGGCCTCCTCTTCACCCTCCTAAAGCCAAAACAACCAGCCGAGTGTGACCGACCCTCACCCTCCATCATGTCTTTCAAATCAACAAAAGCAGCTGGAATCTCTACCGTGACTTCCCGTCATTATTATTCACAAAAACAAGGACACAATATGAAGCGCACGGCACACCCAGGCAAAATATAGCACAATTACATTTCTACACGTAGTAGGTACACTGTGCGATAGATGTGTTGTTTTCAAATAATAGTAATGACAATTGTTATGTTGTCTGGGAATGTGGCTCAGCAAGGCCTAAGTCACGTGAATAATGGTGTGTGAAAGCATGACTCCAGCACCTGTTCGCTCGTGGACTCTTTCCGGGTGGTGTAGATCACCTCTCCTGAACGTCCAGTGGTGAGTCCACTTCCAGAGGGGTAGAATCTGCGTGGAGGGGGAGGGGGAGGGGATTTGCTGGCCGTTTCAGGGTTGGGCTGCACTCTGTCAACACCGGCCCTGTGGGGCTTCTCTATGGTCGGCTTCTGTGGCCTCTCCAAACTGGTCTGGACTGGTTTATCTGCTTTGGGTCCATCCTGTGGTGCGGCTTCTGTTTGAAGTTAGATAAAGAGTGCCTCGATATTAAATCCTCCAGAGGTTAGATCCAACTGTAATCAAAACACATCTGAACCAGCTAATCCGGGATTATTAATAAAACAAGGCGTGCTGTAATATTAAAAAAAAAAAAACTTCTGTCAGACAAAAAACTAAACATAACATGATCAAACCAGCATGCAGAAAAAAAACATAAAACAGGAAATGACAGAAACAACCCCTGCAGCCTTTAATGACTGTGTCAAGGCTTGAAATATTAAATATTTCATATAATAAAAATATAATTTAACAGTTTAGGTTGTAATGTAGTGTGACTCTAAAACTTAAAAAATATTTATGAATTAACAATTTAAAAAATAAAAATTAACACAAAAAGCATATTTATTTATTTTTTTACTTTTTAGGGGATGCGAACTCATCAGGGGTGAAAAAGCTGACAAAGATGTGCCCCCCCCCCCATCCCGGTGGGTTTCTTTTACCCTGTCTCAGGCCACATTCACCCTGCTGTTATTTATTTTATTTTTTGGTACCCATTCAGTGTGACTGCACAATAATATTACATTATAAAAATTAAATAAACCAAACAAATATTTTTCTATAACATTAATACAATTCTGTTTTAAAATAAAAAAATCCAGTATTTAATAATAATAATAATAATAATAATAATAAAAAACATTTATTTTACAGAACAACAGTAAAAACAATGCTAATAATATTAATGGGTGTTTTAACTCTCAAATGTTAAACCATAGAGCTATTATTTTTACAGAGAAAAAAAAAAAACTAACTACACAAACTGCACAAAAGACATATTTCACTCAAGTTTCAAATTTCATTAAATTAATTCAAAATCCATTACATTTAAGCTTTTCTTGAGCATGATTTATTTCTTTTTTTAAACAAACAAACAAAAACATATGAAACCAACTTGAATACAAAGAACACATCTCTAAGATGTGCTTTTTATCATGGACACTCTTATGTCACTCAGCCAGATCCCAGTTTAGTGTTATATATATATATATATATATATATATATATATATATATATATATATATATATATATATATATATATATATATATATATATATATATATATATATATATATATATATCCTACAATCTGAATGAATTGTTTTTATGCAGGTTCATATGAGTAGACAGGCATACCAGGGAGAGGAGACACAGGAAGTGCAGAGTCCACCTCATCAGGCAAGATCCTGGGTGGTTGGGAGGGGGCGCTGTCCACCTGTTTGCTCACTTCCAGGTCAGGTATGGCCTTCATAAGGCTGGCCTGGGTCTGCTGAAGGATTCTTTCCATTTCCTTTTTCGTTTCTAGTCCAGTAGAGTGAACCTTGTCCTCCTCTACTGCCCGTTTTGAAACCTGTGGAGAACCCGACAGAAATTAGTTTGTTGGAAACAATTACTGGGTCACATTTACCATTGTTCTGCAAATTTTGTGGGCGAAACTGAGTCTTTTCAATAGGAATCGGCAAAATCGGGGAGTTTCGTGTGAGGGCAAAAAAGTTCTTCATGCAGATTTGGCTACTTTTCAGTTTAGTCACTTGATGCTAACCAACAGAAAGCTACATTGTTTTGTGTGAGAGAAAATTGAACTTTTCTTGTCAGCAAAATTTAGCTAATTTAAGTATATCTGAGAGAGAATTGAACTATTTTTGTAAGATATAGTATATATTAATATACGGTAACAGTATATTTAGAGGAAGTTCCTATAAAGATTCCAAAAGGGGATTTTTGCAGTGATTCCATAGAACAACCATTTTTGATTTCCCAAAGAACCTTTCAGTGAACAGTTCTTAAAAGAACCATTTTTCAAACCTTTTTCCACAGTAAAGAACCTTTTGTGCAATGGAAATGTTTCATGGATGTTAAAGGTTCTTCATTCCAATAAAGAACATTTATTTTTTTATGAGTGTGCAGATAAACACAGAGTTACAAAAATAAGACATTCTTGTGTTGATGCCAATCGATGACTCTTAATCAATCAAAAGTGAAGTCACAGTTGAACCACACCTCTTCAGGCATGGGCCTGCTTGTGTTGACAGAGATCTCCTCTGGTGCGGAGGATCCAGACGTGCTGATGGCAGCGGTTGCTGGCACAGCTTCCTGGCCCTGCGGAGCAGCTCTCTTTTGCAGGGCAGGGCTGTTTTCTCTGCTCCTGGGACTGACCTTCGCCACAGTGGGGGAGTCCCTGCTATGGGTGGGTGTGAGCGGGGGACTGGGGTGGTGTGTGCTGATGGGAGCTGTCTGAACGCGGTGCACAGTGACTGGAGAAGATGGCACAGGCTCCGAGCAGCTGACTTTGGCAGGTGATCTTGGTTGTGGGGTGGGGGACTCACAAACAGGTTTTGGAGATCTGTACTCTTCCACAAAGGAAACCGAATCAGCTGGTAATGGGTCAGAAGTATGGTTGTGGCTTTCAGTGGCGTATCTACAACAAACAGAAACCCTAACAATGAACCTGCCAAAGCTCTAAAGGAATTTAATATTTCAAATGGTACAGGAGTTTTACCTTCTCAGTCCACTGAGAGTGTCAGTCAGAGCTTTGACTCTCTTTAGCATGCTGTCCATTTTGTGAGGCTCCTCCTTCAGGAAGCGCACCGCCTCCACCTCCACCCTCAACACGGCACGCATTTTCATCTGCAGGGCTGGGAACTCTCCTAAAAAGATGCAATTCATTATTATACAAGAGAAAGATGGGTTTAAGAGTTTTTTTTCCCTTTTAGGATTTTTGGATTATTAAGAAGTTCAAAAAGATCAGAATTTATTTAAAATATTTTTTGTCACTTTTAATCAGTTTAAGGCATCCTTGCTGAATAAAAGGATCTTTCAAAAAAAAAAAAATACTAACCCTAAACTTTTGAACAGTAGTGTATAATTAAGAAATGATTATAGGATAAATACAAATGCAATCACCTTTGAGTGTGGCCAAAGCTTCTCCTACTCTCCGTAAGTTGACTGCCCCTTCCTCCACATCCTTCAGAGTGACTGCTCGATTGCTACTGGCACAGGTGGATTCTTTCTTGAGCATCTCCACATAGTTTTCCAGCTCTCTGTGACATTGTTACAAGGATGTGTCATTTATTAGCACAACTGTCACTTTAATGCTATATAACAAGTATTTTTCTTTGCTTTTCTTGCTCAAGCTGCAATGTAAAACATGAACATGAAAAAAAATTACATTTCTGTTAATTTCCTGGTTTACACGTAAGTGGAAAAAAACTCCCATATTTCCAATGTAGTCTCAGACATTTGGACGCCACTGTTTATATATATTTCAATCGTATTTAATCCAGCATTTAGCGACACTTAATACTATGCAATAAGCAAGTCTTGACTGTGAGTCTTGACGGCTAAAGGCTGAAACCTGTTTAACGTGATTTAGTCTTGTTTGTTGACTGACAGTTCACATACAGAGAAGTTTGGCTGTGTAAGCAAATTTGGCAACAAAAGTCCGCCCTCAGCCAAATACTTTCAGAGGATCATCATAACCTACGTCTTTCTCAGATTTTCTGACTTCATTCGTCTTGAAATGGTTACGAAATGTGTGAATTGTTGAAGCTGGCCATCATGAATTGTACCTGCATATAAAAGCCTTTAGCAGGGCCAGCTATGCAGGGATCTGCAAGCCAGTACACATGCTCTGAGATCATAGTTTAACATCATCCCTGTGGGAAATGGTTTGTGTTTTGTGTAATTTACCCGAGGGGTGTCTTAAGGGTTTTCCCATGCACAACGTCAAGTCCTGCTTTTTGTTATCTTTCTCACAATAGCACAATCTAACATAAGGCAGTAACAACATTTCTTGCTTGTTATTATCTCTATGAATAGATATCTGTTGATCACTGGAATAAAATGCTTTGTATATTTAATGCAGTGTAATTTTAGTATTATTTATTTACTAATATAGTATTTATTCATATTTTGATTTAACTTTCATTTTAATAACTGTTAGTAATTTTGTTGTGCGTCTGTCAGTATTCCAATTATTTAAATATTTCTATTTAGCTTTCATTTATTTTTATTTCAGTTTTAGTCATACATTTCATTTCAGCAACATTCTTAATTTTCATTAAAATTTTCATGTTTCAGTCCTTTTTTTGAGTTAACATATACATTTTTAATAGCTTAAGTGATTTTCTTGCTATATTTTATAGCTTTTTAGTTTTAGTTTCCAACTGAATAACACTGGTTTCATGCACATCGTGACTAAACACAGATTCATTTCTGAAGCAATCTGACTTATATTTCCCATTCAGGATAGCACACATACATCGTGACAGGAAACACGAAGAAACTTTCACAAGCCTTATTCTACTAAGACAGGTTGGGACAGTGGATTATTCACTGCATTGTTTCATGCAATCGCACACATCTCCACCCAATGAAGGCATGACTAGTTTTACTTAAATCAAGGTTTACACCAGCAGATGAGTTTTAGAAAAACACTCAATATAGCAGTAACGATATAAAAATCCCCTCTGTTCACATCTATTAAAAAACCTACCCTGATCTTTGTTTATTAAAGTGTGCATTCAGCATTGACTGGAGACATGGTATTATAATTAATTAGTACGGGGGATCAGGGAGAATTCAGCTTTGATTAGACGTGAGCAGTTAATCAGCATCAAATCTGGCTCGTTTGCAGCAGCAGCTAATCAGTGCGCTGATTTTCCCCTCTAGATCGCAGCATTTGTTCTGTTCGTCTACAGCTGTCTCTCACATTCTACAGATGACCAGTCCATAATGAATTCTTCATGGGTAATTAATGTCAAGGTCTTAACAGGATCAGTAGTCACATACAAATTATGCTGCCTTACAGTCTTACCCGAGCTGCACGAGAACCGTCTCCTCCATGCCCAGATATTTGTGTCTTTCTTCTTCCACCTGGACTCGTTGTCTATGAACAGGGTCCTCAAGGTGCAGCACAGTGTCTGAAAACTTCTCTGAGATCTCCTGCTCTGCCTGTTGCAGCATCTGCCTCATGGCATCCTGGTTTTGGAGCTGTATATGCAAGGCAAAGCTTTATCAGCACACTTGTTTTCTGACCAACT
This sequence comes from Acrossocheilus fasciatus, assembly GCA_036784905.1. NCBI lineage: Eukaryota > Metazoa > Chordata > Actinopteri > Cypriniformes > Cyprinidae > Acrossocheilus > Acrossocheilus fasciatus. Next base: position 20,320,602 of record CM071939.1, on the reverse strand, counting down.
GTGTACGATAACTCATGTGTATATTACAACACTACAACACATTACTATCATTGTATATTATGTGTTTGTGTGTTTATACCATTCAAATGTTTGGGTAAGTTTTTTGAAAAACTTTGAAAGATTTGATAAATAGAACTGTAAAGTGTAATACCGTGAAGTATAATTAAAATATAAAATAACAGTTTCCTATTTTAATACATTTTAAAATGTAATTTATTCTTGTGATGACAAAGCTGAATTTCAAGTCTCACTCCAGTCTTCAGTGTCACATGATCCTTCAAAAATTATTCTAATATGCTGATTTGGTGCTCAAGAAACATTTTTATTATCATTGCTGAAAACTTTTCAGGATTCTTTGATGAATAGAAAATTTAAAAGAACAGTATTTACTTGAATTTTTTTTTAAATCTTACTGACCCCAAACTTTTGAACAGTAGTGTATTATTTAGAAGTGAAATATGTGAAGATAGTTGCTTCACTACTGAATTATTGCAAAACGCTTTTTTAATTTGACTGACAGCCCTAATATCTATATTACTATAAGACATTATAATATTTTAGGACGAGCATTTAAAAAAAGCAGATGCCCTGGACAGAACGTCGTTTCAATTTGAATTTCACATGTACCTGCATCTGTTTGAGTTGATGGAGCTGCAGTCTAAGGTCAGAGACGTTCCTTCTGAAGGTGGAGAGGATTGAGCAAATAGCAGGGTCTCTGACAGAAGGCTGAACCTGTGTTGAAATACAGTCTGTCTGCACAACTGGGTCTTTAGTTGACGTTACAGTACAGACTCCTGCACAAAAACACCAATTTATGACGTTATTGCTCTGGTAACAACACAAATATGGGTAAATTAAGATTCAATTCAGATCCATGATTGACCAATGATAAAGGAAGCATCATTATAATCAATAACTGAACGTTTACTGACCACCATTCTGTGCCGGAGACCCCATCTTTACCAGTTTCTCACTATAGAGAAAGACAAAACAGTAAGTCTTCATCTTACTGTTTTCATCTTCACATTATACTAATACAATTTAGATTCAAGCTACTTATGAATCACATTAAATGTTTCTGTGAACATCCACCTGGAAGTCTCTTTGGCACTTGTATTTGGCCCTTTCATAAGAGCGTGTTGAACGAGTCCAGTAAGACTGGCTATCTGCTGCTCCATTGCCTTTATTCTTTCACTGCAAAACAAAGGTTGCATGACTCGCTTCAATAAAGAGATCATTTTTTTATAATGAATGCACATACTGTTCAACTGCAAATCGAAGGAGAATTAAACAATGCTAAAGGGGGAACCAGCAAATTATATTGCCTTTCTCTGTTCCTGAGGGCAAAACTGTGATGATCTTTGATATTCAAGGCATGGCTGTATATATATAAATTTTGGGCTTTGCCCAGAGGAACTCTTGCCCTTTTCTCAATTACACAACTATTCTGTTATTTTCCCCATCAGCCTTTGATTACTCATGCACTATTTAAACAAATAACAACATAAGAAGAAAGTGAAAAGGAAGTATTATCACCGTATCCTTGTTTTAATGTAATAGAAAATAATAGAATACACGCATACATGAGCACCATGTGTCTAAAACACATTTTGTGTTGTCTCACAACACGGCAAGCTGCAGGGAATTTAAAAAGTCTCACCTCTGGGGATCTCCGGCTGCCACGTGTCCTTGAAACGGCCTCTCTCCGTGACTGGGCGGAAGGTCAGCGAAAACAGGGGAAGCCACATTGCCTCTCACCCTGGTCGCCACCTCTACGGCCCCATTATTGTCCTTGCGGAAAGATCTTCGCACAGGTGATGTGCTTTCCACCGCCACACCTTGAGAGGGCATGTGGGAGTTTTGGCCTGGGAGCATGTCAATCATTCTGACCTCATTGACCCTGTGAGGAGAAGCAGGTGGTGTTTTGGAGCCCATGGTGGCGAGCTGACTCTCACTGTACTTGCGAGATTTCTGTCTGTAGAGGGAGTGCTGCAGATCCTGGCCATCTGCGTACGCACCTACAGATTTGACGGTGGAGCGGTGCTGGATGTACGCCGCCCCGTCCGGGACGTCTCCAGTATGGCTGCTTTGCGATGAGGCGACGCTGAGCCTGGCCTCAGGCGAACCGTACGCTTCTGAATACAAAGGAACGCTCTTGCTGCTCAGATCCTCATCTGGTTTCACATCACGTCGCTCCAGGATGGCACTGGAGCAGGGTGTGATAGAGCGACTTGGGGGCGCGTTGGATATACGGTCCCTGGGTAAGGTGGCGCCACCGGGCATGGCAACAGAGTGGCCGAAAGGGATCCTGGAAGGAGATGAGGGCATAGAGCGAGGTGTAGGAGGAGACATGGAGCCCTGGACTGAATGTATGGGACTGTGAGGCAGAGTGTGCACTGGGCTTTGGCCTCCCGGCTGCTGTCTGCCGCTGTAGAGCCGCTCTCTTGTGATCTATGGATAAAACGAAAAAGCATATCAAGAGAGAATTTGGGTTAAAAAAAACAGGTGGTAACACTTTACTTAAAGCCTATGTGTATAATGCACTATAAAGGGTTACTAAAGGGTATAATGCATTATAATTATTCATAATGTGTGTGTAATACAATATATCTTGCCATGAATAATTATAACCGAATTTAAAATGCATGGTGTAACAATGAATTTATAAGTGTTATAATGCATAATTAATGCATTAAAACTACTTTTATAATGCATTATACATAAATGATTCAAGTAAAATGTGTCTGTAGTGTATATGTAACGCTTGTAAGAAAGAAGAAGAGTAAAATAAAGCTTATCAACTGGTTTTGCTACATCAAGTGGCAACCAAAAAGTAAAAAAAGCAAAAAGTACCAATAAAAATGTCCTTAAAAATAAAAAAATAAAATGTATTATTATTTTAAACTAAAATTGAATATAAATTTCATTACTATTTATTTATTCGTGTTTTCAATTTCTTTTCAACATGTAAAGTGAAGCACCAAAATGTTTTTTTTTTCTTCTTTTTTTTCTTTTTAAAACCAAAAATTAAAGTTTTCATTTAGCTGAAAACTGAAAATAAAGTTAGGGTAATTAAATTTGGGCAGTTGTGTAACTGATGTTCTGGGTATCATTTTCTCTGTTGATAAATGAAACCAGTCGTAGGGATGTTCTTTAGCAACAAACCGTCTCTCATTGTTTTCTGATATTTTGGTGCATGACTAATATATTTATTCACTGCATAAAAGACATCATGGTTGGTGCTTTATTATCTTATTATTTATATGATTGTATTATCTTAGATTTGTACTACTGCTCATGGCTTTTTGCATGTTTTTGCTCACAGTTTTGGAATCAGTCTAGTTTGGCTAGTTTCAACCAAGCAACAGATATATTTGTGCCAAAATACTATAAAGTTTAACTGTTCCCACAACCTTTGCTGCCAGTAACAAGATGTATAGAAAACATTTTCCCCTCCCTTTTAAAAGCTGATAAGCTATGCCTTTTGCACTAACTGTGCAAGATTACATGGTTAGTTGTATTTTCTTATTTAGATTGCATTGTTTTTTTTGTTTCCTCTGGCTGTCCGTGACCATGTTATTCAAAACGTCATCCCACCAGTTGAAAACTGCCGGTAAACAACTCTCAAAGAAGGTCAATGGATATGAAAAGGATCTTTGAATTTAATGAAAAGGAGCTTTTTATTACATATTTGCCACATAAATGATTAATCTTCACAGAGAAGTTTTCAAAGCAGGACACTAAAAACAAAAATTGTATTGTATGACTGTGTTGATATGATTTATGTTTAGACAAGTGCACAGATATGAACAAAAAGATGGAACCAGTGCAAAAGCACAGACAATAGCCCTGCCCAGACCTGTCTTTGTACAGTGGTCATGCTTAAGCGTGCAGTAATAAAGCCCACAGACAGAGCGTGCGTGCAGGTGAATTACCCGCCGTTCAGAGCACCAACACCCTCTGCATTAGCTTAAAGACAATCAACATTCTCCAAACCTGTCCTTATAACCTCAGGTCTAGTTTCAGACCACATTTATAAGAGAAACCAAGAAAATTATAATTGCACAATGTATTTGGTTTAATGATTTGGCTGAATGCTTATATCCTGAAAACATCAAATGAATCAAATGAATGACAAGACAATACAAGCTGCTTCAAATAAAATACCTAAGACTTAAGTCTGTCTGTCATTGCTTCTTAAAGATTTCTTTAAAGGAGTTTGCTGTTAGAAATAGACCAAGTTCTCACGAAGGACAACCCAAACTGAGTCAGGCATGTTTAAACAGGTGCAGCCATCGTTTCATTATTGTATTATCTAAGCTCAAAATAGGTGTCTTCTTTCAATGTGGAAATAAAGACCTCCATAAAATTAGCTTAATATTTCGCATGCGACCACAGGAACCAAATGTACTACAAACATGCATGTTTAAATGCAAAAGTCTAGGACCTTTAGCTTGCCACATGTCAGAAGTAATGCTAAGCATCTGGGAAAGCGAATTCACAGAGCAACACTGTACAGGGGTCTATAAATTATGTTTCTGAAGGACAAGCTTCAACTTCAACAGATTTACAGCGTTGATAAACAGCTACAATGAAAGGCCAATATATCATCGGGCCCAAACATTACAGAAAATGGGTCCATTTTTGCAATCCTTCAAAATAAGTGCATCACATCAACAAACGTGTCTGTGCATGTTTGCTTTCTCACGCTCTCAGAGGACTTGTTTTACAAATCCATTTGTTTTTCTAGTTCCTATCATCCCACTAATCTAAAATTTGGTTTAGGTTGGAAAAGGGTTTCCCAATACCACAACGCGTGGCCAGAGAGCAGTGTTTTTGCACAGACCTTATTGTCCCATGAACTCAAATTGACACATGCAAACACACTGTGTAGAGATAAAATGGGAGTGGCAGGTTGGCAATTCCAGCTGTGAAGGACAGGAAAATGGAACATGTGTGTAGGCACTTTACACCCTTCGTGAAATATGTTTATAAATTAATCCCCTTTAAACTATTGCTGCTCTAGCAAACAATGCATCACTTACAAAACAAATTCATTAAATGCAACGCATTTCTATCAAATCTCCTACTGTGAACAATGTTCCTGTTATTATGTCTCGGGTTTCCACACTTTTGGACCACACCAAAGATACTGGAATAATGGAGAGCTAAATATATTTGCTACAGAAATTAATGATTTTTTTTAAGATTTCAGCAATTTTCCAGCCCTTAAAAATCAATTTTTTTAAAATGCTCTGATATTTCCAGGTTTTCCAACTATGACAGTTATGTGCAATAAAAAGTAATGGCTATTTAGTCCTTTTTTTGTAGAATATCTATCCACGTTACTTTAGTATTATTTATATACTACTGAAATAGCTTTTATTTTCATATTTTCAGCTTTCATTTCAAATTTAGATTAAATATAAAATCTCATTATTAATTTTTTTAGTTTTTAATATCATACTTAAAGGAACACTCCACTTCTTTTGGAAATAGGCTCATTCTCCAACTCCCCCAGAGTTAATAAGTTGAGTTTTACCGTTTTTGAATCCATTCAGCCGATCTCCGGGTCTGGCGATAGCACTTTTAGCATAGCTTAGCATAGATCATTGAATCCGATTAGACCAGTAGCATCGCGTTCAAAAATGACCAAAGAGTTTCGATAGTTTTCCTATTTAAAACTCGACTCTTCTGTAGTTATATCGTGTACTAAGACCGGCGGAAAATGAAAAGTTGCGATTTTCTAGTCCGATTTGGCTAGGGACTATACTCTCATTCCGGTGTAATAATCAAGGAACTTTGCTGCCGTAACATGGCCGCGGCAGGCGCAGTGATATTACACAGCGCCTGAAAGTAGTCCCCAGCTATATTATAACTAGTTACCTAGCTGGGGACTACTTTCAGGCGCTGCGTAATATCACTGCACCTGCTGCGGCCATGTTACGGCAGCAAAGTTTCTTGATTATTACGCCGGAATGAGAGTATAGTTCTTAATCATATCAGCCTAGAAAATCGCAACTCTTCATTTTCCGCCGGTCTTAGTACACGATATAACTACAGAAGAGTCAAGTTTTAAATAGGAAAACTATCGAAACTCTTTGGTCATTTTTGAACGCGATGCTACTGGTCTAATCGGATTTAATGATCTATGCTAAGCTATGCTAAAAGTGCTATCGCCAGACCCGGAGATCGGCTGAATGGATTCAAAAACGGTAAAACTCTACTTATTAACTCTGGGGGAGTTGGAGAATGAGCCCATTTCCAAAAAAAAGTGGAGTGTTCCTTTAAGATTTAATTTAAAACAGATGTAGCAAGTTTAAAGTAATTGTAGTACTTCATCATGTATTTTAAGTCAGTTAGTATGCAGTTAGGCATCATTTCTCATTTTAAAGTTTATAAAGATTTTTGTCTGATATGCATATTTTATTTCAGCTTTATTTCAATTAAGCTTGACTGGAGTCAGGTGGACATAACCCTGAGCCAGCCAAATTATAGAGGGCTTACTAGTGGACTAGTTGTTCAGACCAACTGCTGATTAGTCAATTTTGCAAATATGCAGTTTCGCACATCCCTAGTCTAGACTCATTCTTGTGAACAGACTATGCTCAAGAAAATATTTTAAAAAAATCCAAAATCCAGTTAGTTGCACTGGGTTTGAAGGGGGTCTGTTCTATTGATATAGCTGTGTATCGTCTAGCTACTGTTTTCTGCACTCGATGTTGTTATGAAGAACATATAAGCCTAGCTAAACAGCAGGCTGCTTGCGTTGTGGGTGGTGTGGTGGTGCAGACAGGAGCTGGTCCCTTCTGCACTCTCATTAAAGCTGAGAACTACAAGGTCAGAGGCATCCGCTATCGTGGTCTCCTGAGAGCTTGACCTCAGTTCATCTCCACACCCGGCCCAGGAATTTCAGCCCTGGCTTTGAATTATCCTTTTCCCAGTCCTCCATGGCCCGCTGAACTCAAGATATGGATGAGATAGCTGGAGACAGTGTAGTCTTCTCCAGAAGTGCTTATAATTAGATAAACCAAATTACACCACAGCAGAACAGCTCTTAAATGTGTAACATCCTGTTGGAGATAGGATGCTAAGAGTACATTTCTGGCCTGAAATAAACTTTTTTTTTTTTTTTTAAATGTTATGCACTATTATGCATTTCAAAACTTAATATCACTCTAGTAGCTAAAGTGATATTAAACATAAATAACATTATCCTACTGTACATTTGTACGTCAGTATCATAAATTTATATGCATGGATTCATGGAAAGCAGATGGGTTTGATTAGAAGGCAAGATGCTTAGAGCTTGGTTCCAATTAAATCTGTTGCTCAAATCAAATTCCATTTGTTGCATAATGAGATAAGGAACAGGCATTGTTTGGCTTTTTAAAATTTATTTATAGCTTCATTGGTCTCCAGAGGTGCTGCCATAATTCTGCATTATCTACATTCCTGATGACAAACAAATCACTTTAACGCAGCATGGCAAATACTATTTTGCCTTTGACATACAGTAAAGATCTCAGCAGAGCTGACCTGTTTTGCTAAAGGTGATCGCATATTATAATTGCGCAACGGTGGAGAGACCAATCAGTGGGCACCCTGCCAAAATGAATGGGTGTGGCAAGTATTTGCTTCAAAATCTGAGCTCTAAAGAGCAGATGTAGAGCCTTAACCTTGAGGGTCCTGCCACCTGTCAACACCAGCTGCAAATGGTGTTGAAAAGCAAAAGAGCTTTTTGAGTTAATGATTTTTTGAGTTGAACATGAAGAGTAATAATAATGGGACAGTTCAGTTGGACTGCAGTCACACTCTTGTCACTCACCCTAATTTCTCCATTGTTGGCTCTTGCGTTGTGATTGAAGGCCTGGGCTGGGTCTTTGTGATACACTTTCAGGCAAGAGTGTGATGCGACATTCCTGCAAAGAAAACATTTTTATGTATTCTGCTGCTTAATATTTTTGTGATTTTTTGATGAATAGTAAATTCAGAAGAACAGCATTTAAGTGAAATACAATTTTTGGAGCATTTAAATATTCATTGTCACTTCTGATAAATGTAATCAATCCCTGCATTTGAATGTTGATGTATATATTTTTTCTTGATGTGAAGTCCAAAGTGTTGGTGTAAATGACACTTGAAAATTCAGGTTCAATGAGGCAGAACAGAGCGTTACTACAATGAGCTGCAGCTCACAGCGACACAAAGGTTAGAAGCGTGTCAACACAAGCTCCTTCCTCATAACTATAACGCTTGTTAAAAAACCAAGCCCATCCTGTGCAGAATAACACACACACACACACACACAAACAGATTGATCATGCTCGCTTTCTATTCCTGCTGACTTGTTAGCAAGCCGCAGGCCAGCGAAGAGTAGGGTGTGGAAAAGGGAGTCACCCAATAGTTTGAATGCACTTAAAAATCAAGCACTGTCTGCAATTTTCTGTACTTAAATCCAAGCACACTGTAAAAGGGAAAGGCTGTATTTTGCAATATTTAACAATCTAAGATTTTGTACACTGTATGCTACACTTTTTAAATTCATGATAAACGTCGCGCAAAATAAAGTCTGACAATGACAAGAGACACACACCTGACATCAGTCAACTCATAGTACATATTCCTCATGTCATCTTTGATGTATATAGCCACGCTGGGGGACTCCAGTGTCTTCATAGTGAGGTGCTGAGGGAAGGCACTGACAAACAGAGCCTTGATGGTGTCCGCACTCGTCACCTCATTGGGCATTCGGATCTGTTTAGTCTCTTCTCCATACTGCAGGTAGAGGACACCTACATATAAAGCAATTATAAGAGATTAATACTAGCACAATGTGTAAAATATAAGATTTCTGCAGTAATTTGGAGACTAATTAAGTATGGAATGACTAAAAGCTGTATAAATATATCTTAAATGCATAGAGTAGAGCACATAGGCTAACAAGGGTACCAGTGGTAAATGGTGACAACTGCATTCTGTCCCAGACCCTCCATTAAATGATTCTGTTGAGACAGCCCAAATGGGGTTTGGGAGGAATGCAGTGTAAGCATTTTCTTGCCATATAATTTGAGATATTTGGAGCAAAATGTAAAATTTGCTCTCTAGCTGTAACATAAACCAGATGTTTAAACATGTATGAACAGATATAGAGGTTTTATTAAAAAATAAAGTATATCTACATTTACATCTAAATGTACCAATTAAAGTGAAAGAATGCCCAGTTTTTGCACATTCACCTCAAGAAAGTTTCCAAAAAGTGAAGTGTCTTTAAGTGAAATCCTAAAAGTCTATTTGAAACCGTTGTATGCATAAATATATATGTGACCCTGGACCACAAAACCAGTCTTAAAGGAACACTCCACTTTTTTTGGAAATAGGCTCATTCTCCAACTCCCCCAGAGTTAATAAGTTGAGTTTTACCGTTTTTGAATTCATTCAGCCGATCTCCGGGTCTGGCGATAGCACTTTTAGCATAGCTTAGCATAGATCATTGAATCCGATTAGACCAGTAGCATCGCGTTCAAAAATGACCAAAGAGTTTCGATATTTGTCCTTGATTATTACGCCGGAATGAGAGTATAGTTCCTAGCCAAATCGGGCTAGAAAATCGCAACTTTTCATTTTCTGCCGGTCTTAGTACACGATATAACTACAGAAGAGTCAAGTTTTAAATAGGACAAATATCGAAACTCTTTGGTCATTTTTGAACGCGGTGCTACTGGTCTAATCGGATTCAATGATCTATGCTAAAAGTGCTATCGCCAGACCCGAATGGATTCAAAAATGGTAAAACTCAACTTATTAACTCTGGGGGAGTTGGAGAATGAGCCTATTTCCAAAAAAAGTGGAGTGTTCCTTTAAGTTGCTGGGGTATATTTGTAGCAATAGCCAAAAATACATTGTATGGGTCAAAATTAATGATTTTTCTTTTATGCCAAAAATCATTAGGATATTAAGTAAAGATCATGTTCCATGAAGATATTTTGTAAATTTCTTACTGTAAATGTATCAAAACTTAATTTGAATTGATTAGTAATATGCATTGCTAAGAACTTCATTTGGACAACTTTAAAGGTGAGTTTCTCAATATTTGGATTTTTTTGCACCCTCAGATTCCAGATTTTCAAATAGTTGTATTTCAGCCAAATATTGTCCGATCCTAACAAACCATACATCAATGGAAAGCTTATTTATTCAGCTTTCATCAAATTTTCGAAAAATTGACACTTAAGGCTTTGTTGCATATATAATTTGTACACTACACTGGTATCTACTATTCATGAAATTCTTGCTTTTTGAAATACAAAACAAAACACTGCAATAGGCCAGCTGGCAAAATAGCAAAGAATTTAGAAATGGCGTTAACATTTGGTCTGACATGCCCAAAGGTTGGCACTTTCTCACAATGTGTTAGAATTTATATTACACACTGTTTAACAAATAAACTTGCAAAGAAGTTTAAGTAAGAATTCAATTATAATATTCAAATATTGTGTTTAAAATAACAACAAGGATATATAGATCATCCCTTTAAATGTGCAATAAAAATTATCTTAATTATCTGACTAACATCAACCCTGCCTTCATTTTGACAAACTTGTTTTGTAACTTCATTAATATTACTACAAACCATAATGTGGGAAGGACAAATAAATCAAAATCATACCCACGAGTTAAAAACTCAAAAACAGCGAGTCAGTACTTTACCTAATGACCTGTCCTTGGTCTGGTTATTTGACTTGACCACGGGGAGGCTCGCTCGGGAGCGGCTGCCTCGGGTGAAGGCGGAGGGGGCTTCTCCCTCCGACATGGCCTCCAAAGACTCAAGGGAGGCCAAAGAGAGATGCTCCCCCGGCTCCCCTACAGCAGACTGAGGGGTTACACTGTGCCCAGAACTCCTGATCTACAAGACAACACAAAATGATCAACAAAAGAGGATAAACAGATCATTCAGAACTGGATCTAACATCAAGCACTTCACAAAAGACAGTATTTTTATCTGAATAATTTAACCCTTTAGCATTATTTATTGTATTTATTAATATTTTGAATTGGCTTTAATTTTTAGTTTACATTTTAATTTTAGTAATTTTGTTATGTGCTTTTTTGCTATTTTTTATTAGTTTTCCCCCCTTTTTTCAGTTTTTGTAATCTTTGTACTTAAACATCACCAAGGCAACATTTATCATTTTCATTTTTTTTATTTTTTATTTAATATTTATATTTTATTTTATTTAATCAGTATTTCAATTAATACATTTTGTTTTAGTTTACACACTAAAAACACACTTGGGTAGCATCTGAACTGGTATACATTTGGAAAAGATTTATACATTTATTAACTGTGCATTCTGAATGTCAAGATGTGAGCAGTATGGTACCGTCATAAACTTTAATGCTCAATAAAAGGCCATAGAAAGGTCAGAGATGAATTGTGGAGAGATACTAAATAGACAAGACACAGCTCTATTCACTAAACAAATCAATACCTGAGAGAAAAAAAAAAAAGTAATTAAAATATTTAATTTATTATTCAATCACACTTGCCATTCATGTGCCTAAAAGAGATTAACTCAAAACAATGATCTACTGATGACAAGGGTGACTACCAAATAAAAAGAAGGTATGGTAGTCATCTCACTCCTTCTGTTTCACGACACGTGCACATAAAATTGTCAACATGTCTTCAAGTCAATTACAGCTCAGTCATATAATTTAGTTCACATTAAAAAAGAAAATGGAGTGATTTATCTCCAGTGACACAAAAGCAGTAAAAGCACAAAGACTAATTAGTGTGCTCTGGCACAGACATTATCCTTTGTAGCCTATTTATATTCAAAGACCAAAGTGCATCTATGTGGTTGTCCTCACAATACAACCACACATTTTTGGGCCTATACAAACAGCAGACATAGATGATGTGTATGTTCTCAAAGGATGGGCTTTCACCCTGAGGCTGGAAGTCATTTCTCCCTTCTCGGCAACAGAAAGAAGCGACAGGCAGAAGGCCACAGATACTGAGTCAGACTGCGTCTCATCGTAACGGCAGCATGCACACTGACCTGCTCTGACATGCACGCCTGCCAGATTACCACCCTGCATGACCCCAAGGAACTTAATCCTTCTATACTGCGCTGCTTCATTTTCCACTGTGGTTTTGGTGACAACGCAATTATGAGGTCAGGACAGAAGCACACAATTACACCTTAGAATCCGCGTTTGACGCAGGCATTTCCGAAAGCGTCTCGAAACATTTCTGTAAACACCTTTTCAGAACTATATTTAAATCAAACCATTCTTTCGTACATTTTATAAAGTTTTTGTGCATCCCTACAGATTAGTTTGAGCTCTAAATGTGTTTTGACCGAACAATGCTCCATTGTGCTAGTCAAAGTATAACTCAGACACTTTCGATCTGAGGTATTATGTTATGCAAATCTAAAAAAATACTGTTGTACCTTTGGGAGGATCTCTGCTGACAGTAGTCTGTGCAAAAATGCAAAAATCTCTAAGACATGCTGTATGCAAGTTGATACTAAAGAGAAAGGTCATAACTGCTTCAGCCTAAGGGGTGATTTACACAGAATGTGTTTTTTGAGCTTAAAAAAGAGAAACTGAACAACTTTTTTTTTTAAAAAGTTACTTTTTTAAAAGTTAAAGAACTTGAGCGAGTCATGAGCGAGATGTTGCAAAACATGCAATATGTAAATACATCCATCTAGCAAATGTTTACATAGAAAACAATGGAAAAGTATGAACGCAAAATGTGTTCCATGTAAACTGTACCTTTAAGTTTTAAAAAGGGTTAGAAAAGGGTCTAAAAATGAAAGACACAGAGCAATGGAATAGAGGATAATGCAAGAAGGTTGATCTTTTAATTTAAGCAACATGTTTTTAGTGGTGTGTAATGTGCAAAACATTGTAATAGATGTGAGACGTGGGTGAATCAGTCAAACACTTCCGTCTAACACATTTTCAAAGAAAAACAATGGGAAATCAGATCAGTGGAATGCAAAAAAACAACAAAACAAAAAAACATTCAAGGTCCAGAGACACATTTTTTAAAAAGTTGACATTTTAACTTGATAGACACATTTTTAGAATGCTGTATTATGCACAAGAGACATTGCAAAAAAGATGTGAGCACAGCGGTCAAAGACATCATGTCATGAGCGAGACTGGAAAAGGCACAAGACACAAACCCAATGGTCAAAGACACCTTTCTAGAGCATCTTTACATTCAAAAACAATGGAAAAGCAGCATAGTGGATTGCAAAAACACATTCTGTGAACGGCCCTTTTGCATGCTACAGCTACACTGACACCAGATTCACCACATCTTCATATCCCTACACTGAATTCATTCTTAGGGAATGCACAAATTGTTTTCGATGGCTTTGATGGAGGTGGCTGAACTTGCCCATTATGCAGGCAATACCAGAAACCTCAAAAACTATGTTGACTGACGAAAAACATTGCTCTGGCAATTCACTAGGAGGCATATCCAAAAATCTTTCATTCTGAAGGTCCAGGCTGAGACTTGAAGGTGATGAATATGAGTTTGATGTTATCTTTGCACAGGTGTTGCATTGTGAGTCGACTAACAATCACTCCGGTGTGCACAGACGCGACAAGAGCAAATAATAGGCTTTTATGTTCACTTGAAAAAAAAGTGCATCAAACTGTGCCCAGATTAATGGTGCATGACAGCTGGGATCATTTTAGACATGCATAATGCAACTGTAAGTTAAACATTTCATTGTGTGGATTAAACAAAATAAATATGATCGCATTCTTAAGATTGTTTAAGCATAACCCTGAAAAAAAAAACAAGTAGTCAACAACAGCCGCTGTACTTAACACTTGTTGAAAGTGGTACTCTAATTATCCAGATTCAGATGCCACAACTGCACCCTGCAGACCAGGGATCAAATTTACACCTATTCCACATGCATAAGCAAGCCGTCCCGACATACGGTCACACTCGGGCATTGTCAGAATGCGTTACCTGCAAAATGCCAGGATATCGAGAGAGCCTGAAAACAGCGGTTTAAAGCATAAAGGTGGGCTTGAGGGGAGCAGCTCGCATGGTTCACTGCACTCTCCTCTAATCACAGGCAGATGAATGGCCACAGACCATGCTTCATCTGAGCTGGTCCAATGCCAGGTCTTTGAACGCACTGGCAGGGTCAGATAAATCATACCTCATTCTCTCTGGGTCTGGAGAATATTGAAGAAAGAAAGAACGAAAGAGCGAAAGGATGAAAGACACACTCCCTCCTGCTGGATGGGCTTCAGTTTTATTCAGTGCCAGGGGCATGATATGATATTACTCATGGCTCAACCCAGCCACAGAAAAAAACATACCAAAACTATGCTGGGAAAAAAATAAAAAATAAAAAAATCAAGACACAGACACATTACATTGAAAGAAACCAGCTATTGGGTGTGCAAGTGATACCTCTGAGTTAAAAATCCACACACACACACACAACTTACAAAAAGTACTCTGGCAGTTCACATACAATGGAATCAGATGCTGGTACATGCTACTCTTTCATGGTATTTGCCTGGTATTCCAAGGTACTTTACAAATATATTACCATGGTACATGTTATTTTGGGTAGGCCTACATTGAAATGGAAAAGCAATAGTTTCTCATAATCTGATAACTAGCAGAATCTCATAACTCTCATATCGAATCGTTTTGCATAACTTTAAGTATTTTGATCCAGAAGAGAAACAATATGACGACTTCTGTTTACATCTGCAGTTTACACATCCATTACTACAAGACAATGCGTTGATTCATTAGCTAAAAAGATCCTCATTTAGTTATTAGGAATCCTCATTTACGGTATTAGGAACGTTAACTATTAAAAAACCTATGCAATGCAAGTAAGATAAACATTAATTTTCTTTACTCAACGAGTTAAGACAAGCTTACTGTTTACACAGACTGACTTGCTGACATAAAACAATTGCCATTTTAGTTTAATTTACAATACCTTGATGCAAAACCTCCACCTTGATTCTTCACACTAAGAAGGACATATTCCAGACAATAAATAATAGGCTGAATGTCAATAGCAAGTCCGGTAGTGTGTCTGAAGCAGACCGCTGCAGAAGTTTGTCTGCAGTGAAGTGATCTTTGAAAGCCGTGACATCAGCGTCTGTACAGACACACCCACCTATATGAATTTACCTGAAAGACTTGTTGGACTACAAAAATGTATTGAAGCCAGGTGGTTGCGAAATGTGCCTTTCTTGTTTACTAAAACGTAAATCAAGTTTGGAAAATGTTGGTGAGGATAATTATTATTAAACAGACCTATTAAAATATATTACGTAACTCTCAGGCCTAATTCTGATTGGTCAATCTCGGTATTATGCGAACACATAAATAAACGTTTTTCGAGAACCTTATTTCCTACATAGCTGTTTTCTGCAGTATTATCTACTTGTGTAGGCCTACTGATAAAATAAAATAAAATAAAATAAAATATATAAATCGCTGTCGGCAGTAATCGCAAGTGATGTTTTGGCGGTCAGTAGCCTAATTTGCAGCGCGCTCACAGGTAACGCACTTTATTTTACATCACGCGTCCCACACTTCAGCTGTATGTTCTGCTGTAGGCTATTATACCTTCTTCCTTTGAAGGCAACTACTAATGCTGTAAATACTAGAGCTTTGGATGGCCTATCTGTACGGGAGCGCAGTCATCTGGAGAAGACATGGTATTACATTCATTCACATCTTATGTTTACGTGACATAGCCTAGCTACAATTTAGCCTACCTTATTTATTTATTTAAGGTATTGGCTATGTTAAACAATTTATTCACATTTATTTCACTTTTTATTACTTTAATTGTTTATACAAGCATACACTCAAATAAACCTGCAGTCCAAGCGTACGCCACTCAAACTTATCCATCCGGCAAAGATGCAATGAAAATGTCAAGCGGAAACTAGCAGCAATAAAAAAAATGTCAGTGTTCCCTAATCTGTCAAGAGTCACTTGATACATGTGTAGATCATAGTAAAGTAAAGATGTGATATGTAGTGGTAACGTGCGGAGAGTGGCTCAACCAACTGCAAAAGTTCTTCTTGCAAGGCTTGGATCAATGGCTTATAGAAATATGTCATGTTATGGAATTTAATATTTTGACAAAATGTAATGATTTACATAGAAAACAATGGATGGATTTTGTTTGTGCTATTATTTTATCATATATGCTTCCATCTGTTTTTGATATTGCCATTTTGATTGGACTTTTATGTTTAAAAACCCAATTTAGCTTAAGTAAAAAAAAAAAACTTTATCAATAGCTGATTTGAATATTTCAGAGCTTACCTGGTCTCGGAGTCTTTCCTGGTGCCCCATAATGACGGAAGCATGATGGGGATACTTCTGTTTCAGATGCTCAAGAAAGGCCTCTTTCTTGTGGTCCATGTTGTAGGACTGCATGACGATCACGTCCCCAGCAGTGCGAGGCCCTCCTACTGTGTGTCTCCTTGGCACGGTGCGAGGGGACCAGGGCTCTGACTGCTCGCTCTCGTCAGCACTGCTTTGTTTTCTGCTGTGGCTGTCCACATCCTCATGGGAGCACAGCCTCTGGTTGCTTCTTGCTGGCTCTTTGATTAAAGACATAAAAAAAAAATATACAAAGGAATACAGATTAGATAGGGACACTCAGTGGGCGGCTGTACTTGGCTTGAGACCTGCAATTAATTAGTGTGATAAGCAACACAGTCAAGGCAATGACCGGCTTGGAGTCGGACAGCTGCTGGCCAAGAGAGCAATTATTGAGCAAAGCTACAAACAGGCCATTTGTTTTCCATAAACAGCTTGCACCTTGCCAAAAGAGGTCTCAGAGCACTCAGTGTGATGGCTCATTATTAGCCCGGGCTGACTGCATGGCATTGAGGCCCTCCAGTGGGGAGTCAAACCACTGCGCAGCATCATGGGTCATTTCTATAAAGCAATGAGTCACAGTTTTATATATTGTAGTGTACTTTTAGCATTATTACTCGCATGCATTGTTAACTAAAACTGAGAAAACCAAAACTCTTAAAAATCACGGTAACGCTTAACAGTAAGGTTTTAATAACTTAATATGAGCAATATCACTCATTTATTTATATTGGTCAATGATAATTTCAACATTTATGAATTCATTTGTAAAACATATTTGTTTGTTGTATTTGTTATCAATAATTAATGGACTGTGAACTAACATGAAAAATAATTCACAATTATATTTCTACTAACTAAAATTAACAAAGATTTAAAAATTCTTTAAAAAGGTCATTGTTGGTTCATGTTAGCTAATGCATTCAGTAATGTTGGTATTTGAAAGAAAGTAAAAAAAAATCTAAATATAAGTATTAGATGAAAAGCTTAAACTTAAATGAAAATTATAAATTATAATCAAATTATATAAAACTATAATTTGCCAACAAATAGATGGGTTTAATTGCAAGTAATAAAAGTCAAACTAAAACAGAAATATAAATAAATAACAGTTAAATATAGATATTTAAGAAATGAAAATTGAAAAGAATTCAAATGAAAACTAAAATAAATACTAACTCCAAATATTAATAAATACTATGTAAATATATATATATTTAAATGATTTTTTTTCTGTCATATTGTTAATGTGCATTCAAGAGACCTATGTAAAAACCAATATGATAATGTATTTTCTTATACAATAAAACCTTTAAAAATCATTTTAAATATAAAGTACCATGCTGCTTGATATTGCAAGCACTGCACAAATCTCTGTAAAAGGTTTTCTGCAAATAAATTTCCATCTGTGGAACCTGTAGGTTTTGTTCGGGGGGCAATGTGCCAACAAGTTTACTGTAAAGAATTATTGCCTCATTATTGGCTATGACAGACACATTCCATCATGGGACGCTAATGAGAGACGAGCAGTAATCCCACTTAATTTCCTTTCTCATGGTAGCCATTTTAGAGCCTCAGGCTTCTTGTTAGGGAAAGAGTTTAATGCTTAATGAGGACATCTAAAAAACTTTAATCGGTAGATATTCTGTGGTATGTGGAGGAATTTTCTCATTCTTTGCTGTGCTGTCCTCCCTTTGTGGATAAGATTCACTGGAAAACATTAGGGGGAAAAAAGAGGAACTTTATGCTCTTGATGCTCTTTCTTTCATGTGACCTGTAGTTTGTAGTGCACAAGTCTGAATATAGGGACTAAGAAGATCCATTCACAGACAATGGGCCTCATTTATCAACAGTGTGTAGAAAAGGTTCTATAATTTGTCCTTGTATTTACACACATATAAGTACAAATTGGTAAATCACACACTTTGCGTGAAACTGTGCTTACACACTCATTACGCACACATCTGTGCATATACACAGTTGATAAATGAGGGCCAATATGTGGTGAGATTTGTGCTTTATGTTGTTTTTTTTTTCTACAGGCCTGGTCTTTGTCGGACAGCTAAGGTGTCATCTCAGTGAAAATTTCTTTAGTAACGGTCTACTGAAGCCCTTTAACTTTTCCTGACCTGAAATATCCCCAGCTCATTGCTCACTTATGAAAAAAAATGTACACTGAAAGAGTTGTTTCCTCACAGAGACACTGTGAAAGAAAAATCACACTGTCAACAAGACTGAAGAGGGTCAGACTGATGAAGATGAAAATGTTTCCAGTTTGCATGACTTTGCACTTATTCCCCATAAAACATAGCCTATTGCATGAGAGAATATAAATCATTTTTTCTCATTTTTGTCCAGAAAGTGTCACACATTGTGAATGAGGTATGTTGAGATCGAGTGATAATCTGTACTAGTCTAGAAGAAAAATGAAACATTTTTACAAGACGCCTCCCGTTTCTGACTAGAAAAGAGATGTTCCTTACATTTTTACCACCCAGTTGAAAAAAAAAAAACATGCTTGGTGTGTGTGTGATCAACATCAGGCATCTGGACGGCCCCGAGAGGAAGGCCACGGTTAATGCTGCTGAGTGGTTGTAGATAACTGATGATGGCCAGCTGTTCCTGTTGTGATTATGTATGAATGCCTGCTTTTTGTTGGATTAAACAAACATTCACACTCCTCTGAAAGCTATCATACATGCAGATAGATAAACTATACTACTGCAGTTATTCTGAACGTGAAGGACGTTTGTGTTGTTATGCACATACTTAGCAACTGTTTTGCAATCTTTGTAAGGTTGAGATTTTGTAATACTTTTTTTTTTTTAAATGTAGAATTTCTCATCGTGATCTAAGATATAGGTCTACAATAAATATTATAAATAATGTTTTTGTAAATGTAAAAATATACACTATACACTTTATCCATAAAGGCTGAATTTATTTGTGACCCTGGACCACAAAACCAGTCATGAGGGTCAATTTTTTAAATTGAGATTTATACATCATCTGAAAGCGGAATAAATAAGCTTTCCATTGATGTATGGTTTGTTAGGACAATATTTGGCTGAGATACAACTATTTGAAAATCTGGAATCTGAGGGTGCAAAAAAATCTAAATATTGAGAAAGTAGCCTTTAAAGTTGTCCAAATGAAGTCTTTAGCAATGCATATTACTAATCAAAAATTAAGTTTTGATATATTTAAGGTAGGAGATTTACAAAATATCTTCATGGAACATGATCTTTACTTAATATCGTAACCATTTTTGGCATAAAAGTAAAATTGATCATTTTGACCATACAATGTTTTGGCTAATGTTACAAATATATCTGTGCTACTTATGACTGGTTTTATGGTTCAGGGTCACATTTTATCGAAGATAAAGTAAAAACAGTAATATTGTGAAATATTATTACATTTTTTAAAAAGCTGTTTATTAGGAGTGGGAAAAAAAATCGATTCACCTAACTATCGCTATTTTATAAACGATTTAAAAAACTATTGTTTTACCTCCGAATCGATTTATATTTAATTAGCCTATTTTACTTTTCCTAAGAGGTGGTGGGGAGAAGTTAGCGCTTTTTAATTCCAACAGAGGGCGAAATGTATAGGTGTGATTAGGCTTGTTTGAGATGAGCAAAATCCGCGAGGTGCATGCCGGTTAGAAAAGTGTCCGAGTTAAAGGGATAGTTCACCCAAAAATGAAAATTCTGTTATTTACTCACCCTCAAGTAGGTCCAAACCTGTATGAATGTCTTTGTTCTGCTGAACACAAAGGAAGATATTCTGAAGAATGTGGGAAACATAGCAGTTCTGGGGCACCATTGACTTCCATAGTATTTTTTTTCCTACTGTGGAAGTCAATGGTGCCCCAAAACAGCCTGGTTACAAACTTTCTTCAAAATATCTTCCTTTGTGTTTGGCAGAACGAAGAAATTCATACACTTTTGGACCTACTTGAGGGTGAGTAAATGATGACAGAATTTTCATTTTTGGGTGAACTATCCCTTTAAGTCCGACTTTCGTGATGTCATGCTGATGTGTGCCAAAAAACTCTCGCAAGGGCGAGGCGGCTGTCAAATTGAGCAGTCGCGCGCAGTTGCTCTCCACCGACTGCGCATGATGGGAAACGACTGACTGACGACACAGCTTAATGCTCATTGGTTCAGACAACCATGATGCTGCATTCTCTTCTAAAATGTTTTATTTTTTTAATCTGATTTAATGCTATTTCGTATTTAAATTGTGCATGAATATTCCCAAACACTATAACAGTGCGATCTCTGTGTGAGATGTGATTGTTGTTTTAGTTTCTATAAAAATCTAAAATACATGTTTGAATTAAAATAAAAATGAATGATAAATACGCCTTTCGTATGGAATTAAATAGCAAGCACTTTGAGTATCTTGTTCAACATTTTTATATTAATATAAAAGCAACAGAACTGAAATTATATCATATTTATTAGCAGGCAGCACAGCACATGAGTGAGAATAACACAACATCTGCCTTTGATCTCGTATGTATCTGTTCTCCTTCGAGAGGTCAGAACTGTCCGTCTTGACTGCGCTTATTTCACTCCTCCCTTCACTGCAGCCGCCTACTCTCGCCTACATTTCAGGCGAGGCGAGGCGCATCTCAAACAAGCCTTTTGACTTGAAGCAGCACCGAGCAGACGATCAGCGTATGACATCAAAGTACCGCGAGAGCGATTCGAAAGCTTGTCTGCTCTCTGTAGCTCTCGCGGTGCTTTGATGACTTCATTCACCGATCGTTCTGCGTGCGCTGTGCCGCCGCATTAGATGACGTCATAGGTATACCTTTCAAGCCGGTGCGAGAAAGCAAAACCATCATGGAGGCAGAGGATCAAACCTCTTCCTGAATTCTTTCTGCATCTTCACGTTTTGAATCCCAACTTGACAAAACATGACTAAGACAGTATGTTTAACAGTAACATAAAACTTTATTTTATTTCAGGAAGTATTTTTTTCTGCTCATTTTGTTGAACATTTTACTATTATATTCATGTGCAAGTTCGGGATTTTGGTACTTTAAAGTTTCATGGTTCAAGGTACTTTAAATATACACTGTGTATGCTTCTGAAATAAAAGTTCAGAAAGATGTGATGCATTGTTTTTGTTAATATACAGTCTATTTTAAGGGTATAATCAAGTATTTCAACTTTTTCCCATGGCCTAGAGTTAAAAATAAAAATCGCAAAACATAGCAATATTGAATCACAATACTTGTAGAATCGAAATTCTTCAAAAAAAAAAATCGCAATACATATCGTACCGGCACCCAAGTATCGTGATAGTATCGAATCGGGAGGTAGGTGTATTGTCCCATACTACTATTTTAATATATTTTAAAATGTAATTTATTCCTCTGATTACAAAACATAATTTTCAGCAGCCTTCAGAAATCATTTTAATATGCTGATTTGGTGCTGATGAATCATTTCTTATTTTTGTAAATGTTGAAAATAGTTGTGCTACTTAGTTTTTATGCGGAAATCATGATACTTTCTGCAGGATTCTTTGATGAAAGTTCAAAATAACAGTGACTTGATAATTTTTAAAAAGAATTCCTGGCCTTTTGAATGTAAATAAATAAGCAACATAACATAATATAATATAATTTTGTTTATTGAAACATAGCATTGGACAAAAATGTGTTATCCTCTGTGCTAGAAGATAGAGTGTGACAATGAATAAATGACTTTTTGTGTTACAGGCAGTTGTATCACAGTGAGCTGTTTATTAAATCTGTTAGAATTGTTGAAGCATTTATGTTTTATCTATCCATTCATCCATTATCTACATTATATTTTTATTGTCTTTTAATTACTTCAGATGAACAAAAGATGAGTTAACATTATCTCCAGTGGTCTTGCAAAGCCCCTCTGGGTAACTTTCTATGTTTGCATCCAATTTATCCCACAGTAAAACTCTCCCCTTAATGGTCTTTTAATGTTATCCAGTTCCAAGTATATATGGATTATTAAAAACCTTCCCCTATATCCTTTCACTTCCTCGGAAAAATCTCCTCAGTAAAACAGACAACCACTGGAGAAAATCCAGGCATTGTCTGTCATTTTCCAAGCATGTGAGGTCACTTTATGGAGAGGATATCCTCTCTCCACTCACAGATGTTGTTTATGCACGTGGGACTGGATGACAAACCTGTATCTCCAAAACTTGCTGAGGCACAGCCATACAGCATTAGCCATTTGTAAACACATTTGAAAGTCTCACTCTGATGTTTAATCTGAAGTTTCACATTAAACACATTACACAGAACGTCAAACTGAGTTTGACTAATGTCTCATCATCCATACTAAGCTATAAGCGTGGATGATTTCAAGAGGTTTTGGGATTTGCAGGCCTGGCATCATGAGTATTTGCTTTCCTCTTAAAATGAAGTAAATGTTGATTCCTCTGCCTCTTTCACAAGTATCGTGTGCTTGAAAATTAGGTGTTGCAGTCACAAGCCATGTAGACACTAAATTTATCTTTGCATTACATTTATCTAAAGAATTTAACATTTGTTTTTCATTTCCCATCTTTTTATTCATCAGAGAATTCTGATTATTAATAATTGGAATTTATTAGATCTATTAGAATTTATTATAATAATTCCTGAAGGATCATGTGACACTGAAAACTGGAGAAATGGCTACTGAAAATGTATCCTTGTCATCCCAGTAAATAATAAATTACATTTTTAAAATATATTAAAATAAAAGTAATACTTTTACTATATTACTGTTTTTACTATGTATTTGATCAAGTAAATGCAGCTTTGGTGAGCATAAGAGACTTTAATAATACATTTATTATTAATATAATTTAATAATACATATCTAATATTAGTTAGTTATACAAATAGTGAGTGAAACTTTGATAAAAGGACATCGATAGTACAGAACAGGCTTAGTCATTAGATCCACAGTGAGACCACGATTTTTCAGGCAAGGCTATTATTTGTCTTCCCATTCTGATGGGAAAGTTTTTATTTATTTATTTATTTATTTTTTTATGTGACAAGGAAAACTTTTCCTCATGGCATTGTGAATGTCCTAATTATGGCATTTGACATAACTGGCTTGCTTAGAGTATTTTGTGTCTGCCATCTGCCATGGCTTGCATGTTTAGACTGTATTGTATTGTATTGTGATTAGTATTCAGTGTGGTGTCTTCAGTTGAGAATCCTGAAGTATTATGTAAAACTGAATAGTCATAAAATGTGGGACTTTTTAATGACTTGCTTTCAATCAGTTTTCACTACAGCGCTTGCATTATAGGTGTTGGTGCCTGTGCTAACCATGATAAGCAGCTTTGCATACTTACCTCTCTGTCCTGTTATAGGAGAATTGCTTTATCTTTCAAATCCTAAACTGTGTTTGGCATTCGTTTATAGTCCAGCAATAAATGCTCTGAAGTGTTACGTAACTGAAGGGACACTGAATGAAATAAAACCAACACATCCATCATTCTCGTCGACTGACTTGCTGAGAATGATTGCCTGACTTGTTCGAACAGATCCTCAGTTATACAAAGTACAAGATCCAAACAACAATACAACATTCAAATGGTGAAGCTAATCCCTGGAATCAGGTGCTGGATGACTAAACAGGTTACTACCAACATCTTTAATATAATGTATCAGTGCCATCTAGTGTTTAATTAGACTGACAGTTCTCATATGTTATGATTGGTCAAACCTGGAAAAAGAAATTTATTTATTCAGATTTAAATGTTGTTAAGAAATATTCGATAATGCCGAGCC
Organism: Acrossocheilus fasciatus; assembly: GCA_036784905.1. NCBI lineage: Eukaryota > Metazoa > Chordata > Actinopteri > Cypriniformes > Cyprinidae > Acrossocheilus > Acrossocheilus fasciatus. The sequence continues at coordinate 20,296,387 of CM071939.1, read as the reverse complement.
ACAGTCTCAAAAAAAACAACAACATCTATTAATATGGTAGGAGTCTATAATGTGAGTGTTTTTCTTGGCTGTCTTTGAGCTTTACACTTTGAAAGGAACATACCTCCTTTGTAAAACTTATTCCATGACCTTTCAATTATTTTGGTAGCCCCTCTCACAGTCTAAAGTAGGCAGTGTCCATAGAAACCTGTGCAGTGCTTTATTAGCCAAGAGTGTCAGTCTCTCAGTGTAGCAACAGCATATTTAAACCAAACTGTTCAAACAGAACTTTTTAGCAAGCCAAAAAAAAAACATAAAAAAAAAAAACACTGAGAAAACTCAACTTCAGGCTGTTCACCTCTGCTTTCCATCAAGGATTGGAACGTATCATTAGAGAATTGACTATACCAAGACTAATGGGTGTTTATATGAGCCTAGAAATTTTGTGTCTGGAGGTGCGAGTGGACTCAAATATAGATAAACATTCAAGCTGAGTTACCCTAGTCTCTTCAATAAAATAAAAAAATAGATAAAGTCCTCTTTTTCATTGCTACTCTATGAGTGGAGAGCATAGGAATCTTCCATTAACCTGGTACTACACTTAGCAGGACACCAGCATCAACACAGGCCGGACATATCACCCAGCCCAGATCCCCCTTGCATAGTCTTTTCCATTCATTTGTCCTTGACTGTTTTTCCTGCCCCCTTGTAATTCACACAGACTAACAATAAACCCAAACCAACTCTCCTCATCTAAAACTAAAACACCATGATGTATGGCTGCAACACTATACTTTGCCCTTTGCTGGTGTTGGAAACTTTTTCCTTGTCGAAGCAGAGACCAGGAGATGTTGGGATATCTTTCATACAGAAGTTACTCTTTATTGAGGACTCGCTGTGCGTCGCTGCAGTCATCCAAGTCTAACTAAAGCAGTGATACATTGTAGTTTATATACATTTAGGGGCAGTGCTTTGGAATGGAAACAAAGCACCTGGGGCGACGACCTTAAACAAAGCATAACTGCCCAAAGATTTTGTGAATACACAAATTGTATTAATTAATATTAAAAAATGCATTTTTGAATAAGCTGTTTTCTTTGCACACAAAATATTCTCATAGTTGAACCACTGATGTCACACGGACTATTTTATCGATGTCCTTATGTTTCTGAGCCTTGAACATGGTAGTTCCGAAGATGAACAAAGGTCTTACGGGTTTGAAACGACATGAGGGTGAGTAATTAATTACAGAATTTTCATTTTTGGGTGAGCTCCCCCTTTAAATGCTCAAGCTTGTCGTTCCAAACCCGTGAAAGCTTTGTTCGTTTTCGGAACACAATTTAAGATATTTTGGATGAAAACCGGGAGGCTTGTGACTGCCCCATTGACTGCCAAGTAAATACCACCGTCAAGGCCCAGAAACGTTATGAAGCGTCGAGAATACTTTTTGTATGCAAAGAAAACAAAAATAATGACTTTATTCAACAATTCGTCTCCTCTGCGTCAGCGTAGCGCCATTTTGGAGAATATCTGCTGGACTCAAACTGCGTATGCTGTTCTGTGTCAGCCACGCCATACGGATAAATTTACTACATTTGTTTATGCTTTGATTTGAATGAAAACCGCGTATCCGTGTGGTGCAGCTGACACAGAACAGCATATACAGTTTAATGTATATGCGTCCAGCGCATATCCTCCAAAATGGCGCTACGCTGACATAGAGAAGACAAATTGTTGAATAAAATCGTTATTTTTGTTTTCTTTGCGTACAAAGTGTTCTCATAGCTTCATAACATTATGGTTGAACCACTGATGGCAGATGGATTATTTTGGCGATGCCTTTCATACTTTTCTGGGCCTTTTCTGAAATTAATGACAACATTTTCATTTTGGGGTGGAGTAAGCCTTTAACACCAGGTGGATTCTGATTGGCTGTCAATGATTTTATTGTTCATACAAAACATTTTTTTTTTTTTAAAGATTCCAAAGGTATTGTTCCTCTTTGTTGTTATCGTTATAGTTATAGTTATAGGCCTGGGTTATCAGGTGGCGCTTGCAAATGAGCTGGCTAAGTACAATATTGCTGCAGCCGGTATCACAGAGGCACGGCTTCCAGGCCATGAGCAGAAAATGGTCAACGGTGCAACCATGCTGCTTTCAGGCAGCATGGACCACACAAAGGGGGTGGCATTAGTTCTGCGCCCACCGCTCAGAGACTCACTGGTAATGTGGCATCCAATTTCACCACGACTCCTGTATTCACGGCTTCTCCATCGGCGGGGACATCTCTCACTTATAGTTGCCTACGCCCCAACAGAGGATGCCAATGCCTTGGTGAAGGACAGCTATGACCAGCTGGCTTCCACAGTACAGTCAGTGCCAAAACATGACGAATTGCTCATTCTTGGTGACATGAATGCGAACCCAGGTCCATGGACTGCCTGCTTCGAAGATGTCGTTGGACCATTCAGTGTGGGTACTACAAATGGCAACACAGGCCATCTTCTTTCTCTGTTCCTCTGAGGGCATAATGGCCACGGGGTCGTGGTTTCGTAGACGAGATATCCATAGGTTTACATGGATATCTAATGATGGCCGCACTAGTAAGGAACTGGATCATATCCTGACATGACCACTCGGTATTGTTAGAGCTTACGGAGTTTCCGGTGATGTGGAGGCACCAGCAAATAGTGATCACCGCCTACTTGTTGCGGCTATTGCAATTCCATTTGGACCCTGTGGCGAGTGGGGCGGGGCCGAGAGCCATGGGAACAGAGCGATGCCGGTGGAGTTAATGATAATAAGCGGTCTCGAGTCCCACGTAGGAGCTCCGACAGGATAAAAGGAGGAGCGACGACAGTGCAAGACGAGAGAGGACCAGGCCTGGACTTTTATTTGTAACACAGTTCGTAGATCGAGAAGAAGGAGGCGGGAACCGGAAAACATTTAAACACTTTAATAATAAAATAAACACAAAACTTAAAATCAAGCGGCAGCCCCTCGTGGACGACTGCTGCACACAAAACACAAATAAAAGTCCAGGCCTGGTCCTCTCTCGTCTTGCACTGTCATCGCTCCTCCTTTTATCCTTCCGAAGCTCCTCCGTGGGACTCGAGACCGTTGAGTGGCATAGGTGTCGCTCATTATCATTAACTCCACCGGCCTCGCTCCGTTCCCATGGCTCTCGGCCCCGCCCCGCCACAGACCCATATAAGCATAAGCCACAGCCAACACTCAATGTGCAAATGCTGATAGACAATCACGAGATGGCTCAGCTCTACAAGGTCACCATCGAGAATAAGTTCTCAGCGCTAGGAGAACTTTTCATCGAGACCGCATGGGCAACAATCTGCAACACTATTCGCACAGTCGCTAAGGACATCGTAGGCTATAGAAGATCACGTTGGAAGCCATGGCTATCAGATGAAGCTTTGGATATAATCGACGCAAAAGATCGAGCTCGCTTAGCTGGTGACAAGGCAGAGCATAAGTGCCTCCAGGGTATCTTTAGGGGCAAGGCAAAGCACGATCCTGAAGCATACTACCAGTCCCTAGCTAACGAGGTGGAGGACGGGCTACATCAGAATAATTTCAAAGCAGCATACAGGACCATCAGTAGGATAAAGGGTTCACACAGGACTCCACCCCTATTCTTAGAGCAGATGGCTCAGTATGCTCTAATCAATCCGATATCCTGCATTGCTGAATACTTCTCGAATGCACTCAATTACTCATCAGCTGCGCCATGTTCAGATTTGACCACTGAATCCACCTCAGCTCTTGATGATCCAAGTATATCCCCTGATGTCCCGACCTTGGACGAGGTTCGCTCAGCCATTCAAAAGCTCACCTGAACCATTGAAATGCGCAACCAACTCTGTCAGCAAAGCTCTCCATAAATTATTTCTGCGGGTGTGGTCCTCCTGGCATGTTCCTGCTCAGTGGAAAGAAGGCATTATCATGGCTCTGTACAAGGGTAAGGGGTCAAGAAACTAATGTTCCAATTGTAGACCAATTACACTATTGTCAGTTCCAGGAAAGGTGTTTGCTCATGTTGTCCTAGCAAGGATTCAACCCCTCCTTGTGTCTCGACGGCATCCTCAACAATCAGGTTTCACCACAGGCAGATCTATAACAGATGCCATTCTCGCACTTAGGCTCTTATCAGAAATACACTGTGAGTTTAATCGTCCACTCATAGTAGCCTATGTCGATCTTAAGGCAGCGTTTGACACTGTGGATCATCAAGCATTGTGGAGTGCACTGCGGGGCATTGGTATCCCAAATTTCCTGCTAGATCTCATTAAGGACCTTTATTCAGGTACTACCGCCAAAGTGAGGGTTAACAGCTCACTCTCTGAGGTGCTTACGCCTACCTCCGGAGTTAGACAGGGCTGTGTTCTGGCCCCAGCACTTTTCTGCAGAGCCATGGATTGGATCCTCGAGTGAATAGCATCACAGAATGGCGTTAAACTGCCAGAACATGATTTCACTGACCTAGACTATGCAGATGCTGTCGTGTTGCTAGAGGAATCTGCCTCAAAATTGGTAACATCTCTTGAGCATACACGTATCATGGCAAAAAAACAAATTGCAGAGTATGGGCGGTGGATCCAATATCAGGAATATTACTGTCATGGGTCAGGAGGTGGAAAATGTCACACAGTTCACATATCTGGGGAGTGTACAAAACTCAGATGGAAGGTGCGCGGCTGATATTGCACGCTGAATTTGTCTGGCTCCTTCAGCAATGAGGTCCTTTCAGAACCTTTGGCGTCAGAGGACCCAGCTTAGCACAAAACTCTGGTTCTATTCCTCCTGCATGTTGCCAATCCTTCTGTATGGTTCAGAGACCTGGACTCTTCAATCGCAAGATGCCAAAAGGCTACAGTCATTTCATATGTGCTGCCAATGTCAAATCCTGCATGTCTGTTGGTCCGACCTCATAACAAACGTGGTCATCAACCTACGCACTGGTTTGCCAACAATCACAGACATAATTGTTCATTGCCGCACATCTTTGTTCGGACGTGTCGCCCGGCTTGCAAGTCAAAACTCCTGCCTATGGTGTCTTAGCCTGCGCCGTTGCCCGCCGCTCTGAAAGACATGGTCCCACTGGCTGGAGCCGTCCACTTGGTCACCCTTGGCGAACTTGGGTCCAACAGATTGGGGATGGCTCCATCTCCTCCCTCCTCCATGAATGGAACCTTGCCATCGGCCGTGGCCATTCACTCCGCATGACGAGATCGGTGCTACGAGCCACTGCAGCTCGGGCGACTTGATGATGATGATAATACTCAGCAACTCAACAAGAATGACTTCAGACCATTCCAGCAATCTCATCGTTTTACCAGCTCTTCTACTGCGCTGAGGAGACGGTGAAGTTGATGTTTAAAAAATTATATCTGGTTCCCTCCAAGCTCAGAACAAATCCTCCGACATGCGTGATTCATGAGTCAAGCTTGCATTAGATTGTCAAAGGAGTGTAAATACTGGTATGTGAACTTCAGCTGAGTTAAATCAGGGTTCTAGAGCACGACAGAATACAAATGGACATGTGCACAGAGAGTGAGCTCATTAGAGTACTTCACATACTGTGTAAGCAATGTGAGCAGGCGAGTGCAGTGTCCACACATGTGATGCACTGCATAAACTGCTATGGATTTCGGTGATCATTACTTTGTTTATTGAGAAGCAGGTTTACATCTGAACCAATAGAGTGCATCGTCAATAGCATTAAGTTAATGGCACACAAACACAACTCCGAATGTCTCTGGGCAGCATTTTACAAGGGTTCTAGGCTATACCAAAACATGTAGTGCCAGTAATTTCCTCCTTTAAACAGACATGTTTTGCAGTGGCAAATCTTTAAAGACACCGTGAAATCAAAATATAAAAGATTGTTTACCCAAAAATGAAAATTTGCTGAAAAATGTACCCTCAAGCCATCTAAGATGAGTTTGATTATGAACAGATTTGAAGAAATTTACAGAGGGTTCATGAATTATTGTTTGATATCAAAGTCATTTTTGTAATAAAAAGTGAAAATTAATCCAAAATACTTTATACTCAACTATGATATTATAAAGATCCCACATTAAAATGAATTAAGTAAAATTAAAATGCAATGCACAAGTATAAAACTCTACATCAATAATGTATATTTGTAATGGAATTGCAGTATAAACATCATAAAGTATGTAAATACATTAATATTGCACTATAAACATTTTTTTACAGGCCGTTTTATAGCATGCAGTATTCAGTCTCTCTTTCTCTCTCTATCCCTCAGCATGTACAATGCAAGTAAAAATACCCCTGATCTAAACTGTTATGTATTTTCTCATAATCACATATGTAATTTTAATAAAATGAAGAAAGAAAAAAAATGTACTATTAAATACTTCCTGTACAAACACATGCCACACTGTTGCATGTTTAACAGCTAATTCAAATGACTTCAGTTGTATTTCACAAACACATTTTGATGCTTTCACCCACCCACAGCCGCAGTATAAACCCCACACCTGTTGTTGGAAATATTGAATGTGCCGTCCCTGCTCTCTAACTCAGGGCTGGCACAATCATGTCAAATACAAATCCTCCCTAAGTCAGCAAAGCAGTGGAATGCAACCCATCCAGCGCCCACTCACACAAATGCCTCGGCTCAAAAGATTTGGGCTGACGCATGGCCATCAGCATTTCAGCAGACCTCAACAACAATTAAGCCTCATCAACCAGTGCTATTTCATAGACCATTTAGCTGGCCCTGCATTCTACTCCATTAGGACTCAAATCTCTGTTGATGTATCACAAATATCTGAACCCTGATTTCAGTACTGTGACACTGTCTGCGGCTTACTCTGGCATAGCCAACTCATTACTGATACCATTATTTATGTACCTGTAACTGCTGGTTCATTTCCTAGCTACTATGCAGAGCATTTGAAATGACATCCTATTTTATTTTGAAACATTATACTTTGTTTTTCATATTGAAATTTCATTTGATTCATTTGAAGAGGTTTTCACTTTAGACTCGGCATGAAATGAACATTACCCTATCTGTTTTCTAAATGCGTGCCATAGATCGTAGTGTGAACGATTCATCAATTAATGCTTTTGACCTCAAACAGTCAAACAGTCCACTCATTTAGTCTGCTTATTTTTGAGTGAAACGCCCACATCCAGTTATAACCATTGGATTTCTTTATATAGATTGAAAGGGGCAGTGGAGAGACACTGAGACGGTAAACTTCAAAACATCAGATTCATCCACGCAGAAGAGCACAACCAAAGCCCAACTCACATTACCAAAACAATGTTTTTCCGCAAGTAACTTGCAGTGTTATGCTTCAACCCCTAGAGGGCCAAAAGCTAAATAGTATAGCTTTAAACATTCTGAGGAAAGAAGCATACTTTGCTAAGGACCATTGATAGTCTGTTAAAAACACTGCAGTTGAATAGAACAAACCTCTTAAGGAATAGTTCACCTAAAAATAAAAGCAAAAATAAAGATTCAGGAGAAAGCAATATTATAGATGTTTCATATTTTAGCTAGGAAACAATAGTTTGAAGTTAAAAACATATTAATGATGATTTTGTTTATTACAAACATTCAGCTTTTTGCTATATAAGATGTTAATTGATCAACTGAAGTTGTGTGCATTACTTGTGGATTATTGTGATGTTTATATCAGCTGTTTGGGCTCTCAATCTGACGGCACCCATTCACTGCAGAGGATTCATTGGTGAGCAAGTGATGCAATGCTAAATTTCTCCAAATCTACAAACTCATCCACATCTTGGATGGCCTGAGGGTGAGTACATTTTCAGCAAATTTTCATTTTTGTGTGAACTATTATAATTGTAAGGGTATTGTCACCATGTGTTCTCTTAACTTAAAAGGGATATTTCACCCAAAAATGAAAATTCTGTCATTAATTACTCACCCTCATGTCGTTCCAAACCTGTAAGACCTTTGTTCATCTTCGGAACACAAATTAAGATATTTTTGATGCTCTCTGACCCTCCCCAAAGCTACAAGAATATTTTTTGTGTGCAAAGAAAACAAAAATAATTACTTAATTCAGCAATTTCTTCTCTTCCGAGTCAGTCTTTGACGTGCGTTCATGAGAGTACTATTTTATCGATGTCCTTACTACCTTTCTGTGCCTTGAACGTGGTAGTTCCGTTGCTTTTTGACAGACAGTAAAGCTATCAGACATGTTATTTCCTACTAGAGGACTAAACTTTTTATTAAATAGATGTGACTGCTTTGTTGTGCAAGAAATGATCACTTGGCCTCCATGTGTGAGAGTATATGACAAAAATAACATCTTTACTGCAAATGAGGTGAGCAACACTCCCCTTTGTACATTTCACACTTTCATTATGCCAGTGTCAGTCTTTTCAAAGCATAGCAGATGGAGCTGAAACACTGTGCCTCTTATTAAATCATACAAGCACACATGTGGTTTGCCAAAATAAAGCATGACTAAAACATTTCCTGAGAAAAGGAACAAGAAAACATTTCTTAAATTTTAAGGAGTGAATAGTCGCTCCACACCACATTAAATATTGTCAAAACTTTTGGCTCCATGCTGATACCTTTTCAGAAATGAAACTGTGGAGCCAATTTTTCATTCCACAATCATCCAATTTAATTAATCTGCCGGACTGATACAACCACCCAATTCCTGAACATTCATAACCTGAATATGACGTGATCATACTTAATCACTGTGGTGCTGCATAAATAAGGATTTATCTTAAATACAACAGTACAACAGAGTCGGGTAGATTGCTAAATATGAATAATACAAAATCTAACACACTTGCCATCAACATACTGGTCATGAAAATATAATACATTTGCAAAATCTGAAATCTCTCTTTACACTGGTTTAATGTCAAAAAGCTTGGCAAAAAATGCTTAAGTCCATATAATTGCAGCACTTTAAATCACCACACACAACAATCTGGTTCTGGTTGTTAAAACATGCAATATAAATCTCAATGACAAAGTTCAATATCTGCAAGGAGTTCTAAAGCAGCAATACAAACATAAAACATAAGCATCCCAAACCACTGTTTATGAAATGTGTGCCCATAAACGATTTGACATTTATAGGGGTAATTCAGTCCTACAAAAAAACTCACCAGCTCTAAATGTCCTCTGAGTCAGTTTGCATGTGTATCCTGTTCGGTGTGAGGCTCACACTGCCTCCCTCTATTGAATATACGAGTGTCTCGCCCACTGCTCTACTCTCTGCACTACTGAGCTGAAGTTTATGTAAGTTAGTGTGTGCGAGTCAGGAAATGCAGCAAAAAGGAGGGTCTATTGTGAGACTAATGGCACTCCTGTTCCTGAAACCTCACCTTTGTATACTACCGGCAAGCATAGGACAGAGGTGACGGGGAGATTACTGCCTAGAAAAGGCATAGACAATTAGTTAAGAAGTGTTTATGTTTGTGGTTCCAGAGTGTTTGGACACAGGTTGCAGCATCAGAGATTTAAGACAAAGAACACAATAAAACCAATAAGAGCTTTCCTTCACGTTTCAAAGCACAGCTCTCATTCTGTCAGCAAGAGGTTCGTTTTTCAGCAACAAACCCTACCTGTGACCCTGAACAGACAACAACAGAGGTTTCAACAGCATTTTTAACAAAGCTTAGATGAGTAGGGCAGATTCTGTTACATCTCTCGCTATCCTCTCCTTAATGAACTGGGAGAGCAAGATGTTTCTCAGAAGATGTGAAAAATTCCACTCCTCATTGTTTTTCATATAATGTTTCCAACACCTGCTCATTGTTTGCAGGAATTGGAAAAGATTTTGCTTGTTGCAGTTAATAAATAAATTTGCTGGTTCCTCCACCCTGTCTTTCTGTTCATCCACAGATAGAGTGAGAAAAAAAGAATCAACAAGGCATCGAGCCAAAACAACAGTGGCTATACAATGAGGTAGTATATTAAAAACATTATTTTATTATACAGTGCTGTTCAAAAGTTTGGAGTTGTTAAGATGTTTTAATGTTTAAAGTCTCATTTATTTGATAGAAAAAAAAAAACAGTAAAAATAACAAAAACAAATATTTTGAAATATTACAATTTAAAATAACTGTTTTCTATGTTAATTTATTTTAAACTGTAATTTATTTCTGTGATGGCAAAGCTGAATTTTCAGCATCATTACTCTTCAGTGTCACATGAGCCTTCAGAAATCATTCAAATATGCTAATTTGGCGCACAAGAAACATTACATATTATCAATTATCAAAAACAACGATACAGTCTACATTGCACAACGTAATAGTTTTTAAAACTTTTCTAAATTAATATTTAAAAAATATATACAGAATATATTTTCAAAATACTATTTTTAAATTAATATATTTTATTAATTAATTTATTTGTATTTTATTTATTTTTATGTCATCTCAGATTTTTTTTTTTTACATTTCATAAGTTGACCATAAAAATAAAATGATGGTGAGAATCATAGCCTAAGCCTTGTCAAATATTTTCACAGCACACCTTTTCAAAAGTAACATGTTTGTATTTAAGGGTCCATATTGGTCCCTATACATAAAAGGTACCTCCCCAGTGACCGCTTTTGTACCATTTTCTGAGAGTGTACTTTTTTTAAAATGCCCATCATTTTTCAAACCTGCTTTTTTCATATCATGTAACTTTCCTCTTACATCCAAATCCACTCTCTCCAGCCACTTGTAACATTTAAAAGACAGACTGAGAACAAAGTGATAACAGAAGACCAACAATACAGTCCAATGGGCAAAACTGACATTTATATGAAGGGCTGCCCAGAGGACATCATATTTTTAGTCATTCCTCTTTCAGCACCATTAGACAGACACCAACAACACAGATAAAAGTCCCTGAGCAGGTCAGCTTTATTCAACCAATGAGAGACTTAAGCACTGCCGCAGCCAAGTTTACACCTCTAAGCTCTTCACTAATGGTATTCTGTTTCCAAGCAAACCCATAAGGAGGGTATAAATACACCAGGTCTCTAAGATACAAGACACTCTCCTGAAACTCTTTCGGACTTTGTTTTAGTAGGATAAGGAGAATTAACTGCAAGTCAGCATCACTTTGTTCAGTGTTAATGTACATGTGTGGTTTTGTTTTTGACTATACCGAACAAGTATAAAACAAAAAGTCAAAAAAAAAAAAAAAATTGCAATCAACTTGAAAGCAGGTAGTAACAGATAAACAATATATTATCGCTCAAAAGATTGGGTCGGTAAGATTTGTCAAAAAATACAGCAAACATTTGTTTTAATTGTTACACTTTACAATAAATCTTTTTTTCTACACTGTTAGACATTTCAAAGGGTTTTTACAGTAACTTACTGGCAACACTGTTAAATTAAGATTTACAGTAGCTAACTGGATTTGATTTATAGTTGCAAACTGTACTGTTTTACAGTAAATTACTGTAAAAATAATCCAATTCATCAGTATACTACTGTAATTCATCCATTTTATTTTTACTCTACATAGGTACTACTGGCATTCAATTAAAACAGACACAATAATTATAGAATATCAAATTCTTTATTTAAAACATTGTATGTATAACAGTTAAAAATACAGTCTTCCAATGTTGGAACAGTGCATCTTCACCATTTCTTCTGTCTTAGGACGTTTTGCAGTGCATTATGTTGTATCCCCTGGATTTATCCTCACAAGAATACGTAGCCATCTGCAAAACCCAGGTGCTGCTCCAAAACGTGGCCACCACCTTTGCTCACCATCCACTTTGTTAGTGACAGAAATGTCTTCTCTGAAACACGTAGAAATGACACACTTTAAAAAGGCAAACCCCATATAGAATACACAAACCTCTCAAAACCATCGATGTTCTCTTACCATGAATTATCAGTCTCAGGGTGACTGGCATGCTCATGTCTTTCTTGATGGTTCATTGCAGTTGCTTTTAACAAACAAATACAAAAAAACAAACAAACAAAAAAAAGCAGTAAATCTTAAATTCTATTAAAAACTATAACAAACTAATTCTAAAACAAGAAAGGCAGCTAGCCATAAAACTTGTTTAACCTAGCTAACTTACCATTTTATTTTCTCAGTAGGCTATTGGCCAACATTAACTACTAACACCTGAACACAATTTCACATTAGTTAACAATGTAAATATAAGATAAGCTTAGCTCGTTAAAAATAATTTTAATTCGGTAATTTAATAAGCTGACAAAAGTCGTTTGTAACGACAGCGCAGTTTAAAGTTTGTTACAGCCATGTTGAGGGTATGATACTAGGTTAAACTGGTGTGCAAAAATCTGACACAAACACACAGAAAAACGTACATATATTTTTACCTTGCTTGCAGGTCTTATTCTCTCGTAAGGTGCATCGACACACAGCGCAGATGTTCTCTGGAGCTCTTCCACTCCCGCTGGTTCATCCTAGGGATAAACCCGCGGCGCTGCCCCGCTGCTTCCGTGTCTTCCTCCTCAGACGCGAGTGGCGCGGCTCGGCGCGACTCGAAAGACAATATAGAACCTATTATATTATATACAGTGGATGCAGACAGTAAAGTGATACCCCGGTATATTTCTGACCTACAGATGTACTCCAAGCGCCAGCGCTGTTTCTGACATGAAGGACAAAGGGATTTTCCAATCATTATGTAACACGTCCAGTGTAGTGACTCCCAAGATGTTGCGGCGTTGTAGAGAAGGTGTTGTGCAAATCGTGTCAATTTAAATGTAAGAAATGAGGAAAATAAAACAACCTCAATAGAATGGCGCCAAAGAGGCCATTACGGGAAATACAGTAGTATACAGCAATTAAAAAAAAAATACACTAAGTCTCTGTGGGGTTTGACGTCACAGAAAATTCCCGTGATGCAAAGGTTATTACAGTTATTTACTGTAAAGGGAATTTGCAGTATTATACTGGGTGATGTACAGTAAATAACTAGAAATTACAGAAATGTCTAACAGTGTATTTTAATATATTTTAAGATATAATAAATTAATTATTGAATTGAATTATTGAATTTTTGAATTTTCAGCAGCCATTACTCCAGTCTTTAGTTGCACATGACCCTTCAGAAATCATTCCAATATGTTGATTTGCTGCTCAGTTATTAATAATGGGTAGCCTATATAATAAGTGTTGGGATGATTTCAGGATGTTGAATAAAAAATTCAAAAGAACAAGATTTATGTGAAATTTTTTTAAACATTATAAATGTCTTTAAACTTTAAACTTTAAAATGTCTTTGTTGGATAAACGTATTAATTTTTATGCTACAACCTTTTAAATGTTTCCACAAAAATATTAAGCAGCACAACTGTTTTTAAAAATGATAATAATAAGAAATGTTTCTTGAGCACCAAATATGCACTTTCTGATGATTTCTGAAGGATCATGTGACTCTGAAGACTGGAGTAATAATTGCTGTAAATTCAGCTTTTCCATTAAGAATAAATTACTTTTAAAATAGCCTACATTTAAAAAAAAAAAAAAAAAAAAAAAAAAACGAATTATATTTCACTATATTGCTGTTTTTACTGTAATGCAGTCTTGGTAAACATAAGAGACTTTTTGTAAAAAAACAAAAAAATCTGAATATGCACTGATTTGCAGAAGACATAAAGGATATATTTGAAGAACTGTCTCCATCAGTGTTTTGATTTAAAACAAAAAGGCTGCCAAAAGGATGTGACACCTAAGAGCAGCGCAGTGCATGGAGGGACACAGATGTAACCGTGGTGGTGGAGGGCTCTCCTAGGTTGACAAAGCCAAGCTGATTGATCTAGTTCACTTGTGCCCTGAAGCAGGGTCCTTTGGACTGCCATGCTGCAATGGTTCGCTACACTCTCAGTGAGCCTGTACAGCGCTCATCACAAACAGTACAGATGAGAGGAGGAGAAATTCATTATGGTCCTGAGAAGGATCTCTTCTCTGCTGTTTGCTCCTCTTTAGAGCTTCTGGCTGGGCAAAGACAAGCACAGAGATAGGTAGCCATGGTGAGGCGGTTAAGAGAGCAGGAATTAGGGATCTCTCTCTTTTTTTTTTTTTTTTTTTTAATGCTGTTGCAAAACATGGCATCATAGCTAGCGGCTTGTGGACTAGGCAGTGTACCAAATTACCAGCCATTCTGGGCAGCCTATTAATTAACCAGTGACAAATCTAATCTAAATCCATAATTTATCCATGGCTGAAAATGCCCATGATAAAATAAATTATGCTACAATGGATTCAGCTTCATCATATAAGACTTGTAAAACAGAAGGACTTTTACAGAATTCCTTTCTATGATTTAGTTAGTTACAAAGATTCACAGAATTATATTAGAAAATGAAAAAGCACTCAAAACATTACTGGAAGTCGAGACAAGGACTCAGGCATGAAGAACCAAAACATCTATAAAGAGAAACGGTGAGGCCTGTTCAAGACAGTGGCTTTTGATCAGTTAGATCTGACTTGTTTGGCACTAGAAATTTAGCGTTGTCCTTGTATGACAGCTACAAGATGCTTCTGTGATTTGACAGCATCTGTTAGAGTTATCTAAAAGGACAGTTTCAGTCAAGCGTGAAGATGACGTATTCTGTTTTCAGTGCTGTGCAATAACAGCTATTAAAAAATCTTTAAATGGGAATGCACATAATAAACTGTACTATGACATACTTGAAAAATGTGTACAGGCCTCGGTAGTGATAAAGAGTTCAAATTATGTGCATTAGTCTGTTCTTGGCTCATTATGCACCTTTAAGCAATTCATCACTGTCAAAACTCCTATTCATCATATTCCAATTCATCACAGTCCTGTAGTTGGATTAAAATGGCATCAGATATAAATCTTTGAAATTGATAATAAAAATAAAATAAATAATGCATTGTACAAATTGTATAATGTACAAAAATTGTATAGCCTAATGCACAAAATATATTATAATACCTTATCTAGCCTTTTACTTCTACTAATCTACATTCATTCATGACTACTCTTTATGGCTTGGCAATTATTTTGCTTTCAGGAAAAAACAACTTTTTTGCTGCTTGTTCAGGTCATTTGTTAAAAGGAACCTAATTTCATTATGTTCAGTCCACTAACTTACATTTGTAAAAAAAAAACAGAATTAAGAATAAGAATAACAGAATTAGTTTTATTCAGACTTTATAACTTACTGTCCAGTATCCGTATTTTATTTGGCATCATTAAAGTGTTTAAGGCCTTTTTTTTAAATAATATTTTTCAAATGTTTTCATAAGTTTTAACCTTCCAGGAAAAAGCTAGTTTTGAGTTTGCTATGTTAATTTTGCATTCAGTATGCTTGTCATGTCTCCTTATACTGGGTCCCCTGTCACCCATTTAAATTTTGTAGGTACTTTCACTGTAACTTTTGCTAAACTGGCATGACTGTAACCTGAAAATACCCTAAAAATAGTAAAACCAGCTATCTGGTGCTAGCCAGAAAACCACAAAACCATACAGAAAGCATCTCCCTCCGTGTCTCTATGTGTGCAGAGCGAAAAACAACACTATGGAGAAAGAGAAGAGGCAGAAAAAGAAACCAAACCATGGTATTTTTTAAATAATACATGACCTTCACCTATGGTAATGGATAACCTCAGGAAATGCTCTCCATTTAATACTACACACCACTCCTGCCAGTTACAACACTTCAACCTGTAATACTGTGAATGACTGATTGTCCCAGATTGACTTTATTCACATCTAAGGCTTTAAACAAAATACTAATAAAAAGTGATAATTCAGTGGCTTGACTAACAACTAAAAATAGAACATAAACTTTGACAACAGCTCCAACAGAATTATTATTTTAAACAGACTAACTCCAGCTGCCAAACGGTCTGTAATGAATTGTCTTTCCTGAATATAATGAGTAGGAAATAAATTCTCTGAGAAGAAGGATAGCGTAACCTGAGGAAGAGCTATTGCCGTCTTCTCCCTCCAGTCACCTCTAAGTCTCATTATAGGCAGTTTTCGTTGTGGGTGGGGTGGGGGGGGATGTGTATCTTTAATAACTCCATCTGAAGAGGCCAAGCTAAGCAGTCTGCAGTATGGATCTTGGCCCGCTCAGGTTATGAAGTAGTGTGGTTCTGACAACAGTGAGCACTGATATTCCTGGGCTCAGCTACTACATTACCAGACAAACTGGACTTGATTGGAGATTAGACTGAACGCATGCTTACAGCAGCTTTAAACTCCAAATCATTATCAGAAAATTGCACAGAAGTGGCCAGTATATTAACCAGTTTTCTGCAGTTCTTCCATGCAGAACGTGCTGCTGAATGACAGGAATGTTAATGTGGACATAGGATTGAATCTTGGGGGAAAAAAAGAAGCTCCATAATTTCCAACATTGATTTTTTTTTTTCTAGATTGTTGTGCTCTGCATACTGTGTTTTCTGAACTGTTTGGTTCAAAGCTGTGAGAATGCCATAGAGCTAAGCTGGTGGATGGGACAAAAATGAGGTTGGACAGGGCAGCAGAGAGGAATGGGACAAGACAGGCACACATCCTGTGTGAGATCACACTGATGTCAAACCATATCGCTTCCTGCTGATTAAGCTGACGTAACGGCACATGAAGATCTGGCTAATTCCTGTATTACATTAGCGCTTCAGAGGCAGATGCATGGAGGTTATATAACTGCAGAGCATTAAAGTTCAGTTCACTAGCAAGATGAAGACATCTCCAATTTCTGTGCACAATAAGCAGTTTAGTAGGATGATTAAGTGAAATTTTAAGCTTTGACGATAAAATTAACCACATTTTGCGTGCAGGATAAAAGTCACGAAAGTGACATTTCCTAATGGGAGTGTGTTGTGAAAAAAAAAAAAAAAAAAGCATCCTGTTTTTCTTGGGGTTTGATTGTGCGATAAGCGTTAACTCTTTCATAAAGAGAACAATTTGTTGTTCCAAAAGCTTTTTTGGGAACTTTTCATTTTTCCCATACAGCTGCAGAGTAGGCGAATGTAATCACACTATTTAGCAAAGAGAGGCCCAAATTATCTCCAACCTAGCAAAGCATTTCCTCACCCGCTACACCTCTGTAGCCTAATTATGATTAATATCACTAGCTTTTGAAACACATTTCTCATTCCTTTCCCTAAGCTAGCACAAAATCAAAGAGTCACTATATGAAAGACTACTTATTTGGTGATATAAAAAGCATGAGCACAGGTTCAAGCTACAGTACGAGCTTATCGCGATTTGAAGACAACAGAACAACAGAAAGTTAACTACACTGATGTTACTTAATAGTGATTTTTTTTATTATATATATATATATATATATATATATATATATATATATATATATATAAGAGGATATAATTATCTAATGCTGTAATTGTTTTATCAGAGCAGTATTTCTGCTGGCACTAAACCAGTTACGGCTTTTGAATGAAACAAATCTTAACAGGTAAATGTACATTGCAACAAAAACATCCTAATTTACATAAGCAAGTTAAAAATATAGTAGAGGATTAACTGGAAAATCCTATCATTTTGAACACTTACATGATGAATAGTTTCACTAGAATGAATCCTTAATGCTACACATTTGAGAAAGAGGACTGTTTTAAATTAACCAATCTGCTAGAATAAAAGAGAAAGAGAGAGGGCCATTTTGGCAATTGTGTTTGATTTATTTAAGAGTTATAAGCCATGAACCAAGCTTGAAGTAATGAATGTGAATAAAATTAGGCAAAAAAAGAAAGTTTTTTTTTGTAAAAGTATTTGAAAATTGGGCAAAAAGACAAAGGTCTTTCAATGCTATTGAATTAAAAAATGAGAAAGTATAAAACTTTTGATTTAAAGATTATGTAGAAACAATACATTAAGAGTTCTCATTAAGGGCACTATAAGAGTTTTGGTGTGATTTACTGGTTTCGAATCGTGGAGATATTTTTTCTTGGGTAACTCTATTGTTGAACAAAGTTATTCAAAGAAAGAAAGAAATATGTTGTTCAACAAAAGCATATATCATAGATTAACAACTTTGTAGCGCACAGTAGGGCTGTCTTATAAGTTATTGTTCAAAGTCAATCCCTTGACAGAGAAAATGAATGGAATTTTTCCAAAACCTGACTGTGTCACTATTGCAGTCAAACTGATGTGACAACCATTCCGATTGGCTACAAAATGAAAGGCCGCACCCCCAACTTTTTTTTTTTTTTTTTTTTTTGGTTGTTACAGAGCTTCAGGCTGTCACAAAAACAGGTGTGATATCTCAGGTGCACCTTTTGCTAAAAATGCATTTTGGAGTTCAGCTGAATAGGAAAAAATACATTCTTCATAAATATGAACTGCAGTTCATTGCACATATAGCCACAAGAAAAGAGGCTTTAAAATTAGGTGTCAGTTCATGGAGGCAATTGGAGCCGCAGGTTTTTCAGAGGAATCTCTTTCAGCACATTTGGAGCCTCTGAGGGTAGAAAGCACTCTAAGAGTCCATGCGGTGTTGGATTCTGTGCCTGTGGAAATGTCATGTTCTGTATCTGCAGCGGCGTGGCAGGATTGGTGCTGTCTCTGGGATAAATCTCTGTTTTAATAGACCTGACGGAGGGAATGGGGGACAGCAGGGGACAGTGGTTCTAAGGCTGTGCCTTCAATCTCATACCTCTCCAAGCAGTGTGGGTAAAAAATCATTGAAGTGAAAGAAAACTATTTTGGCATTTGAAAGTCACTGGAGACTAATAACATAATTAAGCGCAATACTCAAAAAACAAAACAAAACCGCAAATAGCAATCTAGTGGAAAACAGGTAGTGATAGATAAACAATATAATTATATTACCGTTCAAAAGATTTGGGGTTAGTAAACATTTTCCAAAATACAGTAAAAACAGTATTTTTTATTATTACACTGTACAATGCCTTTTTTCTATTTGAATATATTTAAAAATATAACAAATTCTCGCGATGTCAAAGCTGAATTTTCATTACTCCAGTCTTCAGTAGTTTGTACTTCAGTAGTATTTTCAAACGGCAATTAAAAAAAAAAAAAGATTCTATATTGTAGCACCACTCATTACCCAGTGTGCTTTGTGTAACTTACTGAGTTTGTAATATTCTGTAAAAATGAGTTTGCATATTTATAGTTAAGTCTACTACTGGAATTGGATTTTAAATGGCATGTTTGCTATTTGTCTTACCGTTATGGATCTTGTGTTACAAAGAATGTAGTGCCTGATAACTAGTCTTGTTTTGAAATAGCTTGTGTTTGTGTTACTTTTATTGTGTGTGTGTGTGTGTGTGTGTGTGTGTGTGTGTGTGTGTGTACCTGATATTCACAACATTATGGGGACCAAATGTAACCACAAGGATAGTAATACCAGTAAAACATTTTTTTTTTTTTTTTAAACAAGCTTATGAATCATACAGAATGATTAATGTTTTTTGAAATCTAAAAATGCAGTAGGTTTTGTGTGAGGGGTATGTTTAGGGGTAGGGTATAAGGGGATAGAAAATACAGTTTGTACAATATAAAAACCATTACGTCTATGGAATGTCCCCATAATGATAGGAATACCAGCGTGTATGTGTGTGTGTTTACAGTAATGAACCACAAGAAAGTCTTTTATGGAAGGTGTCTGATAAAATATTAATTGATTTGAGAAGCCTCAGTCGCTGTACCCATTAGCTACCATGTGGTTTCTAAACTGACCTAATTAGAGCGGTGACAGTTCTTCAAAACTTTTGCCTAACCGCACTGTCAAAACTTATAAGTCAACTGCTGACATCAATTGAGAGAGCTTCCTATCACTGCTCTTCTCGCTGAACATTTTTTCCAAATCTTTTTTAAATATTACACAGTGCACACAAGTACACAGATATGTGATTGTTAATTTCATAAAATAGAACTTTTCAGAGATTTTAAAGTCAGCTACTGTAAATATACATCAAAATCAATCAGAAAAAGAGCATAGGTTTATAAAATCTTTTGGCTCATAAATGATTTCTAACCATTTTACGCTTAAATCAGTATTACAAATACAACCATGTGTTTAGCTACCTATGCAGTCACTGTTTAAAAACGTGTAACTCTTTGTGAATCTGGCTGAGAGTTGCTGGTTTGATTAGCACCAATGAGATCAAGTGATGTGAGATAATTTGATGATGAGGAGGGAATGTAACTAATCAGCAGAGTGAACAGTGAGGGTCAAACCCCTGTCTTAATCCCCCCATATAGAGAAAGCATCAGCCACACTATACAAGCCTACTCATGTGCTGCAGTCAGGAATACCGTACAAAAGCTCCTCAGACAGGCGGAAACTCATGGCAGAAACGTAAGCATATCTGTATGTGTGTGCGTGGTTATACATCTAATATTTTGTGGTGTGACACAAATATCTTATCAACTAATCAAGATACACCAATCAGATTTAGGAAGCATAATACCTGGATTGGAACCCACTGGACTGGTGTCAGAAGGCTTCTGGGGTGGTCTGGATTTCACCAGGTTGCCCTCACTGCCAGCCCTCATCAACCTCTCCCCGACAAGCAGCATGTGTGAGCGATTCCCTGGAGGTTCCCTTCGGGACTGCTTGGAGGGTTTGACCAGACGTGAAGGTTTGGACATCTCTCCAGGTTCTCCTGAAGCACGCTGGTAAGGGATTCTTCCAAAGTTCTCCCTTCTTTTTGAAACTTCACACACCTTCACCTGTCCAAACTTTGCAGATAACCTGACATCCACCTAATTGATTTGCTGTCCTTCTCTGTTAATATTCATTCTTGCTCTGACGAATACTGAAGAGTGAAACCAGTTGAAGTAGTTGAGGAGTCCTTGGAGAGAACCATCTGCTCAGCTTGTGGCACCACAGTGAGGACACAACTGAACGCTTGAAGAACTGAATCATTGAAAGAGCTGAGGCTGTTAAACTCTCTCGCTATGCAGAAACACACAGCATGCTGATGTCTAATCACTTCTCCCGCTTTGGAGAAATGATCCTCCTAATAATCCAGCACCAGGCAAGCATCAGGCATCTAATCTGCTTGAGTAGTTGCTGGTGAAACACAGTGCTCTTAATGCAGATGTAATCTCTGTGTTAAGTCGCCATGCAGATTTAACCAGGGAGGCAGCAGAGATGATCACTGTGTGTCAGTTGGCTTCCTACTGCTGTGTATGCAGACCAGAGCCACAGCTAAGTCACACTCGGGCAGTGAGAAAGAGAGAGAGAGAAGGGATAGAGAGGAGAGAGATTTACTCCCATGTGCATGGTTGTGATAGGCTAAGAGCTCTTGTAACCTCCCTCCCCACCTTATCCTCATATAGTGCAGGCATGTTGTACTGCACTGGAATGATCAGCGCACAGGTAAACTACAGTATCTATCTATCTGTCTGTCTGTCCGTCCGTCCGTCTGTCTATCATTGATCTATTGTGCTGTTCAAAAGTCTGATTAAATTTGTGAAATGCTTCTATTTTGCATTTTTCTATTTTATTTTTTCATTACAAATTGTATTACAATATAACAGTCTAAATGAAAAGTTTAATAAAAAGCCTGATGATCATGTTCTCCAGCATGATTTGCTTCAGTGGAGAAACATTTTGCCTTTTAAACAAAGTTCACATGGACACTGTTATCTATCTATCTATCTATCTATCTATCTATCTATCTATCTATCTATCTATCTATCTATCTATCTATCTATCTATCTATCTATCTATCTATCTATCTATCTATCTATCTATCTATCTATCATCTATCTATCTATCTATCTATCTATCTATCTATCTATCTATCTATCTATATGACATTAAGGTGTCATTTTTTAAATATAAGTTAATGTTAATTAACATGAACGAACAATGAACACTACATTTATTACACTCTTTATTAATCTTTGTTAATGTTAGTTAATAAAAATACGTATACATACATGCATATATGCATATATATATTCTAGAAATAGTGCTCTTAATCTTAAATATTACTATTTCATGCCATAACATTTCTTTGATTACTAACCTTTCTTTTTATGTCAAACTGTGGGCCAGATTAAATTTGCATTCATTTTCATTGTAAATAATTAATGAATAACTGTTATCTTCTAGTGCTGCATTATTAACATATAAAAAGTACTGACAATGAAATTGTTGCATTATTATTAACATTTTTTTTTATTAAAATATAAAATGTATTGATATATCTGACAAACAATTCCTCACACTTCAAAGTCCATGAAATCAAAATTGACAAATCTTATTTTTATAATAGAATATCACACTCTCTTAAATGCAAATGAGGTGCACAGATTCCCACTGTAGGGTACTCTATATTTACCCAAACAGAAAAAATCAATTTCATTTTAGCACACTTAAAAATAGTGTTGTTAATGCTTACCCAGAAATATAATGGGAGGTAATGTGACACTGACTCTGTTTTACACCTCTAAACTTGAACTTGTATATCATCTCTCCACGCATCCAAGATAGAAGGTTCATAATTGATTTTCTCACTCATTTTATGTTGACGTAAGTCTGCCACCATCTGGACCATGTTACTATGAATTGAAAACTGAAAATTGAAAATTATTTTCAACCTACTGTATCTGAGTGACTGTAACACTATTCAGTAATGACACAGTCCAGTACTGGTCATTAAACACTTTATAAAACAAAACGAAAAAAAAAAAATCAGTTACTCAAAACAATGAATGTTGAGGCAAAGAAAGCATTCCTTCTACTAAGGCTATTAGTCTCGCTCATTCCCCTCCAGAGTGACTCTAAACTAAACCAGAACAAGGGATGGAGAAGAGTGATGAGATTGCTGATCGTGCTGCAAAGCCTGTGAGGAAAGAGAGGATCTTTAACAAGAACTAGCTGCTCTTATGGGAAGTGCAGAACCAGTTCATATTCATGAATGGTATGTTTAGAGTTATATAGCATGAGATAGTGTATTTAATTGGGATGACTGCTCAACTGAGGTCTGATCACATGTGTTTACATGTGGAGTGAGATATGCACAGTCATTAACCTTCTGTGCATGTTTATGAAACCTATACAATTATTCTAAGCTCTGCTCTGCTATGGTACTAAAAGGAGTATATAAGGGTCTGTCTATATGAGTATGTATTTTTGAATATTTAGAGAGTTCACCAGTATTACAACATACCCTGCTATAAAATGGCGTCAACTCCTTTGTAGTCATATTATCTAAATTCACCTTAACCCTTAACGTTGACGAGAACATACAAAAAATAATAATACAAATAAAATAAACAATATTTTCCAGTGATTTTGTGACGAGTCAGAAGCGTATTGATCCATCTGCAGTTTATTAGACAAAAGGTGGTACAAGGCAGTGCAGCAAACAGCAGAAGAAACTGGGAAACAACAGTTAATGTTATCCAGAGAGTCGGGGCAGGCGGCGAGCAAACACAAATGATAAACAGGCTAAGGGTCGGGGCTGGCAGCAATAATCAGAATACAGTCTGGGTCAATACACGGGTAGAGTAACAGAAACACTCAGAAATGATAACTGTGGCTAATCAAGACTTCGCACTGAAGAGCAGGTGAGATTGAGTGAGTGAGTGTGTAATTGAAGACAGGTGCAGGGTGATCAGAGGGTTGATGGGAAATTGAGTCCAAATGAAGTTAATACTTGGGTGAAGGCTCCCTCTGATGGTCCGAGAGACGTGGTGTGGGTTATGTTTGTTTATAAAAACCTGTAGCAACTATGAGAGCAAGAGGTATTAGCACAAACGATGTATTTCTGAATGCATAATTTAAGAATCTAACAGAAGCACATCATAGCCTTCTACGGTTTGCAATTCAGTCTAACTAATAACAACAGGAGGATTTAGAGATGTTCTGCAGTTCATCTGGCTGTTTTTGTCAAACACTACCTGTTATAAAAGGACATTTTGGTCAAAAGCAAACATTTCCGGTTTGTAATAGGACATGCAACTACAGCATATCATGGACATTTCACAACCGACATAGCCTGCAGCCAATGCAAAGCCTTGTTTCTCAGATTAAAAGAAAGACAATCTACATCCTCCTCTGTGATAGCCATAAAACATTCATGTGTAGCTAGACTCACAGATGCACTGTGGTCACAACAATTAAGTGATGCCCATGTCTCACTGCCCCCTCCGGCATATTTTGTGTCTGTCATGGGTTACTGTGCTCTAATCTGTGCCAAAAATATCTCCCAAGCACATGGTCCAGGGAGTTCATGCTGTCATGGTTCTCTGAAGAACAGGAATAAAATGGCTTTAATAGGTGTTTATTTTCAGCCCGCCCTCGGTTCACATGAGAGCAGGCCTGAGGTCTAAAGAATGAAAGCTAACAGACATGTAGGAACACAGGATCCTAGACTTTAGGTGTATCCTCGTCTTATGACAGTTTGACTTGTCAGCCTGTCTACAGCGTCTGGAGTTTATTTTATTCAAAAGCACACATTCAGCAGTCTTGCCAGAACAGACTACCTATCAAATCTGCTGTCAGTGCTGTCACATGAGAACAAAAATTGGTGCCTGGTTTTATTATATACCATGTGGGATAGGAGGAGGTCATTGAGAGACACTTGCCACTCTGCATTTTCTCTTACGGTTCACATGCCTTTCTGTAAATATTTTCTTTTATTTTATTGGTTACATTGCTATACTAGCAAGTAGTAAACTCTTTATGGGTGAGGCAGATTAATTCAGAAATGAAACAAGATACTTTTTATGACTGAGCCATTGAATCGCTCACCCAACCCATTTGTTGAAAAAGCTTTACTACTGTGTTGCTTGGTGCAATACATTCTGCTGTGGCTTTAAACTACTTTTAATGCAGAGCAAAATGTATCATATTCTAAAATGTAGAGTATATCAAATTTGTACGTTTACATTTTGTAATATCATATACACTGTAAAAAAAAAAATTACATTTTGAAAAATTGTGGAAACTGACAAATAAACATTGAGTCAACAAATTGTTTCCCAAAAATGACCCCAAAACAAAAAAAATACATTGTACTAATTTTAGCTGAAGGTCTGAAGTTAAAATTAAAAATATATATTCACTGAACATATTAAAATGCATTTAGAATGATCACAAAATTCAAGATATGGGGGCAGAAAATGTATATATTTACATCATTTTAAATGGTTAATCAATATCACACTAAGAGTGACGTTTTTTTCTACCACAAAGCAACATGATTACAAATGTGATATTGATTTTATACAATAGTTAAATAGTTAATTTAACATTTAAAGCATCTTCATTTTTAAATAATTCCAAATATCAGTATTCATGTTTAAAATATCAGAACATTATTTATGCAGTTGTAACTATTGCTTAAATGGTTGATGTACTGCATTAAACAGTTTGTAAATGTTTCTAAATGCCACATCAGATGCAGCTTATGTGTTTCCTCTGCATTGCAAACATGAATTTTGTTGATATTGATTTCATTTGCTTGGTAACAGCACAAATGTCTTATTCTAATTGACTACTAAAATGTAAGAATTTGACTCAAAAGATGATGCACATTTTTAGAAAAATGGCTATATGAATGTAAAAATGCCCATAAAAACTCAATTTAAACATATGGGAAAAGATTAATTTCTATGACTGCTGTGAACTGACCACCACACAGAATACGCAGAGTATCAAAACTTAAGGTAGTCCTTAAAATGTAAGCACAAAAACACACTCAGCAAAATATTGTCCGTCTAATTGTTATCGAAAAAATCCCAGAAAATACTGAGATATAATATTGCACACCCCTATCTCTCGGTTACCTGAAGTTACTATTTATTGAACAAAATTATTTTTATTTCATTTTATGATTATTATATTAAATATATGAGACCCAAGGAAAGCGTTTCTGCTGTAACAAATTTTTTTTGTTCCACTCAGTGAGTCCCACCATTGCTAGGTCTGAGCTTATATACGAGGCACCATTTAGTCAGAAGTCAGAAGTGTAAAAAAGGAACCACTATTAATTTCACAGTGCGTATTTAACTCCATATTCCATATTAGTGTCAAATATTATGAGCTGTTAGATGTAATTTATGTGACGTGGCTCTGTGTAATGCAGGCTGCCAGCAGGCATATCACCCTGTAGCCCAAGACTGGTTGCTCACTGAAGCTAAGCAGGGTTGAGCCTGGCCAGTACCTGGATGGGAGACCGCCTGAGAAAACTAGGTTGCTGCTGGAAGAGGTGTTAATGAAGCCAGCAGTATAGTGACAGGGACACTATACTGTAAAAAGCACCGTCCTTCTGATGAGATGTTAAACCGAGGTCCTGACTCTCTGTGGCCACTAAAAATCCCACGATGTTCTTTGAAAAAGAGTAACCCCGCCATCCTGGCCAAATTTGCCCATTGGCCTTTGACCATCATGGCCTCCTAATCATCCCCATACACTGATTGGCTTCATCACTCTGTCTCCTCTCCACCCGTAAGCTGGTGTGTGGGGCGTTCTGGCGCAATATGGCTGCCATCGCATCATCCAGGTGGATGCTGTACACTGGTGGTGGTTGAGGAGATTCCCCCCTTTCATGTAACGAATTATAAGTTATTGACATTATATGTAGACTTATATTGACATTGCTATTTTATATTTTTTTACAGAGCCATTGGAGAACCACACAACTGCAATGAAAACTGGAGATGCACTTCAAGAGCCCTGTCAAGTGTGCTAAATGTCTCCATTGTCCTGGAAGAGGAGGTGGTGCTTGACAACTTAAGAGACTTTGTAAATATATTTATTGTACTCTTTAGATTATATGCACTCAACATGGAGTACAACAAGAATTTACAGTAAAAGGTTAGTTCACCCAAAAATGGAAATTGTCATTAATTACTCACCCTCATGTCGTACCCAAATCCGTAAACCTTCAATCATCTTCAGAACACATATTAAGATATTTTTGATGAATCCAAGAGCTCTCTGACCCTCCATAGGAAGCTATGCAACTTACACATTCAAGTTCCAGAACAGTAGGAAAGACATCATTAAAGTATTCAGTGTGAGTCCAGTGGTTTAACCTCAATTTTATGAAGAAACACAAGAGTTTTGTTTGCAGAAAAAAAAAAACAATTTACTACTTTATTTACAAAATAATATCCAAAGTGTGGTGGTGCTTCCCCTATTGGGTTGCAGATCAATGTATTAGTAAATAAGGTGGTTATTTATTTATTGTTGCGTAAACCAAGCATCGCGTTGCTTCCTAAAATTGAGGTTTAAAGCACTGGAGTCACGTTGATTACTCTAATGATGTCTTTCCTATTGTTCTGGACCTGGAATGTGTAAGCTGCATAGCTTTCTACGGAGGGACGGAAAGCTCTCAGATCTCATCAAAAATATCTTAATTTGTGTTCTGAAGATGAACAAAGGTCTTACAGATGTGGAATGACATGAGGGTAATTAATGACAGAATTTTCATTTTTTAGGTGAACTAACCCTTCAAGTTCAAAGTACCTCTTATGAGATTAGTATTATATATATTTTTGATAAATATTTGAAGTGTAAGTTTCATGAGCTCAGAGTACCTTTTGTGAGAATGGTAATATTCAGGTGACATTACACTAAACACTGTAACCTCAGATAAATTATTACATTTTATGGTGTTTTTGATATTTTTGCATGTTTGTGAATGTATTAATGTTTGAAGTGCAATTCATCAGCTTTGTGTATCTTATGAGAATTAAACTGCATGATTTTGTAAGGTTTACTGTGTAGAAAATTTCAATGTAGTTATCATTGTAAGGTATTTTTACAATATTGTTGTAGATTTTATTAAAATATGTATTAAAATGTGTCAGTGTATCATCATTTAATGTTTTTTTTTTTATATATAATTTTCTTTTGGGACAACGGGGAATAAACAATTCAGTAAGGTTGCTTTAGCAATTTAAATTTGCCAATATACATTTTTAGATTAGGTGAAACAAAAAATGTATGCTACTACCATTTAAAATATTTAATTGGGCCAATAACATGCTTTGGTAGATGTAATGTTTTTTCAGTTAGCTCAACATTATTTCTCATTGAGCCAATGTTAACAGACTTGCCACAATTGAAAAAATTCAATTTGCAGAAATTCAATTGGGCCAATGGAAAAATTTAGATGCAATCAGTCACTAGAAAATTTTGAGTTGGGGAGGTCTGAAATTTTTTACAGTGCATTTATAATCCATTATAAAATGTTTAAGTGTCTAAAATGTAAGAATATTATATTATGCTGTATTATATTATATATACAATAAGTCTTGGAGCTCCACAAGGTTGCGTATTGTCACCAGTGTTATATTCCATGTACACTAATGATTGTGTTTCACACAGTGAATCAGTTAAAAATGTTAAGTTTGCAGATGATACTACAATAATTGGTTTGATAACAGATAATGATGAAGCCCATCATAGAAAGCAGGTATCTACATTGACTGAATGGAGTTGTGTACCCACAATTTGACATTGAATGTCTTTAAGACAAAGGAAATTGTGTTTGACCTTCGATGGGGTAAAAAGGCCGTTATGCCATTAACTATTAATGGTCAAATCATTGAAAATGTGGAGAGTTTTAAGTTTCTCAGAACCACAATATCTACATCGTTGAAGTGGCTGGATAACTTAAGAGGTATTATTAAGAAATCTAATATTTCTTAAGACAGCACAAAAAATTTGGTGTATCTAAAGCTGGTATATTCAGATTTTATAGAGCTGTCATAGAAAGTATACTGACTTTCTCAATAATAGTGTGGTTTGGCAGCTCCACAGTTCAACAAAAAAGTCAGATTCGTAATATAGTGCGGACTGCCTCAAATATTATAGACTGTGATGACATTTATGTCTCACGTTTGCAGAAAAAAGGCTTAACAATTCTTAGAGATTCCACACATCCGGCCAGACTATTTTTTTTATTCCTTTACCCTCAGGCAGACGACTTAGAGCAATTAAAACTAAGTCTGCATGCTTTTTGAACAGTACCTATTGTAGGATGGTTCATGTTTTAAACTCTTCTGGTACTTATGCATCTGTATTTCATTCTTTATAATGGCTGGAATAATTTGTATGTAGGAATGTGTTTGTGTTTGAGCTCACCAAGAAATTCCAGACAATTATGTTGTTTATTTGTAAATATATATTATATTATATTATATTATAATTCAGTTAAAGTCAGTTCATTATTGATTCAGTGAAGTCATCATCCAATAATGTCTGTTCAAACAAGTCGATAACATTGCCAAATATTAAGTATCTACAACCGAGCAGGCCAAAAGGTGACAGCGGCAAGGAACCCAAACTGCATCAATGACAGAAATGGAGAAAAAACCTTGGGAGAAACCAGGCTTAGTCACCAGCCAGTTCTCCTCTGGCCAAATGAACCAACGTGTGGTTAAATTCCAGGCAGCAACACAAGTCAGACTGTGAACTGGCATCATTTAGAACATCCATCCAGTTCCTTACGCTTGAATATTGGAGGCCATCACATGGTGAAGGAGTCAAAACTGACCACATTATATTATACATTACTGGTTGTATAATCTTTGGTCACTATTTAAAAATTCACATTTAATCTTGACAGACCGGTGTTCTTATGAATTAGCATGCAGGTGCAGAAGAAGAATTTTCAGTTGTAGTAGGAGCTCTGAAGTATCAAGACACTGCTTTCCAGTTTGTTTACTGATGTTGACTCTGTGTGGGTTAAGCAAAACACAAACAAAGGCATCATCACATTTATGAAGTTCATTGAGGTACATTACAGATTTACTGGATCATTTGGGGGTTACTTCAGAGGCGAGAGCCTTCTGTCCACCCTATATTCAACAACCTTTTAATTTCAGGCAAACATGCGTAACTACACAACATCTTATTTCCTGTCTTTAAATCTGAACCAGTCTTCCATGATGACTCTGAGTTCATTCCCTCTCCTCCGTTTAAAGGGAACGGGCGGTTCTCCGTCCCTGATTGTCTAAGTAAGTTATCAGGAAATGAGTTTCCCTCCTCTTAATTTAGTTTGCCTTTGCTAGGAGCCAAAGGGTACGTACACACACATATACACACTTGACCGATCTTTGTGCTTACATTGTGTGTGTGTGTGTGTGTGTGTGTGTGTGTGTGTGTGTGTGCAGAGGGAGGAGGCACACTGATGGCTAAAGGAAGTAAGTGACTATGGGCTACAGACCTGCTTATGGGTTATTGATTTTTTTTTTTTTTTTTTTTTTTTTTTTTTTTACAAAGCTCAGCCATGGAGACAGATAGCTGAGTATAGTCCAGCTCTGTGAGAGAAGAAAGGGCACAGTGGCAAGTAGAGTTCACCAGGGAGGAGATGGTGTCACTATAGTCCTTCCTGTGTTTCTTCTCCATTAGCCACAGTAATATAAATGTCACCTTCTTACCCACAGACAGAATAAAATAGAGCCCTCATTATCTCCTCTCGGGATGAAATGTCGTAGCTGTGTCATGGTCAAAAATAGGCCACCCTGACTTCCCTGGGTAAGACTGGAAGAGAGTACACTGGATTTGCTTAGAATATACTGCACATCTCCTTCCTCAAGCTGCTTATTGTGACACCACTTGTTAGGAGAAACAAACGTTATAAGATACGGCCGTAGCATTCTGTTCAAGACATATAGCTAGCAAATGTTGAATATCCTCCACTTTTTTATCATTTCCAGTAAATGGAATAACAATCATGTCAACTTCTTCTTCGCCCCAAGAGTGCCATTAGCAAAGCCAGAGTTCAGTTTGAGGAATGAGAAAGGTGGGCTCAAGTTAAATGTTTTAGGGATGATCCATCTCACAGGCTTACCATCCATCTATTTTCCAAACTGCTGTAGGATGGCGGAGATGATGGAGTCTAGCCAAGTGTCTCGAGCTGTAGGCAGGGCTACGTCACTCCTAATCCAATCTTGACTTGCTAAGCAATTAATAGGTGATGACCTGCAATACGTAGGCCTAATCATTATGATTGTTGAGAGGTCAAGCCATGTAAAGTTTCCATTTAAGCAATTCATATGCATTTATTACTCTGAAATACTCTGATTGGTCAATAGATTTACGTAAGGGTAGTGGAATATCTTTATTTTAAAGTGTTGCCAAAATGCTGTTTAGCTACATGATTGCCTCATTGATATTGCTAGTGGTGAGTGAGCTGGTTTGTAGGCGGGCTGTCAGTGAGTTGAGCCTTGTGTGCTGAAGGAAGCCGAAGAAGTCCATTTTAAATTAACTGGACCCTAATACCAAGTCCAGGTCACTCTCCCCCACTCTCATTTCATCCTTTGAAGTCTACTCCTACTCAGCCTGCATTAATATCCATGCGTCTGATGTTCTCTCCCACAGACCTGTGGTCACAGACAAGCTACGTTAAGAGCAGACTGTGGGGGTTGGAGAGAAAACTATTTCTGTCATGTTGAAAACACTTCATTTAATCACCAAAAATTACTCATACCTGGCGGCCCTTCATTAACCTGAAAAGACTGGGATATATTTATTAAAGAGAACCAAACCGTCTAGAGTACAAAGACATTGCAGCTTAAAATAATCAGTCCATATGAATGGAGTTGTACGGTGACCAGTGTCGGGGAGTAACTAGTTACATGTAACTAAATTACGTAATTGAATTACAAAATAAATGTAATTGTAATCAGTTACAGTTACTGAGAAGAAAAAAAAAGTGTAATTAAATTACAGTTACTTATGAAAATGTTAACGATTACAAAAGGGGTTTACATCTGAATTTTTTTTTTTTTTTTTTTACACACACCCATAGATTTAACTGATTTCTTTCATAAATTGAAGGGACTGCTCTAAAATATGAGACACCAATACTTCAGGAGTTTAGGACACTTGCTTATTTGATAACTGTTTATTTTGTATTTGAGTTTATGTATATGCTTTATTTTTTAAGATTAACTGTTAGATGCCAGTGTTTCCTGTCATAACTATGCAAATATTTGATTTCAAAAACAGTATCATAGCTATTCTGAATTATTTTGTGTTATGGTTTTAAGTATTTTACCTCAGAACAATCTCAAGGTAAGTCTGATTTTGTGGTGGCTGTGCTTTAAAATTAAATTATTATATTATCTTAATTCATATGATGAAGGATTTTGAAAATGACAGTAGGCTAATCAGTGTTGAGTACTACTGTAAGGTTAACCCTGTCAGGTTTGAAAATGATTAACAGTTGAAACATTAGAAATTTTGAAAAGTAATCAAAAAGTAATCAAATTTAATCACTTGCATTACTTTAATAAAGTACCTGAAATAGTTACGCTATGTAAAATTTTAGATAAGGTAATAATTTGTAATCTGTATTACGTTTCCAAAGTAACCTTCCCAGCACCGAGTCTCACAAAGTTCAAGGGACACAAAGAAAAACAGTGACTCACACTATTCTGTCAGACTATTCTGAAGGCTGAGGAGAAAATGACAGAGGAAATAGATTCTCGCTGTTTTTACTCAAATATGCACTTCAAAAAATATACAGCATATGGCTGGAAATTGCTCTTTTTAAAACAACTTAGTAATCACAAACAAAACTACTAGAAAAGTCATGGAAATTAATTGGTTTGAAATTGCAGGATGTTGTTATGGTTAGTTTCATAACAGCAAGTTATGAAAAAAGAGTTCAGTGAAAAAAGACACTGTTTTGTTAATATCACCTATAACTACAGATAAAAGTTTAATTCATATTGTGTCTAGGCAATAATGTGCTTAAATTAGAATCATCAGCGAAGTTCAATCAGTCTTTCACAGTTGCAGTCAAAGCTGTAGTTTGACAGATGTTGCACAGACGTTCTCGTGCCTCTTTCAGAAATGGCCTGCATCAAAAAAAGCTTTGTGTCTATCAGTGAACAACATTTCATTTACGTACCTCTTGGCACACTGTTTTCATAATCAGTCACTGGCAGGGAACAAAGGAGCTCCTTTGTGCTCAGAAGCCATTAGTTTTAGCAGATATCAGCTCTTTGAGTAGGTTCTTGGCACAGTTTGATCTAAGAGCATTAACAGGATTAAAAAAATCCCAGAGGGACGGTGGGCATTCACTGACAAATATCAGATCTGCAAGCTTATAGAACACACAGAGGCACACTCTAAGGAAGACAAGGGGGGAAAAAACACTGAAAAAACAAGAAATCTTCAAGGTATAGGCCTATATTCACAAATCTGCATCCTAGATCACAGCTACAGTTAGAAAACTAATCAAACTGTTAAGCAATTATATGTCACAGTTGCACAATGTTAAGAGCCCTCAAAAAAAAAAAAAAAAAACATAATATAACGACACTTTTGTGATTTATATTTAGCTTGAGACCCTTTTTTCAGTATAATACACAAACACTTTTGAATGCTTTTTGCCCTTCAGAATGGTGAAGTTACGACATTTGCCAGTAGAGGCTGACTGGACCATGCTAACCTTATTAATATTCTTCTGACAAACACCAGTTCCTTGATGGCATCATCCTCAAAAAAGTGATATTTGCAGAGAATAGTATTAGTTTTTGGAAATCTGTGATGTTTTGTGGTATGGTAGTTCTACTGGTTTGCCTCCTGCTCCTGTCAGATAAAAATACACCGTGCATATAGGAGAGACAGGGGCAATTGTAACACACTCAGTTCCTCCAATCAGAAACAAGCTAGAGTGATGACACTTAATCTGCACATGCTAGTATTTTCTCTATGCCTGTGAAAAAGGAGCACAATTATTTCACCTCAAAAGTTTTTTTATTTTATTTTTTGTTGGATGTACAGTATTTTTCTTCTGTTGTTTAAAGTTTAGATGATTGCAAATTTAAGCTTATATTTTATCTCTAGGTTATTGGCTAGCATATGAGATTTTATCATTGCTGCAACATTGGGGCAATTGTAACACACATGGCACAGTGTAAGCACTTTGTTTGACATACTTGTTTTGTTAAAAAAATGAATATTTAAATGTAAAGCTACATTTAAAAATGATTAGCGTTACACATTAAACAAGTTGCTTTTAAAACTTAAAAAATAAAATGAATATTATCTCCGCATGATCTCATCTCAAAATAATAATAGACTTTAAGAAATCGCTTTTTCAATGCATAAAATAAATTTAAATAATAAAAAAGCAGTAAAGTTATTACTTTGAGGTATCTATTCTCAGTATAGAACTGCTGCTCATTTTCTCGACGTTCAAATGATAGTTAACAATAATAAAAGCCTGCGTTTGACAAAAGCATATTTCTAGAGATACTTTAATATGTTTTTTTTAAATAACGATTTTTTCACCCAAAAGCTGTTTAAGAATATTAATATAATGAATTTTACCTCCACAGCAGAGTTCTTGAGAATGAACGTATTGTCACACCTGGTCAGCTACTGCCCTCTAGAGAAAACAGTCGGATATAGCAAAGCCTAAGATTCTGCAAAGCGTGTCCATACACATTAAATTAAAATACATAATGTCAGGAGCATCAGATAAAGCCACAGATAAGATCATGATATTTGTTATCCAGCTTATTTCTGTATCAGCCTAGTTGTTCTCACTTTCTCTGGGGCAAGACTGCATCAGCAATAAGCAAACTTATGCCATATGCCATTTTCAACCTCTGTCATATGCTGCCAACTCTAACTAATTAATTTCTCTGTTTATTCAGAAGGGGAGCTTTAGCTTATGTCACCAGAGGCCATTTGTTAATATCATGTTTCCCCCCCTCCCAGTGGTGTGTTCTCTGGGGGCTGGCATGTCTTGTTTAGGTTTCCTAACCAATCTGGCCCTGATTAGATCCCATGGGGTTCATCCAAAATCTGTGTCCCTTTTCCACTGTGTGTCTGCTGTGTTACGGCTTTCAATAAATATGACATACGTAGGTCAATCACACAGTAGTTATTTATTAGACTGTCCAAACAAACAAACAAACAAACTGGGGGGAAATAAACTAATAAATCAATGAATAGAAATAAAACACCAATAAAAAAATAAATAAAAAAGTCTTCATTTATTCCATTGTACATAATTGTATCATTATACATAATTTATTGTATAATTTATTATCATTATACATAAGTTTGTTTTGTGATTTTGTCATGTTTTTTTGTTTTTGTTTTTTGTTATGTTTAAACAATATGAAAGTAAAGGTATTTATTTTACTGTTTAGAATATATATAACAATTAATGACCACAATCTATAATTAATGACAATTTTATAGTATGACAAGGGATTAATTGGCAGCCTGCCCATTTCTGACTGCTGGGGCAAAAAAAAAAAAAAAAAAGACTGACTGCCCGCTGACCTATTTTCCACATAATTTAGTAAATATGGAGATTACTGTGATTACTCCTCTGCATATATTGGTAACAAATTAAATAGGAAGTATATAAATGAAGAGTCCACAATTGTGCATTGAGCAGACAATATATATTTTTTTCTTTTTAAAGTTTTAGGGTTGCAAGTTTCTGAAATAGCCCACATTTAAATTGTAAATAATAATAATAATAATAATAATAATAATAATAATAATAATAATTATTATTATTATTATTATTATATATTATTGTTTATTTGTCTCTTGTTCTTATTTGCAGGAATAACTCTTTTGGAGGTTGAGTCATTTCAACCAGTGGAGGGCAGCAACAGTCGATTTTGCATTTGTGCTTTCTTTTAGAAAAGAGTCACCTAGAATAGTGATGTCAGATCAGCCTCCAGACTGATGATGAGCTGAAATCATCCCAAAATGAACTGTTTACAATGACACTGCTGCCATTTGTTGACATGGCAAATACTAAGCCATATTAAACCGAACCCCTGCGTGCAAACTAATGAGAGTCTGTATCATTTATCTATTTATGTTGTTGAGTGTCATGTTGACATCTATAAATGTGCAATATATAAATACATCCCTGAAGCATTTTATTAATTTGCATAAATTAGCGTCAATAGACTGATATAATGATCTTGTTGTCCTGTCCGAGAGCACCCATTCCCAGTCAATCTATTAGATTAGTTTGATTCTTCCTCAGAATGGTCCTCATGAATGGAGTCTATGTGACAGCTCCTCTTTCAGCATGTAGCTCTGCTCAGGCTCGCACTGGGGCCCCAAGGCTTCTGAGAAGTGCTGGTTCAGACTAAATGAATTAAGGCTGATTTCCATTGTCAGCTGGTGGGCCATCTCTTAGGGAATTTGTTGCTTGACTTGGCTTCATAAATATACCCTACATTTTCTGTAAAGTTATGTCTGCCTCATCATTATGACGCAGAACTATTCAGTTCGAAAAACAAAAAGCTTAAAATATTCAAATTAAAATATAAGAAAGGTAAACAAGGCAACATTCCTCATTTTCAGTTTAACTCGATGTATAAAATAACTAAAGCTCAAACTGAAATATAAATACAAAAACACAGAAAAATTACTAAAACTTTAACTAAAATGAAAATGAAAATATAAAACCAAAAACTAATTAAAATATTAATAAATGTGATAATAATAAATCAATGATGCTGCTAACAGATATATAGTGTTTTTTAAAGAAAAATACAAAATATATGTGCGTTATATTTAAATTAAGAATTGTTTTACATTACAAATGTCATATTTCATTTTAGAAAAAAACTGAATATTACTTATTACAAATTGAATGACAATATATATTTTTTCATTTTTATCTGTTCATTTTTATCACATAGAAATGAATGAATGTTCAGTATCTCATCATGCTCAAGATGGAGAAACAACGTACAATTTACACTTTACCACACAAGACTTACTCCAAATAGTACATTTTTAAATATATCTACAAAATATAATTTATGATATTATGTTTGCCTGCAGATATTTAATTGTTTTTACATAGCACCTTATGTTCAATATAAATTTTAAGTTGTATACGTACTACAAGCATTTTGATGCAACATTAAACCTTGAGGTGAAAACAACAAACAAACAAACTGAAATAACAATTTAACAATTTAAAAAAAAAAAAAAAAATGAAAGAACATTATTCCGTCTCTTGTCTCTTCATTAGGAGGTGTGTGTGTGTTAAAGAAGCATGTCCAAGACGGTTGCTCTCACTTTACGCCTGACTGATACTCAATGATGCATACGTTATTGATCATAAGGACTCTCAATTGGAACAGCTTTAAATAACAAACTGTTTTGGACCACATGCAAAATGAAGATCAGAAATCTCCATTCAGTGAAAACAGAGCCAAAAAATAAACACTATTAGCCCTTTACTCTACTAAGGAGGAATACACAGATTAATTAAAGGGCCATATTGGCTTGCCCCAGGGCAGACTCTTACAGTACAAGCAACGCTGTCTACGAGGGGGAGGGGACATACCTAGAGTCTGCTGTTGTGACTGCTTCACTCAGGGTACGGCTTACAGCATGCAGGGGAGTATATTTTAGTATTGGGGATTATGCTGTTTAAGCAGACTCAAAGAGATTATGCCATCTCGACAGACTATGGCAGACTAATCTATTTTAATGGACTTTTCCTTGTCTGAAAATGAAGAGTGGGCTTTGTGATTAGACACATGAAAGTGCACAACAGTCCCCTAAAATATATTAAGGAGGTAAACCCAGTTAATTTGAAGTCTGTTGTCTGTCTTCCGTCTGAGATATGAATTGACTAGAATTACTTAATAAACACAGAGACCTAGTTGTCTGCTGTCATGGTGAATTAGGAGAGCTGTTTAGAGCTAATCAAGGTTAATAGGCTTCCGAATTTCACTTGTAATTTCATTTGTCAATATCTGTTCTGCTAACAAGTGGATCCAGAGGATTTAAACCAATTTAATGCTTTTTCCTTATATATATATATATATATATATATATATATATATATATATATATATATATATATATATATATATATATATATATGTATATATATATATATATATATATATATATATATATATATATATATATATATATATATGTATATATATACATATATATATATATAAGATCAGTAAGCTTTTTAATGTTGCTCAAAGAAGTTTCTTATGCTCATCAAGGCTGCATTTATTTGATCAAAAATATGTTAAATATACATTAAATATACGTTATAATATGCAATAATAGTTTGCTATTTTAATATAATTTAAAATATTATTTATTCCTGTGATGTAAACCTGAATTTTCATCAGCCATTACTCCAGTCTTCAGTGTCACATGATCCTTCAGAAATCATTCTAATATACTGATTTATTATTAATGTAGGAAACTGTTATGTTGCTTAATATTTATTTATTTTTTGGAACATGTGATACTTTTTCAGGACTCTTTGATGAATAAAAGGTTAAAAAGAACAGCATTTATTTAAAATAGAAATCTTTTGTAGCAATATAGGCCTACACTAACGTTCAAAGGTCTGGGGACAGTAATTTATTTTATTTTATTTTATTTAGAAACTAATTTAGACTAATTTATTTACAGTAAATTAAATAAAGCAAATGTATGATTCTAGAAGCTTCAGCGGTATAATCGTATAGGTTTTGAAAGTTTTTGATAGGTTTTAAGAGTTTTCAGTTTTTGATTGCGCTTTTTTTAAGTATTTTAATTAAGTACGACTGTTTTAATGTATTATTAATAACACATTGAATGAATTTTATTGATAATAATTATGTATTTATTTATTTAAAAAAATAATAATAATATGAAACGACTGTATCCTACATGCGAGTCCAGCACAAAACGGCTCAGGTTACAGTGAGAGTCGTTGGCTTCCTGTTGAGTTGTTGTTGCTACGGCAACCGTGTAGCGCAGCCGAAATCTGTATTCAAACATTGTGCGATAGCGTTTTATGTCCTATAGTTTGGATTCATGGACGTTATCGGAAAGAGAATAGACAGCATTGTGGATGAAGCCGAGGAGGAGCTGATTTCAGAAGAGATTAAGGAAATACGTCGGTAAGAAGTTCTACTCTCTTGCAAACAAGCTTTAAAGTTGCTGAAGACCTCCAGAGCCTAGACCAACTTCAGTTAATTTTTGCCGGTGAACTATGCTAAACTAATCTGTTCAGTAGCCTAGCGCAGGTTTTGCACTTAATTTCATCACTCTTTCTGCCTCTTCAGGTATGCTCTGTCAAACCAGCTGAGGGCAGGATTTTTTGGACAAGATGCCTGTGTCCAAACTGACGAGTCAGAGCTGCCAAATATAAAGATACTCGCTGCCAACACTGCAGAGCTTATGAAGGTGTGTATCTGCTTCCACTAGATAAATAGTCCCTTATAATGGCCAGCTTAGTCCGTTCATAGAACTTTTTTTAACCACAAAAATAGGAAGCAGCCAGTCTGTCAGCTATCAATCAATCTGCAGCTATCTTTATAAATGCAAGTTTGCCTTGCCTTAAAAAAAGGCCCACAGAAAGCTGCTATACTCAGTGCATTCCGCCAGATATGCTCAGTGAATTCATTCATGCTGCTGGCTTTTCATCGTATTAGTTCAAGATTCTTCTAACTTTAGCTTTGAGTGGCCTCACTGCGGGCCGCCTAGGTCACCCGCTGAGAGGGCATATGATGGCTTTGTGGTGAAGAACAGTGCCTTCACAAGGAATCCTCTAGCCTGCAGAGTTAAACATATTGATTAGCAGGCTTGCAGCCGAATAAATGCTCTACTAAAGGCATGTTCTAGTTCCATAACTCACAAAAATGACTTTATTTGCATGGTTGGGAAGGAAATGTAACCTTCCCACTGAAAAAGCAAGAAAGACAAATGGAAAGTACTGAATAGTAGCAGGTTTTTGTTTAAGTTATCATTTATTTATTCACCAGACGTTTTGTCCAAAGCATCTTACAGTCTTTGATGAGTTGGATATACTGTATAAACCATAACCTTGATGTTGCTAGTGCTATATTATTCTTTTACGTGTTTTAAAATATTTGATTGCATCTCAGGAAATGAACATGTTGAAAGAAGACACTGAAAAGAAAATGAAAATAATACGTATGCAGTATGAGACCAAACTGCAGGACGAATCTGATGCCCTTTATGCAAGCATGACTGATAAAATCAAGAATTTAGAGAACTGCCACAAAGAGGTTTGTACATGATGCTGCTTCTATTATAAGCAATAAATCATGTTCCTACTCTATTAATGTCTGTTTTATTTTAAGAAACTATCTGTTCTTCGGAGAAGCTATCAGCAGCAGCTCTCAGATGCTATGCAGGTGATCAAAGCCAGCTATAAGGTAAGCTTTTAATGGATTTGTAATATATGTATCATATTGCAAAAAGTGTGTTTGTTTTAATTTGATATAATTTACAAAGTTCACAATGAATCTTTCACAATGAAATCTTGCACGGCCCAAATTTTACAAGAATAAAGAAGAGACGGATCTGGTTTGTGATGTTACTGATGGAAGAGTAAAGGACCTTCTGGATGAGCTTCAGGAGAAGAACTTGAAGATTGAGTGGATGGTTGAACAGCTAAAGAAATATGAGGTACTGACTCAATGCCATTCATCACAGAAAAACCTGTGTACAATAATCAGTTTAATTTGTTTAAATATAGCCCTGTATGTATGTATCTACACAATGAAGCAATGTGAAAGAATCAGTAAGCAAAAAAGGTGTACAAACAGAATGTTATGAAAATTAGCAAAATAATGCATACATTACTGTTAAAACAAGCCTCTTATGCTCCGCCAAGGCATTTTTGGATTAAAAATACAGTAAAAACAGTAATACTGTGAAATACAATTCCAATAAAAATAACAGTTTTCTATTTTAATACAATTTAAAATGTATTACTTATTATTATTAATACTGAAAACTGTTGTGCTGCTTAATAATTTTGTGGAAACTGTGATACATTTGTTTTCATGATTCTTTGATGAATTTTTATTTAAAATATAAATCTTTTCTAAAATTATACATTTTATGTGTCCTTGCTGATTTAAATAATTATTACAATTGTATTTATTTTCTGTACAGTATTTATGTACAGTATTTATGATGGCAAATTTAATTTAATAATTTAAAAAAATGTAATTAAAAAATGTAATATTTTTTGATGGCAGCCATTGCTTGGCCAGTAGTGCATTTATCTTTAATGATGTCAATATGATTCTTGATTGCTTAAATGTCATCCAGCTTGTGTTGTTATTGACCAGCAGGATGGTAATTATTGTTTAGTGGCCTGCTCTATTATAGCCTGAAGTGCACTTGGGAGTGGCCCGGCCCTATGGCTGTACACTAATAAGCAGGTTCTTGCGTTCCACAAAGTGAAATCAATTACTCACCTCACCTTTATGCCCTTGCGAAAGAGGTTTACATGCAACATGAATGAGCTATCAGGTGCCAATAAGTGAGGTGTCTATTATTGGCCTTTTTAATAGACTGCCCCTCTCACTCCGCCTCAGAGAGTTATCTCTCACCCTTAGTGTCTGAGCTCTGTCCAACCAAAAGGGCTGCTTGTGTAGGCAGATGGCCGGGAGAACGGCCATACAAAACCTGCCACTCAAAGTGTAACAAATGAGTGCAGCCCGGCGGAGTTTAAGCTTTGTTCATTGTGCTAATGAGAACTCTCACACCCACAGGAGAGATGCATGGATAATCACCTGTAGTTCTGTTACTGCAGCAGATGGTGGAGCCAGAGTTAAAGGTTGGGGTGTTCAAACAGCACAGGAAGGTGTTCCTTAAAGTATAAAACATGTTTTGAGGAGGAAAAATTAACCTCAGTGTCAACGAACAAAAGTTAATACTGTGTCTCCCTAGAAGATGACAGTGAAACAGGGAGGGAGGGCTGAAGGGTGGGTGATATTTGGGCTGAGGTGACCACCCCGCATGGAGTCATATTTCTGTCATGCTAGATGCACCGATGCACATTCCTATTAGTGATAGAGAAATCCTGGTCCATGACATGTACATCATCATCATCTGACCGTCACACTTGGAGAGTCACATTCATAACATATGGCTC
This sequence comes from Acrossocheilus fasciatus, assembly GCA_036784905.1. Lineage (NCBI taxonomy): Eukaryota > Metazoa > Chordata > Actinopteri > Cypriniformes > Cyprinidae > Acrossocheilus > Acrossocheilus fasciatus. The sequence goes on along the minus strand of CM071939.1, from coordinate 20,254,527 downwards.
TTTATTCTGGGATTAAATCTATAGTAAACAATAATCAACCATATGCAAGATGTCATAAACTGAAGCATTTCATTAATTCTGTGTGACTAAAACGACGCTGTGACTTACAGAAGCTGGGATGGTACCTTTTTCAACCCTACCTTAAATGTGCACGTTATCAAGGCTCTTTCGAGATAATCTCAAACGTGACGAAAAAGGAAAACCGCCAAACATCAAATAAACTTATAGCAATCAAAACCTCTTTATGATTGCAATTTACTTTCTTTATGAATGAGTGAGAGAGACGGAGTGAATAAAGTGGGAAAAAAGAAGAAAACCCTTTGAAAGCCTTTGAACGCCTGCACAATCTTAAGTGTGACAGGCATGCAAAAGCCCTGTTAATGTTCGGGGCATGAATGGTTGCTGCGGTACAAAGTAGAGGGCCAACTGCGTGGATATCACAGGAACCTGATGGGCTCCATGCGGCTCCCAGTCTGCAAACTTCAGCGCGCTGACATGTGATGTGATCCTGGTGACACTGGCAGCGCTGCTACTGAGAGACAGCACAAAGGCAACAAGCCCCCCCCGGGAAACTGTGCTCTCTGCGAACCCCCTGGGGCTGCTCAGCCATCCTCCAATCGCCCCCCCTCGCGGCCCGGCTCTGCTGAGCTTGTTAGAAAGCAGAGCCCAGACTGTGGGTGGATAGGCCCCAGCTGCCTTCCTTGACTTCCAGAATAAATTGACCTGAATGACAGGGGCACACAAACAGTATGATATGTATTATTCCTGTCAATAAAAATGTCCCCATGAATTATGGGCTTTGTATGTAATGTACTGCCGTCTTTCTTCCGGGCGAGAAGAAAAGGCCGAAAGAGAGAAGAGGAGAAAAAAAAGAGATCGCCCTCTTCTAAATGTGTTTGCTTTTTTTTGTTTCTCGCTTTTTATTATTCAGGGGGAAATGGTAGGAGGCAGAAAGTTGTACGATTGCTTTGTGCCTGAATGGCACTCATATTTGCCACGCAGCTTGAGCGGCGTGGCTTTTGTTTTGCGCTGTAAAGGGAAAGTTAAAAAGGACTTGTGTCATTTTTCAGATCGACTCCGAGGGAGCGGAGGACCCCGAGAAAAGCAGACTGAAGTCAGAGAATGAAAAGCTAAAAGATAACATTGACTCGTTGCACGTCGAGCTGGAAGAAATTCACCGAGTCCTGGAATCCAAAGAGCAGAGGCTGGGTAACATGTCACATTTGAATTCCTTTTTTGATGAACCACACACAAAAAAGTGTGCTTGCATTTTTTCAAATGCATTTTGGGACAAAAACAAACATTTGTCACGAATGCTTGTTTTGGAAACATAGACACATTCTCTTATCTTTCCCAGTGTGTGAGGTAGTTAGCATTCAGAACGCAATGTTTGAGGACACTTGTCAGACCATAGCTATCATCTCACACTCTGTGGGAGTCTGCGAGGAGAAAGCAAACACAAGACAGGTGTATTCTCAAGGGTCAGGCCTTTATCTCTCATAGTGTTTGATATTCATTCATTGCTTATGTAACTTTGGTAACCGACTGAGTATTTTACGCCACTGCTTTTTGTGAACACGGTTTTTAAAAACTTCCAAAACAACATATCATCCATTTCATTGGAACATAAACTCCTTTTATGTGTTCCCATTCAAAATGTGAGGAACCATCTGCTAAAACGTTTTGCATTGGCTGTGACTAAAGATAAGAGCTGTCCAGGTCTTAAGTCTCTATGGAAATAAAAGCACTTGGGCACTAACACACACTTGGCCCTTGAACTTAGTGGCTTGTGTTTGGTCAGTGCATGTGAGTGGACGTGTCAGCAGCAATGCACCAGGTCAGAAGCTTGTCAGGACCCTGAGCCAGAACAGGTCACGCAGGCCAGGACTGGGCTTCAGTCCACTGACCCAAGATGCGAAAGATGAACAAAGATGAGTGGATGTCCTGTCGTTGTGCTCCCAGCATCAGCCTTTGTTACTCTTCTAGATATTGTGAAAAATTGTGGGAGTGAATATTGGACTGGGTCTTTTTATGTGTTCTCTCTCAAATGTTCTCTCTTTCTTCGGTCTATAGCTCTGGATTTGGCACAGTTAAAATCAGAGGCTGACGACAGCAAAAAAGCCCTTCAAAAGGTATTACACATAAAAGTCAGAAACATCCTTATATGCTCATTAAGTTTGTTTTATTTAAAACACTTTCATTTGATTTGATTGCAGTTGACAGGTGAACATGAGCAACTGAAAATGCAGTTAAACCTTGAAAGAGAAAGTGGAAGAGAAAAGGTGAGGTTTTTTACTTTTATTAAAGGATTATTCATCTTAAACTTATTTATATAGCACCATTAAACACAACAATTGTTGACCACTGTGGTGTACAGTAAGTCCATAGAAACATACAAAAAATTCTGGGTTCAGTAATAGTTAAGCTCAATCATAATGTTGATTGCCACAAAATTAATTTCAACTTGTGCTTTGTTTTCTTTAAAAAAAAAACAAAAATGACATATATTACACACACAATGGAAGTAAATGGGGCCAACTGGTAAACACAAATGTTCACCTTTTTAAAAGTTGCAAAAAATGCATTTTAACATGATTTCACACTGTAAAAAAAAACATTGCAAATAAAGATGTTTTACAAGAAAAATATTTCAGATTTTCTACTTCTAAATGTCACATTTAATTCAATGTGTAATTTGCATGTTCTTTTTAATTGTTTGTGAAATTTACTAGCAATTTCTGAGTGAAAATAGTTTTTACACCAGTTTCTAAAACAAAATAGTTTACTAACATTTTCTGTGTAAAGTTATAATTAATTGTTTTATTACATTATAATAATATTATATTATATTCATATATTTTATTATAATTAAACATTTTCTGTGTAAAGTTATATATTATATAATTAAGTATTATTTAGCAGAACAAGTGCTTTTATAAATTATGAGCTTCACATTTATGCTATGAAATTTTTCAATAATTGGCCACATTCTCTTCCATTACATACACTGGTTTTCCTGTTTCTCCCCGGAAATAATTCTGCTTACCAGAAATGGTAACCGTGTGACATCTAAGATAAATAGGGCAGCATACAGTATGTGAGGTTTACAGCCTAGACAATGTTGTCCCTCATAATTTTGCATGTTTTACTCGTGTGAGCTGAGAGAAGCATGCCAGCGGAGCAAATTACCATGAATTAAATACTCTGCAGCAACTGGTGCATGAGGGAGCACTAAATTATTTTATGATATGTGATCAAGCACAGCTGACGATATGAAGCACCGAGCTGACATTGTAGCATGTTAATATTGGTAAAACATTTGGTGAATGGACGTGGCACAGCGTTTTTGACATGTATTGATATAGTATTGTTTATTTAGTGTTTTATCTTTTGTGCAGTAAAGATGAAGTGTGTGTGAAGTAGCACTGCGTGGTGTTAAGATTGGGGCCATGCCAGAGTTGATATTATTGCACTACAGTAAGAAACCATGTGGTCAGAGTGCTTTGTTGTGCATTTTGAATGCGCTCTTAGTTGGACTGATGCCTTGTATTCATAAGTCAGAGCTCAAATGTCAGCCAATCGCTTTATTTTACCATCCAAATCTTTAAATACAATTTGAAATATTTAAAAACACAGAATCTTTTATTTACATACTTAAACATTTTTACAGACAAAGTGTATTCAAGCACTGGTTAGCAAGTATCATTTTACACAGCATCTGCGGTTGATTGCGAGGAACAATATGCACCAAGTTTGCCACACAATGGCTGGAATTAAAATATGAACACAGAGGACAACGTAAAAAGAGTGTGAAAGACTCTATGGTACTCAGCCATTGAATTCGGCCACACAGAATCTAGAAGGTTAAAAGTCTCCCTCTGGCCTTGCAGGGTTGCTGGGAGACAAGCAGCAAGGGTCCTGTCAAAGCTGGCATAATTTACCCTGCAATCAAACGCTCATATTAGCACAGCTCTTCAGCAGAGTCAAGAAAACTATGCATACAGATGTTTATTATTGTCACTTGTTGCTTGTTAGTTAGTTAGTTTACTTTTGGTTTATATTAATGCAGTACAACTAAAGCAAATGCACAAAAAATCTACTTCAAGACCATACTTACCAAAGGTAAAAATGCATTTGTTTTTTAAAGTATAGAAGAAATATGTGTATATTTTCCAAATATGCTCATGTGGATCACATATATGCATTTTTGATGACATAGTGATTTGATTACTACAATTACTTGTTGAAATTAATGTTCTGCAATGCACATTTTTTTAAATAGTTTATTTTTTATTATTTTTTTTAAATATTTTAAATATGTATTGAATATATTACTATTATGCACATATGCATAAAGATATACTGTATGATACAGTTTTTAATTACTTATGTTGCATTCACTGAAAAAAAATAAAAACTTTAAATTGCTTTAAATGTGTTATTTATTAAAAAAAATACATGGTAAATGTCTAGAAAGCTTACCACTGAATTGTTGAAATGGAAGTTCTGCAGTGCAGACTGTTTTTTTTTTTTTAAATGAAGAGATGTTTTAATTGTAATCTTTTTATTTATAATTTAATATGTTAATATACCATGATATAGTTTTATATCATTTTTATACATATTTATGTTGCAGTATTTATTTATTTTTTATCTTTTCTTTCTTTCTTTCTTTTTTTTTTAAAGTGTTTTATAATAGAGAGTCATATTAGTTTCAGATCAGTAATGTTCTTCCGGCTCTTCTCATAATACTGAGTGGCCACAAAACCTGGTAGGACCAGGAAAGAGACTAATGGAGCAGGTGGTGGCCAAACACACTCCATGTGGAAGCCCTGGTTAAAACCACTAATGAAGACCTCCTTAATGTTGTTTGAGCCACCGGGAGAAAAGGATTATCCATATTTAGTGCAGCAGTTTAGATTGGCCTCTTTTCAGTCTTGCACCCTTTGTTGAGCTGCCCCTTTGTGCTGTGACTGACAAACTCAATGTTAAGGTCTAGCATGGTGGCTATGCATAAAAATGTAAAGTGAAAAAATGACGTTTTGAAAAAATGACATTTTTCTCCACTTTATTTTGGTGACTTTGATCAATGGAGCAGAAAATTTGTTTCTATAGCCAGAAGGCTGCAGGAAAGACCTATAATGAGAGGCTGAAGCCCAGGCCAGAGTGGAGTGTGAAGCTCAGCTGGGTGCAAGCTTCGCCTCTGTGAAAAGACACCCAAATGAACCACACAACTGCACTTGTGAACAGCACTATTGGCTGACCACTTCTGAAGTTTTAACCTGAGTGTAAATATCCAAGAAACCTTTGGATGGTTGCAAATAAGCAAACAACATGAAGTTTGACCAACTGTCCACTCTCGTTTGTGACATAACTTTTTTATTATCTTTTGCAGATAAAACAGTTAAAAGAGGAAATGGAAAAAGAAATAGCATGCATTGAAGCCTCACGCATGAAGGAGGTGAGTATGAGACCCAGCTGAACGCATGCTCAGATATGGCACGGACTTGACATGAGTCCTATCTGTCTCAGGATGTTTGGAGGTCTTGAACCCTTGACCAGTGGACGGTCTTTCCATTACCGCAGACATCAGTGTCCTAAAGCAAAGACAGAGGATAAGGTGTACACGCAGTGTCCAAGCCATATCGATTTTAGCCATGAGTCTGCGGTTAAAATTCAACCCGTACCAACAGTGAAATGCATTCATTAACAGCCCTGAGTGATGGATGGCAGCTCCCCTCTCCCTTCGTCAAGTGCAGATCTTTTTCTTTTTTCATTGAAAACACATCAAAAATGCTTTTTCTGTCACAGATGTGAATTATAACCTTGCTAACTCAAGGAAATTCACAATTCAAACATAATTTATGTTTATGTACACTATTGTCAGTAAGATTTCAATTAAAGTCAGTAAAAATTTCAATTAATTAAATATAAATATAAATATATATATATATATATATATATATATATATATATATATATATATATATATATATATATATATATATATATATATATATATATATAATAAATTGAAATTTTTATGTAATGCTATATCCAGTTCAAATCTTACATACCTTTTATTGAGCACACTATAGCTTATAAAAAAATATTATAGCTTACATGAAGCTGATCAAGTGGCCATAGCATCCAGGCTTCTTACATATGCTTCCCCTTTTTTTATTTGCTTGTTCATGGCTTGTTGAGGCTCTGTTGGATGGGAAGGGTGAGGCTAGAGTTGGGAGGGGGGATCAGGACGATGACTCTGTCAACATGGTGACCGCATAGAGGCGGCCGAGGAGGCGGTCAGCGCCTAGCAGAGGGTGGAATGTGGCATGCAGCTGATACAACACAGTGACAGGTTGGAGTGGGTGATGGGGTACAGCTGAATAGATGTGGACAATGAGCCCGGTTTAAAGTCCACTTCATAAAGGGCACCCTTACAATGAGCTTGGCCACTGTAGTGGCTAGTTATTATGGAAATGTGTGGAACTCTTATCTTTTTTTTATAACGCCCAAGCCTCGAACTTAACTGGCACGTGCCTGGCCCTCTATAGACAGTGACTCAAACTTGCGTACAATGCGCAAACAGTTTGATTTATTTACCTGGGCAAACAATAGATCTATAAACGTGGGGTCTGTGCTTGAATGATTAGAAACACTATATTTCAAAATCAGGTCATTTTAATTTTTTTTTTTTTTACCCAAATACACATTGCCGTTCAAAAATTTTGGGTCAGTAATTTTTTTTGTTTTCAGAAACGAATACGTTTATTTAATGAGAATGTATTAAATTGATCAAAAGTGACGTTCAGGGCATTTATAATGTTACAAAAGATTCCTGTTTCTGTAATAAAATAAATAAATAAATAAATAAATAAATAAAGATAAAAAAAAATGCTGTTTTTGAACTTTCTATTCATCAAAGAATCCTGAAAAAAATGTGTCATTTTCCACAAAAATATTAAGCAGCTGTTTTCAACATTGATAATAATTAGAAATGTTTCTTGGACACCAAATCAGCATATTAGAATGATTTCTGGAGGATCATGTGACACTGAAGACTGGAGTATTGATTGCTGAAAATTAAGCTTTGCCATCACAAGAATAAATTACATTTTAAAATATATTAAGATAGAAAACAGCTATCTTATATTGAATAAATCTCTCACAATAGTACAGTTCTTCATGAAGTTACTTCATACAATACAAGATACTTTAAAAAAATCTTACTGACCCCAAACTTTTGAGTGGTAGTGTACATGGAATGTATCAAAACTTCTCACAAGGTTGTTCTTCGGTTGAATGATCTGTATTTTATGTCTAAACTGTAAATGTGCATCCTGCATCCATCAGACTAGTAAGGAAACGGACTGAAGTGTAGCATGCCTTCATTAGTGTCTGTTCTCAAAGCAGAGCACTTCAGAGGCTTTACACAACTCACTATCATATTGTCACAAATCAACACCTACTCCTTTTTGCACACAATGGCTCTTTGAACAATATAGCAAGGAAACTTTCTTTCGCCCATTCTTTGTTTTCTTTGGATAGGATGAAAGAAAAGGGTAGACTGACATCCTTTCTGTGTTGGGTTAGACTAACAACACACTCTGCACCCACTCTTACTAAGAGAAACTTAAAAAGGGAATCCCACGTTCTGTTAGGCCTTTTTGGGGGAACATGGGTGGAAAAGTGGATGTCCGAGCTGACCTGAGGTGACCTGACCTTCACACTGCTCTGAACGTATGCACTCAATCAGCCAACATGACATTCCACAAAGCTGTGTCAGGCCTTGATTGGACATGCCACACAAAGTGGACATTTGGTGTTAAAATGACCCTTTGTGAGCGACGGATTGATATAATGACACAGAATATGGCCCTCCATTTAAATCTCCATTGGGATAACCATTTCCTTTCTTCTGAGCTGAGGTGGACCGGCACATGAAACTTGTTGCCAGATTCAGTGATTTCACAGAGAGTTCACCCAAAAATAAAAATTATTATTGACTCATCATCTTGTTCTAAACCTGCTTTAAACTTTCTTTCTTCTTTGAAACACAAAAGATGATATTTGGACCCTATTGACCTTCATTATATGGACATTTCCCAAAATATCTTCTTTTGTGTTACATGGAAAAAATAACTAATATAGGTTTGGAACAACATGAGGATGAGTAAATGATGACAGATTTGTCATTTTTGGGTCGTACAGTAATGAAAACACAAGGAAACAAAAGTAACATTTTATTTGTATTCCTTTATTGACATACAAATTCTATACAGTAATGCATCATTGAAATTTTAGGATGTGTTTTCTGATTTTTCTGTTGTCAGAAAGCAGCCATTGAAAAGAAGCCTGAGAAGCAGAAGCCAGCAGAAACTACAACCATGGAGGTACCCTTCACTTTGTTCAAGTGGAACTACATGCATGCATAAACATATCTGAATCTTAGCTTTATTTTTCCTTCAGCTTGCTGGGGATACAGAGTTTGTTCAAAACATAAAAGAACTTAGAAAGACTGAAGCAATGCAGAAAAAGGAGATTGAAAGGTATAATACAATTTTAAAAGAGTACAGTACTTGTTCTTTCCACTGCCCTTTGCATGTTGTTCTTATCGTTTCTTAATGTTATCAGGCTCAGTAAGCAGTTGTGCATGTCCAATCAGGTGTGGGAAAAGAAGTTTGAGATTTTAAGACAGAGGTACACCGCAACTTTAATTGCTTTTTCAACTGACTCCATGAGCTCTTCTACATTGACTATTTCTCTCTTAAGTTTCCATGCCATCAAGGATGAGATGTTCTTGCGGCAGACATTGCAGCGGCAGGAGGCCATTCTGCACAACGCCTCAGTCAGCTTTGCGGTCAGTCCCTTCTCTGAGAGTGCTACAGTTTTGTCCACTTTGAATAAATATGCCCTTCCATGATATTTACACCAAAACATGTCCTTTTCTTCATCAAAGCCAATCTTACCACACTGAAAGAGGGCAGGAGCTTTAATCATGTAACCCTTAATGAAATCTGCACCTGTGGCCTGTCCCGCACACACACAGAGCACATATACAGAGTTTAACCCAGAACAGACTTTAACAGGTGCACGCACATTAAGCCCCTCATCTCTGGCCTCAATTTGTGAAGGCTGATGAATATGCATAAGTTTTGTTTTTGTTTTGCACTGCACCCCACATCCCATTTACCAGGAGGACAAACGCAACTCAAATCACCTCGTTGAGGCCTGCCTGTGCCGGATGTCATTTATTACACAAATAATGCACATGAAAACAGCTTAGAAAGTCTTAAAAAGGACATATACCCAATGTTTGCCACTATATATATATATATATATATTGTATTTGTATCATGTATACTAACATTCAAAAGTTTTTTAAATTTTTATTATTTTTATTTTTTTTCTGTTTTTGAAAGAAATCTAATCTCTTATACTCACCAAGGCTGCATCTGTTTGGTAACAAATACAGTAAAAACAGTATAATATTGTGAAATATTATTATAATTTAAAATAACAGTTTTTCTCTTTTAATATATTTTAAAATGTAATTTATTCCTGTGATGGCAAAGCTGAATTTTATGCAGCCATTGCTCCAGTTTTAAATCACATGGTCCTTCATAAATCATTCTGCTCTTAGGACCAAATGTGGTCACACTTTAGTTTTGGGACCAATTCCTAATTTGCTGCTTATTAATAGTAAGTATGTTTAGGTATGGTGTAGGGTTAAGGTATCTTAAATATGGTCATGCAGAATATGTGCTTTATAAGTACTAATAAACAGCCAATATACTAGTAATATGCATGCTAATAAGCTACTTAATGTTGAGAACTGGTCTCTAAACTAAAGTGTCATCCAAACTTAAAAAAAAAAAAAAGTGAAGTGGCCCTCATTAATCAAAAGATCAATAAAAAGTCTTCAACAGATTTGTGAGGGTTTAGGTTTAGAGTTTGGGTTGGAGTTTAGCAAATATCAAAAATATAACATAAAAACAGTTGCATCTATGAGATGTCCTCACAAATATAGTAAAACCAACATGTGTATGAAAACTGGAGAAATTTCAGATGTCTTTTTCTTGCAGATGGATGCTCCTTGCTCACCACGGCAGAAGAGTCCAGCAGACAGTACTTTTAAAAGGCTGGGCTATAGTAATATGGCTCCTTTGGTAAGAAACCTTTCAACTGACAGCTATTCTGGTTTTGGTGTGATGGACTCGAAGCTTAAATGTTCATCTGATATAAGCCACGTATAGGTGCTGGAGGCCAGCTGAAGGTGGACATCAGCCTACAGAGTGAGAGAGGAGCAGATGCTCTTCCTGGATTAGGTTAGTGCATGACCACCTGAAAGACATAACACAGACCAATAACTAAAACATCTCATTTAACCAGTCCTCAAATTCACCACATCAAAAAAACATGTTCATAATGTGTTCAAAGATATCGATTTGGCCAAACATGTTCATCACTCTGAAAGACTGCCTTGTGCGCTATTATCATATTGGCAGTGACACATGAGGAGCAGGAATGAGAAATGATGGAGAGAGTTGTCTTGCCTCAGCTACTTTTTAATCTCTCTTTTGCCTATTATTGACTTTCTGATGATTGGGATCTAGGTTAATGAGCTTAGCAGGCATGACTTGGCCAGATAACTGAAAGACTTAATACCCTCTGTCAATATGGAAGCTCTCAGACACAAATATCTGATGCACAGAAGCTAACTAATCAATCTGCCCAGATTACAGCGCTATCCTGTCGGTGGATTTCAACAGGCCAGTAATCTTAGACAATAGATGTGTGTCACTGGTTTTGCATTGGTTCTTCTTTCTGCAGTGTATAGATTTATAGTAAATGTTGCTATCACAGGAATACATTACATGTGAAAGTATATTAAATAGAAAACATTTATTTTAAATTGTAAACATATTTCTCAATATTATTGTATTTGGCTTTTACATCATGTCTGACCCTCTGCATATTTGCTTAAGTACTTGAGAAAAGCCTTGTGCTTGCAGGCTTGGCTCTGGATGGATAGAGATGTCTACAGGCCCAATTCAGTAGTTTATAGTGGGTCAGCATGAAGGGGGTCACTGGTCCTCTGTCCAGAGGGCCTGGCCAGTGACCTCTACAACTGCTAGCTGGCCCCTGTCTAAACCACGGGAATCTGGTCCATACATCACCACTGACACCCTGTAATTGAGACACTGGAGATAAGGCGCCGGCTACTGAGGGTCTTGACACTTGGAAAGAGTTGGCAAACATTGTTGTCACACAGCAGATTATGTTTATTCAGTGTGTCACCAATATAAGTTGGTGTGAATAATTTCAAGCTTTTATGGCAAACGCACTTTTACAAGCTCTTGTTTGTACGTGTAAGTTAAGGCTGCCTGTCTGTCTGTCTGAGGGGTCTTTGTTAGCTGAGCTTTATTTCTAAATATGAATATTGTCTTCTAAGAATAATCAGATATTTAGGAAAAATATTCACATTTTTATTTTAATTAAATGTTTAATATACTAAATATTAAACTTTTTAACCACATTGTGAACACTGTCAAAGAGAGTAAAACTTAAGCAAAATCTCCCTTTTCTTCCCTAAAAGATTTAAATGTTCCCTTTTTAATATGGCTAGTGCATGGCTTCAAAGTCATTCGGCAAATGATCAAAAGAAGGGGGACAGGACTGCTTGGACACAACCATAATAAATTTTGCCTTTTTTTTTTTCTTTTTGTTCATGAATACGTCTGGCCCATATGCTTTTCTGCAGAACTATTTGAAAGAGGCATTTACAAACCCAGGCCCACCACATTAAACACTATAACAATCTTCATTCATGGTAACTTATCAGACTCAATTAATCAACCTCAACAATGGCAATTCTGATGTGTTCAAGCAACCTGAAAGGCCTAGGTCAGCACTAGGGCAGTCCTGAGCTTGATGATTTTTCTGCACGTAAAACTGCATATTCTGTCATCTGCCATTATTAAGACTCTTTTTACCTTATATTTAGAGCCACACCCAATGAAATAAAATAAAACGTGTTAGGAAAAACTTTCAAACTTTCAAAATGAGCTTTCTGTTTCTCCCTCTCTGTTTTTTTTTCTTCTTTTTTCTCTAAAAGGCTACAAAGCCCCGCAGTTGATAAAAAGCCTCTCAGTCAGTCTCAAAGGAGCATGTCTTCTCTGCTGCAAAGTGAATGGTATTGTTATGGCTATTCCAGTGGGCTGAAAAGGGGTAACCACTGGTTTGATTCGGTTACACGGTGTGGTTAAGTTCTCCCTCCCACCGCCTTGGTGTCTATGGAGGGTCCATGACCTGTTTTGAATCGGCCAGGGAAATGTCATGTTGCCCCTCCCATGGGCAGTACTCACATTCACTTGATTGGTACAAAAAATGACTTGGGATGGTTAAAACCACAGTTCGTGCATCGCAATTTATAAGTGCTCTAATATGAATGAAATGTATGATTTACTAGTGATATTCAGTTATATGACTGGTAATACTATGCACTAACTTGATTTAATTTAAAATAAAACTATTCATTTTGGGCTTTTTTGTGAAAGCCAGCTTGTTTGGTGTATTTCAGATTCATTTTGATTTTCTTGGCATTGTGAAGCTTTTTGCTAATTGAGTGTTTTATGTAATTGCAGATCCCAAGTTGACCGTGGCAGATGAGGAAGATGAAGAAGTATAAACTGGAATTCTTTCTCCGTTTTCAACATGCAACCACCCTAGGTTTTTAAATCACATTTAAAACAGAAATGACTTAGTCTGTGCACAGCCTGTTTTTGTCATTTCAAAACTTGATAATGGTATGAAACTCTGGAAGAATTGTTTTCTTTATAAATCAGAAATAAAATCATGGAGTTGAGGAGCAGTCAAAGAGATTATGCAATATGACGATGAGATTTATTTAAAAAATATATATATATTTGTACATCAATAACAACTTTGTTTTAATTGTGTATTAATAGTTTTATATCTAAAAAACTGAACTCATAGTTATTATTATATTTAAGGATATTGATCTATCAGTTTCTCGCACTAATAAAGCATATGTACAGCAATTCCTATTTCATACCTTTGAAGAAAAGTCAGTTCATTTTGTCAGTGAAGATATCATGGCACTGTACAGTGCGTTTGAACTCGCTTGGCATGCTTTCAAGCAAAGCAAAGAGAAAACTTCAAATCTCTTTAAGTAAATTCATTAGATTTCTCCCATAGTGAAGCCACACAGAGCTCCCATTAAGAGAAAACAAAGGCTATCGTGACTTTAACTGACTGTAATTGACTGTGCTGTGAATGGGCTCAGTCTACTGCAGCTCTTAAGCCTGAATGCTGTTGGAGAGGTGCAGACATGAGTAACTGTATGCATTCTTCTGCCACAGTAAAGAGTGCTCCAAGAATGGTCTTTCGCTTTCCGCATGCCGCATACAGCACAAAACCAGCGGAATGCACAGCTTTGGAGGCGATCTCAATGGCTGTGAAGCCGAACAATAAGATCTTGGCTCTCGAAACCATTTCAGTCTTTAGTCTTGCTCTGCCCCCATCGCTTTCGCTCGGTCTATTTTTTTTTGCTTCTTCACACTGTACAGAATAAATGATCATAAGAAATGGGCTCTACTTTTACATTTTGTACGTGCTTTAAAAAAATCAAACAGTTAATTTACTCTAAGCTTTAGTATGAAGTGATAAACAGTACCATTGACCTTCTAAATCTGTAGAACAGAGTGGTTTGGCTGGTAGCTGTAGTGTTCTGTATAAACAGTGTCGGTCTGTGGCAAACCCCTGCGGAGCTGTTCTCCGAATTCAGGTCTCTCCAGACCCCACTGACCCTCAGGGACAAGCTTAGAATCAATTACCAATTTCTCCTTTAACTATCTGTCATGTACAACGGATGGTTATTGGGTTATGACTTGATCAGCCTGATCACTGTGCCGTGACCCTTTTCTCAGGGATTATGTGATTATGGCCTAATTCCTTGTAATCTTCCACTAACTGGTCCATTGCCAGAGTCACAAAACAACTTTTCCATACTGCTGTGCTACTGAACAGACCAGCATGGTCTGAACTGCTTGCAGCCCTGTTACCATAGAAACTACTATAAGATGTCAGATATATATCATTAGCTAAAACAATCTCAGGAGGGGGTATCGCACTAAAGATGTTTGCTACTTTCACAGGGTTTCAGGCTAAGGTTGTAAAACAACAAAGTGGAATTTTAGCTGAACTCCAGAAATTAATTAGTTTCATTAGTTGGTGGATAAATGGCGATGGCTGGTGTGTTGGATTCCAGCAGAGTTTCACCATAGAGGGTTAATGGGAGTCTGGCCTGGAAGCTTTCCCAGCTCTGGCCCAAGGCCATTTCAGCCAATCACTCTAAACTTATGGTCAAGTTGCACTGAGCTGCTGTTTTACGCTTTTGCTTCCCCTCTGCCACAGCTATAAGTTCATTCAAAGCTGGAAAACAATTGAGGAACGGAGAACTGAAAGTTTTTCGGAGTGCCGGGGTTACCAAGGGTACTTGGATGCTTAAAAAAATAAAGAAATAATAATAATTCAAGAAATTAATTATAAAAATATTGTCCATTTTTATTCTCAGATGTTATCAAAAGAGCAAAAGATTGGTTTATTTATAGATTTTATTTATTGTTTTGAGAAATTTAATGACATAAAATGTAAGACGTCTTTACTCTAAATATGCTATTTTTTTCCTTTTTGTGTGTGTGTGTGTGTGTGTGTGTGTTATAGCTGCGTTTGTGTTGCAAATACATCCCCGCTGAGACATGCTTATAATAGGAGAAATCAGTTGGACAGCAGTGAGGTTCATGCCAGCGAACAACTGAAAGGTCTGTTTTCATAGATTTCCTTTTGTGAATATTAAAACGAGACCTGGTGAAAAATGATGCATGCTTTTACACTTTAGAAACCTGGCAACTAGGGGAAAAACCCTCTCAAGTCCATCCTGTCGAACAAAAGGCGGTCGACGCATTGAGCAAAGATGCAACGAGTTCTGCGTCCCGGGCACATGACGTGCATCATGGAAACATATTGTATCGAAATCGTTTGTGGGAGAATACCGGGGATGAAAAAGAATGGGGCGCTTTGATCCGCGCCCTGGGGTCCCGAGCTCCCCGAGTGCGCGCAGACTGACTGCAAGGCCTTATTCACTTTCAGATAGACACACTTACAAACGCTACTGAATGAAATTTGCATATTTGTAATTTATCACATTTTAGCCCGACTTTTCTGTCTCTTTGCGGAAGGTAGAAGTCTGAATAAAAAACGGGATCAATTATCAACGCGAAGCTGTTCACTTCTCATAGGCAGAACGCTGGCTCTTTTGGAAAATTAGGAAAGTAGCTGCTGTTAGGAAAAAAAGGTAAACTGTGAAAAAATAGAACCTTTTTAAAAACAAAACTAAAAACACTGCTTTACAATTATGCTACGAAAATTACTAACATGAAGTAATTGCATAATTTGCACATTTCGATCATTTATTTATGGAACTGTCGCATGCCTTGCGGAATGGAGAGTATTGATATGTTAACCGAATTTTCTAAGCCCTTATTCCTTGAAGAACTATCAGAGTATGTGCATTCCCTTGGCCATGGGCTCGAACAAAGCAGAAAACATTAATAAAAGTATGGGATCCAGGCATTGAAGTGAAGTGACAGGCAGGGTCTGGATATCTTAGCACTGACACAAAACCGCATACGGTAACTACATGCCTGCCTTGAAATACGAGAGTTTGAATAAAGGAGCAGTAATATTTCATATGGGGCACGCAAAAGCTGGATACAATGCCTCTCATATTAAGAACAATATTCAGTCCATTCTGTGGCGAACAAAGATCATAGCAAGACGTCTTTGAGGCTAATTCAGTCAAAGGCACATTTTGGCTTCCCCCGCGGTAAGGTCAGTGTCGTTGTGTATGGTCCACCAAGGGTGGTATGGGGTTCCATGGCCAAGCAAAGCCAGCTGTCCCTGGTGTAGGGCGACCAATCTGAATTGTTATTATAAAGCACCAGAGATACTATTGTGGCTAGTCGTGAACCTTGTGTTACGAGTTTAAAGTTCAACGATTTTTTTTCTTTTCTGCCTAAATTACCACTACTAGGCAAATGCAAGTTTTGTACGGTCAGCTATGGCTTCTAAAGTAACCATTTGGCTTTTTTGCGCAAATTTTCTTGAAGTTTGCTTTGACCGTGACTTGGAAAAACACCAGTAGCCTACCATTCATTGAATTGCTGTGCATCGATAAACCATCGTGATGTCATAATGTACAAAACTATTATTAAAAAATGATGGTAATCACGATCTTCAGATATTAAAAATAATACCTGAGGTTATAACGTTTTTTTTTTTTTTATGTTTAAGTATTTTATTTTACATGGCCTCTATAATTACAAGGTAAAAATTATTAGCTTACTTAGGTTATTATTTTAGTCATTTATTAAGAATATTGTTTAATGAGATTATAAATAAACATTTAGAATAAACATTTGTAAAGAAGCACATTAAGTGTATAAAGAATCCTCATAGAAAAAAGTGAGCCAAGAAAATAAAAATCTTGAGGCAAGTCTTGTGCTGCAAGTGGATTCAAGCTTTGGGGTGAAGAGAGGGAGTCCACCTTCAGACGAGCAAACTCTGCCAGCTACCCGTTTCGCTCTTGTTAGTCGGGCATCCCGTGCGCAAAACCCCAGCTTGCCTCGGTGATGTTTTATTTTCCAAGCTCCAATGTCATGGCATAAGTGTATTTTTTTTTGGAGGTAACTGGCGTCTTTTGTTACAAAGGAGAATGAGGTGCTGTCTAAGGCGGTCGTTCTCTCCTTTTATGCGCAATTGAACAATATTTTCTTTTTCTTAAAAGTCCTGCACGCGTGCGCGCTTTTGTGCACTTGTTTCCCTGGATCCTGTTTGGCTGCTAAGAAGTTAAATGATTCGCAATAGACACCGGTTGCTCTGTCGAGGGGTTCGTCAGTACAAAGGCTGCTGCTTTCGCACCATATGCTTAATGGATACGGTCTTAAAGGCCATAATAAAGGTAAAACGTGGTCTTTTAAAAGTTGGAAATGTCCCCTTTATTTGATTTAGATGGAGCAGACTACGTGCGCACAAACCCAAGCGCGCCCGGGCATTGACTCGCTCTTTCTTTTCTGAGGCAGCGCAGCCACCACGTAGTGTGTTTCATTACAACATAAGCTTTTCATCACCCGGCTTTGTCCTGAATGAAAGTAATGCTGTGAATTAAAGAAATGACAATATTTTCTATCAGCTTGAAGGTCCAAGAGAAGGGCTCTCAAGCTTGGCAAAAATCAGGCACATCATTCATCATGTCACCCCGCACCTGTGGTCCTGGCATTCAAAGTATACAAACCTATTCTTATTAACCTTAATTATTCAAAAACGACACAATGGCTGAAATAGAGCAGGTTGAAGTCTGTTTATTGGTCGTAAATGTCTCTCTGAAGATCTCCAAGGCTCTTTGTTAGGCCCGCGCGGAGACCGCTCTTCTCCTTTCAGACATGAGTAGCCTTGGACTTTTCAGTTTTCAATCGTAACATCTGCTTAATCGTACGGATCAAAATATGGAGACACCAAACATATGCAATGGAGGATTTGTTAAATCCGGGTAATGAGTTATTAACAAGACGAAACAATGGAGCAGGATGGTGAGGGCCTTATGTTAACGGAGTCACTTTACGAAGCGCCTCGCATTAGCTACCCTTCCCTCTAAACCGAGCGCCAGGTGATGGCGGGGAAATCAATGTGCTTAGAAGGCAGCGCTCGGCTTCTTTTTTCTGCACGTGAAAAATTGGTGGACATAAATTTAATGGCTTGATCAAGACACAGCAATGCGTCTATTGCCCGTGGGACTTGGAGGACAAAACAATACTGTCGGCTGGCTCGCGTCGGCGCCCTAAATCCGGGTGGATCATTGAAAATGTGTTTTATTATAACGCACGTCATGCTTTACTGTTCCCATATTGTGTCAAGACAAAGGCTAATGGTACATTAAAGACAAGACAACCATGCCAACACGTCTTGGAGACGTTGTAGACGGAGACGGGCCTCCCTCTTTGCTTGTTTTAAGCAGCTGCTGTCCAGGACCCAGGCGCACAAAAAGAACAAGTTTGAAATACCAGGTGCATCGAGGAGAAACTCGACAGGGACGGAGATGTTAAAGTCCTAGCAATAAAGATATCATGGCAATTATCTGCAGACTCAGCACCGTGTAAAACTAGGGGCGCCTGGACAGCCTGTGCTTTGGCAACAAAGTCCCCCTACCCGGGGTGCGTGATGAGCCTGGCTTTCTCCAGCACCTGTTAGCCTGTGCCCTCCCGAGGTAATATTTTTTGGACAAATAATTAGTGATATATTTGTTACATTGAGGATCACGCTGTACCCCCGGGACGCGACTCGGACATGGGGGATTTAGTAGGCTTTAAAGAGTTTGGGTACAGGGGAATCAACTGGTGTTTGTTCAAGCTGGCAGCTGGCACCCCGATGCCACTGTTGCCATGCACTAATGAAAATGCGCTAGACTCAAAGATTTTCAGTATTATCCTCCATATTTTTACAGGGGATAATCCGAATATGAGCAGATTTAACGCTTATGAGAATCTTGATAGGCGTCGTTCCCAGCTTAGTGCGCATCCTAAGATTGTTGACACTGATAGCTATAAACCGCGCGTAATCGTTTCACTTTCTTTAATAATTAGGTTTGGACTACACGGGGCTCAAAAACTTACGACGGCGACAGCAGATTTATTTTTCTAGAATTTCACTGCGCAGAATATGTCTGCTTTAACGCACGCAGGACATGACAACTACACTTTACGCTAAACGCTAATTTGAAAATCACATTATTGAATTCTGTTTGTTTGTATCTTGTTTTTAATGAAATCTCCACGACTGCGCAAACACAGGATGAGATCGCCCTGTAGCGTAACGACTTGCGCAACAAGTAGGCTATTCTAATTCGTTATCCGCGCAACATCATTATCTACCCACTGGCATCCACAGTCGCGGACTTCCCAAAAGAGTCTGCGGGACGTTGGGACACATAGGCTAATAACGGGAATAAACCTGACAAGCAATAAATGGTCGCCTTTTAAGCTTTGCCAAGCCCAAAACCCCTAAGTGACAAAACAGAAACCTGAAAAGATCCAGTGCATCAGCCTTTTTCTTCCGCTCCATCGGCGCTCTTCCAAAAGATGCTTTAAGGGTTTTGTACTGTGCCTGTTTTCAAACAGTCTCTTTCACTAGCGCGAGGTGCCAAAATACAATGATAGCAGCATTTTTTGTCTTCCCCTAATCAAATTGAAATGTTACCACGGGTATTTCAAATAGTTGAAATCGCCATAAGACGTCTGGGGTCCTTTATCTTAGTTAAGTCTGACTTGGTAACATTTGACTTTCTAATGAGCATAATGGGATTACATGGTTTTAGTCCTGCGCCCTGGATAGCAGAAATCAACGCGTTTAATGAGGCGCTAATACATGGAAAGGTTGGATTATGTCGATCAGTTAAGATTTCATTTAATTCATTAGGGACGTTTGCGAAATATTGTTGACACTAATTAAATAGTCATCTCCGCATAATAAAGTTACATGATAACGACTAACAAAATGGGGAAATAAATACATTGGTAAGCAATAAATGTTAGTTAATAATGTAATCCATTTTCCACTAATGATGTGACCGTACACAATGTATTGATAATGTGATATAATGAACATGCAATAACAAACATTAGGCTACATTATGTTAAATGACTATT
This sequence comes from Acrossocheilus fasciatus, assembly GCA_036784905.1. Classification (NCBI taxonomy): domain Eukaryota; kingdom Metazoa; phylum Chordata; class Actinopteri; order Cypriniformes; family Cyprinidae; genus Acrossocheilus; species Acrossocheilus fasciatus. The sequence goes on along the minus strand of CM071939.1, from coordinate 20,234,740 downwards.
AAATAAATACCTGTGATCCAGTCTCCGTCCATCCATGACATTAGCTTCCAGTCGCTCTTCATGAGTTTACTTTGGACATGTGGACATGGGCATGTGTTTGGGCTACCTCTTAATAACTGCGAGAGCTGACGTAGAGACAACTGGGTACATAGAACACAAGCGGATACCACGGGAAAATTTCGCCTTGGAGCACCTGCAGTGTGCCCAGGCCAACTGCCCAAGGCAAAGGAAACGTCATGGCTCTTTTACCAATTTGGAGCCACACTTTAAAACATACTCGTTCCTCTCCTGTTTCGTTATTTATTTATTTTTCACCCAAACTGTCAGAGACACAGCAAGGGTCCGTCAGATTTCCATAATGATAAATAGTGACATGTTTCAGCTGTCCTTCTACACTATATCCAGGGCTTCACACCTCACATTAAAGTATCTATTCAGAAATCACGTTTTAGTTACAGTTAATCGCACGATTTGACTCCATTCATAGGCACAGAATAAAAGATGACCTGTCTACAAGATATATGGTCATATATTGACGCTATACTGTTGTACAGTTCGAATTATATCTACCATGTGATGCATGTTTGCCTAAATTAATTTCATTTGGAAATTTTCTACTATTTTTGAGCTTTGAGGAAACAAACAAACAATAGTAATGTCCATATGGTCCTAGGATTGTTTTATATAGGCCTCTTGTGGGCTCATTGAAAGATTCGAACACATGAGAGTGAGATATTAGACAAATTTATTGAGTCATCATATCAGTATAAATATAGACGATTTTCGAGTTTCGTATAAAAATAGGTTTTGTTTGACATAAAATCCGTATTAAATTAGAAAAATATATTACAGCACAATTAAACAATTAAATACGACACAAAATGATTGCCAGTGGCCTTATCTTCAATTCAGACTAAAAAGCTGAAACACAGATAGTAACAATAATACATTACAAATAAACAAAACATGGATATATCCATACAATTCAGTTGTACACAATGTGTATACAGAGTAATAATGGCACTGCCTTAGGAAATAAAGTTAAAGGGGGGTTCATTCTCAATGTTGTTGATGGATGATTTTAAGTGCAACTTTCGGGGGTCCTCTGGTGTCCAGACTTTCGCTGTCCTAATGATGTTCTGATCTTTTAACTGCTTCTCATCAGTCCATGACAGAGAGTGTCCGGCGAGAGGAGGCAAACCGTAGTCTGGGTCATTTGGAGATGGTGATCCTGGAAAAAAAACGAGCGAGAGTTGGTTGGTTAATCATAATAATAATAATAATAATAATAATAATAATAATAATAATAATAATAATAATAATTATAATAATGAAACAATACCATAATGATATACATACTTGTTCCTCGGTGGCAAATGATGACTTTTTTAGGTTGGTTTAAAGTATCACTGTGTGGGTTCCGGATCGGCATGTCGGACTGCACAAGTTCTGCAAGGAAGTTTATGTAGCCGATTGCCAGACGTAAAGTGTCAACTTTCGAAAGTCTCTTCTCGTATGGTAGAGTAGGAATGTGAGATCGCAGTCCCTCGAAAGCATCGTTAATGGACTGCATCCTCCGTCGCTCCCGGACATTGGCAGCTTGGCGCAACTGTTGCATCTCCGCTTCGGATCTCATGCGCCTCCGCCTCTTCAGCAAGGGACCGTCTCTGTGAGGGGACAGTTCCGAGGTGCTGTCAGCGCATCCGTACGAGAAAGTCGACGACGACGAGGAAAAAGAGAAGTTGCCAACGTCACAATAATCTCCGTCTTGCGATATCCGACTGTCCTTATAATATTCTTGGATTTGATTGGTGAGGAAATCGACGTCCTCATCCAAAAAGTCGTCTGTGTCCAAGTGGTCCCTCGACGAGTGGTCCGTGAAGAAGTCATCGTCGTCGAAATAAGGGGAGGAGAAGGAGTCTAAGCCTGTGAATGGATCCAACACAGTGTCCATTTTTATGTGCTGTGTTGGTGTTGCCCAGTAACAACAATCGCCGACTCTTCGATCTTTCCTCTTGATGCTCAAGAGTTGGTTCAGTTTGAAAGGCGGCACGCGAGGACTCTTATAACTACATCCATAGTCGCGTGCCATTGACCGTAAGCGCCAACCAATCAGCGCCAAGCATCCCCAGCGACCGCAGCTGAGGCAGCTCACCTTAGGATAAGGCATGTTTACAGGCCACCCCCTCAGTACACGCCCCCTGAGCCCAAAACACCGAGACAGGACATGCTCCCAAATTGTCGACAAAGCGGCTGCCTATATTGACAACTGTATCAGAAATAGTGTCTCCGTCAGTGTCCCAGTCGAACCTTAATAAATAACCAGAATAAATAAAATCATTTTTTTCCTTATATTTTTTTAATTTTAAAATCATTTTATATCGTTTACATACACTTGATTTTACTTGACACTTCATTTTACAGCACACTAAATTTTATAATAAAAAAATAATTAAGGAAACCCACGTGCAATTATATAACTCTAATGCACGAATATTTTAGTACTAAATGAATTTCCTTACAATATAATTAATATGCATGTCATCATGCACTCTCAGAAAAAAAAGTGCAAAAGCTATCACTGGGTATTATTAAAATGTACCATGTATGAAAAATAAAGCTTCCAAAAGGAGGTTTTCGCATCTATGCCATAGAAGAACATTTTGGGTTCCCCAAGGAACCTTTCAGTGAACATTTCTTGTTTTTGCACCTTTTGTGCAATGAAAAGGTTACATTGATGTTAAAGGTTCTTCATGAAACCATACATGCCAATAACCTTTATTTTTAAGATGTAGCCAACCTTTAAGGTATTAATATGCACCCGTTTAGGGTAAATATGGTTCAAACGTGCAGCCTCCCATTGGAAAAGGTACCCCAGTGCCAAGTGCCACAAAAAATGACAGCTTTTGTACATTTTTTTTTCTGAAAATCTATGAATTTTCCAAAAGTTTTACAGTTATTGTGTGAATTGACTAATTTCTCAGTTCAACGAACACGTAACAGCGGTTAAAGGACATGCTGCGCTCTCTTAATTATTGACGCTTAAATGTTAGTTTTTGTCCTTTCGTTTGTCTTTCCACCATTAACGTTGACTGGCTAAAGTGCATCCAGTTATCACATGTAATTAAGGGGTCAGAGAGGTAGGTGGGCCTACTGTTGACCCTGTCACCTTGAGGCTCCTCTTAAAACAGGTAACCATTCAAGCGCTCACCATTCGCGTGCGCGAAGCCCCTTCCATCAGCCTCTTAATTATCAAGACGTGCAGCTATGTTAAAGCCCCATTGGTTGTCCACGAGGTCCATACAATACAGCACAAACATTTGTGTATGAGTGATGTCAGTGAAAGGAGCTGTCATTTAAGAGGCAGAAAGGGTAAAGAATAGGTCTCTCATCAATCACGGGCTGTAGGATGCCAGGCCCGCACGTTTGTATCGAAGCAGTGGACACTCGCCTGTCCAAGAAACAATCAAAAGAATAAGGCAAGAGCTTCAGCGCTAAAGCGGGGGCGTTTGCAGCTTTCAATAAGAACAACCTATAGTCACCCTAAACGACCAATCTATAACAATACGTGTTCTTGAACAGACCGGGAAAAAAAAATGGAATGGCAAAACAAATATGAAAATGACTCTCACTGAATTGTACCAAAGTGAGGCGCTTTTTGAAAGACATCTGCGGAATGACAAATTAAATCACTGTCTCTTAGTTTTGTTAAAAAAAGAAAAAAAAAAAGTTTAGTTTCCATTTTAAAACTCAGATATTCAAATCTATTGATTCAGTGAAAGATGTCAGTCTTTATATATATATAAATATATATATATAAACACACACACACAAGCCAGTGAGCGGTACTTTAGAAAGCGGTACTTTAAGATATAAAAGTACCTTATTTATCCCTATATGGTAAATAATAAAAGTTTAAAGGTACATAATAGTACTTTAAAAATGCATATTAGCAACTAAAGTGCACATCTTTTGAAAAGTAGCCTACCTTTTGAAATGGTATCGTCACATTGACAGCTGAGAATTTTGAATATTGTGTCCATTAATATTATGGAAAAAGATGTCATGTTTGTACATTTATAAATTTTAAAAAGTGAGAGAACAATGGATTGGCTATAAATCATTCAAGTAAAAGAAAACAATTAAATATGTAGGCTATAGGAAAATAGTTCAATCCTGCATTCAAACTTCAAACCTCAATGTTAAAATTATCCTGAAATTATTTTTAAAACGTTTAAAATAAATTTATTATGAATACCAACTAAATTGCATTTAAAACAATTATTGTAGAGTTGCAGTTGAGAGTAGCAGGGAGCGCCACGCGTTTTGACCGACAAATTCCCATAGATTTTTGGAAAAGAGGGAGTTTTGTCCTATAAAGTGGTGCTTTAACGTTTTCTTTTAACACAAGCCATCATTATACAAGTGCTTGAATAACAAACAAGAATAAATATACCAGCGGAGAAACGACAAGCAGCGGGTATGGTTTTATTATGTAGGGGGCTGGTACTGGCATTAAGAGCAGTGTGCCTCACAGTGGTCGCCAATGAGGAGGTTTGTAAGACACCTCACAACAAATTACGCCGGTACCTGAGATGCTAACTGGTTGGAGCCCATAAACAACCCTTATTCTCTGCTATTCAAATAAAGATGGAGGGGGTCACTTTGTTAGTAAAAGGGAAAAAAGGGTCTGGTGAGTGTATGGTTGTTGCACCCCGCTGCAAGCTGCAACGCGAGGGACAATCCGTGGGAATCACACCACTTGCGCGCTCTGCACTCAAAGAGACCCACTGCCGGCACTGAATGAACAGAGCAGCCGTACAGCTTGTATGCTAAAACGCGTATTTAGAATATTCAAAAAGGTGTTGATAAATGTCTCTCTTTTTTTTTTTTTTTTTTTTTTTTAAGTAAGAGGACTGTTAATTTAATTAATTTATTGCTTGACAGTTTCAAAAACGACGAGGTGCAAACACACCAGAACGCATTTCTACGTCAATATTGCGAGCATGTCAATGAATAGCCTAATGATCATAACATAAATAAGAAATGTCACTTAACGACTATTTACCCAAGAGCACAGAGTTCACGTTCAAGTGCATAACCCGCATATAAACTGCCCATGAATTGGAATGGTGCACCTGTAGTCCACTGTGGAGCGACACAAGTGGCACCTGAACGCCCACCGGTTGTTCAGCAAAGCGAGTCATTGAGCCATTAAGCACAGACAGGACCGTGACCGTCACCTTTGCGCTATCAATTAAGCAATGTCACATATCTCAGCGGCCGCGGCTGCAGACCTTGGGCTAGCATGGGAATAGCAACACATGGATTTTTGAACAGATATTACAACGATGAGCATTATAAATGAGACGTCTTATTTCAGGTCATGGTGCATTACAGTTCACGAGGCGAGTAAAGGCTGCAAGCAGCAGGAAAAGGCACGTCAAAAGCTTGAAAACTAAGAACCCCCCCACCCCAACAATATTAATAATAATATTTACAATAATTATTAAACATATTAAACATTATTGTTATTATTATCATTATTATTATTATAATGTTACAGATGCTTTACAAACAGTTTGGATTAACGAGAGGAAAGTTGATTTAATTCTAAATACAGTGGAAATCGCTGCTAATCCGTTTAATCTCTTGTGTCAAACAGGATTAGAGAAAGGATTAGATATAAAGGCAGATTAAATGAATCAATCAATGACAATAATTGGGCTACTTAACAAGGTAATATGGGCTTGATAGTAGGTGCACCAAACCTCTTGAACCAACAATGTTTTAGAAGACATGATTTTGACTTGGCTTCCCTGAAAGACACTTCGTGGGCCATTTTAAAAAAATCTATTTTTCAGCAACAAATAGCCAACAATTGTTGAAGCAAAAGCCGCGCGTTGTGAGTGGCATTGGTCCTCGCGTGTTGGGTAATGTAAAACGATAAAAGGCACCACACTTTGTCGACGCGCCTGTCAAGTGGCTTTCATTGTTTCCACACTTTACATTTATTGACCTGGTATTCAAAAAGGTTGACTGGTAGACAACTATTGACTACAGGAGCTTTGCGTTTTCATGGCCTCTTTGAAGGGTCATAGATGTTAGGAGCGCAAGCTGCAGAACACTGGGGATCCCTGGGAATCCAGCCACATGCGCCAGAGCAACAGGAGCAGCAACAGCGCACCGAGCGCTCGTTCTCCAGCTTGCCAGACAAATTAGAACGGCAGTCGTGGGGTGTGGAGGGATTCCTGCATTCACAGGGATGAACAAATAAAGCGCTCTTTCTTAAGTGTCACATCACACGGGGACGCATTGTCCCTTAATGTGTTAAGAAAGGCAATGGTTTATCCTTCATTAGCCTATCAGCAGAAACCCAGATTCAGCATCTCAATGTAGCCTATAGCTACTGTACCAATGGTATTTGATCGAATAAAAACTTCGATTAAACCCATTAAAGGAAGATTTATATTTTATCCTAGATTAAAAGCATCAGTTTCACGGATCTGGAACTGGGGAATGTATAGTTGGAAGCGTAGGCTAATCATATAATCCCATCAAAAGCGTAAACAGCACCTATAAAAGTGTTACATTGCCTAGTTATTATTACGTTTATTCTCGCGGAGATTAAGAAGATTATTGATTCACTACATCCTAGACTAATTGATTTGTCTATCTGTGTTAATCTGAAAATATGGCTGCCCGCAGGCTGTTTCAGATTAGTGAGGTGTTTGTCTTATAGCGTCCAGCAAATAAACCTCAGGAAAAGGGGGAGCGCGGGGGGTGGAGGGTCGCCCTGCATCACTGCAGCAGTCTTATTTGCTATTCCTCTTCATTATTCATCCTGCAAAATAGTCAACTACAACTAAATCTTACGTACATCACAATAACAACCGACAAGATTAAAAATTCAAACTTGAATAATAAAAATGAAAAATCTTTTCGATTATAACCTAAAATGTATATAGGTCTATCGTAAAACAAAGTCCTTAACATAAGTGCTACATGCATAGTGGCAAGTAAAAAAAAAAAAAAAAAAAAAAAAAAAAAAAAAGATTCACAAACCAGCAAGAAAATTGTTCATTTTTAAGCAAAACGAATGGGAGCTGTCGCTGAAGGTCCAAATTTCGCAACATGTCTAGTTCGTCAACCACACACAGAACAGTGCTAAAATCTTGCCAAAATATTAACATTGACAGTTATGAAACAGACTTAATATAATGAGGGGGGAAATTAATACAATTGGTAGCCTACAAATGTATTCCATGTAAAATCTGGCCCATGACGAATTAAAACCTAGTTGATGGTTTTATTCTGTGCGACCAAACAAAACACCCAAACTGTTTAATTGTAGAAAAGTAAACAAAACTATATTTTTATTACTATTTAACAGAACATTTGACAATTTTGATAATGCATGAACAACCGCGAAAGAATGATATTTCAAGCCAATGAACGAACACCAAAAGGGCCAAATGTTGTATGCTATTTAATATTAGCCATATGGACAGGATACGTCAAAAATACAACAAAGTTTCACGGCGCATGCACGGCCTTTAACGTCAACAATATATGGCAAAGATTTTCCACTACATTTTCAATGTCCAAACTTTGCACGGTTTCATTGTTAGTTGCAATTTATTACCAGCATTAGAAATAGTTTTGTTCTTGACCCTCCAACTGAGAATCACTGACTGAAAGACTGATTTTTTTTGTTTACTTTTTAATTCTCAAACATACAATACCCTAGTAATAAAGTGCATTCATATTAATTAGTACAAGCTCTATGCAAACGTGCTGTACAGAACACTTTGCGATTTGGCCTATATATGTTTAGGCTTTGAACACAATGAACTAAAAGAAGAAAAGACAAATATCAGTATTCATAAGCAATTTAATTCATTTAAGAGAGTGATATGTATTATTTGCAAAAACGATAGGGCCCAGTTTAAGCCATTACCCCCCAGTTTAAAAAAAAAAAAAGTCTGAGTTGATTCAACTGAAAGAAACTTGCACTGACTGACCTTAAAACCTGTCAGTGCCTTTATTTTGTCTCAAGATGCACACCAATAGTGTTTTTTTCCCAAGGCACGTTTGTAAAACTTACTTAAATGTCCTAATTGAACAATGGCCTAATCCTAGCTTAGTCTAAGCACTGTCTGTGCAACCAGGTCTAAGTGTGCCAAACATGCCTTGTACTTAGTTTACACTTAACATGAACATGCATAATATTCAAGTCGCAGTCAGTTCTACAAGTAGCCTATTGAAATGTTGCCTTTAATTGTCACAACTTTAATTTTTTTTGTTTGCACTAAGGCCGCATTCGTGTGTTTCCTGACAAGTGACAAGGACATGGTGGTGCTTCCGGTGTTGTCAGAAATGTTTGATCTTTTCATTTGTCAATTCATAACAATTTATCACACTGTCCAACGCAAAAAGTGCCGTATTAAGTTCAGGCGTAAATGTGCGGTTTTCTTGCAGGTGACTGAATGAGTCCTAGAGCAAGGTATTCATCCAGGACACAGGTTACCTAATGATGCTTTTGGGAAACAGTCAACAATTCCAAGATGATTCGTGCAATCGTTTTCAAAAGGGGTCCTAATTATGTTAAACTATCAAATAAAAGCTCATTTACACAATACCTTAGCATATTTAGTATAGATGTGCTGCGCTGTACTGTATGTGTGGGCGTTGCAAGGTGCTTGAGAGCAACAAGTGCTTTGTTGCTGAACCCTCAGTGACGCCTAGTGTTGAAAGATAGCACTGTGGAATAGGACAAGTGGAATTGTATCACAATTTGACATTCCATTTCAAATTGTATGTGAATTGTATACGGCCTGATGATCACACACAAAATTCATAACACAGTTTTCCTCAGTAAGCCGCATAAAGTTATCATTCTTGAATGAGTTATGCACAGACGATTGAGGAATAGCTTTGCAAGCCCCCTTCTTCCTCCACGCACGCAGTCCAACCAGCAAGAAAGTTGCTTACCTAGCCTGACTTACCTGTAAAGAATCCCCCATCTCATGACTATGCCATTGTTTATGTTGTAGTACATGCGTCTTTGAAGGCCTACTTCTGAAATCCGTGCCATTGGCCTTTGGTATTTTTCTTTCGTTACAGCGCCTCCTTTTGTTCTAACTAGGTATTTGCGCTAAACAACACCACGGGTGAATTCAAGTGAATTGGGACATTTTTTCAGGAGTCTTCTCGATGGCAAAAGCGTCCCATTTTACCTGAATTCACTCCTAAGTAGTCCCGCTAAAACTAGGCCTATAAATTTTATATATAAAAAAGAGCTTATTCCACTGAGCAATATCCAATGTTCCCGTAAAAGCCACCTGAACAGTAATATTTTGTAAGGCAGCAAAACTATAACAATGAGCCTTTTCATTACAAATCCAGTGTTTCATACATCACTAAGGTTTTCAAATCATAATATCTAATAAATATCTTCCCATCATGACAATATTGCAAAAAATAAACCGTTTTTATGCATATTGTTTGTGTATTTTGTAATACATGTCAAGACAGAAAGTTTCAAGAATTTATTCTTTGTTCATCGTATGTATGCACATATAATGTTTATACATACAGTACAACATATTCACAATATGAGGGTGGCATGACAGATCACTAAACAGAATCAAAACCGTATAAAATAAACCCTAAATAGATAAGACAAATAAATAAGTACATAAATAAATAAATAAATAAATAATAGTATAAATCAGATATATATCTATAGGACTCATATTGTGTCTGCATGCTTACAGGAACATCCTCATCATTGTTTTCTTGTACAAACAATATAGACTAAAATAAGAACAAGGGGCTTTGATACTGTACACGAGTTCATGAGGCTACTTAACTTCAACCAACAGAAAAAAGTCAAAGATTGTGTTAACCAATAAAATCAGGAAGCACTTTTATAGACTCGCACACACGCACACACACACACACACATGATGCACACAGGCTCACATACACACCTATTTAGCATAAAGATACATACATTCTTTAAAACACAAACAGACTCACACCTGTGTGCAGTGAACACGCAAACACGCTCACAAAAACACGCGTAAAACATCACCACTGGGAGACCCTGAATTTGCTGCACTCACTTAACCTCTGTCTTTTCCTGAGAGTTTAACGCTAGTTTAGCTCACCTGACACGACCGATCAGGCAGAGTCACACGGTCCTCTCAGAGTCACAACCCTTTTGAGCACAAAGCTTACAAAAAACTTCCCCCTGTGCCCCAACACAGTATTAAAACACATTAAATTAAGTCACTGAAATTGCTACTGGAAAGACATAATCTCGTGAACAATGATGAAAAGCTTGCATTTTATTAAAACTCCCCTTCTAGTGTCACTTTTTTGCAGTCGTCTCATTGAAGTACCTCTACTTGTCTACATAAAAATCCACAGAAGGCCCCAAATCTATGTTAGAAAAATGATTAGTAAGTTTATTTGTATTTTATACACTAAAGAATATAATAATGTGCCTAAATGTCCCACGTATGTCTAAAGAGGATTTAAAAATAAGAAGAACTGCTCAAGAGTGGCCATTGATAAGTGTTCACAATAGCAAGCATCAGAATGGCAAGAAACAGAAATGGCTTCAGAATAGTGAAGGCATCTTTTCATGATTCATTTAGCAATGAATCATGAATCTCTACATCAAAATAATGTAGTAATATTAGAATTTCTCATGAGTATTGCTTTTAGCTTAAAATACCCTGTTATGTGGTCATCATTTTCCAATTGTACGACAAAAAAAAAATAAAAAAGGGCAGGGTTAGAAGCCGGAAAGAACTGCTAGCAGTTCTGCTCTTCTGAGAAAAACAAAAATGCTAAAAGACAACAGGATACTGTATTTCCTAGATGGTAAGAGGGACTGAGAGAGAGGGTTTACCTACTTCACATGGCTAGGAACATAATTCACTATGATCACATCTCTTTAGATCATCAGATTAAGACAGTGTGTGAAAGAGAAAGACAGATGGAAGGACTGGAGAAGTAAAACATTAAACCTGCTATAACATTCCTTCAACTCTTAAGGAAAAAGGTACAGACAGATTATATTACAAACACCCAGCTTGTTCCACTCAAGAGTGAATGCGCTTATGTTTATTATTTGTGATAAGTCTGTGTAGAATTGTTAAATGATAAAGTATATACGTGTGTATATGCTCATATTTATCTACACTGTGAACGAAGGTCAGCCGATGGCTTCGAGAGAGGTTGTTATGCACGTGTGCATGTTTACAAACAAACTGTATGTAACCACACATGCATAAAAATGAAAAAGAGTATATATAAAGTGGCTGAGCTCCAAATAGTGTGCGTGTGAATGATCTAGTCATGGATCTTATTCAGGGTAGAAATATTTAATTTGACACAAATAAAACCAAGGCTGTGAGGGACAGTTCTGCTGTAATCGAAAAAAACGGGCATGAAATATATCTGGCAAATGTATTGAAATGGGCTTCATACGATTCAGATTTTAAACCAAATACTGTACACTTGCGGTTTAGGCTACGGGCTACGAAGGGGATCACTGCTTACTGTACAATCATAGATAAAGGACAATTATTAGATTTTAATTCTCTAAAAGAAAAATTCAGTTTAGATTCCAAGGATTTCTTCAGATATCTTCAGCTCCGACAACATTACTGTCATAAAATTAAAAAAGGGACTGATGGAGATCCAAATAAGAGTGCTCTAGTTAAAATATTCTCTTCAGCTTACAAGGCTGAACCAATGTTGAAGACTATTACTAATCTATATAGAACATTGATGGGTTTACAAGGAGATTCATCTCTGTACATTAAGGAGAGATGGGAGAAAGAAAGTGGTATTACCATCTCAACTGAGGACTGGGAAAATATATGTAAACTACAATGGGCTACTTCTCGTTCTTCTTATTGGAGAGAATTTTGCTGGAGAAATACTATTTGGTTTTTCCTTACTCCAAAACAGAAAAATAAATTCCTAGGCAACTCAAACTGTTGGAGACTTTGCGGCTTTCACATATTTTGGGACTGTCCTAATATCAGAGGTTTTTGGAAAGATATACATAATGTATTAGAAAAGATTTTGGACACTTCAGTTGATTTCAGTTTTGAGATACTTTACATGGGCAATTTGTCAATGGTTTCCTGGGAGAGGAAAAACAAATATATGTATAGAATTATTCTTGCTTCAAGTAAAAAAGCTATTACTAGTTGCTGGTATAAACCTAATCCGCCACAAATACAAGACTGGATTGACATTGTAAAAAGTATTTTTATTATGGAGAAAATTACATTTTGTATAAATAACCAAAAAGATATGTTTGTTGACTTTTGGGCCAAATGGATTGAGTTTATAACTCCTATTGAACCGAATGTTTTTTTGTTTTTTTGAACATATGTTTTGTGTTTATATATAAATATTGTGGTTACATCCCCCTTTCTTTTGTAAATAGTTTCTGCTGTAATTGTAATATATTTTAAAGAGATATGTTGATCTTTTTTTTGTCATGAAGAACTTTGAGTAGTTTTTTTTCCCCCCGAATAGGGAATATAAGTTGGAAATGCTGTAAAAGTGACACATGTCATAAATGGATGTTGTGAATTGTATCTCTTTCCAATAAAAACTTAAATTAAAAAAAAAAATATATATATATATCTGGCAGTATATAATTAATTACACAGTACACAAGTCATATTCTTGATGAGATGAGAATCTTTGTCATATTTTCTAGCAAAAAATATATAGAAATCTTTGAAACAAGATGAATTGAGAAACAAGACTGCATAAGACATAATGTATCTTTAATACTGGTATATTTAGTGTAAATGCACTAAACACCCTTGGGGCTTGGGTGTGAGTTATTTTTTATTTTCTTCTTTTTTTTTTCTGAACGAAATTAATATTTTTATTCAGCAAGGATGCCTTAAATTGATCCAAAGTGAGAGTTAAATCATCTGTAGTGTTACAAACGATTCCATATCAAATAAATGCTGCTTTTTAAACTTTTGATTCATCAAAGAAATCTTCAAAAAACTCTTTTCAACATTGAAAAGAAGAAGAATGTTTCATGGGCACCAAATCAGCATATTAGAATGATATCTGAAGGATCACGTGACACTGAAGAGTGAAGTAATGACTGCTGAAAATTCAGCGCTGCCATCAAAAGAATAAATGAATTTTAAGCTATTTTTAAATTGCAATAATATTTCACAGTATTACTATTTTAACTATATATTTGATCAAACAAATGCAGCCTTGGTGAGCATAAGAGATCGGTAGTATATATTCAAGACATAAAATATTGAAAACAAGTCTTTCTAATATTTTATGCAGTGCTGCTTCTTAAAGAAAAAAATCTGAATATTCATGCTGAAAAAAGTCCCTCGACCATTTCCACCACAGGACCCTGAAACAGTCTTTCCAAAAAGTTTCTAAGGGAGAAAAAAAAACAGCCTCATTTATTCGTGTAAAATTAAACAAGTAATTTGTCCTGAAGTCTTAGGATCATAGAAATATGATGTAGATCTATCTTGGATGTCATTTGTTTTAGTAATGAAAGGTCAAATTCCTACTACTGTGCTATCATGGTGCTGGTGTATGTCGCTCCTAATATACAGTGATCTTAGCATTAGGCAAATATAGATCTGTGTGATGTGTTGTGCTCACGGCGGATTTCTGCACTTGGGCGTTCGTGTGTGAGTGCGTTTTGGCGTTTGGCAGTTTCATAATCTGGTCTGGGCCTCTGGTATATAGATCTCGATGCTGTCTGCGCTCTCTGTGGCCGAGTTCTGCCGTACCGAAGCGGCTCGTTTGGCCGCCATCAAACGCTTGCGCGCCTCCTGACGCTGCTTCTCCGTGCTTTCCAGCGAGCGATCTCTGGCCAGGGGAGGGTGGCCTTTCGGGGGTTTCTTTGGCACTGGGGGAGGCAGCCTTCTCTCCTGAACAGGGACGACAAACAGTCAGTTAGCCGCCGCAGTGGGCGGAGAAAGACGAGCCGAGACAGCAATATGGCACACCTGCACACAGACAGCGCTAAGGCCAGCCGCGGCTAGCGTTACGGAGCGGCGCTAACGCTTCCGCGGCCGACTGCGTGTGGTAAGAGAGCGGCCCGGCGGGGGTGAGAGGTTGGGGGCCGCTGCCCCCATGGTGCGTGCCGGATGGAATGACTTCTGAAAACAGCTCACTGTCAAACAAACAAACAAACAAAGCAAACATGAAGAGGATGTCAGGAAATTAAGAGTGAGTGAAACATTCACAGTCACATTAGACCAACAGACCGACATGAGCCACAGGGAGGCAACAGCAACACTTCCGGAGGCAAATATATTGAATAATATTGTGGATTTTGGAGGTTTGTTATTGCCAGTGCCCACCGTTGAATGCATAATATCACACTACAGAAGCAACAGACCATGCACATGAATGAAAAAAAGCAACGTTGCCCTGCGATCAGGCAGCTAGCATGTTTGGATTCTTATTCTTCTTCTGTCAATGACTCTGTACTGATTCTGCAAGTTTGTTATACCTTTCTCTCGGGGGGGTCGAGGGGTCTCCAGTTGTTGGCTTTGAGCTGGTGAAGCTCATCGAACTTTAAGCTGATATTCTCAATGGAAAGTTGAAGCATGTCCCAGAACCCTGCGAGATCTTGAGCCACTGGCCGTGGGTGAGCGTTTGGGTTCTGCTGAGCCAAGAGAAGGAACAAAAGTGGAACTATAAGAATTAGCTGTGCTGTCTAAACATCTCAAAGGCCCTGATGGATCTGTTTTCTCTGATATTGTTCTTGCAAAGGTGCAATGGAACCCACAGTTCCATTCTTTTTCAAAGATTCACAGCCTTGAAGATACACTCCTGTTCAAACGCTTGGGGTCGGTACATTTTTCAAAATGTTTTTGCAGGTTGCATGTATTTTAATAAAAAGTTATATTGTGAAGTATTACAATTTAAAACAAGTTTTTCTATTTTTGTTAATATATATTTTAAAATGTAATTTATTTATGTGATTACAAAGGTGAATTTGTAGGAGTCAGTCTTTTTTTGATGAATTTGATAAATAGAAAGTTCAAAGGAACAGCATTAAAAAAAAAAAAAGAAGAAATCTACTGTATCATTATAAATGTCTTGACCGTCACTTTTGATCAATTTAATGCATCCTCACTGAATAAAAGTTTTAATTTTTTTAAAAAAGAAAACTCTTACTGACCCCAAAGTTCTGAACCGCAGTCAAGTCACCTAGATAACACTTTTTTTTACAATACAGACTGTTTCAAAGCAGATTCACAGTAATAAACAGGAAAATAGCAGAATCAATTATGGGAAACTTCCTCAAATATGAGACTAAAGAATTTAAATTCTGTTGTAAAGCAGCGCTAAAAAGACAACAGCATCATTACTTAGCTCAAGTTCAGTTCAATAACAGTGTAAATTTCATCAATTTCAAAAAAAGTACAAATCAGCTATAAACAGTTGTAAACAGTGTCTTATTCACCTCAAGTCAGTTCAATGCTGCTTCAATTGACTGTAGCCTATAAGCTGATTCGGTCAAATAAACGTTTACTATATCATTCCTACTAGTACTCACCAGATTTTCCTCACACAATTCCCTGAACTGCTGAAACTTCTGGGACATAAGCAGCTGTGCGCTTCCCACAGCACTGCGGATCTTCCCCAGGACTAAACAGCACACACAAAAACAGACAAGTGAGCATCAGAAACACACATAACAGCCCTAGAGCAATAGAAAAGTAGAATTGTGCTCCTTCTTAGACTTGAAAAAAAAAATCTATTAAGCTCTATTATGATTATTCAAATTAGGAGAGCCTACAGAGATGGGTTTGATGTCAGGAAAACACTGTTAGGACCAGGACGTCCAGCAGGGGGCAGATTACGTCAATGCAGGTGAGATTAATTCAATAAAGAGTTGTTGCATTTTTTGCACGTGCTATTTCAGCAAAAAATTGTTTATTTAATTTGCTGTAAACTAATACAGCGTAAAAGTCATTATTTTCACATGCCTATTGGGCACTAAAACAATACACTGAACATAAAAACTAACTAGAATGTTAAAAATAGGTATTTTACTTTCTTTAAATATTGTTGGAGTACTTGAAGACTTCATTATGGGTAAACCAAACACTAACTTTCATCAGGTAGCTTGTTCTCCTTCTCATCGTGCTCCATCTGCCTGCACCAGCCCTCCATGCGTTCAGTCTCTGCCTGCAGCAGCTTCAGGAACCAGCGGCCGTCACGCTGACACACCGAGCGGCCCACGACTTCCAAGGGATCTTCCGTTACGCTATCGATCCAAGGGTCAGGTGGAGGCAGGATGGAGGGATCAAAGCCAACGTCCTCATAGTCGTCTGAGGTGCAGGCGTGGTAGTGATTCCCTGAGCCCTGGATGCTGACGGTGGAGGTGGCGGCATCACGTGAGTACTGCCGTGACAAGCAGCCCGAGGAGGGGAAATCTATGACAGGAGAGTCAGCTGGTGTGTACTCCGGAGTGTCCAGATCAGCCTGTACCGCTGCCGTCACGCTGTTTGAGCGCTTGAACCGCCGGTGACTGCACCCAAGAAAAAGATAGAAAGAAAGGTTTAATTCAAATGTCGATGAATCTCAACTCATAGATACAGTGACCACACACTCTTCTACGAAGAGAATGGTTTCAATTATTAATCTAAATATTAATTTAGATATTTTGAGGACATAAACCATTATCATTATTAATTATACATTATTTAAATAAAACCATGAAAAATATTTTATTAAATTTTATATATTTTATTTGATTAAAAATAAATTTATTTTCATTAGCATGTCCAAGTACTCTTATATGCCACTGACTCATAAGCAGTAGTCATAGGTTCTGTCTTCAATGTATACCACAAAATTAACTTGTTTGAGATGCTCTTGTTGGCACAAACATTAACAGCCATTTATTTGGCAGACAAATTGCAGCACTCAAGTGACCTGCAAAAGAGACTCATTTAAAGCACACAGCTAGTGATAATTTAATAAAATGATGTAGCAAACATGAAAATAGTATAAAATAATCTTTAAAATGCTGATTTCCTGTCAACACTTTTCAGTAATGAAATAAACATTTAAACTCTCCTTTAGTTTTGTTTCATCATTTCTGATTAAACTGTTTTGCTAAGCTTGTCACAATGAATTGCAGGACTGCCTTATCGAAAAAGAAAAAAAAAATGTAGTGGTACTTCATATTTAGGCAAAAAATTAGGCCGCATAATCTGTTGTCTGCAATTTGCGACATCAGGAGCATGTCTATGGTGCCTAAAAATACTGTCTAGCTAGGCAGTTTTGAGAAGAGCCATGGTGTGCCAGCTTTAGCACTCTGGGATAATCCTGTCCCTGCTCAATAAGTTTAATAAAGTGAAAGTGTCTCCATAATACAGAGTTTCTTAAGCCTTGATTTTAATGCACTCTCTCACCATATGCAGCGTGCAATAGAACAGCTGAAGAGGATAAACAATACTTTTCAGAAAGCAACAATATGAACTTTGAACCACTGCATTCATCTGTAGATTGAAGCAATTTGACAAAACACACAGATCAGACACATTTTAGACCAAGATAATTAATTGAGAGGAAATGGAGTAATAACGGACACAAAGAGCAGATGATGACTGGACTTGTTAATGTTTTGGAAACTGATGATGCAATGATCCATAACTGCAATGGTGTAGCCAAATATAAAAGAATGGAGTGACCAAATGTGAAATATTTTATTTTTGTTTGTTTAAAAATAAATCAATACTGACCGCTAATATGAATATTGTGAGAATCCTCAATGTCTATGATTGTTTGAGCCCTGAATCACTGGATGCTAATTTAACAAACAGCACAGATTTACTTTTCAAGTTTCACATTTATTTATCAAGGATGCATATTAAACAAAATGAGAGTAAAGTAAAATAATGTTACAAAAGATTTCTGTTTCAAATAAATGCTGTTCAGCATTCTTATCATCAAAGAATACAAAAAAACGTTTCATATAAAACGTTTATTATAAAAAAACTTTTAATATTTTAATGGTTTCCATAAAAATATTAAGCAGCAACTGTTTTAACACTGATGATGATAAATGTTTCTTGAGCACCAAATCAGCATATTTGAATGAATTCTGAAGGATCACGTGACACTGAAGACTGGAGTAATTGCTAAAGAAAATTCAGTTTTGCCAACACAGGAATAAATTACATTTTTATATATACTTAAAAATAGCTTTTTATTTAAATAGTAATACTATTTCATAGTATTACTAAATTGAAAGTGACTCTGGGGAGCTATTTGCTCCTGAAACAGTTGTTTTAGAGCACATAAACACACACTGACTCACCCTTGCTCTTCTTCAACCTGAATCCCCACTGACTGAAACTTGGACTGGTCCTCCAGTTCCTGGTCCTCAGGCCCATCCACCTGTTTAAACACATCACACAGTAAACCAGCCACCTCCACAGTCATTTGAAGAATCATCTACCTCAGGGAGAAGCAAACAAATCTCCAACTCACCCTGTGTGGGTTTGTATACGGATATAAAAAGACCAGCTTGTGAAACACTGCACTTGTATGTATATATATATATATATATATATATATATATATATATATATATATATATATATATTGCGTACAAACACCTGATAAACACATTATAGTGGATATTATAACTAAGTCTTGTTCTAATAGCCAGCAGGAACATCTCAGCAGCGTTAAGGAGATGAATAAACAATGAGAACATCACTGAATCTCACTCACCTGGATGCCAATAGAAAGGCACCTGCTCTTCCTGAGCACATCCCTGCGGACGTCTTCCAGGGCCGGTATTGGGAAGGGGATGGGCACAGGCATGGGCATGGGCAGCGGAGAGGGAGGGGTCGTGCTGATGGTGATGGTGCTGTTGCTGACGTGTTGACTGACAGGGCCGTGGATCTGAGCGTTGGCCGCCTCGATGGCTGCCGTCAGCGCTTTCATGCTGTCGATGCTCTCGGTGGAATTGCTCAGGCCAGAGTGGAGGACGGGCTCGCCCCGCGTCCCGGGACCGTCCATGTAAGCGTCCTGCGCAGACTCAGTGCTGCTCTGGGCCGTGATGGAGATGAAGGGCTTGGTGGAGGTGCGAGGAGGTACTGGTGGAGGAGTCTTCTTGTAGGTGGTGATACATGATGATACTGTAGAGAGAAAAGTACACTTATTCATTTCTCAGATGCTTTTATCCACTCAAACTTACAAATATGGATGCATGAAAAAAGTATGTTAACGGTAAACAGTAAAAGATTAGAATGGAAACAGATATAAGGACAAAAAACTTTTATATTAAGAGTCAGGATACATTTACTAATTCACCATGGCTGTCTCCAAAAAAAAAAAAAAAAAAATCACTATTGACCACTAATTTGAATATTGTGGGCATCCTCAATGTCTATGATGGTTTCAGCCCTGAATCACTGGATGCTAACAGCACAGATTAACAGTGTTAGATACACTACTTGTTTTTGAGAGAGAAAGAAATTATTAATCATTATAAATTACTCTTAATGCATATTAAACAAAATTAGAGAAAGGACATCAATAATGTTGCGCAAGATTTCTATTTTTTTCTATTCTATTCTTTAAAAAACAAACAAACAAAAAAAAAAAAAACATACTCTTCAAAAGTCTGGGGTTGGTATAATTTTTTAAAATGTTTTTTTAAAAAGTCTCTTATGTCCACCAAGGCTGCATTTATTTGATCAAAAATACATTAAAATATTACACATTATGTAATATTGTGATGTGAAATGTTACAATTTCAAATAACTGCTTTCTATTTAAAATATCTTAAAACTGAATATAAACTTGATGGCAAAGGTGAATTTTCAGCAGCTATTATGCCAGTCTTCAATGTCACATGATCTTTCAGAAATCATTCTAACATATATATATATATAGAGTAGGGGTGTAATGGTACACGTATCGAACCGAAACGGTTCACGGGGCAAATTCCAAATGGAAGTGATCATCCCTATCCCCTTGGAGTGAATACTTTGGAGTGAACAGGGCACATGCATGCCATTATGTAGTCGTTTGGAATGCACTTGGCAAAGGGAGAGACGTAATTTCCTCATTATGTTCCTGTGACAATGCAGCACTGACGCACACCGGCATAAAAAAAAAAATACATTTTATATTTTAAAAAGTTTTAAACATATTAGTTTTTATATATTATATAGCAAAAAAATAAAATAAAAATGTTTTAAAATATAAAATGTATGTTCATTTGCAACAGTTATGCTAACAAAAACAAAAAGATATTTATAACAGTAAAACAGCGACATCCACTGACGTACACCGTGCTGCGTTGTCACGGGAACATCCCAGCTGGAGATAACGAGGAAATTATGTCTCTCCCTTTGCCAAGTGCATTCCAAACGACTACATAATGCGCACACACACACACACACACACACACACACACACACACACACACACACACACACACACACACACACACACACACACACACATATATATTCACAATTTACAATTTACTTTTGATCAATTTAATGTATTCTTGCTGAATGAAACAATGGATTTCTCAATCAATCAATCAATCAATCAATCAATCAATCAATCAATCAATCAATCAATCAATCAATCAATCAATCAATCAATCAATCAATCAATCTTTTATTATGAATGGTAGTGTAAGTGTGTGCAAAAGTAATTAAAATCCTTTTTTTTAAAGCTTAACCCCAACTACTGCATGCAGCAGTTACAGGAAGATACTAGCAAACCAGAGAATTGTGATGGCTGACATGATTACAGCAAATCCTCTGAACTTAAAATCAGACTTGTGGAGCTCTGTGTGAAAATCTTACATTGTGAATGCCTATCTTGCAGTAACTTGCCATTACTTGAGCGAAAAGTCAGCACCGCCCACCGTTATGCTGGCAGTTTTAAGTTTGCTTCAACACACACAGCTAAGCACATTAAAGAGGCCAGGAATGTTTTGCTGGAGTCATGGGGAATAAGAGATAAGACTCAGAACAGACCACGCTTCCAACATGACTCTGTGTGCTAATCTTTTGCCTTTGCCACCACCTTGAATCTGGCTGTAAAAAAGCCCTTTCATAAACCATGGATTTGCATGAGATTTGTCTCGCAAACTTTTTTCAGGTCAAGCCCAAATGCCACAGAGATACGGTCTGTGATCCAGCAACAGATGGGACCCAAGATGGAACAGCAAATTCTGCATGTTTCCAATGTGAAGCAATGTGAGCTGCTTTACCATCTCTTTACCAGACCACTGCCATCTGCTAAACCTGCAACATCCTAAATTAAAGTCTCACTAATATTGAAATAAATACAAATGCAGCAATGACTTCAAAGCAAGACTGTATGGCAGAAAATAATTATAATTATAAAATAAATAAAATTAAATATAATTTATCCCCCCAAAATTTCAAGTTATAATAAAATTCCTACTTTATTCTTTGAGCAAACATCAAAGAAAGTAAAACAATAATTAATGGTGATAATAATAATAATAATAATAATAATAGTGGCAATAGTAATTAATAGTTAATATATATATATATAAAAAATACAATTTAAAAGTAATTAAACACACACACACACACACACACACACACACACACACACACACACACACACACACACACACACACACACACACACACACACACACACACACACACACACACACACACACACACTCACTTGTGACATATTGATGATAAATATCCACGCTTATGATCTTTTCACAATATTATTTGCCAAGGAGTGGCCACCATGCTATAATATTTATTGCATTCATTTTAATTTTATTTTCAGTCCTTCTGACAGAGAGCATGATTAAATATTCACTTATTAACATACTTATGGAAGAATCCCATTATATCAGTGGGCCATCTGTTGACATTGAAAGTGTTATCTTGAAGTGCTACTGCTTGACACAGTGCTGGTGGAGCACTGACTCATTTCCTCCAGCACTTCACTTCAAAGAGCGAAACAACCCCTCACAACCCAGACTAAACATGAAATCACTAATCGATGGCTGCATGAAGCGGCAGATAGAGGTGTGTGTTGTGAGATAAACAGTGAGAGAGTCTGTGTGAGCAAAGCATATATTTTCCTTATTATTTAAATCCAGCACATCCACAAGGGGGCAATCCAGAGCGAGACGGAGACCAGCTGTTAATGTCCTCTCTGATTTCACTTCCTCATTTTCACACTCTTTGGTTTTTCTCTCCCTACATATTCAGTGACTTCTTTCTGTGGAGAGTGACTTTTTTTATTATAAATAAATGAGAAAATTCAAATTAAATTAAATTATAATTACACTTGCAGTAAATTATTATATTAAATAAAAATAAATAAATAATACATTTAATAATCATCTCTGACTAAATAAAAACAACATACTAAAACAATACACTGAAAAAAAAAAAAAAAATCATTACAATAATCTTGGCATGCTCAGTCATTCGTGTTTCAAGAATTCATGTTTTGTCTGTGGAGCCCCAAACATAAAGTAACATTTTTCATAGAGAATGTTTGAATCATGTTATTGTTTATAATAAATTCTTACTTTATTAGTTTCTTTCGTATCACCGTGATGACTCTTAATCTCAAATGTTATTAAAGCTATTAAAATGCCCTTCGGATCTTTGAGACGTGACACACGTTAAAAACAGTCAAGATATTGTATAAAAGCATCATATTCTTTTGTATAAGCTATTCATGCTTATAAGATATCATTCACGCTGAATAACGCGTAGGCAATGAAACCAGACACTCATTTACAGACATTCAAAAGTTCCTTTAGTTCAAAAGTTCCTATTTCCTTCAGAAGCCCACTTCTGCCACATAAGCATAGAAAAATATGGTTTGGCAAATCATAATTCTAACATATAAAGTCATTATTATGAGATAAAAAGTGAAATTATGATATACAACGATATAATTATAATACAAATTTGCAAACTTTTTCATCTCATAATTATCTCATTATCTTTCTTATCTCATAATTATGTATTTAACAAATAATGGCTTCTCACCTCATAATTACGATTTGACAATTCCCACTTTCCGTCATAAATTCTGACATTTTATCTCATAAAGAGGACTAAGAACGTTATAATTATTATTTACCAAAGCTTGACATTTGGCAGAAAAAGTTCCCCTCTTGAATTACCCTTTAAATCTCTGTAAGATAAAACCGTGTTGTTCACAGGAACAGTCTATCGCACTTTCTTTGGCAAGGCGCCCGTTCTTGTTTGCTTCTTTGACAAGCAGTTACACGAAGAAAGCCATGGTGTGTGTTTGAATAGCTGAATTCATCTCCCCTGAGCCACAGTGTATCAAAGAGCGCATGTACACACAATTGCTTCTCCAGACTTAATCTCCATCTCTCACATCCTCATTTTTTCACATACATACACTCTGCATCCACGCAAAGGTTCACACACGACTGCAGCCAAAACAAACGCTTTGTTTCATCCCAACATGTCTAGCTGGTAAGTTGAGGACAAACTTGTGTTCTGGAGATACAGTGTGCGCTGTTGAGATAACAGCATGCAGATCAGATGCTGCTCCAGCTCTAGAGATTTCTGTCATACAGGCATCCTCTCCTCTAATTTCACCCCCTCCTTCTCTAATCAACTTGCTCTTTTCACGGTCCACCTGGGTTTGTAGTGATACAGGGGATCACTAAAGCTGCATTGTTGTAAAGCGTGATTGTTTTTGTATAATTACCAGTGAGACTGCTGCTGATTGTGTCTTTATCTTTGCCGTTTGTTGCTGTTATACAAAAACAGATGTTCACAGCAGTGTTTGACAATTACTTTCAAAAGCGTCCTAATAGTTGATGCTGCAATAACTGGGAAAGAGTAAGACAGGAGTGTTTTGAGACTATAAGGATGGTCATTGTGATTAGGGTTTGTTACATGAGGACAGAATGTAATTAGCATGAAACAGGGGTTCTGAAACTGGCCGGAGCTTAGCAGTCCGAATGTTGTTTCTAATAGTTTCCCTGTAACACCTGGAGAAAGCAGAACACATCTCAAAGGAAGTTAAAAGACCCATTAGAAGTATGTAAATTGCTCACTGCTATCTTTGCTTGTGGGCACACATTATTTTGAGCCAATCATCTGAATTATAAAAATCATGTGACTCTGAAGCCAATGACAACACTGAAGTCCCACACTAGTGACTGTCTTGCTAGTCTTTGAGCTGTGAAGAAAAACACTAAATATGGAGAGAAATGCCAGACACTGGCTCTACATTTACTGTTTTTTTTTTGTTTTTTTGCCATCAATATTATATAAACAGATATTATGAAACATACACTGTTTGTTAGTAGGGGGTCTGCAAGATTCTTTTAATGTTTTTGAAAAAGTTTCTTATGCTGAACAAGGCTGCACTTATTTTATTGTGAAAACTGTGAAATATTATTACAATTTATAATAATATATATTTTTAAAATATATATTTAAAATGTAATTTATTTCTGTGACGGCAAAGTGGAGTTTTCAGCATCATTACTCCATTCTTCAGTGTCACATGATCCTTCAGAAATCATTCTAATATACTGATTTGGTGCTCAAGAAACTTTTATTATTATTATCAATGTTAATCAATGTTTTATCAAACAGTGCTGCTTAATGTATTTGTGAAAACCTTGCTACATTTTGATCAGGTTAATGCATCCTTGCTAAATAAAAAAAAAGTATAACTTTTGAATGATAGTGTATATATGCTGATTTGTTTCTGGCAAAAAAAAAAGTTACTTTATCAGAATACATATGTATTTTTGCATAGTCATCCATAAAGAAAAAGCTTTTCGGCAGCATATAGTTTCCAGCAGGAGCTAATCAACCAAAAACTGGCTCTTGATTTTAACATATTATCTTGTATTTTAAATTCAATATCTCCTTTTCAGCTATAAATTATTGTCCAGATCACTGCAATATAACAGACAGCAGTGTCACAAGCTATTCTTTATTTTCTCAACCCAACCAGAGCCACATGTAATTAAATAAATGATCCTTAAAAATAAGATGAACCTTTATTAAATACAATTTTAAAAAGATTACAGGGACACTTGCTACTGAATGCCAGATATCAATCTAACCTGAACCATCAAGCACCCTTCTGAGGAAGACACAGGAGTCCTGCTCCCACGTTCTATACTTTCCTTACTAATGCCTCATCTATACTAATGGAAAGTGTCAGCTAAATGACTAAAATGTAAATGTAAAGGGAAGCGATGGGCTGAGTTAGCACTCCTGCTGATGCACAGTGTAAACACACCCACACATCCAGGCGCTGCTCAAGTCAGTAGTGTCTCCTCTGGCCTGTCAGCCTGGGCGCTTACAGACTTCATTCCTTACAAGGTTGTGTATTACAGACATCATATAGAGCCTGTTTGAAAAGCCTTCAAAATGTGAGATGCGTGGGGATTTAACTGTTCGAAAAGAAGAGGAACAGATGTTTCTGATAAAACATCAGAAATGTGCTGGTGTTGGAACACAGATATCTGATACTTAACCCTAGCAGCAGCTTATTATTTTAATGGATTTTAATAGTTTTACTTAATTACCGCTATTAGCTGGAGTAAACAGACACCTGTACAAAAATGTGTAATGCTTTTAGCTTCCAGAATAAGAATGATGACATATTTGCTTAGCAGAAGTAAGAGCTTTGAACTTTTTTGGGATTACAATTATTGTTATTCACACAGTTCTCTCGTATGCGCAGATTTGGTTGTGTAAACCAGTGCGTATCGCTGTAGACAGTGTGAAAGCCTTTAAACCTTGACCTCTTGTCACTGACACATCTGTATTGTGTCTGCAACGCTCTGACCCTGAGCTCAGAGGACAAGGTGAACGATACGGTCGCAGACAAATCAATTCGAGCCCGCCGACTTGTCTGTCCCACAATGACAGGGCGCTCTCTGCACGTTCATGTTCTTAAACACCCTGACAGGGTTGTTTCAGATGACAAACCGACAGAATTAACCCACCTCCATTTCCTCGGGCGAATGGCCAAACAGAAACATCATTACGAATTATACTCTACATCCATAATCGCAAGTATCCGCATGCATATCGAGTGCCCTTAACATCCCCTAATGTCGGATCTTTTTCAAGGACAGAGTCGTATATGCTCGGCTAATCAGCATAATCCTGAGTGATTTTTAAGACCACAAAGAAGCCATCCGGTCTGGACAGGAATCTCTGGGTTTTATTCCCATATCGCAAGCTGCCAAAGTGTTTAATGCGGTCTAATTCTTCCCAGATGAGACCTGAGAGGAAAAAGAGAGAGCTCAAGAGAGCGCTGGCTGTCGTTTGCCCCACGAGAGGCAATTAACACAAGCCGTCTGGCTAAAAAAGTACACAGGCGGCCATACGAGAAGAAAGGTCAAGTGCCATCCAAACTGTGGGTCCCAGGGCGAAACTTTGTCAACCACTCACACACTATTCTGGTGGCTTTTTTGCTTTGTGTTTAGCATAGTAAAATGACATACAAAGAGTAACAGTGACAGCTTTTATGTAATGACTGTAGCAACTGTGTCCAGCTGGACTCCACACAGAATATATTAGGGTTATGAGGGTGACCTACAGATTATCACGGTTTGGGTGTAAAAGGTTAAACACAATGCATAAATCTTTTCAGTGATGACTTCTACTGCACAAACCCATTACACACTGCTGATAATCCTATGATAAACACTATGTGCATACTAAACTAAAAGCTAAAAGCTGCAGAATATATGTGCAAAGGATAATGTAGATGTATGTTATGTATGTCGGTCACATCAGTTGTCGAGTGTGAGTCACTGATGTCACCCCCGTACATCATTTCCATCAAAGCTATTGCATGGCCTTAGACGACTTGGAATATAGTGCATATAGTCTTACTTTTATGGTACTTTATTGTCCTTTTGGCATATAATACTGCCCTTGAACATGGCAAGGAACTTGTTTATTTCCATAACATGATGTATTTTTGAGTGTATCAGGACATTTGATGAAAAGAAAATATAAAATGCAAGGAAAAGCTTTCTGGTTGGATTGTGAAAACTTTGTCCACAAAATATGATGATTAAATCCCCCTTCTTAAAACTGGCATGTATATATATATATATATATATATATAGAGAGAGAGAGAGAGAGAGAGAGAGAGAGAGAGAGAGCTATATAAATCCACACACACACACACACACACACACACACACACACACACACTGTGTGTGTATATATATATATATATATATATATATATATATATATATATATATATATATATATATATATATATGTGTGTGTGTGTGTGTGTGTGTGTGTGTGTGTGTGTGTGTATATATACACACACACACATATAATATATATTAATAATATATAATTATTATCAATATTAATATAAAAACATATTCTATTATATTAATAATAAAGATAATATTACTAATACAGATGTTTCATTTAGGCCTATATTAGATGTTTCATTAGGCCTATATTTAAATAAACATCCATATTTTTTATCCACTAAGGACGTTAAATGTATAAATCTTAAGATAAACACCTTTAATTCAGTTCAAATGTAAATGTATAGGACTCTTCACAATAAATAGTTGAAAAAGCAGTTTTACACAGAATATCTGAAAGTTGTTTACTACACCTAATGTTGAAATCAAGGCAAATGCTAAACAAGAAAGTGCATGATTAGCCATGTTTCACATTCAAATAAAGCCTGATCAGACCCACTGTCCACTCCAGTGTCTGGCACACTGCCCTGGAAATGACTTTCACTGTGAACGTGTGCATAAATATGCAAAGGTATTTGTACTCCAAATTCACACTTAATCACTTTGTCAGCAATAAAATAAAATATCTACTAAATAATGACAAAAGAACGAAGGAAAAGAATGGAGAATAATTTCCTCAACCAAGTCAGATAACAAGAAGCTGACAAAGCCATCCAAGCAGCGACTCTCCAGTCTGAAAATGTGGAATAATGTGGCAGAGCGTCGTCACAGCTTCCACTGATAAATGTTCGCTTCCCACTGCTGTACTTGTGAAAGCGTTTAGTGAGTGTGTGTGTGTGTGTGTGTGTGTGTGTGTGTGTGTGTGTATATGAGTCAGGCATCAACTAAGAGTGACTGTGACGGGCCTTCTTCTCCAGCAGCAGTATTATCCCATCCACATCTCAGCCTCGAGCTCAGCCCGCACCAGTATTACATGCACGTCATGTACAATCACACTTCACCCCTCACACACGTACCCACACACACTTTGCCGGATTCCATGCTCAACTCAACCAGAGTAAAGGGAGTTTAGGAATAACGGGCAAGCATATCATCAGCTATGCTCTTTCCAATTTGTGCAGAAACCCATTGCCACCTGAACCTAAACACCCCATGTACCTGAATTGTGGCGTGTTCACTGCAATTTTTCACTAAGAAATTCTATTATTATTAAAATATCTAATGCAAAACAGTTCACTTATTTATTGTCTTAGCTTTATTGTCTTAACATGAACCATTTACGGTTTATCAGTATTTCATTGTATACAAAAACATAAAGGTAAAATTTAGGCTAAAATAATATAATCAGAGGCCTTTTATTATTTAAGACAATTTGATAATTTTTTTGTTAAGATAAACATTTTATGTCAACATAAAAAAAAAATAAAAAATCATTACTAAGGGCCTGTTTACACCTGGTATTATGATGTGTTTTCGCTAAATACAGATGTAAACATGAACTAAAATATTTTGTGCTTATCCACTTTTGACTGCTTCCAACAGGGCTGCTGGTCTAATGTGAACGTTAACGAACAGACACCAAAATGATTGCAGGACAGCACATTCCTCAACAGAATCTAAGGAGCTTTCTCTTGGCCACGGCGAGTCGAAAAATTAACAAATAACCAACACAACGCCCAATTGTCTGACTAGCTTCCTGCCATGCTCTCCTTATCACCTCGGAAGACAACAAATACGTTATGTTTGATATTGAATTAAAGCTTGTTTTTATAGAAATTATGTGGTGAGGATGAATGTTGACTTTTAGCATCATAAGGCATGATTATAACACTTTATAGAAATCTGCTAGGATATTTCCTCTATGTGACATATTTAATAGCAGATAATATATGCACGGAAAGAGGCAGTGCGGGGCGGGGCTCCGCCCTAGAGAGACAATGTGATTGGATCAAAAAGTGAATGGGATGGACTGAAATCAGTCCGATAAAAACAGACACCCAGCATTGCTTGCTCGCTCGCTGCTTAAAAACTTTGGCTTTGTTTCCACTGATCATGCTGCGAAGCACCACAGACTTAAAGGAACACTCCACTTTTTTTGGAAATGGGCTCATTCTCCAACTCCCCCAGAGTTAATAAGTTGAGTTTTACCATTTTTGAATCCATTCAGCCGATCTGACGATAGCACTTTTAGCATAGCTTAGCATAGATCATTGAATCTGATTAGACCAGTAGCATCGCGTTCAAAAATGATCAAAGAGTTTCGATATTTGTCCTATTTAAAACTGGACTCTTCTGTAGTTATATCGTGTACTAAGACCGGCAGAAAATGAAAAGTTGCGATTTTCTAGGCTGATATGATTAGGAACTACTCTCATTCCGGCGTAATAATCAAGGAACTTTGCTGCCGTACCATGGCCGCAGCAGGCGCAGTGATATTACGCAGCGCCTGAAAGTAGTCCCCAGCTATATTATAACTAGTTGTTACCTAGCTGGGGACTACTTTCAGGCGCTGCGTAATATCACTGCGCCTGCTGCGGCCATGGTACGGCAGCAAAGTTCCTTGATTATTACGCCGGAATGAGAGTAGTTCCTAATCATATCAGCCTAGAAAACTACTACGAAAACTACGCAACTTTTCATTTTCTGCCGGTCTTAGTACACGATATAACTACAGAAGAGTCAAGTTTTAAATAGGACAAATATCAAAACTCTTTGGTCATTTTTGAACGCGATGCTACTGGTCTAATCGGATTCAATGATCTATGCTAAGCTATGCTAAAAGTGCTCTCGCCAGACCCGGAGATCGGCTGAATGGATTCAAAAACGGTAAAACTCAACTTATTAACTCTGGGGGAGTTGGAGAATGAGCCTATTTCCAAAAAAAGTGGAGTGTTCCTTTAACATCAAGCTGATCTAAAAGAACTAAACACTCCGTCAACTTCTGACCGAAGAAACTTTCAAAGCCTCTAAGAACTCCAACTTAAAGCAAGTAAACAAACAAACAATCTTCATGTCTTGCTAAGCTGATTTGAATTAATCTTTAAAAGGTAAAGATAGCAAAGTTCTCTATTTGTGACCTCAGGTCGAGTTTACAGGACCTTAAACTTTCTTCAAATTGCAATCCTCTTGCCAGAAAGTGTGTATGTGTTTTGTTAGTATTGTATCAGAATAGCAAATAAACTCTTGTTGCATTTATAAAGAATGGGCTGGTGCTGTGATTTTCAAGTTTGAAACTATTTGCCAAAGATCGTGTTACAAAATTTTACCCAACCAATTCTGTATTATTATCGTGGCCATGAAATAAACAGAATTTCTAAGATATACTGGTTTAATGCTCGCTGGATGAGTCGTTTATAAAGTATAAATTATTTGTTTTGATTAATATCAATTAATCAGATCAATATCGAATCTCTACGATTCGATTCTCTAAAAGCAAAAACTTAGATTAAAGCTGAAATAAGAGCTAATAAAAGTTATTACAGTGCTCAAACAGATGAATACTTGCCACACACTGACATAAAACATGATCACTATGTGGGACCTGTTTTGAGAAAACGCACCAAAATAATAGATTCAAACTTCATGTTGTACCAAAACACATGGATTACAAACAAAATGGTTTTTGCTATCCATATTCTTTGCATTTACTTCCTTTCCCGCTCACTTGTAAGCAGCGTAACGGCTTCATTCATTCAAAAAATGGAAAGTGCTGTAGAGTGTAATGAAATGAGCAGGGACTGATCTCAAGTGGTCATAAGAGACACATTTAAAATGCATACTAATAAAAGGTGTCTTCAGTGACCACTTGTGATTCAATCACTGAAAATGCATCTGAATACCAGGTGGAAACAGTGCTAAAGTCATGATCTAATGAGTATAAATACAAATAAAATAAACAATAAAATTATGCATGGCCTGTGTTTTCACATTCAAGTAATAAATAAATAAATAAAATTAATTAAATAATAACAGTGGAATACTGTCACAATTGTGAGACTTAAAGTCACATTTTGAGACATAAAATTGTACAATAAACTGTACAATATACAGTCACAAATCGGACAAATAATGTCAAAATTATATAAAAAAGTAGTAATTGTGAAGTCAAAGATGAATAATTTTTAAACAAATTAATTTTTTAATGAATATATATTTGGTGCAGCAATGCACTGAACTGTTTTAGTATTCCTTACAATAGTCCTTATAATAACCAACGCTGCAAATTTCCAGTGCAAAGTTTTTCCACAGCTTCACGTTCAGTGCTGAAAATCAATGGACATGCGGATGAACTACAAATGAAACTGCCCATACATTTAGCTCTGTTTTAAGATATATCTGGCTATTTTTCCACACATTTTCAGTGTAATATTTTTTTCTCTGTCTGCATGAGAGCTGCGAGGCCACACACTTGTGTAGTTCAAAGGGAACATTGATCATCAGTCCCAGAGATGGCAGCTGTGGTATTTTCCTGCCATACACAGACTGAGGACAGCTCTAAAATAGCCTCCATCCTTTGACTATGAGTCTAAATGATAGCTGCTGCCGGGCCAGGAACACAGTTTAGAGACAGTGGGAGGATTTTGCAGTTGCAGCCTGAGGGACGTCACAGCTAAAGCATCACTGGAGCGCACTGTGCAGTCAGCCTTACAAAAAGGTACAACGTTGTGCAAACAAACACTCCACACTGCAACAGCCCACCTGTCAACATCTAACCCCTGGCTGCTTCTCTAAACTTCCTGTCTTTTACTTCACCACCTCTCTTGCTCAATCTCTGCCTGTTGGGGGTCAGAAACCTCCGCTCGTGTTGTACAGCTCAGGCTCGCTTTAATATTTAAGAAGCAAACACCACTGTGTAAACACACACATGCTCTGGGTTTTAATGTTTTAACCTTACTGATACAAAGCAACAAGAACAGCTAACAGAATCTGTGTCCTGACTAGGGTGGCCATCCGTCCGGTTTTTGGTTGCACAGTCCAGTTTTGAAATAACATGTCCATGTGCTGGCACAGACTTGAGACTGACACTCATTTGACCTCCTTTTAAGATCACTATTTTATACTTTATAAAATAATATACAAAGAAATAAAAAAATGATGAAATTATATTCTCAGCATGGACTGTTTTGCTCTGTTTCACCAATCATTGCATCTATGATCAACGGATGTGATTTGTTCCTGAATAATTCAGTGTTTTTGAATGAAACAGTTGAGTTATTCAAGACAGTTGCTAAATTTAAAACTGTACACTAGCATACTCCTCTTACTATTTTCAGCATATCGTTCTATGGCAAAAATGGCAAGAATAGTATTTTAGTACACAGTTCCATAATTAGCAAGTCACTTGCTTCATTCTGTTTTGAACAAACTGGTTGAATGAGTGAATCAATGACTCATTCATTAAATAACTGACTTGACTTGTTGTCACCGATTGAAAGTTTCAGTTTCTTAAGTATCTTTTCATAGTTCTATACTCAGTGTAACTTATATTTAACACATTATTGAACAAATATATGAATTTACATGAAAGATGATGCATTTAATTAAAATTTGTCCTAATAAATGTAACCCCCCCCCCCCCCCAAAAAAAAAAAAAAAAAAAAAACTGTCACTTGAAATTAATTTAAGGGGGAAAATGTCATCCCTTATTGGAAATATTTATTTTATGTCACTGACTTCACGAATCCTCCAAAATGTCCTCTTGTCCTCATTATAGAAATGTCCACCCTAGTCCAGACTTAAGAATTAATAGTCCAGAATTAAAGGATAGTTCACCCAAAAATGAAAATTTTGTCATCATATACTCACTCTCATGTCGTTTCAAACTTGTATGAGTTTCTTTCATATGCTGAACATAAAAGAAGATATTGTAAAGAATGCTGGTAATCAAACAGTTGATGGTCTCCATTGACTTCCACTATATTTCTTTATCTACTCTAGAAGGCAATGGGAACCAACAAATGTTTGGTTCTTCAAAATATATATATTTTTTTGTGTTCAACATAAGAAAGAAACGTATACAGGTTTGGAACGACATGAGAGTGATTAAATGACAACAAAATGTTCATTTCTGGGTTAACTATTTCTTTAAATGCTGCAAATTCAGGCACAAGAGTGT
This sequence comes from Acrossocheilus fasciatus, assembly GCA_036784905.1. Lineage (NCBI taxonomy): Eukaryota > Metazoa > Chordata > Actinopteri > Cypriniformes > Cyprinidae > Acrossocheilus > Acrossocheilus fasciatus. Next base: position 20,201,318 of record CM071939.1, on the reverse strand, counting down.
AATGCCTTTTTATTAAAATAATACTGGGGAATGGGTGACATTAATGGAAGAAATTGCCCATCACATTCATTCATGACTCGTTTAACATGTGAGCGTGCTCCAGAGAACAAGACTCATTATGTTTTCTGACTCCCCCTGTGGTGAGGATGAGATATTGCACAGTAATAGTTTGCTAATTAGTTGTACTAAAAGACAAATACACAGCAAAGCCAAGCCATTAACAATTTATCAAAAGCTGCATGTTATTATGATAAAATAAACATGAATAACAGCTTCAGTGGAACATTTTGAACATAAACAATAAAGTGTAAAATCCTCAACTTCGCTAGACTCCACTTCAAAGACTTTGCACACTACCCCAAAGGCAGTGTTGCAGCGTGTGATAAGGGCCTGCTGCGTACCAGGCAGATGGTGCCGCTCTGTTCGTCTGAACGCGCAGTGGTGTTCTGAAGGGGATGAAGGGAAGGTAGGTGCCCTCTCAATGTCAACCTTGACAGCTCCCTCAATTAGCCATCTCATAATTCGTCTGGTCGGTTCTCTGTGGCGAGGACATCTGGAAGGGCCCACACTGGACGGGGATGACTGGACACAGTATCTACAGCTCAGTGATACAGGATCATTCACTCACCCTCATGTCGGTCCAAACCTGCATGACTTTCTTTTCATTGTGGAACAAAGAAGATGATTTAAATAGTGGTTCAGTGTTTTTTTTGTCCATACAACGAAAGTCAATGGGGGTCGAACATAACACTGAACCCCTGTAACTTTCGTTTCATGTCGAAACATCCTTCAAAAAAAGGTCATTCAAGTTCGGAAAAACATGAGGGTGAATAAATGGTGAAATCATTTTCTTTGTGGGTGAACTATTCCTTTAACTTACCACCAAATCGCTGTTGCAGCTAACTCGCATTCTTTCTGACTTTATTCTTTTATGCAAAGGGCCATTCGCATTAAAGTTGACGACTAATAATAACTACAAAGTTTTATTAATCATTCTAATTCTATGAGAACCGTGAAGTCCACACCACAGCTATAACTATAACCACACAGAGAAGGTTACATCCACTGGTGTGGACACTAAAGGAGTTATTGTTATAGTTATTTTCATAATTATTGTTCTTCACGTGAACTGCCTTAAAACACTTTCTCTAGACCACGTAAACACATATGGTGTTGGATACATACCGATTTTAACAAACACCACTCAAACGCATAGCAATTCTCATTCTCAAATCAATGTCAGGCATAGATAGAAGGTCAGGTCATGTCTGTCACATCTCTTGCCAGAGTCACCCCAGCCAAGGCATCACATCAGGCTCCTGCTCCCTTCTGAGTTTTGTCAACGCGTGAAGTTTAAACAAATGGCAGCTATCGATTCCACAGCCCTGCCAAACTACATCTGCCTCTGGCTGGCAGGTGCAGCCCATGTAGAGGAACACACTATCTCTAATTATCCACATCACACATCTTTCAGCAGCTGGCTGAAACACAAGCGGATGGTTCTATCATCTCACCACAATATATGCAAGCCAGTTATTTTCCATTGTTTGCTTAGTTTGCTTTAAATTAAGGATGTCAAATGTAGTACTTTAGTACCAAGTAAATATTAAAATTCATCAAAATCTTTAATGTAAACAATCAGTTATCAGTTAATAATAAAATATGCAGCTGAATATAACATTTATACTAATGCAAATGTAAATAAACACTGTCAAGCAACTGATTTTAAATACTTGAAAAACTTCATGCATTTACTTAATTTATCTTTGTTTGTTACTTTTTGTTTTACATCTCTAGTTCTCTTCTAACTTACAAATTATAAATCATTTATATATTTTTTTAAATGTTTATTATTAAACAGTTTACTTTCCTTGAATAATTACTTAAATATTTGAAGCAATGCTTAAATTGATAAATACTCAATTGGCATTAGATTATATATATATATTTTTTCAATTTATAATCAGTCATAAAATGTTTTTGAAGGATCCCGGTTGCTTGCGTTCTTGTGTGGATTACACTGGGTGAGACGAATCGAAAAGATTGGTGTGTCTAAAAACATCACTGCCCCCGTATTGATCTAAGGGCCAAACCCTTTAGACCATGCTGCCTCTAATTATTTTTAAAATCTCCCCGTAAACAAGGTCTGGCTGCTTATCAAGAGGGATGGCATGAAAATGAAAGCTTTGAAATAACAGTTTGTCAGTTCTGACAGGCTGTATTCCCTGATGTTTTGCTCCACTCCGATAGGAGCACCATGCTAATGACCATAACCGAAGCTGTGACTCAAAGATGCGGTTCAAAGGCCTGCACTTCCACTCCATTAAACCGACCCACAGGTGACGTGAGCACTAACGTGAGACCCTAAAGGTTATCCTATAGGATTCTAAGAAACTTTTTTCACTTTCCTCTCTCTCAGCCAGCTGTCTTCTCTCCATAGATCCACTGAGGCTGGTGGCCATATGTTGGCTCTCTGACTAGCCGCAGGCATTTGGAGAACAGTAGGAAGATGAGTGGAGAACACAGCACTCAAATATGCATTACTAGTGCAGAGAGAGACTGCAGCACTGTCTCAAGCACCATATAGAGGGAATGCAACTTCCAGTATGGATTACGACATCAGACAGGTCTTCAAGCATCCTGATTTATTAAAATTCAACATGTCAAAGTTTGCAGAGTTGTGGATAATCTCTCATTGAATGTTTTTACAAATATTACATACTTGGGCTTTTCCAAATAAACTGTCAATGTGAAAACTCCATCACAGACGCTGTCAAACTTAAACCTTGTTCACAGTGACAACAACCTGCAACGACACAGCAACCGGAAGTCATTCATTTTCAGGAAGAATCTGTGATTTGTAGTGACTAGTGTCCAGTGATGATTGGTTTCTTGTGAGATAATGCTTCTGTCAACATTTTACTGTTCTGTACCCAGGGCCGGCGCGTGCATTTAGGCAAAATAGGCAGCTGCCTAGGGCGGCAGCACAGCAGGGGCGGCGTTTCCGTATGGCAGAGTATGGCCCAGATCACACCAAACACGTTTTTTTGCAGCGAGAGGTGCCTTTTTGAATTGTTTTCTGTTTGCAGTGAGTGTTTTGCGCACTGTTCGCATTTTTGCAGGAACACCTGAAGTTGAAAAAACAGCAACTCTAAGCTGAAAAGTGCGTTCAGTGTGCTCATAGCCATAGCCTAGCCCATCAGGTGTGCTGTGGAAAATCCAAACTTTATTAGGCTATATTTCGTTATTATTGTTTTAAATCACTGCTATTGGTCTTCCTTATGTCTGTTTGAGGGTTTTACAAATATTTAACCAATGAAAAGAATTCAAAAGAGCTTGTCACTAAACTTTGTAACGCTATGGATCCTCAAACTGTCAGCGAAACCTCGTAACTTCACCCCACCTCCATTCAGAACGAAGTGTGGAGACAAGAGTTCACAATGCAAAGGTAAATAATAATAAATAACTGATGTTTGAATAAGTACAGCCTTTTAATCACTAAAACACTATGTCTGTAAAGGCTAATGTTTTCGTGTGTTTGAAGAGCGGAGAAGAGTCTTGCCGTCTAGTTGTAACCAATATACTTTAGTACGTTTTAAATATCCTTGCATATAGCGCTTCATCGTATATATCATGAGATTTTGGCCAAGTTTATTAAATGACAAGAATTTGTATTTTTTTATTCATCAAAACATCTAAATTCTGTCTACACTGGATGCAACAAAGCGACTGTTGCAAATCTTTTGAACCTTGTGTGTGTGTGTGTGTGTGTGTGTGTGTGTGTGTGTGTGTGTGTGTGTGTGTGGAGAGAAAGCCTGGGAGACACAGGTGGACCAAGACAGGCTAGCTAGCCTACATCCAAAACCCGTTTTTTTTTTGTTTGTTGTTTTTTAGCCTATAGCCTTTATCATATTTAACGCTACGAATAGTGCACACCAGCGATGGGATTTCGGCTGTAACCTTCGAGCATGGCTTGGACAGATTTCTATATCTTTTATTAAAAATTAACTACAGACACTTGCTTTCCGCGACCTGAACAGCGTTTATGTCGAGCGGCTCACCGGGAATTCTCCCAAATTTTCCGATGGCCCCTTGGCCTGTTGATTTTTTTTTTGCAATAGGCTTTGAAAAAATATAATAATCAGAAAACATGCCCGTGTCTTACTTTTATTTTAATGGAGTTGTATCAATAAACAAAATCTCCAGTCTTTCACATGCATCTTAAAGATCGTGTTTAATTGTGAGTGTGAAATGGGGGCGGCACGGCAGTGTTTTGCCTAGAGCAGCAGTTGAGCTTGCGCTGACCCTGTCTGTACCTGACCTTCTCTATACATTTTGCATACATACACATGCAGCATTTCATAGCTATTTAAAAACATTTGTGAAAAATGGATCGTTCTAAAGAGCTCAGTGAATTCAAGTGTGGTACTGTCTAGGGCTGTCGCGATTCGTCGATTTTAGTCGACTAGCCGATTTTTAAAAATCATCGACTTCATTTGGCTAGCGTCGAGTAACCAGCAAAATAACGGAAGTGGTGCATGAAACTTGGTACTCTTGTATAGTTTGTGGCTCTGAACCTTTTCAGAAATGGAGCCATGCAAAAACACCTCATGGTTGCCATGGCGACCATTTTACTTTCTGCCATAACAAAATCATTTATTTTGTGTCATATCTCCTGAATCAAACATGATAACACAGAAAAGGTGATGTCTACCCCTATGTTATGGTCAAGGATTACAATGATACTAAATACAAAAACATAAACTGTTCAGGTGAAGAGTTAATGATGAAATCAGCAATGTGATAAGGAAATTACAGAATTTACAATAGTCCATATTATGGCTATTAATTTTTTCTTTCTTTGATAATTAGCTAATATTGTATTCAATAGTACAATAAAATAGTGTTTTAATCAATTAATTAATTTGTTACATTTATATAGTGCTTTTCTGGGTACTCAAAGCGCTTTACATGGAAGGGGGACTCCCCCCTCAACCACCACCAATGTGCAGCCCACCACACACCAGCTTGACTAATAGTTTATACAATAGTACAATAAAAGATTTTTTTCAAGAATACAATCATACACTTCAGAGACATAAAAAAAAATCATCTTATGTAAGTGTATTTTTCCTTACCTCCCAGGCAGAGTCGGGTAGGCAGTAGTATGTTTCCAATACATTCTTGTTCTCTCTCAACAATGTTCTAACATCACACGCAGATGGCAACAAAATCTTGCTAACCTGCGTCCTATCTGCATCTCTTCTGCTGCACCTCTGTCATTTTCTAAGGGTCTCTGGAATTGTCAGTCAGCTGACAACAAACTTCATTCTGGCCATTGCGTCTCAGTCTACTCTTAGAATCTTGGGCTTGACTGAGACTTGGATTTGTCCAGAAGACTCTCCAACCCCTGTTGTTCTGTCTAACAACTTCCCTTTCTCTCACACCCCCGTCAGTTTGGAAGGGTACTGGTCTTCTCATTTCTAATAATTGGAAATACTCAACCCACTCTTCCCTATGCAAAAAAAAATATTTTGAGTTTCATGCTATTATGGTAACAGCTCCTGTTAAACTCCATATTGTAATGATTTATTGTCTTCCTGGTCAACTGGGCACCTTTATAGAGGAGCTGGATGGGCTGCTATCCTCATTCTCTGTGGATGGCAGTCCACTTGTAGTCTTTGGTGACTTCGAAATGCATCTTGAGAAGCCTTACACTGCAGACTTCCACTTCCACTCCTAGCTTCATTCGATCTCAAATGGCTAACCACAAGCACTAACAAATCAGGCAACCAGCTTGACTTAATTTACACATGCAGTTGTATCACAGACAACATTTGGTAAAACCTCTAGACATCTCTGATCATTTCTTTATTACATTTAACCTACATATTACTATCTGTGTGCCACCAATTCCTCTACCAGTTACTTTCAGCCAAAACCTACGCTCCCTTTCACCCTCCCATCTTTCCTCTGTAGTATCCTCCTCTCTTCCCTCACCCACCCATTTCTCATCTCTGGATGTAAATACAGCAACTGACACTTTATGATCCACATTAACTTCTTGTCAAGACAATATCTGTCTAGACACGCAAGTGCATACTACCCCTCCTAACCTAAAAAGTTGCCCCATGCATCATCATCTTTACTGTATTTTTGATGAGCAGTCTTTTGGGTGGTTCACCAATGAACTAGATTTCTCTAATACAAAAATTAAGTAGGCTTGACAAAAAAATTTTGTGGGGAGAAGAATTTATTGAAGATAGTGTAGTTAGTATCTCTCCCTTCAAACAATCTTAACCCTTGTATGAATGAGTATGTATGAGTATAGCCCTGCAGATTGCGAAAGCTGATTCCAAATCATCAGTTCTTATTCTGCTGGATCTATCTGCCACTTTTGACACTGTGAATCATCATATTCTCCTGTCTGCCATCACAGGAACTGCACTCCACTGGTTTGAATCTTATCTCACAGTTAGGTCCTTCAGAGAGGTATCCAGAGAACATCAACTGGCCACAGGGTTTCTTCAGGGATTAGTTCTTGGACCCCTCCTCTTCACCATATACACTACATCACTGGGACCCGTTATACAAGCACATGGTTTCTCCTACCATTGCTATGCTGATGACACACAACTCTATCATTCATTTCAACCAGACAATCCAATAGTAGCTGCACGTATCTCAGGCTGCCTGGCAAAAATCTCGGCATGGATGAAGGAGCATCACCTGCAGCTCAACCTGGCAAATACTGAGCTTCTCGTTTTCCCTGCCAATCCGACTCTACAGCATGATTTATTCATCCTGGTTCATCAAAAATTATTCTTTGGTGACCAGGTGACCTTCAAGGACCATACTGTAAAGACAGCTCGATCATGCAGGTTTGCATTGCACAACATCAGGAGGATCAGGCCGTTCCAAATAGAGCATGCTGCACAACTTCTTGCCCAGGCCCTTGTCATTTCTAGGCTGGACTATTGCAATGCTCTTCTAGCTGGACTTCCATCATGCGCAATCAAACCTCTACAGCGGCACAACTGGTCTTCCATGAGCCCAAAAGGGCCCACTTCACACCTCTCTTTATCTTCCTGCACTGGCTACCGGTTGCGGCTTGCATCAAGTTCAAGACGCGTACAGAACAGCCACAGGCTCAGCACCCTCCTACTTCCTCCTCACTCTTACGAATCTACATCCCCTCCAGGAGCTTGAGATCTGCAAGTAAGCGATGCTTCGTGGTAACATCACAGAGGCATTTTCATTCACCTTTCCTGGCTGGTGAAATGATTTTCCCACACCCGCAGTAATTAACAGAACATCCGACACATTATCTAAAAGCAACGCTAATTTAATCCCACACCTGACCCATTTGACAACCACACCTGCATTAAATCTCCTACATGAGGTAGACAAAATTCATTTATTAAAACTTTTATTCAAACTGTGAATACATTTAAACACAGAAAGCAAGCAAATAGCTCTCCCTTTAATATACTTACTACATAACTCTCACCGCACCCTACACATAAATATTATTCCACCCATTACATCAAATATTAGCGGCTCACCTGCGTGTACCCGCCCGTATGCATGACTCTGGCTTCCCCCTTGTGGACAATATAATAGACAACTCTGGCCCCAGAGAGTGACTGTAAATTAAGTTTACATGAAATATGTTTGAAATTTCATTCTGCATCTTCTGAGATTTCACTGTAATCCTTCTCATAAAGATTTAATTGTAATATTTCTCCTAAAGTCACTGAATTAACCATTAACTGTTCACCTGATTGTGTTGCCGCCTGCGTGTGATGTTAGAGCGTTGTTGAGAGAGAACAAGAATGTATTGGAAACACACTACCGCCTACATGTCTCTGCCTGAGAGGTAAGGAAATATACACTTACCAGAGATGATTTATTTATATCTCTGAAATATATGATAGTATTCTTGAAAACAAACTTTTCATGTATTATTGAATAAAATATTAATTATTAAAGAAAGAAAAAATTAATAGCCATAATATGGACTATTGTAAATGCTATGACACTGTGATACAATACATCATTTGGTTATGGCGGAAAGTAAAAGGTGTTTTGCCGATGGCTCCATTTCTGAAAATGTTTAGGGCCACAAACTATACAAGTGTATCAAGTTTCATGCTTTTATGAAAAAGTGAACATTATTTTCACATATCACCTGGACTATTACATGTGTGGAGCGTCTCAAACTCTATCTCTGCATGTTGTTGTGAGTTTGGGTTTATTAACGTTCATCTGGGAACGCAACGTGCGCCATTTCATCAGATTTGTAAGGTAAATCATAAATCTACACAAACATGAGAATACATCACGATTTCAAAATAAAAGCTTAAACCCTCATGTCCACATATTCATTTAATTACAGTGGCTATAGCATTTCTGTCCTAAAGAAATGGCCAAATATTAAAGATTAAGTGGACATTTGAATTAAATGGTGCTTGGTCAATATTAAACAAGGATTAGATCGCGCAGTAATGTGTAAAAATAATTGTCAGGCCATTGGCGCCCCCTGCAGGCCTTTGTTGCAATGCGTAATCTACATTAGCTCTATTGTTTATAATACATTATGTATTTTAACAGTTTTATAATGTTCAATAAAACCATATGATTTCTTGATTTTGAAACTTTATTTGAACTAATTATTACTGCATCATTGCTATTATATATGTATTTTAAGTAATTTTAAAAGCTATTGTTCACTTACATCTATTTTTATGGTAACAGTTTACAATAAGATTCATTAGTTAACAACATTAGTAAACATGAACTAAGAATGATCAATACTTCTACAGCATTTATTAATCTTAGTTAATGTTAATTTCAGCATTTACTAATGCGTTATTAAAATCACAAGTTGTGTTTGTTAACATTAGTTAATGCTCTGTGAACTAACATGAATAAACAAAGAACAACTGGATTTTCATTAACTAACATTAACAAAGATTAATAAATAGTGTAATAAATGCATTGTTCACTGTTTGTTCAAGTTAAAGTTACAATGTGTGTATGTCATAGTCGGCAAAAAAAACATAGCCTCTGGACTCTGGAGAAGTGGAAACTCATTCTATGGAGTGACAAATCATGCTTTTCTGATGGGTGAGTTTGGTGGATGCCAGGAGAACATTACCTGCCTGACTCCATTGTGTTTTCCAGCAGTTGAAACGCTGGGTGATTATGTGACAGATGATGCATTTTGGTTAGTTTTACTAGATAATACAAATATAATTTCATGATAAAATGCACGTAATTTGAAAGACAAGACTGTAAAACATTCACAAAACATTTCTTGCTTCATTGTCCTTCTATAAACAGCTCTATGACATCTGACTCAAAATGATAAAGCATGTCACATATGATTATTTCTACCTACATACTGTACAGTGATATAATAAAAAATAAATTGTGAAAACTGTGCTAGAAATTGTCTGCATTCTGAGTGAGTTAGAGTCATGCCTTGATAATCGTTCATCTTGTTCATGATATAATGTATTATGCAGCACTGCTGTATTCAAATGCTCTCCCCTGCAGAAATAAAACTGATTCCTTGTCAAAACAGACTGACATCTTATTTTCACCGGCAATACATTTGTTATCAGTTATGCAGCCCATCAATAACGGCCAACAAGAGAAACGCATACTAGCGAGCGACTAACAGCACAAACAAAAGGTCTTTACAATCACATTTAAACTAGGGCAAAATATTTTTAAGAACAGACAGGCTTCACCAATAGGTTTAGTTCAATAGTAAATAAAAGCCTTGCATTTTCGAGACACTGTGGGCACAATTTTATGAAGATGTCAATTGTGATGATATCAAACTGGGTTCTGATGCTGGGGGTGGATTAGTGATCACTGGGGATTCAGATGAAAGAAAACCCCAGAGCAAAAGCAGACACAGGTCACAATGAGTTCACACATCCTGCCTGACATCTGGTTCACTGTTGGTCACTTGAAATATCACAATAAATTTTCAAATCTCAGCTTGGACGCTGAGTGATTACATGTACTAGTGTATACATTTTTTAAGATACTCAATTTTCTATTTCATATGTTCCTCAACAACATGACAGGCTACTTTCAGAGCACATGCAATGATTTACTCTTCCTCTATGCATCAGATTCAATCAATCAAATTTACTCAATCATTCAGTTTCCCATTACCACTGTTATTGCCTCACAGTGCTAATATAAAGCAAATCAGATACATCCTGTCAGGGCTTCTGAGGATAAACATGTTGTGACCCACAGAAAAGACAACAAATGAATATTGATTCTTCCTCTGGCAACCTCCTTGATACATGAAAGAGAGTTTTATATACGGCTAGTAGGGGTGGGCGATATGACCAAAATCGTGTTTCACAATATGATTACTAGCGTAAAAAAATGAATACTAGCGTAAATAAAAAAATAATACAAAAAATACTTAAGCCAACTGAAGACAGGTAAACAGTCAGCGATTAATTAAGAATAAGAAACTAATTACAAGCAATAGGACAAAAAATTACAGTGTAAAAAAATAAATAAGAAATGCTACATTGTATAAAGTAATCTGATGTAGAAAAACACTGCTTATTCTTCACTGTGTAAATTAAATATTACTTCTTATTAAAGTTGCAAAAGTGATTTAGTCAAGAGCAGTGACATTGTCTTTTGTTTGATTAACATGACTGAAGAAATATTATACAGCTGTCACTTTAAGAGCTACCCGGATCCAATATACTGTTACACGTGTTTTATTTCTTAGCTGTTTGCTTTCACTTAGAACATAAATCACTACAAAGACAGGCATTTTGACACCAATAAGTATGTATTTAACCATTCAAGTGCTAAAAAGTGGAAAAAATTACTCAATACTCCCGTGCTCTATGAGCACCATGTTCATGTGTGCTCCTCTCTGTTCAGAAACAGCGCGCACATTTAGATAAATGAGTTTTCTTTCACTACTGATTGGGTTTCAACGGCTTAAAATCACTTGTTTTTAATCCGGAATGCTTAAAAATGCATGCAAACAATACATTTTAGGTATATCACCCACCCCTAACTGCTAGAGTGTGCTGCTATAAATGATAGATAGAACAACAGAATGAACGATAGGACAACAGATGATAGACAGACCATAAAATGATAATGTATTTGCAGGCTGACCTGTGCTGCTCTGGATGGTTCTGACAGTAGTGGTGGTCCTCGGGGGGGAGGCTGGGAGCAAAGGCCCATCGTCGTCCTGTGAGCAGCCCTGGTCGATGGCACGCACGTAACTGTGACTCCTCATGCGGAAGCACCCGGGCACAGGCAGGTCCAGGGCGTCTACTGCCTGTGACTCCATTTCACTGAACACACTCTCACACACTGCCTCGATCTGCCCGTTAACCTCAACCTCACTCACCTGCAGGCAGAGGAGAAGAGAGGAGAAATACAGAGAGAAAGAAAAAGACAAGAAATGAAAATTAGAAAAGAACAGTCAAGAGAAACAGACAGGGCAGAGGTCAGGGAAAAGAGCCGTCCAATGAGCTTCAAGATCCACTTTCCATGGGGTACTATACTTTATAGGGGTGCAGAATCAAAAGAAAAAGGGAAAAACAGAGCCAGCGACTGCAGAGATGTCATTAGGTGCAGGTGAGAAACACACAAGGTAGTGGCAAGAGGAGGAAAAGTCAAAAAAAGAAAAATAATGAAGCTTGAAGGACAGTTTCACAGGGTAAATGAAGGTGCAAGCCACACCAGCAGGGAGGAACTCCTCAAGTGGGGTTTATTGACAAGGTGGAAGACAGCGAGACAGTGCCAGGATCAACATGTTCATTAGTGTTGATCGTAACAGAAACCGAGGGTGGACGAGAGCGGGGGGTTAATGAAGATGTGATAAGGTAGAAGTGTGGGAAGAGGACTGTAGAAAGGGTGGGTGTTTTGGACAAGGTCTACAGCTTGAAACTCTGTCCCAATCACTCATGAGAGCTAGATGGGTATGTTCTTATTTACTAACTGAAGTTTTGAGTCATGCGCCATCTACAGTCAGGAAGGTCTAAAACATTTCTAATGCTAATATTCCTTGTTTATTTAGTTTTTTGGTCTTCCATCAAAGAGCACATGCCGTCTCAGAGTCAACGTTGGCGCCAAATGACAATGATGTAATGCTTGCCATTTTGTAATTAGCATGACAAATCAGTGCTTGGGGACTAAGTGTGCCTAAGACGGATGAGTAACTGTTTGATGAATGCCATCCCAGTTCTACGAAACATGGAGCATGTTAGTTGGTTAGACGTATACATCTGTGATTGAACAATGTTTATGGTGATGGCCCAAATTCATCTCACCGGTGGATGAATCGCAGGTTGGTTTCATGGTTTTTAATAGGGGTGTCCCCGACTAAGGATTTTCATAGTCGAATTGGGAATTTCGAATCATGCCGGTAGTCGACTGATAGTCGAATCATATGTTTGGGGGCGGGGCAAAATACATTACCGAGAGTCAAGTCAGACATTCAACAGTCATAAATACTGACGTTAACACACACGGACAATAGTCTAACGGACGCCTCGCAGATACAAACGGTGTAAATAATGTTTTATGTTTTCATTAAAAGATAGTTATCAGTGCTCTCATTATAACGTTATATATATGGCAGTAGTTATTAATGTTCTGCATTACTGTTTTGAGCTGCGCATGCTGAAGATGACCAGTAGAATGAAGCATATGAAAGCAGGTTTTTAATCAATGGTATTTAACTCATTTACCTCATATAGAATACGGTTCATTATTTATACAACATAACGTTAATATCATGACTTATAGGCTATCTGGACAAAATGTTCTGAATGCATGAACATAGGCTATCTGCGTGGCTCTGAATGAATCACCGTAGTACTACAATGAAATGCTTCACTGCAGTGTAACTCAACCAAATGCATTTTATTCGAGATAAATAATATATACAGGATATATATAAACCGGCTGAAATGTTTTGAAATCACTTGTACCCTACCTGATCAAAAAAATCTGGTAGTTCTATGTGAAATCAGACATTTGAGCACTCCCATATTGCCAAAATGGAATGATCATAACATCCCGCGAATATTCGACTGTGAGATTGGGAGTCAAATCAGGGTCCTCCTATCGAAGCATTGAATCGTCGACTATTCGGGGTCACCCCTAGTTTTTAACTGGACTTCTTGGACTAATCTGGACCAAGTTTGACCTTCCTCCCCCTGCACCCCGCTATGACGGTGTGTTTGGGGGTGAGCACAAACCTGGCTGATGGTGCTCATAGCCCTCATGTAGCTCTCGTTGCGCGAGCGGTATTGGGGAGAGGCTAGCAGAGCTTTGGGGTCCAGTGTGTCCAGGCTCCTATTGATGGAAACTTCACTCACCGCCCGCAAGTAGCTGTGACTCCGGATCTGCAGCTTTGGAGAGTGTTCTGTAGAGATACTGTGCATGGAGGAGAAAACAAGAGATGTTTATTTATTTGCTGAAAGAGAAAAATTGAGTACTTCCATATTTTATATATATATATATATATATATATATATATATATATATATATATATATATATAAATTAAAAATCATTTTATTTAGTAACTAATAACCGTAATTAATAATATTAAAAATATGTGTGCACATATATAGATAGATAGATAGATAGATAGATAGATAACAACAACAACAATAATAATAATAATAATAATACATTTTATTGAAAGTATTTTTTTCAAATATTTTATTTTCATTTGAAAAAACATATTAATAAATTAATATTTTAAAAATATTTATTTAATTCATATATTATTGGGACCAGTTCTTGGGTTGCATTTATGGTATCCCTAAAACGTCTGTGTAAGCATATCTTTTGCAAGAATTGTATTACATTTATATTTGTTATACCCGTTATATCAAAAATAAAAAATATGAAAAAACGGTAATAATAATATATTTTATGCATTTTAGATAGGTTAGATACACACAATTTAGTGTGCAAATTCCCTCCATGTAAACACATTGTTGAATGACAATAAAATATAAGGATCTTTTTTTTTTTTGGGCAAAAAACACAAGTTTTAAATAAATGATGACGCTCTGGTCATTCTTCTCTGGATGGCATGATGCAAATTGAGAGCCACAAATAATTTCCACCAATCAAACGTGTAGCATGTTCTTTGACGTCACGAGTATTAAAAGCATTTAGATGCCACACTCCTCGTCAAGGTCCCTTCATCAGGGCTCATGGGGGGACTGTGAGCAAATTAAATGCTCATGCAAGACCTCTGCATGTGTCCAGTGCACAACAGCGTACATTATGGATGTGGCTCTTTAAATAGATAAAGGGACGGCTCCATCAGGTCACTCAGGCATAAAGCAGGTGGGGTGAGTGCAGCACACGGGCAAGGAGAGAAACAGCTAAACTCACTTAAGGCCGCCCACGCAGCCCAGCACACACATGCCCAACGCTCGCGCTGACACTTTGCTGACAGGCAGACACCTTGCATCCACATCAGCAGTATGGGAATTAGTGGAAGCTCCAGCATTGGCGTAGATCTCCCACCCTCCATCTGCATGGCTTCACACATACATAATAAGTGAACACAGCAACTCCTCATGGAGCGGTATGGTCCAAAACGCCCCAGGGCATCTCTCTACACTACTGGAGAACAGAACGGCTAAACTTCACAAGAAGCACTCAGGGGGGCCGCATCCCCCATGGTGAACCTGGCTTTGGGGAACTGGTTATGCATGATGTCATCGTTGCGGAATAAGCCGATAAGTTTCCGCCTCGCTGTCGCGGTCGTCTCAACGGATTGGTCGCTGTGCGGTTGTTAATTACGTCAGCCATTCACAATGCAGCGCTGTGCCTCACGTACTTTCTGCTGCAGTGGCAGCTCCCTGAGGCACGTAAGACTGTATATTTTCATGCTTCACAAAGATACGGAATTGTATCTGATGACTAATGTACATGTGAGTTATTCGGTCTTCTGAGCTATAAAATAAGCAGCTCAACTCCTACTTAATATAAAGAATGAGCTCGATAAATATAGACATCAAACACTCACTTAGTATTATTAATCATAAACAGACAAAGTTAAAGGTCAAAGCACTGTCCCCTGGCATATAATCAGGGCATTGGTTGGTTGGAAGGATTGTGACTGTACTCTAAAGCAAACAAACCTCCCTTGCACATGCAGATGTAACACTGGCATTTGAAGCTTTTCTTCGTCAATAAACAGATAAAACCATCAAAATGCGGGATTGAGGAAATTGCACAAGATGAAATATTTATGAGCACTCATAATGCCAGAACAGTATTACAAATCTGCAAATCCTCCAATCCTTGTCTGGGCTTTCCACTGCGCTTAGGGTGGAATCTCAGAGCACTTTCGTAGAGCTTGAGCAGATATCAATCTGAAATTGAAGCAAAGAAATTACACTGCTGTCTTGTCAATCCTACATGTCAGACAGTGTTAATCTCAACAACGAAATTACTGAGGAAAATGTTAACAAAGGATTTTTGGTTTCACCACTGATGAAATAAGTATAGACTTTACAATAGTATACGATATATATATATATATCTATATATAGATATCTATCTATCTATCTATATATATATCTATCTATATCTATCTATATATATCTATATATATATATATAGATATATATCTATATATATATATATATATATATATATATATATATATATATATATATATATATATATATATATCTATATCTATATCTATATCTATATCTATATATATATATATATATATATATATATATATATATAGATATATATAGATATAGATATATATATATACAGTCATGGCCAAAAATATCGGCACCCTTGTAAATATGGTCAAAGAAGGCTGTGAAAATTAATCTGCATTGTTAATCCTTTTGATCTTTTGTTTAAAAAAAATTCACAAAAATCTAACCTTTCATTGGATAATAAGAATTTAAAATGGGGGGAAATATCATTATGAAATAAATGTTTTTCTCTAATACACATTGCCCACAATTAACGGCACCCTTTTATTCAATACTTTTTGAAACCTCCATTTGCCAGTTTAACAGCTCTAAATTTTCTCCTATAATGCCTGACAAGAGATCAGAGACCATTCCTTCATCCAGAATCACTCCAGACCCTTTAGATTCACAGCTCCATGTTGGTGCTTCTCCTCTTCAGTTCACCACTCATTTTCTATAGGGTTCAGGTCAGAGGACTGGAATGGTCAGCAGAAGCTTGGTTTTGTGCTCAGTGACCCATTTTTGAGGTTTGTGTTTGGATTATTGTACGGTTGGAAGATCCAAACATGGCCCATTATAAGATTTCTAACAGAGTCAGTCACTTATTGATTTTTTATCTGTTGGTATTTGATAGAATCCATGATGCCGTGAGTCTAAACAAGATGTCCAGGACCTCCAGCAGAAATATAGGCCCAACAATATCAAAAATACAGCAGTATATTTCATTGTACACATGTGGTACTTTTTATCCCTGTGTTCACCAAATCCATCTTGAGTGTTTGCTGCTAAAAAGCTCATTTTTTAGTTTCATCTGACCATAGAAGCCAGTCCCATTTGAAGTTCCATTCGTGTCTGATAAATGAACATGCTGGAGTTTGTTTTTGGATGAGCTAGGAGAATTTTTCTTGAAACCCTCTCAAACAACATGTGGTGATGTAGGTGCTGTTTGACCATTTTTTTTTTAAAGGTTTTCTGACTCCGAGACTCCAGCTGGGGTCTGCAATTCTGACTGCAATTCTCCAGCTGTGGTCCTTGGAGAGTCTTTAGCCACTCAAACTCTCCTTCTCATCGTGCATTAGGACAATATAGACACACGTCCTCTTCCAGGCAGTTTTGTAACATTTTATATTGATTGGAAATTCTTAATTATTGCCCTTTTGGTGGACATGGGAATTTTCACTGCTCTAGCTCTTTTCTTAAAGCCACTTCACTAATTTGTGAAGCTCAATTATCTTTTGCTGCACATCAGACATATATTCTTTGTTTTTTCTCATTGTGATGGATGATTAAGGGAATTTGGGCTTTGTTTTCCCTCCTATTTATATTTCTGTGAAACAGGAAGCCATGGCTGATGGCTGGATAATTTCATGTTCATAATCACCCTGGAGTGCTCAAAATTGTGAATATGAATGGGAATATACTTCGGAGATAAATTCATAAGAATTTCCAGGGGTGCCAATAATTGTGTCCAATGTGTATTTGAGAAAAAACATTTATTTCATAATGATATTTCTCCCCATTTTAAATTCTTATTATCCAATGAAAGGTTAGATTTTTGTGAATTTTTTAAATAAAAGATCAAAAGGACTAACAATGCAGATTAATTTTCACACCCTTCTTAGATCATATTTACCAAGGGTGCCGATATTTTTGGCCATGACTGTATATATAAAACTATATTCTTATTTTGAAATTTTTATTTAAATTTGCACTTTCATCAACTGAAATGTTTTTTTTTTTTGTCAACTAAAAATTAGATGCAAAAACTAAAAACTGAACTAAACTAAACAAAACTAAAATAAAATAAAGAATATGACAATGAAATACTGATTAAATTTACTGAATATTTGTCACTTGCCATGTGACAAAAAAACTAAGACTAAACAAAAAAGTGTGAAAATTATCACTGCACATTAGTGTATATACATTTGTTGTCAAAAGTTTACATAAGCCTTGCAGAGGTAAAAAAAAATCATGACAAAAGATCATAAAATAGGCTTTAATTAAATTGAAAAATTAAATATTAAAATGTCATATATACTAAAATTAGATGTGATTTTTGTGATTAAAAATGTGAACAAATTATGAAATAAAATACTAAACTGATTGGATCTTTGTCAAAAAAGTGACAAAACATTATCACTGCACATTAGACTCCAGAAATGAGAACAGATGCAATAATGAGAACAAACAATTGATTTAATGAACTTAGCCCACCTACAGACCATTTGAGGCAACCTCTTTAGACGTATTACAGCGCAAATCTGTTACTATGGCAACCCCACAACGACTTACCGAAACGTAGGCCAAACCCCGCTCACACTCACACACACACACACACACACACACACACACACACACACACACACACACATACACGCTGTACTCGCATGTGCCACAATGTGCTGAACATTTTAAAACCATAATGATGCAGTCATATTGCATATTAAGCCTGCTAAATATATCAGTGGAGAACCTGTAAAGTCAATTAATGCTCAGAATAACTGACAAGCTCCTGCTGCTTACAAGACCTCAGTCAACTGGCATGGGAGTGTGTTTTACAACGCAAGAGCTTTTAAGGAAGTCTCTGGGCTAATTAGAGTAATTACTTGTACCTTTGCCACTGCAGTGGCGTGGCATATTGTTCTTCCTTAATTAAATCTGCACTCGGCTCCTGACCGGCAGGAATAATGGTGTTGTGTTACTGTGGAGACGCTGACTGATATCTCCGCTGTGGGAAGCATGTCTGTCTGACCATCTAATCTCGCACCCTTCAATGTGTCTGTGTGGATCCTTTATGGGTTTTGCCCGTCAAGCTGTGCTAGGAGCCCCAAGTCATACAGCAGGTTGGTAATTAGCGCAGCGCTGAACCCTGGCTGATTAGCCACTCATTACTCAGCAGTAACAGAAAAGCCTGGTGACCTACATGAACAGGAGTCAGGTGCCCATGGGGAAGCAGGGCATGGAGGTACAACAGCCCAACCCAATCAATCTGAGCTCAGAGCTGGACGAAACCAAAGGAAGAACACATAGAAAACGGTTCCGAGTGGTAGTCAAAGGGCACAAATGTTCAGTTTGAGGTTAATGTTTTGCTTAAACTTTAAATTAAATGTAATATCTCTCAAATCCAACGGCAGTCATTTGATATTATTTAATTTATACAACAGCGAGTCTTTGACGCCCCTCTGGATAGACTGCTAATGGATTTTCAATTTGAATCGCAAAGACATGATTAATTTGAATTGCGCACCGACCTAGAAGGCAAAAGCTTTTGTATATCACATTCATGTTCTTAGCAAATGCTTTCCTAACAAAGCAATTTACTGCATAAAATAGTAATACATAAAAAAGCAATAAAAATAGCAAAAAAGAGAAAATGCTTAGACTCCATTCATTTGCAAAGCATTTTTGTACGCTCAAAGAGAGAGAACAGTGAGAAGACAAAAAACTCCATCTGCGTGGAACTTTTTATACTCTGTATAAAAAGTTATATATATATATACAGTATATATACAGTATATATATATATATATATATATATATATATATATATATATATATATATATATATATATATAAAACCTGAATAAATTTACATTTTATAATAAAAACCGCTGAAATAAATGAGAAACCAAAACAGAGATGGAAGTCTCAGGCAAATTAATATCTTGACTAAAAAACAAACAAACAAACAAACAAACAAACAAACAAACAAACAAACAAACAAACAAACAAACAAACAAACAAAAAACCTCTCATTAGCTGCATTTCCATTACCCTTCAAATTGTGCAAACTGAAAAATTCACATTCAAAAACGTTTTCACATTCACATGAGGTGGTTTTTCAGGCAATTTGAAAAAGGAATATTTCTCAAAACTGCAATGGAAACAGTTTTTTTCACATTTACAGCTCACTTGGCATATGTAAAATTCACATGACCATTCTTAAATATACTATCCACCTTTTTCGTAAGCCTATGGGCGAGACTTCTGGTTCATTAGCCGCTATAGGTAAATAACTAGAAGAATAACAACCAGTATACAATAACTACAAACCAGTGTGTTCATTATTAAGATAATACATTACAATAACATCGTAAGGCACACCAATTTTCAATATCAAGCAGCAAAATGAACTGTTTTGTACAGCTAAAAATAGCTGGATGCGGATGAGACCGGAAGCTAGACCCATAGAATTTACAAATGGCTGCGCCCATTTTTACGGCAAGAAAAAGGTGGATAATCTCCAAGAAACACCTCATACGTGGTCACTCTCAAGTATAAGAGGCTTTCCTTGCCATTAATGCTTGAATAATTTACTCTGCGCACGTCTGTGGTGCATTGCGACAAAATCGCAAAAGTTTTGCGCAAATCTGTAATCTGTAACGCTATTATAGTTTTTATTAATATTTTCAATTAGTGTTTTGTTCTTTTCTTTTTCTAGTTATTTTGTTGTGTTTTTCTCATTTTGATTTTATTTTTAATGTCTTATTTTTATTTCAGAAGAAAAACAAATATAATTAATTTTTCATGGGCAGCACAGGAAAATGACAAAAGCCTGACTAAATTGACATGTCTTATCATACAAACTGCTGAAATAAATGGGAAAGTGAAACAACAGAGATCTGAGTCCCAGATAAATGAATATCTTGACTAGAAAAACAGACTTTCCCTGCACCTCTCCGTAGGGAGATGAGTGCAGCACAGCAGATAAAACAGACAGTTAATAAACTCGTCACTCTCTAAAGCTACATGGAAACAGATCTACATGCTTGGCAGGTGTTAAAGGTGTTGACTACAGCACTGGTGCGCTTTAAAATGGGGATTGGACAGGCAGAGGATTTCGAGCAGTTAGATGGCCAGCTGGATGACTATTACGTGGCTAAAGCACAGTCATTCTTTAAGAGATGCCAAGCTTTGGATACCAACGCAGAAGAACATGGTTGGAGCTGTTGCCAACATTAAACATTTTCATGCTTACTTTTATTTCACTTTACTTGCAGTTTAAGTAACAGACACAATATATTATGAAGGCTCTTAATTGTGGAACTCTATGGAATAAAAAAAATGAATCTGGAATGTAAACTTGAAAATCAATAATCAATTACTGAATCAATTCAAATAATATAATAACTGCCATCAATGCAGTCCAGATGTTTTTATTTTGAAGGTTGGATAATTGATTCTACTGGTCCAAAATTGTTGCTTATTGGTTATTGTTGAATAATATTTGTTAATAATCTTTTGGTCCCAATTCCACAACAAATATGCCATACTGGTTATGGGATCAGCTTTCAGGTTAAACATCACCCAGCATGATGTCTTTTGATTCAGCAAGTCATTCACTCGACTAATCAATTCAGCTCGTTCAAAAGATTGAGTTAAATCAATAACTCAAGAGTGGAATTTAGTTCGACTTCCAAACTGGTTCAAATGAATCATTACAAAGCTACTCTTGAATCAGTCATCACTAGATGAAATTGCAGCACATGGTCACCGATCAATTTAGTAGTTCATTATCTGAAAATAGCCAATTTGTCACAGCTTCTCAGAGAAGTACTGCAGTTGAGAACGGTCTAAACCGGATGCCAGGACTGAGCTGCCTTTTTTATAGAAGGAAAAGGTGGGCAATTACCTAGATAATTTACCAGTTTAAAGTATTGGCTATTACATACGCGGCCCCTTTCATTTAGCTCATCTTTCCAACAATTTGCAATTGTGTTCATACTGCCAAAAAAAAAAAAAAAAAAAAAAAACTGACTATACAGTACAGTAGAACAATCATTACATACATTATATAATTTATTTATTTACTAATTCCCAAAACATGAAACACTTGGTATATCAATTGAAGAATTAATTGCACAAATGCGCCTACATGACACATGATCACTGTACATGGAAAACGATCAAAACAGTGTTATTTTAGTAACTATTTTTATTTATTTTTTTATTTAACATACTTTTATTATCAATATTTTGAATTAATTTGTATTTTTATATTTTGTTCTCATTTTAATTTCAGTTAAAGGTTTAATTTGTTTGTTGTGTGTTTTTTCATTTCTGTCATCGTGTATCGTTTTTTCCCCTCAAATATGTCTATATAGTTTTAGCAATTTTTATTTAAGTTTTAGTTACTTTAGTAATTCAAGTTAAACTAAAATAAAATGATATATAATGCCTTGGTGCCTTAGAAATACCTTGATGTTGTTTGAATGTGTTTTTACCTTTGATCATTATGTTGTACAGCACTTTGGTCAGTCTTGCAACTGTTTTAAATAAAAGAACTAGAACTAGAACCTTGGCAAGTAGCTAAAATACAGTAAGTTTAAAAATGCTTATATTTTATTTCAGTTAACATTTATTTAAAGTAACAAAATGGTTTTCAAATGGTTTTATTTAACAAAAACCATGGTTCGAATTAAAAACTAATGTTTGTATTAAACTTTTACACTACAAATATTAATACAAAAAACACAATGGATCTAAACCTTAGAACTTACTTTAGAGTGGTCATCTCTGTGAGTGATGGCTGGGTGGCTTTGAGGTAGCTGGCCCGTCGTGCCTGCATCTTGGGCGAAGGTTTAGGGCTGCCGTCCGAGTCTCCGCTGTCATCCTCCGCCATGGCTTTCACGTAACTCCCGCTGCGCATGCGTCTGCACGGGATATCCTCATCTTTCCCCAGTGGAAAGCCTCCCCACTCGTCTTGAGGGACCTGTGGGGTCAGAGGTGACACTGTGTCATGAACCTCTTCTGAAAGGTGCATGTCACCGTCCAAACTGCCTCCTGTGTGCTCGGCTCCACAAATCACCCATACATACATACACGCACACACATTCTGATCTCCACTTCCTCTCTTTGAGCCGGCAGAGATAATTAATGAGGCTGCCGGTGAGAGCTTGCATGATTACACTAACGACGCCTCCCTGGGTAGTTAAGCATCTGTCTCAGTGCAGCTCTCCCAGGGCAAACTCTCATCAATAGGACTCTCTGAAAGCATGAGAAGTTGGACTGCGGTTTCAAAAGAGAGAGGAACAACTCAGACAGACAAAAGGGAAAAGCTTTCATTTTCAACTACTTGGTTTTATGATAATAAAATGCTGACAATCTAATCGTAATAAAGCCTTGACACATGCTCATTAAGACTACATAAAAGCATGTCTGATGTAATAAAATATACAGTAAAATGAGAATTGTATGAAAACGCTACTTCGGGGGGAAAAAAGTATGTTAAAAGTGAAATAAAAAGTATTTAATTTAAAAAAAAAAAAAAAATCATCAAATGAAAACTTCACCACTAACACTAAAACTAAAAAAACTTAAAAAATATATATAAAAATTATATTTAATCTATATATAATGTGTATGTATATATATATATATATATATATATATATATATACATACATACATACATACATACACACACACACACACACACATTATATATAGATTAAATATAATTTTTATATATATTTTTTAAGTTTTTTAGTTTTAGTGTTAGTGGTGAAGTTTTCATTTGATGATTTTTTTTTTAAAAATTAAATACTTTTTATTTCACTTTTAACATACTTTTTTCCCCCCGAAGTAGCGTTTTCACACAATTCTCAATGTGTGCACAATGACCAAATTTCCAATACTACATAGCTAAATTGTTCCTTTTTAAATAACTCTATGCCAGCAGATGTAGAAGCAGGACATCATTTGGTTTCATTTTATTTTTAGTTGGTTTCACTTGATTATTTGACCTCAAAGAAGGGCTGAACTCATTGTAAACTCCAGTTGCCAAAATACCTGCCAGTTTTTGTTATAAATGTGATTGTTCAGCACATACGTAAACACTGTAATAATTAATTTTAATTGCATGAGCTTACATTCACAAAAGTCAGTAATACTTGGTGGTACTCTTATCATATAACAACAAGGATCCACAGTATTACTTCCATTGTTTAAATGACTCACAAAAATTGAAAAGTTAATTAATTAATGAATTAAAACAAAAAACTAAAATCACTAATTCACTAATTACTAAAGTTGGATAAATCACAGTATGTCAGGGAAATAATTTGAAATAATTTTAGTCTTTCTTAAAGAAGCAGAATGTGCCATCATCAATTATTATGTGCATCTGGGCCCTGGTACATCCAGCCCTGCTAAATTTGAACAGTGCTTCCATGCAAAAATCAACTATCAATTCGAAGTGTCAGAATGTGAGCATGCAAATTACTAAGGCCATACAAAACTCATGCTAACAGAGAGCACAGCTGTGTGGCAGGCCAGTATGCTGCATGCATCACTCTGCATGGAGGTTCATTTTAAGGTTTGGAAAGAGATTCTCGGCTGGCATCGAGAGAAAATCCCACTTTAAAGAATTTCACTGTGATTATATGAATCAGCGCAGAGCTTGCGTTACTGGGGAAACGGCTGGCCTTGACGTCAGGAAGTGTATAAAAGGCAGTCAGAGGAAGAATGACTCCAGTAACACCGGTTCTTTGCCCACACACACGCTCACAGAGCCGACAAACACAAAAACTTCCTTCAAAGATACCACCAACACCCACACAAGCCTTTATTCAAGTCGAGTCTGATGAGCAGAAAATGAGCATAAATCCTGTTGAGCAGACCTGGGTACAAGACTCAGAGTCCTCACAGCAGACTGGGCCTTGCTTCATCAAGGGATGAAAGACTGTGTCCCACATGAGAGCTTCCATTTCCTTCCATTAACAGAATTTCAGTTTATATCTTTAGGTACTTATTCTAGCCCCATAGCACATTTTTAAAAGTGCAGCAAGCAATGTTAACTGCCAGCTGGAGCTTTCTCCAGGCGAGGGCTGTGTGGCTTTTTAAAGTGTTTTCTATGCCTTTATTTCGATAGGACAGTAAGTGAACAGGAAGTGAAGTGGGGGAGAGAGAGAGAGAGAGAGAGAGAGAGAGAGAGAGAGAGAGAGAGAGAGAGAGAGAGAGAGAGAGAGAGAGAGAGTGAGGGGGACGGGATCGGAAATGGTCTGCGAGCCAGGACTCAAACTCGGGACAGCCAACGAGGGCTGTGTGATTATTCAAAGTAACATAAATGTCTTTTTTGATATGGCAATTATCCATTTTAAACAACATTAATATATGTGTTTCAAAATGAAGCATGACACTGTGTTCTTTTACACGTGCAGCTCATGATATAGTGTTTTCAGTGTCTCAGAGTGCCTTGGTTCTCAGTAAATACCTCTTCACAAACTTCAATCCTGCATGCAAGCTTGTGTCAGTTTTAATGCACATTTAATTTTACAGTGCTAATATAAAAAATATGTAAAAATATATTAACATATAAAATATGTTAATATATAATAATAAATGTTAAAACAATTTATTTAAGAATGAAAGAAAGAAAGAAAGAAAGAAAGAAAATTCAGAATCATAATTTTTAACAGAACAATATCACAATTTGAAGTGTTTTGACCAGCGAATGACGGAGATCTGTGTTTTGTCTGTCTTTAGAACGGCTGTATCTGAGTGCATCGCATTACGCTTTCATCAACTTAACGTTACAGGTTATAACGTTTATTGTAGCTATATGGGCGCTTAGCTTTTCTTGTTGTTTAATACACTTGGCCAAAATCTCTGATATGAAGTGCTAAATGCACAGGATATTTAAAACGTACTAATGCATACTGGCTACAATTAGACGGCAAATGTAGGCTAACTCTTCTCCAATCTTCAGACACACAAAAAAATAGCCTTTAATTAGCCAGACATAGTATTTAAGTAAAGAAAACGCTGTTCTTATTCAAATATTTAATTACCCTTGCATAATGCATTGCGAACAAGTGGAGATCTGTCTCCAGGCTGTGCGCGGCGCTTCATTCTGAATGGAGGCGGGAAGTTACAAGGTTTCGCTGATAGTTTGAGGATCCAATGGCGTCACGAAATTTTACTGACAAGCTCTTTTAATTGCTTTTCATTGGTTAAATATTTGTAAAGCCCTCAGACATAAGGAAGACCAATAGCACTGATTTAAAATGATATTAACAAAATATTATAGAGATATGAAGTTTGGATAATTTTCCACGGCACACCTGACTGGGTTAGGGTATGGCGACTGCCATACTCTACCATACGGAAACGCCGCCCCTGCTGAACACCATCTCAAATGTTATCAAAACCATCCGCTATTTTCCTAGCATTCTCATAACAACCAAACTCAAATTGTCTGCTTCATCTACCATGCTCTCAGATTCCTGTTTACCATATATGGCCTTCCCTGTCACCACATAAAATGATTGACAGGCAGCAAGGGCCTCAAAGTGTTCTGATTGGCAAGCCAAATAATCTGACTGTGGAGAGCTGTCACAGAAACAGGTGCCATTCTATACAATATCATAGTATAATGTAACCTAATGTAAAATTTTAAGAATCACTGAAAACCCTATACTGAAAAACCTATACTGTGTACTTCTCAGTGCACACACACACACACACACACATATAAAGGTACTCCCAAAAGAATAAACGAAACCCTAAATGTCTGTATAAAGACTACAGCATCAGCATCACAATTCTAACTTGATATTGACAGCAAATCACAACTTGCTGAACATCTAAAGAATCTTTCCACAAACCTTTAAAACAAGAACAGCACAGTGCAATGCCCTGTCACTCACGGTTACTATGGCAACTGGTGTCCAGATTTAGCCCTGAAGAAAGATGCCAATTATTCTTTGTATTGACAGAGCATGATAGAGAACATGTGAGACATCCTGCCAGCTCAATTTAGCCTCTGAATTAGTATGTGGCTGCCCACGTGCAAACTCTGATTCACAGTCCGCTGCAGGTGGTCTTAAGATCTTCTCTAGTTCGCTCGTTTAATGCATGTATAAACGTAACGGGTTACCTCATTTGTCTGTTCACTCGGACTATGAGGACTGTGCAGCCTTACGTACAAAAGGAATAGGAAAAACTTTAAATAATATGAGATACAGTGAGTTCTCTCTCACCCAAACTAATGTGTTGTTTATTTCTGACACAGTGCTTAATATTAACCGTCATTCTAATAATTGATACATGCCCTGTAGAGACAAAAGTTCTGAGAATGTAACAATTATACACAAAAAATTGGTCTTCTCAAACCGACATCTCAAACAATAGCACAAGAGCTAGAGTGCTGTTGTAAAGAGTGTCAGCACAGTGTGTTTTGGCAGGTATTCTTGTCCAATCAGATTATAGGACCACTGTCAAGAATATTTGCTGATGACTCCAGGGAGTAGTCGTTTGTAATGCCTGATAAAGCAAAAATCATATGACACCTATAATGACTTTTAAAATCCCAATTTAAATTCTGAATACAAATTTAATTTGAACAGAATTTAAAGTGAATTTGAATTGTGGTGGCAAACAGGGTGTTTAAAATGCCTCCAAAATAAATATGCATTCAGTTACATATTTAAGGTTATATATAGTTCTACATTTGAACATATTTAAAGCTGCAGTATATAACTTTTGCCTCTATATCGCCATCTCTGTTTGAAACATAAAAAGTTACTTAAAGGGGTGGTCAATCAGTTATTTTTGAAGGCTTCATTGTGTTCATGGGGTGCACTGTAACATGTTCATGCTTCCTTTTTTTTTTTTTTTTTTTGAATTTCATTTTTTGTCAAATATTTTACCTTTATTCTACACCACTGTTTCTGTTCTTCTAAAAACGGTCTGTTGACTTCCTGGTTCTATGAAGCCCCTCCCTCATACATACACAGTTGGCTCAGATTGGTTAGCTGGCCCAGTGTGTTGTGATTCGCTAACCGCCTGGTGCATGTTGTCTGGAAATGTCACGCCTCTTACCATTACCCTTTGTTGCGTGTTACCGGGGGGAGGGTTTATGTAAATTTATGTAGAGCTGATTCTAATCCCTCCCAGCTGTTTGTTTTAGGCCTTAAAAAACGAATTCTATAAAAGAAAATATCTCCCCCTTTGCATCGTACATTGCAGATGTTGTTTAAGCTAAAACAGCAACATTACATACTAACTAAAGTAAAAAAAAAAAAAAAGTGAAATCATAATAAAGGACCCCTTTAAAAAACTAAGCAGCTGTTGTAATAACAAGCTACAAACGCTTCACCCACACACGGCATATAGTAGCCTGGTCTTCTTTCTGTTTACAGACGTGATGTAACCATGCATCAAACTGACAAATGACATTAATTCCCTGTGAAATCGGACACAACGACTCAAATTATAAATCATTATTGTGTGAATCGAGGTAAGGAGACAGTTTTGAACAATGATGTCTGATATACTCAATAACCAATTTTTGTTCATTTTTGACCAAAAAAAGGTACATACTGCAGCTTTAGTAAAATAGCTTTTTGGTCCATGGTTTCTTTGAATTGCATTTTAGAGTGAATTGCTCTTCTTGTCATTCTAATTCAACTTCCTGAGGAATTTAAATTCACACTCATGAATGGAAAGGGAGCCAGTTCTTCACTTCTGAATTTTGTACAGCTCAGTTGCATAGCGTGTAGGCTAAGCTAGCAGGCTAATCTTCTAACGGTATGCTAAGCTAGGACTTAACTGTTCATGACACCAGTTATTAAGGATGGAGTCTATCCTCTACATACACATCCACAAGAACAGCACTCATCCAATCTGCTCCATTCAATCCCACCACCTACACAGTCACAGTCACAGTCACAGTCACAGTCACAGTCACAGTCACAGACACAGTCACAGACACAGTCACAGACACAGTCACAGACACAGACACAGACACAGACACAGACACAGACACAGACACAGACACATGCACACACACAAACTCACACAAACTCACACAGAACCCAACAAAATAAGAACTTAGTAAAAATATTGGTAAAAAATGAGATTTTTAGGTTTAGAGAGGGAAATAATACCAGTCAGAGATCGAATGGATCCAAACAGATGCTTGTCAGCTAAACAGAAAGTAAGGCAGCTAGTGGGTTGCACTTACTTCTCGGCAGAACTCAAATCAAAACTGGAGGCTCTCTCCAGTGGTGGAGGAGGAAGAGGAGGGGTGGTGGAAAGGTGGAGGTGGGTTAGGTGAGCATGTGGGTGTAGGGGAGAATCGAAAGGCATTTTGCATACCTGCAAGAATTGGCATGAGCGCTCCTGCTGACAAGCCTCTGCTTTCATTAGAGCCTTATCTACATTTACCGAGGCCTTCTGGTAGACTTGACGTGCTCTGCTCACCGTGAGAGAGGACGACCACGAGCTCTTCTTCACGAGCTGTGAAGCGTCCACGCTCAGCGGGATGCTCGTGCACGTCGAGCACTTGCCCAAATCATTGCTGCTGCGGGAGTTTTTAAGTGCCTGGTCATTGATGGTGTTGTAGGCTTCCAAGAAGTACTGCGACTGCGACTTATCCGGGTGACGTCCCATGGTCATGACGCCCGGTGGTCCATGGTGAAACAGGCAGGCCTCGCGTTCCAATTCATCCGAGCTCCAGTAGCCAGAAGGTGGTGTCCTGTTCTTGGGTTCAGCTGACTTGCAGCGCTCCCGGCTCTTGCTGCGCTTGCGGTGCCGAATAGCAGGAGGTTCTCCATCTGGGCTGGCCTTGCCTCCATTGATGCTGCCCTTGCCATGGCCGTGACCATGGTGTGGGCCCTCTAGTGAGTGGGACTTGGTGAAGAGCTTCTGAACGGAGTGCACCAGGTGCCGGATTCGGCCAGGGCTGTCGCTCCGTTGCTCCAAGGCTGCGGCGGCACGCTTGTACTGCAGCGTGTGATAGCCATCCCGAGGCACTGGGAGTTGCCGGTCGAACTGATCCAACAGGGCGACGGGGAGACGCTGTTGGCCCTTGTTGGCTGGAACCCCTCCCCCGGTGTAGGGAACCACAGCGGTCTCATCCTTCAGCTCGTGCTGAGAGCTATAGTGTCTGCGGGGGAAGGTCCCGTAAGGCACCACGCAGTCAGGCTGGTAGGGGCTTCTCTGGGAGTAGTAAGAGTGGTCGACCGGGTGGGGGTTGTCGATCTGGCTGATGAGGTAGGGCTTGTGGTCCAAGTGGTGACCCATGGAGTCAAAAGAGGGGTCACAGGTCACCACGTGGTGGTGGCTGCGGCTGCTGGATAAGCCTTTCATCACAGAGATGGAATCATCCAGCGAGGGTCGGAGGCATCCACGCACAGTACAGCTCCAAAGTGACCTGATGGTCTGCAGGGAATACATAGAAAGACATAAATGACCGTGAGCATTCTGTGCGAATGTTTTTATGTTTTTGCTATGTTGGTAAATAATGGGATACTATTTCTTTTTTTTTTTCTTTTCTTTTTTTTGCCTAGATCTATGAATTTATTTAAAAATACAATTCAGAGATATAATGACTTGAATTTTCCCTGATCTCTGAATTAAATTCTGAATTAAAATTCCATGAATAATATTAAAATGTGATGTGACTCCCCCAAAACATAGTAATATTTATTAATTAAATCAAGTAAAAGTTAAGTTTTTAAAATCATGTGAAATCAACATGAATGTAAGGTGTATATGTTTTTAAAGATTTTGCCTTTTATTTATCTTGGACACTCTTAGTATTCATTAAAGGGAAAGCTCACCCAAAAATGAAAATTTTGTTGGTAATTACTCACCCTCATGTCGTTCCAAACCTGTAAGAAACACAAATTAAGATGTTTTTGATGAAATCAGAGAGCTTTCCGAACCTCCATACAGCAACGGATCTACCATGTTCAAGGCCCAGCAAAGTAGTAAGCACATCATTAAAACAGTCCATGTGACATCAGCGGTTCAACCTTAATTTTATGAAGATACGAGAATACTGTCCTTAGTACCTTTCTGGGCCTTGAACGTGTCAGTTGTTTTGGTCTCTGGAGGGTCAGAATGCTCTCTGATTTAATAAAAAATATCTTAATTTGTGTTCCGAAGATAAACTAAAGTCTTAAGAGTTTGGAACGACATGAGGGTGAATTTTCATTTTTGGGTGAACTATCCCTTTAACCCCTTCACCAGCAACAAACAGTTCAATAAAAGGTCTTGTTCTTTGCAAAGTGGAACCACAACCACTTTGCACAAAACAATATGTACTCAAACCTAACCAAGCAGAGCTGATCTGATCAAATACCCTGTTAGTTCAATGAACATCTGTGTTTGACATTACCCAGCAACAGTCAGGCTTTCAAAATGCTTTTTTGTCTGACAGTACTTGAAAGGATTATTCAAGGCTGAGAAGTCTTGACATACTTTTCTGTTCTTCTCAGAGGGAGGGGAAGAAAGCTAAGATTCAGATGATAGATAGACGATGTAAAAAGGAAAGTACTATTGAAAATCACAATGAAGTGTTCAAGAGGAACTAGGTCCTGTGGTCTTGTGTGACTTATGAGTTTTTTGTAAAAAATTTCAAAGTTTTGAATTTCAATTTAAATTCATACACAGACACACATGCATGCATACAAATTAAACCAGAGCAGTTCAGAAGTACTATGTACAACCCCTAGCACACTATTTTCATTTCATCACCAATCCCAACTACTTTCAGCCGCTCTCTGTCAGTCATTAAGATCAGTGCAAGTTGAGCCTGATGGGACACAAGGCAACGCTACAGAAAAATCTCAATTTCCTTTTTATACCGATGTCTTTTCAGATGTTGTCAGAGCCCAGGCTTTCATCACGGCTCTTCTTGGAAAGCTCACACTCAGTAATTGCTTGAACTAAGTTCACAAAATCATCGTTTTATCAGTCAGGCTATCTATTGTAAGCAAAAATTAGCTGGGATAAACCCCTTCGTCAGGTATGTGATGTGACTGAATCACTCATGTGAACAACTTCGTCATCCCAATTTTGGGCTTTTTGTAAGGCATACAGCCAAATGTGGCTAACTGCAGATGGTTAGCATATCCTCATTCAGCCACACTAATTGCGTGACGTTGGATATGAAGAAGAACATTTGTTCCAAGAAAGAGAGAAAGAGAGAGAGAGCAGCAGAGAGAGTGAGAGAGAGCCAACCCTGTTATTAGAGAGGTTATTATTGGGCCTTGTGACAGTCTAATGGGAGGGGGCTGTTGCAGCTTGGAGTGCAAAGCCACGGATCTCAAACACCTACATGCCACACACTCATATCACACATACACAAACAGGAAGAGAGGAGCTCATTTACAGCAAATCTTTAGACAGCCAATTGCAAAGCCACTTATTCACCCAGCACTGGGGTTCACACTGGCGCTGTGAATGTCCTTCACTGTCGTGGAAGCATCACCTATCCTATTCATAACAACAGGCATCAACCATACATCATCTATAGTTCATAATCTGTACATAACTTTTTCCAGATACAAACAAATACGTATATATTATATATATATTTGACCAAAAATACAGTTAAAAGTTACAGTCATGGCCAAAAATATCAGCACCCTTGCTATTCTGTCAGAACATGCAAAACATCTCTCAGAAAATTGTTCCAAATTGTTCCAATTGCAAATGTTTTGTTTGCACTGCAACAACACAAAAACACAGAGAAGAAAAGTCAAACTTGATAAAATTTCACACAGAACTCAAAAATGGACTGGACAACATTATTGGCACCTTGTCAAAATTGTAAGAAATAATTGCTTTTCAAGCATGTGATGCTCCTGTAATTTGTTTCTAGACACACCTGTTGCAAATAACAGGTGTGGGCAATATAGTAATCACACTTGCAACCAGTTAAAATGGAGCAAAGTTGACTCAACCTTTGTGTTATGTGTCACACTGAGCATGGAGAAAAGTGTAGAGTAGTCTGTGGATTTGAGACAAAAGATTGTGGAAAAACATGGACAATCTCAAGGCTACAAGTCTATCTCCAGAGATCTTAATGTTCCTGTGTCCACTGTGCGCAATATCATCAAGAGGTTTACAGCCCATGGCACTGTAGCTAACCTCCCTAGATGTGGACAGAAGAGCAAAATTCATGAAAAATTACAACGAAGGATTGTTCGAATGGTGGATGAAGAACCCCGATTAACTTCCAAACAAATTCAAGCTGATCTGCAGACACAGGGTACAACAGTGTCAGCTCACACTATCTGTTTCACTGAATGAAAAGGGACACTATGGTAGGAGACCCAGGAGGACACCACTGCTGACACAAAGGCATAAAAAAGCAAGACTGGAGTTTGCCGAAACTTATGTGACAAAACCACAATCCTTCTGGGAGAATGTACTGTGGACAGATGAGACAAAAGTAGAGCTTTTTGGTAAAGGACATCATGGCACTGTTTACAGAAAAAGAAATGAAGCCTTCAAAGAAAAGAACACAGTCCCTACAGTCAAACATGGTGGAGGTTCAAAGCTGTTTTGGGGTTGCTTTGCTGCTTCTGGCACTGGATGTCTTGACTGTGTGAATGGTATCATGAAATCTGATGATTACCAAAGAATTTTGGGCCAGTGTCAGAAAGCTGCATCTCCACCAGAGGTCATGGGTCTTCCAGCAGGACAATGACAGGAAACACACTTCAAAAAGCACTCAGAAATGGTTACAAACAAAGCGCTGGATAGTTCTGAAATGGCCAGCAATGAGTCCAGATCTGAATCCCATAGAACACCTGTGGAGAGATCTCAAAACAGCAGTTGGGAGAAGGCATCCTTCAAATCTGAATGACCTGGAGCAGTTTGCAAACAAAGAGTGGTCCAAAATTCCAGTAGAGAGGTGTAAGAAAGTCATTCATGGTTACAGGAAGCGATTGATTTCAATTATTTGTATCCAAAGGGAGTGCTGCCAAATATTAAGTTAAGGGTGCCAATAATTTTGTCCAGTGCATTTTTTGGGGTTCTGTGTGGAATTGTATCAGGTTTGACTTTTCTTCTTCTTCTTCTTCTTCAAAAAAAAAAAAAAAAAAAAAAAAAACGTGAGTACCAAAACATTTGCAACTGCAACAATTTTCTGACAGAATTGCAAGGGTGCAGATATTTTTGGCCATGACTGTATGTCATGACAACTATCGGAGGGAACAAGGCAATGTTAATGTGTTTGGTCTTGTCGGAACAGATCTGCTACGCTGCTGCTGCTGTGGCAGAGCAAGTACTGATACTTGCTACTGCCAATACATTCACATACATGCTGCTGTGGGCATGTAAGAAATACCGCTGCTGCACATATTTATGAAATAACCCCCATAGCATACATGAATCACCCTATAGCAGATCTATGCAGGTGGAGCTGGGGAAGCTGGAGGGTTTCTGAAGCACACTGCAACTGCTAGAGCACTAGCCGAGTATTTGAATGTTGAGAAGTAAGCTCATTGGCTGCTGATACAAAAGGGCCAATCAGCTGCGCCATGTGACGATGTCATTATGTCAGTGTTTTTAAACATTTTTAACATGTTAAACTGAAGTGAGTCAGAAAAGGTGATGAGAGAAAATACGATGCGTGTCAGATCCGCGTCATGTTCAGCAGCGACAGCTCTTAAAGAAATAGCAGCCAAAACAACCAAATAACCAGCTGCTGGGATGTCTGTTCATCAAAGGAAAAAAAGAGGAAAAAAAGAACTTTTATAGCTTTAAGGATTCATCTATATTTAATTAAGTATTTAGTGTTTGATAACTTCATATTTTTAATTATAATATATAATCACTTCACTGGCTGCCCGTACATTTTAGGATTCAATTTAAAATTCTTCTATTTGTTTTTAAATCCCTAAATGGGCCCCACCTTACATTTCAGAGCTGCTACACCCTTACATGCCCACCTGTTCAGCTGTTCCTGAATGTGCCAAAAACAAAGCGTAAGCTTAGAGGGGACCGTGCCTTTGCTGTGGCAGCTCCTAAAGTGTGGAATAATTTGCCTCTGCCCATTAGGCAGGCCTCTTCATTGTCTTTATTTAAATCGTCTCTTAAAACACATCTTTTGACACCTGATGTTGATATCTGGTTATTTATTTTAGTTTTTCTATGGTCTCTTAATGTGTTTTAGTTGTATTTTATGTCTTGTATGAGTTTTATTTTTCTGTACAGCACTTTGGTCCACTTTGGTGTTTTTAAAGTGCTTTATAAATAAAGTTTGATTGATTGATTGATATAATTATAATATAATGCATACCACAGATACACACTGCATTCAGCACTCAGTTCTGAGTTTGATATCGATGAGTTTGACAATGAACCAGTAAATAAAAACACTGTTTTAGTGTGACACTAGAGCAGTGCAAGTGTGCCATTGTGTTAGCCTTGATGAGAAACAACTCTCCAATTGGGAGTTATTAATTAGCACAATATTATATCAACTCTGACAATAGTGAACTAATGTATTATATCTGCCGTAAACATTCACAGATTATAGGAAAGCACTTTGTGGACTAACCCATTACGTGTGCCCTCATTTTACAGTGCATATAAAACTGACATATTAATGTCATATGCATCTTGATAAAGCTATTCCCCTCAGTCGTCTCTGGAGAGATGCCAAATGAGAAAAACTTAACAGCTCCTGCGGCTCACGTCCTGGAATTGTATTCCGTCTGCAAGGGAAATAGGTCATTGTGACAGGTGGAGTGTGGATTGGCCATGATGTGATTCCCTGTAAAAGCTTTCTAATGGAGACTAACACCTGCCACCCACCTTTCCCTAATACTGGTGAATCCTCTACTACCATTCATAAGACTGTGACGCCAATTCACTGTTCCCACAGTGTTGTTTTTCCCAGTGCAGTGTAAAAAATGTCATGCAATGTAAAAAAATAAATAAATATTAAAATACAAAATCACCCAAAGATTTAGTAAAGTTATCTTGAGAATAGATTGTGAATCTCTACTGTGTCCCAGTACTATGCCATTATATGTGTCACACTCTACAGTATCAAGTCGCAATATCAGCTTTTTTTTTTTTTTTTTTTTTTTTTTGGTGGCTACATCACTGGCTTTAAAGATGAACATTACATGTGTTTTGAAGATGACATACTAATAATTATCTTACTAACATATTATATTATATTATGTAACAGTTTATTCAATTAACATATGTATTGCACATATGTGACATGACAATATTTGGCATGAGAGTATTTTACCAGATCAAAATTAGCTGGCTTTCAGCTTTCACGAAACAATGTGTGTATAATAAATAATACTTTGGTTTTATGTAATGTCATGATGTTGTAATAACACGGTAACACTTTCAGGAACCAATTCTTGTTTAGGGACCAATTCTCAGTAATAACTAATTGCTTATTAGCACGCATATTACAAGCATATTGGCTATTTATGAGTACTTATAAACCCATATTAATGCCTTATTCTGCATGACCATATTTTACATCATTTAAACCTACTCCATACCTAAACTTAACAACTACCTTACTAACTATTAATAATTAGGAGTTTATTGAATTATTGGAATCACAATACTACTTTAATATGGAAACCTCATACCACTGTCTTTTATATGCTGGTTAAGCATAGCACAGAAGTTGTGCTGGAATGTGTGTTGGGCCATATTTTTATGGGTGACAAAAAGTATATTTCATTGCTGCAGTCTTGCATGGGCAATGTCCATCTGTCTTTTTCATGAGTATTAACGAGAGAGGTTACACAGCATGAGTAATTAGTCTCTGAGGGAAAAGGGTCGCCACACAGTGGCTGAACAGATGGGAAAAAACATAAAACATAATAATACATACTTGAAAATTAGAGCAAGATACACAGTTATGACCACATTCAAAGGTCATGTGTGTTGAAATATACATATATACAGCATACTGTACGCACAATGCACAATTTTTTTTTGCAAATTATTACTAGTACATTTTCGTTTTGATTTTGGAGTGAACTGTGATCTACACGTTTTGTGAAGTACCTATTAATGAAACAATTAGCACTTTGAGTCATTTTCACATGTCCTGATCATAGAATAAGACAAGACTACAGTTCTGAACTGTTACTCCAAACAGTTTCTTGTATCTTGGTGATGCTTGAAATCACAGCTGACTCTGAGCTCTCGTACAGACAGCAGTTGTGACAGAATGGGATTACTATGATGAATTGGGAGTGTTTCCCCCCTGATTTAATGCTGTGGTTGTGGGCATCCTCAAGCGTATGGAGAGCCAGCACTTTTTTCTCCATTTTCCAAGCCACTTACCAGTGAGGGAATAATTACAACTTTACATAAAAAATTCAGACCTGCATTCATAACATTCTTGACACAAGAAATCCTCCAAAAGTAGTACTGTATATAGACGTACTGTACAATAGGTCAAATCTCTGTTGAAAAACCATGACTGAAAGCACAGTGCTAATATTTCCCTCTCTGTTCCACTTCAGAAGATGCAATCCATCACCACTTCTCTCCTGACTTCCTCAGCCAAACCCCAGAAAGATCTGTGACCCCTTCTGTTCCTTACCATCCACTTTTGTCTCCATCCACCCATCTCTCTATCCCATCGGCTGACAGACTTGGGCACCCATGGCCTTCAAAACCCCCAATCTCAGCAGGGAACTGGAGCCTTGACTGTCCTCAATTGCTCATTTATCACTTACAGACGGATGGAGGTGCACATACCAATATAAAGATGACCAACATGGACTTACAGTACATGCTCACACACACTCGCGTGCCCATGCAGAGAATGATGAGCTGATAAAGATGTGGGTCAGAGCAATATTGATCCCAGTCCAGTGGTATACCGCTGGAGGCAGTGTGATTGATAGCATAACCAAGGACCAGGATAATAGACTGAAATTTGATTTGTTCATAACACAATATTCATCTGACATTTATACATTGTTTAAAGAAAACGGATTAGCCTATGAGAACAAACGCATTAGTTATGATCAATGATAATGCAAGAAAAAAGGTTCATAATCTATGCACCTTCTGACAAATTGCATTGTACGTCTGGGTTATCCTGAGTTATTGTGCCGAGAGAAGAGGGTTTTAGAAGCGGCTGTAGTTGTATCAAGACTTGTGTAATTAGTTGGCACAGCTTTAGCTGTAGTGAGGATGGCGGAGCTACTGAATCGATGCAAAGGCCTATTGTGCATTTTGGTGACTCAAGAGCCTCTGTTTGCAGACTTCCTGCGAGCCAAAAATAAACTCAACTTGAATAGATTTCCTCCCTTCCCACGCAGGAATCAGAGAAGCAGAGGGAATGAGATAGAGGAGAGAGAGAGGAGAAGGGGTGTAATGTTCATTAGCTGTCAGGAGGATCTGATTTTCATGGGTCTGCATTTCTTAAGATGGGAAAGGTCACGTGTCATTGCTGGATATGACTCTGTAGACTATGGATTCACTTGTGGGTCGTTTATATTGTACAAGCTATTTTATGAATCATGTTTAATGGATCTTCGAAGAGCTCAGATGCATTTGAGGGGTCAGGTTAGCATTGCAATCTTAGTACCAGGTGTATCCATTGACGCTTATTCAAAAGTAGCCATGTATTCTGATGGGATAACTTTATAGATATATCACTAATGTTTTTTCCACTGTGCACAACAGTCAAGCTTCAAACTTACTAGACTTCTGAAGGCATGCAATCATTTTATATAAGTAAATAACCAAAAATGTATCATAGCGGACCAAATAAATCATTTAGAATCACAAAAGAAGATGTAATGTCCTATTTGTGAACAAATTTGCCAGAGATTATATATTTTTTTAATGAAGTTGAATAATTATTAAACCTCGCTGACTTAATTATTCAATGGAGAAGAAAATTATCAGTAAAAATGACCCAAGGTATAGTTTACCCCAAAAATGTAAATTCCACCATCATTTACTCACCCTCATGTTGATACAAACCTGTCTGCAGAACACAAAAGAAAATATCTAGAAGAATGTTGGTAGCCAAAACTTTTTGGTGACCATTGGTTTCCATTATTGAGACATGTTCCACAGAAGAGAGAGAAAGTCATATGGATATGGAACAACATGAGGGTTAGTAAAATCATTTTGTGAACTATCCCTTTAAATGTCAGGCTGACAAAGCTACTGTATAGCTATAATTGGAATATAGTGCACAAGTCATGTTGTCGACCTTTGATACTTTTATAGTGCTTCTGCATCCCCTTAAAAGCTTAAAAGATCCAGTCTTCATTCATTGAGATTTCATAAAAAAAAAAAAAAAAAAGAATGACCAGTTTATTGTAGAAAATGTCTTATGTGTTCCTTAGTCATATTAAATAGTAGGGCTGGGTTTTGGCACAAATTTCATGATTTTATTAGATTCTGACTCATAAGCTTTCGATTCAATTTCCGATTCTATTAGATTCAATTCAATATCAATATCAGGTACAATAAATGCCAAATTTTCTCTAGAAAAAAAAGCCTCTTAACTAATGCTAATGTAACTAATGTAAAATATACATGAGATTCATTTGGTACTACATTACTATAATATTGAAGGTTAAAATGAACTGATTTACAGTATATACAAATGCTTAAATTACACTCAATTAAGTTTTTATAATAATAAATTTACAATCACATAATTATATTTCTACTCCAATTCGTTTTTTGAAACAAACATTTAAATGATGGCTGTTATAAAAATTTATGGATTTATTCAAACAAAGTTATAATGAATGTGTTATATGGTACATATAATTAACTCTAGAGTTAGTTTTTCTAGCTGACTAACGAGGTTATGGTCACCAAATATGTTTTTCTGAGGTACATGTGACGTAACGTGACATTGTTTACAAGCTGTTATGTATACACGTTTCCGCAGTTGAATCACTGATTGAACAATTACATGAGACGGGATACGGATTTCGGTAAGCTGTACTTGTTCTTTTAACATACCATCAGATGTTCATTCATGTATATTTTGTGCTGAAACTGATATTAAAGTTGAGGAGTTCATGTGCAGTTCTTCACGCTGCCGCTTATCTTGAACTGAGGTGCTATAGCAATCTGACATGCCACATTGAACAGCGTCAAAACGGCATTTACAGTTTGAATACTGTAATAAAATGGAAAGAATTTAAAATCTGAGAATTTTTTAATTTTATTGTTTTTTGTTTTTTTTTGTGATGCAATGGGCGCTACAATGTTCGGTTCATTAATTGAAAACACCAATTAATTTTGATGTTACCACAAGAAGCACACTTTAAAGTTACCTTACAAATCATTTTTAAAGTGTACATTACACATTAGACCTTGCTTATAATCTGGCTAGGTTTTACTA
The DNA here is from genome assembly GCA_036784905.1 of Acrossocheilus fasciatus. Taxonomy (NCBI): domain Eukaryota; kingdom Metazoa; phylum Chordata; class Actinopteri; order Cypriniformes; family Cyprinidae; genus Acrossocheilus; species Acrossocheilus fasciatus. The sequence continues at coordinate 20,161,431 of CM071939.1, read as the reverse complement.
CGTCATGTGGGTATTTTAAGCCTTTCATATTGACTCTCAATGGATAGTTGTGCTCCATGTGACCTTAAATAAACCCTGATATATGACAGTGCAGGACTTTACCCTTTTATGTTCACAGGTCAAGTTTCTAAACTTAAATAGGGACAGAAAAATATCAATAGAATCCATACAGCTGAGTAATATACTGTGTGGTTGTGTTTAGTTCTGTATTCAGTGTGTATGTGCACAAATACGTTCTGTTCCAGAAATATCTCAAAAGATGAGGGGTGAATGTCACCATGGTAACAGATGGTTTTAATATAAATTGCTGCAGTCCTTCTACAAAACATTTCTGCTCCTTTTAAAAACAGCCTGGGCATGACTCCATGAAATGTACCAGGCACTGGCATCTGGGAAAACACCAATGAACTAGCAAAACAACATTTAATATTAAAATTCAATTGGTTTTTATTAATTGGCCTCTAAAGGACTGTTAAATCTGAGACAGCTGTAGCAGGAATAAAGTCACACACATAACCACAAAATACTATACAGTACATGCAAATGATTATTTATGTCAAAATCAAACCAAGTATTGAATGAAACTGCAGTGAAAAAGAAAGTATACAGAGGCAATTATGTAAAAATGTTAGAGTTATAAATAAGAGTCCTTTCCTTTATAGCTGAACGGTTTCAATGTCATGTCTGCAAAACATTGGCATTAGCTGATTAAAACAAGTTATCCGGAAAATTGCATTGCAAGGATTTCATCACAAGGACAGTACCAGCTGTGGGAAACAAGGGGTTGTGTTTAGAGGATATACAGAAAGCAACTGTAGGAGAGGGTTGATGGTTGTTCAGCTTTCAGCTTTATTTTGTAGTGCATGTCTTTATTATTTTGAGGGGGTTAGAATTAGAAAAACGAGTATAATAAAGGTACTTAAAAGTAAAAACTAAATTTCTTCTGTAAATTGTTTGGGATCAATTCAGTTGAAGAAGGATGGATGGATGGATGGATGGATGGATTTTTATTTAGTATTCTGTATGGCATTTACCACACAGTGGCACAGTAAAGCACTTCTAGAATGCATTAAATGTTAATGTGTAAAAGGTTTTTTAAATGACTTCATGTCTAAGTATGTCCACTATTCCTTATATAGAACTATATTTATTATTCGTTCAGTAGTTTATTTAATTTCCTTTTGAACAGCTGAATTCTCTATATAGTTAACTATTTAATATCAACAATGCACTCTGAGTTATAGCACAGAACTGATATGCACGACACAATAACAATAATTTGCGATTAAGCTGCTGTCAAGCACAAAGGAAAATGTACATGACTGCGGTGGGTAATTAGAGCTCTAACGTAATGTACAAATTGTACAGTATATATATTTATAGTGCAGCTGCCATGAGCAACTGACAGATAAAGACTTCGGGTGCAATACACATATGTTGAAAAACTAGAAATATCACCATTACATTTTCTAATAAGAACATTGTAGTTTCAGCAAAACAGTAAGGTGTCAACCCAGTGACTTTTATGAAGTTATAATTATATTACAACTTTTGCTTGAGATGGCAAAATGCACTTTTTGAACATTTAAACACTGTAAAAAGTGATAAGTTGACTTAACTTAAAAAATTGAGGAAACCCATTGCCCAAGTAAATAGTATTTAAAAAAAAAAAAAAAAAGTTAAATGAACTTGACAATTAACTTAACTTATTTTTTTTTTAATTATCATTTACTTAAAAATTTTAAGGCAACGGGTTTCCTCAATTTTTTTAAGTTAAGTCAACTTATCACTTTTTACAGTGCAGATTATTTCTAAATTACAGTATATGAATATATTTTTTCAAACTGAAAAAGGAACGTTTCATAGAATAACCCTGTCTGTTTTAATTCACAGATGTACCCCTTTGTGTTTAATTCTTAATTATTTAATATTCAATCTAGTCCAATTCTAACAGGGGTAACTTAAATGTTTACTTAGCTAATTATTCATTGATCATATGATATAAATGAACAAAGAACTGCATTAATTTGTAAAATGAGATGTATGTAATATGAGGCTTTTAAATAGTCACAGTGCAGTGTCAGATACAGATTCATCTGCAACACGTTTACAATTATACATTCTCTGTATTGCAGGTCATTATGGTCATCTGACTTTAATTGTTTAATGCGGCTCCATAACGTCGCCCTTTGTTTAGTGTAGTAAGCGATGAGCTCTCCTAAGCAGTGTGAACGTACTAAAGGAAAGCGCATACCACTGGGTTTTCAGACTGCCAAATGACCTTTTAATGATAGAGCAAGCATTTGAATGAGGATAATTAAAAAGCTATTGGATTGGATTTCTAAGCAACTATGTGGAGTGATAAGGGAGATAATGTTGCTAAATCAGGACAAAAACCCCAATGGCATGGTATTTCTCCAGTGGGTTCCGTCCTTTAAATGTAAGCACTTGAGTTGTGAAGCTACTCAGGATAACCATTGTACATACTGTACCTCATGTTGTGTACTAATTGAATGCAACATGCTTCTATTAAAGTAACACGTTGTTGACTTGACTCTTTTCAGAGTAGTATCAATGCTCCCATTGAGCTATTGAACACAAGACATGGTTTGGCACCTTACTTCAATAAAACCTAAAACACAGATTAAAAATTTACATCAAGTGGGTAATCCTTACCTGGCCAATTTGTTCTTTGCAATATGTTGTTTACATAAAATAAACTCTGTTTCTTAGTGATAATGAAAGTACACAACACACACTGTATAAGTACTGTGCTTTCCAAATATACTATGACAACCAGAATCTTAATATAGAGTAAATTTAAAGCCATTAAAAGAAGCATAGATGCAAAATACAGAGATCATTTATTGTGAATATATTGTGAGTATACTGTATTTGGTCCCCCCAGTATTGATACTATACTTTTTCCAGATTTTTGAAGTGACCAGATTCAAACAAAGAAATTTAAATGTATTACCACAGAAATTTAACACAGGAAGTCAAGGATTATCTTAACTTATCTTCTTTTCATTTCACCCTGAAACACATCTTTAGCCACTTTCCTCTCATCCTTCCCTGCACCAATAGTGCTGAGCAAGTAAATAGCATAGCCAACCATCAAGAAAATACATAAATATTTCAAAGAAACGCTAGCTCTGGTCTCACTAACACTGCCAAAAATTCAAAAACAATCTTCAAACTATATATTTTGCATAGAAAGAGAAACTGGTTACATGGCACCAGTCTTGTTTATAATAAGTAAAATGTGTTGAAATGAACTGAATTCGATTCGAAAGTTAAAATTGCTATTATGGCAACAGGTTCCTTCCTTTACCTTTATACCTTTACAAAAATAAAAATCTACATTTTGACTGTGTTGTTCTCTGAATTGATATTACAAGGCAAATGAAAAGTGGAAAACAATAAAAGAAGCATTAGGGTGTAGCTTTAGCAAAGGGAAAGGCCTGGTTGTGTTTTATCACATTAACTGTAAGCCATTTTATCTGACAAAATTGAAGTGAGGTCCACATGAGAGATGTTTAAAGTCAGTGCAGATGTTATCTGTCAACACACATCCTCCACTGATTAGCTGCTCGTCCCACAGGGCTTAAGCATTCTCCCTAGGCCCAGCATTCGTGACACTACTCCATTTTTTCTTTCAATCAAGCTGTGATTACAGCCTTGGAACTACAGACCACAAAGACCCCTCTCTAGCCAATCAACTGAAAACTCAAGTTTGAGTTTTTGCAAGTAAAGAAAAGACACGTCATGTCAAAAAGATTTTTCATGCTTTCTTCCCCCCAACATCTATCTTCTAAATTACTAAAACAATTAAATATTCCCAACATACATACAAAAAAGTCTTTAATATATACATATAATGTAGAGGTGTTTCTAGGGCTGTTCCTCCACAATGTGGCTTTACTGTTACAGTATCTCCAGAAGGAAGTCCATGTAACTCCATACTCAAAAAGGAAGTCTCAGGTGTTCAGTCAGCAAGCAGGTAAGTATTGATAAAGGCTATTTGGGTGCAGGCTAATCAAACAGTGGGACTGAGCCACACTTTGTCTGCTATACCATTCACAGACAGAAAACAACTCTAGGCCAAATGCCAACTTATGTCAACATTTTTGCATGTATATACACAAAACAACCTTGTGTGCCACTGCCTACCAAGCTTAGCATCTACTTTATCCAGCAAGACTTTTAGTCAAACAGCTTCTCTAGAATCAGACTAGACTAGAATCAAACCAGCATAAACAAGCAGCATTGAAATTCATACTAAAGTGGCCTTTTCATGCTGGTGTTAAGTCTGACAGTTTCTTTAGACAAAATGCAAGGCTACTTTTGAATGATTGACTGATAACGATGCTTTTTGGGCCAGATGGTATACAGTATACCAGCAGGGACTAACATAACCATGCTAACTAGCCACATTTTAACCCCTAATTGAGACATAAGGGCCTTTAACTATAAGCTTCAGTTTCACCTCAAATCATTCAAGTTATGCCTGAAAGATCATTTTCAGCCCAGAGTTTCCAAGTTTAGGGCTTGTCGGTTAGAAAACATGGTGGCTGGAAATGGATGCAGCATCTGTATTACCAGTAATTTTTTTAAATGAATAAAGTAATTTTTCTCCCATTTGCATTTGCAAAACATGCAAGTACTGTACAAATACAGCACCTCCATGAATTAGATAAAAACATAAAAAGCATAACTTTATTGTTCATTTTGTAGAAATAGGGAAGTAAAAAAATATCATCAAAATGATCTGAATGCATCTGATAATTAGGTCATGATTAGAACTTTGAACTCCCCAGGAGGATCTGAATACACAAAGAGCCAATCTTAATTGTAATTTAAATCTGATGCTTTTAGTACAAAATAAAACAGATAAGCTCATCAGGACGCAGATACAAAGCAGACGGGTCTTGATCCTAAAGTGCTTAATACATTGCAACTTATATAAATAAAATGGGCATGAAATATTGTTTTGAGCTGAAATTATTTTAGTGTGCTGGAAGAAAGCCTCTGGAGTGAAATTCGTTGCCAGGGACAACAGGCAAATCTACACTTTAGCGTCATTACACACAAATATCTGACCGCAGAATGCCACAACTGGCTAATCAAAATCACAATTCCATAGTGTCTGCATACTGCATATGTGGTGGCTGGCCTGATGAAACCATATGTTGAGTAATGCTGTTTATACTCTCACATCAATCTGCTTTTCAGCTGCCGTGCACGAGAAATCACAGAGTGGGGGAAGGAAAAGCATCTGTAACGCAGTTTTAATGGAATCAAAAGGTTAGCAAGCACTGCCTCATTATGTCACACATCGGGCAGTATGCAGAAATCCATTATGCATCAGCACATGAAAACGAGGAAATGCGAAGGAAAAGAAGAGATAAGGGAGGAGAAATGTCAGAAAGCTGAGCCGCAGGCTGCATCCTCCAGTCCGCCTGGGATACGTCAGAGTGTGTGAGTTTGTGTGCGCCAGTGTGTATGTATGTCTGCGTGTCTTTGGGAGAAAAGAAGCACATTCCCACCCACTCAATCCCATGATTCAACCGAGCCTGCACCAGGCGTGGGCTTGAGAGAGAGAAAAAGAGCGACAGAGAAAGAGCTCTCTTTCAGAGAAAGCAAGAGAGGAGAGACATGGAGAAGAGAGAGAAGCAAGCAAAAGGAGATGCAATGAGAGAGAGAGTGTTTCTTTATCCACTCCTCACCGCTATGTTGCAATATTCCTTTCAGCTGGTGTTCAGGCAATGCTTTGAGGAGAAAGGCTGCTGGGCCGAGGATGGGGAGAGTTGGGCAGTTTTAAGGTGTTTTTGCTCCTGATGGCTTCAGCTCGTCAGGACATGTCTTAGGAGTATTATTTCCACTTCTCAATGCTTTACTCTCTAAAATCTGGGTTAAAGGTGCAATAGGTGATTGTCTTCAGAAACATTTTTTTGTTATGCTGGTTGAAAGTCTCTTCACATCCTGATAGTAATCATTAAGTTAAGTGATCTAAATGTATTTATCTGTATTTATATATTCTGTGGAAGGCGTAGGACCAAGAAATGTTTCATCCAAAAAAAACGCTCAGTCCGAGCATTTTAAATGTCTTTCCTACCTGCCTATCAACGTATGTATTTGCATATCTCTGCGCACCCTGTTCGTGCAGACAGGATACGTCATCAGTGCGTTCACGTACACCATTGCAGACAGAACGAGAATGGCAGAAAAACATCAACAACCCGATCTTCCTTCCTGGTAGTGTAGTACTTTTACTAACTGTACTATAAAGTTTTCTCACCTGTAAATGACACATAATGTAGCCCAGCAGTTCAATTCCAGTCCTCGCGAGATTGGCTGCCCACTGAAGCTAAGCAGGGTTGACCCTGGTCAGTACCAGAGACCTCCTAGGAAATCTATAGGTTGCTGTTGGAAGAAGTATTAATGAGGCCAGCAGGGGGTGCTCACCCTGTGGTGTGTGCAGGTCCTAACGCCCCGGTATAGTGATGGGGACACTATACTGTCAACAAGCACCGTCCTTCGGATGAGACGTTAAACCGAGGTCCTGACTCTCTGTGGTCATTAAAAAAAAAAAAAAATCCCATGGCACTTCTCGTAAAGACACCGGTATCCTGGCCAAATTCCCTCCACTGGCCTTTGTCGACCATGGCCTCCTAATAATCCCCATTCATTGAGTTGGCTCCATCACTCTCTGTCTTTTCCACCTGTAGCTGGTGAGTGGTGAGCGCTGTTGTGCTGTGGCTGCCGTCGCATCATCTAAGTGCATGCTGCACACTGGTGCTGGTTGAGGAGAGACCCCCCTCATGATTGTAAAAGTGCTTTGGGTGTACAGCAATACACAATAAAGTGCTATATAAAAATGCCAAAGTCGTTATTTTTGTTTTCTTTGCACAGCTATTCTCGTAGCTTCATAAAATTAAGGTCCATGGGCTATTTTAATGATGTCTTTACTACCTTTCTGGGCATTGAACATGGTAGGCTATCTTGGCTATCTATGCAGGGTCAGAAAACTCTTGGATTTCATCAAAAACATCTTAATTTGTGTTCCGAAGAGGAACTAATGTCTTACAGGTTTGAAATGACATAAGGGTGAATCAGTAATGACAGAATTTTCATTTTTGGGTGAACTATCCCTTTAAATCCCAAACATGGCCAACTGATTCACAACAAGTATGAGTAATATGTGAATTGTGGTGCTCTATTAGGTTTTACAAGGCAATGGAGACTCGAATGATCAAGTAAACCCAACTGATTCAGTTATTCAAGTGTGGGCTTGTTAAAACAACACTAAAATCCATGTCGTTAAACAGATTTGCAAGAACACAAGATGACAGGATGACAGGTCTCTTCCTGACAGAATACAGGTGTAACATCAGTCCCAGTCAGGTGGGGCTTCTCACTGCCAGTCAGGTGTCCCCATAGATCACTGTAAGATCATAACTCTTTACATTTTTTGTCAATCACTGCAAACAGGTCTGGATCAAAGTATCATCGGCCCCTGGGGCACAAATGTCACCCAACCCACCCATGATGCCACTTGACGCCCTCGATGTGAAACATATTTTCCTGCGATTATGATACTGTGTAAGTATTTCTACTGTTAAAAAGAAAATGGTTGGTTTTTCAAAACTTCACAAAGTCCTAAGTTGCTTGTTGCTAAGTTATTAAGCATAAGTAAGTTAAAAAATTATGTTATTAGGAACTGCTTCATAATGCACGTTTTAGGTTTTCAAGATAGTCTGACATTCGCTGTTCCCAAATGCAGAACATCTTAGGTAAATGACTGTTGTCATTTATGAACAGAACAAAAACTACATCAAAAAAGTCTGCCAAACCTACATTTACACTACATGCCGACATTGTAATTCTATCCTGATAGCTAAATAAATAAATTTAATTAAATTATAAAATAAAATGAAATAAAAGGCTGGGGTCTGGAAGCATGTGCCCTGTATGACTTGTATGTAATCCTGCCATAATTGCAAATGATTAAAATCAGACTCTCACAGTTCAAGGACAGTGCATACTGATAAAAACTCCCACAGGTTATATGAGGGAGTGCGTCTTCAGCTGGGAAAATCTCTTGCCAGTATTTCTGCACCACATGCAGCTGGAATTAGCCACTTGCATTCCCCATGAAATGTTTTCTTCAGGCCATGACTGTTTCATTAATGTGCTTCTCTATCTCTCACATACACACACACAGACAAAGAAGGGAAAAAAAGAAACAAGCAAACAAATATCAAACGGGTGCCCTCTTCACATTTTCCCGATGCAAATGTCCTCTGTTAATGTTTAGTGCCTTGAGTTGGATGACTTGGGGGAACATAAAAGTTCATGCAATTTGCATAAACAGATTCAAACTGCACTGTAAGACTGTAAGACTGTAAAGTCTTGTGGGAAATCTAACATAGAGCTGATGGAATTAGATGTACACGGGTGTCTTGTTTTAATTTTACTGAGAATAATGTTTGAAAATGTCTGAGTTTGTTTGGCTAAGTCTATTTTTATGACAACTATGCTAGTCTTAGGGTTAGGGTTAGATTTACAAATGTAAATGTAATGAGACAGTCACCAAAGAAATTCCAAACTAAGTTACTGCATCTCTAACAGTCTGTGCTACCATGGACAGCTCCGATATTCACACAGGCATCAGACTCTAACTTCAGCACCCTGGTCAGCTCCCCTAATATACACAATGTGGCGTGCTCTGTACTACTGTAGCTCGGCAGCCTATCAGCCCATTTTCAACGCACTTTCCTTCACAGGGTGCTAAAATGCCACCCTCTGTTGAATCCACCAGTAACAATGTTGTGAAACACTCATCAATTTGCACTTTCACACTCCGCTCTCTTCTCGTTGGGGGAGGAACTGCTGTTTTAATTTGTTTTGTAATTTCTAATTCGTCTCTTGAATGTGTTATTCAACAGTGCTTTCAAATCTGATGCCAATGAGGTCTGTAAGAAGCCTTTGAACTGGGAATTCTAGTTATCGTCTCTTGGAAGAGGTTTGTTTTGTGTACAGACTGAACTGAATGTTCTTCTGAATGATGGAAAAGAGGGGACAACCTCATTATTTTTTTACAGTATTTTTATTTTACACTGGACCAGTGTTCAGGACAGTTTAAAAGCAGAAATGTGAAGCTCATATTTTGTTTAAGTACTCATATGAATTCAGGATTCAAAAAGTTTCATCTGAGCAAGTTCAAGCAGTCATAGGAGCTGGATATCTGCTGATTTGATAACTGCTCTTATTATTATCGAGTTTGGAAACATTTGCGCTGCTTAAAATTTTTGTTGAATATTTCTTAATATTTTTGTGTTCATTCTTTTCAGGATTTACTGATCAATAGAAAGTTCAAAGGAAAAAGCATTTAGTTGAAAAATAAATCTTCTGTAACATTTTGAATGTCTTCACTTTTGATCAGAGAAGGAACGACAACAACAACAACAACAACAAAATCCTAATGATGCCAAACTTTTGAACAATAGTGTATATTATTTGGTAACACTTTAGATTAGGGAACACTATTCATTCAATATTTATTAACTAGTTGCTTATTAGCATGCATATTACCACCATATTGGCTGATTATTAGTACATATAAAGCACATATTAATGCCTTATTATTATGACCATATACATATATATATATATATATATATATATATATATATATATATATATATATATATATTAATTTATTTTTTTATCCCTTAACCCCACCCAATACCTAAACTACAACAACTAACTTATTATCAATAACCAGTGTTAAGGAGTTTATTGAGGTAAGAACTTTAATTCAATATTGTGTCTAGAGGTTTTCTCTGTAAGCGATGTAAGTCAAAAAATATAAGCACATACTTGGCAAATAAAGCTTCCAATTCTGAAAAAGAGGAGGTGTTTACAGCGCTCGTGCCTCACATGTGAGCACTGAATCAGTGACGCTACCAAGTACTAGCTTGACTCACACGTGTGTTTGTAGGTCAGAGGTAATGGTGGGGAAAAGAAGCCTTTGCTGTTTCTCATCAGGGTTTCATCGAGTGTGCAACCATTTTACATTCAAGGTGCCGTGTAGCAAAATATCTGACATGAGATGCTAAGATACAGGATATGCTTAATAAGACAGCACTATATTAATATGAAGTGAATGCACGCAATTAAAAATATAACAATGAGAGTGAATCATCACAAGGCAAAATTTTCCGTTAAGATGCATATGGCAGGAAGGAAATTCATTAGGTCTGTTATAAAACCTAGTGAGCTGTTTCACTACCTACTGCCTACATACACAGCTGCCGTCTATGACAGAATCCAAACTGAAATAGATCTTCATAAGTGACTGGTTTGGAACACTCTACATAGGCAGCAACTCTGTGCGTCATACGTGTAGAGATTTGACTCACAATTGATTTCAAAACGGGTGATGACAGAACACACAAATATACACCACCACAACATTTGAATGGTGTGGTAGTGTATTTTATATGTTGATAGAAGTTTGTTATGTTCACCAAGGCTACATTTATTAAAAATAAAGTAAAACAGTAAGATTGTGAAATACATTGTGATGTAAAATAACTACTTGAATATATTTTAATTTATTTCTACAATGAAAAAGCTGAATTTTCAGCAGTCACTACTCTAGTCTTCAGTGTCACATGATCCTTCAGAAATCCGTCCAATATGCTGATTTGCTGCTTAGGAAACATTATTATCATTAGGAATGTAACAATGCACCCCAAACCAGTTGAAAATCAATACAAATATGTTTGAGATGTAATGTGAAATGAGTTTATATGAATGTTTCTCTGAGGGGAACTGACTGTTTTTAGAAAAGTGTAGATGCTATTTTCTTTTCATCTGCCACTGTATAATGCAGTAGTGTTTATAAGCACAGCGCTGCTTTGTTTACATTGGAAACCAGGGAAACGCTATATTTCTGCTGTTACATAAGCGCCACCTGCTGGCAGAGAGTGAATTTGCAGTTTTTATTCAACCCGTCTGCTGAAATGTTGTTTCGTGCAGATATGTTTAATGTAGTATAGTTTCACAAAACTAAAGTCAAGCCATTTTGTTTTTGCTCCAATTTTGAAATTATGCAATGTAATTTAGATTAAAAACTTGCTGCATTTTTGTTTGGATTATGATTAAAATACAGTGGTTGCCTCAAAATGTAAATGTAAAGAACACATGCAAAGCCTTAGTTTGGTTATGTGAAGAGATTTCTTTTATTTGTGTTATTTATTTATTTGTTTGTTTTGGGGTTTGTTTTAAAACTTCGATTTAGTTTTGTTAAATTTCACAAATAAATATGCAACATTTTGTCCAAGCAATAATAAAATGACACCTTTTCATTTTTTGTCATAAATCTAATTTTGTTAAAAAAGAGCAAGAAAATCGTATCGAGAAATCAGTATCATGAATCGTATCACATCATGATTTAAAGGAACACTCCACTTTTTTTTGAAAATAGGCTCATTCTCCAACTCCCCCAGAGTTAATAAGTTGAGTTTTACCGTTTTTGAATCCATTCAGCTGATCTCTGGATCTGGCGATAGCACTTTTAGCATAGCTTAGCATAGATCATTGAATCCGATTAGACCAGTTGCATCGCGTTCAAAAATGATACAGAGTTACAGAAATAAGCAACCGAAAGCAATATATGTCTTCCTCAGATGTAATGTTAGTTCTGTACTTCAGCGTTGGGTAAAAGAGCATTATAATCTCCTTTGTGTTAGAGAAAGCTGCTTATATGTAGGCTACAGGAAACAGCGAAAATGTTGAATTAAACATACACACAATCAGCGTTTCCACATGTTTATGCTGGCCCCGATAATTAAAACTTCTAGCACTAGCTCCATTTCTGCAAATCAGTTTTTGTAAACGAGTGACTTGATCCACATATGGCCTTCATCAACAGCCGCGTGCGCCACCTGCTGGTGGGCGGCTGACATCAGCTGGAGATCATGCATCGGTGCTCTACTGCTATTCCTGCGGTTCCCGGATGTGCAATGCTGAATTTCCTGCCGAATTTTAACCACTACATTTGTGGCAGCGAATTTGGAAAGTGAAATAAAATGACTGAAATTTACCTGTCGAATATTATACATTGTATTTTTAAACAGATTGAATATTTTGAAAGTGAATTCTGGAAGGTGAATATGAATTATTGAATTTTTAATTATGAAAATGTGTGTGAAATTGAAATATTCACAGCTTAAATAAACAACTATGTTAAATTTCATGACCTAAAAATGCAAGCCCTGGAAATACAAGGCATTAAAATGCAAGCACTGTTAATTGCAATGCATCTTTTTTTCAATTTGTGGAATTCAGCATGCTTTGTGTTTCAAAAACTATTGTCATTATTCTGCTTCCATATTACTGTCAGTTTTGAGTAATTTAATTCATCCTTATAATGAAAGTTCCTTTAAATGACAATTTAAAAAAAACTTACTGACACCAAATTTGGAATAGTAGTGAAGTACACACAAATTTAGGGTTTTCAATTATTTTAAACTATTTTAATCACTATTTTAGTTTTTTCTCTTTTATATCCACCATCTTAAATTGCTTAACTTAATGCATTCTGGAATTGCCTTCTGCATTTAGGATACATGTGATGCTGCCTTTGAATATGGCCAAAGCAAGGTATCTTAGAACAACAATTAATTTGCCTACCTGGAGGCAGCTGATGGGGTTTTGTAGTCATTCTGTGCTGAGAGCATGCAGAATAACTACTTCCTGAAGAGAAATGTTAGCATGAAGATATCTATAATCACCATTAAGTGTATCAACAGAATATCCTGGAGATACATGCACTACATACACTTCATAATGTCATGCTTTACATTATGTAAAGTTCTCAGATCCAACAAGAGAGGCTAATCACCTTCTAGTGCATTTACATAAGACATGCATACATGTGAAATAATAATAAAAAAGTAAATCAAAACTTAAAAGTTAAAAAGAGAGACACACACACACACAAATATGGAAGCCAGTGACAGCACATGTTATTTCTATATTTGAGGGTACAATGATTTTCTTCTTCAAGAGTTGGAATCAATAATGATTGACTCATCTGTCATTTTGGTGCAGTAGTAGGATTTGTACTACAATGCGTCATCTGTACTCAGCGTGAGCATCATATCCCCATCAGTGCATTGCTGTCGTTTTAAAAATGAGGGTCACAAATGTGTCTCACTTCCATTATCGCTCCTGTGTGATTCAGGATGTGTCACTAATAAAAACTGGCAAAAAAATCCCTCTTTTTTTCACCTTTTCCAGTTCATGCTCTCATCAGATAAAGCTGTTTTAAATGGGGAGCAGAATATGGGAAAAGAGGGGAAATATGGAGATATTAAACTGAATATTTAATGAGCAGAGCTCTCGCCACGGGCAACCCAGAGCCACCATTCTGAGAAAGTGCATCTCCCACCACGTGTTTCACCTTCTGCTGTGACATGCTCGCTGGTGCCAAAAACGGCTCGTTTCGCTCTCGCTCACAAAAGACGGGCAAGAGCACACATGAATGGCACAACATGGCCTATTTTTTAGAAAATGCCCAGCAACTTCAGGCAGCTCTATCACTGAACTTATGGATGCTTTATTTACGGAGACCTTTCTCTTCAACCTTTATGAAAATAAAACCATTAAAAAAAAACATACTGGAAAATGTGAAAGAGAAGCTTTGTTGAAGAACCACGGTCAAGGCAAAGCATCAGCTTCTCCTTCTCAATGAGTCATTTCTGTTCATTTTTTAAGGTCAGTGTGAAATAAAAATTCTGCTTTCTAAATGCATGTTATTGATCTTACTGAACGATTCATCCATGCATATGTATTTTTTTGGACCCTGTAATTTTAATTAAAAAAAAGACACCTCTCAGTCTCTAGTGAAAGGATATAGTAGTGATATACTGTATGCCACACTTTCCAAATAAATCAGTCCACTTAAAACCACACTTTCTTAAAATCCACCAAATCACCATCCTACATTTTCTTTTCTTTCTTTTTTTTTTTTTTGAAAACCTGTTTCATTTGGATGTACATCACAATACAGAAGAAAGGTCTCTAGCTACTTCTGTTGCATCGCAACTTAAATTTTACCAAACTAAATTACATTCAATGAACAAGCAACCATTATAAGATTTAGCATTATCTAAAATAAATAAATAAAAGTTAATACTTAAAAAATATATTATATTAATTATAACAAAAGAATTTAAAAAAAAAAAAAAGTTACAAAAACATCATACAGGTTTGGAACAACTCAAAGGTGAGTAAACGATGAAATGAGTAGACGCATATTAGTTAAATAAATAAATAAATAAATAAATAAAAGTTAATGATTAAAAAATATTTATATTATTAATTACTACAAAATTTTAAAATATATATTTTTACAATAACCTCATACAGGTTTGGAACAACTGAAAGGTGAGTAAATGATGAAAGCAAATGAGTAGACGCATATTAGTTAAATAAATGAATAAATAAATTTAAGTTAATATTTAAAAAATATTGTATTATTAATTACTACAAAATTAAACAAAAAAATGTTATACAAAAACCTCATACAGGTTTGGAACAACTCAAACGTGAGTAAATGATGAAAGTAAATGAGTAGAAGCATATTAGTTAAATAAATAAATAAATGAATAAATAAATTAAAGTTAATACATAAAAAATATTATATTATTAATTACAACAAAATTATATAAAAAAATTGTTATTCAAAAATCTCATATAGGTTTCAACTCAAACGTGAGTAAATGATGAAAGTAAATGAGTAGAAGCATATCAGTTAAATCCTATATAGTTACAAGGAATTCTTCTCTAAAAAACTGTTAGGACTACTAGGCATGTTACATATCATAACAATACTGATTTACAATACTGAAAACAGTACAATCTGTTCTCTCTCAGGAACAAATTAATTAATTAATTAATTAATTAAGAAAATGTCAGAAAAAAATGTGGTGTCCTATCTTCCTCGGTTCATGACTGTCACCTCGCAGTCAATGGACGTCATTCTAGATTAGTCATCAAGTACTGCTCTTCAGATCGACTTATACTCAGACGCTGTTGTGGACTAAATGATGTTTCTTTTTAGATGCCGCATTTATTTCAAAGTGTTCCCATCATTATGTGTCACTCTGCGTGGGATTCTAATGTTTATTAAAATATATGGATGATCTAGTCAATCGATGGTTGTAAGTTTAACAACCTCTCATTTCCAATGTTCCTTTTAGCACAGGGTACATGCTGTTACAACCACACTGAAAATACAAATTCAGAAGGAATGATTCATATGCTCTTCCATATTTCAACATCCATTCCCATAGATTTCAAAAGCACTTTAGAAGAGAAAAATTGAAAACTAAATAAGTGTTTAAAATCAAATCACATCTTATCAAACACTGCAGACCCACTACACAGTGGAAAGATTGTTTTGCTTGCGTTATGGCAGCTGTAGATTGAACGTTCATGCAGCACATGAGTGTGATTAAATTAGGCCGTGTCACTGCCTCCATTTAACTGGTGTTCCTGTGCAGCAAACAGTTCTGTCCTAATGAAAGCAGCCGGGCTGCAGCACTCCAGAAGCCCTTATCAGTGTGTGTCAGATTAGTCCTCTACAGAGCACTCCTAGATAACTTAACAGCCATGACTCTCATCCAGTGAACCTGCAGACTGTGTGTGAAGCGCTGGAGCCGCAGTATCAGATGATAGTCCTGTGCAGGACAGTTAATGCAAGTACACTGCTGATTCACAGGAGCCTCAGCCTTGGGAGAAACCTAAGGGTGGCTCATGGTTCCTCCATACTCAATGTAACTGCACCTGCTATTTGTCTGAAAGCACTGCGTTTAGCTGCTAGCTAAAGCTACGACAACTGGAGGTCATTTGTGAACATTGTCATAATAGGTTGTTGTCGATTTCTGGTAAAACTATCTAAACAACCTTAAAACAAGATGCAATTTTTACTTGAGGAGCAAAACTGTAAAGTGCCAATGACACGAGGATCGCTTATTCTGCTAATTTATATAAAAAAGTCAAATTTATATTGTAAATACAATGACTGTGCATGTTTTTGTGTATTAAAATGAATTTTAATTAGGGATGCACCGAATGTTCAGCAACCGAAATTACGAAAATACAGAATAATATGTACCGAACAACGAGGTGACACGATCAAATAGTGGTGCGCACTAATGCAGCAAACGTGTCTGCGGTGTGGAAGTATTTAAAACTGTCAGAGAAAAACGCAAAAAATCATTACAAGCACAAAACACTGACAACGTGAGACTGCTTAGTGCTGCATCTCATGTATCCGATGAGAAGAGGAAGAGGTGGTTGTTGCTTGTTACTGTATGATGATTGAAATTGTGAAATGGCCTTAAACGATTGACGGTTATGTTTTCAAATACACGCACGGATTGCATGTATTCAAAAAGCGGCGCCAGGGTTCAAAGTCTAAAGCATGAGGAAAATCTGTGCTGAAACATTTTTTAAAGGCATGTGACAATGCGATACGTGCGACAAACATCTTCCCAAATTCGTAATGATAATCATTTATAAATCCGTTGTCAACAAAAATAAAATCCTGCAGGTTTCTGCCAAAATAAAAGGTGAGAAAAAGCAACAACTCCATCAACATTCATAAATGTTAGTATTGTAATTCTACTGTTGTTCTGTAGAATAAAATAAAAAAGAAAGACAATAATAATGAAAATCTAGCGTCAGCGTTAGTTCTGGCAGGTCACGTTAGTCAAGCTTGCATCAGCTGACTCTCAGCTGATCTACATCTACCTATAGGGATGCAACACCTACCACAGCACTCATATATAAGGCCCATCAGTATTATCACCAGCTTCACGTTGCTCCATAGCCAATTAATGCCGCCAGGCAAACGCCATCACCTCAGTACTAGGAATTGTGCAATCAGGAATTTAGCGAGAGGATTCGTTCCCCTTATGGATTTTACCTAGATTCATTCTAGTTTGTTAACTTGAAGACGTGCTTCGCAGCGGGGTTAAGTTTGTGTTCGATTTTCCTCACACATTCAGGGATAAACGGCAATAACTCCAATATGACTTGCCCTAAAAATTCTAAAACAGTATTACCACCAGAGGGCAAAGCTGATAATGTTTCTCATCATTTCACTTGATATAACAGGCACTGCCCCGCACAAGCTGTTGTACCGTGCATTAAGATGGGAGAGATCGCTCTTGGCGAACTGTAAGTAAGGGACCGTGAGGAAAGTGCAAGTTTTCCACATATTGATGCCGATTTGGAAGTTAGCATTGCTTCACGCATTGTCATATTATTGATGTGGACTCCATGAGTTACATGACTGACTAAGAACAAGGTCAGATGGGATCTTCATTCCCCACATGAAGAAATATTAAGAGATCAAGCATCCACGTCCCAGCTGGCTATGTTTCGTTCTCCATTCATCTCTGAAGGTCTTCAGGAAACTAAGCTAAATCCCTTTTTAATGCTCTCAGATTATTGGAAAAATGCTTGCTAAGGCTATCTGCATTGCTTAGACTTATTTAGTTGTTTCAGTGAAGTGCTTGTGCTAAGCTTATGTGATCATACTGACAATGTGCCTTACTTTCTGGCTGTTGGGAGCATGCTTGTTCCTAAGCTATCTGGTCATTATTGGGAGCACGCTTGTTCTTAAGGCTATCTGGCTGTAAGTGAGAACATGTTGCTTAAGCTTTTCAGGTACTGGCAGCATACTCGTTAGGTCATCTGGTTAAGGTCAACATGCTTGTGGCTATGGCGTATGCGGGTTTTTGGCAACATTCTTGTTCATTCATTGGGTAAGGGCTACATGTTTGTTGCTAAGGCTTGAGATTTTCACTGTTATTTTGTGTTGGGGGGTTATTGCTGCTCTCCCTGCTCTTAGCCATGCTAGGCTGCATCGATGCACAGGGAGTTCTTGCCCAGAACAGAACCATACCGCCAATCCAAACTGTATGCTAATTGTCAGTCATCTTTGACGATAGTGATCCTGACAGAAATAATAATTACCCTATAACAGCTCTTTATAATACATTTATTATATTCACACATAGTGGTCAAATTGGGATCTGTAATATATTCTAATGTTTTAAAAGAATTGTCTTCTGCTCAGCAAGGCTGCATTTATTTGTACAGTAAAAAATACATGCCTGATTCAAGAAGGGGGTCTCAAAAATGGCCAAAAAATATTATTTTACTAATTTATTAATTTTAAGTTAAATTGTGCTTTGTTGGTATAATGTCTGCTAGAATGTTAAAAAATGTTCAGTGTTAAGTAAATATTTACAGGAAAAAAAAAACAGTAAAAAGCACATTTTGGCTATTTAATTTATGCAATTGTAAAAAAATGGAAAAATGCGTAAAACCGTGTTCTGTATTTGGTATTCGGTCTTCAGCTCTGTGTTTCATTTTGTTCGGCTCTGGCCAAGAATTTTCATATCGGTGCATCCCTAATTTTAATACTTTGTCCAGGCATTAAGTAAAAAAATAAAAAAAATATCACAGTGGTACAACAGTCCTGATATGAGAATGGGGTGAGGGCTCATTAAAAGTATTAAAGTCAACTAATTTAAAGGGATAGCTCACCAAAGAACAAAATTCTGTCAAAAATTTCTAATCCTCATGTTGTTCCAAACCTGTAAGAGTTTCATTTATCTTTGGAAAACAAATTAAGATATTAATGATGAAAATAGAGCTTTCTGCACAGACAGCAACAGATCTACCACATTCAAGGCCCAGAAAGGTAGTAAGGAGATTGTTAAAATAGTCCATGCGTCATCAGTGTTTCAACCTTAATTTTACGAAACTACGAGAATACTTTTTGTGCACAAAGAAAACAAAAATAACGACTTTATTCAACAATTTCTTCTCTTCCATGTCAAATTTCTAAGCGCATCTTACTGGTTTGGAACGACATGAGGGTGAGTAATTAATGACATAATTTTCATTTTTGGGTGAACTATCCCTTTAATGCAAATTTTCTTAAGTAAATTTTCAGGATGTTTGGAAATACTTTCTGAAAAAACAAGATTAAAAATATATAGCATGTTTAAGAGCAGCAGAATATCAACCAAGAACCAGGTGAAAGCCTAATCCTCCTGTCCTCATCTATTAAACAGACTGTGTTTTCCTTGACGAGATGAATGTGTGTGTGAGCGTAGGTGTGTGTGCTACCCCATCTGCCTGTGGCTTCTCACGGACAACTTTGTGTCCTTCCATGTTGTCCACAATAACACACCAAACAACAGGGAGCATATTAAACAATGTCCCATCTAATTAAATTATTATTATGCATATTACAATCAGGTCAAGAATGAGGTTAATCTGAATGATACCAAACAAACAGCATTAGCAAACCAGGCGGATTTCCACAAAGCACATAATATAACACACAATATTTGGGGAACACATGAAATCATACTCACGCTCAACAGTTCCTCATTTTCGGCTGATATATTCCAGTGCACACAGGAATCCTTTTGTTACAAAACTCCACACCAGCCTGACGGGGATAAAGAGAAACAGAACTGAGGTTATTAAATTTAGCAAGAGCACCAACAGGGACGTTCACAAAGCCTGAAAATATACCGCTACCTAATTTGAGCAAGAGAAGAATAAAATGGGAGAGGCTTTATGGTTCTCATTAGAAGTAGTTGCGTGTTTATTATCCAAGATGAAGACAGAAAGAGAGGGTTGAAGGCAAAGGCACTTCAAACACATGGGGTGAGAGAGAACGAGCAGAGGATTCTTCTTGACACACTTTTTAAAGGCTCGCATACAAAAGACAGGCTTGTAGACAAACACGACTAAACAAATATAAAATGCATTTACAGACAGGCAGATGTTGCCCTTGGAAATATGCATGGGAAATAATAAATTAATCATATTTCAGACCACCCAGAATTTGTTAAAAAAGGCAGGGAGCAGGCAATACACAAGGATTTAGATTTTTCTTTGTTAATCTTATAAACCTTTATAACTTAAAATAAAAATGAGTCACATATTTCCGATACGATAATAAAATGTGTAAAGTGTGTGAATTTACTGTATAAGGATGATGCTCGTTATGGAATATTTTGGACTGACTATATTTTCTTAATTACTATTTTTATCTGGTGTACCAGTAAAATAATTTGTGTAAAATAAAATTCAATTATTAGGATTCAAGAGGTGTATATCTAATGAATAAATTAATTTTATTACGTTAGCAAAATGTTTTAAGCATAAACTTCACTAAAATTTGTTATTTTATAAGTTACATCTGAAAAGTTGCTTCAAGGATGTTTAGATATTTTACAGTAAAACAAGACAAACTACTGCTAAAGAAAATGATTTTCATGTTTCATTATATCAATGAAAGTTCTGAATTTTGAACTTAACAGTTCTTGTAAAGTATACAATTTTCATAAATAAAAAAATGCACAAAAGCCAAAACTATCTACAAAAAAGATGTCTTTATCTGAATTAAATTCAGTAACACTTTGGGATTGAGATTATGCATCTAAACAATCTTTAAGGAATATCAATACAATACTGCCTTGAAAGAACTGTAATGGGACGTGATGTTTTTCACTAAATTATAATCAAGTAAACCACAGATTATTGTTGCCATGGAGAACACAAAGGCTTTTGTTTCTCATCTCTGGCAAGTTTAATATCAAACCACCCTTCAAAATTAAAATTCTTCACGGCACTTCAAGGATAGCACTCTGTCATGTCATTTAACGGAGACTCCAAAGAGCCCTTTATGAGCTCCATGGGGAGATATCAGATCAATATTATGATTTCACCCCAACATTTGCATATTGAACTCTTTATGAGATCCTCCACAGTAGCAGTCGTCAAAGCATTAGAGAGAGCCATGGATGTATCATGAGATCACACACACACACACACACACACACACACACACACAATCAACTAAGCATTTGTATGATTAAGCGGGTTCTTCCTGAGCCTCCGGATGCAGCTCAAGACAAGCTGTTTCCTCTGCATCATTATTCACACAGATGAGCATCATTGGCTTTGATCATTAGATGTTATCTTTGAAACTCCGTAACACAAACGGGTAAACTGTCGGCTGAGTGTGAGACGTAACGAGTGGGAAGCGCTGTCTTGATTTCCCAGCTGAACTGAATTTATGGAGGATTTCTGCCCTGTACCCTCTCTATAGATCCCATTGGTGATCCAAAGTTATTATAGAGAGAACACTTTCTCTTAAAGTGAAACATACACAGATTAAGTCCTTAAACAACCTCTCAGTTGAATAACTACCACAGTGTACTGGATCATTTCAAGGCTGAACCTTAAAAATGTCAATTCTGTCAAGTTGTTTTAAACTTTTATGAATTTCTTTGAACTCTTGAACACAAAATAAGATATTTTGAATAATGTCGGTAACCAAAAAGTTGACGGTAGCCATTGACTTCCACAGTATGGGGGAAAAAAATACTATGGAAGTCAGTGGCTACTGTCAACAGTTTGGTTACAAGCATTCTTCAAAATATCTTATTTTGTGTTCAGCAGTATAAAGAAACATAACTTTAGAATAAGCGGAGGGTGAGTGATAACAGAATTTTCATTTTTAGGTAAACTATCGCTTTAAGGCATATGGAACAAAACAATACCAACAAAACTATAATATATTCCATGTTGATATTAAAGGGGTCACATGACGTTGCTAAAAAGAACATTATTTTGTGTATTTGGTGTAATGCAGTGTGTTTATGCGGTTTAAGGTTAAAAAAACTAGGCACCAGTGTGGACATTAATGATTATAATGACTTATACTGTCTTTTTATGCGTTGCGTTGCATCGCGCTGCGTAAACGTTACCATGTCTGCATTTGTGATCGGAGAAACGACAAACAACAAGCACTACTCTACACAGCTCAAAACTCACGTTTGAATCGTCAGTGGAAAATTCTTTAAATAAGAAAATGTACTTACAGGCTGTGAGTCAGAAGTGCCAGACTGTCCTTGCAAAGTTGGAATTGCCCCACTTTATAAAAACAGCCTTTGAGCACAGCTGGCAGGCTACTCCCAGGTTCAAGTCACGTCAAGTCAAGTCACCTTTATTTATATAGCGCTTTTAACAATAAAGATTGTGTCAAAGCACTTAACAGTATCAAATTGGAGGACAGAGTGTCAGTAATGTATAATGATAAGATTAAACACTCAATTTTCAGTTAAAGGCATTTCATTATTGAATTCAGAGATGTCATTGTCTAGCTCAGTTTAGTTTAAATAGTATCTGTGCAATCAAATCGGTGATAATCGCTAGAAATTAAGTGTCCCCAACTGAGCAAGCCAGAGGCGACAGCGGCAAGGAACCAAAACTCCCTCTGTGACAGAATGGAGAAAAAAACCTTGGGAGAAACCAGGCTCAGTCAGGGGGCCAGTTCTCCTCTGACCAGACGAAACCAGCAGTTCAAATGTTTATATTTCTATTTTACTTTTGTTGAAATTGTTTTGTGGGTGTGGTCGAGTCTTAACTTTTATAAAGAATATCTCTTTGGTTTTGAGACTTTAGTCTGTGCAACTTCAGGGATCTTATCTATTTACAAACAGCTTGTAACACTCCAAAGAGAAAGAAAACTTGAAATGGCATCATATGATCCCTTTAAAATACTTTTTATTTAACAGTTTTCACTCAGAAATTGCTAATAAATATTTACAAAGAAACGGCAAGTAACATAATTAAATGTGAATTTCTAAAGCAGAAATATTGAAATGGTAGATAAGATCAGCATTTTCATAGGCAAATAGGTTCGTTAAAAAGGTCAGCAAAAGCAATTCTATATTGTATATAGAATCCAAAAATCTTGTTTTATTTACAACTTTGAAATTTCTTTTTACAGTGTACATTACTACAGTAGTTGATGTTCAACTACGATCAATGGACACATTTTCAGATCATTAGTTATTAAAACCACACCACAAATATTAATGGCGGCAGGAGCAGATGTGTACTTAATGTAATTTATTCATTAAAAAATGTCTCAATCACAGATAATTGCATGTGTCAAAATATTTCAAATTAATTTCAATTTGGACATCACCAAAAATAATAAAATAAAATAACATAAAAATAAAATAATTTATTTTTGTTTTGTTTTATTTTAATGAAATTGAATTAAATTGAATTAAATAATTAAATTAAATTTAAAAACACCCCTACAAGGAAGTTTAGATTAAAGAACTCTTGTTGACTCTGTTTTAGTAATTAAATATAGTTTGACCTGGTGTGAAAAATGTGTGTTTGAACTTTACTTTCCTGCCATCAAGTGATTATAGTCTTTTCATACATAATAATAATAAAGTGCTGATGTTACTTTGCATACAGATCACACTTACACAGTCCAGCGCCTCAGGCACAAACAAACAATTTACTATGGAGGAATATATTAGCATACAGTACAGTATACAGTGGAATACACTCACATGCATAAACAACCTCTCATACTGTCCTTGACCAAAAAGCACATTAAACTTTTTTTGCACATTAATTTCAGCGTTTCAATGCTACACCACCAAAACATACATCTTCACCAGCCGCAGATCTTCTCGAGATGACCTTTGCCCTCCTGCCTCACTAATACAGGAGAATTACTGTCTTGACAGGCCGCATATAGAGCTTAGCCTAATTCAATTGTCTGCTATTCTCAGTCCCCATACTAGAGGCTCTTCTTACACCCAGCTCCTGGGTGTAAGCGCCTGTGATTGATGCAGATAATGAATGAGTCTACATCCATTACCGTGATGCGGGCCGCTGTGTGAAGTAATATCAAAGCAGGGACGTGGTGGGAACGCTGAGCGCTGGAGAGGCCAGGAGCCCGAGCAGCCAGTCTCACTGATATATGGCACCGCCTCAGGCTACCTGGCAACTGACTAACCCATGCTAATGCAATATGTTCACTTTTAGAGCAGCTCAGATTGCTGTTCTTCACACAGCAGTCAAACTCATTTAGAAATTCAGGGGGGGAATTGTGAATATAGCTACTGTTGTTTTAAAACCAGCACTGAATGAAGCTGGAAGCGTTAAAGGGATAGTTTACACAAAAATGAAGATTCTGTCATCATTTACTCACACTCATGGCATTCAAAACCTATATAATTTCTGTGGAACACAGAATACGATATTTTGAAGAATGATGGCAACTAAACAATCCCGCTTAGCATTGACTTCAATTGAGGGGGGAAAAATTACATGTCAAAGGGAATCAAAACTGTTTGGTTACCAAAATTCTTCAAAATATCTTCTTTTGTGTTCCTCAGAATAAAGTCATACATGTTTTGATCAACATGAGGGTGAGTAAATGATGACAGAATTTTAATTTTTTGGTGGACTATCCCTTTAATATTTCTACTTGGGCAATGAAATGTTTCTAGGGAATAGATGAGATAAAGTCATAAAATGTAATCTTTTCTATATGTTGCATATAGTGCCAACTGAATAAAATTTAGCAACAGCAATCTGAGAGCACAAGATAGCTGATTTTTAAAGTTAATTAGTTTGTCATTTTATTGTACCAGTCTTTGAGTGGAAGGGGGGGAGTGTGCAGTAGGTCAGAGAGAGAGACAGAGAGAGAGAGTGAAAGAGAAACTGAGAGACGGTATTTGAAACAGCTGCCAGCGCTCATTGGAGTTATATCACGCCTCACTTTACAGGCAGCAGAAGTCTGGCAACATGCATCATCTGTACAGATCTGTGGGGCTTTTTCCTCAAAGGCTAATTTGTTTGAAATTTTATGGCTAAAAACAGATGATATCAGTATTTAGGAAGAGGACTTAATACTTATTTGTATCATGGTTATTATCATTAAAATTAAGATGATAAAACTTTTCATTACTACTAAACTACAATACATAACATAGCATTACTACTAAATAAAAAATTCATTCAAATAAAATAAAGTAAAAAAACCTAACTTTATTGCCAAGGCAACATTTTTCATTTTTGTTTAGTTTAATTACTACTAAATTCAGCAAAACTAAATAATCTAAAAGCTAAAAATTAATTAAATCTATATGGACATGTAAAAATAATAATAAACAATTTGAAAAAATTTTACAATTTTTTTCATTAATTTTTTTTTAACAAATTCAATAAAAAATATAATGTATTCAAAATCAAAATATGAACAAAAACTAGTAAAATAACACTGTCTGCTAGGTATTAAAACATGTATGTATTTAAATATTTACTCATTCTTTCAATTATTTTGAAGTACCTCCCTCCCTGAATATATATATATATATATATATATATATATATATATATATATATATATATATATATATATATATATATATATATATATATATATATATATATATATATATATATATATACATATACATACACACACACACACATATATATAAATATATACATACACATATATATATATATATATACATATATATTATAAAAATAAAAGTAGTATTTTCACTAACAAAAAAATGGTTTTAAGCCAGATATTTCTACCTTTTGTAGTATGCGAGTAGGAAATATCAGTTTCCATTTACATTACATTTAATAATACAGTAAGATTTTTGTATGCACAAGGAATCTGACAACAGCCAGTGCTCTACACAGAGACCTTATCTCACCATCATTCAGTCCGTATGAGATTACATGCAGAATCAGAAAAAAACAAAACAAAAAAAAAAACAAGAGACAGACTAAATCCAAAAGCACTGAATAAACATCTCAAAGACGCTTGAAGAAACCTTGTGCATACAGACGTCTTGTGCATACAAAAATTTCACTGGATTATTACAATTAATGGCAAAAGGGATGTTTGGAAAAAACTGATATTTCCTATTGACACACAACAGCAAAAAAAGAAATAACTGGCTTAAAACCATTTTTGCTGCAAAAATACTAATGGCCTAAGACTTTTTGCACAGTAGTGCATATATTTATTTAATTTATTTTTTGTTTTTATTTAATTCGCCCTTCAGCTACTAGCGTCACAAAATATAAAAAATTTAAAAGGGCTTCCCTGAACACTCCCCCATCAGCCAGCGGTCAAGCAAACATATAAAGTCGCTTTCAAACTTACCCTAGTTGAGCCAATGTTGCTATGTCATGCCGGTCAGCATGTAATTCAAGTGCTACTAAAAAGCAAGGCTAAGTCAAAGCAGTTTCACAGTGAAATTCATGTCCTTAGAAACACAGTTAACGGTAACAGATATAGTCTCCGTCTCCTTGTGCATATTAAGTAAATAAGAATTTGCGTAAGGCCTCACCCACGTTTTCTGAACCTCATTCCAGGCGTCTGCAGTGAAGCAGCTCAGATCCCACAGCACTGCACAGTTCATCTGACACCCAGCCTGATCATGTGACACAGATGAAAGACAGACGAAAAGCAGCAATACCTCTACTGGCTCATCTGCTTACTGAGTGGTTTACTTTGCAGTATTGATGCTTGTATATTCACACTGATATTTACATAGTACTGAATGTGGAATATCATAACGTACAATGAGCTAGAACAATGGGATCTCAAACAAACAGCACAGGCAGGATTTCACTGACACAATGACACTGGTGTGAACCCAAATTTGAAACCTCAACACAATCAACACATCACTGAGGACCACTGATAGAGTTGCATGTGCTTTGTTCTTCACTTTTCAGCAGGCTATAGCTAACTACAGAACGCGCGCATGTGTGTGTGTGTGCGTGCGTGCGTGCGTGTGTGTGTGTGTGTGTGTGAGAGAGAAATAATTTTAACTGAATCATTTGCAAAGGAGCATGCAGTCAGTCAGATAGTCAGGTGGCTGGATCTTTAGTGGTTTAAATGATCCATATGCCTTCTTGTTTCTCATTAGCACCATTTCATTACATATTCATTGCTATTTCATTACAAGCAATGCTGCAATTCTGGGTTTGTACACACACACACACACACACACACACACACACGTCTGGTTTGCTATCCTTGTGGGGACTTTCCATAGGCGTAATGGTTTTTATACTGTACTTACTGTATGTGCTATTGTCCTACACCAACCCTACACCTACACCTACCCCTTACAGGACACTTTCTGCATTTTTACTTTCTCAAAAAAACTCACTCTGTATGATTTTTAAGCTTGTTTCCTCATGGGGACCTAAAAAATGTCCCCATAAGGTCAACATTTACTGGTTTTACTATCCTTGTGGGGACATTTGGTCCCCTCAATGTAGCATAAACAAGGACACACACACACACACACACTGCATATTAGATTATTTCTGAAGGATCATGTGACTTTGAAGACTGGAGTAATGGCTGCTGAAAATTCAGCTTTGCCATCATAGGAATAAAGTACATTTTAAAATATATTGAAATAGAAAACAGCTATTTTAAATTGTATTAATATTGGCATATTTATAATAGCATATAATTGCTTTTATCCAAGGTTCTGGTCAACCGTAAAGCAACAGGTACACTATATCCTCAAAAGCACATGGTATACTGTCAAATATAATCATACTGATAACCGCTGGGTAAGTACTAATGCAGTTTACTAAACACTATCATGATATTCTGTGTATTAACTGGGTCACGTGTGAAAAACCAGACCATGGAAAAAGATGAGCAGAAGAAAAAGAAGTGATCAAGGACTGAGAAAAGATGAAGTGGGTTAAAGATAGGGTTGGGAATCGAAAATCATTTCCAATTCCAGAATCGGATACTTATGGTCAGGAATCAGATAGGCTACTTGTTGTAAAATTAAAATTTCAATTCTACCTGTGTGCATCTTTGTTTTGTTTTTGTTTTGTTTTTTTTTTGCCGAAAAGGGGCTGTTAAAATGTATTTGTCTTTGAATAATTCCTGAATCATTCTGATTCATCCAGTAATGAAATAAGTTAATCTTGAGTGAGTCATTGAATCATTCCATTCATAAATTCCATGAGATTTTGTTTTGTTGTCTAATGTTTTTTCTTCAGAATTGTGAGCGAACTACAACCTCCATTAAAAAAGTGCCTCAATTTATCCAGAATCATGCAGCTCTATTTTTCACACAAACAGCTCTTAAACGAGTCCAGTTTTTATGTAGCCAGATGATTTTTGCTCATGGTATTCAGCAGAAATTAGATAGTTTTGCAAAGAGACAGAATAAATACGTTTGATATCTAAATGTTTGACTTCATTTTTTTTTTAACTACATTAAAATTGAAACTGGGAATCGTTGAGAATAGAAATCAATAAGTAGAATCGGAATCGGAATTGATACATTTCAAACAATACCCAACACTAGTTAATTATGAAGAGAAAGAGAAGAGGAACAGGAGGAAGAGGTAAAGAAGAAAGCCTGGTTATTGAACGAGCTGAGGAAAGAGCAGGATGAGATAGGATGAGATGGGATGAGAGGACCAGACACAGATGTAAATATAATAAAAATACTATTATTTACAGGAAATATAATAACTCCACTAGTAGTGTTTGCTCTATTCATAATAGATAACAAAAATGCTTATTTTCAATATTATTAAAGTTCAATTACTTAATGGTGAAATGGTCTGCATGCACCAATGACAGGTGTAAAGAGAGACGGCCCACCACCTCTCCAGAGGGAAGTGCTCTGTGATTTCAGGATCAATGGGCCTCTCAGCTAAAACTGCATGAGGATGAAAATGGAGGCCTCTTATAGAGAGCAGTCACTAGAGCGGCTCACGAGAGCACTGCGCTGGCTACAACAGTGTCATTCAGCCAACAGACAAATCTCACAAACGCTGTTACACAAGGACATACAGCCTCTACACTCAAGCACAAAAACAATGCCAAAGACTGAAGTATTTAAATACATTTCTTAGTGGAGATTTATACCAGAACAATGCAATTTTTCCATTTAGTTAAAAGAATGAGATCTGCTAAAAGTCAAAAGAGGAAAAAAAGGTACCATAGTATCATAATTGTTTTTGGATATGGTTTCATGCTTTTTGAATACTAAAATTATTTTAAGTGCATTTAATAATTTTACAGGCCTTCCAAAAACACCACTGGTAAAACATTCATACAATATAATGAAATGTTTGTGTAATGTGAGATTTTTTTTTTCATGTTTTTGAAAGAGAATGAGCTTTATTGCCAGGTATGTTTACACATACAAGGAATTTGTTATAGTGACAGAAGCTCCACAGTGCAACAGAATGACAGTGACAGGACAGGACACAGATAATAAAAAGAATCATATACAAATATACAAAATAGGCAATGTACAAAATAGCAAAAACACAATATATAATAGAGAAAAATATGCATGTATAGGTATGATATGTGCAAATTTGAAATGTAAATAAGTATGTGTGTTAAGTAAATAATGTATAATAGTGTTGTGTGTTCCACATTTATTGTCAAGGGTTCATGAGATAGATTGCCTGAGGGAAGAAACTGTTCCTGTGCCTGGCCGTTCTGGTGCTCAGAGCTCTGTAGCATCGACCAGATGGCAACAGTTCAAAGAGGGAGTGTGCTGGATGTGAGGGGTCCAGAGTGATTTTGCCAGCCCTTTTGCTCACTCTGGATGAGTACAGTTCTTGGAGAGTGGGGAGGGTTGTACCAATGATTCGCTCAGCAGTCTGGACTACCCTCTGTAGTCTTCTGAGGTCAGATTTGGTAGCTGAGCTGAACCAGATAGTTATTGAAGTGCAGAGGACAGATTCAATGATGGCGGAGTATAATTGTTTCAGCAGCTCCTGTGGCAGGTTGAACTTCCTCAGCTGCTGAAGGAAGTACAACCTCTGCTGGGCCTTTTTCACAATGGACTCAATGTGATTGTCCCACTTCAGGTCCTGAGAAATTGTGGTGCCCAGGAATCTGAATGACTCCACTGCAGTCACAGTGCTGTTCATGATGGTAAGTGGGGGGAGAGCAGGGCGGTTTCTCCTGAAGTCCACGATCATCTCCACAGTTTTGAGCGTGTTCAGCTCCAGGTTGTTAAGACTGCACCAGACAACCAGCTGCTCAACCTCTTGTCTGTAAGCAGACTCGTCACCATCCT
Source organism: Acrossocheilus fasciatus (assembly GCA_036784905.1). Classification (NCBI taxonomy): domain Eukaryota; kingdom Metazoa; phylum Chordata; class Actinopteri; order Cypriniformes; family Cyprinidae; genus Acrossocheilus; species Acrossocheilus fasciatus. Next base: position 20,131,381 of record CM071939.1, on the reverse strand, counting down.
CAATGAGGCTGATGACTGTGGTGTCATCTGCAAACTTCAGCAGCTTGACAGAGGGGTCTTTAGATGTGCAGTCGTTCGTGTAGAGGGAGCAGAGCAGTGGGGAGAGGATGCAACCCTGGGGGGCACCAGTGCTGATCGTACGGGTGCTGGATGAGAATTTACCAAGCTTTACTAGCTGCTGCCTGTCTGTCAGGAAGCTGTTGATCCACTGACAGACAGAGGTGGGCACGGATAGAGGAGTTAATTTGGGCTGGAGGAGTGATGGGATGATGGTGTTAAAAGCGGAGCTGAAGTCTACAAACAGGATCCTCACATAAGTCCCTGGTCTGTTGAGATGTTGCAGGATGTAGTGCAGACCCATGTTGACTGCATCATCCACAGACCTGTTTGCTCTGTAGGCAAACTGCAGGGGGTCCAGTAAAGGTCCAGTGATGTCCTTCAGATAAGCCAAAACCAGTCTTTCAAATGATTTCATTGCCACAGACGTTAGAGTCACAGGTCTGTAGTCATTAAGTCCAGTAATTTTGGGTTTCTTTTGGATGGGGATGATGGTGGAGTGTTTAAAGCATGAGGGGACTTCGCACAGCTCCCGTGATCTGTTGAAGATCTGTGTTTTTTCAAACCTGCAGTAGAACTCATTCAGATCGTCTGCCAGTCGTTGATTCTCCGCAGTGCTGGGGGATGATGTCTTGTAATTGGTGATGTCTTTCAGACCTTTCCACACTGAAGCAGGATCATTGGAAGAGAATTGCTTAGCTTTCCATAATAATTCCTCTTTGCCACTCTGATATCCTTTTCCAGGGTGTATTTGGCCTGTTTATACAACAATCTGTCCCCATTCCTGCGAGCATCTTCTTTGGCCTGACGGAGCTGTCTGGGTTTTGCAGTGAACCATGGTTTGTCATTGTTGTAGGTAGGAAGACCTGGTAGGAATGCACATATCCTCACAGAAACTGATATATGATGTTACAGTCTCTGTGAGCTCGTCCAGATCGGTGGCAGCAGCTTCAAAAACAATCCAATCAGTGAGGTGGAAGCAGGCTTGTAAATCCCGCTTTGCTTCATTAGTCCATCTTTTCACAGTCCTTAATACAGGTTTAGCTGATTTCAGTTTCTGCCTGTAGGTTGGTATGAGGTAAACTAAACAGTGATCAGAGAGCCCCAAAGCTGCCCGTGGGACAGGGTGATATGTATCCTTTATTACTGTGTAACAGTGATCCAGTGTGTTACTGTCTCTGGTGGGACATCTGATGTGCTGTCTGTATTTTGGCAGGTCACGGGAGAGATTTGCTTTATTAAAGTCCCCGAGAATGATTAAAACAAAGTTTGGGTGCTTTTCTCCGGGTTCTGTTTCTGTGATCTGATCAGCCAGTTTCTGTAAAGTTAAGCTCATGTGCACTTGCGGAGGAATGTAAACACTCACGAGAATGAATGAGCAAAACTTCCGCGGCGAATGGAACGGCTTACAGTTAATGAAGAGAGCTTCTAGGTCTGAACAGCACATGTTATTTAACACAGTTACATCTGTACACCACCTTTCGTTGATGTAAAAGCATGTCCTGTCGCCGCGTGATTTCCCCGTTGATTCTGTGTCGCGGTCCGCTCTGAACAGCTAAAAGCCCGGTAGATGTAGCGCGCTGTCCGGAATGGCATCCTTCAGCCAGGTTTCCGTGAAACACAGAGCAGCAGAGTTTGAAAACTCTTAGATGCATTATGCTCATCAAGGCTGCATTGATTTGATTAAAAATACAGTAGACAGTAATAGTGTGAACTATTATTACAATTTACAATAACTACCTTCTATTTTAATATATTTTAAAATGTAATTTGTTCCTATGTTGTCCTTATTCCAGTCACATTGATCCTTCAGGAATCATTCTAATATGCTGATTTGGTGCTCAAGAAACATTTCTTATTATTATCAATGCTGAAAACAGTTTGGTTGGCCTAACATTATTAATATTATAACCAATATACATTCTTTTCAGAATTCTTTGATGAAAAGAAGGTTAAAAAGAAAGGCACTTATTAAGAAAAAGTCATTTTTGATTGTTTGCATTCTTGCTGGAAAAAAAAGTAACGATAGTGTACATGTATGTTTTTGGGAAAGTGAAACTGTCATTATACATTTATTTTGACATTTACCAACAGAGGTGAATTAGACCATGACAACCAGCCAAAACACAACTCCTTGAAGGTACCTTTTAAATATCATGACATATAAATATGGTAATCATACTGTACCGAGGTATGATCACATTAATACATGGATAATTCCATTACAGGGTGCTATGCTTGGGGAAGTACGACTGTGGACACGTAAATAACTGTAGAGGCTGAATGAGATTGGTTTTCCAGCAGTTAGAGATGAGTAAGAGAGCGCAGTGCCGGGGGTGGCCACCGAGTGGGTGTGCAGACTGGCACCTCACTGACGCCAGCCTTCCAGCACATCATCACTGCTGGCGCACACAGACTTCCTCTACTGCCTCTGCATAAGAATTACTACTTTTATTACTTCAGAAGGAGGCAAAGCCTGTGGGATCTTCACTACAATTGAACAAATACTCTGTCCAAACGATTCGATGCAACAAGATTCTGGTGACAAGTAATTTGCCTGTTCACACTTCACACTGTAAGTGAAAAGGCTGAAAATGCTCTATATATCCTATGTTTATCTATATATCCTGAGTGTTCTGTCACTGGACACGCATGAGGTCAAAAAGTTCCCTCAAACTTTAAATATTTGATTTCAAATTAATGCTGCAGTTAGGGGCCATTCACACAGAACGCGTTTTTCCATTCCAATGCGCTACTTTTCCATTGTTTTTGTAAACAATGTAAACACGTGCTTGATGGACGTGCATGACCGTCTTTTGCAGCGCCTCGCACATGAGCGCTGCATTTTTAAGACGCCGTGTCAAATTAAAAGAATTTCAACTTTTACACACAGCATCACTCATCAATGTCAGTTCCAAAGCAGTGGACCAATCAGAAGAACTCGGAGGCGGGGCAAACATTGCAAGCTTCTGTTTACAGTAGCAAGTTGGCATGACAACTGTTTTATTTGACTGCAACCAAAGAATTTGCTGCAACATGGCGGAGGAAGCACTCTACGCTGTGCTTTTTTAAAACCATACCTGAGTGCTGCGTCTTGTGTTTTTAGACGCAAAGACGCGTTCTGTGCGAATGGCCCCTTATAAGACCCCATGTCATATTCACTATGTACTTATTTGAAAAAAAAAAAAAAATCCCAGTAGTCAGGCTTAATCTGAGTGCACTTTTAGTTACAGTGTTTACTTACTTTTTATTCTTATTTTTTAAAAAATATTTGTGAAAAATACTGTAATAGAATACAAAAAGATTCAAGCAGTTGCCATTTAAATAGGACTTTTTATTTATACAGATATTTTTTGTCAAGTTTAAAATATATATTTTTTTCATATTTAATCATTCACAAACAATTTCTAATTATTAGTAAATATTTTGTAAAATAAATATAAATTTAATTTCAGCAATTGCTATGCATGTGTTTTTACTATCTTTAAATTAAATAATGCAATATTTTATATTTTAGTGCAATATTAATAATAAATAAATAATTTTAAAAAATCAATATCAGCCAACCACTAATAATAAAATATATATTTATTATAAAATACATTTTTTATATATATATAACAGAATACATAACAGAACATTTTATTTGTATAATAAATTATAATATATTATTATTATTATTATTATTATTATTAAATTGGCATTTAATCCATCAATTTTTGCATATCATATTTCAGTGTGATTACAGGTCTTTTTGTGCTTTTGATCTAAATCTCTATGCAGCAGCAATACGAGATTTGAAAAACTTACAAATACAAATCACAATTGCAATATATGACAGATTAATAGCATATGAATTGTTGGCCAAATTGTGCAGTCCCACTTGTACCACTTGCAAAAACTAAGATATAAGATAAAACAAATACACAGAGAGCATAAAATATAAAAGATGCTTGAATCACTTGTCGCTTTGTTAAAGACTTCAGAAAATAGTTTTCCATAATGACCTGAAGTTTCTTTACTAACAACTTCTGAAATATTGCACACTCTAAAAGTAGCACTACATACACAGGCCTCACAGTTTTGTCCCACAATTCTGAGATAAAATGATGCCCCCTCACCTTATCCACAAATCAGATACTTTGCCTTCAGCTCAGTCTCTCGCTAATCGAGGCTTGGCTTTTATTCTCCCTAATTAGGAAGCGTGACCACACAAGCCCTGTGACCCTAGTTCAACCCTTCAGTCTCATCTAAGAAGCCCAGATACATCAGCTTAAAGGGACAGCACACATAAGAATTCCAAAGCATAATGACATACACACAAACATCGCTTTAATTAAGTAAAAGACACTCCCTCCAAGCACACACATAAGAAGTCGTTCATTTAGAGCAGTAACGACCCAAGGCCTGTGTTATGCTCAAATCCCACAGCGGCACGCCTGCCGAGCTTTTCCTCTGACCCCACAAGACCTTCTCCTCACCTCTGGACGCCTGAGTGAGTCACACAAGCCCAGTGTGCAAGTGTGTGGGCCTGGAGCAAAGCAAATCTGCTGTTCTATCTCAAACAATTACACTCCGTCATAATGACAACGATGAATACGAAAACAGCAGGAAGCTGTAGAGTTTTTTTTTTAGACACACGCAAGACATGCTAACTTCCGTTTAATGATTCACGCACCCCGTAGCTTCATTGTGATGTAACTATTTTTAATATAACAGCACCGATGCAACCGTGCCAGGCCACATTCATTACACTTCCACGCCAGAACCGGCGCTAATGGAATCATTGCAAGCTGGCAGGTCTTCAAGTTTTTAATTGAAAATGCTACAGAGGTTTTCGGTTTGAGCTGGGCTGTCGAGGTTGTTTTGTTGCCCTGTTGATGCATTCCTGCTTTCGCAAAGCAAAATTTGATGCCACATCAGAGTTGTAATCTTTGTGGTCGCAACAAAAGGCAGCAAATCCACATTCAGATGTAATATCAGCTTTTTTCAATATTTTTGGAGAATTATAACTATTCTGCTATTCTATACTAAGATTTCTACGTGTTTATTACCGAAGTGGGAGGGTCTGTTTCGTACATCTTGGCATCGCAGAGATCACGTGCTCTGTATGTGTGCATTGCGTATAGTCATTTGGATTGATTACCATTAGTATAATCACAGTTTTACTACAAATACCATGGTGACGCTAAATGGCTAGTATAGCAAAACCATGTTAATGTGTGGTTACTTTAGTTTAACTATTTTATTTTTTTATTTATTTGCAGTAAACCCATGTTTAATTTTCATAAAGGTACATATGTAATTAAAACATTATGTAATTGAGTGAAGAAATGAACGCGAGTTATCTTACCTGATGTTACAATAGCCAGTCTTAACAGTTTTAAGTGATCTGGCTCTTGATTTTATTATTGTTATTTTTTTTATTTCTTTGCCGGGAGGAAAATATATCAAACATGCGTGCGGTAAGAGCGTCTACGGTAATTCACGTTGGCCAAAACACACAAGGAAAAAAAAAATATCGCTGGCAAACACAGACATTCGCATTCGGACAGGATTAGTTTTCTCAGAGGATCACCAAGTTTGCTGAAAAACAGTAGGTAGTTTGCTCTGGAATTATTACAGAGGTTGTGCGAGAAAAACACAGACGTGGCAGATTCGTACGGGATTAAAATCACCAAGTACGTCTGTGAAACACAAATTTTTCTAACGACCCCCTGTAAAACTAGTCCTGTCCGAATAGGGCTTATGGCTGGCTTAAAATGAATCCAAAATACTTTGGAAATTAAAAATCAGACACATAGGCTAATTACTAAAGGCATCAGTAATAATCAAAATGTGAAAATTTATTAGTAAGCAATTTAATACATTTTTATTATTTCATTATTATTTATAATATGTTCATTTGTTAAAAATTAATAGATATTAATTTCCAAACTATTTTGGGTTCATTTTAAGCAAGAAATATAGTAATTTTAAACAACAGTTTAGTTGGGCCAAACATTTAACCCAACTGCTGGGTCAAAACAATCCAATTACTGGGTTTTGTCCATACTTAACCCAACTTGGGTTGTTTTTAACCCAGCATTTTTTAGTGTAACTAAAAAAAAGAAGTAACTAACTGACTAAAATCAATAAAAAACTGACTAACTTATAAACTAAATAAATAATATAAATATAGCCTAAAACTTCAATCATCTGACTAAAATAAATAACCAAAATGAATACGAAAAAATTTAACAAAGAAATAAAGGTTGTTCTGTTTTTCTGTGTAGGTAAGAGATAAAACCACTTGATCTATTCCATCTGTAAGAATACAATGAGAATCAAATGGAATAGATCTACTGTAAACAGAGTTTGCTTACAATTGAACTTTTTCTTGATGTCTGTCCAAACCTTACAAGCAATAATAATAGATTGGCAGTAGCTTTCTACTCAGTAACTCAGGGGAATAAATGGTGCAGCAGCAAGAAGGGCACCTTCAATTTGCGATTCTTCTAAGCGTTGCCATACAGGAGAGTCAGCATATTCTGCTTGCCAAATCCATCCAGCTCTTATCAGGACTGCACAGTAAAATAACAGAAATTGGGGAACTGCAGCCCTCTTTTACAGAATGGGCTGTGCTGAGATTTCAGCTTAACCTGTAGTATGTTCCCTTTCCAAACAAATCTGGAGGTGAGTCCATCTACACCTCTACACACATCTACACCTCTAAACGAAGAAGAACTTTGTTCAGATAAAAGGTGACGTGACATGTGGCCAAGTATGGTAACCCATACTCTGAATTAGTGTTCTGCATTTAAACCATCCTAAGTGCACACACACAGCAGTGAACACACACCCGAAGCAGTGGGCAGTCATTTATGCGGCGCCCGGGGAGTAGTTGGGGGTTCGGTGCCTTGCTCAAGGGTCTCACCTCCCCCACGACAATCCCTCCTGGACCTGAGACTCGAACACACAACCTTTGGGTTACAAGTCCGACTCTCTAACTATTAGGCCACGACTTCCCTAAAACTAATATAAAAATTTGAATACTGTTCACATGACCAAACAATAATATGGAAAGACAATCTCATCTTTCCACCTTTGTCAAGTAATTAATTAAGAATGGAAAATGTTCACACTGATTTCTGTCCTGTAGATTCTGCTATAATCTTTAAAATTGTATAAACTCCAAACTATATGTTCTAGATCTGAAAAAAAAAGAATTGAGAACAGAATTTTCTCTGTGCATTTGTCAAGTGAGCAGTTTTCCTATTTTATCCTCATTCTCACACTAGTATTTTTTGATTCTTTTGGCTCTCTGCTAGTAAGAATGTCATTCTCCCTCTCTGCTTCAACGTGCTTAATCTTTTAAGCACAGAATCATCTTTAGATAAGGACTATTCCTACTCCTTCGAGAATATAGTAGACACTGATTTTTTTTCTTTTTGCCAGAGGAGCAGACAATAATTAGGCCTCTTAAGTAAGCCTTCAGTGATTCCCAAAATTACCCCCGGGATGCACAGTCTTCATTCACACTTAGAAAAGTCTCAATATTTGTGTTTAAGAATGTCATGAACTATAAGAGTAAATGATTACTAAATATCCAACATTTAAAGCTGGGTGTGGATGCAATTTTAAGATTGCTTCCTGTCATTTGTGTGAAAAAGGTCTATCCTTCACAAATCTGTGAGGAAGGGAGTTAAATGAAATACTTCACTTCTACAAAGTCCTCCAGCCATCATAAATGTCAAGGCTCTTACAGACTGAGTGACAGTAAAGACTTTTAAAATCTTACAAAAGATTTCTATTTCAAATAAATGCTGTTCTTTTGAACTTTCTATTAATTCAAGAACCCTGAACAAATAACAGTTCCTACAAAAATATTAAGCAGCGCAACTGTTTTCAACATTGATAATAATAAGCAATGTTGTTTACACAGCAAATCAGCATATTGGAATGATTTCTGAAGGATCATGTAACACTGAATTTTCATCACAAGAATAAATTACATTTCTTTAATTAGATTACAATTATTTTAAACTGTATTCATATTTCTCAATATTACTTTTTAACTGTGTATTTAATAAAATAAATGCAACTTGGTGAGTAAAGGAGTTCATTTAAAACATAACAAATATTTTACCAATCCCAAATTTTGGGTGGTAGTGTATATCCTTTTAAAATTATATACTTATTGGAAAATTATATACTTATTTTAACCCCAAATACATGATCTCACTAGAAAGAAAAAGAAGAAGAAAAAAACAATTTAGATCTATTGTATCTTAATTGTTTTTTCACAGAGAGTGATATGATAAAATGAAAAACAAATGGAGGTTTTTGCTTAAGACTGTTCTCCTGGAAAACTGACCCATTCTCACATCTCAGCTCTGAACACTTAATGTCAACTAGAAACATCTGAGACAAAATCCTTTGAGCTACAGTTTTAAAGAGAAACCTCTATTACTGTCTCCTGATCACATGTTCAAAGCTTCAATGAGATGCACTCAACACAATAACACTGGGCTTCAATTTCAAATCCTTCAAAATATATTGATAATTTTGAAAAAGATTAAAAATGTTTACCGGAGCACTTTTATGCTAAGATCTATGTTTGCATGTGCTTTACTTCTTACAAAAGTGGAGGAGGCTAAATATTTATTAAATACTTGTTAAAAATTATACCAACACAATCTCATGGCTATTCTATTATAAAACTATTTTACATTTTGGTAATTTGGTGGCTAATTCATGTAAATTCGTATGATCTCATTCAGGGTTATTGATGGGCCTTCATGCTAACTTTTTCCTTAACATTTTATGTTATCTAACAGATCCTACTCAATCAGATTGATGAAAATTACAGCATGTAAACATACCTTTTGACAAAAATATCAACAAAGAGAGAAAACAAAAATGTCTTTGGCCATCAGGGCCCACTGCACTCAGTCGCTCTCCAAGCACACTAATTCACAACACTGGGGGAAAGAGTTGCATTCAATCTGACCTTTCAGCTCACAGCCCACAAATGTCATCCAGCCTTTGATATTCCACTACACAGTCATGTGACTTCTGCTGAAAACCTTACATGCTTGCATGGGGTCCGCATCTAAATGCTAGCATATGCCTCACAGAGGAAAACAAGTCAGTCAAAATGTGTCTATAAGTATTACAAGGACATTTAACATGTTCAATACAAAGCTAGAATGATACCTGCTTTGAGATTTAAAGTTGATCATTATTAAAATGTGATGGGTTCTGCCACATGCGGTTCTGAGGGAGAGATAAGTAAAAAATCTCAAATGATTGATTGAAAATGATTGTTTCAAGCTCCTTGGGAGAGATGACCCCTGAATAGACTGTATTTAATCCCAATGTGACCTAGATTATGAATAAAAGATGCAAATCTTTGTCCAGTAAGATATTTGTACAACAACAGCAGTGCAGAGCAGATCTTAATCTAACAAAGGCTGCACTATTTAACCTTTTAGCATTTTAACAGGGATTAAGTCTGTCTAATCTTTGTCTAAACCAGCCACAACATTAAAGAGTCCCTTACTCAACATGACCATTTAATCCACGGTCCACAAAAAGGTAAAAACATTGAAGTTTACATAAAGCATTGCACAATGGCATGCCGTCCTGGCAATACAATTACCCAGCATCCCTCAGTAGGCCTGGATGTGCTGTGATTAGAGGCTTGAGGGATCTCCTGCTTGATCTGCCTCTCATTCCTCTAGTCTGCTACTCTCGAATCCTGCCGTTATGAGCTACACAATAACAGTGGGAACCAGGGACGTCTCTGATTAGTTCGGGGAAATCCTAAAGCGTTCATGGGAACACTTCTGGCTGTGAATAAATTGTGTTTGGGACTAACGCTGATCAAGCTGGCAGATGTTTCAGGAAAACACAATCTTTGATCCTGAAAAGCAGAGAAGTACGTTGGGGTCCAAAAGTTGAAACTTAAAATTCAGTAATAATGGCTATCGGACCATTTTGGTAACAAAAAACAGGGCAATACCAAGACGGTATTAGCCAATTTTAAACGACTAATGTTAGTTTTTATTGTTATGTTTTTCATTTATTTATACAAAATAGTATAGAATTTTTATATTTTCCTTTTTCATTAAATCGGCCAAGACATAATAACTAATTTATTAGTATCCGCTATATTGTTACAACTTAAATTTTTCATTACAAATTTTATACTGATAATATCATTCGTGGTAAATTTTCATTTTCGGAATACTTCTCTTATGCTCAACAAGGCTGCATTTATTTTTTAATTAATACAGTAAAAAACAGCAATATTGTGAAATATCATTACAATTTAAAATAACTGTTTTCTATTTTAATATATTTAAAAATGTAATTTATTCCTCTGACGAACAAGCTGAATATAGCCTTTGCTCTTTAGTGTCACATGATCATTCAGAAATCATTCTAATATGCTGATTTTGTCTCAAGAATCTTTTTTTTATTGATAATTTTTATTCAAAATATTATTTAATTTTTATTTAAAGTTCTTTTTTCAGGTTTCTTTGATGAATAAAAAGTACAAAGGAATGTATTTGCATTTGTTTGAAACAGAAATCTTTTTCAACATTATAACTGTTTGTCACTTTTGATCAATTTAATGTGTGCCAGATAAATAAAAGGTTTAGATCACCCCAAAATGAAAATTTACTCACCCTCACATTCTTCCAAACCTTTATGAATTTATTTATTCTGTTGAACACAAAAAATAGCATTTTAATAAATGTTGGTAAACAAACAGGTAGCCATAGACTTCCATAGTATTTTCTTTTTCATACTACAGAAGTCAGTGGCTACTAGCAACTATTTGGTTACCAACATTCTTCAAAATACATTCTTACATTTTTAGGTGAACTATCCATTTAATTTATTTCCAAAAACAAAAGCTGACTACAAACTTCTGAATAAAGTTACAGATGCAAACTTCTAAACTCCAGTGTACAGTATCTTTAAAAATGGAGAAACTACATTACAGTATATATATATATACATATATATACACATATACATATACACATATACACACATATATATATACATATATATATACACATATACATATATATATACACATATATATACATATACACATATACATATACACATATACACATATACATATACATATACATATATATACATATACATATATATACATATACATATATATACATACATATATATATACATATATATACATATACACATATACATATACATATACATATACATATATATACATATATATATATATATATACATACATATATATATATATATATATATATATATATATATATATATATATATATATATATATATATATATATATATATATTTGGTGGAATCGGTTGTATTTGATAAAAGTCCTTTACAATGTTTCTCTAGAATAAAAAAAAAAACATTATTTAAAACAGACCCAAAAAGGAAGACCCAATCAAACCAAAGTTTAGTTAAAGTGTGTCTAGGTAAGGGACGACCTGAATCTTCCAGAGAGAGATCAGCTTGCCCATAATGTCTGGGCTTTGCTGCCTCCTAAATCCACCGAACTGTCTGATGGCATTTTAACACTTCATATCTCACCCTGCAGAGGGAACAAAACATAAGGAATAAAGCACAGCAAAGAGAAAGTCAGGGTCCATCTTGTTTGAATGCAATAAATAACTGCACGTCCGTAGTTTTTTTAGCATATGTGGAGCATAGCATCCTCTATTCCTCCTCATCCCTCTCTCACTTTCCCTCCTTTTCCCCCAATCTCTTCCTTCTAGCTATTGTGACAGCATCTAGTTCTTCCCCAATGTGAGGGCTCCCCCACCCCACCATGCTTCTGTCTGCAGTGGCCCAGTTAGTGCTAGATTATTCCACTTACATCATCGCATTTCTCTGCATCTCCCACTGTCTTTTGTGCCACCCCAGCCACTCTTGACTGCGTGTGCACATTTAAGTCTCCTGGATCTGCCCAAGTGGCCTGCTGTGACCCACTGCGCTGCTGCCTTCTTCAACCAATCATATTTTTACCCACAGCGGCGAGGGAAGGGTCCAGACAGTGTCATTCTAGTCACGTCTAAAACTGTCACTAACTCACTGAGACAAGTTTCACAAAATGTCTTGGAATCATATGATCATTTTAAATGAGTCATAGCACATATTTGATCAGATTATTATTATTATTTTTTAATATAACTGTTTTTTATTATGTGGGCACAGTAAAGAAATTACACCTTCCCTGATTTCCTAAGTTGTCTATGAAAACCGGTCGACTGATTTTTATGTTTTTGTTGGTAAAATCCAAAGGATGTGACAATACACATCACATCAATGCTTATACAATGTTAAGGTTAAAGGGTTAGTTCACCCAAAAATGAAAATTCTGTCAATAATTACTCATCCTCATGTCGTTCCAAACCCATAAGACCTTTGTTCATCTTTGGAACACAAATTAAGATATTTTTGATGGAATCTGAGAGGTCTCTGATCCTCCATTTACAGCAATGATTACCACGATCAAGGCTCAGAAACGTAGCAAGGACATTGGTAAACAGTCCATGTGACATTCCTAATTTTACGAAGCTACGAGAATTTTTTTTTACAAAGAAACCGATAACCGAATTCTGGAACAAAAAGTATTCTCGTACCTTCGTAACATTACGGTTGAACCACTGATGTAAAATGGACTATTTTAACAATGTGCTTACTACGCTTCTGGGCCTTGAACGTGGTAGTTCCATTACTTTCTATGAAGTGTTCCGATGATAAACAAAGGTCTTACGGGTTTGGAACGACATGAGGGTGAGTAATTAATGATGGAATTTTCTATTATTATTCACCAAATATAAAACCAAACAGTCATTACGTAGTAAGGACATCATTAAAATAATCCATGTGACATCAGTTGTTCAACCTTAAATTTTATGAAGCTACAAGAATATTTTTAATGCGCAAAGAAAACAAAAATAACGACTTTATTCAACAATTTCTTCTCTTCCACGTCAGACTTTGATGAATGTTCAGGACAGCATCAGTACTAACTCTCTACTCTACTCTGTGAATGTTTTTGAAAGCCTGACAAAAACAGGCTAATAACAGTGATGATATTGTTAACAAACATAAAAGTTCAAATAAAATACAATACACATATTAGAGGAAATAACTAAAATAACTAAAATAAAGTGTTTCAATTGAAATACTACAAATGCAAAAACTATAACTGAAATAAAAATAAAGCTAAATAGAAACAAATTAAAATGGAAACTGAAAATATAAATCAAAATATTATTAAATACTATAATACTGCATAAATAACACTGTTTCATAAGAGTTTATGACACCGGCATTTGGTTAATTGGGTTCAATTCTGCAGGTTACACTAGCATACATAATTAACTACTACGACACATCTGATAAAACTGGACACATTCAGAGTTTTGCAGAATGTCACAAATTCTTGTTTTCTGTAAGGAGACAAATGCAAAAGCAATGTAAAATAATCTCATATGATAGTACTGCTTTTGGTCTTTCTGAAGTCTACCATTTACTTTCACAGAAAGAGCACCCCAATTGATTTCTTATAAAGAATATCTTGAGTTTCAATAACAGCACTCGTGCATTTACGGTGTGAGCCAAGGACTAGGAGAATTGGGCAGTCAGAACGTGTAGTCGATTACTCTGTTGACATTTAAAATGAAGAAAGGGGTCTTTATCATTTCCATTATTCTCCACCCTCAGGATGCCAGAAACCTCTGCCGAGGGGGCGTATAGCCCTCTGAATGCCCTTGCGAAACAAAAGCTGGCTTTTCTGCAAGCCTCAGAACACACAGAATCTGTGTAATAATTTCATGAGAAATTTCACTGTAGTTCATAAGAGAGCCTGCATCTCCCTCATCACTCAAATGACAGAATGAGATCTATAATGATAGGGGGGCACAGCTGGTATCCCAAGATTAAGCCAATAGATACGCCACCATGGCAACATCTGTTTTTTGTTTTTTTTACATTAATGATCGTAGGAGTGCTATAGAGACAGACTGCACTTTGACATTAGTACAAAAAGCATGTCTCAATTCTCTAAATATTCCCTTTTAATATCTAAATCTATAAATTTAACAATGAAAACCCATTCATCCTTTTTTATGGCCAAAATCTCAGGCCAAGATTTCATGATGTTTTTTTTCAGCTGTTTGGACTCTTATTCTGAATGCACTCACTCACTGTGGAGGATGCCATGCTAAATTTCATTTTTAGGTGAACTATTCCTGTAAAAGCAAATACGCATCCATAAACGCACATCTTTCAATTCAAAATCACATAATTTTAAACCTGTCAATGTAAATAAAGTCAGATATTAGCAATACTTTATTTCAAACAATGGGGAAAAAACAGATCAGCTGGCATATCAATCCCGGTGTGGAGACATGTCAGCAATAATGCATATATTCAAATATTAAAGATGACATCTTTACACACCTCATATTATGAGGTCTTTAACAATAATATTAATCATTAAACTTGATGATAATGAATAAAGGCAAGGCCCATCTTCCTTTATGTAGAAGTACATATCCATAACGATACGCTGTCTTTGGCAATTCATGGAGAGATCTTACAAAGGGGGCCAGTGTAACAAAGATTAAAGCAGCGGCCATTCATTATCACACAAGTCTCATTAACTCTATACAGTGAGTGCTGGTGAAGCAGGACTCAAATCCATATAACAAACATTTGGAAAGGCATACAAGCACTTTAAAATAAAAACCATCTGTTATATCAATCAATATAGACAACCAGTCTAAGCATATTGCACTGACATTGTCCAGCTAACCCAAAACTTTCAAATTTAAACAAACAAAATGTAACTAACTTACTAACATGCTGATAACACAAAAACACATCTGTATCCATGTCACAATGAAGCAGGTGCACAACGACTATGCATTTCAGAGGAATGCATCTTTAATCTACATGTAATCTTAAAGCTGTCAGGCTGAACAATTAAAATGATGAACTATTAAAGTGTCGGCTCACAGCAAGCCCTTAGTAGGTACAATTTAAACACAGACAGATGTAAAATTTAAACGCAGCACACAGCAAAAATTGTTCTCTAAACTACATCATTACATTTTGACCCAGTTCATTCAGTTAAACTGAACGGATCACACATGTTGGTTAGAAACTTCTGTATGTAAATGTTACTAAGGCATTCTGTACAAAGCCATGCTAATTTTGGAGCCGCCAAAGAAATCTGTATTTCTCTGCATAGTATTTCATTAAAAACATCATATCTGGTGGTATGTGAGAGGTTGAAAATTTCATTTATAAAGGTGTTTTTATAGCCAAATTCAGTGTTTTTGTTTATTTGATTATTATCACTAAACATGTTATTTTGAAAATCACTGGTGTACCAAAAAAGTATCACTTCTGAGGATCTAAGGAAACAGCATCAATGCAAAAAGGTGACTCATTTCAGACTCACTGACGCTGTAATTGTCTTGTCAAAGTAAGAGCCCCCTCATTGAGCCCCTTTTCCTGCTGTGGCCATCTGGTGAGATGACCCATCTCTCCACCTCCCCTCTGCTGGAAGTGTCACTTCCTGGTCAAGAAACAGGTTCAGCTGGCAAAGATTCACTACTCGTCTAATACACGACCCTTAATAGCTAACTGCACTCAGGAATAAGCTCAGAAACCTTTCCAGGAACAACTGCATAATTGCTTTCACTGGCATATAAGGTTTTACAAATGTTTACCTTGAAACAAAAGCAACAAACACACACACACACACACACACACACACACACACAGTCATGTGGATTACTTGTGGATTATTGTGATGTTGGACTCTCATTCTGACGGCACCCATTCACTGCAGAGGATCCATTGGTGAGCAAGTGATGCAATGCTAAATTTCTTCAAATCTGTCCTGATGAAGAAACAAACTTTTCTACATCTTGGACGGCCTGAGGGTGAGTACATTTCCAGCAATTATTTTAATTTTTTTTTATTTTGGGTAAACTATTTAATTGGCCAATGTTAAAAGACTATACTGTCTAAATAAAATAAAATGACGTTATTATAATTAATTCATTATAATTAATATGTATCAATAATAATGCACCATATGAATAATTGGTATTCATTCATTGTTAGATTACATTTGAAAGTGTTTAACTGCAAATGTTAGGTAATAAAGATAACCTAAATAAAATAAAATTTTAGGTAAATTAAAGTAAAATAAAATGTTTCCATGTAAAGTAACAACACTTCCTGCTGCATAGTTTACCGTTTCACAAAATGGTCTGAAGGATTTAACTTTAATTGCAATTAATGAGAGGACCTCCTCTGTGTTATATCCTCCCAATACAGTCCTTAGATCCTCTAAATCTAATAGAATAAAAAAAACCCGATTAATCAAATACTATTATGTTTTAGCAGATGTGGAGTGCGAAGAGCTGATGTATAAAGAGCTATAAAGACAATAACAGCTCAACTGACCCATCTATGGCTAATTAAAGTAAGCATGTGTATGTGCTGAGTGCAAAGGGGACTTGTGACTCATTAAAGCAGTCAACCTTTCAGCAGTGATTATGGGAAAAAATGCTGTGGTACTCAACTTTTTCCCCCACTGCCTTTTAAAACATGCATAAACGACAGTATAGGTGTGCTAGAAAATGTTAATTCAACCTTATTACACACCTGGCTGAAATAGTCTACCACCTCAGTTTCAGACAAATCATCTGTCGTACACATTCTAGAAATAAACAAAACCAATAAAACTACCACAGTTCTTCGTGTTGGAAATAAGCAAAGCAAACACAGACAGAGTGGAAGGAAGACACGTGGAAGAAATGTGAAATAAACTCAGCAGGATATTTTGTAACGCTCTATAATTTATTTTCTCCAGCCCCTGGTTCTCCCTTCCCTCAGGCCACCTGCATGCTCCATCTCTCAGCAGACCATCGTTGCAAATAACACAGTCCTTCAGTTCCACTGAGGCTGATAGTAATCCTACACATTTACACACAGCTTCAGATGTCGCCAATCTGATAGTGAATGGCATTACTGCCACTGCCATTGTGTCTACATGGCCTCATCACAGCCTCAATGATGTACCATTCTGTCTTGGCTCAAACCAATCCACAAATTCAATTCTCAAACGGTCTTGACCTGCTACTTAAACTCAACTCTAATCATAAGCACAAGAAGAAGAAAAAAGAAAAAGAAACACACAATATTGTGTTGTGGTTAAGCTTTATCCTGTGTCATATTTAGCAGCATGAGTGGCCAAAGACTCAAGAGTGATTCTTTTAACAATATATTCCTTGAACAGCCTCTGAAAATAAAAATAAAGAAAGGAAATGTAAAGACTTTTTGGACTAAATTGAACAAAATCACATTTGGGAATAGGCTAGCTGATACTGTAGCGTGAAGTCAGCAAAATATATGATTTTTTAAAGACCAATCTACCTTTTCATAACTGAATTTAAAAGTTATGACCAGTCTTGAAGAAAAAAAAAATTAGACGACTAACTTTTTAAGACTAGTCTAAACTGTTTATGCAACTGGCCCCTGAACTTGTAACCCTTCCATGGAACACAAAAGGTGATTCTGAAGCTATACTTGATTTGAAATACTGTGCACAAGTCATTTGTACCACTTTTATGATACCTTAATGGATACAGCTCAAAGCTAAAGAAAAATACAAAAACCTGACTTATTAACATTACTGCATTCAGTGCCTACTTTTTAAAATACCGTTTCAGCTTTTCACTACAGAGACTGGAATGCTTAAAAAAAAAAAATGGCTTCAACAGGAAAAATGTATGACCTAAAGCAATGGCTGCACGAGGCATCCAAATTAGATTCATTATCAACACATAAAAAGATGATTGGTTTTAATAAAATAACTTGAGCGACCATTACCCAAAGCGGTGCTGAGCAATGAGAGAGACTGGAAGAGCGCAGGAATTGGGAAGTTAAACAGAAAGAGCTTTTAAAACTATGTAGGAAGTTATTGTAGACTTTAAAATTACTCCCAGACTGTTCCAAATTCTGAACTCTCCAGACAATTTATTAGGAAGAATATACAATAATGCAGAAATCAAATGATTTAATTCAAAGGGACTATTAGAGATATCAGCTTTATGTTAAAATACTTTCACTTGTCTCAGCTTAACTTCAGCATGAAATGAAAACACCCTGCATTTTGTAAATGCATGTTCATTTCTTATTGTGAAAAATTCATTCACATATAGGCCTAGTTTTTTCCCTTTTTTATCTCACTATGTTTCATCAAAATGAACTCAATCTGATTTTCGGGGAAAAGGACAGTGTCAGGATCGTGGAATGTCTTGTGTGTTTCTGTCTCTCGTTGATTGTGTTAATTTGATTCCAGGTGTGTCTCGTAAAACAATTACCTCCGTGTGTCTACCCTCCGTTTTTGTTTCCCATTTCTCTCAGTGTTTTTGTTTCCGTTGTGTTGCCCCATGGATCCCCTCATCCGGCCCGAATTCCTCCTGCTGGTGCAGGGGGACTGATCTCTCGAGGACCATACCAGACTATTCCTGTTGTTAGCTAACGCCACCAGCTACCTGGACGACGCGCTCTGCTCATTCTATGATGCAAGCCTGAACACTACTGGACCTCAAGGGGGATCTGATAGACTGGGAGACTGGAGCTCGAACTGCCCCCTCTCTTCTCTCCGTCGTCCCCGCTGGTCCCATCCAGTCCTCCTTTCTTTCCTGTCCCTGAGTCCAGTCAGGTGTGGGCTTTGAGCCTGGAGGCCTCAGCCCACCATCAGTACGCTGCCATTCTCTAGTGTCGGAGTATCCCTCACCTCTGCCCCCAGCCTCCAAGGCCCGGACTCCACCTCGGCCCGTAGACCCAGCGGCCCCACCTCAGCTCCTAGCTCCCTCGCCTCCACTGTCACCCGTCAATCCACCGGGCTCCCTCATCCCTCTGGCTCCGCCTTGGTTGGGCATTGACCCGCTATTGCCTCTGGACTCCTCTCCTCTGGCTGCGCCTCGTCGCTCCATCCCACCGGCTCCGTTGGGCTCCTTCCTCCCGCCAGCTCCACCTTGGTCCCCAGTCGCTTCGGCTCCGCCTCTGCCTCGGTTGCCAGAGCTCTCGGCTCCACCCTGGTCCCCCGCATCCTCGGCATCCCCCTGGCTCTTTGGCTCCCCGTCTCCGCCTTGGGCTCCTCCTCCACCTGCTCTGCCGTTGTTGGTCGGCCCCCTGGTGTCGGCAGCCATTCCTCCTCCACGGCTCCTCCTTCTGTTGGCTCCACCATGGGCCGTCATCATGGCGGTGGTGTGGGTCTTACTGTGCTTCTCCTGCTCTGGGTTACTCTTGTCTCTTCCCTGGCTCCCCCCCAGGGAACACATACATATGTACACATACATATATATGTATACATATATACATATATATATACATATACTTTTTTTTTCTCCCCATGTGCTCTGTGACCCAGTTTCTGTCTCCCGTTGATTTGTTAACTTGATTCCAGGTATGTCTCGTTCCTCCCTGATTATCCTGTTTAAAAGCCCAAGTCCATTCAGTTAGTGTTTGTCGGTTCTTGAATGTCATCTTTGTGTCTACAGACGTTACTTGCCTTTTGAGTCATTAAAGACTGTTATTTGAAGTTATCTCCGTCTCCTCGTTCTGTGCTCCCTGAGTAAGTGTGACAGACAAACTCTGTTAACAATCATTTAGTTTGTTTAAATCATGAAAGCTTGTATTCGATTTGGAGTGCAAATCCAAACAACTGATGGATGGAACCAAGTCCCCACCCTAAATTTGTACTTTTGATTATCCATTACACTTGAATATGCGTCAAAATACGGAAGAAAAGATGTTGCAACTTCCAGTTCATTGTTACTTTAATCTGAAGAGACGACTATTTACAAATCATCTGTAGGCTTCCCCAAAATCTGTAGAAATGCACAATAGATCACCACCATATTCGTTATCTGCAAGATATTTAGTTGTGCATGCTCACTTTCCCTATTTTTACAGAAATTACCTTTACCATCATCTAACACTCACTTCAAAAACGATTACAAAAAACTGTTAAATGTAATCTTAAGCAAATCTCAAAATGAACAAACACATCATGTTATGTTCCATAGATTCACCTGAAGTATGTATAATTTTATTTTTCTTTAATTTGACTTATTTTAATTCTTAATTTATGGGTTACCAGAAATAACAACAATTATTGACTCAACCAGCAGTGTAAAAATAGGGCAGGACGCTGTTGACCAACCAAGAAAAAGGAAACCTGTTTGAAACTGTCATTACTCAAGCAACTCCATTAATTTGGTGACGCAAAAATGACAAACTTTAACATTTAATGGCCCAATTCTGCACTTCATACCTTTCTTCATGACTTATTACATGCATTATTCATGACTTACCATGCTACCCTAAAATAGCTCATTGATTTTAAGACCACAGTGTAATTCCATCTTGTGTCATAGTCCTCCTTGGGAGAGCTCATTAAAGCAGCTAGTCTAGTTCTGTGCTAGCACCTTCATTAGCAATTGAGACCAAAATAATGAGTCTGTGTCTGTAAAGAAATAATTAAAAAGCCAAAGAACTGATTAGCAATGAATACATATATCCTATTCAGGAAACATGTCAGTGAAACATTGTATAATAGGCTGTTTCCATGCAACACACTGCTGTGCCACTCAACAATGAGTTCTGTGGTTGTAACACACATTTAGCTTTGAACGTTTCATTCAACCTGTACATCTCCACTGCCACCAGGCAGGCCAGCGTATAATGATTTGACCATATTTCAAAGGCAGTATGTACAGGTGAATGTCCCATCACTCTATGATTGGTTTAATGCTATGCTACTATTAGCAACTTAGCAACGGCATGTTGGGTAAAAAAAAAGCATGCATCTTTTGCATAATCTTTCCCTGAGGCAAACCTGCAGGATATCACTTACTATGTGCTTCAAAGAGCTATGAGCACTGAAAACAGTAACACTACATTCTTACAGGCTGGCAGGTGTCTATGTTTATATTTCTGTGAACAGATGGTGTAAAACTTTTTTTTTTTTTTAAAAAACAAATAGAAAAAAAAAGAAAAGGATACGGCTTGTCTGTTTTATCTGAATATATTTACATATGCTCTCATTCAAAGTGCATATAGGTCTATAATATATACATAGGGGCTTACATGATCCAGTGTTTTGCAGATAACATGGGCGTTTGAGAGCATTATTCTCTCCAACATAAAAAGTAAAGCACGATGTTTCCAGATGAACCATGTCATTTGATGTGCGCCGCTGACAGGAATATCTCCACAGGGGGTGATGCTAATTTCTAGCAGTGCAGCTAAAATCCATTAAACAGGAGGAGTTCACTCCAGTCCACAGAGTAGACAATTCTCTGGATTGTCTACAGAAACACCACAATAATGGGCTTAGACTATATGCTTGATGCAAATCCGTCCTTGACCTTGCGTCTTTCCCTATCACAATGCTGCCAGGCCAAATGTCAGTCTAGTATGCAGTGACGGAGGTATCCTGGAACAGGCCAGTTGCAGGAAAGGCTGCTCAAATGTGGCTGACCTGTCAAAACTGACTGTGTAGGACAACTGTATGGGCTTGTCTGTTAATAGTTTTGCATAAAGAAATATAAGTTAAGTTCAATTAACAACATTTGATGTAATGTTCGATTTCCATTTATCCCATAAAAGCAAAGCAAAATCTGGATTACCTTGAGAAATGTTATAGCCACAAGACTAGTATGTGTGTCAACATGATTATAGTGTGAAGAAAGAATGAGGGGAAAAAACAATACTTCATTGCCATGGCAATGCAAAGCTATAAACCTTAAAACGACTATTGGAAAAAAATCAAACAGCTTTACAGCTCAGATAATACTCAATATATTTATTATTTGAGCATTATTTTTATTTGAATTATCTCTTATTTATTACTAAGTCTTACATGTTATTTCTTATTTACTCTTATATACTGTATATTATAGGGTTGTGCCGATAGACGATAGTATTGTGTACCTACAAGAGTCAGAGATATTATTGCCTGTGGCTGACGCCTCATCGATATCAAGACGATTATTATTATTAATATTAGGCTAGTATTATTATCTAATTTAGGGCTTATTTGTCCCGTCTTATTTATTTTTACAGTGTTGCACATTATAACCAATCACACACGATTCTGTTGAGCTTATGAATGACATGGCCAATCAGAGGCGTTCAGATGAGTCATCACTGAAACACCAGAGTTTTTTTGACGAGTGCGCAAGCTTGCTGACTGAATTCTGCTCATGCAGATATACGTGCGATGTAAGTATAAAGCCCCGTTCACACCAAGAACGATAACTAAAGATAACTATAAAGATAAGGATATTAGCGATATTGTCTGTTTATTCTAAGCACACACTTGTCTGCCACTTTAAATTCTCGAGCTCGTTATAGCAGGATAGATTCTGATTGGGTGTCAATGTTTGTTCATCAGCTGGAAAAAAATAATTCTGACAGTGATTCCAACGATATTGTTTCTCTGTGCCTTTATCGTTATAGCTGTTGTGTGTGCTATTCTTTAATATTGAGAAAGAGTTTTAAAACTATATCTTTATAGTTATCGTCCTTGGTGTGAACGGGTCTTTAGAGATTTATTCATCATACAATGTAGACAGCTTCACGGATTATAACAGTTTATATTAAAGTGTATTAACATCCGTTAGACTGTCAGTGATAATGTAAATGCTCTTTACTTGTTTTCTGTAGCTGCTGTTTGAATAACTGAGAAACTGTAAGCATTAAAATTAGTAAATTAACAAGGTTTTTAATAAACTGTGATCATGTTAAACACAAATTCAGTCATATTAAAATATTGATTTTATGACATCCACTATTTGTCTAAAAATTTGTGTAGCTAATAGATTACACTAACATTAAGCTGCTTTTAGCCTTACCCTGGAGTTGGTTCACTCTCCATCTATGAAACTAAGCAAGTAAATAATTAAATAAATAAGCATGATGATATTACAGGCTGATGATAGGATGATATCACTATGGAGCATATCACCAAACACTAATATATTATATGGGAGACTGTCGTTCCATGAAACATGACAGGAGTCTTTTGTTTGTTTATAGACCCTTTAAAGGCATCTCTCCGGGACAAGTCAATTCTCAGCCTGAGGGGAGTGTGAAAGACAGCTGCTAAGCTATCAGAGTAAAACAAGCTAGTAGCACCTTCCCATTCATTTCTCATCCTACTGCTTCAAATAAGTTAATCATAGTCCTGGACACTGAGTGCTGCCAGCACATTGTTTTGTCTCCTGCAATGGGACTACTGCCCTACATGTGACCTATTAGTGAATTGGGAGGCCTGGAGAAAGTAGAGTACTCAGGGGGGTCAAGCCTGTAGCAGGTGTATGTGTGTGTGTTTCAACAATACAGCACTGTGAAAATGAGAGGGGGTTGATGTGCTAGACTGTGAGAACGTGCAGAGGTGTTGGTGAAACGCGAATGGGGATACTCGCTGTTGGGGATTTGGGCCAAGTACTCTATTTCCTTAACAGCATCCATTTGAGCAAAGTAATTTTCGCTTTACTGATGTACAGTATGGTTTAGCTTGTTGAAATACTGTATATGAACCTAATATTTTCCAAATAATACAAATAAATGCATTCAAATGTTTTATTGCAATGTAAATTTTTTCATTTAACACCAACAAAAGTGAGAGTTAGAATAAGTAGAATTAACTCTTTAACAACTGCACAATATATCTGTGCCATATCAGTTACTGGCCGATATTATGTGGACACATTAAATTAATCCAATGTTATTACAAAAAGAAATGTATTTAAATGTATGCTGTTCCTTTGAACTTTTTAAAAATCCTTAAAAAAGCAGGGTTTCAAGCATCACAACTGTTTTTAGCACTGATAATAATAAGAAATGTTTCTTTAGCACCAAATTAGCATATTAGAATGATTTCTAAAGAATCATGTGACAATGAAATCTGGAGTAACGGCTGCTGAAAGTTCAGCTTCGTCATCACATTTTAAAACATACTGAAAAAGAAAACCGTTATTTAAAATTGTAATAATTATTTCACAATATTTCAGTTTTTAGTATGTTTTTTAAATGCAGCCTTGGTGAGCATACAACACTTCTTTCCAAAAAACAAACAAACATATAATTATATTTAAATTTTCTATTTTCCATATTTTTACACTTTAATTAATTTTGCCGTCATCTAAATGTTCAGTTTATTAATAGCCTACTGTTTAAGGCAAATCTCAAAACAGGCTAATGCATTTAAATTAATTAACTTAATGAATTGCATCCCTACTCAACATATTCACATATAACAGTATGCGTCATATATAAGAATATCCATAGATCCTAATCACGTGGAACATTGCGTTTTAATGATTCACATCCTTTTTTGAGTGACGTTACAGCAGTTGCTATACAAGGCACAACATTTTTCAGTGAATCATCCTTCCACCTCCGCAGCATAAATACCACCTGTTTCAGAGTGCAGAGGGCCGCAAACCTCTGAAAATCACACAGCTATCCTCATTAAGATGCAAACTCCCACAGTCTTGCAGCTAATTCTGCACCATATACTTACACCCTTCCTCCACAACATCCAGTGTTATTAGCATTATTTAAAGCTCAGTGCTAAATGGAAGAGGACTCAGACTGTCCTCAGCTGAATCATGAGGGACAGTTCTTTGAAGAAATACAAGCTTATATTTTACAATAATTTGACATTAATCCGATCATAAATCTCCTCAGGCTGGAAGGATTTTTTTTTTTTATCCCCATCAAAAAAGTAGCTCTTGATTAAAGTGTATTAACAGGGGATAATTTAAAATATTGTTTCTTTTAAACGTGCACATTAGAGAGCCACTCAAATAATAATAAAAAAGAAGTCAATATTTCAAGCCTAAATGAACTGCATTACAAGATTAAAACATTAACAATTTATTACATTCAGAGATCACAGGGCATTTAGAATAGCAGTGCATATTGAGTTCTGCGAGTGAAATAACTGCACTAAAGTGTGTCGGCTCAACTGGCGTGTGTAAAATGAGCCGATCAAATCAAAAGTCAAATTCTGTTACAATGATCATCTCCTCACACGCTGGCCTTCTTATCCTCCACCATCTCGCACATCATTCTGCGCCGCTGTCTCTGACTAAACTGCACAGAATGGATTTTGGTGGCACCGCTTAATGGCTAATAAAATGAACACAACCTTAACGGTGAGGCAAATTGTGGTCTGAGATTCAAGGTGCCCTTTGAGCGTATTATTTTAAAGTGATCAATGCCTTTAATTGAGCTTTACGGAACACTTCCTAATTAGATTATTTCATTCTTATTACCAAACAAAGCATGCCCAGTGATACTATGGACAGTGATACAGCTCAGCAGACACAATTCTTCCTATTGGGATGGAGAACTGAGATGAGACACCCAGGTGGGAATCTAATATGAATAACCAGACTTCATGGTCACATTGCTATTTTGAATTTCAAAATGTGTTATTTTAAATAAGTCTGTATATCTAGGTATAGTTTAAATAAAAGCAAACCAGACGCTACTTCAAGCTTCATAGAAAAGCTGTTGAAAAATAAAATCACAGTGTTCCAGGGCACTTGACACAGTGGACTGACTCAGATCTAATAAATCTCATATGCACCCACCTCCGCAGTTTGTCTCTCTCTCTCTCTCTCTCTCTCCCCCTCACTGTCTTTCAGGATGTAGCTTTCTGTCCTCCCCTAAGCATGACATCAAAACTAAATTACATTTATGTCAGACAGTTAGACGGTGACAGGTATAAACTTCTTTGTAGCTCAATAAACAACCAATTGATCAAAGCTGACATGTTTAAGAGGTTTAAATACAGCCAGATTTAAAAACACAATCAAATTTATTAAAAAGAAACATGATTTCTTTAGAACTGTGAGAACACCTTTTTTATGGTTAAGGGATTGGTTGTTGTTTTTATCTTTTCATTTAAAACCCTGTAATGATGCTTAGTTTAATAATATAAACAATATTATATTATTATTGCTCAATAGCAATATCCCATGATGCTTCAAATATACTAGATATGACACAGCCAAACCAAGAGAAAGAAGGTAGAGAGATAATTCAATCAAAAATAAAATTATGTCATTGTTTAATCACCTGCATGTCATTTCCAGACCTGTATGACCTGTATGCAACACACAGCAGAAGATTTTTGAAGAATGTTGGTAACCAAACATTCCATTGTATGTATAAAAAGCATTTTTAGAGACATTTTCCAGAATATCTTCTTTTATGTTCCACAGACGCAAGCAACTCATGCAGGTTTGGAACAAAATTAGAATTTTCATTTTTGGAAGAACTTTCCCTTAAACGTTATTTTTCTGTCCTTACAGTTATCATGTACTTTATGTAATATTATCTTCAAACGTATTATAATCATCAAACTTAAGCTTTAAGTGCATTTCAAATCATGGTTACCATCATAAAAGTTAAGCCAAAGTCAGGAAAACATGTGGGCAAAATATTGCAATCAAATAAAATACAATAAAACAAAACAAAACAAACAAAAAAATGAAATGAAATTAAGAGATGATGTCATTTCTTACTCAAATAACCAAGTCAACTTGGCATTCCGAGTTTTGGAGAGACACCATAAGACTCATATCACCTGTCATTTCAACAGCTGTGTATGGTCTCACAGCACCAATACTTCCTTCTGCAGCAGATGTTAGATGCAGGTGATTGCCAGTAAATTAGCTTAATCGAAACAGACAATTCATCATTTGATTTTTTTTGTTGATACATGTTGCTACCTGGCTGTGTCACCGGTCTTTGTTCACTGTACATTCATAGAGACTGTAGGCTGCAGAAATGAAGTGCACAGCTATTTGAAACATCAACGTTACATCAAACGCGACGGAATTTACCGCGTCTGTGAAGCGGCACCGAAGTGGCTTGATAAAGAAACGGATGCCAGCGGAAAACACGCGACGTGTTTCAGTCAATGCAATTCGCAACAAAAAAAAAAATTTAAAAAATCAAATAACCACACTAGGATTATTATGAACAAACCACAAACCGCATATCAGAATAATTAAACCTTACCTAAGGGTCTTTATCAGTCGCAATTCATAAAGAGAGTGGTGAAGTAAATCCTTTAGCGTTTCTGAAACACAAGCCGTGTATGAGGGGCTGATCGCTGGATATGATACTGGAGTCGGTGTGATCCGCACCTGACAGCGAGCCGTGGAGCTGCAGCGGAGGTGCGTGTGCTGTTCAGTGATGCCGGAGCACCGACAACATGCGGCATGGATTATAGCCAGTGGACTTCGTTGAGCTCATGCTGGGAAAAATTCCTTTAGGAAAAATCAAAGACTTCTTAAGCCCATCTGTTAAATCATGAAGGACATTGTTTCAGTGACGTCATTTTCTTAAGATCTGAAATGTAATGTAAGGTTTAGCCTAACATTTGAAAGACTGTGTCTGTGTGCCAGTTCAAAATACCAATAGTCCAATCAGTGCATGCACAATTAATTTCCAAATATTGCATATCTAATAATTTCAGTATGCATGGGTATGTGCCTATATTATCATAATTACCATTCTTTACTTATCAGTATCTGCATTAGTCATTGGAAACCCCATATGGCTTAGACTACTAATAAAATCCTAAATTAATTTGCTTGGAAACGACATTTTGATTAAAATCTGTGCACAATGCTGTTAAAACCCTGACATATTGGCTCATAAACCCTTCTGCATATAATCTAGCGTTGTTCTGGTTTTCTATTTAATTGTTAATCCACGCCAGGTTTTAGATTTTGCCAACCGGATACGCTCCATCACAAACCATCACTGTATTACGTAGTCACAGCGCCTAACTTTAATTCCAAGAATCAAACTGATAATTTTAGCATTCATCTTTTTTTATCCTTTAGTATTTCAAAATAGAATTACTGTCATTAATTACGTTACAAGCAGACCAGATGTTTTAAAGTCTGAATTAACTTTTTTCTTTTGCATATAGCCTATAATGTATGCCTATATTCCTATAAAATGAAATGCGGACCACCATAATTCCGTTAGCCCAGCATGAATTCACGAAAAAAAGAGGCAAAAATTATATTCTATGGTTTATTATACTCTTTGATATAATAGACATATGGTAACAAGAAAACAATTAAATAATGGTGATTGCAATGACCTTTTATTGCTGAACCTGTAATTTTTGGTTTACCAAACCATTAACAATTAAGATCATCATTCAAAAAAAATTTGAAGGTTGAAATTAAAGTGATTTTTATTTCGCCAAATTCAATGACACACACACACACACACACACACACACACACACACACACACACACACACACACACACACACACACACACACACACACACACACACACACACACACACACACACACACACAGGTTTGTTTTGCTATCCTTGTGGGGACTTTCCATAGGCGTAATGGTTTTTATACTGTACTTACTGTATGTGCTATTGTCCTACACCAACCCTACACCTAAACCTACCCCTTACAGGACACTTTCTGCATTTTTACTTTCTCAAAAAAAAACTCACTCTGTATGATTTTTAAGCTTGCTTCCTCATGGGGACCTAAAAAATGTACCCATAAGGTCAACGTTTTCTGGTTTTACTATCCTTGTGGGGACATTTGGTCCCCTCAATGTAGCATAAACAAGGACACACACACACACACATACATACACACACACACACACACACACACACACAGACATATATATATATATATATACATATATATATATATATATATATATATATGCACAAAGATTTTGAGCTTTGGTCCCCTCAATGTAGCATAAACAAGGACACACACACACACACACACACACACACACACACACACACACACACACACACACACACACACACACACATACACACACACACAAACAAAAAGGAATAATTCAAAGCTTACATTAAGTTTGCCCTTTAAAAAATAGACCAACATATCTTGCCAAAGATACAAAATCTCTGCAAGACATGTCATACTTGGCGTCAAAATAACATTAATTATAAGGAGCCATCCAATTAGGTCACATTGTTCCTTCTTGAAGTATCAGAGATGGCTGAATGGAGCATATCAGAGGCCATGACGCTGCTTGTGAAAGGGGGGAACCCTGCTGTGCACATGCAGTCTGTCTGCAGAAGGTCAAAATGATCTGGCCTTTTCACAGAGCCCATGTCACTTGCATCCAATCAGAGAAGTGAATAGAACCAAATGAGAGGTTTCATAAGCTCCTTTTGCTGCTGCCATTCTTGTTCTTAGTTAGACTCAGCATGCATTTGATCCTGCGGAGGCAAATTTACATCCGTGACATGAAAGGAGCTCATTTTCTTCCTTTTCATTGCTGATTCATATTGTAGCATTCACACAGCAGCTTGATGAGCTTTCTCCTTTCTTGCGTGGAAAGTAAAACTCCACCCCATGCCACAAAAGTACTCTTTAAGATACTTTAAAATGTTTTCATATATAATTTCCATTGATGTATGAGTATATTTATGTTAATGACAAGGCCATCTTTAATCTGTGAGAGCCGTGTAAAGAAAGAATTGACCATCATATTGTTTAGCTTTTGATCTTTTATACCTGTACTGAGAATAATCAATACATTACACATTGCATATCTTCATTATAGTTATTATTTATAATTATTTGTTTTAAAAAAAAAGTTTTTGCTGCAGTTTCTAATCTGTTAAAAAACATGTAAATACATTATAACCCACTCTTAT
The DNA here is from genome assembly GCA_036784905.1 of Acrossocheilus fasciatus. NCBI lineage: Eukaryota > Metazoa > Chordata > Actinopteri > Cypriniformes > Cyprinidae > Acrossocheilus > Acrossocheilus fasciatus. Next base: position 20,101,487 of record CM071939.1, on the reverse strand, counting down.
GAACTACTGAATTGTTGTAGGCCTACTATAGGCTATCAAATTGAGATAGAGAAAAAGATACACAATTACTTGCTTGCATACATACATGGAGTGACTAACCCAACCCTAACATATTTATATTTAAATTTAGAATTGTATGTGTGTGTGTGTGTGTGTGTGTGTGTGTGTAATACACAGATATATATTATAAACTGACTACTGTGTGTGCTGTTATATAAAACATGATTCTTCTCTGGCACCTAGTGGTCTGAATGATCAGTTACACATAAAACAGTGGCAGGTTGCACACATTTGTTTTTTTTTAGTCTTAAAAGTTAGTTATCTATTTTTTATTCAATACTGGTCATTTCTTTTTAAAATCAGTCACATAAAAATGAAGATTGTCTAATTTGAATTCGAAAAGTAGGATTGATTACCACTTGGTTAACTGCTAGTTAGTCAAACTAGTTGTTAAGAGATACTCATAACAACTTAGTGACTATGTTTATGCAACTGGCCCCAGATATAAGGGGCTTTTTTTTTTCTTTCCTTTTTTCTTTTTTTTTATACGGTTGTTAATATTTATCAGGGCAAGTTTGTGTTTAAAGGTTTATTTTTTTAGACACATACTTTAACCCTCTTTTGCATCGTGGTCATTAAAGTGGACAGCTATTTGGAAGCCATTTTGAACCATTTAGGATGTAGCATCATGTCCCAACCACCAACTGGTGAACCCCCAAAGTGTTGTCTACAATTCCATTTAATTGTTGTATTTTTATCTATTTTTTGTTTTGAGATATTGGCATAATATATTCAAGATGGCGGCGGGAAAAGGGATGCACCATGTACCTTGGGAATAAGTGTTAAATAGGCTACTTTTATTCTCAGAAAACCAGACAGGTGCAAAAAAATATTTGTCAGTTAGGATGTCAGAAATAGATTCATCCAGATTTTAACAATATTTTTCTTGTACATTTTTTTCTGTGACAGAAAATATATCTGTCCACTACAGTGGACTTCATGCACCAAAAGGTATAATTCTGCCTATGGGCATACAGGTTCTGCCTTATTTATATGTTTTATCAAATTTATTATATAATTTACACTTGAATGGTTTTATTGAACAGAAATATTAAATAGTTTTCAGATTTGATCATTTATTTCAATGTGTACAGTCTATATTTATTTAATTATTAGTCATATAAATCTGTAGGCATGCATACTGTATGAGTGCAGATATATGTGTGCATGATTGTGTTTGTGTGTGTGGTGGGAGGGTGTGTGTGCTTGTGTGTGTTTGTATTTGTGCTCACATGTGTATAGACACACACTCTTACGTTTTGTTTGTTACATTTCACATTTCTGTGCCGTCGTGACATAGCTTGTTCTTACTGAATGTTCTTATGTGTCTTCAAACCATTTTCACATAGTAAATATAAAAAAAACACACATTTTTGATTCACTTTTTATACCTTTGATGCATGGTGTCCACTATGGACATATATGTAACTCCCTCAAAATATAATATACTGACAAAATTTTGCTCAAAAAATTGCCTGTGTGACAACTAGTCCTGGTCTTCCTTGTATAGCGAGTGGGAACACAATGTGTTATCCACTAGCTATATGACATACAAAAAAATAAAACATTTATATTTTATCCAAATAATAATAGGCTAATAATAATAAAAATCCAACACTGTCCATAAAAAAAATGATTTTGCCAATACTTCCTTATTTTTATATTTATGTAAAAATAAAGCAAACAAAATACAATAAATAGAGTAAATATTGTAAGGTAAATTAAATTGAGAACCTTCAATTGCTATTTTCCACTTCATCCACCAGATGACAGCATCTTAATAATGCAAAGAGGGCAAATAACGACGCAACGTTAAGTTTGACCATTACAAATTACTATTAAGCAGGCTACGTTATTTAACTTACTGGAAACACATCCGTGACTTATTTACTGGTAGGCCTACAGATGCTGCAATAATGTGTCTAAAGTCCATACGTTTTTATAATCAACAAGTGAACAAACAGCTAGAAACTGTAAAGACAAAGCATGTACTCCTTTATTAGATTTCTTTAAAATAACGTAGACAATATGTGCAAACAATTTAAGCAACGAGCATATATTTAAAGCTCTTTTAGCTTTGGTATAGGCTGTTTATATAACAGTCACTAATCGTAGCTGGCGCAGTGGCCCCTTTAAATGAGCGTCGAGAGCTTCGCAGAACGGGTACCAGAGGATGTAGGAGAATAAACGGCCGCTGCTTTTGTTTTCTTTAGAAATGTGGATCGAAACAACGTTCTAAACGGCAACCTTGGTTACAAAACCAGTCATTAAGCTACTGAAATCCAGAGTTCATCGGCGGACCTCCACTTGTTCGTCCCGCTGCAGCCTGCGTATCTACACACAGCATCGCAAAAGGACGAAGAAGGTCAAGAGAACATGTAGGCTATCGCTGCCCGGATAACGAACGTGTTTCTGAATAGTCAGAGAAAACGACGAATGGAGAGGATTGCTATTCGAACCATGGAAGAGAAAAAGCAACTTAAACGCATGGAAAACGGAGAGGATCAGTCGTGTGGAATGCCCGCATCCCGTCAGTTCACCGGCGCTCGAGCATCTCTGTGCAGCAGCAAACGGAGCAACGCGATGCTCAACGTGCGAATTAAAGGGACGGGGGCTGTTCAAATGTTCTCTGACTGACTCCTCCTGTGCTACCCGGAGACCATGTGGCCAAGCCCACTGGGTTGAGATAGGTACCAGTACCAGTAGGGGACCACTATATAAAGGCTGACATAGTTTAGAAGAACCAGCAGTTGCTGGTCTTTAGCATCCAGTTCTTTCAAACACAGGAGTTGAACACATTGAAGGACACAAATAATCATGTCTCACGCTTGGGGTTATGGAGCACAAGACGGTAAGAGGCGTTATTCGGATACTAAATTAATCTATTAGTCTTTAGGAACTATAGTAATTAAATTATAATATTATACAATATAATTTAGCAGTCTTTTAGTCAAGAAGCTTTTTTTTTTTTTTACATTCTTCTACACTGAAAAACACTAATGCAACATATTCAGCTTAAAAACAAAACAGTTATCTTGATGCATTTAGACTCATTAGGTTTCTCTGTGTGGGGAAGTATTTATTACTTATTATTAAACAACAGGGGAAAATAATAAATGATCAAATATAAAAAATAAATAAGCATAACACATATGCATAACACAAATTATACAAAAGCTGTCACTGGGACAGGCACTAATATGTACAATGTAGGTACTAATGTACAGTTTGCACTTTTAGTACTAAATAAAGTCCAGAAGTGAACCTTTTGAAAGAGTACCAACCTATTGACAGATTTTGTACTTTTTTTTCTGAGTGTGTGAGATAAGTTGTTGCAGATTACACTGTAAATAAAATGTTTTGTCTGGTAATCTAAATGCCTTGTGTTTAATGTAAATTAACTGGCTTAAAAAAACAAAAAACAAGACAGTAATATGACTGAAACAACCTAGATAAATTAAGTTACACCAGCAAAAGTCATTTCTAAATGTCAAAGCTTGAAAAAGCTCCTCAAAGTAGCAGCTGCACGTATCCACTGCTTACAGTGTACATTTGCTGACCTTGAATCTTGAAAGGAATGTAAACACACTTTTCTTGGTTATCTAGGCACTGGGTTTTCATCTTACTGTGTTCCGCGTTTCATCTTTTTCTCTTGCTCTGTAATTTCAGGGCCAGAAAAGTGGGCAGAAAGCTTTCCCATTGCAAACGGGCCCAGGCAGTCTCCCATTGATATCGTACCCACCCAAGCACAACATGACCCTTCTCTGAAGCAACTCAAATTGAAGTATGACCCCGCCACCGCTAAGGGCATCCTCAACAATGGCCATTCATTCCAAGTGGATTTCACTGATGACGACAACAGCTCAAGTTCGTATATCACTGCATTTCAAGAACTGTTGTTCTTAATTTCAACCTCTTAAAGCAGTATTTAATCTAAAAAGATGCAGCCAGGTAGGAATACATTTATAGTCCAATTTTCATTAAATGTTCATTCAGTGTAATGTTTTGGACCTTTTTAGCATATTCTATTTTAAAAAACTGCAAGAAAAAAACAGTGCAAATATTTTTTCTTTGCATATTGAATGCTAAAATTAAAAGAACTGGTGCGTATGGATCTGTCAATCGTTACACATAGTATATAAACTGCTCAATATTCAGCTACTGAAGTCTTTCATGACCCATCTCCTGCCCTATTTCTATCCATTCATTACTAACTTCATTTATTAAGTAGTCCAGGGCAGCTTTTACTGCTCAAGTCGAGTCTCAAGCTTGAGCTCTCTTTTTCAGACAGCAAGGATTCCATGAAATTGTGAATTTCTCTTATTGTGTCCTTGTAGGCTACTTTTTCTCTGACTGAAATTCATTTCAGTTTATTCCAGTTCATCTATATTGAATCAACAAATGATGTAAAACGGTTATGTGAGCAGGGGATGTAGATGTGTGGATGTCTTCCTTCCTCTGCCAGTGGAAATAAGGCACTTAGAGCTCCGTGTACTCAAGTGCTAATGTATTCTATTATGAGAGAAAGAATAGAGCCACATATCAATGCTGTATGCCATGGTCGGGCAATGAAAGCAACATGTGCTGAATTTTAATGACCATTTCAAGAGGGGACTCACACATATGCTTGGAAAAGAAACCTTGTACAGAAACACTATATAAAAAAAGTCACTTTCTGCATACAAAATGCTTGCTGAAAAGAGTTGAAAGAAGTAGATATTGGATATGATAGGTAGTGAATATTAAGCTGCTCAAGTAATATCCCAAGTAGCCCGCTCACACTGACATCTGTCAGTCCACCAAATAGGAAGTAGAGGTTCCATTTCATTAAGGATGCATATTCGTACCATGTGATCCGATATTAAAGATTTTAACTGAATTAATTAATTAAATTTATATAAAAACGTTTTTCAGCTGATATTTGATATTTATGCATGTTCATAATGAATCTCAAATGATTATCCAATTTCCATAATTATTATTATTATAATATTGTGATGCCTAAATTCACTTTATTGATGATTTTAAAAGTCAACAAAATAATATAATCATAATATCAGCTAGCGCTTTTATATCTTATGGATGATTTTTCAAATGTTTTTCAAAAATACAATTACATTGTAAAATATTATTATAATTTAACATAACTGTTGTATATTTTAATATATTTTAAAATGTAATTAAAATAGAAAGCAGTTTGCCTTTTCAAAACTTTAGAACACATCCAATGCAATATAAATGCACAAATACATTTTAAAAATCGAAATTGTTCCAAACTTTTGGAACATATCAAATATATATTTTATTGGGATATATTTGAAATAGATTTTGGAATATATGTATTGTATATATCTTATATTATCTTTATGTTTTGTGTGCATTGTTACATTGAATTAGAATTACAAATATAAATACACAAATACATTTTAAAAATCGAAATTGTTCCAAACTTTTGGAACATATCAAATATATATTTTATTGGGATATATTTGAAATATATTTTGGAATATATGTATTGTATATATCTTATATTATCTTTATGTTTTGTGTGCATTGTTACATTGAATTAGAATTACAAATATAAATGCACAAATACATTTAAAAATTCTAAATATATATCTTAGATTATCTTTTATATGCATTGTTACATTGAATCAGAAATACAGTTTTACAAAATGAATGACTAAGGATTTCTAGTGCTGTTAAAGAAACAACCGGAATAATTAAAGAACAAATGGAATCATATTGGAATAATTGTTTATATGTGCAGCTCTGGCTGGAGGTCCCGTCACGGGGATATACAGGTTGAGACAGTTCCATTTCCACTGGGGAAGCAGTGATGAAAAGGGCTCAGAGCACACTATTGCTGGAACCAAGTTCCCCTGTGAGGTAACGAGACTCTATCTCTCACTCTCCTGCTTCCAGTGTTACATTACAACTGAAAGAACCCTCATTCTTCTGCGTTGTGGTTCAGGCCATTCTAATTTTTAAATGTCTCACCCTTAAAACTATTTATTGCTCACCGCTCATTAATATGCTTGTGATGTTCTCTCATGAATTTGTAAATCCCTTCTTTTTAAAACGTTAAGATATTAAGCTAATTCAGTATGTTTTTCACATATACTGAATGTTTCATAACACGCCTCTTCTTTTCTAAAGCTTCATCTCGTTCACTGGAACACCAAGTACCCAAACTTTGGCGAAGCTGCCAGTAAGCCTGATGGCCTTGCTGTGGTTGGAGTTTTTCTCAAGGTCAGGATTTTTTCCAAAAGCATTTCAGGAATTGCAGTGATTAAATGATATGAAATGATAGATATGCTCTGTGGTTTTGTTTACCAGATTGGTTCAGCCAATCCAAGACTTCAGAAAGTTCTAGATGCTTTTGATGACATCAAATCAAAGGTATTAAGTCATTTATAATCTTTATGCATTAGGATATTTACCCTCAGATGTTTTTATTCTTTTACAATATGACTGTTTCTTCTCCAGGGCAGACAGACTACATTTAGCAACTTTGATCCTAAAACCTTGCTGCCCTCCGCTCTGGATTTCTGGACTTACGAGGGGTCTCTGACCACACCTCCTCTTCTGGAGAGCGTCACCTGGATCGTTCTGAAAGACCCAATCAGTGTTAGTCCTGCTCAGGTACTTTTCATCATACTTTATCTATGCTTTCACATTTTCGAGCAATTATATACTGGCATCTAGTTCTAGTATCCACACATTTTTTGTTAATTTGTAAGGGAATATGTTTTTTTGCTATACTTATTGAGTTGATAATAAGTTAATAAATACCCAAATCAAATACTGTCTGCTTAGTACACTGTAAAAAAGAAAAGTTGAGCCAACTTAAGATTGTAAAATTTTGAGGCAACCAGCTTCAGCAGATTTTTGAGTTTTCTCAACTTGTCGTTTCAAGTTTATACAACAAAAATGTGAGAATCTCCCACAAAAATAAGTTGAGCAAACTCAAAAATCTGCTGAAGCTGGTAAAAATATTTTTTTTTAAGTTCGCTCAACTTTTTTTTTTTTTACAGTGTAGTACAAAAAAAAAAGAAAAAAAAAAGGGGTCCCAACATTTAACGTCACTCCTACTTTGAAACTGCATGGGAGGGTCAGTGCTCCATATGTTTCTGCTTCTACAAGATTACTTTATCTTAAATATATCGCTTGCCTGACAGCAAATATCATATTTAAGTCAGGCTTGTGCCTTTAAGATAGAAACCAACACCCATATGTTCATTACTGGAGATGAATTTGGCCCTCATTGCAGTCTATTCTTGTTTTTATACATTTTATTTATTAAAGGCAATAAGCAAGACAAGAAAGTGTAATTAAATGTATTATAATAATACTAGAAGTATTATCCTACAATCGTTTTTTACTAGTGATACACCACACTGGACACACTGGGCTGAAAATAATAATTTAAAAAAACAAAACAAAGAAATTAGACTTTGTTTAGAATAACTAAATATATTAAAAATATTAAAATATACACTGCTGTTCAGTAAGATTTTTATTCACCTGCATTGCAAGATTCTTGAGCACCAAATCAACATATTAGAATGATTTCAGATGAATCATGTTACACTGAAGACTGGAATAACGCCTGCTGAAAATTCAGCTTTGCCATCATAGAAATAAATGGAATTTTAAAATATATTAAAATAGAAAACAGTTATTCTGAATTGTAATAATATGTCACAATATTACAGTTTTTTCCCTGTATTTTTAATCAAATAAATGCAGCCTTGGTGACCATAAGAGACTTCTTTCAATAAAAATAAAACAAATAATTGAATGCTAGTTCACACTTATTTTTGATTAAGGTGACATTACTACCATAAAATGTATGCTCCAAAACCTTTTAAATATTATAATATATAGAATACAATATTTTGGGAAAAAAAGCTCAGCCCTCATGAACCACATGCTGTGAGCTTATTATTTTCTTAAGCTCTCCCCCCCCCCCCCCCCCCCCCCAAAAAAGTGTCAGAACGTTTGCTGTAGCACAATAATTAAGCTGTGTGTCTTAAAAATGCTGCTTCAGCAGGATCATATTGAGAGTGACATTATGCTTTCCAAAAAAAAAAGCCCCATTCATTACCTTTCCCTGATGTAGGCAGTGCTGTTCGCCTGCAGAGCTTATTTTAGCCTCCAGTGGTTAGTCAGAACAGTCTAAAGGCTGCTGCACGGGAATTCTGGCAAGTGCTCTATGAATGAGCATGGAGCTAAATATAGTAAATATAGGCTGTAATAAGGCTCTGCAAGACTGCCAACAACACACTAAACACCACAATCCAGGAGAAAACAATCTAACTGTCTCTCTCTCTGTCTGTCTGTTCTTCAGATGGCTAAGTTCCGTAGCCTGTTGTTCACATCTGAAGGAGAGGCACCTTCCTGCATGGTTGACAACTTCAGACCCCCTCAACCTCTCAAGGGACGCAAAGTCCGTGCATCCTTCAAGTAAACAGCAGTATCGAATCGATGCCACAACCCTCCCACTGCCTTCTGATCATGGTGCTTTTGACTGGTTCACAAAAACATTCCCTGTGAAATTGCTACTGAAATATCACAATCCAGGCCCTTGCTTACATTGCAGTGTTGATAACAAGAAAGCTGGATCTGATCTTCTAAAACTGTCTATTTTTGTCATAAATGCTTATATTATTATTTAACATGAGAAATAGTATTAAAATGCTTATATACTCAGCACTTAATAACAATAGCAGCCCCAGCTGTAGAAACAGTGGTTTGTTAGCCACATTTCCTTGCAGTTTTATGTAAACTGGACAAATGGGAAACTAACTTTCAAATGATCCCAGTCTATTTCTGATTGCTCCACTTCGTGCTTTTAGCTATGCAGAACTGCGCTATGCTTCATGTTATTCAATAGGAAAGACATCATGGTTCTTTTTGTGTTTATGGCAATGGATGAATGTCAGTTAAATGCGTCACTGATTGGATGTATTGAAGCTGAAATACCAGAAGGAAAGCACTTATTAACAGCAATAAGTTGTTGTTAAAGTGTTTTATTATTTATCAAGAGGAATTTCAAGGGATTAGCTTTTAAAATTGTTTCTAAGAATGTTGTACCATGATGTTCTGCCATAGATACTATGATATAGATTTTTCAGAATTAAATTGAACAGTATTGCGAACAAATATTATATGTAAATCAGTCATATCTTAGGAATTTTATCAGCAATAAATGAATATATTTTAAACTATACTTCCTGTAATTGTTTTCTGTCCACTGCACAATACATCACATAGTGGTACACATAATACATAACTGAGTTTTTTTTTTACTTTAGAAAAAGATCAAACTTAATTACTCCATTAGGTATCATAAATTAATAATGAAAAAAGTGCAACATTTACGTAATTTAATGCTACTTTATAAATATACTATAATTCTGTTTTATTTGATCATAATATGCTATTGTTAATTTATATGTAAATTATACAAATGTATACATTTAACTTAACATTACACACTATACCATTCAAAACTTGTGTTTAGCATTAATAATGATAAGAAATGTTGCTTGAGCTCCAAATCAGCACATTAAAATCTGAAGACTGCTATAATGGCTGCTAAATATTAAAGTGAAAAGTGAAAGAAGTGAAAGTGAAGTGACGTGTGGCCAAGTATGGTGACCCATACTCGGAATTTGTGCTCTGCGTTTAACCCATCCGCACACACACAGTGGTGAACGCACACACACACACACACACACACACACACACACACACACACACACACACACACACACACACACACACACACACACACACACACACACACACACACACACACACACACACACACACACACACACACACACCGTGAACACACACCCGGAGAAGTGGGCACTTACTGCGGCGCCCGGGGAGCAGTTGGGGGTTCGGTGCCTTGCTCAAGGGTCTCACTGCCTCTGAATATAAGAGAAAAAAAGTACATTTTACATGTATTACATTGTAATAATATTTTACAATATTACCGTTTTACTGTATTGACCCCAGACTTTTCAACGGTAGTCTATATGTGGAAATTATACTAACACATTAACATTTCACATTGTATAAATTAACATGAATGTATGAACAAACAAACTAACAATGAACAATAGTGTACTTATAAATTAACATTAAACTACATTAATAAATACTGTACAAGTATTATTCATTATTTATTGTTAGCTAAATGTTAACGTATAGAACTTTAATGTTACATGCAAGACATTTCACACGCAAGTCCAAGCTCAATATTAGTTCTCTCCCTAAATTAACTTTGTGGTAATTTGACGTGTCTAATCACTGTAATTCAATAACATTAAAGATCAGTTTCAAGCACTTTGTCCTGCACATGGAGCTAAAAACAGATTCAACCGAGCCATAGAAGCCATACTGCAGTGTAGATTACCAAATATGAGTTTTACCACAAATAAAACCTGTTCTGCTTTTCACATGGTCGTTTGACAAAAATACAGATACAGAATGAACCTCTTCCTCATGCTAGTTTCTGCTAACTGAAGTTTAAATTAATTTACAAGAACTGTTTCAACCAGCTTCTAATGTCATATTTTAAAATGTTTTAATTACGCAAGTTCTGTTGTGAAATTTCAGCTGTAAAAGAGGAAATTAGTAATTCGAGAGCATTCAAGATCAATATCTGTCAAACTCTCAAGTCCATGTCAACTCTGTGCTCTGTTATCATGGAGAAATAATGAGATCATTACCCAGAGATCCTGTCATGCAGGCTGAGAGAGGCCTTTATCTTGGAAGCTGGCACATCACCACAGATGAGCACAGTTTTGGATGCCGGTCAGTGTCTCATTAACATATGGCTAATGCTCTTTGTGAGTGTTGCTGGGCACACATTCTTGTGACTGTCTTGAATCTGGGTTGGCATCTGTGGTGGTACAAAGCAGACAACATTTGGCTGTACAATCCACTGCTGCTGCCTTGCAGAAAATCCCTCGACATAAGAGCTTCTTGTAAGCTTGAGAGCCAAATTACTTACTATTATTAATTACTTTCCATCTACAGCTTTGTACAATTAGTGTAATGGCTGTTCTCACTGAAACTGGTCTTACTGGAAAAAAGAAAACAGGAGGAGTGCAGTGAAAAAATGGAGAAGGAAAGTAGATGAATAGATTAAGCATGAGTTGGACACGAGAGCACAGCAAAACAATCAACAAAATCACTGAGATAAAGACAGAGCAGGTGAAGTACAGATTTGAGATTAAAGCTTACAGAGAGCAAATAGAGGAAGGGAGGAGGAGTCAGAAAAGCAGCTGATTAAATGGCAAGGAGGATAACAAAAGAGAAAGGGGAAAGGTAATGAAATAAAAAGCAAATAGTTAAGATATATTGCGAAAACACTGCTTTATGCCATGCAAATTTAACAGGTGAAAGATGAATGACTGCATCACAAACTGACTGAGAACAACATTCTCCACAAGAGGACATAAATCCATACATGACTGCATACTATTAACATCGAGCACATCATTAGACCCATAGCAAAACAAGATGTGAAATGGTTAATAGATACAGGGTTGGTGCACATATTACAGTAACATGCTTACAATTATTACAGTTATTTCTGCATCACTCCACAAATAAAGCCTGTGCCACAGCGGGACAGTACATGGTAGTCCCTCAAGAAGACTTGCTGTTGTGTTACCTTTTCCATTACACAGATGAAAATCCAAAGTATGACATGAAAATAAAATAAAACAAAATGAATTAATTAATAAGATGACACAAATGAAAATCAAATTATATTTTTTAATAAAATAAAATAAAAGTGATAATACGTGAAAAAAAAAGTGAGAAAAAAAAAAAAAAAACCTGGAAAAGTGGCCAGACTGTAAATCTAGACTAATTTAGTCTTTCAAAAAAGAAAGAAAGAAAGAAAGAACTAGCAGACAGAGGGGCAGAGTGAATCAGTGAGATCCTCTTTTTTAATTATCTTAATAGTCCTGCAGAAATGGACCGCACCATTAGGGGAACTGTGGATGAGTGGTCCAGAATAAAGCCTCTTTATCCAAACAATAAAACCATTGAAGACAGGATTTCAGGGAACAGATCAGTTTCATTTTACCCCAGCTTTTGAAGCACCATCTGAGAACTCCACCGGCACCCCACCAGAAAAAGACTGCAGAACAGGTCACTTTTTCTTTTTAAATGCAGTAACATCATACATATTCATAACATAGCTTACACTTTGTAGAAAATAAGAAGTGTTCAGAAGGCTTGGTTTGGGCAGTATGGAAGCTGTGAGTAATACATAATTACAGTGAGTAATCCATAATTTAAAGTACCCAAGGTGCTGATCAATACAACGACTGTGATGACATGCTGAAGAAGAAAATGCTCTCCAAGCTACAGAATTCACAAGACTAGCTTTATATGCTCAAAACAAGCAAAAGGATTGCCTAATCATCTGATGCAATTTGCAGATTAAAGTTGAAGTTCAGAGTTGTATTTTGACAGTAATCATGGTCACATGTTTAATGTTTATATGAAGCCAGTCATAGTTCCATTACTGCTTTCATTTTGAGAGAGTAGGTAAGGTTTTTTTTTTTAAATGTTTTTGAAAGAGGAGACTCTTTTGCTTACCAAGGCTGCATTTGTCAGATCAAAAATACAGTACAAATTCTGGAATATTATTACTATTTTAAATAGCTGTTTTTTATTTTAATGTATTTAAAATGTCATTTATTCTGTGATGGCAAAGTTGAATTTTCAGCAGCCATTACTCCAGTCTTCAGTATTGTACTAGTTTTAAATTTGGTGCACAAAACAGTTGAAAATAGGTGTGCTGCTTAATATTTTGTGTAAACCATGAAAAATGGTTTCAGGCTTCTCATAAATGAATAGAAATCTTAAAAGAACAGCATTCATTTGAAATAGAAATCTTTTGTAACATATTAAATGTCTTACTATCACTTTTGGTCAATTGAATGCATCCTTGCTGAAAAAAAGCATGGAATTGTTAAAAAAAAAAAAAAAAAAAATCTTACTGACCCTTAAACTTTTGAACAGAAGGATTATGTAATTGTGTGTTGTCCAGAGTCATGCAAGGTTAGGAAACCCCAAACTCATGGCTGTTAGTCAGAAGATAAGAGAGCAGGCAACAGTGTGATAAGCAGGGTGGGTCACTCTAACTTTACTTCAGTCCAACTGTACCACAGCCAGCTGATCAACAAAAGATTGATCTTTACAGCATGTTAATAGTTTCTGCATATGTTCTAATTCATAGAACAAATTCAAAGGATTTGGAGGCATAAAAGTACATAAGCCCCCTAGATTCAGATCTCTCACATAAACACAAATTATATGATAGCATGATAGCAGGGCTCCAGAGGAATGGAGTACAGTATATCATTCTTGACCATTAATACAGCATTCAAAGCTGCAAAGACATCAGCTAAGTGGAATCAGTAATTGTCAGTTGTATACTGTAGATGCATGAGGGAAAACTGATATGTTGCTGCAATTAGACAGAGAACACTACATCTTTTCATCTTATTATCATGATAGCATAAGCGATTCTGCTGTCTTCGGGGATTCTGCCACTAATGGAAGTCATTTCTAATGTAGCTTCCTTTGTATTACATTATGTATTTGTATTACAATGAAAAGTAAAGTTTAAAAATTAGGGAAACATTTTTACTTATTTTGCTCAAAAATAGATGTTGACTGTTACGGTAAGTGTCTGATGTTTTAGGAAGAGGTAGAAGAGGAAACTACTTTATACATATGTGACCCTGGACCACAAAACCAGTCTTAAGCCACTGGGGTATATTTGTAGCAATAGCCAAAAATACATTGTATGGGTCAACATTATACATTTTTCTTTTATGCCAAAAATCATTAGGATATTAAGAAAAGATCATGTTCCATGAAGACATTTTGTAAATTTCTTACCGTAAATGTATCAAAAGTTAATTTTTGATTAGTAATATGCATTGCTAAAAAATTTTGAACCCTCAGATTCCAGATTTTCAAATAGTTGTATCTCAGCCAAATATTGTCCAATCCTAACAAACCATACATCGATGGAAAGCTCATTTATTCAGCTTCGAAGAAATTGCCACTTAAGACTGGTTTTGTGGTCCAGGTTCACATATTATTACCATTGTTTCATTTGAGTGTTATGATCTCTACCCTCCTCCACATCTTTCTCTACCACAAAATGTATTTCATAACCATGTCAGAGTGTCATTCCCCCTGTAAATGAAAATAAGAGAATTGAAACTCTAGTTTTTATCATAACAGGTCACCTATTGACCCTCTCAATGCATGGTTCATTACTTTCCCGTTATTTTCAGTTCCCTTTTGAGATTCTGAGGAATGAGTGAATCAGGAATTTGGATGAATGTAGTTATAGTTGTCCCATGCTCTGTCCATGCAGTGTTTTGAAGGTGTATGAGGAGGTCTGGGCCATGTGCAGCCTCACTGAATGGGTGGGAGAGGGTGTGGTTTACTGTCACTCTAATCAGAAGGCAGCAGTAGTCATGGTGTCTGATTAGTACAAACTTACTACTTTTCTAGTGTAAACCTCCTTTATGGTTTTCAGTACATGTTTAATAGTGATTCATATCTCAAACAAATAATGAGGAATTGACTCAATAAGGATGTGGTGTGTATATATATCACATGGTGTCTGCATATATATATATATATACTGTACACACACACACACACACACACACACACACACACACACACACACTTCTCAAAAAATGAAAGGAAATTAATGATGCAGAAGGCTAGTCCATTTTGCTGAAATTTCATTGCAGCAACTCAAAATGGTACTCAGTCATTTATATGGGCCCTACGTGCTTGTATGCATGCCTGACAACGTTGGGGCATGCTCCTAATGAGACAATGGATGGTGTTAATAATTTAATGACAGTACATTTATTGAAGAAAAATCAATTCTTTTATTTATCAAAATAAACAGAAAATAGTACAAACTTAGCTAAAGTGATTGTTTAGAACAAGTATTAACTAATTTGTTCAAAACAAATTACCCTTTCTCAAGGCATCAAATACTGCAGCTTATGCAAGAACCTGGTGTGTCGCTATGTAGATGGCAAAAACGGCCCTCAGCATCATTTAGCAACGTGACTGGTAAACCCAGGGCAGTCTCATAAGGGAGGCGTCACATAAGTGCTTTCATTCTTCTAATATTATTGCATGTGCTTAACTGCAATAATTATATTACATTATACATATACTTTTTAAAAAAACTTTTATTCAACAAGGAAACAAACTGACGAAAAGTGACAGTAAAAACTTTTGTAATGTCACAAATGATTTCTATTTAAAAAAAATAATAATAATTATATATAGCCTATCACAACGTACACAAAAATATTAAGCAGCATAGCCGGAGTAATGGCTGCTGAAAATTTAGCTTTGCCATCCAAGAATAAATTGCATCTTAAAATATGTTAAAATAGATAACATTTAAAAAAAAAATTGTAATAACATTTGATAATATAACTGTTTTACTGGGTTTGGTTAAATGCAGCTTTGGTGAGCATTCATAAAAAACAAAAAAAACAAAAACAAAATCTTACCTACTCTAAATTTGTGAATGGCAGTGTATATTAAGTAATATTTTAAAACCATGATGTCTATATTTCAGATCTCCTATCTCCAGAACTAAACATATCAGCTTTTCAGCAGTATAAAACATTTTTAAGCACCTACTTACTTCTTAACAATATAAAACATACAGTACAAATACAGTTACAATACTTTATATTAAAACAGAAGGGGAAAAATCACATTAAAATGATTCCAAACAACTGATGGTACAATATCAACTTGCACAAGTACAATATTGCCCCCTCAGACTCAAACAGTTTAAATTTACCCTCTACAACCAAAGTACTACCAAAGATCAGCTGTTAACTCTTTACAGTTGTAATTATAGGGCATTACTGCGCAAAGTACCACCTGTTCACATAAATTTAGTCAGACATGTGTTGAATTCTACATGTTAGTTATGTGGCCTCATCATGGAGGACTATTAGCAGGGCAAGACTGACAGTAGCTTTAATATACTCATAAAAACGGCAAAAGAAGGTAATGAGTATTAACAGGAGATATGACTGGTTTTAAACACACAGAAGACAGTGTGAAAAGAGACATGCAGAACACATGCACACAATGGTGAACCTTGCTTAAAATACTTTACCACTGACAAATAATTATATATTTGATTTATTATTTTATTGGGCATTGAAATGAAGAGCATCACTAAAACAGAGTGCGAGAAAACAGTGATAAAGTGTGAAAAAGCATGGCTAATTTGTGGAGCTGTACTCTGCAAAGCTTCTGTCCCTTGAGACTCTTGTTGCATTCATGCCTTTGATCATAATAGTAATTTTGCAGGTACAATGAACCCAGCTGTGGCAAAGCCTTATCTTACACTTTAATGGTGCCAGGCAACAACCAGTACCTTTCAAAGCTATTCCCACCGCACAAAAGGCACAGGCCCAGATCCGGGTGAAGGCAAACAGAAACTAATACACTCACATTCACACACCCAAAACACACATGAAAACACACACTCATCTAAATTCTTAATGATCACTTTTAATGGTACAGTATTGTACAGTATTTGATCGCTTAAACTGTTTTTTTGTATTTTTATGTCCATGAAAACATTTATTGTCATAATCTAAAGAGCGTGTAATTGTTATCATTGCACTTTAAAGCCACTCAGACGTTGTAATGATCATTCTGTGGTCAGAGAATTCTTGTTCTTTGAAAAACACTTTGATCTACAACCCGCAATTCTGGAAATGTTGGGACGTTTTTTAAATTTGAATAAAATGAAAACTAAAAGACTTTCAAATCATATGAGCCAATATTTTATTCACAGTAGAACATAGAGAACATAAATGTTTAAATTGAGAAATTTGACAATTTTATGCACAGAATGAGCTAATTTCAGATTTGATACCTGCTACAGGTCTCAAAATAGTTGGGACAGGAGCATGTTTACCATGGTGTAGCATCTCCTCTTCTTTTCAAAACAGTTTGAAGACATCTGGGCATCAAGGTTATGCATTTCTGCACTCTCAGAAATAAAGGTACAAAAGCTGTCACTGGGGCGGTACCTTTTCAAAGGGTACATGTCTGTACCTAAAGAATCCATTTTGGTACCTTAAAGGAACACTCCACTTTTTTTGGAAATAGGCTCATTCTCCAACTCCCCCAGAGTTAATAAGTTGAGTTTTACCGTTTTTGAATCCATTCAGCCGATCTCCGGATCTGGCGATAGCACTTTTAGCATAGCTTAGCATAGATCATTGAATCCTATTAGACCAGTAGCATCGCGTTCTAAAACGATCAAACAGTTTCGATATTTGTTCTATTTAAAACTTGACTCTTCTGTAGTTATATCGTGTACTAAGATCGGCGGAAAATGAAAAGTTGCGATTTTCTAGGCTGATATGATTAGGAACTACTCTCATTCCGGCATAATAATCAAGGAACTTTGCTGCCGTAACATGGCCGCAGCAGGCGTAGTGATATTACGCAGCGCCTGAAAGTAGTCCCCAGCTACTATCGTTTTTGAACGTGATGCTACTGGTCTAATAGGATTCAATGATCTATGCTAAGCTATGCTAAAAGTGCTATCGCCAGACCCGGAGATCGGCTGAATGGATTCAAAAACGGTAAAACTCAACTTATTAACTCTGGGGGAGTTGGAGAATGAGCCTATTTCCAAAAAAAGTGGAGTGTTCCTTTAAAGAAACATATTAGTACTTAAAGTGTACATATTAGAACCTAAAGTGTACCTTTTGAAAAGGTACCACCCCAGTGACTGCTTTTGTACCTTTATTTCTGAGAGTGTGGAGTTTTGGTGGTGGAATTTGGTCCCATTCTTCCCTGATATAGGTTGGCTGATATAGGCTGATATAGGATGGGACTTTTAATATCATCAACTATCTGAGATGGTGAACAAGAATGGTTTGTGTAACATTAGAAACAAATTATTAGCTGTTTGATAACATAGTGAAGCCAAAGGCTAATGGCATCAGTTGCTGTTACATAGCCTATCTGACATTGCAGAGAGCGATAAATAAAATGCACCGGTATTCTGCCACTTGCCTTTGTGTAGCGTTTACTACTTCAGTTAACCACGTGAAAGTGAAGCAGGTCCGAGCTAGTTTGAGTGTATAAGCGGGAAGTAATTTGCATAATTATGGCATAGCATTACATATTCAAACCATTTTAAGGCAAGTGCCTTCCCACCAGAAAATGGTTTAAATATATAATTTTGATTATCAAAGATGAGGTTTTTAATTGATAAATTAGTGACTGCAGGTGGATTTTAAAAACATTTTAAAATGTAATTCATAGTGACTTATTTAAACAAGATAAATAACCCTCCGCAGGTTGACAGGCAATCTGTCCAATCATAACATCGAATCCGCCAGAGCAGCAGGCATGGCTTGTTGGACATACAGTAGCTATAGTAACTAAGGGGGGCGGGTCTTTGAGAAAGAATCCATTTGACCTTTTTATGGCAAGGTTAGTTGAGGTTGTAAAATGTCACATGATATTCATAAATAAAAAAATTACAAAATTGAATAACTTATGCTAAAATAATAATAATAATAATAATAATAATAATAATAAAAGCTTTACCTTGAAATATTAGACGTGAGTACTGTGTAATATGCCAAGGTGTAAATATTTTTATTTAATTCAATGGATACACCACAAAACATTTTTATTTAAAATGCACAAATATCTCTTATTTGTCATTGACAGTAGAATAGAACAGGCTGGTCTAACATTCATAACATAGTCAGCCAAGTGAAACCAATTAACCTCATTGTGGAGGTCACTGTGAAAGCTGGCAAGGGTCAGTCCCTCCTCCATCTCCAGCTGATTCTCTACAGACCCAGCAGGAGAACAGCAGAAGGATCCCTAATTAAAAAGTGTGTATGTACGTGTCCCTGTGTGGAAGTGTCTTCATCAGCAGAATAAAGGCAGACTGATAGTTTGTGTTTCATTAGCCCTGTTCCCCAGGCTGCTTTGGGTCAGACGTGCAGCTTCAGCACCCACACGCTTAACAGAGGCCTTCCAGACCCAAGCCAAGACTCTGCAGACCTCTCTCTCTCTGTCCCATCCCACACCCTTCCCCCTTTTCATTTCTGTATCTCTACCTCTTGCTCTCCGATGCTTGACTAGAGATGGTCGTCATGGCAACTGCCTGTTCATCATTTATCATGAGCTGGAAATACAGTGGGATTTAATGCAGAGGGTCTGGCATAATGGGGTCATTGTTTAATCTGTCAACACAGCATTTTTGATCGCCACAACATCTTCAAGCCATGTGCTTATCTTTCCTGTCTGCCAAAGCAGATTACATTTATTTTGGTTTGGGGTCGAATATAATTTTTCCAGCATTTGCCACATAACAAATCACAGCATCCCATGATGCAGTTTAGATGTTACATTTGAATACACCTCCCACGCTGACAGCACTTCTCAAGCCATGAATGATTCAGAGCTTTATAAATTTTGCACATACTGCATTTAAAGAAGTTATCATTACTGAGAAACAATGTCTAATGCTTTATTCTCCTGCAAGGCCTTTAGATTAGAGGTGACCCATGAGGAAGACACTCCCAGTGGTCTGAACGTGACCTGGATATCAGCACCAGCTTGTCAATGTCGCCCCTCTGTCCCTGCCCCCACATCTACAGGGATGAGAGTACTATGAGGTACAGTGGAGACTCAAGCAGGCCTGTCACATCATGTTTAGACTTTAAAGAGCAGTCTAATTAAGAGTGCAATTAGATTGAAGTCAAAATGAAAATGAAGGAGGGCAATTTACAGATTGCCATATTCACCTGGCAATAAACACGTCATTTTACAATATATTTATTAAAACGTGACCCTTTACCATGGGTTGCAATTGTTAACTAAAACGAATAGAAATCATTTTAATTAATTAAAACAGAACTGAAATAAAATAAAATACAAATTAAAGAAAACTTATATACCAAAAAATGTAAATAAAAATGAGAAAAGTTGTCGTGACAAACTACTAAAACTAAAATTAAAGTAGATTGCATCTAAACAAAAATATTTTATGGAAAATCAGGAACCAATGGAAAATATATATATATATGTGTATTTATTTATATTAAATTATTTATTTATTAAGTAGGAAAAAAAGTTAATTAAGTAAAACAGGAAAATAAAAGCCAATTCAAAATACATAATTAAAAATACAGTATTTATAAAAATATATAAAACTCAAAATATAGTACATAAATAATGTTAAAATACTAAATGCTTCACTAACCTCACTAACTTTTGGATACCATTGTCAACTCATACAAGCTTTACAGAACATCCCTCTAACTTTAGAGACTTCTCTAACTTTAATATGTTTTCTCAATAAAAAATGCTTATAAAATAGTGGTTATATTTTAAACATGGCTATATATTATTCTTACATGGGCTGGAAGGAACTGTGACATTGCATTTTGCCTGCCATTTTATTTAAAAAGTTGTTTTATATATAATCAATACCATGATGAAAAGGTGGAAAAAATAATGCTTTTGAGTACCTTTTGTGACTAATTAAAGTGCCACAGCAACATTTTCTGAATTCTTTTTTTTTTTTAAAAAACAGCATCAAACTACCCAAACACAGATCCTCCACGTACTTACATTAAAGAGACTAAGCTTATCTAAGAAAATGACAGACTGAAACAGCTGCTAAGATAGGATTGGTCAGTAATGTTTTTAAGGCTGGTTTTAGAAAAGAGTCAGTTTTCTTCATACTGACAATACTAGACTATGTGTTTAACTCAGGTGAGTCATTCTGTAATACATAACTTTTCCAAGGTAATTTGGGGGATTTAAGTGCCACTTACTCAACATTTCTGTAACTGTAATTCAAAGTCCTGTACATATTTACATGAAGGGTTAGGGTGAACTACAGGGATTTGTTGTATCCTAGCAACAAATGCACACCCAAGTGGAGATCTGCCACAAGGGTTTTCAACAGCAGAGGACACTGGTGACGTTGGCAAAACACACACACACACACACACACACACACACACACACACACACACACATGCTTTGCACAACATGCACTCTCTGAAATGAGGACACTAAGTTGCTGTAAGCAATAACTACGGATTAAGTCAAGGATGACATTTCTTCGAGAGACAGCTCTGCTTAGACATACCTAATCATGCACCTAAATCCTGAATAGAATATTTTGCCATGCAAACTTACAAAGTCATTTAATTTCTGTATTCATTTGTTTTATACCATGTTTTATACCAACAAAAACAAAATTCCAAATAAAAAATTCTATAGTGCAAAAAACATCCTTATGCCTTTGTATTGCAATTCTACCAAGCTTCCTCAATATTACAAGGGCAAGGTATAAATAACACTCATTTCTATCATTACTCACCTGAACATGTCATTAAATATTCAAGGCAGCAGAGCTGAAACGGCATTTCTCATTTAAAGGAATAGTCCAAAAAATAAAAATAAAATAAATGTTCATTATTAATGTACAGTGTAATTTAAATTTCCCTCAACACAATTTAATATAGGATGGACAATGAAACATTTAGCTGAACTTTAGCTTCTTAAATTTAGCCTTGCTTTAAGTTAAAGGGATAGAGCGTGCCATTTTTTTTTAAAGCATATTTCAAAAATTGATATGAAAAAATATTTTGTGTACCGTACCATTGCATACCCCCTATTACAGACCCCTGCTATACATAATTGAATAATTTATAATTGTTTTGGTTTACAAGTAGGTTTTGAGCATATACATGTACATAAACCCATTTTAATAGCTTACAATGTTTCTTCTATGGTTTTTGACGCCATACTCACAACTCACAAATCTACTTAACGATGTTACCATTCTCATGTGACTTTCTGTCTGGTTGCCGCTTTTGGAAATACCTGTTCTCAAGGTTTCATTTGACCAGCAAAGCTCAGTCTGAACAGTGATTCTTTTCAACACTGAAGATCATTTTCACTCTCTATTTGTAAAGAGACATTGTTATTAGGTTTAGACCACCAATGCATAAAAGAATATGCAACAGAAACCAGGCAAGTTAGAAAATCTGCACTGAAATCTGCACTGAAATGTAACATATACAATTTGGTCTGAAAGGAGATTACACAGAGGAAGGAGAATTCCTACAGAACATACTAGATTTACAACATTAGGCATTGCTAGACTCTATTTCAACTGCCTTTTAAATATCAGTCAACTTAAATGTCTCTGTTTAGTGATTACACAACTTATCTGTTTTCATGTCTGCTGCAAACAGTGGATGCATCAAGGTTATTTAATTCTAGTGGGAAAAAAAGAAGTCAGCAATATCACAAAACAGTGAACAGTGAGAATTGAAGGTTATGGCAGATGCCATATGTTCAAATAGCTATATGTGACCCTGGACCACAAAACCAGTCATAAGGGTCAATTGGGGGAAATTGAGATTTATACATCATCGGAAAGCTGAATAAATAAGCTTTCCATTGAAAAGAAGAGTTCCCTTGGTTTGTTAGGACAATATTTGGCTGACATACAACTATTTGAAAATCCGGAATCTGAGGGTGCAAAAAAATCAAAATATTGAGAAAATCACCTTTAAATTTGTCCAAATTAAGTTCTTAGCAATGCATATTACTAATAAAAAAATTAGGTTTGTATATATGGTATAGGAAATTTACAAAATATCTTCATGGAACATGATTTTTATTTAATATCCTAATGATTTTTGGCATAAAAGAAAAATCAATAATTTTGACCCATACAATGTATTGTTGGCTATTGCTACAAGTATTCCTGTGCTACTTATGACTGCTTTTGTGGTCCAGGGTCACATATACTGTAGCTATTAAATGGCACACAATATTACAAAATATTGGGTTACACTTTATTTTAGGGTCTCTTAATTAGTTTCTTATTAGCATGCATATTACTAGAATATTAGCCATTTATTAGTAGTAATTAAGCACATATTAATGCCTTATTTTACATGACCTTATTCTACATCCCTAATCCTACCCAATACCTAAACTTAACAACTACCGCACTAACTATTAATAAGCAGCAAATAAATAATTTATTGAGGGAAAAGTCATAGTTAATAGTGAATTAGTGTTCCCTATTCTAAAGTGTTACCAAATATTGTTATGTGTACATATGTAATATGATTATACACAGCACGTAGGTGAAAAAAGGGAAAGAACATCAAGCATATTAAATTACAGTTCAATAATAATCAGTACTAGAAACAATTATGCTGTTGACATCATGATTGCTGGCTTTTCTTTAGTGAATAATTTGTTGGAATAAGATGCTCTGATAGACGTAACTGTAACATTGTGCAAACAACCTGTCAATGACATTAGCTTTTCCATTGAGGGCTGCACTGAATTTAGCTTTGTTCCATAATGGTAAGTACACAAGAAAATAAAGAATCACTCAGCACTTTTTGACAGTAGTGTGAACAATCAATATCATATAAATTCCATGTAGAGTATAAAATATCTATCTATCTATCTATCTATCTATCTATCTATCTATCTATCTATCTATCTATCTATCTATCTATCTATCTATCTATCTATCTATCTATCTATCTATCTATCTATCTATCTATCTATCTATCTATCTATCTATCTATCATCTATCTATCTATCTATCTATCTATCTATCTATCTATCTATCTATCTATCTATCTATCTATCTATCTATCTATCTATCTATCTATCTATCTATCTATCTATCTATCTATCTATCTATCTATCTATCTATATATAAAAAGTATCAATCAGCAGAAAATATGCTATGATGTTGAGAATCAGAAATCAGAATCAGAGCTTTATTGTCATGTATGCTTGCGCATAAAAGGAATTTGTTTTAGTGAAATAAGCTTCCAGTACACAGAGACAAAAACACACATACAATAAAAATGAGATGAGAATAAAAAATACACATATGTAAATATAAATAGACAAAAATTTCAAAATAAATTTAAAATTAAATACATTGATAGAATGGAATAGAATACAATGAGATGCAGGGATGTGTTACGATGAAGGTGGTAACAAATAAATATAAGGATATTGCACATTTTTATTGCATAATGTGGGGAACATTTAATTGTTCATAAGGTAGATTGCCTGGGGGAAGATACTGTTCTTGTGTCTGGCTGTCCTGGTTTTTGGGGCTCTGTAGCGCCGGCCAGATGGCAAAAGTTCAAAAAGGGGATAACTTGGATGTGAGGGATCCAGAGTGATTTCCTGTGCCGCTTTTTCCTCACTCTGGATGTATACAGTTCTTGGAGGGTGGGCAGGGGAGCACCGATCGAGTGCAATTATATAACATCCTCTTTAGAGAGGAGCCGCCCCAGTTTATCTAGATGTGTCTAAGAGATACAAAAGAGATATACTCCATCAAAGCCCATCAACTATCTACAAAGAAAAGGACATGGAGTACTAAACTTGGAAGTTAGCTATAACTGATTGAGAAAAAAAGGATAAAAGCTTCTTATTCAGTTCCAGCATAGAATTCAGGACAGACAACATTATGCCACAGAATATGGTCAAAACAAACTATTTATAAAGTATTTATTTAAAAAAGGTCTAAATTATTCAGTGGATCAAAGTAGGAAGCAAAAGCTAAGGTTTAGGTAATCAAATATGGCTGTCTTAGGGGTAGGATTTGAGAATATAGTCTACATGAAGACCACAAGGTCACTCTCTGTGGCGTCTGTGACTTATGCATTACCCATCCCCCAGTCCTCCGTCTCCCGTCTCTCTCTGCCCCGTCTTTGTTTGACACTGGCCTTTCTTGCAGTCTGCTGAGGCGAGACTGTTGTGCAACTATCATTCGTCAGACACCCACACTGTCGTTGAATGAAGTTGGCCTGAATGTCTTTAACTCTTTCACAGTCCACTGATGTCACCGTTCAGGCAAAATCAAGACTTTCTGCAAACAAGAACTATTGGCTATAATAATGTAAAGCAGAAAGGAAGTGTGAAATACAATCCAAGCTGTCAGAGTCCACATTAACAAACAAACATATTTTTTTCTCATGTTTCCCTGGAGAAATATTAGATCCTACGCTACAGTTCAAAAGTTTTTTGTTGTCTTTGAAAGAAGTTTCTTGTGCTCACCAAGGCTGCATTCATTTGAGTACAAAAACAGCTACATTGTGAAATATTATTGCAATTTAAAATTTACATTTGAATATATTTTAAACTTTATTTCTGTGATGGCAAATCTGAATTTTCATCAGCCATTACTCCAATCTTAAGTGTCACATGGTCCTTCAGAAATCATTCTAATATGCTGATTTGGTGCTTTAAAAAGCATAATCAATGTTAAAAACTTGTTGTGCTGCTTAATATTTTTGTAATAAAAATTATACTTTTTTTCAAGATTCTTTGATGAATAAAACATTGTATGCATTTAAAACAAATATCTTTTGTAAAAATGTCTTTACTGTCACTTTTAATTAATTTAGCGCACCCTTGCTGAATAATAGTATTAATGTATTTTAAATAAACCTTTGCAGCTCCCAAACGGTTATAATGTATTCAAAATGTATTTCTTCAGAGCACAGTTCAAACAGTTACTGAATAACAGCCTGTCAGAAACCTTTGGAATAGCTTTTAAATAAGAAGATACTTTGCTGAGTGGACTAAACTTCTTTGAAAAACATCAGAGAGGCAATGCAGTATAAATCAGAAACATTAGTAAGAGAGAGAGAAGAAGAAAAAACACCAGTTAGCCTTGAGCTTGTGTAAAAAAAGAGGTTGTCCTTGCACTTGGCAAGCATGCACCTTACAGCACTAACTGAATAAAAATCAGCTGGCTTGAATAGTGCAAACAAATATAGACAGCATGGAGTAGTTTATATGGCATCATATTCAAAGAAGGTCACACGATGAAGTAGCTTGATAAATAAATCCTGTTTGCAGGTTAAATATTTGTGGTATATGGGACGGGTCAGGTGGTGAAAACAATCAAAGATTAGGATGTAAGCTAAAGTAAGCTACAAGTTCAAAAGGCTGAAGTCTGAGTCAACAGACATCAAGTTATGACCCAGTAAATGATGCTATCGCTACAGGAAGTGCTATCCAGTTGTTATTATACTAAAGCCTTGGAAAAACAAAAAAACAAAAACATGTAATAAATAATTCAAATGATTCTCATTTATCTGAATGAATAACTGCTGCTGTTTTACTGTTCTCAGTCAAAGACAGAGAACAAACAAAAATGACTCATTGCATATGACTGGGAATCACTGGCTTAATGCTTATATCAACATGCTTTTGTAGTCTTGAAAGCACACATATCAGTTTTCAAGCCAGAAAAGAAGTGTAAACAACATAAATGGTTTGTGTTTTTTCTTCTGTTCTTTTTATAAGAATATATTTATGCATTTTTGCCAAAACAATCAAAAGGTACGGTACAGTAAAGGTGCAGTAATAATGCCACTGTAAATTGACATCATACGAATATAAATATTTACAGCCTGTTAACAGAAATTGTCAGTTCAGCAATATGCAATTTAAGTGTTAAACCAAATATTTTGATAAGTACTGTATCTTTATGAGAGATATGAGAAAGTTGAATTAGTCAGAACTTTTCCATTCAGTTTAGTTTGCTTTTCAGCTTTAAGCCTGAATGAATAAACTTCCCTTGTCTCACTCATCTGACCGCACATTGTGTCTCTCCCATGGTTATTTTCATCATAATAATGTTCAACACCACCATCTGGTGGAGGTCTTATTGTTATAGGTGCCACTCTCCTTAACCTCTCTTCACTGTCTTAAATGTTGATTTTTAGAAATATTATGGACTTAAACTTGTAAAACTTATGCTTAAATATAGTTGTATAATAATGAGCAATAAAATGTTGGCACTCCTGGCAACTACATTGCTGCTATAGTTTCATGTTTTTCAATATCACTCCATGGTCTCTTTCTACTCATGTAATAGGGTCATTTAAAGTGGGATAGTGTACAGTCAGCTGGTTATTATCGTTAAATAAACCCCTTCAGGTTGAATCACTTTACGTCCATTTATTTTGCGATAATAATAGATTGACAATATATTTTTACAATCACATATTACATATTAATGCTTCTGAATGTGTGGCTAACTAGTCTGAATTATCTGTTAAATTCAGGAATAATAAATTCCTATAAAAATAAAATAAAAAAATTGGTGAACCAGGTAATGTCTAAAATGATTATGTTTTCTAGTATTGTTAGTATTGTTGCTATACATTTATCGGGTCAAAAAAAGAGTCATATTTAACACTCATTGTGCATTCCAACGGAAAATGTAAACTTAATTAAAATGTATAAAATCAGCATAATTTAAATAAAAATATAATTCATAGATTGAATTTCATAAATACAGTGTGCACATTTCTTATATTCTTAATTGTGATAAAGACAACAAAAATAAACAGTTTATTTACAAACTAAATAATCATAAACATTTCTTCTTCATTTTCTGTTTCTGTGTTGTGATTTATTTATTTATTTATTTTTTCTAAAACTTGGTTCATTTCAAGTTTAAGTGAAAGGAATCCCATATTTTCAATGTGGTCTCAGACTTTTGGATCCCACCGTATATATTGCTGTTCCAGGAGGCAGGATTCATAATGCAGGTGGATAGCAGCTGCACTGCTGAGATATGTGTGTGTGTGTGTGTGTGTGTGTGTGTGTGTGTGTGTTTATCAGGAAAGCCTGTGGGGAACTGGGATGCAGTTACAGTGCCCTGACGCCATCTATTCTGTAAAGCAGCTATCGACCTCCAGCTGTGAGAGTAGAACTGGGCAATTTTGGCGAAAAGACCTCTGAAGATAGAGAGCAGTGCCCAGTGCACATAAAGACTACTCATCGTCTCCTGCTAGACACAGTAAGGCTAACAAAACCCATAGGGCCATTAAAACAGGTTTACTGATTACACACGTACTGACAGGAAAATCCATAAATTATTCATTAAAATTTATGAAAGAGGAAACACAAAAGTGGGAGAGAGGTTAATACAACTCATATGTGATATCACACATGAGCAGGATACAAGATTTCCTTCTGATTGACAGCTGGAATATTCTCTTATGCATATTAAATACTGTATATTACTTGCTTTAAAAAAGTTATGATCTGTTTAAGAATCAAAGCTTGTGGAATGCCAAAAAAATTCATTTATACCACCAGAGGGCAGACTGAACAAACAAAAAGATTAACAAGCAATTGGCACTGAGATTCTTGGGAAGTACATGATAATTATTTTCATTATATTTTAGGTAGTAATTAAACTGTTTTCAATAGTTTCAGTAGTTTTTCAATGTAAAAAATATGACTGTGTATGAGTTATATTTACTAGAAACAGCTTATTTTCTGTCGATATGCATTATAAAGGCATTGTTCTCAAACAATAGGTAAACTGATCCCATAAAATTATGATTTCAAGGTTCCCAAGCAGTCATTTTAAGTCAGAATGAGGCTATTTGTCACAAACTGACAATGTTGCATCTAAAATAGATTCCTTTAAAAAGGAAGGGAAAGAAAAGATTATGAATAATGCTGAAGCCACATGCAATCCAGATTGTAATGATCACCTGGTGTAGGGCAGCCAGGTATCTCATTCCTCCATATAAAGCATGAATAAGTGGTCTGCTGGAGGCTGATAAGCTTTATTTTGCAGGGACTTGGGGGACAGATTGAATAGAGCTGTGCTGATCCATCTCAGAGATTGAATCAGTTAGAAGGACTTAGGCAAAGGCTGTGAAAGGCCATGCTCTCAAAGAGGACATCACAAAAAATATGCAGCATTTAATGAGTGTTTAGCTTATTTACATAGCAGTCAAGGTCAGTAATGGCAGAATAGTGATGCACCTGAAGGAATTCAGGTAAATTGACTTGCTTTGTCGCATCTTAATATCTTGCGTTTTTGAATGAGATGCGTATAAAAAACCTTCATTGGCAGCCTTGCTAAACTCGAGACAGTCAATAAGCGAGGCATGTGCTTCAAGGCATTTCACAAGTCACTAATTTACAGATATATTATATGTCTGGATGGAACAACTGACCATTTCTGACATCCTGCTATACCACAATTGCTGTAACATTACCACTTTAGCTCAAGGTGGCAGTTTCATGGTTGAAAACATATCACTGGAGTCATCACACCGTTATAAGAGACATTTACTGTTATTTCAAACCATTTTCTGTTGTTATATATCAACCAGTTACTTAGTGCCACTTTATTGGTGATTTTTTATTTTTTTTTATACCATATTTGTGCTGTCTCTACAAAAAGAGAAACAGACAAGCTGTAGACGTTGAGATTGAAACGTTATCAAGAGACTCAAACTCATACATTAATCTTTGCTTTAAAGCAGAGGCTTTGACACTTTTCAGTTTGAAACTTATTATGACAATAATCTTTCGAGGCACACTCTTTCTAAAATATAAAGGTATGTATCTTCCATGCATACAGACTAAGAAAAACTTCTGTGTGAGAAAAATACTGAGTGCGATATTATAAATACAACGAAGTTACATTACATTTATTAATATTTTGAAGCATTGATGGTTCCATGAAGACCCTTGAACCTTTCCATGGAAACTTTCCATTCCACAAAAAAGTAATTTTTCTAGATTTTTTTAAATGTTCTAAGAAAAATGGTTCTTTGAAAGACTAGTCCTTGAAAGGTTCTTTGGGGAACCAAAAATTGTTTCTTCTAAAGCATTGCAATAAAAACTCCCTTTTGGAACATTTATTTTTAAGAATGTATAGTGAAAAAAAGGTTCATTACATTTTTTCAAATGTTCTTCGCCCTAAAAACTCCCGTTTGGAACATTTATTTTTAAGAGTGTACTTTTTGTGCCACATACTTCAATCAAGATTTTTGGCCCTTAAAATGGTTTATGCACTTCTACTCTAAAGCACATGAACTGATATATGCCCGGTTGTACTTTAGTCTTACAACAAGAAAATCAATTACATTACTATATCATTCCAGAAGCTTAATGTAAATCCTTGCTGGTCCTGGAACAATACAGATACTTGATCAACTTTAGTGTTATTTATCAAGTTTTCTCTAGAACGGGGAAACCTGTAAGAGCATTCAGCTCTATTAACCCTCATTAAGTGATTGTTTTCTATGTAACTTTGGTAGGCTAAAATGAGGCTGGAACAATCATGTAGAGTTAGAGGAACATCTAAAAGTAGGCAGTCCCTTGGGGAGGTCATGTGCTCAGGCCCACACAGTGATACATCTTTCTTGTTGACTGTGGTAACTACTGTTCCACTAAAACATCATAAATTACACGTTGTTTGAAGGTGTTTCAACCTTGAACACCGGTATTTTGAGCTAGTTTAAGGAAGCATTAATCACATTCAGCTGGATGGTGAGAATGCTTCACGGCCATTGCCGCACAACACATGAAATCAAATATCAGAACACCCAGCTAATATAAAAATGATCTAACTGCTGGAGATGTTGTTGATCAATTCTCTTAATGATCAATGCTTCTCTTTGTTCATTTCTTTCAGTCCTCTGAGTTCCTACAGTCCTCACAGAAAACACATTACAGAAAATTCTCACAGAATATGATCCTCAAAGCAAGCCGGCATTTTTAAGCGGAACTGAGCGACCATACAGTTTCCTATTGATTTGTAAGAGTAATACACCCTTGTGGTATTTTCATTGAAATTTCTTTGAGATTTTATGCCTAAAGTGTGACCATAGAGAAAATATCATATAGGTTAAAGTTTATGAGACAAAACTTTAAGCCTGACAAATCGATTCTTCTGTAACATTTGCGAAGGTTGAACATTTCCCACATAGGAACAGAGGAAGCTAAAAGAAAATTGAAAAAAGCTCCAGGTCGTTCTGTGCACACCACTGTGAAAGTAACTTCATAGTTTGTAAAGTACAATATAGTTCCGGATTGTGGAAATATCCTTTAAAAATTTGATTCCATATCAAGCATCTATATTTGTGAAACATTTGGTGTAGGATTAGGCATAACATTTTGAATAAAGAATGAACAGGGCATCATGACGCAGTGCTGCTCGAAATCTGCTATCAATCTAGCCTGCGTCCTTTCACGATTCTATTCCACCACCTCTCTTCCAGTGCTTTCCTGTCACTCTCCATTGTACAATCCCATAAAGGTAAAGTGCCCATCAATGGAATAATTGAGCAATATCATGAGCAAGAGTGCTGTTGTACTTATACTTGTGGCCCTGTATTCAGTACAATAGCACAACCTCAAGTGTGATAATGCTTTTATACATTAGTTGTGCAGTATAAACTTAAAAGGATAGTTCAGACTGTCTGATTTACACTCTTGTTCATCAGTTTGGGTTTCAAATCACACAAATGCTGCTCTTTTCTACTTTCTATTCATCAAAAAATATTTGACAAATTGAACAGTTTCCATAAAATATTAGGCAGGTGTCACGGGTTGTGTGTGGTGGACACACAAGAGAAGCGAAGACGAAGGTTTAAACGGGAATGAGAGATTTAATGGAACTTAGAATGACACGGTACACACACAGGGTAACATCAACAATAACCGACAAACTACAACTAAATGGACAGCAACTAATATAGGGCAGATAACAAGTAGCAGACAGGTGAACACAATGAAGGTGATTAACTCATAATTGGCAAATGGCAGAAACTAGGTCACACATGGGGAAAGAAAACACAAACAAAAGTCCAGGGGCGTGACATTTCACCCCCCTCTCGGAAGGCGCGTCCCCGCGCCGTAGAAGGGGAAGGAGAAAGGCTGGCAGGAAAGCAGGCAATACCGGAGGAGGTTCGGGAGGAGGACGGACACCCGGGAGGAGGACGACTACCAGATTCCAGGGTGGATCAGATGGAGGGAGGAGCCAGGACGGAGAAAGGAGGGATCCGGAGCAGGAGGAGCCCGGCAGGACCCAGGCCACAGCCATGAAGACGGCCCAGGGTGGAGCCGACGGAGGGAGGAGCCATGGAGGAGGAGTGGCCGCCGACTCCATGGGGCCGACCGACGGCGGCAGAGCAGGTGGATGAGGAGCCGGAGCCGGAGCCGGAGAGCAGATGAGTCCGGGCAAGCCGAGGATCCGGAGGGCCAAGGTGGAGCCGAGGGCTCCGGCGACCGAGGCGGAGGCGGAGATCCGGAGGCACGCAGCGGAGCCGGAGCGACTGAGGACCAAGGTGGAGCTGGAGGGAGGGAGGAGCCCAATGGAGCCGGTGGGACGGAGCGACGAGGCACAGCCGGAGGAGTGGAGTCCTGAGGCGATGGCGGGATGACGACCGACCAAGGCGGAGCCGGAGGGACGAAGGAGCCCGGTGGAGCTGGTGGGCCGACGGGCGACGGTGGAGATGAGGGAGCTAGGAGCTGAGGTGGAGCCGACGGGTCGGAGGGCCGAGGTGGAGTCCAGGATTCAGAGGCTGGAGGCGAAGACAAGGGATCCCCCAGCCACGACGCCGATGGAGACAGGCAGACCCGCGGCGATCCCACCGCACAGATGGTGGGCTGAGGCTGAGCAGAGGGGCTGCCAGGATGCAGCGGTGGCGGGGCTGAGGTAGCTGGGATGATAGGAGGAGGCAGGAGCGGGTGGGAGGGTGGGCATTTTTGAGCCTCCGGGCTAATCCTTGTGGGGTACTTTCGAGGAGCCGGCACTGGAGGGCGCTTTGCAGGTACAGACTCTGGGCGGCGCTCTTGCAGAGCGGATTCAAGGGGGAGCTTTTGCAGCGCGGAGACAGGGAGGCGCCTTCGTGGCGCAGGCTCTGGGCGGCGCTCTTGCAGCGCGGATTCAAGGGGGCGCTCTTGCAGCGCGGATTCAAGGGGGCGCTCTTGCAGCGCGGATTCAAGGGGGCGCTCTTGCAGCGCGGATTCAAGGGGGCGCTCGGGAGGCTCTGAGCTGGAAGGGACCAGCAGAGGCGAAGGTGGGCTGTACGGGACCAGCGGAGGCAAAGTTGGGCTGTACGGGACCAGCGGAGGCAAAGGTGGGCTGGACGGGACCAGCGGAGGCAAAGGTGGGCTGGACGGGACCAGCGGAGGCAAAGGTGGGCTGGACGGGACCAGCGGAGGCAAAGGTGGGCTGGACGGGACCAGCGGAGGCAAAGGTGGGCTGGACGGGACCAGCGGAGGCAATTCTGGGTAGTTAGAGACTTCAGATGACGGCGTGAGCATGGAAGGCATGTCTGCATGAATTTCCCAATTTATTGAGTCCTCAGAGTCCTGTGACTGCTCACCCTCAGCGGCGGTGCAGTGGGCAGGGCTTCCTTCAGCACCCTCACGCTCCACTGTAACTTCCACTGTCGCGTGCGCTGTAGCCGGCTCTCGCACCTGGTCGGACGGTCCATGAGGCTCTGGCTCTGGGGCAATCTCCAGCTCAGTCGCTCCTCTTTGCGATGGCTCGTAGGTTGCTCTGGGCTCTGGCTCTCCGTCCGCGGTGGGCTCGGGCTGACGCTCTGCGGCTCGGGGTGATGGTGGGCTGGGCTCTGGGTCAGGAGTGGGACTGGTGTCATTCTCCTCGTAGTCCACGGTCAGTGGGGATCCACAAGACACCAGCACCCACTCCACAAAGGTGGCAAAATCTCCCCGAGGACCATCCCCGGACAACCGCGCTCTGCACCCGTCGTTTAGGCTCGTCCGGTAGAACGTGCAGAGGCAGTAGTCCGGGTAGTGGGTGTAGTTGGAT
Source organism: Acrossocheilus fasciatus (assembly GCA_036784905.1). Classification (NCBI taxonomy): domain Eukaryota; kingdom Metazoa; phylum Chordata; class Actinopteri; order Cypriniformes; family Cyprinidae; genus Acrossocheilus; species Acrossocheilus fasciatus. Next base: position 20,067,637 of record CM071939.1, on the reverse strand, counting down.
ATTTCCACAAAGAGTCTTGTATGGTCCTCGAGGGAAAGGCTCCTCTGCTCCAGCATGAGGAGAAGGCAGGCAGGGTCATTCATAACAAAACAAAAAATAAAAACTGATGAAAAAAACGGAAACAAAACGAGGGGAAACATGCAGCTAGACTTCACTTTTTGTTACGGTCGGTTATTCTGTCATGGGTTGTGTGTGGTGGACACACAAGAGAAGCGAAGACGAAGGTTTAAACGGGAATGAGAGATTTAATGGAACTTAGAATGACACGGTACACACACAGGGTAACATCAACAATAACCGACAAACTAGAACTAAATGGACAGCAACTAATATAGGGCAGATAACAAGTGGCAGACAGGTGAACACAATGAAGGTGATTAACTCATAATTGGCAAATGGCAGAAACTAGGTCACACATGGGGAAAGAAAACACAAACAAAAGTCCAGGGGCGTGACAGCAGGACAACTAATTTCAACATTGCTAATAATAATAATAATAATAACAATAGCAAAGGTTTAAGCACCAAATCTGCATATTAGAAAGATTTCTGAAGAATCATGTGACAATGAAGATTATTAACTATTAACTATTAATAAATGTCAATATAAATAAAAATAGAAAACAGCTATTTTAAATTGTAATAATTATTCACAATATAACAATATTCACAATATTATTCACAATATTTTTTTTCACTACGTTACTGATCAAATTCAGCCTTGGTGAGCATGTGAATTCTTTCAAAAAAGAATATATATATATAAATAAATAAATATATATATTAGTGCTGTCAAATGATTAATCGTGATTAATTGCATCCAAAATAAAAGTTTTTGTTTACATAATACATGTATGTGTACTGTACATATTTATTATGTATGTTTAAATACACACACATACAGTAGGCTATATATCTTGAAAATATTTACATGCATACACATTTATATATTTATATTCTTATATTTTATATTATATACATATATATAATATATAAATATAAAATATTTTTCTTAAACATATACATTTATATATACATAATAAATATACACACTATACACACATATATTACGTAAACAAAAACTTTTATTTTGGAGGCGATTAATCGCAATTAATCATTTAACAGCACTAATATACACTTTAAAAAATGACCGTGATTATAACGGTAAAAAACTGTGAAAAAGCAATGGTAAAAACCTGTTAAATGGTTAACGGTAAGTTCCCCTAATACATACGGTGAAAAACTGTAATAGACATTTTAGACAATTTTACGGTGAAATACCGCTTTTGGAAGTGAAAAAGAATGTAAAATTTACAGGGAAAAACCGTAAATTGACGTTCCCAGAATTCCCTGAGTTGCATTTCAAATTTTGTTTGAATTTGATGTTTTTTCTTTGAAATAACTAGTTTTCTTCTTATTTTTTCTTATCAGTTATGTTTATTAGGGTTTTATGTTACATCTAATGTTGTTAAATTAATGTTTATTGCATATTTCAGTTTAATGAGTCTCACCATGATGGTGTTTAGTGCTTGTGTGAATGACACTGTGCACCTTCTATATATGTTAATATTTAAAAGCTGCTTGTGATGGGCTTTGGTTCATCATGTGACTTTCTCATCACCACCTGCATTTGGTGGTTATCAGTGTATTTCAAAGGTACAAAACGGATTTCAGTGTTTCAATAGGTTGTTATATTAACATTATATCAGTTTACGGTATTTAATTGAAATTACGGTATTTCACTTTAAATTTAAGTTAAAACCGTAAAACCTAAAACGTTGCTACCGTATATTTTACGGTATAATTCTGGCAACCACAGCTGCCGTTTTTTTACCGTAAATTTTACGGCATTTTTTTTTACAGTGTGTATATACACACAGTATATGTGACCTTGGACCACAAAACCAGTCATAAGGGTCAATGATTGTATGGGTTTGGTCCATAGACTTTAAAAAAAAAAATGGACGTAGTGTCCGTGACGTTTTTGAAGCTCAAAGTGGGCGTAGACTAACAACATTAGTGCGATGTATGCTAGTGTGTGTGCAAACTGTAACTGTTATGTATGTGTGGTATGGACATGATCTGTCATTTTTATCCTTTTGGTTACTATTTATTTGTTTGGCCAGTGTCGTTGTGGGTTTTGGTTATTTTGCTGTTGTAAGACCTTTGAAATAACAGAAATCATTTGGTGAAGTGATATGGTCATGTAATGCGGTCAAGAGCTGCCTGGAACTACGTTCGCCGTGCGTTTCCCTGAAAATAACTGCACACCTTAGAATGTTCGGCAGCTAATCAGATTCAAGTATTCAACAGCCCGTAGTATAAAACTAAAATAAACAGTGGTTTATTTTCAGGTAGGCTACAATAGTATTTAGCAAGAGCATTCAAGAAACTGAATGAACAAATATAAAAATAAAACACTATGTAGATTGATTCCTATTAAAGCAACTGTATTAAAGTTTTTCAGTCTAGATTAGTCAGTGATTTTTCTCTTTGTGTTTGGTGTTTTATTAACCCATTTAATCCCAATAGTGACTGTAAAAACGGGGTTTCATTTATAAAACTCTAAAAACCTTACTGACTGATGTTTTAGTGTACTTCCTGGAAAAAACGAAAAAAATAAAAAAAAATAAAGCTTCTCAATTAAATATGTGCAGTTTCACATGATTAGTGCAGATTGTCACATGACCGGAGCAGTTTAGTTCCTGTTTGCACTTTGAGATCATGATGGATGCATCAAAGCTCCAAAACGAAAGGCTAGCAAAGTATGTTAACATAAAGATATGACAAAGATTTTTTGGTACACATTATCTTTAAGGTGTCTAGTATTAATATATGAATTCACATATATTCAGTTTTGTTGAGTGTGGTCATAGAGTGAGTAAACATGTTGATGGTCACAATAGTGACCGGTGGGATAAAAGTGAATTTAGGTTTACAATATAAATCCAGTTGCAGTTGTTAGTGAAAATTGCACTAAAATGTTGCAATGACAAAATATTGCACTAAATTAAAAATTCAAATGTTACAAAAAAAATTACAATATTGATGTTGTAATACTGGTAGCACTAATATAAAAATTTGATGTTATATTTTAAAAAAGGTAACAATTTTGAAATACGTTGATGGTTGTATTTTTTTTGTCTTTTATCTCAGTGTTCCTATCAGTGTTGTATAAGGTTTTTTTATGCATCATTTTAAAATAAGTTTAAAATAGCTGGTGTTACATCCAGAGCCGTAAGGTTCTGTTGTGTGAACTCCGTGCCTTGTTTTCTCTCTCTCTCTCTCTCCCTGCAGAACCTGTATCTCCCACCTGAGGCTAATTAAGAGCTCTGCAGTGATTGGAAAATGGGAGAGGAGAGCGAGTATTTAAACTTCAGCTGCTACTCAGACCAGCAGTTGGTGGTGGCTGGATGGTGTGCGACGGCTGAGAACGCCTCTCTAGACTTCAGACTTTATTGTGAAGCCCTAATTGGTGCTTTGGTGTACCTTTATCTCAATTGTGTTGAGATTGTTGAAGTAGAGTTTCTGCTGTTGGTTTCGTTGATTACAGCTAAGACTGATCCTTAATCTACAGAGAAGTGAGTGTTAACTTCAGTAGCCCATATTAAACCTTAAGCTTGAATTTATGTCTTTTGTTTTGGGTTCAGTAGGAAGGTGGGTGCCATTTTGTTTTGTATTACTTATTTTCTCCTGGTTATAAGGAGTTAGTTTAAATCTGCTGTATTTTGTTTTCTTTTCTTTTGAAGCTTAGTCAGTTGGTTTACACAGTTAGCTCCTTTATGTTTGTTATTTTGGCCTTGCCCCCTTCTGAAGTTAATACTCCCTTCAACGTCACTCCTGTTTAGATGGTAAATAAAAACTTCTCTTTTTGCTGAACTACCGTGGCTGTGTGGGTTATTGTACCATTGTTTTTTTTCTGGGTCTGGAGACATTTTCTCTGCTGTCGCACAGTGCCTCACCATCAACCATTTTTAGTTCTGTTGCGGTCTTCCCTAGACCATTTTAGACCGTAACACTGGGCTAAGATATATAATAATTATGACTACAGAAATGTTAATTCAGTACACACATTATCCCACCGGTCACAATTGTGACTGACCATAAAACAATTTTTCACACACTTTTCCAGAAAAAAAAAAAAAAAAAATTCAAAGGGTTACTAATGACACATCATTTGGATAATTTCATGTCTGGGGAAAATTTGGGATTAAACAGGTTAACGTTAAAGGAATAATTCACCCAAAAAATAAATTGGTGTTTTTTTTATTCTATACTTTCATTTACTCACTCAAAAGTTGTTTTAGACCTGAATGAGTTTCCTCCTCCTGCTAAAAATAAACGCTATTTTGAAGAAGGTGGAAAACCAAACAGTGACTTCCGTAGTATTTTTAATTTTTTTTCCTACTGTTAAAGTCAATGTGGACCAGCAACTGTTTGGTTACCCAGATTCTTCAAAATGCCTTCTATTGTGTTCAGCACAAGAAATCAATTAATACAGTTTGGGACAACATGTGAGTGAATAAATAATGACAGAAATACAATTTTAGGGTGAACTATCCCTTTAATTACAGTCGGCAGCATGTTTAGTAGGCTACTGTCCCTTTAAGGCCTGCACACATCCTTTTCTCTCAGCTGTTTACTTTCATTTTAGACATAACCAACTAATTCTATACATAAACCTTGTGTGTTTTGACATTATTAGCACAAAATATAACTTAGTTCAGTAATCAGGCACTGTTTGATGGGCTTTTTAGTACGCATGCTTTGGGTGTATTTGCTCAGAAAAAAGCGCTGGTCAGAGCAGCACACAAATGAAAGACTTAACCATTAAGGCTTTAAAGCAGATGCAGATAATGTACTTTTGTGATTGTGAATAAGTGCAGTGTCCCATAAGAGTAACTCTACTGCTGAATTAACACTGATCTGAATGTATGTTGCGTTGTACGGCGGCGCCAGAACTGCAGTTGATAGAATGCACGCTGTTGCACAATACAACGATATTTCTTCAAAAGCAGATCATGGAGATATTTTTATCATCCACGATCAAAAATCTTGATATCGCACACCCCTACCCTCAGCAGAAATTGCAGACCGGGGGCACTGGACCGCAAGGGCACTTTAGCGTAGGACCTCAAAGGGGCAGGGGCTTGAATTTAGTTTTGAACACTGGCTGGTTATGTACTTGCTCAGATATTGATTTCGGATCATTTTTAACCCCAAAAAGTTACGGACTGCAGCTTTAATATCCTAATGATTTTTGGCATAAAAGAAAAATGGAAAATTTTGACCCACAAAATGTGTTGTTGGCTATTACAAATATACCCGTGCTACTTATGACTGGTTTTGTGGTCCAGGGTCACATAAATATATATAATTACCAACCCCAAACCTTTGAACAGCATATCAGTGTTATTAATAACTATTCATCACGTGTTCTGTACCGTTTCATCACACATTTATACAAGCTGCTGTTTAAAACCCCAGAATGCAGCTGCATTTATCTCACCACTTCTGGCATGCAGGAAAACAGTCAGCTGTGTTTCAACACTCAACACGAGTTAACCATAAATGAGAACTTGTGAGCCAACCACCAAGCTCTGAAATCAGTGATCTTGATAAAGTGTGACTACAGATGTTGGATCAGTAAATTTTGATCAGTGTTACTTTAGGTACACACTTCTAAAGGTTTTCCACTGAAAATGCTATACAGGCTTTACAGAAGAAGCAGCTTTTCAGAAAACAGTGGAAAGTAAAACTCCATAAGAAGGTTGAAAGTTAAATTAGCTTGTTGTGGCTCTTGGACATCCCCCTTGACTGCTTGACATTGTACGGTATCAACTGTTTCAAAGTTGCTGACACAATCCATGTTATGCCACGATATGAATTTGCTTCCGGAAAGTGACTTAAGTTACGCGCTGCTCCCAGTCATCATTAAGACTAGCAAGGCACATAATTAGCAATTATGAATGAGATAGATAAGTGAGTGCAATGATGGTCTCATTTCTCCATCTGTAAGTCTACCCTGGAATTTAATTATTAATACATGAGCTTTAATTGAGCTTCTGTCTGAGCACATGCTCAGAGTAATTAAAATGTGACTGAGATATGCTTTAAAAGTTAATCGGAATATCGGGGCCCAATTTAAAAATATTTTATGAAAAAGGAGGGCGGCTGATAGCAGGGAACATTAAATTTGAGGAAGAAATGGGACAGTCATCAGCAAACCTTATGATATACTCACTCATTCATCATGTCTCCCAGGCAAACATTTCACTTTTGCAACATAATGAATCCACTAAGGGGTTGTTTCAAGCATTTTTCTATTTCATGGCAGATATGAAAATGTCTGCACAACCTCTAAGCTGAAATGCAATCTGTGTATGGGCCGGACTTTACACTGGCTTGACCAATAGTGTCAGTTTGATGCAGGACTATCTGTTTTTTCAAAGACACAGGTGAGATAAACTTGTTTGAAAACAGTCATAATTATGTTTGGTGCTATTAGGGATGCAGAAATAATTCACAATTCACATTTAAACAACGCCGAAAGGCATCACGGTCATTGTGCTGCAAGTGAAATTGGTATTCATCACAATAAAAATGCAAAGCAATTTTACTTGACAAAGTGATAAATGAGGTACCTCAGATTAACTAAACGGTTTAACTTTGAGTTTATCTGTTTTGCAGCAACACCCTTGCAAAAAAAAATAAAACAAAACAAAAGTAAAAATCGGGTAGTAAAGTGCTGGTAGCCTATTCAGATGAGGCTCCAATACAAAGAATACTAGGGTACTGCCAAAGATCCAAAAACATGGTAACACTGTAAAACGTAATCTTAAGCAAATCTCAAAATGAATATCCATTAATCATATTGTACATTATAATGCTGTGATACCTAAATCGACTTTTAGCTTTGAAACCCATAGTTTTAGTGAATTGTTTTTAATTCATTTTCACAAAATATTGTATTTGGATATTTCTTGGTTAAAAAAATCTCTTATAAATTATTTTATTCACCAGTATTGTAATAATGGTGAATCCCTAATGGTAGCATTACAGAGCCTGTGGTAATACCATGTTACTGTGGATCACACCAGCCCTCAGACCTGTAAGCAATACACATTGATCTTAGAGAAAAATTATAATTCAGTAGCAAGCACACTGCAGGCACTCACAGGAACTGCATGCTGCATTAAGGTGGTCTGCTTTGAATCACGAGGGTTACAGAGTAAATAGCTTCCTTCAGCCTCAAATTCAATGAACAGAAGCCTAGGCCTGCACAAATGGATGGAGAAGGAAGACCTCCCTTCACATACACAGAAAGGTCACCTTTGTTCGCGTTTACCACATTTCAACAAAAGCATTTCCCAACAGATTGGAGGGAATCAGAGCTGGCTGGATCTCCTTAAAGGGATGCTGTCTCTGTTTCATCCGTTCTCTGAAAATCTCAGAGACACAATCCGCAGATCTGTTCGGTTCAACTCTCCTGCGGAGCTCTGACCTTTGGCAAAATCAGAGGGAGAGAGAGAGACAGAGAAGCAATCTGCTCGTCTGATCAAAGCTCTGGTGGACATTTCTCACATAAAACAGAGAGCAAGAGGATTGCGAGTGTAATTGTAGCAGTATCTGAAATAGATCCACCAAATCACAGGGAGAGGAGTGCAAATATACATTACCAGTCAAAAGTTTAGACACTCTTGACACAGTTTACTCTGCTGTTCAAAAGTTTGGGGTCGGTAAGGTTTTTTAATGCTTTAAAAGTCTCTTATGCTAAACAAGTCTGATTTGATTTGATTGAAGCATTATTACAATTTAATCAACCAACTTCTTTTGTAATATATTTTAAAATATAACACATTCCTGTGATGGAAAAGGTGAATTTTCAGTAGCCATTACTCCAGTCAGTGTCACATGATCCTTTAGAAATCTTAAAAAAAAGAAAAATCTTACTGACCCTAAACTTTTAAAGTGTGTTTTTGATTAAAAAGGCTTTTGCTGAAATGCTTGAAATTAGTAAATTGTGCCTTAATTTGAATTTCTTTGCAAAACTGAAATTTAAATAATTTTGAAAAAACAAAAAAACAAAAAAACAACTACATAAATGGACTGAATAGTGATGGGAAACCATCCAGCAATGCCAAATATGCAAAGGGTATTTATAAAAGTTTCTATTAGAATTTTGGTTTTGTTTTTGTACAATTTCAATTTATTTTGTACTATCAAAAACTCAACATTCAACATTCTAAAATCCAAAATTGTAAATATAAATATGAAATTATAGTCATACTTTATAAATTTGAGAACTGTGTTGGCTTTACTGGTGAAAATGTTCACAGACCCAGTAAAATCCAAAATACTGCATGGCCCAAACAAGAAAGTAGAAATCATTCTCACTCCAGTCCTTCCATGATTTCCCATTCCCATACTTCCATGTTGTTTCATAATATCAATTCATTACTACTTTACAAAATTTAGTAAAAGAATAATAGTGTCCAATGGTTTTACTGGTATGTCCGAGAAAACAACCCCAGTCCATAACATTTACTCCAAACAGAGCATATGGGCCATTTAATTGCCCTTGTGTTACGTTTTTAAAATTAGCTCATTATAGTTTACTCTTCTGCTAATTCATTGTTCAAATCTTTAATCACTCACCATAATTGACTGAAGGGGCTTAATTAAAAACGTTGTTAAAAGATTGTTACATGTATCCTCTTACAAATGACAAACGCTTGACACTCATCTCCTTCTCCATTTAAGGATCTCACCTTGTGACGTGAGTGACAACAGTTAAATAGAAAATAATTCATAAATACCTGAATGGGATATTACGAGGCAATAGAAGTATCATCTTCAGAGCTCAATTCACCCCTCAAATCTTAAAGACACAGTTATGGGGGTTCCTGTTTATGCAGTGACAAAAACACACATCACCTCTGGTTTTTAAGTTCGCTAGAAGGCTCAGCAGTGTGACAATATTATTAGATGTTTCTACTGTTCATTCTTACAGAGGACACATTTATGTGACAGCTGGCAACATTGCCCTAGAGAGAAAATTGTTACATTGCTTTATTCAAAGACAAGAATGATTTCAAAAGTGAAAGTGTGTAATGAGATTTAAAAGACTGAATTGTGTCACAGTCAGATTAAAAAAAAAAAAAAGATATTAAAAGTAAATATAGCATAACATTACATAGCTGCACTGGCTAAACAGTGTGGGAGTTTAGTGCTCTCGGGAAGGATGGCCACCAGATAAAATGACAGGTTTGTTGACCATCGTCTTTGAAATAAAGCAGATATGGAAGCATGTTTCCCTAAGGACACTATCTGAGCTGTAGCGGTGACCTTCAAGCATCCGCCTTTTAGATTTGGGATTCAGCGATGACCCAGTGCAGAACCAGGCTCTCTTTAAGCAGGAGCTGACATTTAATGCTTTTATCTGCACAATGCAGTGCATCTCGGAAAATATCAGCAAGCAATTATGTCACTGGCCGGGAAAAATGAATGCTGTCAAAGGCAAAGTAGGTATGAATACATATCATGTTAATACTACACATATGCTCACATTTGAACCTGACTATTTTGACTTAGCCTAAATGGGGCAAGCAGAAGAAATATTTTCAAGAAGTTTGTAAACTCACATATTTTCAGAAAATATTCTGGGTACAAGTACAAAGTCAACCAGCAGCATTTGTTGTATTATGTTGATTAGGATTTTTAACTCCTTTTCAAAAATATGGGTAACAGTGAGGCACTGAATGGGTTGAATCAGTAAACATTAAAATATTTACCATTTCAAAAGTATAGTCACAAGACCTAAACCAGGGTTCCTCAAATCTTTCCCTGGAGGGCCAATCTGCTGCAGAGTTTAGCTCCAACCCTGATCAAACTCGCCTACCTGTGATTTTCTAATGATCTGATTAGCATGCTCAGGTGTGTTTGATTAGGGTCAGAACTAAACTCTGCAGGAGTGGGCCAGATTTGAGGATGCCTGGTTTAAACAATATGTATATTGCTTGATTTTAGTGTGAACAAATCTTAACCATTTCTTCAAAAAGTCATTTCCAATTGTACAACTTTATTGCCAGACAGCATAATCCCATAATTACAGCTCAAATAATACACACATTCTAACAGAATAAATAATATACCGTAAGTGCATTCGAATATAAATGTAAACTTCACATTTCTGCTTTTAAATCATACAAAAAGTAATATAATAATAAAAATAATAAATGGCATAATACATATAATGTCTGTTTCTTCACTTAGTTTGTCTTACAACAGAATTAAAAACAATAATTACTCATTTGAATTACACATATCATATCATTGTAAATGATAAAAATACAGGCTCAAAACTGACAAGTGTTATATAAAGACCTGTCATCTACTTACACAACATGATGATAATAAAATATACAATCATAGTAACTTTGAAAAAGAATATCTAACTGATATTCTCGTTATCAATTCTATTTGTGATATGAGCTGTTTTTCAGAAGGAAAAAAAAACTGTCTGGAAACGTGAAAAATTCAGATTTAACCAAAGACTGGCACTATTTCCAAAACAAGGTGTATGTCATCTTATTGCATTCGCAATTCCACCCTTGCCTACACCATTACGCACAGGCCACATTTCCCATTCTAATGAGCATGGTCTACAAAATAACTAAAAATAAGCCCTGCATTAGCAGGAGATGGTTCACAATGTGGGGTTTTAACCTTCCTAAGAGATGTGTCAGTCACGTCCGCCTGTCAGTTCTATCCATTCTCCATGACAGCTGTGGAGATCTGCTTAGGGATTCCACGAGCATGCACATCTCCCAATCAAAGGAAGGGCCAGAAGTGATGGAGTGGATGCGCGCAATCAATACCACCCCCAGTCTCAGTGCTCACATTTCATTACAAATGAAATAAATGATCCTCTCTCTCCCTTTACATGAAAATAAATGAGTGTTAAAAGGGGAATGTTAAGCCAGGTGTGAGTGTTATTGAAGGTTTTCCTCCCACAAGAACAGTGGCTTAAGCCTTCTGACTTTATTACAGTGGTGCTCTCCATGGATCTTCCCTCAAATGGCCACAAATTGAAGGATATTTGCACATGGTCAACGCTTGTTTAAATTACGCTAATGTGGACATTAGATGTGGCTCAAGGAGACCTGCTGAACAGGCAGCTGGGGAGGTTTTGATTACACTCGAAATGAGAAATCACATAGGAAATCTTTAATATCTCAATTGTTAATCCTACACCGAAGTAAGATTGCATGGAGAGCAAACAGAGCAAAAATAATTCTAATTCCAACAGAAATACTAATGCCCATTTTGCATTTAAAACTGACTCCCAGCAGAGTCAATTAGAGGTAAATCTTTAGTGGGATGATTCCCTTGAAAAATGTAAACACTCTGGCGCTTGCGAAACATTACTCTGTTTGTTTGAGCAATCCAGGCAGTTCAACACAAAAAAACTGTCGTACATTTGGGGGCAAAAGCTATCTGTTAGCTGAACATTGGCAGACACCACCAGATGGATGAGGGTCAAGTGCAACAGCTATGAATACTTATAAACTGGTTAATGAGCATTAGGGTAGCTGAATTAAAAGAAAAAAAAAAATACATTCTCTCTTCTATCAGGATAGAAACTGCTAACTGTTCTCTCAAGTGATTTTGAACTTACCGCGGTGTTTCCTGCAGAAAACGCTCTCTTCTCTACGTGTTTTGAATTCCCAATTTTCCATGCACTGCTGGAGTGTATCCATGACTGGATAAAGATCAGTTGGAGAGCGTTCCTTCTAACGAATAATGTACAACAGCGCAGAGGCAATGGCCTTGATTTTAATGCCTCTTTCGGTTCTTCCTACCAATCACAATCCAATCTGAACACTAATACAGCAGTGACGGTGATGCACCTGATATAGACAGACAGACAGACAGACAGACAGACAGACAGACAGACAGACAGACAGACAGATAGATAGATAGATAGATAGATAGATAGATGTTTTTATAACAAATTATTTTAAATAGTAATATTAAGGTACATTAAAATGTCACATTTTTATGATCTACAATGTGGTTAAACTTGGTGCTCTTTTATGGTCTTTTTTTCCCTATCACATTTTAGTAATCATTCTAAATTAAATATCAGTCGATATCAAAATTAATCCCATGAAAACCGTTTTGAAATTGCTCCTCCCCCTAGTGGGCGTATTGCAAATATTACAAAATTTACTACATTTTATAATCAAAACTTTTCTAATCTTGACAAAATCCTTCATTGGAACGGTCTCAAGGCTCCATATTCTGGTGATTATTTTGTGATGGGTATTGTGACAGAAAAGTATAACTTTGTGACGGAAAAAAAAAATCAATTAAGTTTGGGTGTCATCCAGTGTCTGTTAAGAGGTTAAGCGTGTTTTAGTGTTTCATTAGGCCTACAGACATTTTGACATCCACCTTGATAACTTTTCAATAAAAAAAATATACAATATCTTTTGTCTTTTACAAATTTACAGAACAAGATCTACTAAAAAAGACTAAAAGATAGATTTTCTACATGACTGATTTATTTCAATGAACTACGATTGTAGGACTATGCAATAAGTTATGCTGTATTTTCTCTGTACTCTCATCAGTAATACCAATTGACCCAGCCTAAAGTGGCATAAAGCTTTTCAGAAAATCTTGGAAATAGCTGTGAAACTCTCTTGGCACTTTGTGGGAAAGAAGCGCACAAATAGCCATAATAACAAGTGGATTGTGCTATTGTGCATCTGCCTTGTCTCACATACAGCTTCAGAATTTCATCTGTGCAGTGCACAGAAAAGAAAAGAAAAAGTAGTACAGCATTCACTTCTCAGCCTGCTACAGATTGCTTTTCCTCCAGGATACATCTAAGATTAAAGCTGGAGTGAGGGCTGGCGCTACTCAAAATATGCCCTATAAGATGTTCAGCGGTGTCAGGTTAGTCCAGATTTTCAGTAGCGAAATATTTTCTCCCATTTTATGGGTGCGTGCTCCTCTATAAATGTCATGGGAAAATTCTCAAGAATTCCAGACACAAAGACTACGTAAAGTTTGCAGTCCATTGCATCAAGTTAGTTACAACCAATTTTCAGAGTTTGTGTCCAAATCTGTCTGAAAGTAAGCCAACAATGCCTTGGGGAACTTCTTTTCTAATATATGCAGCTTATCATCTGTACTGTCCTTTGATACTTTCCATCACTCTGTTGTCCTTGAAAGAGCACTATTGAATCAAGACAAAGGGATTGAAATGTGAATGCAAATGATTTTGCGCGGTGATGGCACAAGGAGTCATCTTTTTACATTTCAGATTTCATGCAGAGTATTTCTAGGTGGTCTCTGCACACTAGGATGGAACAACTGGCACTTGAAAGCCCACCCGATGTGCATTTGATACAGTCACGGCTGAAATTCTTCCTGCTAATGGAAACGTTTTGATCCAACGGAAATGTTAATCATCTACAAAAGTGGTCCACTCACTGAAATGTCATTGCCACCCTCTTCATTGCCTTCCTATAATTAAGAACCTGTTATGAACTTCTTTTCGCCTTTTTTATTTGGAACACTGTGAGCTCTTTTGAAAGTTGTGATTTTTAAAGAAATGTATGTTTCATCATTTGGACCCCCTGAGTAGCTGACAACAGCTTGCTCTCTCTGAATGATACCTCTCACTTAATTCCTTCTCCCGTCTGCCACACAAACATGTATTTGAACATGTATGGAACAGACATCATTAAAACTCCAGTCAGCTTCCAAATGCTCCAACAGGTGGTCCATTCAGCATTAGAAAGTCATACATTTAGCTTAACACATTGCAATTATAACGTAGACACGAACTTCAGGCAGCGCACCATATTGGAGAGAAAATCGTAATATTTCAATACACATGTAGGGTACACCTGTCAAATTCAATTAAAAAATAAAGCAAATGGCTGATGAAAGTGCGCTAGTCATTAATGCTCAAATATAACATTAATTTAAGTGTAGTGTACTTTCACTATTGTTAAATAAAATAATAAATTTCAAGCAATATTTCATATCATAGAGGAGGGATAGACCCAATAAACTTTTTTTAAATGTATTTTTCTTCAACTTTATTACAGTATGGCATATTGTTGCCTGTATATTTTACATCTTACATCTGTATATTTCATGTTCCTGATCAGTTGTTAATATACAGTATCAATTTACTTTTTTACCTTAAAATGTAGCCTAATGATAACTACCATTATAATACAGGTGGTACGACAGAAATTTGTATGTTTGATTTGATATATTAAAGGGGTCATATTATGCCCTTTTACAAAGTCTTGATTTGGTTTTTGGGGTGGACTAGAATAGTTTTCACGCTTGATTGTTCCAAAAACTCATTATTTTTTACATATTTTACATTATTGCGTCGCCTTTATTCCCAGCCTCTCTCAAATGACCTGTTTAGTTTCTGTTTCAATGAAAACCTTCCTTCAAAAATACAAAATGTGTTCTGATTAATTAACTGGCCCAGTTTTGTGATTGGTGAACCGCTTAGAATGTGTTCCAGAAGTGACATACCCCTAAACCGCAAGTTTCATCTGCACAGCTGTAAGTATTAATTTTGCCATACCATTTTGAGTCCGATTCATACCCTAAGAATGCTTTTTTATTTATTTTTTTTTAATTATTATTATTATTATTTTTTTTTACAGTTTATAGTCTGTAGCATAGCTCAGCCAGGAGTTGCTCCCTTTTTTTTTGCATATTCCATGGGTGGGGATTATTAAAATGGTTCTATTGTATTTGTTGCATCGAATAGCAATCAGTGTTATAGTTATTTAGTTAACTTTGTTTTTGTTTTTTTATTGTAGCATTTTTAGTCTTTTTCTTTAAAAAATGACAAACATTTTTACAATGTACACTAGAACGATTGATGAATTGTGTGTGGAAGAGAAATGCATTGAGAATGGCTGACACCTTATCTGCACACGAGTTTGTGATGATGAAGGGATCTCGAGCTATTTTGTATGCTCAGTCCTCTGTGCTGATATATATGGTACAGGCTTCTTTCATGTCGAACGTGCTCAGTAGCTGATAGCCTTGAATTAATGTGGAGGGAGGGAGTCATGACCACCAGATCAGGCCTCGTGCTGCTAACACCATCATATCACATGGCGAGAGATCTCTCTTTTGCACCAAGCTGTGCATTTTTTGAAATGTGACCCCTAGATATGTTTCCTTTCTTAAGATATTGTGACAGGCCTGATTAACGGGAGATTACAACGGTTGTTGTAATCATTCTCTGCCGTAGCATTGATAATATTTTACTATGATTTATATTGCACGCCACAAATATATTCATGGCAGGTAACCCAGCGGCAGTTACACGTCATGCCAAATAAGCAGGCTGCTTTATCAACAGGAAGAGAGATGGGCACAACAAATATTGGACAGTTGTTGAAGGTTTTACAGTTACAGAACCCTGTTAAACCAAAATCATATTGATTAGGACAGGTTCATATTTATTATGAAAAAGCAATCTGTTTGAACATAGTAGGAAAAGTCTTCCCTGAACTCCAATATAAAACAGAAGAGGAACTTATCATTCCCTAGCTACTACAAAGTGCAGTATTATTTGAAAGGCCAATTATAGAATGTGGCACTTTTTTCATTGTTTATTCAGTGGTAAAAGTGATTTTCCTTTCCTGAGGAACCCCCCCCCCCCAAAAAAAAAAAAACACAAAAACCCACCCCTTTTAAAACTTTAATCAATGAGTGTTGTGTGTATGGACTGATTTAACGGGACTCCATTGAGAGAGTTAAGGTTTTAATCATGTCAAAGAAATTGTTTTTGTTGCTGGCTAATCAAAAAGACTTTTTCCCATCTTTGAATCACACAAGCGTCTATTGCAGAGCTTCACAAGTCAGTCTCAGTTTGATGCCAGATGCAAGCAGATGGAGACACAGCTGGCAGCTCTTGTCTTTCTACCCTCTATCACAGTTCCAAGCGATGTACTCTGCTGGACACCTCCCAGTCCTCAACTCCAATGAACAAGTGAGTAGCAAAAAACGTACTTGGGTATGCTGAAGCACTCCACACAACAGGAGACAGACAAGTGCAATACACTGGGGCAATAATCAGCACTTATCCAGAGAAGTAACATGACACCTAGAGAGAGCGCTTTTAGTCTCCTTGCTTTTGATGTTAGAATACGTTCTCTTATAGACAACTATAAGCAAGTCATTGCTTGATTTACTGAAAAAAAAGGTGACACTTTAGAATAGGGAACACTTATTGACTATTAACTATGACTTTTCCCTCAATAAATTCCTAATTTGCTGCTTATTAATAGTTAGTAAGGTAGTTGTTAATTTTAGGTATTGGGTAGGATTAGGGATGTAGAATAAGGCATTAATATTTGCTTAATTACTACTAATAAATGGCTAATATTCTATTAATATGCATGCTAACAAGCAACTAGTTAAGATACCTTAAAATAAAATGTTACCGAAAAAAAAAAAATTATATCAATAAATGGCACTTTTCACTCCTTGCATGACTCCGCTGTGCAGTAGTGATGGACATTTTAGTGACCCTTTCACTAGGTTATATTGATACACCAGTAGTGTAGGTGGAGACAAGTGTCTGTCTTTATGAGTGAATCATTTAGTCATTCATTCAAAATACATTCATGATTAATTCAAAATCTAAACATTGATGTTGTTTGTTGCTTGGAGAGGGGCAATGATTCACTCTGCCAGTCTTCATTTGGAATTATTTTCATTGGTGGATCAAATGTAACATTTGCAGTATTGTGTCTAAAAAGTACAGTAAATTATTTTTGTTTTACCGAACTATTGTATAAAAGCGGTATCACTTTTGCAATCATACAGTAGACATGAGGAATTGTGCCTATGGCTGAATCACAGCTTGTGTAATATTGCTTAAAGGGATAGTTCACCCCAAAATGAAAATTTTGTCATTTATTACTCATCCTTGTGTTGTTCCAAACCCGTAAGACCTTAGTCCGAGAGCTTTCTGACCCTGCATAGACGGCAATGCAGCTACCATTTGAAACGTAGTAAGGACATCGTTAAAATAGTCCATGTGACATCTGTGGTTCAACCGTAAATTTATGAAGCTACAAGAATAAAGAAACAAAAATAATGACTTTATTTGACAATTCTTCTCTTCCGTGCCAGTCTTCACTGTGTATTCACGACTATATTAATGATGTCTTTACTACCTTTCTGCGTCTTGAATGTGGTAGTTCCGTTGCTGTCCATGCAGGGTCAGAAAGCTCTCGGATTTCATCCAAAATATATTAATTTGTGTTCCGAAGATGAATAAAAGCCTTACGGGTTTGGAACGACATGAAGGTGAGTAATTAATGACAGAATTTTCATTTTTGGGTGAACTACCCTTTTAAATAATCAAATTTATTGCATTATTGTTTCCCACTGATTGGTCGAACAATTGAAAGACTTTTTGGAAAAACAATTGAAAATTATCATTATTCTTACAGTTCTGTTTAGTGGAGCTGAAACTACCAACCGAATGTCAAAGGAAAATTTATCTATTTTCATGAGGTGGCAATTTTGTACGATTTGAATGATATAAAATGTATGATTTTTAGAAAATAAAAAAACAAAACATGAAGCCCAGTCCCTTACCCCAACTCTAAACATAACCATTACTAGGGTGTGAGCAGGTCATGTGAAAGCGTACAGATAAGACAGTACGAATTCACATGAATTAGCCACTAATTCGCCAAAACAAAAAAATTGTTACAAATTACTGTGAGATTGTGTTGAATTACAAATGGTCAAAGACATCAGTCAAGCTCGTGTTTACATAGAAAAGCAATGGAAAAGCATTGCAGTGGAATGTAAATATGCATTCTGAACGATTCCTTTATTTTAGTATTTATGAAGTTGCTGTCATCAGTTAGCATTTCCTTATGGTATGTGTTACCAAATAATGACTTAATAATGTTTAATTATTTAGCTTTTTCTTAAAAAAAAAGGATGACTAACTTCTAACAGATTGCAATGGCTGAATCTACATTATAAGTGCAAATTGCCCGAAGCTCCTCTGATTTCATGGTGTGAGCAGCAAAATACATAAACCTAAGCCACTGGGCATGCCTTGCAAATTCATCGCTTCAAACTCCATCAAACCCAAATCCATCTATGCATAAACTTGGCCACTGCAGTCAGTTAGACAATGTTTTTTTAAGTTAGTCTCACATTAAGACCATGAAATAATTAGTGAAGTGAGTATATGCTAATCAAAAGGTTGGAAGTAGTTACTCATGCATTGGATCTAATACAATTCAGTCTCAGTAGCCAAAAACAAAGTGATCAGGGTGAGCCACCTTTTTATCCACTGCTGAGGGAGTCGATGCATTTGGCTCATATACAAAAGCTTTAATTGGCCGTACACCTCCCACACACTCCAAAAGCCTAACAGCCTGCAGACAATATGGCTATTTATACTGAGTGCTTGGCATTGTCCACAGGTGCAGTCTGGGAGGGTTCAAAACCTCTTGTGTGGGGTTCACGTTTTTGAAAGGGACACTAACAATCCAGTCATTACTCACCTGCTGCATGCTGAGGTCCATCTTTAGCTTGCTTGATACAAACATGGTGAACTTTAGGAGGGCAGGATGTCTATTGTGAGCAACCGTAGAGGCAGCACTGACTGTGCTATTAACACAACTTGCAACCTTCCATAATTCATGGGTTTGTACGCCACTACAATAGTAATGGAAAAAATGGCCTTGGGATGTTTTTCTTGTGTTTTTCTGCTGCACTTAATACTTGGCTTGTTGGTTTGTTCCACATCCTCCTCGAGCCAGATTCGTAAGTGCAATTTTTGCACATGCTAACTCATTTAGCTCATCTATTATGCCCTGTCCTGATTATGCCACAACAACTTCACCATGGGCTGACAGCTAGTCACAAAGCTCTGCCTGTAAATACATTTACATGCAATGTTATAATTGAACTACAACGTTTCTTTTTGTAGTTGAGCTACAGTCTTCTTTGTCCAAGTATACATGACACAATGTATAATTGAATATTTGAAAGATTGAATACACATTGCACATCACCTTTGTCTTTTAGAGCAAGCACACAATTTGTAGTCTGATTAACATATGTACATGCTGGATGGAGCCAAGCTATAATCACATTATCTAAATCTGACTGGTATGATCAGACAAAAGGGTTTAAATTTAAAAGCCATAAGGAACACACCAAGTCGACTTACTATCAGCGGTGAAATCTGAAGGTGTTGTCGCCTTTTGGCGTCTGGACCAAAAGATTGCACTTGAACACACCGTTTAGACAAAAGCCCACTGCAAACTAACAAGCCAACTGCAAACTATGTTCTGTGCCTGCGTGAGAGGAATTAACTGAGGAATTAACTCTATATCAGCAGCTATCAATACTATATATTTATCATTCAAAAGGAGAAACCGAAACAAGGATATACGAAACGTAAACAAAGCAGTGCTTCCTTACCATTTTGAATATCAGTCATGCTGATAACTTTTATTATATATATAAATTTTAAGGCGCTCATGCTGTTATGAAAATATTCGCATAATGGAATGCTTGGGTAAGATCATGTAACATTAAAACAGCCTCATGTCTTTAGCCCTTTCACACATACAGACTTACTGGAAAATTACCGGTAAATTGCTGATAAGAGATCATATGTGAACAGGCCCTCTTTAAAAATACCAGTAAATTCGTTCTGGCGATTTACCGGTATGAGAAGTTGTAACATTACAAATAAACTGTTAGAATTTTGCTGTGTGTGAACACAGAATAAAAATTATCAATCATGAATATAACAGTTAAAAAAAATTACGTCTATGCTGGGCTAATACAGAGCCATTGAAATTCAAAATTCAACAGCTCTGGGCCAATCATAACATTCTGATGCAGATGACGCATTTACTCCGTGCTGTGAATTTCAGTTTGGAAGTCTTCTAATATGATATATCTAAGCGCTATATGAATGTGAACGTTTGACACAAAAATGAAAACATCAACAAAAACACTGACCGCATATACCCTTCCATGTTTACAAACACAATACCGGGAGGTACAGCCATTAGAGGCCATTTCCGTTTAATGATGTCACAGAATTTACCGGTAATGGGGCTTTATCGGAAAAAAACGGAACGCCGGTAAAGTCATCCCGGTAATTTTGCAGCAATTTACTGGCATTACTGTGTGAAAGGGGCTTTTGCCACCTTAATTTACTTGCTCGTTTTCATCACTTTCGTTTTAAAGCCCCTTTCACATTTTCACAGACTTTACTGATAAATTACTGGTAAATTACTGTTAAGAGATCATGTGTGAAGAGGACCTTTTCAAAAATACCAGTAAATTCGTTCTAGCAATTTATCAGTATGAAAAGCCGTAAAATTACCGGAGTGACTTTACCGGTAAATACAAAAATGTGCTATTCACATAGGCAATGACGTTCCGTCTTTTCACTGGTAAAGCATCATTCTTGGTGCGTCCCAGCCTTTTTGCTCCATGTAGTGGGGTAAGATGGCCTCTTTGAGTAATTTTACATTTTGTGCTATACTGTAATATCTTAATTCGCAACTGTTGACAATTTAAACTTAAATGCACATTATTCTTAAAGGGGGGCATCTTCTCTCATCTCCTCTTGTTTCAGACTTTTCTTTTCCCTGAATTATGTGACCAAGGTTACAGCGGGTTCATTTTCAGTGCAAAGGCAAGTCTGATGCTTTGTTTACGTGGACAATCCTTTCTGCCAGTTTGGATGCCTCTTCTGATCCACTGACTGTCTCCTGTCACACTCTCCCTTGGAGGCAACTGGCTTAGTGTTTACTGTGACCTTATCTCTACTAACTCTATCTGTGGGGATGCCTTCGCCTTCCGCTAGTGACACAGCGCCAATCTAAAGAGGTAATGCTGTACTGAATTTTCACCGTGCTGGGTGTAATACTCTCCCAGTAGAAGAGCATAATGTCCTATTTCTATACTGGCCTTCTGTTGGATGCAGTTGGGAATAAATCCCATATTAAAACTGATTTTGTTGTGTACCTCCACAGAAACTCCGTAGCTTTCCACAGAATACAGACTCACATTTTTCACAAAAAATCTACACTTGCTGCCCCTTGTGTGCTTGTATATTAAATATTTGGGCTAATTTGATCATCATTTGTGAGATCAATTCTATGATAAATAATTATCTCATTTTATTAATGTGGGATATGTGGGGTAAGATGCCCCCAGATATGGAGAAGACGTTTTCAGCAATTATTGTAATTCATGTATTTATCATTACATGAACTCAGATGCACATTTTAAATGTCATAGTTTATAATGATTTATAGATATTATGACATCATAATCAACATCAAATTGGCATCCCATCCTGTTTATACAGTACATATATATCAATCAATTTACTTTACAATTTACAAAAATAAAATAAAATATTATAAAAATATTATATAATAAAATCATAAATCAAAATACCTACAGTATAACAATCTGATGATAAACTCATCTTTAAACATGTAAATAACTAAATATGTTCAAATTTAGCTGTAAATGCACACTGTTCTTAAGGGGTGTTATTTCCCCATCACCCCCTAAAATCAGCAATGAAAATGAAAAACCATGTCTGCAGAATCTGTTGGCCTCTGCGCATGTGTTTGGCAGCACAAACGAGCCTCGTTATTTCAGGATCAAGACGATCTATTTACATAGAAGTTAATTTTCCATTTCACCCTGATATTCTAACTGAAAATAAAACATCTGAAATGGGCCAAACCACACCTGCATGCTCTCGTAGCAGCTGCATAATGTACAGTTGTGTAGAAAGGAGAGAAATTATTCTCTTTTTTCCTCCCTCAAAAGGAGAGTAAACTGCCGCGCTTCTGTAATAATGAGATCAATTACACTTCTCTATCGTGTTTTACGCCTCCATTCCCAATCGATTTCTTTGACAGTCCTCTTTGAAGTTTTTGCTGCTCCGTTTCCAGTGCCATTCTGTTATTTGTCCTTGACTTCACGGAGGTATGTACCTGATAAAAACATACCCAGGGGATGGAACATGGTAAGAAAAAAATCTGCAATCCTTTGAAGGTGCAGTGAGTCAAAGGTTTTGGAGGCAACCCAAAATAAAAATTACTCTTATTTTTTTTCTTCTTGCTATAATATAGGAACTTGGAATGACAATGCATTAAAAGGAGATCAAAACCCCTGAGTTGCCCTTTGAATATCAGTCAGTTTCAATGTATTGCAGCAACCTCACTCTAATGCCTCAGCTCCAATGTGAAAGATCATATTAAAACTTACAATGTCTTCAAAGTGTAAAAAATCACCCCTTCCAGCACAGGTATTTCTTTCTTTTATTGGTTTTAACTATTCTCAAGGTGTGATCACTGTCACAAAATTTCAGCAGACCTCAGAAGTCGGGAGTTGAAAAACATAATGCCAAAGTATCATGTCCACAGATAGAGTTTGGATAGTACTGTCTGCACCACTAGTTTATGGACACACAGACAAGAAAAAGAGTTAATGAATAATATATTACTACTGTTGATGCTCTGAACAGCCATTTTGGATTCTGAAGTGAAGTCAGGGTTGCCACAGTTCCATTGAGATTCCGAGTCAAAACTCAGACTTGAAGGGGTGTTCAAGTTCCAGGCAACACTGTAGGCCTACATCAGATCACAATCAAAACTACTCTTCCAAGCTGCTTTGGCTATGTTCAGGCAGGCAAATTGGATTTTATTTTATTTATTTTATTTTTTAACTGTCTGCACTATTAATTGGAAGTGATCAATCAGATTTGCGTGTCTAGACATAACCAACTTATCTGGAGGAGACTGTTGATGTTAAGTGCTGTGGTCGCAGCTGGCTTCAGCTTTATTTGAATACTGTATAAATACTTCTGGCATTTCTGTCACCGGTTTTGATGTTAACACTGAATGTTGCATTAAGAGTGACGCAAAAGACAAACTAAAATCCAATTTGAGCAGCCAGAGCATCCAGACTGAGACGCATCTGTAAAATCCGACAGGATTAAACATGCAACATGGTGCCATTTCGCACCTTAGTTTTTGATTGTACTGAAAATGACCTCTGTATTAATATTACTGTATATTGCTGCAGTGTTAGTCTATTCACTAGGCCAGTTGTTTTGTACACTGGATAATCTTTTTCTTTTATTAGAAGCTTCAAAGGCATAGTTCATCCAAAAATGAAAATTCTGTCATTAATTACTCACCCTCATGTCATTCTAAACCTGTAAGACCTTCATTCATCTTCGGAACACAAATTAAGATATTTTTGATGAAATCTGAGAGCTTTCTGACCCTGCATAGACATCAAGGGAGCTACTATGTTCAAGATCCAGACGTGTAGTAAGGACATTGTTAGAATAGTCCATGTGACATTCAGTGGTACAGCCATAATTTTATGAAGCTACGAGAGTAGTTTTTGTGTGCAAAGAAAACAAAAATAACGACTTTATTCAGCAATTTCTTCTCTGAAGATGAACAAAGGTCTTATGGGTTTGGAATGACATGAGGGTGAGTAATTAATGACAGAATTTTCATTTTTGGAGGTGAAACTATACATTAATTTAAACTCCTATCTATATTTTATGTCCACGTCCATTTATTTAGTTGTCGAGTAGAAAATGTGCACATGCCCCCCTTTTGGTAGATTTGTGAGCAGGGTCTCCACTGCTGTTCCTTATATGTCACCAAAATATCATCAACTTCCCCATGCATGCCCCCATGACATCTCCGGCAGACAGCAATATGTCAACTTCCTTCATCACTCTTGTGTCATCAATCATCCCGCTGAAGCAATCAAGCCAAGCCAGGGAAAATTGTTTTCGGAGGGAGCGTTGTCGTAAGTTGGCCTGACTCTGAAAAACTAACATGTCAACCACAGAACTAAGAAAACACTATATTAAATATAAAAAGAATCTGTGTATGCTCTGTTACTAACTGCAGTTGTGACCATACACTTGTCGCAATTATGTTCTCAGGCATTACATTTTAAGCCTTTAATATTGCTGTTCCGTTTTGACAGGTAGTCAGTTTTAAAAATCCCTGATAAATGCATAAACACATTTGAATCTCTGTAGGACTGATTTAGTGCGATCTTATGGGGCTGGGGTTGGACAGAACAGTCAAAGTGCTGTGTCACAGTGGACTGACATTATTTTCTCATCCTCTTTGTCTCCTCCTCGCCTGTCAGCCTCCCTGCTGTGGTAGACAAGCAGGAGAGTAATCCCTCTGACTCAACCTACCCTGACATTCACAAAGCACCTGCGTCTGGATATAGACAAACAGCAGGATGCCAGTGCTTCCATATCAAAGCATTTGAGATGAGCTGAGTTTTACGCCCAGCTTAAGCTCACTACTCTGTATTGGCCCTCCTGAGGTGCCAACATGATTCATTACAACTGTGTATTAAAACACTATTTGGACAAACACGCCACTTTCTCACCCCCCGCTGTTTTAGAGTGAGAAAAGTGAATTGCTAAGCCTAATTTTAAGAAAATAACTAATAAAGAGGGCAATAGACTGTGAGTTGTCGTTTTACAGATTGTACAATTTAAGCTGTTTAAAATCTCATGATTTTGTTGTGATCGATAAATGCCTCTTAAGATTATGGTTGTTAAACATCTTGCGTTCTTTGTGGCTGGTCATGATAGAACTGATGCTAATTTAACATCATAGCCATGGCAAATCAATCAAAATGGCATTATGGCTAAAATGATCATAGCAAAGGGAACTATTCATTTATTTGTGATTTTATGGGGCGTCACTTGGTGTCTTGGCAGAATCTGACATGCCTATCTTTAATGGCTTAAAATAAATGATAAATTGTAAAAACATTTCAGAGCTTCAAAAAACAAACAAAAAAAAAAACAAACAAAACAAAAACAAAGCAGAAAGTCAGAAACTTAATGTTCCTCTATGACAAAATTACTTTTACTATTTATTATTTTGTGTATTCTTTGTTTGGTGTCTTTATACATTAACTGTTTGCCTCACTTCTTGCTTCTCAGTTCTCACTTCTATCTGTAGTAATTCAGAAAGAGGAACAGAAAGAACTGTTGTATCTATCTGACTGTCCGTCCGTCCGTCCATCCATCCATCCATCCATCTATATATATACATACTTTATGTACACACATACATATAGACATAATATATATAATCTGATTGGCTGAGAGGAGTAAAACTCCAAATGCAAAACTCCAGCTGTTTCACGTTTTGCAGCGAGTGTCATGGTGGACACCCAAATCCACTATAATTTAATAAATAATCCTGTTTTTGGGTCACAGAATGTAGTTTTTTTGGGTGAGAATGTACTTGTTTAGACTCAAATATGCTGTTTGCTACGCTGTTTGTTAATAAAGATAACGTCTATTTGAAAATTTGCTTCAATGTTTTCAGAGATGTGAGCTTTAGGATGTCAGCGGCCGTTCAGCACTCATGAACCCGCCGAGATTGCCTCACCTCGGCCAAATCTTCTGGAATTTGCCGCTAGCTCTGATGTCTCTACAGAGGTTAAATATGAGATATTGTTTGTTTTGGGTAAATCTAACGGGCAGTCTATGGTTTCATTAATCTATTATTTGTTCCAGTGCAAAAGTGGCTGAGGGCAAAATCTCATCATGTTATATTTTATGTAACTTTTATATTGTATGTCAGAGTGCTGCCTTTGTATTTTAACTTTTTTTTATAACTTTTTTATGATGCTACTCATGTGATATTGCTCATGCCATGAGACCAGGTATATATATATATATATATATATATATATATATATATATATATATATATATATACAGTCATGGCCAAAAATATCAGCACCCTTGGAAAATATGATTAAAGAAGGCTGTGAAAATTAGGGGTGTACTGGATAAATATTATAAGATATCTGACCACAACTTACCAGTCAAGTATTCCATAGAGCAGTGTAATAATTCCAAAGTGTTCTGGAAGTTCGCTAGTCAAAGTGTGAGAATACTGTCTATATGACCAGTGCAAACAAGCCATGAGAAAACAGTGAAATTCTTAAAATCCTATAAAATGATCACTGTGTAAAGATACAAAGTAATTCATGTCTTAAAACTACTTTGACTAAACTCCATTTTACAGAGCATGTTAACTGTACGTGTGTAAGTATGTACTGTAAGTATGACTAACCTGTCATGTGGTCACTTTACTGAAAGCTCGAAATGAAGCAAGACTTTAATACATTCTGTCTTTCATTATGCCTGCATTAAGGATTATACTCCTCATTTGACTAAAGCGTTAATTTAATAACCTTCATCTAGATCTCATTAGACATGCCTGTTTGACCTAAAAACTGCCAATGGTCACTTATACATGTCTATGAATAGAACTCTAACCTACTTAGAATAACGTAAAAGGTTCTGATGTAAGCATATTGTATCATATGGAGAAAAAGATGTGCTACATGCAAATGACAAATTTTATGTCACCTCAGCAGCATCTGATCAATTTCTGTGAATAATCTTATTGAGGAAATTGACAGTATGTGCCGCAAGAAATACTATGCCATCTGGATACAGGCTACAAAAACATAGAGGAGAAGCCAAGTCATAAGCATAAAAAGTGAGAAAAACACTCAAGACTGTAGTCTAGTATGTCACAATTAATTTTATTAATGATAACAGATTGTAAAGTAACCAGTGATGCCACACAACTGACTTTTCACTAAGCGCCACCTTAAAAAGATCTGCCTTATTGTCTGTTATAAATGATGTGTATTTGGATGCTGGAAAATCTTGTCAACCTAGCAACAGTAACCAAATGGGAGGGGCTTAACAAAGGGTCAATTATTATATCACTACATACTGCTGGACATTTGTCAAAGATTATAGGCCATTAGTGCTGCACGATAACAATCTTCCTGCAGCACTGATCAATACTGTATAGAATTATTGTGACAGGCCGAATGTACTAATTCCCAATAATTCACCATAACTGAGTTAACTTCATTTTGTATTGACTAGACATCTGGCCATTTCAACAATGTGCTTTCTATCACTCCTCATTTAAGATTTAATGGTACCTACTGTTTGCTTTGCCAAATTTGATTCATTCTTGAATGTGGGGCGTATCTTTTTCTTGACTAGAGGTTCTGATTGACTTCAGAGATTCCAGTCACACACGAGTGGCAGGTAAAAATAGCTTCATGCTCCAGGAACAGAGCTGCCAAAATGCTGTGACAGAGTTAGGTGTAGCACAATGCTGTGTACAGGTGAGCTCACAGATCTGCTGTATTACTCTGGCTCTCAGCTCCAGACTCTGAAGGGATGTGTAACTTATCATTTATTATCTCTTATCATGTGTACAATAGAATATACAATACAGTCTTAGCTTAAAAATGACTCTGGTCACATGTTTACATTTACACCCTGTGCTTTAACATATTTTGTTTAATATTAGACTGTTTTATTAATTTTGTAGACTAAGCTAAAATCATATAAGCCTTGATGATATAACTAACTTAAAATGTTTCCAGTGCTACTGCTATTGTGATTCATATGTATGTATGAATAAATTAATGAATGCATAAAGGAAGGAAGGACATGACATGAAATATATTATAAGTTTGGGGTGCATAAGATAACATTATCCAGTTATCAGTGTCACACCATCCTTCAGAAGCAGTGTTAATTTCGTCAACGAAGACGACGACGAAATATATTCGTTAACGAACCTTTTTTCTGTGACTAAGACTAGACGTTGACGAGCTAAAAATAATATCTGATGATAAAAACTATGACGAAATTTATGCCGCGACTTCGTTAACGAGACGAGACGGGACTAAAATGTTATTTGAGGACTACTGGACATTCAAAATATACCCTATAGGCTAAGTTAACTGTCTTGTCTTTCAAAATGTGTGTCTCTGTCATTAGATTACAATCAGATGAGGGGCGTTTATATCTAGTCTCAGTATGGCAGCCGAAGCGAACTAGCGATCTGAAACAATGGCCTCAGCACCTGAAGGGTTAGCTATAGGGTGATCAGACCGTCCCGTTTTTCACGGGAGTCACAATTCGTTGTTGATTAACTTAAAGTTAGTGAAGGCGGGATAGGCGGAATCGCGCTGATAGAAGCGCGATCTCTCTCGCGCGCACGCTCCACTTCTTCAGTTCTCATACAGCGCGCGATCAGTTCCCGGTGCTCAAATACACACACAGCAGTCCAAATGTCTATTGTGTACTAGAATATCTCACGTAAATACAGTCAGATATGGCTTAAGTGAACTTAAACAGGTGGGTGAAAACTGAATGTGTGTCAGTATTACATGCATCCATTTTAAATGGACAGCATTCCTATTAAATACCTATATGTGCAATTAATGTTAACCAACGAAAAATATTAAATAAATGTATACTTGTCATGGTGACAATACTGACAATACTACTGTATCTGATGAGTTTAATTTGTATATCTACCAAAAAATGAATATTTATTCCAGTTTTTCCAGATTCAATCCTTGATTCAAATTTCTCATAAGCTTAATTGATTTAAAGAGAGATTAATTAATGACTATTTTTGTTTGAAGACTACGTATAAAACGGCTACCAAAATAAATGTTGGTAACTGCAGTTTGACTAAAAGTAATGACTAAAAGTTGACAAAAATCCAATGACTTTTCGTCGACTAAAACTAGACTAAAACTATGAAAGACTCAAATGACTAAAATGTGACTAAGACTATTAAGCATTTTCGTCTCATGATAAAGACTAAGACTAAATCAAAAAAGCCTGCCAAAATTAACACTGTTCAGAAGATATTCTAATATGCTGATTTATTATTATCAATGTTGAAGACAGTTGTACTGCTTAATATTTTTTCTGGAAACAATATTTTTTTCACGATTCTTTGATTAAAAGAAAGGTCAAAAACAGCATTAATCTGAAACAGATGTTTTTTTTTTTTTTTTTTTGCAACAATGCAAAAGTTTTAATTTTGATCATTGTAATGTATCTTTACTGAATAAGTAAAACACTTTACATACAGCCTTTGTGTATAATATACAATTATTATATATTTAAATGCATTCGAATTTGAAGTGTTGTTTGTCATGTGTTTTAACACTTTATAAAGGTGTAGTAATATAAAGATAAGCATTATAATGTATTAAAACTGTGGTTACAATTATTCACGAGATCATACAATGCATTATAAGGTGCATTACAAGGCATGATTTATTAATTAAAACATTTTTTTAATGCTTTATATGTAAAGGCTTTTACCTTAATTTCTTATTAAATAAAATCTTACTGACCTTAAACTTTTGAATGGCTGTGTAATTTGGTAAAAATTTACAGTAAGGTTAAATTCAATATACAAAATTTGATGCAACAGTTAACATTAAATAGACATAAACACGTTTTACAGTATATATTAATCTGCATTAATTCCTACATAGAATGAAATTATAAATGATCAACATGTACATGAATAGCAATGAACAATAGCATATTAATAATTAACATTAACATACATAGATTCATAAATGCTCATAAAAAATGCTGTTCATTGTTAGCTCATGATGCCGAATACATTAAACTTAAACTTTATAGTAAAGTTATCAAAGGGTTTATTTTTGCCATTTATTTTTGTACTTGTTAAATGATTTTTGACATAATAAAATATTCAATGGGGCAATCATGAAATAATAATATGTGAATGCTAACAGTGGAAGAGGAAGCCTAGAATGAGAAAACTTGATTAGACAGCTAAGGTTGAAGACTATAGACTCTACTACATGTCTTCACAGTATGTCATAGTAAACTCATTGAATTAGTGCCTCTACAGAGGTATGTCCTGGTGTGAGAAGACTTCTAGTGTCAGATCTATAAACCGGCTCCCAGCTATGCCCGAAGGCACCAATTTCCCATTCAGCCACCCCACACCTATGACAGCCTGACAAATGATTACTATTGTGGACACACTATACTGCATGTAGCACAGTATATGCATGTAGCAGCTCTCCTGCCTCCAAATAAATCAACAAGAGTATGGAGACCAGCAGTCATGCTTTCAGTTAGTGAAAATGTTTACAGCGAGGTTTGAGCAGATGGTCAAGTATCCGTCTTAAAGTATTTGGTTTTCATTTTTATCACACCAAGAATCTGTAATTCTTCCATTATCATGCAACAGTCGTGCCATTAACCTGCTTGTTAAGTGGTTGGATCCAATTATTGCCTGCGCAATCTGCCCAATTACATTTATGTCACTTTCTGCAGTTTTCACTAGTGAGGTTTAAAAAGGGAAACAGAAAACACGATTTGGGCAAAACGTTTCACAGTGTGCAGTTTGTGCCACAAAGTGTCCTGCTCAAATGTTCCACAGGGAAATTGCTAATTGTTTCCATAATTTCCATAGTCTGGTAAGAGTGCCTTCAGTTGTCGCTGTCTGCTCTCTTGATCATCTAAAAGCAGAAGTAGTCTCATTCAGCCATCTGCCGTTTATAGCATCACCGAGCAAGTTTGCGTGTGCGCCTCGGGGATGTCTAGACTTAAATTACGTGTTTTGTTGGACGTGAGCTGATGAGCGCAGGTCCTTTTCAGTTTTGTCTGATAGATAATCTACCTATCTATCTATCTATCTATCTATCTATCTATCTATCTATCTATCTATCTATCTATCTATCTATCTATCTATCTATCTATCTATCTATCTATCTATCTATCTATCTATCTATCTATCTATCTATCTATCTATCTATCTATCTATCCATCCATCTATCTATCTATCGTTGCCCTAAGACAAGAATGGGTATTGTCATTTACATCTGGAAGAGAATTTCATTGCCTTTTATCTACACTACATATTTGCTGCGCTTGTATCACAGGAGAAAAAGTGTAAGAAGGTTGAATCCATGCTTGACAAACTCCTGTCTCAACATCTCCACAGGCCTCTTCCTTTGTGGCTGGTGGTGTTGCTCCGGACCACCATGTCAACAATGCTGCTGTGCCGTTCAAAATAATCTTGATTGTCCACCTGAATGATCTTAAACGTCAATTCAGCTTCTCTGACAGAGAGGCCATGATTTTGTACATGCTCAATTAGGGTAATTCTGATTTCATTTGAAATTCATCTTCTCCTTCCACCCTGTTGTCCACTTCCTCTCCGTCCATGTCTTCTTACAGTTTCTCCACTTGCTCTTTCCACTACACCAATGCCCTCCTCTTTTCTCCCTTTCCTTGTCCTCTCCTCTTTTCTGACATCTTCCTCTCTGCTCATCTCTTTCTACCTGATCCTCTCTTCTTCTTTTCTGTCATTACACCCCTTTCTCTGCCAACTCCACCACCTTATAGACCAAGGGTAGGCAACGTCGGTCCTGGAGTGCCACTGTTCAGTAGAGTTTAGCTCCAACCCTAATCAAACACACCTGAACAAGCTAATCAAGGTCTTCAGAATTACTAGGGCTACAGGCAGGTGAGGTTTTTGTCCTAAATTTGTCCTAAGCAATTATTAAGAGTTTTTTTAAATTTTTTATCATTATTTTATTTTTAGGGAGCAGGATATCCTACTCAAAAAACTGACCTTGGCGAGACGTTACCATGATGCATCTCTCCTGTCTAGATCGGCCCCTAGTGCTCCTGTGACCAACTAGCCTATATAGACTCACTTGGAGTTGCTTGTGTTCACATTAGTTCACTATCAATGAACAGTGTCCACTTAATCATAATCTGATCCCATCCCGTCTGAGCTTCGGGGCCAAAGTTTTAGAAAACAGTATTATCTGGCTCAACATATACTAAGGTACTCTATTAGTATTCTGTATATTAATGTCCTAAAAGTCTGATACACATTATCCCCAAATCTTGATGTCTCCCATGCCTTACAAAGTTCCATTGCTCAAGAAGAGTCTTCGCTCAGTTTTGCAAATGGGCCAGTAAATATAAAAACCAGGAAAGCCATTTGAGGATATAGTTCCACAAAGTCTCTGCCCTTTTGATGAAATGGTTTCTAGAGAGAATTCATTGTTCTTACCAGAAAAGCAGTAGATAAACAAGTCTCGCACTAGAGCACAATGTAGGCTACGTCTCGGAAAGGGCATCTAGATCCCAGGAAGTAATTACCCTCAATCTACACACAAAAAGGCTGTGTGTCATCTATGGGCCAGTAATGAAATGGGCAATTATGTAGTTCATTATTTTTAATGCAAGCTGCCATGTTGAACAGGGGCGTGGAGAATCCACCAGCGTTTGCTCCTGCGCCATAAAAGTAGTCATCAAAGGCAGCGTAGGAAATTGCTGCACACTAGCAAGCTCTGTGTCGTACAGCTCATCACGGTTTGATTCCCCAAGCAATTTATGCAGACGGGATCAAATGCATTTGACATTGCGGGACTCATTCAAGGTCTATTTTTGTGGCAAGTACATCTGAGGAAGACAAACAAAGAGAGCAAAAAAGCAATATGAAAAAAGAAGCACTTTTCTAAAATTTCCAAGCTTTTTGCAAGTAACCTTGCGACTACATGTCAACTAATTCTCATTCATTTGCAACTACATGTCTGCTAACTCTCAGAGTAGACAGGCTAGGTTTAGGGTTAATAGAATAAGTTGACATACTCCCATACTTGCAAAGTTTCTCATAGTCAGTATGTTGTATGTTGTGGACCCAAAGTGTTAGAAGATATTAAGCAGACAGTGTCCTAATACTCTAATGACTGCTAGTTGACATGTAGTTGCAAAGTTACTTAGGCCTACTGTTAGTAGAATGTCTAAAGTGGACTATCAAAATAAAGTGTTATCAAGAATATTTGCAGTAAAATGTCATACACACAGAAAACAATTATAATTTGCAGCAGCACACTGAACGGAAGTTATTAGCTGTTGGATGGGCTCATCAGACATCTGAATGAAAAGCAGAACAATAAAAAACTACAAGACGGTAATCAATCAGAACTGAATCAATCACACAAAAATCATGACTGATTGTTCCAATGTTTTGTTATACCCTGAACTTAATCTCAAATTATTCTAACAGTCGAGATGTTTTAATTGCTTTGAGAGCAAGACTGCAACGGAAGAAATGTTTGGTGGATCTGTTGGGGTGTCTTATTTTCCAAAATATTTGCATAATAAGTTCACTGAGCATTATCCCAACAGAGATCTGTTAAAGTGGGCTAGCATGAAACAGTAAAACTCATTAGGGCAAATAGGCAAACCTAACTTCAATTCTATCATACAGAATTAATATAAAGGCATTTTATTAACAATTAGAGCCATCATGTTTTTTGCACATCTCTTTTGCAGTGACTCACAGTTCAGATATGAACTTGTCTGATAGGTCCAAACATTAAGTGCATGACTGCAGAGCAGAACTGGGCCACTTGTCTCAGCCGCGGCATTGATGAGCTCCTCTAACACTAATTGGACTGTATAATTAGAACAGTGCAGGCAAAAGGACAAAGCTGAGGGATATTAAAGGAGAAATCTGTCAACAAAATCTGTTGACTATGGGTTCTTTTTTTCTTCTGAGACATGAATATGAAAATGAACTGAAAACTATACTAATAGAGGTCAGGCCTGTGCCTCTCTTTTCAGAGTGCCATTTTAGTTTCTTTACTCAAGGAATAAAAAGTTGGAAAAAATGGGGACATAAATTACACCCTTGTTGATGTGAGAATACATTGTGAGCAGTGAGAGTACCACAAAACTATTCACACTGTCAGAATGGAATAACACTGCTCTCATTTAATCCGAAAAAAAAAAAAAAAAAAGCAGAGGAGTAAAATCAGACTACATAAATGATTATGCCAATTTACTGCTGTGTGCAGGGTAGGAGAACGTTTTTAAACAGATCACACCAGTAATACATTTCATAGATGAATGTGTTGTATTTTCCTATTTAGTAACTTGTATTCTGTAAAAACTGAGAAGACAAATAATTCTACATCAAAAGGGAAATTAAATTAAACATACGAAAATATGAATACTTGTGTTCTGTGCTGTAAAGACTCAGTCCACGTGACAGTTTAATTATCAAACAAAGACCAGTATCATTAAAGTTAGAATCAATTCCTTGATGCAAAGTTGAAGTTGAGTTTTTAAAGTTGTCAGATCATATTAATAAACAATAATGTGTTACTCAATTAGCTCTAATGAAAAAACACAGCAGCAGTGAATTGCCACTCACCAACCATTTTGCATCCAATTGTGGCTCTCTTTTTGAATGCAGAATATTCAATCCAGAAAATAATATTTTACATTAAAATTTACATTATTTACATTAAAAAATGCAATGCAAGGCTTCCATCCATCAGGAACTTATTGGATATTTAGGTAGATAGGTAGATGATAGATAGATAGATAGATAGATAGATAGATGATAGATAGATAGATAGATAGATAGATAGATAGATAGATAGATAGATAGATAGATAGATAGATAGATAGATAGATAGATAGATAGATAGATAGATCCAAATTGACTACAGTCATAACTTTTGCTGAAAGCAATTAATTTTTGATGCTAACCTAGATACAGAGTTACTTGATGTACTGTCACTGGTTTCAGTTTCATAACAAGGATCTCTGGGATTGTTTCCTCACAAACATTTGATTCTTTCTTACCGAACTGTTGCTCGCTGCACCCATCAGACAAACAGGTCAAAGCTAGTCTGTGAAGAAAGGAGTCAACAGATTGAGTCCAAGTAATAGCCACAAAGTCAAGTCCTCAAACGTGTAGTCCAAGTCTCGAATGTTATTATTTTTTGATATTATTATACATTTTGAGTGGGCCAGTCTCATACAATACCTGAATTATTACCTTTCATGCTTTGAACAATTTGGGGAATTGCTACACTTTGCAAATTTGCATCGAGTTGAAAAGAAAAATCAGAAGTGACATGGCAATCTATGTGTACTTCATCCATTGTCAATCACCTAAATTGAACAGGTCAGTTACTAAAAATCCAGACCCATTTCACCCCACTTCAGATTGTCTTAACATGTTTTATCTGCTTTTGGTCGCCTGATAATGATGTATTCGGCTCACAATAATCAGGGTCAGAGCGTTGATGAGCTGCCAGATTGTGTAGGAAAAGTCAATTTCTGTGATGAGGCTAATCAACAGTCTAGATCATCACCGCCGCTGCCATCATCATCATTAACAACAAAATAGCCACTTCTTCAGTGCAAACAAAAACAACAAATTATCAATCAACACTGAAGGATGAAACAGGAAGAAAAATGCGCTGGTGGATTGGGTGTGATGTGCGTGAGTTGTTTTTTTTGTGTGTGCTTTGGTGGATGGCAGACAAAAAAAAACTAAAAACTTTAACATAATTATATATAACTTTGACTGTTGATTTATACACAGCCAGATCAGTCAAGAATAAAGCCTGAGGTATCAAGCAAAAATAAGAGCAATTATGCAGTTATTATCATTACAGTTATGTTGGGCAATTAAATGTCAGATTCTTAAATACCGTGACTCTTTGCTGGCTGTGCCAGCGTGAGGTTTTCTTTTCGTGGGCAAATTATAAAGCTTACAATACACATGGTCATGTAATATTAAAGATTCAGGCACTAGCATCATTCTTGCTATAAGTTTGAGCTGTGTAATTGTCTGACTTTTAAAGAACAATTACAATGTTCAAAGACAATCGAATGTAGTTCATTCGAATGCATACTCTATGCTGTAAATAGGTAGGTGGTCCTAACTGAACAGCTTTGATATGGCACATTTTGCAATAATACTACAAATATGTGTTTCTGAAACTTCTTTGGCTTCAAAGTCCATAAAATTAAGAATTTAAATCCTAGTAACTTAAAACAATCAAGTATAAAACTGAGCCAAGGGGAATACCCATGAGCACTTCTGCTTGAATAATTGAATTATGCATCATTGGTCAAAGCAAAGCAGATTATGTGAACATTTAGTAGTTTTTTAATTATGTTGATGTTGTTTCATTACAGTCAAGAGTCAAATTTTGAGAGAATTTGCTGTTAGGATGATACACTTTCCTCTGGTGAACTTGGGCCCTGTTGATTTCTTCCCATACATTATTAATATATATACATATACATATATATATATATAACATATTTTGAAGTTATTATAAGAACATTTTACTTCTAAATAAAATTCTAAATGCATAAACATACTCATTTCAGTTGTACTTAATAATCTTTTTAACTCACAAATCGGAGTTAAATAAACTGTATGCAAGTTTTATTCATTTACTTGTGTATTTAACCTTGAAATATCAGCTTTTAAATCATTCTGACATCTAATAAGGCCCGAAATGTGTGTTCTGGGAATAAGGTTGGAGAACGAGTACAACATTTTGTGAATTACTTTATGGAGGAAACAAATGCATGTGTACAGATATCCACTGTGATAATGACAGTGATATATTTATGATAGCGAATTTCGATCACTTAACCGTAATGGGCTCCAAAGTCACAAAAATACACAAGTCTACATAAACCTGCTTTAAGTTTAGTTGCGACTTGTTCACTTAAATGGTTAAGATCAGTATTTAAGACTAGTAGAACACCACATAGGTGAACTTTCAGAGAATTCATTTGGGAGAAATACGTTTCCTCCAATAATTTAAGTACATTTAACCCATTAGGAGAAAACGGAGGACGCAAGACGTGTCAAAAACACGGATTTCCTCCTGTCATCATTTTAACAATCTGTCTCTTTAAAATCATTGATGTATCTGTCAGTAGGTATGTTTCCGGGCTAGGCTTACTAATTAGCTAATGCTGTTGTCAGAGGAAATGATCCCACTTTTGAAGCTCCCTCAGTATTCAAAAAGTCATCCTCCTAGACAATCCAACACTACTTGTGACAGCCGAGCGCATTTAGATCAGTAAAAGACGCCGTCGTGTTGACGCTCTGAAGTCATCATCATCATTACGGTGGCTATTAAAGCAGTCCGTGGGCTCTTTATCTGCATGTTGTGAGGCTCTTGGGAATTGATCAGGACTGGATTGCAACACAGACTTTTCACAGTTGATTTATAAGTCCTAGGAAAGTAATAAAAGGTGCCCACTCAAGCATTTGAATCCAATTATCTTTCACAGAATGCCGTTGTTATCCAATTAAAACACTCTCTGCTCATGAGAATTATAATAAGTTATTTTCTTGCTTTTGACAGAGGTGATTTATACTAAATGTTGCACACTCTATGTTCAATGTCGATCTGGTATAAATATTAGGTGAAACTTAAACACTACAGGCTGGGAAAACAGAAATCAAAGTTCTATTTCGAGAAGGGAAATGATCAGTTTAGAATGAAAGATGCCATCCTAAACCAGCCGGGAGATTGAATCGGACGCTTTTGTAGCTGCTGGAAATGGACGAAGATGCAATAGAGGCACGCTTTACTTATCTGGAATAATGAATTTTATTAAGCAATAGAAAATATACACCAGGGAAAATAGCTTCCTTTATGAGTTCTCATTTTTTTCTCAATTTTAAACTTTTTCTTCAAAAATCAACTTCCACTTGTAGAGGCCAGTGAAAAACAACAGTCAAATAATCCCACAGCAAAACTGGATGACAAAAAAAGAAAAAAAGAGAAAAAAACAAATCTTCAGTCTTCACTGCAGTCCCATTTGACCAGACATCAGGGAAACAACACACAACTTCTGGTTTACAGAACATGCGCAGCCATTATGGGACGTGCTGCTGGCCTTTCTCTTGAAACGCCCTGCTCAGTATTTGTACTTCAGGGCCCCAGTTGTCTACCTCACTGAGGTCCAGCTCCATCTGGGGCTCCGGCAGGTCTAGAGAGCTGATGGAGCCGGACGGGGAGCCGCGACCCTCGTAAGCGTAAGTCTGAAGAGAATCGTACGGAGGGCCACTTGTGTCCCGGTTGGCCTCGACCACCTTGAGTTTAATCACCTCATGGATGTCCTCGTCCGGTAAGGTCAAAGCTGGGCTGAGAGCCTCGGTCCCCATTGCTCTCCACACCTCTGACTGCAGGTCCTTCCTCATCCTCATCTCCTCGGCTGCCGCGGGGTTCCTCAACGCCGCTATGTCAAAGGCTTCTGTGTCTTCCTCGCCCCCTCCCTCATCATCGTATGTGACTACGTTCTCTCTGATATCCTCCGCCGAGATGATCAGAGGCTCCTTTTTGCTCTTCTTGCTACGCAGAGTGACAAACAGAACCACGATGGCTACAAGAGAGGAGACACAAGCTTAGTTTGTTCATCCGTGTAAATGGTGAAGTGAATTAGCTTCACTACTATCGGGAGTTAGCGACGTATCGCATGGGCGTACAAAATGAGGAGTGCAATCATCTGCTTGCTGACATTTTCATATGGGGAAAAGCTTTGTCTGGGCAAATAATCACTTAATCACTCATGTGCTGATGTGAAATCAATGGTGTTTTGCCATAAATAGCCATGAGCCTCTTCATTCAAACAGATTAGCCCTGTTCTAAACAGCTACCTTTTATGTTATTTGAAACAAAAAAATACATATTTTATTTCAGCTATTAGCTGAAGCAATATTTCTCATTTTTGTTTAGTTTAACTTTAAGTACAAAAATAACTCAAATGAAATAAACTAAAATGAATAAATACTAATTTATAAAAAAACTATATATACACATATTTAAAAATAAAATTAAATAAAAAAAATATATATATTAAAAAAATTACCAAAGCTATAATATTATATCAGTGATACTAAAATAACACTGGGTAGCACTAACGAAGCAGGGTTATTACAGATAACTAAAACTAAAACCATTAAAAAAAAAAAAAAAGTGAGATGAAATTAAATAAAATATAAAACAATTAAACTTATTTTATTTTTTTTCAGCTGGTTGTTAGTTGCCATTTAGTTTAACTTGATGAACTAAAACAACTACAACTAAAATTGAAATAAAACAAATGAATAAAAATGACATAAATGATAAAAATGTCAAAAACAACAACAATAAAATAAAAATATAATATTAATAAAAAAATAAATAAAATATAATAAACAATATAATAGTGTCTTATTCTGAATGCTTAAATCGATGTGAAGGACAAGGGAGACTCAACTCTACATATTATAGCATGTTGCTAACAAAATATTTAGTATTAAATATTTAGAATTATATAGCATACATAACCACTAGGTAAAATAGTCTACATATATTAAATAAAATATAACTGTATTACTGACATCTTAAATTGTTACCTAAAAGGGTAACTTTGTTGCTGTCTACTTCTGGAAACAGTCTTCATAATGACAGTTGTTAAATGTTGAAAACACCCACTTCACCCAAACTAAGCTGGGCTGCATTTCCCAAAAAACACCTTTAACTTTATTCAAGTGCAATGTGATTATAATTAAAGCTTTTGATTGTACTTTATTGTACAATTTATTACTTTTTTTTTTTAATGAATTTATAAATGAAATAATTAAAAAAGGCAGAAAAAAATAGAAATACACATCTAAATTAAATGGCTAAGCCAAAAAATGAATAAAAGAAGTAATGTAGGAAATATGCAAAGACTGGGAAAAAATAGAGATAAACTCAAAAAAATCTGTCAATGACTTACTGGCATGCATGAAAACCAGCCATGTATTGGACCTGGAAATAACGTCTCTACAGATATTATATAGGCTACTATAACATATATTGTTATATATAATATTCATATTATACTTATAACTATTATATTATATTATATTATATTATATTATATTATATTATATTATATTATATTATATTATATTATATCCAAGCTGTCTGCAACGTAGTATTAGGATAACATTTCAATAAACGAGCATGTACTACAGCTATGCGCCATTCTATAAATTGACATTTCAGCACTTGACAAACTGATAGTGACTCCTAAGCACTTAAAGAAGGGCTACGTGAGATTGTGTTAAGTGCATTTTTGGGAAACGCATATGAAACAATAACGAAAGTTTGTAAAATGACTCACAAAAAACGCCCTTTAGCATTAAGATCAGTCGTTATCGAGAAACTCAGCCCTGGTCTGTTTGTCTTTAGCTGGTTTAAGATGCCAATGCTGGTTTAACTGCACAAATCCCTTCTACAGCCAGCCAACAGATCAGCTTGACCAGTCAGGGAAACCAACTGAGACTTGCAAACCAGCTCAGGCTTGAATAATATGTTTTTTCTTCAGCAGGGTAGATAGGCACCTCACTAGATTTTGGAATGGAGCCACAGCATTGTGATTGGGAAGAGCCTCTAAATCCTAGCAAGCAAAAAGACTGTGTTGCCTTATATTTAAATGTATTATTAACAACAATTCCTGTCTGTTAAGTTATGTGCACGTTACGATTGTTGTTCCTGATTTCAGCCCACACAGTTTGCAGCATTCCTGAGTAGTGTCTATATTTGGCCTTGTCAGTGGACCGGAGTGAGAGAGGGGTTTTCACACATTCTGCAGGGTGAAACTTCTCATCTACAACCAGTGAATTTCAAGCAGTGTTTCTCAGGGTGTCAAGTGAAAGAAAGCAGCATAGAACATCTTGGATATACATCATCCCACAAATTCTTAGATCTTTATAATAAATGATCCACAACAATGTCTGTCTGTCTAAAGTATCTATCTATCTATCTATCTATCTATCTATCTATCTATCTATCTATCTATCTATCTATCTATCTATCTATCTATCTATCTATCTATCTATCTATCTATCTATCATCAGATATCTATCTATCTATCTATCTATCTATCTATCTATCTATCTATCTATCTATCTATCTATCTATCTATCTATCTATCTATCTATCTATCTATCTATCTATCTATCTATCTATCATCAGATATCTATCTATCTATCTATCTATCTATCTATCTATCTATCTATCTATCTATCTATCTATCTATCTATCTATCTATCTATCTATCATCAGATATCTATCTATCTATCTATCTATCTATCTATCTATCTATCTATCTATCTATCTATCTATCTATCTATCTATCTATCTATCTATCTATCTATCATCAGATATCTATCTATCTATCTATCTATCATCAGATATCTATCTATCTATCTATCTATCTATCTATCTATCTATCTATCTATCTATCTATCTATCTATCTATCTATCTATCTATCTATCTATCTATCTATCTATCATCTATCTATCTATCTATCTATCTATCTATCTATCTATCATCAGATATCTATCTATCTATCTATCTATCTATCTATCTATCTATCTATCTATCTATCTATCTATCTATCTATCTATCTATCTATCTATCTATCTATCTATCTATCGTCTGTTTTGATCTGTCTGTCTCTCTCTCTCTATTTATCTATCTACTGTGCTTCAATCGATTGATCAATCTATCAATCTATCTATCTATCTATCTATCTATCTATCTATCTATCTATCTATCTATCTATCTATCTATCTATCTGTCTGTCTGTCTGTCTGTCTGTCTGTCTGTCTGTCTGTCTGTCTGTCTGTCTGTCTGTCTGTCTGTCTGTCTGTCTGTCTGTCTATCTATCTATCTATCTATCTATCTATCTATCTATCTATCTATCTATCTATCTATCTATCTATCATCTGTCTGTCAAGAAATAATGAGAATAAAATAAAGAAAACAATTGCAAAAATACTACAAAAATATTTTAAAAATAAAAATATTGAAGATTCACTCAAATTTAAATTGAAAGAAAGAAAGAAAGAAAGAACATAATTTTACTTCTGGATTCAGAACTTTGGACCCCTTCGTATGTTTCTGCTCTTTCCCTGATGGCAAATTCATGAAGGAAAGAATCAAGTTCTTCTCTTGGCTGTTGTGTTTTCAGTCTTACCCAAGAGGATGAGCACGCATAGTAGGATGGCAATGAGGGCTCCGGTGCTGAGACCGGCTGAGGACAGGAAGGCTTGAGCCCTGCACACTGGCGTCCTGGCCCCGCGCTGGCACGGACACACCCTGAGTGTAAGAGTGCTGGTGCTGCTGAGGACGGGCTCTCCTCCATCCCACACAACCACGGGCAGCTGGTAGAGCTCCTGTTCTGCCTGGCTGAAGCCTTGCCTGCGCGCCAACACGCTCGCGCTGCTATCTGTCAGAGAGAGCAGAGGTTTATTCTCGCTGGCTGCATGCATGACGACGTTGTGCAACAGAAGCCAACAAAACAATTCGCTCCCCATTCTCGGCAGTTGCCTCTGAGAATGGAGAACAGCTTTTTGAATATTGCATTCTGTTACTTCATTTTCAGGCTGCCTGATATGGTTTTGGATTCTTCACTGTTGAAATGACAACAGCGATAAAATAGCAGCCACAGCACTATGATAAAAGACATTCCACTGTGCATAATTTTTGGTGTATATATTTATCAGTCAAAAGTTTGGGGTTAGCGAGATTTTAAAAAAAATAAAAAATTCTTTATTCAGGATGCATTAACTAATCAAAAGTGACAGTTACTCTTAAATAAATGCTGTTCATTGAAGGTTCTATTCAAAGAATCCTGAAAAAAAAAAAAAAAGTTTTTTTTAAGACCAATCAGCATATTAGAATGATACAGTCATGTGACACTCCTAAACAATTCATCTGTGCCATCACAAGAATAAATTATTTTTAATTTACATTTTGTCAGCTTGGAATTATAATACTCTATCTGACGTTTCTTTTTTTTATAATGCATGTTTTTTTTTTTTGTTTTTTTTTGTGTACATTCTGGGACTTTTTTATTTAAAACAAAAAGAAAGACTCAATATCTTAAAACAGCTCAGAATACAGATGATAATTTTATATATATATATATATATATATATATTATAATTCCAAGGTGGCAGTTTATGCCTTCAGCAGACGCTGGTATCCAAAGCGACTTTCAAAAGAGGAACAAAATATTTAAAATATATTAAAATAGAATATAATTATATTAAATTGTAATAATATTTCACAGTACTATTGTATTTTTGATGAAATAAATGCAGTCTTGGTGATCATAAGTGATATTCAAAAAATGTTACCGACCACAAACTTTTGAATAAATCATGTAATTTTACAATAGCTTCAAATTTGGTTAATCCAATCAGAATTTAGGGACTATGCATTTTATAAATACATTTTTAAGCTGGAATCACAAAAAACAAACAAACAAACAAACAAACAAACAAACAACAACAACAACAACAACAACACGTGTTTATGTCCTCTGATCCACATTGGTCCATCTTTATTGATTAAAACCCCCCCCCCCCCCCCAAAAAAACAGTTTGTTTTACTGATGTACCTCCCCAACAAGAGTGTCGGCGTGCCGGTGTACTGACAGCCTGTAAACCCCACACAGTGACAAAAGTGTCATGCTTTATTAACTCCCTACAGTGCTCCAACTTTTCTCATTTTTGAGAGGCTTGTGCAAATTTTTTCACCTTCTTTCTAGCTGTCACTGCCTTCTCACATACGCACACACCCACACCCACAGACAGGCAGGTCGTAAGCACCTCAGCGTATGCACGGTCATGCTGCTGCTTCACATTGCAGATGTGTGTTGAGCTAGTGTCTTCTGACTCTGCAGCCTGGGAGGGTTTGAGAGGGTTTGGGTTGCAAGATGAATTCTGTCTCCCTCTGAATACCAGCTCCCAGGAGAGCAAGAGTGTGGGTTTGGGTTTAACATCGGTAGGGGCATTTTAATATCAATCATGCTATACAAATGCACCTC
This sequence comes from Acrossocheilus fasciatus, assembly GCA_036784905.1. Classification (NCBI taxonomy): domain Eukaryota; kingdom Metazoa; phylum Chordata; class Actinopteri; order Cypriniformes; family Cyprinidae; genus Acrossocheilus; species Acrossocheilus fasciatus. The sequence continues at coordinate 20,023,920 of CM071939.1, read as the reverse complement.
TGGGCAAATTGCCTGCAACAACTCATCAGAGTTTAGACAAGAGTATTTACTTTATGTATGTATGTATATATGTATATATATATATATATATATATATATATATATATATATATATATATATATATATATATATATATATGTATATGTATATGTATATGTGTATGTGTGTATGTGTGTATGTATGCATGCATGCATGCATGCATGTATATATATATATATATATATATATATATATATATATATATATATCCACAACCTTTTGTATACTTGTATTTTGTACACCTTTTGTATATTTGCGCCAACAACAACAAAAATGAATTTATTTTACACTGTATCAAATTAAAGAAGAATATATATTTTTTATGTGATACAGTGTAAAAATAAATGTTTTTCCCACCTCCTGTCTACAATCAACCTTAAGTTAATTAATAGGCTATAACTGGAAATCAGTAAGTAATCAATAAATGACCAATATGACAATTCTATATTATTTTGCACATAAAAAAATAATTTATGCATCATAACATTATAATGTACAACATGAAAATTGATAGTCATTTTGAGATTTGCTAAAGACTGTTAAAGATATTTAACAGTGTTAAAATAAAATATTTGTGATTTAAAAGATTAACTTTATATTAGTGTTAGAAGTTGACAAAGGTAATGTAAATGTAAAAATAGAGCAAATGAGCATGCATAATTAGTATAAATAAAAATATGATATGATAACTAAAAAAATCACCTCTAATATTGGCTGATAAACATTCTATATTGCTAATATTGGATGATATTACTATATGGTACTGAAAAACCATGCATGTCTAATTAAAAAATAAAAAATAAAAATAACAGTAAACTTTATATAGTTAGTAAAGTTATATACAGACTGAATACAAAAGTGAAGGATTAAACAGTTATTTAATTGCTAGGGAGAAAGAAAAGTAACTAATGACAAGTACTGTAACTGATGATTTCATTTATAAAGGGAAATAAAACACTTTAAATTTTATGAATGAAAAGACATAAATGTACACTATGACTAGGTTCACACTGCAGGCTAAAGTGGCCCAAATCCAACTTTTTGCCCAAATGTGACCCATAGCTGATTTTCTTATGACAGTTTGAACAGCACAAATCCGATTTTTTCAAATCAGGCCCAGGCCACTTTCATATGTGGTCCTAAATTGGATACATATCCAATGTTTTGCAATGCCACTTCGGTCTGAACGGCCATGCAATTTTTACATCATTGAAATGCGACAGACGTCACAATTCTGCACTGGAGGAAATCGTGCTCTCCTTCTTCTTAATATTCTTCTTCTTATCAATTTGTTATTTAGGCTCCAATTGCACATTAACTTAAAAATTAATAAACGCGCTAACACGAGCATCATCCATTTTTATTTCCACAAACACAATGCGCTGCATCTGACGTCACGTCTTCTTCTGCACATGCGGGTCACTTCAGGGCTGTATACGGTTCACACATGAGACTGATGGCAGTTGCATTTAAATGACAATGTGAACAACAGCGCAAAAAAAGAGCATTAAGACCTGCAGTGTGAACTAAGCCTAAATTGTTCCTTCTAGAAATATTTGATATTATTCGCTCGTCTCTGGGCCCAAGCTGTCCATATACCCAAATCTACAGCAGTGCAAAAGAGGCAGGGCTGTTTCTCTCCAGGGGTCTAATGCATGCAGAACCAGAAACTATTGCATGCATTTGATACTACAGGAAGGAAAATTTCCTAACTCAGGGTTAAGGTTAACGCTAGCCAAATTAGCATCTCTGAAATATTTACGCATAAATCAGCCCTTCATGTTGTGACCCCTAGGTTTAGCGCATTTGTGTTTGATTTCATGCTGTGGGGGTTTTATAAAATGGCCTGCAGGTAGACTCCATTTAATCTGTCCAAACACTATTAAAAAACATGAACATGAAATGGCAGAGGGTGGAATGATCATTAGCGAATCTTCACAAACAACGCAGAAAACGTAGTCTGTAATTACACATGGATGGGAAATTCACAGTTGCGCTTTGATTTAAGTAGCAGTGATTCGTAAACACTTTCCCTGTGTAAAACATGAGAGCGAATCATGCATGTACTGCGGATAATTAATCTTCACTTTGAGATGCGTCGTGAAATAAATATACAAATAAATAAATAAATAAATAAATAAATAAATAAATAGGAAATAGCAACAACAACAACAACAACAAATACTGCCAATACTGCAGTTCTGGCATGAGTCCTGATCGCTCTAGCTGTTATAACTTAATGTGAGTGTTTAAATGGTGGGAGATAAATGGCCTGAGAGAGAATTGCGGTGAATTGGCCCAGGAGGGACCCTCTCGATGTAATGAGTCCCACATCTCAAATGACACAAACACAAACACTCTTGCCAAAACTGTGGCAAGGTGTCAAACTTGACGTAGGCTATCTTTGCGGATGGGGCGCACTACGTGCTCCCTCACCCGTTCAATGGCAAGCTTCATTAAAAACGCTTCCTAGATTTAAAATATGAACTTCGTCGAAGAACATAACAGTCAAGATGATTATTATTCAATTGAACTCACTGCCATTTCCCAGTGGGGAAATAAGAGCACCTCCGTAGGGAATGTCCATCATATTTTTTCCGCCTCAACCTGGCAAGTGCTCTGGTCGTGTGGACGCTGGCATAATGACTGCGGCACCAGGAGAGAAACATCTACGTGATCAAGGATGACAGCCCTACACACCCACCCAATCACAGCAAGCGCAACAGAGCACTCCAACCCCCAGTGTGTAAAACAGTCCGTAATGGTCCATCCGTTGGGATATTATTTAAGGATGAGTTAGTCTGAGGGGACGCTGGCTAGGATACAAACTCAAATAAAGCTCTGAAGCACTGGCTCTTCTGAACTCTGGGCTTTTAGCGTCTGCCTCTTATCTCCCTGATTGCCCTGTTAAACTCCGACTGGTCCACCTGCAGCCCTGATTCAGAGAAGCAGCGGTCCGGCATTAGAAGGAAATCATTACAGCCCAGCCATCTCCACCAGGGAGCCTTGAGCTAACATAAACACAGACCTGGTTTCCGAGGAAACAGCTTGGTTGGCCTTCCAACGATATTAAAAAAAGAGCAAGAAGAGGAGGGGAAGGCTGGAAATGAGGGTGATCTGTGTGACAACATGTGGTACTAAATATGTTTGTGGAGAGGCGCTGAGGGTTTGCCCTGAGCAAACATCAGGAAATCAGTTGGAAAACATTAGAAAGATTCCATTACTGAGATGCCATCGGAGAGCCCCTTTAGATCAGTCAGCTCTTATTTGACTTTCATGAGAGCCTGTGTACAACTTAAGTACTGAATATGGAATTTGTTTTTGTAACTAACTCCTAAAATACGGGCTTAACATGTCAAACTATTTCTAATTAGATGTTTTACCAACCCTTACCAAAAAGTAGTATACTTCCAGTTTATTTTATTAAGTATACTTAAGTAAAGTTCAAGTATACTTTTAAGTATACTGTATGTAGTAAGTATACAAATATCGGTGTACTAGTAGTATACTTGTAAGTGTACTATTTCAAAACTCCTTGGGACTAAATTGGCCCACTGTCTAGTATATAAATGTATACTTTAAGTATAACAGTAGTAAACTTTGAGTACACAACTAGTTTACATCACAGTTTTTAGTTTGTACTGCAACTATACTAAAAGTGAACTTATAGGTATACTGACAGTTTACTAATTAAATACTTAAAAAAAACATGTTTAGTACATTTTGAAGAATAGTCTTAGTAAACTACTAGTTTAGTAGTTTTATACTGCAAGTATACTAGTAAGTTTTCTTTAAGTTAACTTTACATCATACTTTAAGTATGCTACTATATCCCTAATTAGGTATTAATTTGTATATATTTGGTTATATGAAATATCTGAACATACAAAACATCAAAAGAAAGAACAGGGTATCTGCTTGTTAACAAAAACATTTTATTCTCGTTTCATGCATTTTTTTTTTTAAACACTTGAATGTGGGTAAGTTTCTTAAATAAAAAAATGAAGAAATAAACAACATTTTGAACAAAGAGCTGAAAAAAGAACATGAATTGGATTCAGAATGACAATCAAAACGTAGATGGAGTTGATCAGCACCCCAATGACTTGACAGTCATTATTGCCTCTTCATTGGTCGACATTTTATTCCACAACGTTGTACAGTTTTGACGCTGTTTTAACACGTGGAAGCATCTTTTGTTTTGGTTTCTTCCTCACTTGTGTTTTTTTATGGAAATTCTGTACAGAAGATGAGTACTAGCGCCCCCTACCATATAACAATGAACACACGGATTCTCTGAGCACAAGTTTAGCTCAAATATATTTAGACTTTTTCTAAGTATTAAGCCAAGCATACTTAAATGTCATTTTAAGTATATTTCTGAGAAATACATAAGGCGCATTTATGAGAAGTGCATTAAGTAGACTAAAGGTATACTTTCCTATTTTTGGTTTAAAAGAAGTATACTAATAGCACACTTGAATAAACTTCTTTTTCGTAAGGGAAGCCAAAACAAATCCTGCAGAAGTGTAGTTTTGATATTGTCTGTGTTTTTTTTTTTTTTGTTTTGTTTTTTTACCTTCATTGTCCTTCAGAGTGAAGTTTGGATTCGCTGGAAGGTCTTCTGGTAGAGCGAAAGTGAACCGACCATTGGCGAAGTTGTCCTTGTCTGTGGCCCTGATGGTCTGAATGACCTACACCAAGAACAAGAGAACACAAGCTGAAGCTTAGTGATTTCTTTTTCCAGAATTAAGGTTGAAAGAAAAATGGCACTGAAAATATCTAAAACAGACACTTTCGCTTCTCTGAGAGATGGGTTTTGTCCCTCCCTATAACCCAGAAATGTAATTGGACCACCTGGGCTTCTTCTTTCGCTCTACTTTTGAAAGACATTAACTTCAGACTGCTGACCCAAAGCCCCTCGGCCAGTTGGGTGCCTGGATCACAGTCATTGAACAGATCGCTAGTTTGAAGCATTGCTCAGACTCATGATGTTTTGTCAGCTTGTTAACCTAATTGGCTCCTGCTAGCACATCAGCTGCAAGTGGGAATCTCCTCATGCAGAGTCTGGACCAATTATTGAAGCTCTTCACCTGTCTGCACTGTACCACCCATGTTGGGCCAGGGGTTTCTATCTCTGGGGCACTTTCACACCAGAGCAGGTGTGGATCTGAGTCAGTTTGATGTCGGAGTTTGGATCGTTTGGTTGGTGTTTTGGGATGGTTCATGTTCAGAATTGGTACAAAATCAATATTATGACATATGATTAGCCTTAGCAAGCTGTCATTCACACTTTCATTCAAGGATAATGCAAATTAGCTAACTGACAGTGGGACTGTTTAAATTTTTTTTGAACATGTCAAGTGTCTTATGGTCACCAAGGCTGCATTTACCTGATCAAAAATACAGTAAAACAGTAATATTGTAAAAAATACAGGTTCAAATATATATATATATATATATATATATATATATTTGAGGTCAGGTAAATGCAGCCTTGACACTTTCAAGACAGGTTAATTTTTTTTTTTTTTTAAAGGGGTCATATAATGCTACATGCACTTTTACAAGTTGTTTGAACTGAAATGTGTGTTGGCAGTGTGTGTACACAACCACCCTATAATGATAAAAATCCACCCAGTGTTTTTTTTTGTAATCTCGTTAAATCTTTACCCTTTCTCAAATCGAGCCGTCTGTCTGTGTGACGTCACATGGACGGAGGCCCCTCCCACGATTGTTGATTGACAGCAGCGTTTCAGCACAGACTGCACTGGTGTCTTACCTCAGACCCACTCTGAGTGAGCTGTCATCACTCAGGGCGGGTCTGAGGTAAGACACCAGCGGAGCAGATGTAGACAAGAATGACTCCTAAGCGATTGAGGTGTTTTGTTGTTGGATGTAATAATGAACATAGCAGTAGTCATTTACTCCCGTCATACTGAGCGGCTGAAGATGATTAGGTTTTGTTCAGAAGGGAATGTGCCCTCCATCTACCTAAATGTGTCTATGTTCGTGCAAATCATTCGTGATCCAGCTTCACCTCCAGAAAAAGTGAGTACAAGGTTTTTTAAATGAATCTTTGTAAATGGCCTTTCCAAATAATGTACCAATTAGCAAGTTTCAGGATGAATGCGGCTAAAGTAAACAGTCCCTCAGAGAGCAGGCTTGGAAGAGAGGGGCGGAGTCAGCAGAGCTCATTAACATTTAAAGGAGAATGACACAATACCGCTTGCTCTGACAAGAGCTGTTTTTGACAGGGTGAAAAAGGTGTTTTTACACTACCAATGATAAATTTTAACCAAACTATGTTACAGACTTTTCATTAAGACCCTAAAGAATAATATCAACTTGATATTATATCAAATAATATCAAAATGAGCATTATATGACCCCTTTAAAAACAATCCCACTGTCCTTAAACATAAATTCTATAAATTCAGCACACTTTTGCTGTAAAGTCATGGCATATAATGCAAAACATACTGATTGGTTTGTTTTCATCACATTCTTATTGAAGCTTTTAATCACAAATGATCACAGATCATTTTGTAATGTTGAGGGTCCAAACATAATACACTTTCCACCCACAAGTACAATAAGACATACCAATACATGGAGAATGGAGTAGAAAAGAACTCTGGACCAAGTAATAGAGCCAAGTTTGAAAATGGCCTATGTCACTGCATAACAGATTTCTTCCCAAATTACATTGCATTGTTTCATGCAGCATACTGTTGTGAATGTGTGTAGAGCAGATCAAAAGAAAAAAGCTTCCTGTGAGTTGATGCCAGTACAAGAAATGTGGTTTTCCCTTATCTCTGTGGAAACACTTAATCAAGGGCCACAGCATGACAGCAATCCCTGATTATCATACAAAGTTACAATCACGGATTTCAGTAATTGGGGAGAGGATTTTATTTAGATGTTAGATGGACCGGTTTAAGCCCAGCAGAGCAGAAGTCATAATAAATGAGAGACAATTTATTCGCTTATGAATGGACCTCTGCCTTATACAGTAAATGATTTACTGGGCTTGAAAGAAGCCCGGGAAAAAAACAAACAAACAAACAAAAACAACTCGGTGGTGCTTTAAAAGCAGCCTTTAATTAAGCAGAAGTCCAAAATGAAAACACAACTATGTACATTAATCACACACTTTCATTCAGGTTGAACAATTTACCATACCTTTATTTAAACAGAAGAAAATTCTGCCATCATTTATTCCTCCTCATGTTGTTCCAAACCCATAACACTTTGGTTAATCTATGAAACACAAGTTAAGATATTTTTAAAATATCTAAGAGGTGTTCATCCCTTTTATCCCTCCATTGAAAATCAAGGTAACCACAACTTAGAAGATCCAAAAGATCATTAATGAATCCATATGAAGCAGTTTAGTCCAAGTCGTGTGAAGAGATACAGTACATTCGCTTTATATGATTAATCAATTTAGGCTTTTATGCAATGATTGACACACACCCATATATATAGTGCATCACATATGGTAAACCATAATGAATGTTTATATGTGAATAATTGTCTACATTAAATCTGTTCATAATACAATATAAATCATGATTCAAATCGTATCTCTTCACACGACTCAAATGGATTAAACTGGTTGATTCTTATGGATTAATTTTATTACACCTTTATTTGGATCTTTTTGAAAGTTTTGGTTTCCTGGACTTTCAATGGAGGGACAAAAACCTCTCTTAAGTTTCATTACAAATATCTACATTTGTGTTTCGAAGAATAACCAAGCTTTTATTGGTTTGGAAAAACATTGGGGTGAGTAAATGATGATGGAATTATAACCTATCTCTTTAAGTACTCTTTATGGTTAACCACCAGCACAGCGGACATAAATGTTCAAAGAGGACCCTTGATATTTAATCTAAAAAATGCATTGTCGCCCACTGTGTGTGAGTTGTGCGTGTCTAACTGCTTAAATCGTAATCTCATTCAAGGGTAAAGCTATAAAGGCTATGCCGCAGCACTGCTCTGCATTGCTGCACATGAACGTAGACTTCAATGTGCAACGATTAACATTTCCTGTGAGCCATTCCTAGTGTGCTTGATGTGGACTGCTATCTGCCGGTGAATACATTGGTACACGCTGAATTATTTATAGGTTTAAGAGCCTCCAAAATCTGTCGAGCCACAGATAAATCCATCCTTGATGGTGTCAGACATATCATAAAGGCAGCGTATGTGTTTCTCATTTATGCATGTGTCCATGGCGTTAGTGTACGTGGGAGTGTGTGTGTTCATACATATGTGTGAAAAGAAAGATGGAATTAAACCATGGAAAAAAAAAGATGGTTTGAGAATACAGAAATGGTGCAGAAATAGGGTAGGAGAAAAGGACAGGAGAAAAGGAGGAGTGAAGATAGGAAAAACAGTTTCAGGGGTTCAGATTGGAGCTGACAGGTCGAAACAGAATGATAGGGACACACTGAGAAAAGAACTGAGAGGAGATAACTAACCTGGCCTGCCTTGGAGCCTTCACACACAACCAGAGCGCTGTCTGTGGCAATATAGGGGGCATTGTCATTGACATCCAAGACCTGGACTGTGACTGGTACATAGCTCACCAGATTTGGATTGTCTGGGAAAAAAAAAAAAAAAAGAAAAAGAAAAAAAGACAAATAATCAATCAATCATGGATGTTTTCCATTTAAATAACTGCCAAAAAACAACAAACAACAACGAATGATCAATGTATGAGGGATTTCAAATGTTTGAAATCATGCCATATCAGGACACATTGGCATAAAGCATGAATCAGCAATATCTGCTGTTGAATACCATGTTTTATGTACAAGAGAGAGATATCCTTAAATCCTTTACTCACGATTTAAATGCCAACTTTTGGGCACTGTGTTAACATTTAATATTCTCACTAGTTTATTCGTCCAATAGCAATGTCCAACAGTACATACATACATCATAGGTGAATGTATCATATGGAAATTACGTTTTAATCATTTTGAGAAAAAAATATCTGGTCCATTTGTCTTGCTAATTTAACAGCTATTTGTATATATCCTAAATATGCACAGTTAAATAATAATTTTACACTTTTATACTAATCTGATCAAATTAATGCTGTGGAAATCAACTCACAAGTGAGAATTATGTTGATTTTTCTGCCCACATGTCTCACATTTCACCTGAAGCTTTGCACTGACACTGTTGTTTTAATAATAGTAATTGTATTTCTATAATGTTTTTCATTTTCTTTGTCTGTAACTAGGATAAAATAACAATATATATATATAAAGTTCTAAAAGGAAAATTCATCTATTCAATGCATATGAAAAAAACAACCCCCCCCCCCACAAATGTCCAAGTTTCATGTGACTTTTATATGGCAAAAAAGGTGAAATCTGTTGGTTTGTTAAAATAAATCTATTGTTTTTGTTAAAACAAAACAAAACAGAACAAAAAAAACAGAACAGAACAGAACAGAACAACACGACAACAAAAAAACAGCCCCTGGGATATTAAAGTGGTCTGAGCCTTGTGACACAGGGGCGACCTGTTCCTCTGCTGTCCTATACATTACAGGAAAAACATGAAAAATAAATAATGAAAAGCCTCAAGTTGAAGAAATATATGTTGAGAGATATTATATATATATATATATATATATATATATATATATATATATTCCATGCTGCTCTCATGGGATTCAGTGAAGCATGATGGGAATTTAAAATCAGTGAAGGAAACATTACACCCATTTTGGAGTCATGTGCGAGGGACGACATTCGATATGATGGAACTGAGATTAACTACAGTGACCTAACATTATCAGCCCACTATCAGCAAGCGTTTACAGAGGGCAGTTTCAGCCCATTAGCTGAACACCACTGTGAAGAAAAGTGTAGAGGAAAGATAATTGCTTAGATAAGCATCTGTAAAAAAAAAAAAAAAAAAAAAAAGAGAGAGAAGAAAAAAAAACAAATAGGAAAAAAGAGAGGAAAAATTGATTGACCCGGTCCACCTTCAAAGCCACATCAGCATGCCAACAGCAGCCTCAGCATCAATCCAACAATGCAACACTCTTTCTTCAAGGAGACATTTGTTTTGGTCAGTATCAATGATTTAGACTTCAGGGCCAATTATTCCTTCTGGACAAGGTGTTCCCAGTCCATGGTTCAAGAAGAATGTTTGATTCAATATAAAGATATCATTGGTAAATGGTTCCCAGTGTTTTCCTCAGAAACCATCATAAAAAAAAAATCAATGAATACAGACAGAATTCAGGCCTCACAGTCGTACATACCAATCTCTGAAGCCATCACTGTGATGTTGTGCCAGGCTACCTCCTCTCGGTCTAGTCTCCTGGTGGTTGTAATGAGTCCACTGTCAACATCGATGGTGAAAAGTGCATCACCTTCTGCATTTTGGTCGATGGAATACCTAAAATTGCAATGTAGACAAGTTCTACTCAAAGATAATATTCAAAATATGATGACAGATATTCCAGAAGCACATATGAAGAGTATACAATATGCTTTAATAGATATTAAAGCTGAATGCTGAAATATGTGTATCCTTGAGTTTGAAAAAAAAAAAAAAACAATTTCCTGTTAACAAATCATTATAAAAGCAGATTCTGAAGCCTTATGAATATATTTCATACATTTGATCATTCAGTAATTAATCTCCTGTCACCTACAACTTACAAATCATTTCTGTTTAGACCTTACATCAAGACATTTTGTTAAGATGCTTAACCTAAACAAATAAAAATATGTATGAATGCGTTTAACCAGCTGCAGAATAAAACTCTTAGATTTCTCAGATATATAGGCTTTTAAAAAATTTTATTCAAAACTTTCAGATAAGGCTTTTTCAAGCCAGCATTCTTTTGCCAACTTTGTTGGGGTAAAAAATGACATTTATATAAATATAAATTATATTTATATAAATAGACTCTATGCTCGACTGTTTCTGCATTTGGCCTCAGTGGCCACCACAACTTCAGTGTATAGAAAATTGTAGGAATACTAAGCATGAAATAAAATCAATATTCATATGATTCATCCTTTACCTTGAAAGTATATAAATCTTCTGGAACTTATTATTAAGCTATTAGAAATAAGACTAAAAAGATTTTGCTATTACCACAGTTTGCTATGGGAGAATATGTACTTCCTTAAACTGCAAATTAAATTGAATTAAAATTCCTTAAGTTGCAATTCTGCATCCTCTTTGCTACTGCCAATCAAATTCAGGAATTGAATTAGAATTTAAAAGACATTCTCAATTCAACTCTGAATGGGGCACAACCCTGGTGGACTACTGGCAGAGACATTTGTACTGATATATACACTGTAAATTATACCTTAAAGGGGACCTATTATGCAAAAATAAAATCACTTTTATAAGGTGTTTGAACACAGTCATGTGGCTGCAGTGTGTGAAAACAACCAGCCTATAATGTTAAAAATCCACCAACATTTTTTTTTTTTTTATAAAACCAATAAATCATGAACAGTCTCTCCAAACGAGCTGTTTCAGATTCTCTCTGTTCACGTCACCGAGGGGAAAAAGTCATGCCCATTTAGCATTAACACAGCCCTGAGTGAGAAACCACAGTCTGCCATGACTAGAGATATACACAATGTCAGCACCAAAGAGGCATTACAAGTGTTGTGTTTTGGGATGCACTAATGAACATAGGAGTTGCCATAATCTCCCCTCATCTGAGCCGAGGACACTGTGGTTAAATTTCATTTTTGAAGGAAATATCCCGGAAAAATCGGTGCTTCGTGCCCCTACTGAAAAAAAAAACAATAGAACCCTGTCCAAAACACAATAGAAAATATAATGGTTTTAATGGTTATAATGGGAATTGTACTGGTTTTAATGGAAACTATAATGGTGTCTACTGGTATGTGAATGATTCTATTGGTGGTATTGGAAAAATGCCCAAAACACACTACAAAAAGGAATTTTGTAATGGTTTTACTGGAACAAGCTAATGGTTTATAATGGTATTTTAATGGAAACCATTAGAATTTCTGTGATGGTTTCTATTGGGCTTCTATTGTTTTTTTCTTTTTAGCAGGGGCGTGAATGTCAGCTCCAGACAAAATGCTCCCTGTCTGTGTAATTCATGAATGTGAATTTATTATTATTATTATGCAGTATAATCAGATGACTGACTTTGAAACTGAGTACATTTTTTGTAAAGATAAAGGTTTGTACTAATAGTTTATTTGCAAAGGTTAGCACTGTTAATGCTGGAGCTTGAGCTCTTGAAGCTCCGCCCTCTTCTTCGGGATCAACAGCTCATTTGTATTTAAAGTTACATACTCAAAATCAGTGCATTTTTTGGCTCATACCCTAAAAGTGGCAATTTTAACAAGCTATAAAAATTTATCTGTGGGGTATATTGAGCTAAACTTCACATATATACGCACTGGGGACATCAGATGCTTATTTTACATCTTGTAAAAAGGGGCATAATAGGTCCCCTTTAAAACCACATATAACAGTATAATTCTCTTTGGAAACTCGCCTGACTTTGCTTCTTGTGCTGTCCGGGTCTTGAGCAGTTACCATGCCAACCTCTGTCCCAGCCGGAGCATTTTCATACACATCCATGATATAGTAGTCCATAGTAAACACCGGAGCTTCGTCAACATCCCCAATGATAAGCTTGAGCGTGGTGGTGTCTTTGAAAGGACCCAGGTAAGAAAAACGAGGATCCAGGTGGGTGTTGACACCTTCTATGTTCAAAGAGTAAGCCTTCTTCTTCTCGTAGTCCAGAGGCTAGAAAGGACATCAGTAAAAAGATCAAGGGAGAAGCAGAAAAGACATTTTAGTCTGGGAAATGACAGGGCTTGGCTGAATGAGCAGACATTAGTTTATGTGGCTGTGGAACCCATTGGTTTTGTGGGAACATCTAGTTCAGACCTTTCTGAGGGAGATGATTCCTTCTCTCTTGTCACTGTCTGTAGAGATGGAAAACATGGCAGCTCCTTCTTCATTGGTAATTCTGTATGTCATCTCAGCGTTGACGCCAAGGTCTTCATCATTCGCTTTGATTTTACCAACTGCTTTCCCTACCTGAGCAGATTCTGGCACGTACAGCTGATAGTTCTCTGTGGTGGAGGATAAACACAAACAGAACAGATGCGATTTTATTAAACATTCAAAATCTTTTGATGCGAATATTCAAAAGTGTTGCTTGTGCTCAGCTAATTTGCAGGGTTTATTTGGGATAAACCTGCGCAAGCTCAATAAAAGTTGTTTACTTTCACAAAATAAAGCTTAAACGAATTCAGCCATTTGGGATAAATTCACACTACATTCAAAGGGATTTAAGGATTAGATGGTTTCTGTAGATGGGGCGTGCCTAAAATCCTGACTTTTTTCCATGATGAAAGAGACAGAGAGAAGCAGGGACTCGTACTTTGAGGGAATCGTGGTGGATTGTCGTTGACGTCGGTCAGTGAGATGTTGACTGTCGTGGATCCGGACAGACCCCCGACAGAGCCGGCCATGTCTTTGGCTTGGATGATGACTGAGTACATCTCTCTAGTTTCTCTGTCCATGTTCGGCAAAGCAGTCCTGATGACACCTGTGACAGAGGGCAGAAAGAATTAATATAGCTCCCACTGACCTACATAACCCATATCCCATTATTGGACGTTCAAAATGGTATTGCCATTTTCTGCAAATTATGGTGTTCAAGAACAAATATTAAAACAGCCCACATTCCCATAGCAGACAAAGATTAGATATGCCTTGAACCCTCCAAATGAAGTGAAAACAAAAGGTTGTGGAACTGCAAAAGCCTGATAAATATTGTTATAATTAAACAAAAGTGACAGTAAAGACATTTATAATGTTACAAAATTTAGCCTTGGTGAGCATAAAAGACTTAAACATATAATAAAAGTCATGATAACACTTAGTATAGGGATCAATTCTCACTGTTAAATAGTTGCTTATTAGCATGCATTTTTAAAGCACATATTCTTCATGACCATATTCTACATTCTTAATCCTGCCCAATATCTAAACCTGACAACTACCTTACAAACTATTAATACGCAGCAAAATAGGAGTTTACTGAGGCAAAATTCCTAGTTAATGGTTTGTTAACAGCAAGAATTGGACCTTAAGATAAAGTGACCAAAGTCATAACTACCGCAAATGGTATTGCAAGTACCACATATTCAAAATGCTTATTAGTTTATTCAGCTGGATTTATAGAGACAAAACATTTATATATCGCCAACATGTCCTATGAAAATTACCATAAAATGGTGGAACATCTATTGAAAGTTAATGTACATTCACATAAAGCAAATTCTTCATTTACTTTTGTCCATGGAAAATGAGCTAGAGCTGTGAAGCTCGTACAAAGGAAAAAGGACCATAAAAGCAAAATAAAAGCAGTCCACATAACTCATGCACTATATTTTAAGTCTTATGAAGCCATATTACAGTATATCTCTGTGTGAGGTCCAGACTCATATGAAGTCATTATTCACAGAAAATCTTGCTTGATAGCCATGGTCAGCATTCAATTTCACTGTGTGCAAAAGTAAAGCTTGGAAATTCAGCCTAACATCTCCTTTTGTTTTCCATAGAAGATAGAAAGTTAAATGGATTTTTGAAAGACAAGATTGTGAGCAAATAATGAATTTTTGGAAAAACCATCGCTTGAAATCAAACCGCTAGCCATTTGATGGCATTTCCAGCAATAAGAGCCACCATTCACAGGAAAGGTGCGTGTCCAGAATATCACATGTACACTGCAGATCTTTGACCCCTAGTTATTGAGGCGGTGAGCTCACAGCGAGTGGTTATCCTCTGCTTTGCCCCTGTTTTGACCTAGTGCAGGTTCTTTTCGAGCTTGACAACACACCAGCAGGCGAATACTGACCTCTCACCTCTATGTACTGTTCCTATTCAGTTTAAGCCCTTAGCATGAACCTTCCTTTCCAGATGTGCACATACACTCTTGCACAAAGCATGCTGGTGATCATCTCCTGCATACTCCACAGCTCTAAAGCAAAGGCTGCCATCTGCTCCAACGTTCCCTCAGGAGATAGAGGATAAGACAGGGATGAAGGAAAGGCTGGAAAGCATAACAGCTTGCATTTGCCATGTGAACTTGTATTTGTGCCCCTTTACGCCATGAGATCCCAAGGTAATGTTTACTGAGAAATGAGCACCAACTGACATGATGCACCAAGGCCCCCAATGCACCAACATGGGTTGTTGAAAAACACTGGAAATCAATAGCATCATTTCATAAAAGCATAAGCTCTGTCAGTATATAGCACTAGAAACATTTTATTTACTTGTTAGTGAATACACACACACACACACACACACACACACACACACACACACACACACACACACACACACACACACACACACACACACACACACACACACACACACACACGCACACACACACACATATATATATAGACATACATATATAGAATACTTCTTGACAGTTTCATCAAAAAACTATATGAAATGCCTTTTCACACTCAAGGATATCCATCATCCAGAAATCAAAGAAAAGTGTGCATTTTCAAGCCAAACTATTAACGTGGGACATATCCCATTCTTTTATTGATGTTTTAAAATGATGTAACCTGATGATCTGCTGATATATAACTGAGGTTCATTTCATATGTTGTTTTTTTGTCTGGTGAAAAACCTAAGACGACCTAAAAATGTATACAGAAATGTAATATTATATAGGAAGGAAGGATGATGAGTAGAAAACAGTAAATGCCTACCATCTCTGTAACTATACATGTTCCATGTTTTTATCTGACATATATCTAGAAAAAAAAAAAACAATAAAATATATGGGCAGTATATATATTTCTGTCTGAATGTCTTAATATAAATACACACACAGCACCTACAAGAAGTCCAAAATGCTGGCAAAAAGTACAGAAGACATGTGAGGGAATGACTAGCAGAACATTTCAATTTCATGTTATGTGTGAAACTGTGAGATGGACAGTTTAAATATTCGAACATGCAATGTTTTCTTTTTAAATGGACACGACCAGTGGGAGTGAGAAAAAAATATGCAAACAGATACCTCAATCCGCCAGAACAAATAAACACACGCCAGTGTTCAGCCCCAGAGAATGTCATAGAGATTGCACCCAGTCTATTGAGAGCAGACACCACCTGCCAGGACAGGGGATTTCAGCAGACAACACAACGAAAAAAGCAAAATGTTCATGTTAAACAGGCTCTTAGTATTCAGCTAGTAGCCACAAAGCAGAGACAGCAAGTAAATAAAGCAAACAGGACCAGACACTGATGCAGAACTTGGTAAGCCCTGTCCTTTGTACTGAGAGTTTGATTTCCTATGGAACAACAGACAGTCAACCTTATAGTGAAAGTGCAAAACATCACGCAGGTTAAGCATCACCCACTGGTAAACGGGGCGAACTAACTACTACACAATGGTGCAGTAGAGGTAATTCTCAGCTAAGAGGATTAGACACAATGATGCAAGTTATTGTACTTTACATAAAGGTGGATGGCTGGAAACAGTAGCTTGGGTATTTGCAATTGTAGGAAGAACAACAGATCATTTCCACTATGCTATATTAAACCACATTATACTACAAATATCACATTCTACAAATCAGATTAGACTAGAATAAAAAGAACAACCTCTAATCATTTTACCTGGAAATTAAATAAATAATTAAATATATAAATGTGAACACTAAAATGACACTGGAAATAATAATAATAATAATATATATATATATTTTTTTTAAATAAATGTAAAAGTGCTCCAGTAACTATAATAGTATTGATGCTGGTATTCTTTTGCTGATGCTTCAATCAAATTATTAAAACATAAAAAATGTAGAAAATAACTAACTAATAGTAGCAACACTACTAACTTGACTACATTTTTCAGTAGCACAATGTTGCATTCCACATAAGGCTTGAGTGAACTTATATAATTATCAAGCATGCTCTACTAGAATGTTATTTCTGTCTCATATAAAGTAAACAGCCCTTTGCTGCCCATGCTGGTGCACTGGGGCCTGGTTTTACAGTATCTTGTCAGCTGGTACTCATTTCATAGTGAAAATTACCATGGGATCTCATGTGCTAGTTCACATGGCAGACTCAAGATATTCTGCTTTCCAGCCTTTCCTTCATCCCTAATCTTTTTCTCTATCTCCAGAGCAAATGATTGGAGCAGTTGCGTTGCTATCTATACAGGGTTAGAAAGCCCAAATTTCATCAAAAATATCTTCATTTACAGGTTTGAAACAGCATGAAGGTGAGTAATTAATGACAGAATTAAAATTTTTGGGTG
The DNA here is from genome assembly GCA_036784905.1 of Acrossocheilus fasciatus. NCBI lineage: Eukaryota > Metazoa > Chordata > Actinopteri > Cypriniformes > Cyprinidae > Acrossocheilus > Acrossocheilus fasciatus. Next base: position 20,006,521 of record CM071939.1, on the reverse strand, counting down.
AACTATCCCTTTAAATTTTCAGCTTGTAGCTTGGCAAACTACACTTTCAAGAGTAGAATTCCAAATACCACCTACTGTATATCTATGGATAAACTCAAAATGTGAAAAGTTTTATAGCTGTGATGCTCAGAGCAGAAGAGACAAGCCTCCGTCAATGCTTTATCTCTCTCCAAGAGCAAAAGAGGCTCTCTAGGCCTGGAGTATTGGATTATTTGAGAGTGATTCAAACACGCACACACACTACTCTCAGTGCTAAGGGTACAGGCACTTCCTGCCAAAATGAGCAAGCAACACTGATATGCAAGTTTGCAATGTTAAACCGGTGCCCTATGATAATAACCCCTGATGTGAACATTATCATATGGCCTCTTAATCCCATCAAAACCTTCATGATAGCCACAAACAGGGGATTAGAGATGAGAAAAGAGTTGAAAGAGTGACCACGGAGGGATTACAGTCCGTCCAATCTCATAGTTTTAGCACCAAAGACACCAATAAAAGACACACCGCCATTGGAGATCTGCCGCTTCAGTGGAGGATGGCAACAATCCCACGGGTCCCAGCGGGAGGGAGACTGAATGAGCAATTACACATAATAAATAAATGCACAGTGGAGTACCCATGAAGCAATTCTGTGTTTCATGGCGGACATCTGAGGGATAGAAGTATGTATTGGTACTAAGCTGAATTTCTTGGGTCAGCAGCTCGTGCCGTTGCTGACAGGGCGTTTGCCGAAAAACCACGCGCACACTAACAGCTGGAACAGATGCTACTCACCATTTTACCTTGTACACTGCTGGTGTAGACGTTTGTGCATCTACACACACCACCCTGGCACACTCAAACACATATAAGCCAAGCAAATTTATCCTGCACCAAATAGGCTCTATCATGGGATAAACACTCTGCAGGTTGGCGCTTTCAAACTGGGACAAACACCCTCCAGGCACATTCAACTTGACATAAACAAACACCACCACTGTGGAAATTGAACCAAATGGCTACTAAGCACAGAATGAAAAAACGAGGGAGGAAGGGAGACATTAAATTAGGATATACACTGTAGGCGAGCGGTACATCACAACAAGTAGGCCACGGTTTGGGCGTTTTCAAGCCTCCACAGAACAGTGTAGTCCGGGTCGTACGGTGCCGCACTCTCGACGTTTCAATCATGTGTTGATAATATTATGAAAATGATTTGTTTATCCACCCGGGCTTTGTGCGAGTAATTGAGTGTACCATGTACCAAGTCTCCAAAGAAAACCATCCATATTCATCGCCCTCAATGTAGGTTTATTGATTTATTTCTGAGATACAATTGAGAACATTTCCCGCATGATTTATTGGAATTTCAATGTAGATTCCTGAGTCTGAGCTCCGTTTGAAAGAGCATACATATTCCTTTAATGCTTAACTGAAGTCCCTGCGACAAAAGACGCATTTTGGTACTGGTCGGGAGGGGTTTTTCCCCTCAGTCTCGGCGGAAAACAACATCACTTCAAAGGTGGAAACAACATGTATGAAAGTCCCTCAACAATGTGAGAACCCATCAATTATTCTCCACATAGGGTAGCACAATAAATTGGGAGTTCCTTTGTGAGCCTGAAAGCTGTTTTACAGAGAAAATGTATCTGTGTTTCCTACAGCCTATTATTGTGGAATGACTCACCCGCTGGTGACTTCGCACAAGCTCACAGGAACAATCAGAAAATATTCAAGTGCAGCCTTCTACAGTCGAAGGCATCTCAAAATGTCCATAAAACAGGTTATTTGTAGAAAGCGAGGTCTTTGCGTACCAGTTTTGGGGTCGACGGTGAAGAAAGGCTGCCCTTGGAGAATGCTGTAGACGATCTTGGCACTGTTTCCGTAGGTGGGATCGTCGGCGTCTGTGGCAGTGATCTGGAATACCGATGTTCCTGCGTGGACATAAAAAATGTCCAAGTTAAACTGCTAAAATTACTCACATGCTCAGATTTGCATTCATCCTCATTAATGCAGGCCACAAGCATGCTCCAACAGAGGCAGTACTCATATGCCGCTTGCTAATTCAAGTGATTCATCTCATGCCTCCTTGACCTGTACCAGGTTGAATTCACCTGTCATGAGCCTCTCTCTTCCAAGCCTTAAAGCATCTAATGCTATTACGAAATGTGTGGGGCTTGGATGGTGGCGATAACGCTGCTCTAGCCTGACACACATTCACAGTTTAAGAACGAACACAAACACAATAGATTGAAGGCACCAGGCTCTAGAATAGCCTCTCTTGAAAGGCCAGAGGCCCTCAACCAGCTTATAAGGCTCTATCTGTATTGCTAGTGATTAATTCATCACAGCTTGATAAAGTGGAGTCAGAGAGCTCGCCAGCTCACTGCTGGTGTTTGTTCTGTACCCGAAGCAGAATGTCTTACTCGGAAGGGCACAAATAATGACTTGAAGATAATAAATTCCAATGAACAATAGGCCAAAAAAAATCTAATTATTTAACATAAAACAAAGCAATATTTCTAATGAATATATCTAAAATTATAATGCAATGGCATGCCTGTGAAGCGAATATAATTAAAGTGAGAAATGTATTATTGAAAATGTGCACAGTGTGGTTTGAAGCTTAATCATCTGCTTTTATTTATTATTTATCTGATACATTGAATAAAATGTATATTCTAGATCATACATATTTTCGGTAACACTTTATTTTAGGGTCTCTTAACTAGTTGCTAATTGGCATGCATATTAATAGAATATTAGCCATTTATTAGTAGTAATTAAGCACATATTAATGCCTTATTCTACATGACCTTATTCTACATCCCTAATCCTACCAAATACCTAAACTATCTTACTAACTATTAATAAGCAGCAAATTAGGAGTGTATTGAGGGAAAAGTCATAGTTAATAGTTAATAAGTGTTCCCTATTCTAAAGTGTTTCCATATTTTCTTATTTTTGAAAAATGTATCACAGTCTCCACAAAAATATCAAGCAACACAACTGTTAAAAATTAAGAATTTGAATAATGATTTGGAGCTATATATATATATATATATATATATATATACATACATATATATATAGCGCAATACTATTTAAAGTTTACAGTTTAATAATAATGGTTATTAATAGTTCAAGTTTACAATATTACTTTTTTTTACTGTATTTTTCATTAAATAATTATAGCCATTAAAAACATACAAAAAACATTACAATTTCTTACTGACCAAAGTATCTAAAAATAAATAATTAACATTATTAATACTGATTTTATTATAATACAGTATTTGAAGTGGATCAAAAAGTTCATCAAAGTTGTCTTAAGACAAGAACGCATTTTGGTTTTAGGTTTTAGGACAACTTTGATGAAAGGTTTTGATCCACTTCAAATGTTGACTAGTTTATCAATTAAACCACCCATATTTGCTATATGTAAACTATAACACATCAGAATACTGTGCAGATAATTTTGTCAACAGGTACAGATACATATACATATACAGATAATTGTCTTCTGTTTGTGTTACATTTTTAAAGACTCAACTAGTTTTAAAGACTCAAAATGTTTTTTAAAAGTCTCATTGAGAACATGAGTGCAAATAAAAGCGCTGAAGGAAAGCAAGTCAAGGCCAAAAGTGTGAAATAAACCCTGCCCTTACCCTAGCTGTGCCCGGAGGGGAACATTGTGCCGACAGGTTGTGAGGAATGATAATTTCACAGCTCTTTGGCTTGAGTCCAGCCAATTGATTCGGATAGGAAGGAAGAACTCTGCGGACAATTAGCACTTTCCTGACAGTCCATTTACTGCAGGGTTGATGTGCACTGCCATTGATGCAGACTGCAAGCTCTGCATGTGGATTACTTATGTATTAGTGTGGATAGCATGGATCTATAAAACATTGACGTTTCAAATTGAGATATGGGTGTAAAAAGAGGTAAACACAGCTGGTTTTTGTTTATTGAATGCTGCATTCGTTTGGAAGCACTTCAAAATATTTGCACCCCATGTGTGAGGTTTTTATGTGAGATACTGGTTCGATTTTGACATTACTCCTGAAATCACTTTTTCTACCACAGACGATACATAACATCCTCTTGAGAGGCTTTATATAAGAAACAATAGCTTTAATAAATCCCGCTATAAATCCACCACAACCAACCAGCAGCTTGAGATGAGTTTGAGTCCAGGCCAGAAAGGCTCAGATCTGCAATGGGACTCTGCGGTTTGAAACTGATGAGCCAGCTAATAAAACCTATGCTCTACTGACAAAATGTTCCTCTGTTCCCCCGAGCACAGCCCCAGACACCCCCCCAGAGCCTGGAGGTCCTGACTGTTGGCTCACCGATGTCTGCCATCTCAGGCACGGAGGCTGAAAAGGGGCCATCTGGGAATTTGGGGGCGTTGTCGTTCACATCCTGGACCTTGATGATGAATTCGGACTCGGGTTCCACAGCTCTGTTGGTGAAGCGGTCGACAGCCCGAGCATGGAGGACATAATGGCTCTTATTTTCTCTGTCCAGGCTTTTCTTTGCATGAATGTCGCCCGTTAACTCGTTGATTGTGAATATGCTACCGGCACCTTCTCCGGAGAGCAGATATTGGACGGAGCCATCACCTTTGTCTGAGTTTGAGTGTAACTGAAAGTGACAAAGAAAAGATAGTTTTATTTTTGCAGCACTGCTCTTTTGCCTTAAACCAAATGTAAATGTTCTATGGTGTTAAAACCACATAATTATTTATTCTGACACATCGTGCTATGCGGAAATGTGAATTATTTGTGAAATATTTTAGAAAGAGAGACAGAATGGGATCCAAACTCTTGAGACCACATTGGCAATCTAGGTAGCGAGTTGTGCAAAATTCAGAATTGAAAAACAAGTATCCCTTTTAACTGATTAGATAGAATCTTAATTGAATTGGAACAACAAGAAGAAGAATTCACTGAATTGCAGATCATAAGAAATTCAACACAGATAACGCATTCTTCCTGATCAACAAAACATAATTATATTTAAAATGTGATGAAATATATGAACTAAGTACAGAGTTTACAGATGGCATTTCATTCATCCATCCATCTATTTTGAGAAATGTTCACATTGAACTTTGCTTAAAACTTCCAGTTATATGCACTCTTTTCCACTTTTTTGCAACTGCAATTATCCTCTCTGATAACTAAATTCAAATTCATTTCAAATTTAAGAAGTTAACTTAAATGTAAAATGCATTCTCAATTCAATTCTCAATTGAGTGGCACTGAACATGCGACTTTGTACAAAAAGTCATTGCTTCCACTGAAGCACAAGATGCTTTTTGAATTCTCAAATCAAGCTGGGGATCATCAGCTTCAGGAGAAGTTCATCTTCGTTTTTTTTTCACTTTTAAAATTGTTATGATGATAATAAAATTTCTAATATAAAGGATAAAACTTCAAAATAGAAACATTTTCCCTTGTGCTCTCAGACTTTTGGTCCCTGCTTATAAATACAGCAACGTTATAGCACAGTTTTTAATGTCAGGCTTTGCATTTGTAAATCATCTAACTATAAGAAAACAAGAAATTAAATGACATAGACCTAGATCTAGAAATAAATGATCAAAGTCAGAAGTCAAAGACATGAAAACACTCCTGTCATAACCTTTATGGGAGATGAATGACATTTTGTACAGTTCAAACTTTAACATCTTTTTTTTTATGACAAATCTATCACGATAATGACTGTGGCATGTCCCAGCTCCTGTCAAAGAATGCTCTTGATTTGTAATTAGCATGCTCTTTAAATAGAACTCACATTACATGTACCAAACAAGCACAAGGATACCCCATGTGCTCTGAGAAAATGACTTTCGTTCACCCGCAATTTCCACAGACTAAAAGAGGTGATATGTGATATTACTCCTTTTTTCTCCATTGGAATATAAATAAAAACTCTTTCATGACAAATTTTTTAAACTCATGGGTAAAAAGAGCATGGTAGACAGTGAAATTATACACTACGCTGACATTATGAGGCTAAGGCCTGTGGCTCCCAACCAGAACTAAATTGAGTTTCATGTGAAATACACATGCATCACAGGGGTGAAAGGATACCTTCTAATAAACATGGCTTAATCCCACCACATTCATATTAGTTATGCAATAAGAGATTCTGTAACAGAATATTGCTTTTACTGCCTCAAGGTAAGAATTTTCTGTGATGCCGAATATAAATATCCAAACAAGTATTTATAATTTGCATAAGGAAATATGCAGTCTACAGCTATTATGCTGATCCTTCAAAGACCTCATTTTACTTATTTATTTATTTCTGCGCTAGCAAAATAAGTTACAGCCCTTGGTCTGTTGGCTTTTTCATATGTCTGAGTTCTTATTCTATCTTCACATGCTAATAATCCCAAACCCGGGTACAATGTTATAACATTTTCACATCAATAAAATCATGTGATACTGTTAAGTGCTTTGACACAATCTGTATTGTTAAAAGAGCTATATAAATAAAGGTGACTTGACTTGACTTGGTGCAAACGTGCAGGAAAAAACAAAACAAAAACAAAACAAACAAACAAAAAAACAATCATAGAGGGGACCCCTGCACCTGTTTTATAACAAAGCAAGGTTATACCAGATTGTAAAATGTCATGTTGAGCACCTCCCCCAAAATTATTCACACACAATTATTCACTCGTAAACCAAGATGCTACAAGACCTTGACAACTAAATGCACTCTTTACTGTCTAGTCCTGGTCATATTGTGAATTGATGCATATTTTTAAGAAAAAAAGCTTGCTTTTGTAATCTGAAACAATTTTTTATTCATTCATTCATTCATTTTTTAAATAATGATTGTGTACACTATAGATGTGTTCAAAATGTAATGGAAATATGTGACCCTGGACTACAAAACCAGTCTTAAGTTGCACGGGTATATTTGTAGCAATAACCAACAATATATTGTATGGGTTAAAATTATTGATTTTTCTTTTATGCCAAAAATCTATATGATAAGTAATGATCATGTTCCATTAAATTTTATGTATTTAATGTAAATTTCCTACTGTAAATATATCAAAACTTAATTTTTGATTGGTAATATGCATTGCTAAGAACTTAATTTTGACAAATTTAAAGGCAATTTTCTCAATATAGATTTTTTTGCACCCTCAGATTTTCAGATAGGGTCAGCCAAATATTGTCCTATCCTAATAAACCATACACCAATGGAAAGCTTATTTATTTCATTATTTACATCATTACATACATTATGACTGGTTTTGTGGTCCAGGGTCACATACATATGATTATTTTTTACTCATTGGTTAAATCACATGCCATTTTAGAGATATTAAAAACCAAGAGACATTTGAAACCAAAAAAATTTAAAATGATATAAAACATTTTCAAAACCTAAGAACATGTTCAAACAAGATTTTCCATTTTCTTTAGCATGGACACTCTTGTATGTAATTGACCCATATGTTTACAGAGATGCATTATGAAGGATAGCTTCTGTTCATGTCAGCTTTCAGTGTAAAATCAATGAAACCATCTGTGACACATACTTCATTAGTGACACATATGCTATGCTCATGCAATTACAGCAACACAAACCACAGAACAATATGCATACAAAACAGCAGAAAACTTCAACTAGGGATGTACAGGAAGCTGGATGTGACCATCACCTGAAACTGAGAAACACAGGTATTTTCAGGCCAACAATAAATGCTGCCATTTCAGTTGCTAATGATCACTAATGTGGCCTTGAAAAAATGGCAATGAGTCTGATCCAAAAAAATAAAAATCTAAGCAGCAGGAATTGGCAGAGCACGGCCCTTGGTGTGAAAAAAAAAGAAAAGAAAAAAAAACAAAACATTACTTGGCATGTTGCTAGGGTTGCTATTCAAGCAGCTTTCTTTTCCCCCAACTGTGTTCCCATAATTCTTGGCAGCCTGTGTAATCCCACTGCAGTGAGCAATTAGTCAGAATGACGTTCACCTTCCAAACCTTTTCCCCCTGGCTAAAAGGGACATTCACCTTCACAGATATATATATATATATGGCAGGCGGGCCTGAAACAACACTTTCTGGGGCCACTGCAATACCCACAAAACTTTGAGTATAAGCCTGGTTACAGCTGCAATGCAGCAGGACACATACAGTATAAACCATACCAAAAATGTGCTCTTATCCACACAGTTAAGCCAGAGACCCAAACCCAAACCAGCACCACTGTTTAAGGATGCTCATATCCGCCTCTTTCATCCTGCTGTGTCTCCTGATGTTCACCTGCTGCATCCAGCAGTATGAAAGATTGAAGAATCCTCCTACATTGTACATCAAAAAAGAGTGACCCTTGTTTTGAACTTGCCTCAGATATTTTTGGAAGCACCATTCAATACATCAGGTTTCCCAAAGAGATGGATAGAGTATTTGAATCACGCGTTTATCTATTACTAAAAAAACTCCTTAAACTGAAGATAAATGAAGTAAATCATTTTTAGGAAATGCCACAATGTTGTTCATTGATATGTTTATTTTTCCCATAATTATTCACACATAAAACAAGATGATTGCGAAGGTCTTACAATACCTTCACAACTAAACTGGCTCTATTCACTATTTGCATAGTCCTAGTCTTATTGTTAATGATTTGTTCATGTTATTCCTTGAGGAAAAAAAAGAAAGAAAGAAAGCTTGCTTTTGTGATCTAAAATCTAAAATTGTAATCTTTCTTTCTGCTGATGTCACTTAGGCCAAGCAGGCTATTGGTTAGTAGGGGTGGGCGCTATACCGGTATTAACGTGACTACCGGTATTATGTTGTGCCATGATATGGATTTTGCTATACCGTGGACACCGTTACATATTCATGGACAAAAGATGTGTGATGTGTGAATCTGCATGTTCGTTCAGTCCATTTGCTGTTTTTCTTTTGCGCAGGTGCTTAAGGCCAAAGTATACTTCGGCCATCCGCGCACCGTCCGCATTAAGTTATTTTCGTCATCAGGAGGGCTCGTGGATAGCCGCGCACCCCGTCAGCAAACAGGCAATTTTTTGAGACCACATCAGCGCATGCGCGAGGTGAATGTTGAGACAAGTCAAGTTGGTGGTATACTGCGCATATGTCGAGCTTGTCCGTCCGACGGAACGGAACGTGGAATGTGAACTATACCCAGGCCTTTATGTAGCATAATTTCAGGTATCTAAAGTCAGACCATTCTATTTTTGCCTTAGATCTTGAAATCATGTTTTTTTCCCCAAGTTATATAAGGTTAAAATACATATTTTGCCTGTAATTTAACTAAGGTCTACTAAAATGTTATTCTCATATCGCGATATAATATCGATATAGTCCGGACAGTGGAAAATACCGTGATATGAATTTTAGCTCATATCGCCCACCCCTATTGGTTAGTCAAGAAAATCACTTGTCAAATCGCTATTTAGCATCACATTAGCATGCATTCTAGGTAAATAACCTGTGTCACTAGGAAATATTTTGCTATTAATAAAGTGAAATGGGTAAATACATAAGTAAATAAATTAATGAATTTAAATAAATAAATAAAGGAAATTGTATATATATATATATATATATATATATATATATATATATATATAAAGTTATTATTATTATTATAAAGGAAAACAAATTGTTTGAAAACAAACAAAAAGAATAATGTTATTATTAAAAACAAAAATAAAAATGTAACCTTAATAACCTTAATAGTGAAGATATAGAAATTCATAAGAAGGATATGAAATGAAATGTTTAAAATAAGACATTGTGTTAAAAATTCAACAAACATGTTTATAATGCTCACTGGCATTAAAAAGGATTTTAAGATTCAACATCCTGAGTGAAAAATTCCCATAAAACAACAAGAAAGGAGGGAAGGAAGATGAGTGGGAGATAGAATGCATTGACTCGTCCAGCAGAAGGTGTGACGCTGTTCCCCTGCACAACATTACCACACAAATGAAAGGCTTTGAGAAACCTGCCAGACAGATATAGACTCAAATCTGAAAGCAGCCAGCCTAGAAAATACAAATGCATCAAATGCGATTAATAGGATTATGAATGAAAGCAAACACTTGAGCACAATGGAAACTCATTAACCATTTGAAACAAACTGGGTGTGTTGCACATCTTGCATGCTAAGCAGTCTGATCCGGCTTGGAATACATTCTTCTATTAAATTATAATGGTGACCACTTAGTGTTTGCACACCTTGTCAAACACATACATACTCAAACCCACACTCACCTAAACTTCAGTCAGAGCTCTAAGACGTTTTATTATGGTACAAAAGTGATGCATTTAGATCCATTAGAGCACCTATTATGGGTCAAAAGTCTTTTAATGTATGCATGCTTGGAAGTAACACTACTGAATCTTGCAGCATGAACATTTCAATGCTTTAAAGCCACCATGAAATCAAAACTGACCATTCTTATTGATTTATAGAATATTGCAGTGTTTATTATAAATGATTAATCCATGCACATCATCATTTTCATAAAATTCATGTGCCCTCATAATCTTTAACTAAAATAAACTCCTCTTCCTGTTCCCGTTTGAGAAACTGTTTCACTCAGATATATGTCACAATCAGTGGTGTCCTAAAATGAGGAGGCAAAGTCCTCTTTTTTTTTTTTTTAATTATGTAATGTAATCAAATGTATTTAGCTATGAATCCCAGTCACATTTTCTTGGTTAAATAAACATTACTTACACCAGAATAAAAATCTATATTATGTATTTTAACATTAACTATAAACAGTAATATACTTTTTTGAACTGTTGTTCAGCTGTTCTTTTTTTAATAATAAACCTATTTTTGGATCATCAGAGCTCTGTTCACAGACACATTTCAACAAGCTGATTGCTCACTAAAAAAACCAACAGATCATGTTTTAACATCATTATATTGCTCATTCAGACTGATTCACGATTGCGCACAAACAGAAGAGGCAGGTTTTTAATCGCATGAACCAATCATAGCCGCTCCGATGCAGTCATTTCCACTCATATTGCGATGGAGGCACTGCCTCCTCTTACATGACTTTCCCCCATTCATTCTCAATTACCCTCCACTAAACTCACGGCAGACTTTAGGGCAGTGTTTCTCAACCCTGGTCCTGGGCGCCCCCCAACACTGCATATTTTGTATGTCTCCCTAATCAAACACACCTGATTCAACTCATGAGCTCATTAGGAGAAACTCCAGGACCTGAAATAGGTGTGTCAGATTAGGGAGATATACAAAATGTGCAGTGTTGGGGGGCGCCCAGGACCAGGGTTGAGAAACACTGCTTTAGGGGGTCTGTTAAAATTCAATGGGCTGAGGGGAGGCGAGAAAAATGCGGACTCCCGCTGTAACTTTACCTGCTGTTGTCACTGTTGAACAGTTTTATTTCATAAAAATGAGTGATTTATATGCCTTTATGTCCTATTCTGTAATATTTGCATAGTTTTTGCATCCAGTTTTTTGAGGAGGCACTGCCTCCCTTGCCTTTTTGGAGGAAACACCCCCTGGTCACAATAGGGAAGAAAAGGCAATTGCAACCTTTATTTCATGCCAACTTTAAAAGGATAGTCCACCCAAAAATTTAAACTGTTATTTACTCTGCCTCATGTTGTTCCAAACCTGTATGACTTACTTTCTTCTTTGGGAAAAAAACAAACAAACAAACAAACAACAACAACGACAATATATTTTGAATAATGTTGGCAACCAAAAGGTTTTGTTTCCCATTGACTTTCATTGTATAGACAAAAAATACAATGGAAGTCAACAGAAACCAAAACTTGTTACCAACATTCTTAAATAACTACTTTTATGTTCCACAGAAGAAAGTAAGTCATACAAGACTTGAGGGTGAGTAAATGACAGTATTTAAATTTTTGGGTGGACTGTGCCTTTAACACTGCATGTTCATGTTTGAACATATAAAAGAGACTTTGAAGAAACAATGCCCTATATTGTCAAAACAAGCCCCTCATTAGAGGCATCTTGCTTCGACCGACCTCATTCCGACAGTCTTTTTAATATTCATAGGAATGCCTGCCTCAAGAATGCACTAAAAGAACATATATACGGAAAACATTTCTCTCTGCAGACATGACCATAATGCAGGGTTTGCGGTTACTGCTGCCGCAGACCTGAGAGCACAGGTTGCCTTGTGCAGGGGCTTGATAAACTGCCCACGCTACAAGAAGGAAAGGACTGATTAAATCAGGGCTCAGCCTTCGCCGCTAACCGCAAATTAAAGCCGGCGTGCTGATGGAAAGGTCAATTTTACACTGCACCAAGAGCCCTTCATGTCAGAATAAGGAAGCGTGCATGGGCGGCACTGAGTTTGGTAATTTGCCATTAGTAAGAAGGAGGTGAGCGGTTTAATGTAATCCTCCATCTTAAAAGCTGCAGTGACAGATATTCATCAGCCGGACAGACTCCAACAGAACTGCAGCAAACTGATCTCTATCTGTCTTCCTCTACTCCAAAGTCTATGTTACTCTCTAGACCCTCTCTAGTTATCACACGCTCACACTAATGTGTGCTACCAGTCTGCTGGTAAAGAGATTAACAGAGAAAGAGACCTTCCAGAGTGCCAGCAGCTTGCTAGCTCTCTATTACAAATTTCAAAGCTTAAGCTGTTTGTGTGCGAATGCATCTCTTTCTGAATGTGTGTTTGTGTGTGTGTGTGCATGTGCTTTTCCACATGAAAAGGGAGCATATTTACCACAGCAATAATCTACAGGATGAAGAACAAATTGTATCTTCTAGGCAAAAATACACTAAACAAATATTTTCTGTTTTGCTGTTTTTTTTTTTTTTTTTAATTGAAGAAGCGCTCGAGTACGTGCTGGCAACATTTTCACGTTATTCATTTGATATAAAAGAGAAGCGTGGAATAAATCAAAGAGCAGCTGAATTGAACCTCGTGAGACTGTTGCATCTCTCTCTCAGCCAGAAACTTCGTCTGCTATTGTGTAGATTGTGTAACCAATGGATACCACTGATGTATCACTTCTCCGTCAAGAATCATACAATGAGCATAATGCTACTTGACAAAAGGGGGGAAATAATTTAATATATGAGAGTTTCATTTCATTTGGAAATGTTTTTCTTTTTCTTTTCTTTTGCAAATCATGATACAGTGTTTTGCTGAAGAGTTCAGCGGTGAAAGATACATTCTAGTACTTGGTTATTATTTTGACTTAAAATTTAAAAACATATTTTATATTTAACCCCCTTTTTGAGCACCTTTGATTTAAAATTTGGTCTGCTACAGTTAGACAGACTGTCACTTTGCATATTACCATCAACTGAATGGTTATTTTCATAGACTACAATCATATGCCACTTTAGTAGGAAAAATAGGTTAAAATTATTAAATGCAATGTGACGAAATACTGATTGAATTGTGAAAAGACAAAAACTGTGATTACAACAAAAACCATGCCAACTTATTTTTTATTAATTAGAATGAATAAATAAATAAATTTAACACTGTTTATATCCTTCGTCTTGAAAATGAGGCAAACATATATTGACCTAGTAAAAACATTGTGAATTAAATCATTAGGGAACCTTAAAAATCATACATTATTCATGTGCTTTTTCAATTTTACCATAAATTCTTCTAAAACGTGATAACCAAACAGCAAAAATGTCGCTAATTTCCAAAGCTCTGTAGGTGTTGAATTGTTATTCAGCCAACACATTTCAGGATAATTTCTTCCTAACTAAATATCCCCTCTGTATGCTCCATTTCTAACCCACAAAACTTGGTCCCACTGAAATTTCTCATCTGCTTTTATAAAGTGACATAGTTTATGTTGCTATCACTAGATATTTGAGGACAGGCAGACTTTTAGTAGAACAGGTCTGTCTGAGCCCCCGAAACCTCTTTTTGTCTGACCACTGAAGTGGAGAGAAGAAAAGATGGTGGTCTGGAGGGACCAGGCAGGAGAAGGTGTGAAGAAAAAAAAAAAAAAAGAGAGGAGTGGAGAGGAGTGTGGGAGGCTACTGAGAGCCTCAACCCATTTCTGTCACTGCAGTTTAAGAAGGCCTGAGAGAAAATATTCAGCTCACTCAAATCTTTTACAGACAGGTCACACCACAGCAGCACAAAATTAAGTGGCACCCATGTGAGCAGAACAAGGGCACTGTTTGGCTTCATGTTTTGCAGTTCAATACAAGTAAGGATGTTGTCACACTGAGTTTCCTTTCTTTTCGATGTTAGTCAAAAGTCTCCCAGACAGGATCTAAGCAGGTCTGCTCTGTTCCAACAAGAGCTCCATTAAATTGAATCCACTGACTTTTAAAGAGTAAGTTTAAAAAGAGTACATATAATGTGACTAGTCTAATCCAATTCCTGATTTAATGACTTGTATGAGTCAGTTTTTCCACAGAGAATCAAAATTTTACAGCACAACTGGTGTAGTTCCAGTTCTTCTCAGTGGATCAAAATCATGCAGCTCGATCAGTGTAGTCCAATTACAGAACAAATTAATCAGTTCTTCTCAGTGATTCAATGATTCCATTAGCCCGTTTACAGAAAGACTGACTCCTATGAGTCAGTTCATTTCAGTGAATCAAAATCATGCAGTGCAGTTGGGGTGGTCAGACTCCTCAAAGACTAACGCTTATGAGTCTATTCTTGACAGGGAATCATAACCAATACAGCTCAACCAGTAGTCCAATCACAGAAAGAAAAAAAACCCTCTTATAAGCCAGCTCTTCTCTGTGAATCAAAGTGATACAGCTTGACCAGCATAGTCCAACTGACAAAAACCTCTATTGGATATTGTAGTGAATCAAAACCATATAATGCAACCAGTATTCTAGTTAGAGAAAGAATGACTCCCATTAATCAAAATTATACAGCAGGACCATTATATTCAGACTCATGAACTAATAACTCCTACACTGTAAATGTGATAAGTTGACTTAACTTAAAAAAATTAGGAAACCCGTTGCCTTAACTTGACAGTTCAATTAACTTATTTTTTAAATGATCATTTACTTAAAAATTAAGGCAACTTTTTTTTTTAAGTTAAGTGAAGTTATAACTTTTTACAGTGTATAAGTCTGTTCTTGTCAGTAAATCAAAATCATACAGCACAACCAGTGTAGTCCAATTACAGAACAAATGACTAATGAATCGGTAGTTCTAAGGGAATCAAAACCATACAGCACTGATGTACTCCAATTGCCAAAAAACTGACTTTTATGAGCCAACTTATTTTTAGTGAACAAAAAACATACAGCACAACTAGTGCAGTCAAACTCCCAAAAGAATAAGTACAATGAGCCAGCTTTTCTCAGTGGATCAAAATCATAGGCTACAGCTATACCAGTGTACAAAACAAATGACTCTCGAGTTGAATCTGTTCTTGTCAGTGAATCAAAATCATACAGCACAACCAGTGTAGTCCAATTACAGAACAAATGACTCTTGAATCGGTATTTCTAAGTGATTCAAAACCATGCAGCATGTCTGATGTAGTCCAATTCCCAAAACAATGACCTTTATGAGCCAGTTCTTTTTAGTGAACAAAAATCTTAACAGCACAACTGGTGCAGTCAGACTCCCAAAAGAATAACTCCAATGAGCCAGCTTTTCTCAGTGGATCAGATTCAGACAGCTAGACCAGTGTAGTCCAAATACAGAGCAAATAACTCTCGAGTTGAATCTGTTTTTGTCAGTGAATCAAAACCATATAGTGCAACCAGCAGTCTAAGCCCGCGTCCCAATGTGCATACTATCCATCCTAAATTCTATGTGATATTAGTAATTTTCAATACTATTTAGGGCAGATATGACTCATATGAATCAGTTTTTCTCGAGTGATTCAAAATCATGCAGCCTGACTGGATTAATTGGATTCTTGAATGAATGACTCTTATGAACAAATTGGGTCTAACTTGTATCCTTGAATAATTTTAACTTTCAGCTAAAGATAAATATTTAATATTTTGCCAGTAGTATTTTGAATGAAAATAAGTAGTTTTATTCTAGGAAATATATTACCACATTTTGTTTCTTTAATATTTTTGTACATAGCTAAGGCCAATTACTGAAGTGTATTAATGTTTCATTAAAATTATGTAAATTTGCATTATAATTGGGAAATACAATTTATTTTTATTTCTTAAAAGTACTAAAATAATCACAAATGGAACCGTTATACAGCTGGAATCATTTTTCTTGCCTAGCACACATGAACACACATATATTTACACTCAAGTGGGCAGATCTGAAGCAAACCTGTCCAATGGTGCTGAGGAAGCATGGCACACACACTTGGCTCAGTTCCTGAGGGATGTAGGTGTAGACAATTGATGGCTGCTCAGCCATTTCTTCATAAACTCTGCTATCTTCACGTTAACCTTCACCTCACTGAGCCAATGTCAAAAGCTGTCAGTGTCACCCTGTATTATTCCAACCCATGAAACATTGTGGTTTCATCTGAGCCGACAGAGCTGACCAGTCTTCACAGAACCGAATGGGCACAATAATTGATTGTACCGCTGTTGACGTTTATAAGCCACAGAGGGATCTCTGGAATTTTTCCAGAGTCCTAAAATATAAGGTACTCCATATGATCATCATAAGAATGTGTTACCTTGTGTATGAAGACAATGAAATAAAGGGAGCAAAAAGGGTTTCGGGATCCTAGTGTTTGTCTGTAGTTGACAGTCAAAACAATTACACTCTTATTAGCAGGATGGATGTAACGGGTCAGCCTTTAATTTGCAATCCGAATCAATTATCTGAAAAAAACATGCTGTTCGGAGAAACATGCACATTGTTTCTGATTAGTCACCTGCACTATTTACTCGCTTCCAAGAAAATATGATTACAAGAACACAGTGACATTGCACATTTCAATTAGACTCCAAAAACATGATGCACAGCCATTGTCTCTGGTTAAAGCAGCACTCTTTGGAGAAACCATTCGCTCAACAAACCATACAAAACACAACAGCTCAGTTTGTTTCAGAGAATCACCTGATTCCCACACCTGCACACAGACTGAAACAAAAAAAGGGCTCTTACCTTCCCCACATACTGGGCATCCGGCCCAATGTGCTCTTCCAAAACGAAGAACTGATTCCAGATCCAGCCTCGCTTGGGCCGGTGATGTGAGTCCTTGTCGCCATCGGGCAGTTTGGTCTGGTTGTGGGTGAATGTGGGGCTGGGCGGAGAAGGGGTCCCATAGCTCCTCTGGAGCACACATAGGCACAGCAGCAGAGGGGACAGACAGGCAGGGCTGCTGGCTGCTCTCATGTTAAAGAGTCGCAACGTTTGAACTCCCGCTCTCGCTCACCCAGAGGTCTCTCTCTTGTGGTGGGCGGCTCTAGACGCCGATCGGACCAGTTCGCAGGGCTTGGCTGACGGCCATGGTTTAAAATCCTGTTGTCGCTGAGACCCGTCAGGCGGCACTCACATCATGGGCCGAGAGCGAGACGTGTTGATTCGTTGGGGAGCCGGCGTCCACTGGAGACTCACTGGAGGCGATGGCAGATATCCACGAAACATCTGTGTGAAGGAAAGAGGACAAACTGTACTTTCATGGGGGCGAAATGAAACGCAGCCAGCAATTACATTTTAATTCCACTGAAAAGTTGGGATTAGCTGTTGCCCGTGAAGATCTAAGATATGAAAATTGGCCTAAAAGCCCATCACGATCTTGCTGTTTGCCATTCGGCGAAACATCTAATACATTTTTGATGGAACAGCTGTTCTGGTATAATAGCAGGGATCATGTCTGCTGGTGCAAGGGACGTGTAATGAGAGCTCCAGCATGGCAAGTCTATTCAACTGGCTGAACGGCATTCCGGGGATCAATGCATGTCCCTGGTTCCCTCGGAAAAGAAGCTGATAGCTCTCGACTCCTCTCCCTCCCTGTCAATTCAGATTTGTCACTTGTTGAGGAGAAACTCCCTCATACTCTTCATTCCTTGACAGTGTGAGGGTTACTGACATGGACGAGTGAAATACCTAGCGCTTTAGGGTTAGTCTTCCTCAAAACTAATAGAAATTGCGATGTCAGAATTCTAAAAAAAGCAGAGAACAAATAAACAAATGACAGTGGAAACGCTGCAGGGTGGGCATTTCCTGTCACCTTAGCTACATCTGAACATTTCATTTCCAAGACGTGTTTGAAAAAGTCACAGTAATGCTGAAGCCATGTCCCACGGGTCTAACATTATATGACCAGAATAAATATTTCATGGTGCAACACAAACTGACAGTGAGATACCTGAGAGACTCACTTTTGTTTGTAAGGGAAGATGGCATGGGTGGCATGTGAAAACAACTTTAATCTCTCAAGAACCTCACACTGTTTTTTGTTTGTTTGGGTTTTTTTATTTTTTAAAGAAATTTTGCAGAGAGTGTATTTAAAGACAATATTCAGTATTTCAAGAGCTGCATTTGTTATGTGTATTCATTAGTGCACATAGGTCGATAATTCAGTAGCCAAAATAGAATCTGAATGAATCTAAGACACTGCGATATGAGTCTGAATGCATTTCATTAAAAGTGCTTGTTGTTATATAATCTTAATGAAAGAGCCACTGATATACTAAATGATGAGGGAATAATTTTAGACCAATAACACAATAGGAAAGGCTTTCTAACTATTATTCTGTTCTCTATTATTGTTCTAGCTTGACTACGAGAGAATAAAAAACAGTTAGGGTAGGTTTAACAGTTTGCAGTTGCTGCAAACCTTAATGTTTTAGCTAACTGTATTGTTATACAAACCAGAACAAGAGTCCGGTTAAATTTACTTTATAATGCATCATGATGTGTTTCTGTGGAAACCGTGGTGCATATCAGAAAACAATTTCACAAATGCCATGACATGTTGAATACTTATTTCTAAGACTAAAATATTTAAAAAAAAAAGTCATTGTCTGTCTTATTCATGCGTTGCACACAAAAGTCTTTTTCAATTGCTTTCTTTGTCTTGCTGGCAACAGATGGCCTACTCTTGAGCTATTTATGAATATTACTTTATGAAAATTAATGAACTTAATTTTGAGACTGGGTGAAGAAGAAGAATTGAGCATTTAAGTGAGAAGTTATTCTTTCAGTCAACAATAGCATATGACAGTTCAACTGATCTTGTGACTCAAATGATTTTATGATATGACATGAAGGATGACAGAAAAAAAAAAAAATTCAATGAGTGTGCATACAGATGGGTGAATGAATGGGAAGAACAATAAAACTACATTCTATAGTGTTTTAGAGTCCCAAATTCAATGACCCTTTTGTGACTATTTAACACACAAGTAGGAGAATAAGTGCCACCATTACAATCTTTCATAAACCAAGTAAAAGAAACATTACATAACCACAATCAAAAAGATTTTATTGATGCTATGAACTTTTTTTCAAGTTTAAATTATGACTTTTTGCTCTCTATTTCTTTAGAAAAGCATCATTGTACTGGTGCTTTGGACCCCAACACCACTGTACTAATCTGAAGTGGAAGTAATAGGCACTGATAAGAACATGGTACTGAGTCAGTCAGTCAGTCAGTCATAAGACCGCAATAAATTGAATAAATAAATTAAAGTTAATATTGAGTAACTTAGATTTCAGACACAATTGCCAGTTACTTCATCCATTTTTGTTCCGCAATAATATATTAAAAAAATTATAAAATAAAATAAAACATAAAAAATAGATAACAAACAATCGATTGTTGCAGGTTTCTGAGCAACACACAGCAGTGATGTTTCATTCTTCAATGAATCGATCGAGTAAATGATTCAAAGACTTCCCGAATAAATCAATTCCTTAAAAGTCATTTCAAAGACTCACTCATCTTTTGTGTGTTTTTGAACAAATCAGTGGAATAATTTATAAATCACTCATAAAGAACTGTTCACTTATGAGGGAATAATAAATAATAATAATAATAATAATAATAATAATATATATTTTAAAGAATTGATCGAGTGAATGAATGAAAATCAATGACAAGTAAATCGAACACAGTCACTTGCCACCTACTGGTGTAACAATGTAACTTGCAAAAAGAGTACTTGGAAAAATCTCACTTAAAGACTGTCACATTTGAGAACTGGAGCTATAACCATTAAAAAATGAAATAAAATAAAATAAAATAAAATAAAAATACCCCATCAAAGTTGCTCACATTAAGAATAGTTCAGAGTTTGCATTTTGAAATAAATTATTATAAGCACATGACTCAAAATAAACATCTCTAAATACAGCATCTCACATCTGTGAATCTGGATTCATCTGTGTGATGAAACGTAACTAACGTGAACCTGCCTGACTGAACTCACCGGGCTTGACTCAACTCTGAGCACCAGTCTGATAAGAATTACCGGACTATTGGCCTCAGGCCACTGGACAGTGAGTTCGTCACAAAGGAGTAGATTGTACTTTGAGATTTTTTTTTTTTTTTTGACAAGGAATCTCAGCATGCTTGACACCTTGTACCTTGAATAGAGGAAGCAGGAGGGTAAACATTATATTGGACACTAGTGTATCAAAATGAAGTCGAAAAACCCAGTGTACGAGTCCCCGTTTCATCATGTATGCTAATTACACAAATTAATTTCTAATTATGTAAATAAGTTTTTTTTTTTTAACATATTTTGCATTCCTTAAAAAAATAACCATGTTAGCCTATTGTGCATTTAAAAACAAACACATTTTAAAATGAAACAAAAACATATATAAATGTGATAGCTTTTTACTGGCTAAATATGAAAGAAAAAGAGCAAAAATACTTTTTTTTTCAGACTATGCTTAATAAAAGCAAAAGCCTGAGTCTAGTTTCGAGAGGAAATGAATATGCTAGCTTCTCATTCAGAATAATGTCCATCTGCTCAATCAGAAACGCAATTTATTTACTGAGTCTTGCTGAAGATTTTTCAAGAGGAGGAGGAGGGAGGGCAAAGCCTTTACTCGCTCTTTCAAGCTTATTGTGTTGCCTTGAAAAGAAATTGCTTTTTGAGTGCATTTTGACTAATACTGGGAGACAGCTCCGTTTCTTTCATGCTGTTCCAATGGTTTTTGTTAAAACAGACAGTTTTCAAAGTTTTCAAACGCTGAACCCTCATCTTCACAATTTGCCATCCAAAAATGCATCTGTCCACGACATTAGATGTCCAGACCAATTTTCCAAATGCGACCAGTTTTATATAATGATCAGTTTCCAAGTTCAAGTAAAAACAATGTTTTGTGGATTTGTGCAGTAGTATCAATTTTATGCAGAATAACAAAGAATCAACTCATTAGTTAAGTGAATTGAGCACAGATTCACACAGACAATATCCATCTGGTGTTTAAAATCTAAGAATAAGCATCTTGAGCAAGAGAAAAGGGTGTTACACATGTAAACAAAACACAGTTCCAGTGACACCTGAAACCACAGCAGGCCAGGAGGCAGCGATAACTCACGTGCCCTTGTTCTGTACTTCAAGAGCAAAAGGGTCTCGACTGATTCATGCAGGTTTCTCGAGGTCTTCAAAACAAATTTGTAATACTGATTAGAATCCAGTGCAGCTAATTAGGTTGCTAATTGGAATAGAGTGGGGCTCGGATGGAACAGTGGCTGAGAGGCGTCTTTTCACAATGACATTTTTCCATGTTTGTTCCTGTCGGCTCTCTACCCCACTCATTGCTTGAATTAATCATTGTATACATGCAAAAAGAAACATTCGTGATGGAATACACAGTTCATGTTATGTGAATGTAGGAGTCATTCTGTATTGTGAGATAATGTTTAAGTAATATTTCCAGTGTTCAGTGCAAGTTAAACTCAATCGACAGCACTTACCACAAAAAATAGCTCCTTTACACTAAAAAAGCAAAAATTCGGATCACAATGAGGAACTTACAATGGAAGTCAATAGGTAAATATTAAAATACTCTATGTTAATCAACATTATACATTATATTAGAGTGATGTTCACTTACTAACATTTTTCTGTGTAAAGTAATATCCAAATTCACAATTTTACTGCCATGGCAACATAATGCCTAGAACGCTAAAATGACCATAAAAATGATGAGAGCAATTTTACAGCTTAATGATACACAAGTCTTGGGCACTTTTATGAAATGATAAGTTTCATATTTCCAAAATTGGCTCCATTCACCCCATAATAAGTGTCCCACAGTAACAGATTTTTTTTTTCTTTTATTTATGAAAGCAAGGCACACGTCAAAATTGTTTTTTTTTTTTTTTGGTACAACTGAAAATCATACGACAAGTGCTGTCAATTGAGCTTAAATTGACTAAACCCAGAACATTCCTTCAATGTTAAAGTCGGCTCATGCATCCGAGACAACCTTTGAGACACGAAGCAGTAAAATTTCCCCAGTGCAGTTGATTCTCCCCACTTTATTCAATTTAATATATTTTTTCCCTCTACTTCATGTCTTATTCACTTCACAGCACTAAATTGCAGTTCTTTTTATAGAACTGAAGTGGTTTTGTAACCTCAAAGCTCTCCCTGCCGTTTGCACTAAATCCAGTGGCACAAGGAGAAGGTGATGCTGAGACTGATTGCCTGCTACTGGATTAGTAATATCGGGGGAGGGACTCCAGGGATCCATTGATGTGCGTTTGTCACCTTGGCATGTCCACTGCATGGAGGCATTAGCTCAAGCACAACACAACTTCCCCCATGCATCAAATACAGGCTGATCTAATCACTTAATCATTGTCAGACAGCCCTCAGTCTCTGATTGTTAGGCATTCTCAATTTACTCTGAATGCTTGAATGCTTTCCTAAGAACGATGAAGGATACATACATACATATATAATCTTTTATAAATAACAAATTTCAAGCATTTTCACATGTGGAGTTTTGATTTCTTCTTTGTCATCTGGGAAAAAAATAAAATAAAATAAATAAATAAATATTTGTAAATAATATAAGTTAGAAGAAGAAGAAAGAAAGCTTACAGTCCATTTTTCTCAAGGTAATCAAGAAGCACTAAAGAATCAGCCACAAGGGCTTTCAACAGCTGCACTTGCTGTGCTGTTTGTTCACTGGAAAAGTGAGACAGAGCTTTGAAGAATCACATGCGGCCACAATAAAGTGCTGGAGTAATGAAAGAGGCACAGATCAATGAGCAGACACTGCCTTCCTTCCCTCATCCTCCTGCTCTGTTTCGTCTACGACCACATGTACACTAGACCAACTCTCAGACTTTCTCTGAATGCCGCCTCACCACAAGCCAGACAAACAGAGGCAGCACTCAAGCTTCAATCAGCAGATGAGTAAAGAGAGAGAAAAAAAACAAAACACACAGAGTGCCTCTTACCTTCTCAGTCTTTCCTTAAAAGATGACAACGCTTTGGAATACGATGGAGCGCTCCCAACGTTCCTCCACATTTTTTAAGTCACACAGAGAGTATGTGTGCAGCAGCTCAATCCAGTCCAGAACAGAACCGCTAGAGCTCCCAAATCTGCCAGCCTGCTGCAGCTCAGGAGGCGCGCTCTGATTGGCCGGCTACACACGCTGTCATATCCACACACACACAGAGAAAGTCAGCTCTGCTTTTTTCCCTCTCACATTTCCTATCTGTTCGCTCGCTCGCTTGCTCTCTTTCTCTCGCTTTACATCTCTGACTCTACCTCTCTCACTTTATCTTTTAGTCTCTTTCTCTCTCCCCCTCCATCTGCAGCCAGGAGAGGCACACATGTTCTCAACGGTGAGCAGTGCAGGCAGTGTTTGGTTTAAGGCAATAATGTGGCTCCAGAAGGAAACCTAATTAATAATATAGAGGGAGCGTGGGGGAAGCAAGAAGGATGTGAAGCCTGTGTATGCGGAGCCCCTCAAGACTGAAGGCCATTTTTTATTTTTTTATTTTTTTCCAGAAAGAAGGCTACCCTGTCAGCTCATAACATAACAGAGGGCACCAGGAACAGGGCGGTAGCTCTGTGGAAAGGTAAAATGAAAATGTGATAAAACAAAGGCCTTGAGGGAAAAGAAGGAGCTTTATGTACCGCAACTTCGAGTCATCAAACTCTCAGCTTGCTCTCGGAGGCCATCCATCATTTACCTCCAGGTCTCCCCCTTTCCTTTCAGTCTCAGCACAGGTTGATGATTTATCTTTTCGACTCCATTTATTTATTTACATTCCCTCCACCCCTTTCTCGGCTCCGCTGGTGTCCTTGCAGGTGGGCTTGAGAATGGCTTATGTAAAAAGATACTGCACTAAAATTATGATGTTAAATGCTGTCATGAAAATATGTACATATCTTATTTTGATGACAATTTTAAATGATACAAATCCTAATTGTATAAGTCCACAAATTATATAATATAATATAATATAATATAATATAATATAATATAATATAATATAATATAATATAATATAATATAATATAATATAATATAATAAATATTTTTTGGTTGCCAAATCTGTTTTTTTGTTTTTGCTAAAACAGAACTATTATATCACCAGCTAAGCATGACATAACTAAAGCTGCATCAGAATGATAAAACAATTAATGACCAGGTGTCAAGTTTATGCTATGATAAACACAGATTTTCAAGATCATTTAAAAAAAAAAAAAAACGAATTAATACGAATGCCTTGTTGCTTAGGAAACACAACACTGTTAGGCTAAGTCTATTGACTTTTGTAAGAGTTATGAAGTAATAATGAAACAAAACACATCACCTTGACAGTACAACAGCTGACTAACTATTAGAAACATTACTGATGGTGTTTGTGAAGACATGCATAAGACAGCAAATGGGAGTTTGGATATTGAATAGACCAGATCATTGATCAGCAAATTGTGGGAAAAAAAATAGATTATGCACTTGGATGAATCTTATGTCAAATTCTTAGGTGGAGTTTAAGCATGAGTGAGTTTCAAGAGTGGTGATAAATGACCACATTCACTCAAAGATTTGAAATAGATTCCTTTCCTTTTTTTCAAAGATTTATTTATTTTTGCAATATTGTAAAGAATATATAGTAAATTCCTTACATTGCTATCATTATGATCACACCATGTAATCATTGCCTTAATTGTGTTCAATTATTTATGCTTGAATACATGTTTTTAACTAACTGGATGAATTGTATTTCTGCCATATGGACATTACTTTAACATAGTCACTTCTGACAAATTATTTTGAACTGTAATGTTGAAAAATGCATCTCCTCTAAAGCTGCTTTGAGAAAATACGTATTGTGAAAAGTCATATACAAATAAACATGAACTGGATCGAAGTGAATACAAATTGATATTCACAGAAACCAAATATTGAGACATAATTCATAAAAAGAAAGTATTTGTTTTTTTTAATATTTATGAATTTCAGTTGTACAACAAAGCTGAATCCCATTTGAGTAAACTTTAGCTAAATAATGCAGACAATAAAAATTCAAAGTAAATGTAAAGTGTTATCATTAAAATTATTTGAAAAAGGTCTTTTAAAACTAATGAAACAATTCATAAGTTTTAAATTATGCGTTTTTGTAAATGGCAAAGAAATCACATTTTAATTGCCATCAATTAATCTAATTAACTATATTTAAATAAATCTAATTTAAACCATTTCTGTAGAAAATGTTTTTCCAGCAATTTTTTTGTGTGTGGGTGTGGGTGTGGGGGTGGGGGGTGGGGGTGGGGGTAAGAAAGAAAACAAAAATCAATATATCCAAAAAGACAACATTTTAGGCTGAAAGGATCCTTGAACCAAAAAATAAAGTTAAACTTGCGGTGAACCCTATGGTTTAAAACAAATAGGACTATTGAAAAAGTAAAAGACGGAATCTTCACAACTGAGATACCTGTTGACTGGATTTGAGAGCAAAGATGCCTGCAAGAGGATTATGATCTTCAAAAAATAGCATCTGAATTCACTGTGCAAATGGCACCAAACGCAGGCTACATTCCAACGAGAAAGACTCTGATTTTACGCTTCTGCTTACATAATATGATATAAACATCTCAATCCAATAACTGAAATGCCTTCTCTCCATTCAGGGCTCCATTGAGATGCATGTTTAATTGGGTTGGGGTGGAGGATTTGCTCCGAGGCCTGTCCACACATGCTTTCATATCACTTTAAGCCTGTATAACCCAACCAGATCTGCTCGGGGCAAAACAAAAGACCACATTGCACACTGCCCTACTGTCCTTCTCTAAAAATGGTTAAGATTGTTCCAGTTTCAATGCCAAAAATCAGAGCGAGAGAGAGAGAGAGAAAGAGAGATGTTTTTCAATGAATATGGCATACAACATGAAAACAACTTACTGCTAACAAAGGTATATATTATTTTGTCATGAAGGTTCGGGTGGCTCTTCATTTTCAAGACTGATGGACTGCCTCTTTTTCCATTATTCTTGAGAAAATTATCTGTGGTCTCTAGACTGGGCTTATTCATTCATCCTGAGATTAGACTTAATGAAAAAGACCATCAAGATTTCAATTACATCCTTTGTTCCTTTTTATCTATTCAAACATCCAGACACACAACAGGATATATTATATTGGGGTGACCAACTATGAGTAATAACTGTGTCAGAGTGATAATGACAGTAAAGGTAAATGCATTATGGGTAAGTCTAGTGACCTGATACTATTCTAGGAGCTGGTTTAAAGAGCACTGAAGACCATTTATTTTTGAGTTCTCAAGTGGGAATGAACTCTGTTTGAAAGCTGTAACAGCATTTGACCCTTTCCTATCTCTGACATTTACTCAAAGCAGACACTTTTGCACTTATTTGGTAATGTAAAAAAAAAAAAAAAAAAAACTGTCATCTATGCAACTTATAACAAATAAAAAAATGAAAAGAGGAAAAGCATAAAAAAGCAAACAAATGGATGGACTTGTCACAGTATGTGTTGCGTACATTAAATCCATTAAACAGGTACCTGGTTAACGACCCATGCTGTCAAGACAGAAGTGAGAACCCATTAGCTCCATAGCAGATTAAGCACTTAGTCAGTTCATTCATACTTTATGGATGAATAGTTTACTTGATGTTTTTTTTTTTTTTTTTTTTTTGACTTGGTAGACTCTTTGTCAAAATAATAATAATAATAATAATAATAATGATAATAATAATAATAATAATAATAAATACATTGGCTATTATTATTATTATTATTATTATTATTATTATTATTATTTCTTACTGCTCCTGATTTATTGAATTTTCAGGCTGATAACCAAAAGTTTCAAACCTTGAATGAGAACCACAGAAAGAATTCTGTAAATGGACATCACTTCCATTTTGCACAGCCTCATCTTTGTGGCGGTCAGATTCTTGACTCAAGTTGATTCTTGACTCAATCTCAGTCTGTTGTGAATGAATTTTCACCAGAGTCATCTGGCCTCTAATTATTATATTTTTCCCATTACAGAGCTAGTGTGAGATAGTGCCACCAACAGCCCATAAATCACTTGACTTCAGTCTCTGAGGTTAGATCTTTCAGTGTATAATCTAAGCTATCTCCCACAGACACTAAATGACTTACTGTATTGGTAGTGGTTCTGCACACAAGAAAACTCACGTGTGACTAATCAGAGGCCTTCACTGAAACAATCAAATCTTAACATTTAGGATTCTACCAAATACTTCCTAACAAATATAATACATGTGTATGGAATTACATCACAACTGACAATGTCAACAGTCCGTGGCCTGTGATGATAAATACATTTGGCTGCATGATCGGAGTATGTTTTAGGCTTAATATAAAGGGATCTGACATCCCAATACTTTCAGAGCGAAGTTAAACCAGACCCTCCAGCCATAGCAATGACTTAAAATGAGCAGATTTGACAGGGGCCTATTATCCAATCTCTTAATCTGGCATCTGTGTTACACAGTGTCAGAGAGCATTTATCCCTGAAGCAAATCAAAAAAATGAAAACTAAACTTGTTTTCATCCAGTACAAAATCAGTGGCAGTATAATTGCTACAGTAATTACAGTTCTTGAATTAAGGGTGGAAATTTTGGTTAACACTTAGAAACTAAAATAAGGTCCTATTAGTTAGCATTAGTTAAATGCGCAAACAAATAGTGTGCAATAAATTTGCTGTAGTATTTATTAATCTTTGCTCATGTTAATGAAATTACAGCTGTTCGTGTTAATTAACCTTAGATCCATTGAATAATATTGACAGATAACCTACAACTTTTGATTTTGAATACATTATTAGTAAATGTGTTTGTGAACAAATGGAACCTTAGTGTTGCCAAAGTTTTTCAATAAGAAAAATGTGAAATGTGAGAAAAAAATCTCAACTGTTATATTGTTACGCAAGTGATATTGTTATACCAGTAGGTGGCAATAAGTGACTGTGATTTTACATTAATTAAGTAATTTACTCATCCAATTCTTAAAAACATTGATTCATTCAGGAACTAAATAAACAAGTGTGTAATTGAATCAACCGATTTGTTAAAAATACTGATTTATTCAGGAAAGCTACAAGTTGTCTCTGTCTGTGTGTGTGTGTGTGTGTGTGTGTGAGAGAGAGTGAGTGAGTCATTAAATTACGCAACTGATTCTTGAAAACACAGGTCACTCAGGAACGAAATAAGCAAGTCATTGAATCATTCTTCCAACCAATTCCTTTAAACACACTGATTTGTTCAAGAACAAAATACCACTATGTTGCAGTTCTGCTTCGGCTTTGTTTGAAACCATTTAGATTGACAGAGCAAAAATGGACAAAAACTTTGCAATTTTTTGATTAAAATGTAAGTTGATCATTAAAATCGTGTGTATCGAATTGTTGCTGGCATGATATTCCATGTTAAGCACTGAAGATATTCAGAACAATGGCACTTACAGCTTGTGTATTAGGCTATTGCTAAATTGTAAATATGCTCTCATTTGAGAATTCTAGACATGATAGCTATACTCTTATCCTCGCTAAACGTGATAAAGTCCACACAGCGTGAAAAGCAACAGCAAGACAGTGTGCGGGGTCAAAGTGTTGACATAGACAAAGAATTCATCACAGTGGGTAATGGTCCGTTAGACAGTGGGCTAGTCAGAGGCCACTAGCTTATTGACATTCAGGGGTGCATGCAGTGCTACGACATACTGGCGGGCTTCTATACTGCTGTGACAAAACACAAGCTCTGTTGAGACAATCACAA
The DNA here is from genome assembly GCA_036784905.1 of Acrossocheilus fasciatus. Classification (NCBI taxonomy): domain Eukaryota; kingdom Metazoa; phylum Chordata; class Actinopteri; order Cypriniformes; family Cyprinidae; genus Acrossocheilus; species Acrossocheilus fasciatus. The sequence continues at coordinate 19,977,359 of CM071939.1, read as the reverse complement.
CAGTGTGTGTTACACCTCAGTAAAATGGAGAAAAGCCTAGCAGTGGAAAACATGATAGCCTCTCATTTCCTGCCGATGCCCATCTTGTATATGTGTACCAGTGTGTAAATATCAGTGTGAATATATGAGCGGGAAAAGACATGATTTTTATCATGGCATGTTCACAAACAAATAAACATTTTTATCCTGATATGGAGCTTTCATTTCAGCCCCGGCCATAGTGTATGTGCCCCGGCAGATTATCTTCTACCTTGCAATGCCTCAGTCTGTTGCTTGGATTCTTTCTCACCACATTTACTGTCATTTTGGCTCGACTCCAATAAATGAACACCGTTCCACAGCCAGAAGATGAGAATGAGAATCTGTCTGCAGTTAAGCAAGGGAAAATCCTGTTTCATTTGCCTCTTTGAGAGAAACTGAATAGCATCATCAAGCATTTGGCATATGGAGACAAATCACGGATACATTTCAGGAGGATATAAATATATAAGCTATAATTCAGGTAGCTGGCAAAAGTGATGTGTTTGGTGTTACAGGGAGAAACGGATGTAACTCATTTTACATTTTTAATGCATGTAAAATGAATAGTTAAATAGCAGCATAGCTGCCATGTTCACTAATTAAGACAACTGGGGAGAGAAGGTATAACGATAAAACATTTAGATTTTTCTTCACTTATTCAGAAAATATTCAGTCTAAACCTGAAATTGCACCCCCACATCACTGACATGTCTGGAGTGATCTTTTAAAAAATATTATATTATATTATATTATATTAGTATTTTATTTTATTTTAAGATCACTCCAGACATGTTGATTATGTGAGGGTGTGTGTGTTTAATTTTGGCGTCACATCATTGACCCATATGGGTCAATGATATGACGCCAAAATTTTCTGTCCGATTGCATTTTTTCAGTTAAAAATTGGTTTAAATGCATAAAAAAGATGCCATATATAAGAAGTACCTCTCCCACATATGTACCAACTTTAATTTAAAAAAAAAAACATTAGTTATTTGTAATTTTTCTGTTATTCAAAGTGTCAAAACATCATGTGGTGTGACCGTCCGACCATAACTGATGTTTAGGAAACATCTTTGAAATTACCCTAAATTTATTCAGATTAATTTTCTGCACTATTTGGCGTGTTTTCCAAAGTGTTTTGTAATCCTGTGTAAAATTGCAAAGAATTTGTCTTTATATTTCCATCATAATATTCAAACAAACTTTGTCAGATAATCTCCATTTTCTGAAATATCATGTGGTGCGACCATCAAGAAACTACCATTTTGGTACTTTTATGTTGAAATCCATTCAAAGATATGACGTTACATCATATAACAATTTGTCATGGACCATAGAAGCATAAAGCAGGTCTTAAATTTGGAAAATAAAAAAACCTTTTTAATGGCTGGTATGTAGTTACCACTAGGGATGCAACGATTACCGGTTTGACGATAAATCATGATAAAAATTCCCCGCGGTTAGTATTTACCATTTTAAAGGAACACTCCACTTTTTTTGGAAATAGGCTCATTCTCCAACTCCCTCAGAGTTAATAAGTTGAGTTTTACCGTTTTGGAATCTATTCAGCCGATCTCCGGGTCTGGCGATAGCACTTTTAGCATAGCTTAGCATAGATCATTGAATCCGATTAGACCAGTAGCATCGCGTTCAAAAATGACCAAAGAGTTTCGATATTTTTCCTATTTAAAACTTGACTCTTCTGTAGTTCTATCGTGTACTAATATCGTGTATTGATTTTAATCGATGATTAGGAACTATACTCCCATTCCGGCGTAATAATCAAGGAAGTTTGCTGCCGTAACATGGCCGCAGCAGGCACAGTGATATCACGCAGCGCATGTGGAAATAGATATGTACATTTCCTGAGGAAAATGTGAGTGGTGCTTGCCGTGGCATATCACTGTGCCTGCTGCGGCCATGTTACAGCAGCAAACTTCCTTGATTATTACGCCGGAATGGGAGTATAGTGGAGTGTTTCTTTAATTATCATTAAAACCGTATTAGATTACTGCGATTTGAACAACTCACGATAAATAAATACAGTTCAGCATAAAGCACAGTTTTAAGTAACATTAACAGTCTCACGTGCGGACAGCATGCAGAGTAATTTCGTTTTGAGTGAAAACAGGGCGGAAAAGCTGGGAGGTTTTAAAAGAGTTCAAAGGGAATTATACAAATTAATATATGAATGAATTAATTATATGAATGTACCTCTGAAGGTTCTGACGGTCTTCAGAAACGATTCGATGGCATTTTGTTTTTATCTTCGCTTCATGTAATACCTAAAGGAAGTTCTTAATCGCAACACTGCTTTGTCCACAGAGTTTACGGGAAACAGCTCTTATTCAGCTTTTCCATATAAAACGCCACCTGCTGTCAGAGAGTGGATTTACAGAGACTTATATTTACATTCAGCCTGTGCAGTTTCTGTCTGGACAAAAACGGACCAAATTTGCATGCCCTGCTGTGGATTTGACCTTATGTGGATTTAAACAATTTACACATTTAAACAATTCAGAATAAGTTATCTAGAATTATTTATGGAGCAAATAAAATACATATACTCATTTATTAATCAATCATCATTATGACTTAACTCTCTTTATTTAAAGGCTGAAATGTGAGGTTTACCTTTTTACGAAACTTTTTCAAAGCTTTATTTGAACATTTACATTAGATATTTGATGCTATTACTGCTATTAAACTGTTATCCGAACATCATTGGTAATGTTATTGTTTTAGTGATTATGTAAACAAAATGTCATTTTATTTGTTATGATTTTTAAATATAAAACTTGAAGTGATTTATGTGTCAGTACTTTTTGAACATCTCCAGCACATTTTAACAATACCGTGATACTGATACTGATACTGATAACCGTGATAATTTTGGTCACTATAATCGTGATAAGAAATTTTCATACCGTTACATCTCTAGTTACCACATTTGGATATCATGTGGTATGACCTCAAAAAAAAAAAAAAAAAAAAAAAAAACCTGAATATTAAGTTATTTCTACAAGCATTTATTTTTATTATAAATTTCATAGTGACCTTTCATGGGAAGATAGCTTGTTTTGTTTAGGTGGCTAATTCTGTGCTTATAAATTTTGACTGAATTTGAAAATATCATGCGGTGTGATCTAATATCATGTGGTGCGACCACTGCAGAGTGTTTTCCATTATAGATATATGTTCCAGATTCACAGTTTTTGTGCTTTTATATTCAATTAATGGTTTATATACACAAAATACTTTATTTTAATATAATTTGGAATAGATGTTTATGCAGTTTGGGTCATTTTGAGCGGTTTATGTGTAATCTTTGTACAATATGAAAAAAAATGCAAACAATTAGCATCTAATTTTAGTTTTGTAATTATGCATTTATTAGTAATTTATCATATATTTATTAATAGCTATTTTATTATATTTTACCAGATTCCACTGCCAAGCAAAGTAAAATAAATGCTCACCATAGGCAGCATGTTAATTCTGACCCTGCAGCCAAGCACAAACTCCAGATGTAATTTTCTGCTGTAAGAAAGATGTTTATGATTTCATCTCAAAACCTGAGTCAGCAACTCTAAATTGACCCTTAGCAAAGACCCGTCCTTAGTTACTGTTGCTACGTCAAACAAACCATCCAACAAACCACGGCACTTTTATGTCACACATCATGTTCTCATGCAGTGAAAAATACATCATGGAGCAAAGAAGACACTGACAACCCGCTGACATACAAGACAGAGCAGGTTACTTTCGGTATTAAACAAGTCTAAGAGTTCAAATTTTGTCATTTTTTTAAAGAAATTCAAACAACAAATACTGTCTTGTGGTTCTTTATTGTGTCGTGACAGATCGCTGTAGCACCTCAGTTCAAGTGGCATTTGACCGATCATCTCTTACTAGATATAGCACAAAAAACATGAACATCAGAACGTATCTTGTTTCAACTGTGAAAAGATGTCTATAAACACTATTTTTCAAGTTCAAGTCCACCGACGTTAATCTACTATCCTGTCTGGTTTATTTATCGGACAAAAATGGCAGATTTGGCATTATGATTGCTCAGATTGCCTGTTAATCAAACTCCCGGAGAAGGGTCAGTTGAGTAGCCAAGGTTGGGCAAAGTTTAGAAATAACTGGGTCTAAAAAACTGACTGCAGTTAATGCCATATGCTGAACTTTTCACAGGTTTCTTTAAATATATTTTTTAATGATGTTAGGTCTTTGTGTCATCTGGAGCGACCACTCATCATGTGGTGCGACCAATAATAGCAATAACTTTATTAAATTAAAAATAAATTATCTAATTTCTGTGGCTGAAATATGAATCACTGCTATATAGTATGCTATTTTAATATTTAATATTTTTTAAATATTTTTTTCTGTTTTATGCAATTTACAGAAAAAAATAAGTCTGCTAACTACAATTAAAAAGGCAACAATGAAAATATAGAACAAATATGAGATCATTATATACAAAAACTCAAAAGAAATGCAAATACTTTGTTTCTAAACACTTCAATTACTGAAAACATTTAAAAAAAATGTTAAGCATGTTAAGGAAATTAATTAATTTTAATATAAATCATGGTAGCACCACATGACATTTTTTAAGGCTACGGCTGATTCATCTAGATGAAAAAACACTAAAATCACTTAATTTAAAATTTTAATATGAATTTATGTGTACACAACCTTCTTAATGTTTGAACAACTACAAAAGATATGATTATTTTTTTGTATTTTAAAATTTGCCTGTCAAAAATCCTTATACGTCAATGACCCACATATATATATATATATATTGTGACGGATCGGTGGCCCTCCCCCTCATCATCATCACCACCCCGTCCCTTATTCGCCGCCCTTCACCAGGCTCCCGACTGGAGTGGGTGGATGAGAGGAGGGGCGTGGGACCAACGTGGGCTGGCGGCGTGTGATGAGGCACAGCTGGACTGAATTAAGCCTCATCACCGCCGCCGTTAAATGCCGAGCGCGCCTCTCCTCGAGAGACCAGTCTCTTCCCCCGTGCATGCACGCTGGTGTCCTCGTGGGTCCAGGAAGGGTGCGTCGAGGGACATCGCGCCGCCGAGGATGTGAGCCGCGGAACCTCCAGGGTCATCGTGCAAGCCGCACCCGTATAACGGCCGTCGGGCCAGGATGCCGGGCCGTCCATCCCGCCAATGCCCGTAAGAGGCAGAAGAGGAAGAGCCGCCGCTCCAGAGAAGCCGCCGCCCCTCGTGCCCAGGACCGCGGGAGCGTGTGCGGCCACCTGACTCCGCCCCTTGCCTGGACCCTTCCCTTCTGGAACACTGCCCTCCTGCACAAGCCCCGAAGCACGACGAGGACACCAGATCCCCCCCTTCTTTGGACACTTCTTTCCCCTGGACACTTCCTTTTATTATTTTTGTTCAATAAAAACCTCTCCGAGGCCTGACGCCACACCCACTGTGTCTGTCGTTGGCTCTTCCCGTCACTATATATATATATATATATATATATATATATATATATATATATATATATATATATATATATATATATATATATATATACACACACGTACATCTGTTCATCTGTACATTTTGTATAGAATTATTTACTTTCAATTATTCTTCATATTTACATATTTATGCATATACACAGTAACATTAGTATGTACACATAAAATATTTATAATATGTACAAAGTGGCATTTATTTATTATGAATAGCACAAATTAAGAATAATTTACTGTAATAAATGTATGATTCTAAAGATAATTGAAAACATACAGTATGTGTTGATTGTTACTGTAACTGTGAAAATTGGGAAGTGGTAGAGGTTGGAAATATTTGAGCTATTAAAGTTGTTACATTTAAATGATTACAGTTGTTACATTTATTGAACATTACAGTTATTCAAGCTCTCCAGCAAATTTGACATATGAGTTATGAATGTCCAAATACATTCACATAAATTTATATTGAAACAGTACATATTTATACTATACATAATTTTATCACATAATTGTTATAACATTATTACACATAAAAATAAATGAACTAATATATGAAAGAATGATGTAGTTGACAGCTCATCTTTTTAATTTGCTTGGCAGCTCATGCTTGTGTTTATTTTTAATCAGTTTTTTTTTTTTTTTCCTAAGTACACCCTCATACATTGATTGAATGTCAATGTTGAAAGAAAATGCCGTCATGTGTTTATGGCCGCTGTTCTCCTGAGGTTTTATAATGAGATGGGAGACCGCACATCTCATATCTTTTGAATTTGGGGATAAGTGTCACATTGAAATTCTACACTTTGGCATTAGTTAAACATGATGGATGGATGCGGCAACTTGTAATTTATTTTCATGGCCAGGGCAACGGCTCTGAGAGACGAGATCACTAAAGAGGAAGCATTAATCTGGACACTGTCACTCTGGTGGCCATTTGAGTTACAAGGTCAGAATTGAAGTCCATTCAAAACACGAACATAAAAGCAGAAGTGTTGAGTCTTAACATACCAGTGAATTACTAACAAAAGGGTATGACTCTAAAAAGCATTTTCACTGTTAGGAACAAGTAATGTAATATATAGTCAAGCTACTGTATACAACAGAACTGTAAGGTACTGTATTCCTAAACGTAAGCCATTCATTCAATAAATCCATTCATTCATTCCAACAGTTGAGGAGATAATTCAGAACCAGTGAGCAATGAAATCCATTCCGGAGAGGCAAATACGTCAGAATTTGGACCTGTGCTTGGAGGAAAGTGACTCAGCCCCTGCTGAAGTATTACCGGTTGCTGTTTACATTCACAGTTAACACAAAGGGAGATTGCATTTGATGCTGGGTGTTCTGTTAGCAGCCATGACAAGTCTTATCCTACATAAGCTACTTTATCCTTTATTACCCATCCTCCTTTGGAAATGAACTCAGGGAATGCCCTTCGCAATGCTGAAAACGGTTACTGCGCTAATGAACATTCTCTGTGGCATGACGCAGTACACTCAAGCGCACACCAGCAGGTCTATTAAACCAAAACACAGTGACTACTACAAGTACAGAAACAAGCTGTTCCTAAATTATGTTTAAATGTTGATGTATTTTTGTCCATCAAATTGGTCTCGGAGAGAAGAACTCTTCTGTAAAAGCATCCTGACATTCATGGTTTTAAAGAAACATGTTGTATTTGGAGTTACATAAGGCAGAACCAAAGACACTGAACACAGATATGTGAGATGGTCTCATTGCACAATGCCTTACTAAAAGATGCCACTTCACATGCTTTTAATGCAATTAATGTGAAAGCACAAAGAATTGTACTACAATAACTCTATAGCAGGTAACTTCATTCAATACCCACTATTTTTTTTTTTTTAAATTGTAGATATGTCTAGCATTATCACCTTGAAGCATTTGGACCAATCAGACACACAATTTTTCATTAGATTTAACAAATAGGCACAGACCCCTCACCCAATACACATACTGGGTGCTAGTATGTCTGTGAATGACTCCAGGCCCCCGGTTCCATGGCAACCAATCTGATAACACTAGTTTTATTGCTCAAAAGAATGCGGGCAGAGCAACACTCCCCTTAGGAAAGACACATAATGCCCATAAAATGGACTCTTCTCTAATTAATTAATAGAAAAACCTTTCTTTGAATGAACACACATATCTTTCAGGTCATTGTGTATATTATTACTGTTCTTGTATATGTTGTTGTGTATTGTATCCTGTTTTATGCATGTTTATGATAGATCACTAGTTAATATCACCTCACTTATACCATGTTTGGTCTCTATCAAGTTGTCTCTGAATTATCTAATTGAGAGTGTATATTATATGCTGATACCTATGCAACATATTAGTATTCTAAGAATCTTTAATAGTTTGTATATCAACTTCCAATCCAGTTCATATACAAATTACCGTGCTCTCAGACAAAGGGTCATAAACCCCCCAGTATTTCCAAACTCCCGCTTGGAAATTCAGCCTTTCTCATTGGTCAAGCCCATCCTGAAAGGTGTGACTCTTCTCAGACCTTAAAAGGGCTCACGCACAGTTCCGCCTTCTCTTCTGCTAAATCTCCTGATTGCTGCCCGTGTGGAGAGCCTGAGCCGGTGCGGGCGTGCCCGGTGGGCTCCAACATATACAGTCTGCGGTTCTGTTACATCCTAAGAGGATGAAAAGGATGTGAGCTCCTCAGTGACCCTTAAGGTTTTGCGCCAGGCCTTGCGGCCTTGAATTTCCATTCAACCAAGGATCCTTGAATCTCAGCAGATCTCTTTCTTAGCTCTTTTTCACTTTCTACCTGGGAAGAAACTCCCAATTATCACAGAGCCAGAATAACATCTTTTGAAGTTCATCACCCTTCAAACCTGGAAGAACTTGAAGAACTCCAACACCAAACCTTCAAAGCATCAAAACTTTCATCACAACGACCAAGGCAATGCAAGTATCGTACATATACTAAACCTCTGTTTCGTTTAGTTAAAAGTTAAAGGCCCCGTTAAAAACAGCGCTGATGGTTTTACTCAGGTGGTTAACTGACTCTTTCCGTAACTGCATTCTCTGGTTTCTATAATGGCTTCATTCATCCACTTTAGCTCCCCCTTTGTATGTACGCGTGAGTGTATGTTTATTTGTTTGTTTGTTTAGATTAGTTATGTGTATTAGCGTTTAGTTAATAAAAGTTGTGTGCACAAATTACATGAGTTTCTGGTTCTGCCTTGCAAATTAATGTCTCTTTACGATTTTGACCCTCGCTACATGCTCTAATGCATTAATAGGAAAGTATTTTCTGTGGCCATGGAAATATCCTTTCTTAGAGTTGATATGAACTTACACTGAATGTTCGCTGGACAAACAGATCAGTTGATGGCAATTTAATTCTGCTACAGTTATTACTGTCAGCCGATATAAATAATTGTAATTAATCATAATTAATTGTAATTATTTATATACATTATATACATATTTGCTACAATCTCCACAGCTTTTGCTAGTTATTTTGCCAGCAGGAATTTTTTTTATGATCAACTTTTTATTTATTTATTCAAATCAACAAAACAACATCCACACAAATAAACAACAGGGAGGGGGGAACCACACTGTAAAAAACCCAACTTGAAAAAGGTTCAAATTACTGGTTTTGTTGTGTTGGCTCAGCAAAAATCTATGGAAAAGTCAGTATAACTATGTTTAATACATTTATTCAACCTAAACCAAGTTTCTTTCTATAAACTTAAAAAGTTTCGTTTTGTGAACAAGGTTTTGCAAGTTCATCCAAAAAACTTCTGCCAACTTATTTAACTAAGTTAGAAACTGCCCTCCCACTAGCAAATACTAATTTTGGAAAATAAAATGCAACCAGTTGTTCATGGAACAGTGTAGAAAATGGTTTAGTTTTTTTTTTTTTTAAATAACTTATATGAGCCTAATGTTTAACTGTAAAATAAAATAACATTATTGTAAAATAAAAATAGGGTTAATAATATAAATATATATATATATATATATATATATATATATATATATATATATATATATATATATATATATATATAAATATATATATATATATATATATATATATATATATATATATACACACACATACACACACATATACATATACATGCATATATATATATATATATATATACATACATACATACACATTACATACACACATATTTATACATACATGCATACATACATGTCATATTTTGTTGCGATGGATTTTGCTGCAAAGTAACATTTTTGAAGTCGTGCACACACACACACACACACACACACACACACACACACACACACATATATATATATATATATATATTTATATATTTATATGTATGTATGTATATGTGTATGTTATTGATCTTGAGTCTGGAAATAAAGTTAAATTGAATTGAATAATAGTATTATTATCAATTAAATCATGGCCACTGTATAAATAATAATATATTGTACAGATAATGTACAATAATAATGTATTATTATTATTATTATTATTATTATTATTAGTAGTAGTAGTAGTAGTAGTACAAATAGTAATAGTAGTAGGCCTAGTAGTAATATATTGTGCACAGCAGTATATTGTGAACCCTGGAAATGATGCTGCCTTCACGTGCTTTCTGATAAATACTGATATATTCTGATAAATATAGTTTCATTAAACAAAACAAAACAAAATGGAAATGAAATCACGATTTCAAAAGCGGGAGGAAATTTCAGACAGCACGTGAAGGCAGCATTAATTTGTTGGAGGTAGACTTTTACTGTGAAGCTCGTTAACAACAGGAGTGGGCGCCAATTCTCTCATCTCACTAGTTTGCGTCAAAACAGAACACAATTAGCCTAGGTAAGAGTTATTTTTTTATTGAATTGTTACATTTAAATAAAACATACATTTAAAAAGAATTAGCAGCATGTTTTCCGATAAACGTTATTATTTTTTTCTCGTGCTAAACCACGCCCCTCAGTACGTGACCTTTGCGCAACCTTGCTGTTAGTCAACGTTCATTTTTAATAATGCGGGAGAAACCATAGGAGAAACAACTTGAGAAGACGTGTTCACCAGGCGGCCGAAGAAAAATCTTATTGAAAGACAAGGCAGCACGTGGGCGATAATAATCCAGAGGAATATTTATGGTGAGTGTTTTTATTTAGTTTTTGTTGTACTTTACTTCTGAATTAGTTGATATTAGTTCATTAGGAAAAATAGAGACACCACTAACTTTACTTTGTAAGATATCAACATTACTGAATGTTTACATCTAGCTTTATTTTTAATCCTTTTAACGTTACGTGACATATTTAAGTTATCATATTTTGTTGCGATGGATTTTGCTGCAAAGTAACATTTTTGAAGTCGTGCACATTATGTTGCTAGGCAGATTACCTGGCTCTCTATCTGCTGCTAATACAGTACTGAAGGGCAACTGAGAATTCTGATTAATTGCTCCAACAGTAGTAGATTGATTGATGAAAAGTTCTGAGGAGATAATGATTTTTGACAATATCTGTTAAGCAGTTGTCATACACTAAAAAAATAAAAAGTATAGATATAAATTAATGTCTATTTCATTGTTCATTCATTAATTTGCCTTTTATGAACCTGTTTTTTTCTTTTTCTTAAACAGATCTACCTTGAGAGCAAACTTCATGCAGTGTAGAAACTGTAAATACAATTGTGCCAGTCAAAATCTGCTGCTGAGGCACTACAGGCTAAAGCACTGGCGCCCAGGCCGACGTGAACCATTGTTGTGCCTGTACCCTGAGTGTGTCTGCTCTTTCAATACACCAGGTGCGTTGAAAACTCATTTATATAGGGTCCATACAAATTCTGATAAAACAACGGCGCAAGCTACATTTAACTGTGACCTATGTGATTATCACAATGTTTGTACTGAAAAAAACTTTATCAGACATCTGGGTACACATTTGAAAAGGCATGAGACAGTGCAATGCCCATTTTTGCACTGTAATTTTAAAACTAATGTCTATGTAACATTTTATAGCCACAAGTCCAAACATCACCAAAAAATGCAAATTAAGTGATTATAGGTCATCGGTTGTAACTGTCAATCGCACAGACTCTGATAATTGGTTGGATTCTGCTTCAGAATGCTTTGAGGATACATCAGATGACAAAGATATACATGTAGAAGCTGCTGATGTTTCAGCAAGACAGTTTCTGGTACCATTAACTTCTATAGTATATATTTTTTCCTTTTATGGAAGTCAATGGTACCAGAAACTGTTTGGTTACTGACATTCTTCTAAATATCTTCCTTTCTGTTCACCAGAAGAAAGAAATTCTTCCAGTATCCCTTCCAGCAGCCCCTCACAAACGACTGCCAGACACACATAAATAAAACATAATGTAAATAGTCCAGGCCTGGTCTTGCACTGTCGCCGCTCCTCCTTTTATCCATCCGGACCTCCTTCCTTGCGACACGAGACAGGTGTGCCGCCACGTAGGTGAGCTTGTTCCCACGGCTCTTAGCTTTGTCCTGCTTGCCACAGTGCCATGTTTTGTTTGCAAGAGTTTGAGCTTTGATTTGTTTTTTTATTTAATTTGTTTTTATATTTGTACATATGCACAACCATTTTTCATGAAATTGATATAATTCATAGGAAACTGATTTGGAGGAGACCTACACAAGAGGAGTGAAACTGGGCATCCTTGAAGTCATGGAGGACGATATCTCGCAGACAAAAAAGACATGTCTAAACTACAGCATCATCCAGGAGGAAACTGTGGTCATGGAGGACCTACCTGACTTTCCTACTGCTTTCATGGTACTCTTTGGACTTCTCTATGCGCTGAACATTGAGTATTCAAAAGGACTAAAATACACATTTGAGGCAGTGCAGAACATCTTTGTGGGATTGGGAGAAAAGTGCACCAACAGAGTTCAGTCCCTGAAGAATAAGCTACTTGCTGTATAGGGAGTTTAAGATGCTTTTAGTGTTGGTGGGTACATTTGGCATAATGTTGGTGTTTGTTAGGATGTTACTGTATATTGTGTAATGGTGAAATTTTAATTTTTAAGACTTGTAGTCTTGAGTTCTCTAAAAGTAAAATGCTTATTCGTTTACTTGATGTTTTTCGATTGAAAGTTTGTGTTCCTCGTATGCTACTGTTTAGTCACATTTCATATTCAGTGTTAGTGCTTTGTAATACTGTTTTAACAGCAGTATTTAATTTTACTTGCAGTATTGCAGTATTTAAAATTGCATTGTTGAATCGCTTTGGCTTAAAGGAACACTCCACTTTTTTTGGAAATAGGCTCATTCTCCAACTCCCCCAGAATTAATAAGTTGAGTTTTACCGTTTTTGAATCCATTCAGCCGATCTCCGGGTCTGGCACTTTTAGCATAGCTTAGCATAGATCATTGAATTCAATTAGACCAGTAGCATCGCGTTCTAAAACGATCAAAGAGTTTCGATAGTTTTCCTATTTAAAACTTGACTCTTCTGTAGTTATATCGTGTACTAAGACCGGCGGAAAATGAAAAGTTGCGATTTTCTAGGCTGATATGATTAGGAACTACTCTCATTCCGGCGTAATAATCAAGGAACTTTGCTGCCGTAACATGGCCGCAGCAGGCGTAGTGATATTACACAGCGCCTGAAAGTAGCCCCGGTAGTTCTCTTGCCAGACCCGGAGATCGGCTGAATGGATTCAAAAACGGTAAAACTCAACTTATTAACTCTGGGGGAGTTGGAGAATGAGCCTATTTCCAAAAAAAGTGGAGTGTTCCTTTAAATATTTTGAATTTAAAGGGATACTCCACCGTTTTTTCATAGTAAACTATGTTATTCCCTTAACTAAGACGAGTTGATACATACCTTTCTCGTCTCAGTGCGTGCACTTAATCGCTCTGACGCGCTGTGACACTTTGATAGCACTTAGCTTAGCCCACTAAGCCCAGTTCATTCATTAGGTCGAAGTACTCTCAAAAGTGCTATTCTGCCATACATTATAGTTATCCTTTTTAACCCGCTTAGAAAAGCGCCACGTTTTATTTTGTGTCACCTTACTTGGTCGTTCAACTATTCGTGTAACTGTATTTAAATAGGGAAAACGTGGAGGTGTTTGGTCGCTTCTAACTTGATCTCTGTTTGGTACCTAATGAATGAACTGGGCTTAGTGGGCTAAGCTAAGTGCTATCAAAGTGTCACCGCGCGTCAGAGCGATTAAGTGCACACACTGAGACGAGAGAGGTATGTATCAACTCGTCTTAGTTAAGAGAATAACATAGTCTAATATGAAAAAAACGGTGGAGTATCCCTTTAAGACTTGTACTGAGTTGAATTCTCTAAAAAGCCAAATGCTTATTTGTTTACTTAATAGGCTATTTGTTGATTCATTTGATATTTAAATGATTCATGTTTAGGTGAATCATTGCTTTGTAGATGGATGGTCTTTTAAATTTGGAAAGTTTGTGTTCCTCATATGTTCATTGGCAGTGGTTTGTAAAACTGTTTTACTGTGTTGCAGTATTTCAATTTGCAGTGTTGCAAATTACAATTACACTATATGCCTTCAACATTAATAAATGTTTTGCTAACATTGACTCACTGTTTTCAGTTTTTGACTTGGGCAATGTTATTGTAGTTTCCAGTTGTAACATATTATTACTTAGTACCAATTTCCAATACTATTTTTTTGTTCACTCAACTTCAGACATTGAGTTCTACAGACTAAAAATGTTGAATTGGCTCTACTTAAAAAGGTTTGTTAAAAAACAGTTGCACCTCTCCACAAAACTAACAATCTTAAGTTAACCCAATTAAATATTTTTTGTATGACTGACAACTTAATTTCAGTCAGTATAACTGTTTTTTTACAAAAGTTGAGTAAACAAGAAAAAGCTTAGGGAAATTAGTACCAAGTTTTTTTTTGTTGTACTGGCTTAAAATTTTTTACAGTGCAATAGACACACCATAACAATTTCAATTTCAGTTTGCAGCAAAAAGGACAATACAGAATTCACATGAGTCCACAGACCGATAACAATTGAACATTCCCAAAACATGTGGAGAAAAGTACCTGCTGATAGATTTACAGATATGAGTTATAGGTCGATTGCAGTTTCATTTTAAAACTCTCATAAGGAGTTATGCATGCTCAATGGATGACTTTGAAATGGACAAGACGATGAACCACATTTTTATAAGTTAAGATTAGATTAGACCACACCCTCTCCCAGTCGACTGATAAATCAAAATCTGTTAATTCACGATTCCATTTTAGTAGAAAGAGACTTTGCAGTGTGATCATTAAGTTTACCATACATTAAAGAAGCAGATGGCCGACCAGAGGGTGGTGCAATGCAATCCCATATAGGATGAGAGGAAATAGGGGATGCCCAGGGAACTCCATAGACCTCGAGAGCAGAACGTAACTGAAAAAAGACAAAATAAGATGATGCTGGTAAACAAAACTTAGTTCTTAGTTCTTGAAGTGAGCAGAGGCCCTGGTTATCATATACGTCACTGCATGTGTTTATGCTCAATGTAGACCAAGGCGGCTTGACAAATGGTCAATTTCAACATAAAAAATTAAAGTTGTGCCATAAGGGCGTGTTGTTACAAAATTTGAAAGGTCCTCCCATCAGACGTTCCATCATTTTTAGAGGGAAAAAAAGAAAACGTTCAGTCTCTAGATGTAGTATTCTGGATTCTCCAAAGATCGATTACATTAAGCTCAGTGATAAATCCACTCAATAACTCAGAGGATGGGTTAGCTGTAGCACCAGGGTGAGATCCATCCAGTGCAGGATTTAAAACAGCATCAAAATCACCACCCACCACCAAAGGACAATCAATCTGCTCAAGCAATATATTGGAAATATTCATGAAAAATGCACTGTCTGCCTCATTTGGGCAGTAAATGGAGACCAGTGCTAACCTGTCATTATGTATAAAAACAAATCTACCTTCATCATCATTCCCGGTATGTTCAATAGTTAAATGTAACTTCCTATCGACTAAGATAAGCACCCTCTTAGTTTTATTAGGGGCACAAGAGAAGGCTGCCAGTTTGTAATACTTGTTTTGAAAAGGTGCCACATTGCATTGTTTTAAATGAGACTCTTGTATCAGGGCACAGAAAATCGATTTACAGTGCAAATATTCTAATATCCAGATACACTTAATAGGAGAATTTAGGCCATTCACATTCAATGATAAGATATTCAAAACACTCATTGTGTGCTCGCAATGCCAAGATTCTGTCTAAGTGAAGAGAAACAAAGTCAATGCCATACTGCCAGTGACATGTAAACATTAGTATGTATCCAAGATACCAATCCACCTAGATGCATAGTTCTTTTAAAAGAAAAGCAGAATAAATAAAAGTATTGATGTCTGTTGAAGGGCATGGAAAAAAAGGAACGACAAACAACTGTGAATAAAAACCAAAGCAGACCACACATTACTGAGAGTGTAGGTCTGCATACACAACAGAAACAAATGTTGATGCGTGACCAGTCCACTTCAATGCAAGACATGTCCCCAAAGGCCCACTGAGCCAAAAGTGTAGTGATTGAACCTGCTCTCCATCAGCCCGAAGAATAATAGTAATAATAAAGAAAATAAATCGTTATTATTTACCAATCAGTGGACGAACGTACAGGGCAGGAGCAAGATTCCAAAAAGAAATTAACAAGTGTCCATGACCACCTTGTTATCGTCCTCTTCAGGGCAGTTAGGATCACCACAGACCTCATCGTTAATTTTCCCTCGTTGAGCTGAGAGGATGGAGACACTAGCCGACGCCTTCCCGCTGCTCCGTAGTGCTGCAGAACACGTCTTCAGTGACAGTGAAGTAACAAAATCCTCCTCCTTTTGAGGAGAGTCAAACATTATCTACTCACCTTTTTGCTGTAGTTTAATTACCGCCGGATAGGTGAGGAGGGGCTGGAGACCAAGTGCTGTCATCTTCTTCAAGACTGGATTAAAGCTCTTTCTTCTGGTAGCCGTGGCTGGACTAAAGTCGGGAAAAAACAGCAGCGTGACACCGTCCTGCGCATACCTCATCGGATAAGCCTGCCGAGCACCTTTCAGGATCGCCGATCTGTCATGCTATCTTAGTACACGGAAGATGAGAGTGCGCGGCCGATCTGAGTTTTTCCTTCCGTCATACACGCGTTGGGCCCAATCAATCTCGATGTCACGGCCTTTCAGGGAAGGGATCCACTTGGAAAGATTAGCTCTGAGGAAGCCAGCTGCATCGGAGCCCTCCGCCTCTTCCGGCAACCCCACCAGTCACACGTTATTTTTCCTGCTCCTATCCTCAACGCTCGTCATTTTTTTTGGTGAGTTGCTCCAGCTGATTGCTTAAGTTTGTGACTGTCCTCCTATCCTCACGTGCAGCTGCTTGAACAGAATCGACCCGGTCACGTGTCTATTTCGCCGTGATGGCTAGCTCTTCAACCTCCGCTTTCAGCTCCTTTACATAATCGTTGGTCGTTTGTATATCCAAAATGTAGATCACGGAGTGCTGGGGTCAGTACAGAGTCTATCGCTTCTCTTACAGTCGAAGCCGCTACTGAATCGAGAGTACCTTGTTGCTCTTTAAGCGCTAGCTTGATACTGTTAGCTATAGCAGCGTCGAGATCCTCTCTGGAGATGGTGAAAACTTTTAATTTTTTCTTTATTGGCGATTGTCCACTCTCTCTTTTCCGGCTGTCCTTGACTGCTGGGGCACTCATAGTGAGTAAAATAAAGAGTGGCTCAAGATTTACTGACATGATATATACAATTTCTGACAAAGTGAGCAGAGTGATATGCCTGCATTGCCACTGAAGGGTCACGTCATCTCCTCCACCAGCTGGAATTTTGCTAGTATTTCACCTAAAAATGTAAAAATGTAATAATTTGCTATTTAAGTTGTTCTCAACCTGTATTATTTCTCTTTTTTCCTGTGAAACATAAAAGCTCAGCCGGGTGCTGATGCTATGTTATTTATTACAATGAACTATTTTTATGGTGCTTTTGTCATTTTTGGAGCTTGATATAAAAAGAAAAAATAGCACCCACTAGGGTAACCATAGGTCCTCTTTTCCTAGACATGTCCTGGCAGATTTTGGCTTTGTTTTCTTATTGACGTGCTCTCTACAGTCCTCATACATTACATGCACACATATTTGCATTGCTTTGTCTGTTCTCTACACTATTAGTCAAACTACTTCTCAGTCATTACCTTCAGTAAGTATGAAAAAAATAGGAAAACAAAGCCAAAACCTGGACATTTTAGGCAATTTAGAAATGTAGGACATTTTTATATCAAGCTCCAAAAATGACGGAAACACCATAAAAATATTCCATATGCTTTGAGATTCGGGGGATATATTGGACATGAGTCATATGGGCTAATTTTATGGGTCTTTTGTTACATTTTTGAAGCTTGACAGTCTCTGATATCTATTCACTTTCATTGTGTAGTAAAGAGCAATGTCAACAACATCCTGAGCATCTCTGTTTATGTTCGAAACAAAGAAAATCACAAGTTTGTAACAACAAATGATGAGAGATTGTTCATTTGTGGGTGAAATATCCCTTTTAAATGATATATTTAGAATCATCAAAGTGGCTTCATATTCAGAGTTTAAAAGGAAACATGGCTTCGGCCTGGGTATTATCCCAAAATACTGAAATATCATGTTTATTTTGAGCTTAAACCTTGGATAGTGTTGATGCAGACACTCATTTTGCTGACAGTGATGGATTCTAATGTCAGCTGCACTGACAGGGATCGAAGGAGGACTTTATTTCTGTACAGCTTGCTTGTTTTCCAAGGGTAATACTCTTGATCAAAGTGAAGGGGTGGTCTGCTGCTATGCTCTAAACTTTATCTTGCTCGGTCAGATCTAGTGGACTTACATATTTAGCTGTTAATCCCAACAGGAAGCTATGGATGAATTAATATTATTTTTTATAGTGCAAAGGAAGATTACACTTTATGTGTTTAGGACGGATGCAGCTGGTTTCAGATTTGAGTTTCAGTTGCATTTTTCATTTGAGGCAGAGGAAAATTAAGATGATCTTGAAAATATATGTACACATTAATATGTAAGTGATAATATAAAGCCAGCTGGCCATCATCACAAAATAAAGTTTGACGGGGTGGTCATGACCCTGATGCAAAGCTGTGGGGCTCTTGTGTCATTCTGAAGGGGTTTATTTTGAAATAATCAGCAGCTGACTTTACATGATCTCACTTATTATACTGCTACTTAAAATAAAGAAAGAAAGAAAGAAAAAAAGAAAGAAAGAAAGAAAGAAAGAAAGAAAGAAAGATATGAGGGGAAATCATTTTAATATATTTTTTATAAAGAAAATTAAAAATACAGCTCAATGAACTGTGTTAAGATGAATGAATTTTCCATGTTATTATTATTATTATTATTATTATTACAGTAGTTTTACCCATTTTTTGAATTACGCATTGCATTGTGTAGTTTTTTACGATTAAAAAAAATGGTCTAGTAATTTTCTGCCAGGAAATTATTCATAATTCTCAGCAATGCTGCATTTATTTTATCAACAATATGGTAATAATAATAATAATTAATATTTTTAATAATTTAAAACAACTTTTCAATTTTATAGATTTTAAAATGCAATTTATGTGATTCTGTGTAATTTTCAAATACGTAAACAACGTAGGTACACGGATACGTTGTTTACGTTCAGATCAAAGTGTAAACAACGTAAACAGCGTATCCGCGTACGGTTGTTTACGTATGTGATACTCACCAAAATGGCGTTATAGAGTGATACAGAGGAGACGAATTGTTGAATAAAGTCGTTTTTGTTTTCTTTGCACACAAAAAGTATTCTCGTAGCTTCATAAAATTACAGTTGAGCCACTGATGTTACATGGATTATTTTAATGATCCCTTTGCTACTTTTCTGAGCCTTGATCATGTAAGGATCCTTGCTGTCTATGGGAGGGTCAGAGAGCTCTCGGAATGCATCAAAAATATCTTAATTTGTGTTCCAAAGATGAACGAAGGTCTTACAGATTTGGAACGACATGAGGGTGAGTAATTAATGACACAATTTTCATTTTTGGGTGAACTATCCATTTAAATTAATATAGCTACCAGTTATGTTCTACATTGCCCACTGTAAACAAAACAAAAAAATCTGTAGAAAAAGGTTTTATGGTCATCTTATATTTTAAATGTAATACTGTTATCCTACAAAGACATTTTTTTCTTTTAAGTCACAAAATATTACCAATGTCAAATGTACATTTTAGATTGCATTTTACAAATATGCTCAATGTCATGACCAATTACGCTTATGCGTTCCAGAGAGCCGTGCATTATATATAATGTAATCTGAAACTCAAATAACATCTCTGCGTTGAACGTTGTTATTTTGAGTTCAGTGGCGTGCCCTTCTCTTCCATTACACTTCAGACTCGAGCATGTTATTGTGTTTAAACAGCAGCCATACATGAGACAATTCACAGCATGCTCAGTCCTGAAAGAGAAAACTCCGACAGTGACCTCTCTTCCACTCCATTTCCTCCATGCTATCCTGCCCCGTGTGAGCTGAAGCTTTGTTCTCTTTGCTTTCTCACTCCATGGCTGGGAGCATCGAACATGTGCTGATTATTTCACTGAGAGTTTCCATCACAATCTCTCCCTCTGCCTTTCTTCGCTGTTAATGTCCTCACACTGTCGGCCCCTACAAGAGGTTCAAAGCTGGAGTAAGCTGTTGTGAATGCCAATCTCCGGGGAGACCTTGCATTCAGTCAGTGCATCAAACGTTTCCTTTTCTTCATTCCCTGTTTTGGGCTTTGGCTTTTTTACCTTGCCTGAGAATTGCCATTTCGACCCGCTGTCACTCCACTTTGTCTTAACCCACGGCGCTGTTGTCAGATATGTAGGAGATGGAGAGGTGGTAGAGAATGTTAATATTTCCTCTGTCCTCATCTCTGCTCCTGTCACAGGCCAAATGTCAGAGGAGTGTGTGATGTCTGTGGGATGATGCTTAGATGATAATAAAGCAGTTCTGTCAGGGGCTGTAGAGAAAGCCAAGAACAGAACTACAGGTCGCTCATTGCAGTGTTATTGTATTAGCCATGATATATTTTACATCGACTGCTGATTGTACCTAAACAGAAATACTTTACATATATAGATAACCTCACATTACATTATATGCTACTTTATATACTTTTATATACTTTCAGGAGCATCATGCACCTGTAATAAATATATCTGACAATAAAACTGAAATATTTTAGCTCTGTTTAAAAGTATGATATATATTGGGCAAGTGGTAAAATTTTGTGTACACTGAAAAATAACTTTGAAACTATTATAACTCTGAAATTACTAGTAAATTTGACAAATAATTACAAAACACAGAATTTATCTGTCTATCTGTCTGTCTGGCTATCTATCTATTACATGCTTATTACATAGATACTTACAACAAACAAACAAACAAATACATAAATACACATTAAATATGAATTGTTGAAAATTAGTTTTTTATTTTTATTTATTTTATTTTATTCGGGTTTATATATATATATATATATATATATATAAAACGAAAGAAAGAAAACAATAGGTAACAATCCAACAGTATTTATTTATTAGACTTACCCTAAAACTTATGATAAATAAATAAATAAATAAATGACAATGTGGAAAACAATTGGTAACAATATAACAGTATTAAATCTAAATATTTAATTTAATACACAATATATTGAATCATACTTGTCAGGTCACACACAGTATGTTAGTATACAGAATTATAAGTCAGCTCCCTTAAGTATATCCACAAGGATCTATTCTGGGTCCTTTACTTTTTTCGTTGTACATCAATGATCTTCCATCTGTCTGTCCTAACCCTAACATTCAAATGTATGCAGATGACACTGTCATTTATATACACGGACGTTGTGTGCCACAAGTTGCAAATGAACGCACAGAATCTCTGGTTCATGTTACAGCTTGGCTATAACAATGCTGTTTACAGTTAAACATCTCTAAAACAGTGTGTATGTTCATTACCAATACTAAGAGTTTAAGTGTAGTGCCAGATGTATTTGTATCAGGGGAAAGATTACAAGTTGTATCTGAATATAAGTACCTCGGTTTTCTGATTGATAACTTTCATTTAAGGTTAAAAAGGTCTGTAACTGGATCAGATTTAGTTGATCAAATTTTAGATTTATTCGTGATTATATGTTGTCTGAGGCCGCTTTGATGTATATACATTCCATGATTGTTTCTCATATTACTTACTGTTTAACTACTTGGTCGCAAGCTGGTATTACTACTCTGAAACCATTAGAATCTTTGTATAAACAATCACTAAAAACTCTCGATAAGAAATCAGTTCAGTTTCATCATTGTTCAATATTAAAAAAATACAATTTGCTAAGCTGGGATAACTTGATCAAATATGTACATATTTGTCTGCTGTTTAAGGCTATGCATAGCGTGACTTCACCACTAAAACAGTTTGTGAATATTAAAACAACTGCTCACCGATCTACAAGGGGTGGGGAAAGAGGGGACTGTATTATTCCTCTCAAAAGAAGTAAATTCAGTCAGTCTGTATTTTCAGTCAAAGCTGCAAGGGAATGGAACTCCATCCAATCAACAATTAGAAGATTACATACTTTCGGTTCTTTTCAGTCTCATCTTAAAAAAATGGTTACTGACAACTCAGCACTGTCAAGATTAGTATTGTATTCTTGACAATAGACTTCCTTGTGCTAATTGCTCTTGGCTATGTTGCCTTCTCCTGTTGCCATCTCTCTCTCTCACTCTCTTTTCCCTCATATGTTTACTTTGTTTTAGATAATTTACTTATATTTTGTATTTTAGTAGCGATTTTTTTGTTTGTGTGTGAATTCATGTTTCTGTAATTTTTTTATTTTTTATTTTTTTCTCTTTCTTTCTCTCCATATGATGTGTATATGTGTGATGCTCTGTCTTTGTTTTTAGGGTGACCTTTTAACATTCTGTCAAGGGTCTACAGATGAAAAATAGCCTTTTGGGCTAATTCTGGCACATTTACAGTTATGCTTATTAATGTGCATTGCCCCTGCAAATAAATAAACTTAAACTTAAAAAAAGATTGACGATTTTTTAAGCAAATGACCTTGCAAATGACATTTTTTCTTTACCCATAATATATATATTTTTATTTTTTAAAGAATCATGCCACCTCAGTGTGAATGTGTCACCATAAGCATGCAAATCCTAACTATAGCATAATATTTTCACAAGGAATTATGCATAATTTACTTTAAGCAGTCCTAATTAGTTGTATTTGTTTAGCACTTACCAAAATACTATATAATTCCAACACAGCTTTTCTGAAAAGATTGCCTTGCAAATCCTTCTAGCAGGCAATCCATGAGTGACTCTGGCAAGGAAAAAACATTTAAGTAGAAAAGAGAGAAAACTTTGCAAGAAACCAGACTCAATTACACCTACACCACTTATTTTCACTGCGTAATCACACCAACTTGTAAAAAATTGCATGATTCACCCCTAGATCCATAGATTCTGCCACAGAATTGGGTTTGTAGTGTTATGACAAAGCATCTGTCCAAGTGATTGACACAGTGACCAGAGAGCACGCTGTAACAGAAGGCATTAATCACCTCCGCGTTCAGCCTGAGAGCTTTTTGATCTGGGCTAGAGGCTAAGCCCTGGCCGCGGCAGCAGGTTTATGTCACCGTAACAAGACAGGTCAGTGATCAATGTCTTTGGCACTCTAGTAGACTGCCCTCACTCTTTGTTCTGTCCTTGAAAAACCTCATGCAAATCAAACAGAGTGAAGTGTTGTACGGGACACTACGGTTGCCATTTACAATAAAGCACAAAAAAGAGATACGTCACTGCTAAACTGACAGACTTTCTAAATGTCTTTTTCCTGAAAGGCATTGATGGAACTGTTTACAGTCTGCCTGCCAATCAACCGCTCTGTCTTTTCAATTCACAAGACAATAAATAGCGCACAGAACTGTTCATGTTTAAACCTTAGATATGCACGTTCTCCTGACACACAAAGTTCTGATTGCTAAAAAAAGTCAATATCTGTGGCTTTACCTTGAAAATAAATGTTTTCCCTAAACAAAGCAAATTTGACTATCATTATGAACTAGTGGAGGCTCTCATTACGAGTAAATCTCTGCATACACTCTTGACCTTTGGTAAATGGTTAGAGCTTCTTTGCTGTTGATAAGAGCAGCCATTTTCTCCAGCTCAATTATTTAGGAAAGAAATACCCACCTTTCTGACAGACCAAGACTAATCTGAGCAAAGAGCTCTCACTCTATCTAATCTCTCTTCATATGGAGCAATACTGCGCTTAGATTTCATGTGAAATAGGGAAAAGCTGATTAGAGAGCTTCTAATGGTGGCCATTATCTGGCATGCACCTTGTGATTCCAAAACCCTTTCACATCTTGCACACAATGAAAGCTCCTACAAAAAAGACCCTTATAGCACATAATACCAAATAAGGACAGTGTTAATACTGTCTTTGGTAATTGGTCTTATAAATTATGAATAGTCTCACTGTCATTTTCAGCCTCAAATTAGAGGGACAGTTAATATACCAAAGCAGAACCAATGACAATTGGTACATATTATAATGGCCTGCAATTAATTTAGACGATCATCATTTCATGTAGTCAAATCATTAAGTGCTAATACATCCTTAAAGATAAATTATTTTAAATAAATAAATATATATAAAAAAAATCTAGTAAAAAAAGTAATACATTTCTAATACAATTATTTCATACTAAGTATAGTTCAAATCTATTAACAGTATTTACTGACCTATAGCTTAAGACTTACTGATATAAAAAAATAATGCACAATGCATTTCTTAATATTAAGCCTAAAATGTGTTGGACTGTATGATCTTTTAATAATATCATTCTTTAAATGCAAGATATTTAAAGTGTACCTAAAGTATACTTGCAATCGTTCCACTTTAGCACAATCAAATATACAGTATATCCTCAGTATATCTTCAGTTGGTTAGTTTACTTTAAGACTTTAGCAGACCAAAAGTACAATTGCAGGGTATTTACATAAATATGTAAATGTGTTTGTAGTATACAGTATAGCATGAAATAAATGTATTTTAAATATATTTTAGTATATTTATTTTTCACTATAGGGAACATTAAGAATTTCTGCTAACAAGTCAATCACAACATAGAACGCAATCAGTAACAACATATTATTAAATATATTAAATGCTACACAAATATTATATAAAATGTATTTTAAATAGTGTATTATAAAATAATAAAATGTAATTAATGAATGTGATATTCAAAACTGGCCCTTCACTATAAATGTACCAATATTCAGCAACATTCTGAGCAGTTACTCCCGTTTATTTATTTGTTTGTTTGTATGAAACGTTTGCATGACTGTTTGCATATTTTATATTTAACTGGACATTTTAATAAACATTTCAAATAGATTCTAAACTAAACTCAGTGTTCTGCATATTTTATCTGGACACAGGCAGATGAGGCTGTTTAATCTAATGGAGGAGGAATGGAAGGAAAATATCCTTGGTGTGCAAGAAACATCATCTCAACACTGATTAGTACTTAGTTTTTGCTGGATAGGTAATAGCTTGTTTTTTTGTCTTCAAAGCAACATTTCACATTTTATTTATTTATTTTTTGAGGGGGAAAATTTGTCTTTTGACCCATGCAGTGATTAGGTGCAGAGCAATTTGATTGCTATCATTTTTAAGGAAATTCTTCAAAAGCTTTAATGAATTTTAAAGCTGTTTAGTATATACACATGCCAGAATGCCCGTTTAATCCATTTAAAGACATTAAATTGTCTGGTCTGTTTTGGTGGATGAGCATCAGTATCACCTTAGGCTACGTTGAATGAGATTTTACTGTGAGCGGTAACAGTGAACCATTAACTGACCCTGCCATGTTAACAGGCATCCACTGCCATGATATCTCACCTAAGGACATTGTCATGTGTCTCAACACATTTCTGATATGATTTCATTAAGTCTTATCCTTAATTAAAGTTTAGTTCAGAATTAGCTTGTTCTAAGTCCTTTATCTGGATACAATTGTGCAATGCCCAAGATGCACCTAAACAAAGATTGGCTTGATTAGCTCTGCAGGGATGATTACCCACAATCCTTTAGCATATAAATACAGAAGTCCAGCAGTGCAGGCAATGTGCATCTTAACACACAGTTAAGCTCTTAATAAAGGCTACTAAGTCCGCTCTAGTGGGTGTTTTTCACGCTTTCAGACGTGAATATTTTATTCAGCTATTTGGTTTTTATGTAAAGTGCTACAGAAAGGCCATAACAAAAAAATCTGCACTGAACGTTAAATAAAATATTGAGACATAGGCCTACATACGCATGTTCCCAGTAAATGTTTGTACAATATTCTTAAAATTCCTCTAAATCAGCTAGAAGCAAATTCACTTGACAGCATAGCACTTTATCAGTGTACATCCAACAAAGTGAGGGTGTTGTACTGTAGGTGAGGGCTCTTGTATTTGCACTTGTGTGTGTGTGTGTGTGTGAGTGAGAGAGAGAGAGCGTTTACGTGCTGAAGCAGCAGACTGGCATATAGATTTTTCAAGTGCTAACTGTGCTTATTATCAAATGTGTTACCGCCTCAAGTTGAAGGAAATAACCAAGCATGTATTAAACTTCTTTACACTGTAGCATCATGAATCAATTTGAGTTATGCTTAATCAATTGATTTAATAAATATGATAGTTTAGATGATCAATAATTTAGCAGGAATCCAGATAAGAAACAATTTTTCACTTTAAGTTGATCCTGTTACTCTAATATCTGCCAGTCATAAAACACTATAGTGCACAAATAAAGATAAATGTGATCTGCCCTTTTTAATGCCATTATATA